>OX031016.1:41134995-42542495 GCA_943736025.1 Tenthredo mesomela
TACTGTGAATGCGTCTACTTGAATGGCCCCTGGATCTGGCATCCATGAGAAAAACTTTTGGCATTTCGTGTTATTTTTATTTGCAAACAAGTCTAACTCTGGATGACCGAATCTGTTTATAATTTTTTCGAAACACGCATTGTTCAGTTCCCACTCTGTGTCTAAATTTTTTATTCTCGAGAGTTTGTCAGCCTCTGTATTCTCTGCTGATTTAATGTATGAGGCGTATAAAAAAATATTTCTTTTTTCTGCCCAATTCCAAATTTGTTTCGCGAGTTGATGATAGTGGAAATATCTTACCCCACCCATACGATTTATGTATGCAATTGCAGTGGTGTTGTCCACTCTGAGAAGTATTTCGCAGTTCTGTAATTGGGAAGCTAATGATTGCAAACCTAGTTTTACTGCTAATAATTCTTTGTAATTTATGTGTTTTGAGTTTTGTTCGTCATCCCAAAAGCCAAATATGTTTTCTGAGCCATTTGTGGCTCCCCAACCTGTATTTGACGCGTCTGAATAGATTTCCATAACAAAATTTAGTGTTTTGATCTGTTTTCTGGCTTTATCAATGTTTTTGAGCCACCAGTTAACGTCACCTTGGATTGACTTCGGAATTTTCATTACGTGGTTGTAATTTCCGTTATTACGTAGTAGGGCCGAAATTTTTTCTTTTTCGAACAAACGTGTATGTAATAACCCGTATTCTACTGCTGGACAGGTTGAAATTAGTTTTCCGATCAGTTCCGCGAGTTCCCTAATTTTACAGAATTCCTTAGATTTCAAGTTTTTGATGTCTTTTTTCAGGTTTTTCTTTTTTGTGTCAGTCAACTCTACAACGTATTTTTGAGAATCTATTATAAAACCCAGAAACCTACATCTCCTATTTGGAATTTTTTGACTCTTTTGGCTAATTGTAAATCCTAGAAGTGTCAATATTTTAATAGTTTCATTAATATTTTCACGGCATTTTTCGTAAGTTTTCCCGATGCATAAAATATCATCTAGATATATGACAGACATGAAGCCCCGCGAGCGTAAGTGGTTAATTACCACTTTTAGTAATTTTGTAAAAATGTAGGGACTAACGTTGAGGCCAAAAGGTAGGCACGTGAACTGATATAGAGTTCCCTTGAATGTGAATCTTAAGTATTTCCGGCTCAATTCATGAATAGGGACAGCGAAATATGCATCTTCTAGATCAATCGTTCCCATTAGATACCCGGGAAAAATGAGTTTTTCAGCTGATCTAATGTCCTCCATTTTAAAATGGTTTGTTTTTATAAATTTATTCAGTCCTACTAAGTTCAAGATGAATCTATGAGATCCGTCTGGTTTAGGTCTAAGAAAATACGGTGAAATAAATTGTTTTTTGTTAGACTTACAAGTTTCTATTGCCCCTTTTTTTAGTAATAATGCTATTGCGTTTTTTGTGTTTTTTACATCTTCTGATGATTTGAATTTCGAGATAGGAACTGACGTTTGCGTTACTATCGTATGGAATTTTAGTTTATATCCAGAGATGCATTCTAAAGCAAATTTGTTTGAAGTGATCGTCTTCCAATTATTTCTAAAGTCTTTTATTCTACCCGCGATTTTACGTACTTTTATTTGTTCTGGAATTTTGGTTTCTGATAAGGTGTCCTGCCTCGTTGACTCGTGCGTCTCTGGTTGGTTGTTGACCACGCTCTGCCGCGGTTGTTTTGTTGAAATTGGGCCTGGTATGTGCCTGCTTGAAACGAGTTCGGCCGATTGCTCTGCAGGCCGATTGAGTTTAAAGACGGTCTCGTATTGAATGAACCCTGCGGTTTCCGTGACTGAATATTCTGGTTTATGAAGAGTCCTTCCCATTTCTTTGATTCTTTTACTTTTTCTGATATATTTTTGCCGAAGAGAAATTCGTCTGGCTTTGTGTCTTCGAGGCGGCTTCTATGAGCCTTACGCATGTTAGATAGTAAGCAGGATCTCCTGGATTCCGTTTGACTGTGGAGCAGGTCAGCAATGAGTGATCCTGCATCCATCAGATTGGCAAATATATCTTTCCTGTCCTTTCGAATATCGTCTGATTGTCTAATAATCTCGATGGTTCGGCCTAACGAAGCAAGGGCAGCGTTTGCCGTTTTTTGTCTGAGAAACATGTATTTCTCCTTTGTTTTAATTTGTTTTGGCACTTCCAACATTATTTCGGGATTTAATTCCGGTACTTGGATGTTATCTATCCCTCCGTATTTATCAAAGAGTTCTTGACGTTGGTCTTTATTCATGCCTTGTTTGAACCAGTGGTTCCATCTGTTATCAATCTCGGGGTGTAGTTTAATTTTTTGGGACTTGGGCTTTGAAGGATCTTCTCCAATTGCGTCAGCCAATTCTGTATCTAGCGGGCTTTCAATGGCAAGATCTGACTGCCCGGTTTCGTCTGAATTCTTTGATTCTGTAGATATTTGATCCTTCGGTACATTCTCTTCGTTTTCCCCATCATCTGTAATGCGTATTACATGGGAGAATTGTTTTCTATGCTCGAAACTCGTGTATATGTGCGAACAGAACGTTTGTGTGAGCGCGTCATTAATATATGCAACTTGTGATGTGATACGAGAGTCGGTAAGAATTATGAGTGAATAAGACAAAAAGAAAAAAGAAAAGGGGGGAAAAGAGAACCGGCCGCGTGCTTGCGGTCCGAGAAAAGCCGTGAACTTTACCCGCACGTGAATTTCTGGCGGCTTGGCTTTTGTGTTTGTCTGTATATTAAATCTTTGTGTATACTAGGGTATATCTATGTATATATACATAGTAATGCCACCGATACTGGTGTAATTATTAATTTCTGTCCATGTTATTTTTAGTGACATCTCCAGCACGAATATCTGTGTTATTTTTCTTATTTATACAAGTAGCACATTTCCAGCAAGAATGTGCTTTGTTTTTATTGTCGTCTATATACGAACGAGACATTGCTTACGCGAATGTTGCAATATTTTAGACGTTTGTATGATTAGTACACTTCCAGCGAGAGTGTCTTGTTTTTATTTTGTTTATACGAACGGCTACACTGCCAGCGTGAGTGTGCCTGAATAGTTTACGTACGAAACTATTGATGTATGCATTTATTGTACCACTACCAGCGAGAGTGGCCATGCTACAAGTTGATCTTTGTTTATATATTGAAGGCCGTCACCAGCGAGGACGGTCCTGGTCGTTGTTTATGAGTTGTGTCTTTTTATTTGATTTTTCGTCTTACCTGGTTCAGATTCTACAGTTTCGTATTCTGGTTCGGTGTCTGACTGTTCGTTGTTTTCGCCTGATCCGGCTGAATCGTTGTCGCTGTTGCTGCTATCGGATTCCGATTTGTTTTCTTCGTTCTTATTCCGTTGATCCGCTATCACTTTCTCTAGTTTTTCGTGAGCTTCTTTAAGTTTTTTCTTAAGTTGTTCTATCGTCTTGTCGTCCATGGTCTTCTCGCGTTTTCGCTTCTCCTTACCCATTGCTACCATATATGTATAAGTCGGTCCTGAACACACGACCTGCCTCGGGCGCGCGAAGAGAAAGAATGACGAGTTACGGCGCGCACAGGACGAGGGCGCGTCGGACGACGACTTTCTTCATTTACTCTGAACACGCGGCGCCATAGGTGGAGAGAAGGAGTACTACACTTTGTAATATCGAGAACGAGGCGATGAAATATAAATAGTATATTATTATTATACTATATATACTATATTATATACTATATATATACTATATATATATGTATATTATATATATAGTATCTATATACTATATATATATATATAGTATATATATATATATATAGTATATATATATATATATATATATATATATATATATATATATACTAGGGGCTCTGCCCCTGCGCGCTTCGCGCGCCAACCCCGCTCGTCGCTCGCTTCGCTCGCTCCGAGGGCACTCGGCGCTCCGCGCCTCGTCTGTTCGGCGCTTCGCGCCTCACTTAATTGCGAGGAACAGTCAGTGCCGTGTGAACATGACTTATCACCCTACACGGAAAAGGTTTTGGGACTGCTGCAGCGCCAAACGGCAGACGGTGGGCTTCCCGTATCTGAGTAAAGGCGCCGTCTCTGCGACGGAACGCCACGTTCTCTCGCGAGAACTCTGCAGTCTTTGAGACGTTGGGCTGCGATACGTTGGACGTAATAATACGGGAGTCCAACGTCTCGCAGACTGCAGCGTTCTCGCGAGGGAACGCAGCGTTCCGTCGCAGAGACGGCGCCTGTCTTTGGATACGGGTACTCACCGTTCTGCCGCTTGGCGCTGAGGCATTCCCGAAACCTTTTCCGTGTAGGCTAGGTAGCAACCCCCCCCCCCCCCCCCCCCCCCTTCTCCTCCTCCGCCCATCGGTGGAAGTTTTTTGAGACGTGAAATTTTCCAACAGATTTTAACATGGTGCAAGTGGTGCAAGAAAAAAAAAACGCAAATATAATTTTGGACCCGCACGCAAAGATTTAAACCCGACTGGTTACGGTTCTGCACACGACTCAGTCAGGTGCTATCGAAAAATAGCGAATCCTGGTGCAGCACCACACTGAGTACTGTTTAGAACACGACTTATTACTGTGTCCACACGACTCATTCATGTACGCACACGAATGGTTTGAATTCCAAACAGTGCTCAGTGTGGTGCTGCACCAGTATGCGCTATTTTTCGCTAGCACCTGACTGAGTCGTGTGCAGAACCGTAACCAGTCGGGTTTATATCTTTCCGTGCGGTTGCCGCCCGCGATTCTGCTGCCTCTGAAATATTGCCGCCCCAGGCTATAGCCTAGTTAGCCTGTGCCTAAATACGGCGCTGGCTACACGGAAAAGCAACATTTAACACAACGTATTTATCATATTTTTATTATTTTTTCAACTGATTGAATTCATTTTGCATAACTTATATAGCCTATGTTACTCGGGAAAACCTAAAGAACAATTTGGTGTAAGGTTCATCCAAATCGGTCCACTGGTTCTCGAGTTTAGCGGTAACAAACATACAAACATACAAAGCCTTTTATATATGTAGTAGATATACATAGTATCTATACAGGGTGGTCCATTTTAATCGATGCAGGCGAATATCTCGAAAACTAACAATTATAAAAGAAAAAGTTTTATACAAAACTTGAAGGGTTTCGAGGGGGAAAGATAATGCTGATATGTGTTGACTTGTGGACTTCGCCAATTCCGAGATTTCGCAAGCAACTTCGGATTTTAGATAGGGAACACATGTTTTGGTTTGGGGCATCTGATAGTGCGATGAAAGACTCATTCAAACACGCAAGCAAAAAAAATTGGAAAAAAAAATTTTGCAAAAAAAAATTGGAATAAAAAAATTCGCGAATTTTTTTTTTTTTTTTTTGCAAAAGATTGCTTTTTTGTCCCTAGCTTTCGAACACATTCATTGTTCATCACTCTAGCTCAAAATTTTTCTCGCCAATTTTGAAATTGGAAAGATTGAATGTACCAGATTATTGAAAAAAAAATCGTAGATCAATAACGCAAAGTGATGAACAATGAATGTGTTCGAAAGCTAGGGACAAAAAAGCACAATCTTTTGCAAGAGAAAAAAAAAAATTCGCGAAATTTTTTTTTGCAATATTTTTTTTCCAATTTTTTTTTGCAAAATTTTTTTTTTTCCAATTTTTTTTGCTTGCGTGGTTGAATGAGTCTTTGATCGCGCTATCAGATGCCCTCAACCAAAACATGTATTCCCTATCTAAAATCCGAAGTTGCTTGCGAAATCTCGGAATTGGCGAAATCCACAAGTCAACACATATCAGCATTATCTTTCCCCCTCGAAACCCTCCAAGTTTTGTATAAAACTTTTTCTTTTATAATTGTTAGTTTTCGAGATATTCGCCTGCATCGATTAAAATGGACCACCCTGTATATTATATATATATATATATATATATATTAGGGTGGTCCAAAAAAAAAAAGTTTTTTCCTTATCATCTCAAAAGTTTCGTTTAGGTATAAAACAAATTCTCCCAAAAGGGCAGCTCGATATCTCAACTCTACAAGGAGCTCAACGATTTTCCGTTTTCCCATCTAAATAACACATGAAAAATTTATTTTTTCGTTTTTTCTGCATAAAACTCCGAAAAAAAATGTTATTCCAATTTTGATGCACATATTCTTGTAGGGAATTCAATTCTCTACAAAAAAGGTCTCATAAGGTTTTCTTGTAATCTCAACAGGTTAAAAGTTATCAGGCTTTAAACCCCTGCAACTCAATTAAATTTAACCAGATATAATTTCAGAACGATTTTCAAATTTCTTCAAATATGGAATGATTTCTAACTGTCTAAAAATAATCTCTAACTGTCGCAAATATTTATTCATGCAATCACAAATTCACAGTCTACTTATAGATTAGTAATTACAATATTTTTAAAATAATATTACGCTTTTAATTATAAATAATTATTTTTGTTACAATTAGGATATTTTTTTCTATGATCAGCAACTACTTGTAACAGATACTGTTTTTGCTCTTCAGTTTTGGGGCCAAATTTATTAGTCCTGTTACAAGTAGTTGCTGATCGTAGAAAAAAATATCCTAATTGTAACAAAAATAATTATTTATAATTAAAAGCGTAATATTATTTTAAAAATATTGTAATTACTAATCCATAAGTAGACTGTGAATTTGTGATTGTATGAATAAATATTTGCGACAGTTAGAGATTATTTTTAGACAGTTAGAAATCATTTCACATTTGAAGAAATTTGAAAATCGTTCTGAAATTATATTCGGTTAAATTTAATTGAGTTGCAGGGGTTTAAAGCATGATAACTTTTAACCTGTTGAGATTACAAGAAAACTTTATGAGACCTTTTTTGTAGAGAATTGAATTCCTTACAAGAATATGTGCATCAAAATTGGAATAACATTTTTTTTCGGAGTTTTATGCAGAAAAAACGAAAAAATAAATTTTTCATGTGTTATTTAGATGGGAAAACGGGAAATCGTTGAGCTCCTCGTAGAGTTGAGATATCGAGCTGCCCTTTTAGGAGAATTTGTTTTATACCCAAACGAAACTTTTGAGATGATAAGACTTTAAAAAAAACAATAAAATGTTTTTTTTGGACCACCCTAATATATATATATATATATATATTAGACCGGTTCAAAAAAATCGACTATTCTTTTTCTTACAATTTTCGCATTGAAATACTTTCGGGGGGCTGAAAAAAGATGCCTGTTAAAAGCGGAGCTCTTAATATTAAGATTTAGAGGTCGCTCATCGCGGATTTCTATTTTCCATTTGAATAGCATAGGAAATTTTTTTTTTTTTTTTAATAATTTTGTAGCTCACAAACCAATGAACAAATCCAAATGACTCAAACATATTTTCATAGGAAATCGAACACTCTACAAAAAGCTTCTCTTATCATTTTTTGATAAATTGACTCCTTCCAAAGTTATTCAAGGTCAAATTTCGATTTATAGTTGAGATAATTATTTTTTTTTGTGATTTTTTTTCCACAATGATAGATACATTTTTTAGAGTGTTCAATCCCCTATCAAAATATGTAAGAGTCATTTGGATTCGTTCATTGGTTTGTGAGCTACGAAATTCTCAAGAAAAAAAAATAAAATTCCTATGCTATTTAAATGGAAAATAGAAATCCGCGATGAGCGACCTCTAAATCTTAATATTAAGAGCTCCGCTTTTAACAGGCATCTTTTCTCAGCCCCCCGAAAGTATTTCAATGCGAAAATTGAAAGAAAAAGAATAGTCGATTTTTTTGAACCGGTCTAATATATATATATATATATACAGAGATGTTCTGTGGAAACCGGTCAGTCTGATGGAGGCGCACTTACTTTTTTTTCGTCAATGACAACGCTGTCAAAGCGATCTACTGATTTTTCATATGCCTATGACTGATACCTTCAGTCGACATAGCGGAAGCTGTCACGTCGTAGGTTATGAACTGCCATATTAGAATAATGTTTAATTGAATTATTATTAATAATAATAATTGATAATAATTATTAATAATTATTAATATCAATAATTATTAATATTATTAGGTTTGATTCTTATTAATAATAATTAACAATATTATTAGGTTATAAATAATTGTCTTGGTGAAATTTAATCATTAATAATTATTAATACTTGTTATTGATATTATTAGGTTTGATTATTATTAATAATAATTATCGATATTATTAGTTGCAATCGAGCATTGCTTCGGTGACTGACTGACCCGTTGCATCTCTTCGACAAGTAGGGTTACGAACATAGCAAGGTGAATATCTTCATCGAGCATACAATATTGTGTAATTAAATTGTGATATCGTTCCTAATACAACGGTTATCTATTTCTGATTGCAGATTTCAATTTATGTTTATTTCAAACATTATTAGGTTATCAATAACTGTTTTGGTGAAAATCACACGTCTGGTAGTAATAAAGTTAATAAGGCAATAGCATACGATATTGATTCTTTATGAATTCGTTTCAGGTGTGAATTTCTCTTTATTTGCTACTTTATTCACAACCGGGTATTCCTTCGGTGACTGACTGACCCGTTGCATCTCTTCGACAAGTAGGGTTACGAACATACGATGTGGATACCATTCATCGAGCAATATAATATGCAATATTGTGTAATAAGTTCATAATACAACGATATACGATACTATTTCATAGATAAGTAGTGATAAATTATTATTATTGATTAGTAGTGTTAAAGTGATTGCAAATGTCAATATCTGTTTATTTCAAACATTATTAGATTACAAAGAACTGTTTTGATGAAATCTACACATCTGGTAGTAATAAAGTAAATTTTCTAAAATTCCACACAATTTTATGTTTATTCAGTTATAACAATAAAATTTAATAATTCGCAATACATGTGAAGGAAATAGGAAAAAAAAAAAATAACAATTTAATAACGCTGTCGAAGAAAGGGTGAACATGGTTTTGCGAAGAATCCGGGACCACCGCGTCCAGCGATGGATACCGTGCGGAATATTGTAACAACCCATATTAGTACTATGACTACTCGAAGAAAACGGGAAAAAGCCAGCGTCGAGAGTGGCTCAATATTCTGTGAGACGATGAGGAACAAGCTAATGGGAACAATGGGAACAATAATTTAAATTCATTTTTCACTCGATGAAACTTGAACACGCATTGATGGACCAACACATCGCTTATGCAGGACTGTTTTCGTACTTATCAGGCTGAGAAGACCTGTAGAGTATTGTTTCATTCAGCGGAGATGCCTCATAGGATGAAACACTTCCACTGAATCGATACGATATTTCTCGATGAATGATATTCACATCACTTTGTTCGTAACCCTACTTGTTGAAGAGATGCAACGGGTCAGTCAGTCACCGAAGAAATACCCGGTTGTGAATAAAGTTACAAATAAAGAGAAATTCACACCTGAAACGAATTTATAAAGAATCAATATCGTATGCTATTGCCTTATTCACTTTATTACTACCAGACGTGTGAATTTCACCAAGACAGTTATTGATAACCTAATAATGTTTGAAATAAACAGAAATTGAAATCTGCAATCAGAAATAGATAACCGTTGTATTAGGAACGATATCACAATTTAATTACACAATATTGTATGCTCGATGAAGATATTCACTTCGCTATGTTCGTAACCCTACCTGTCGAAGAGATGCAACGGGTCAGTCAGTCACCGAAGCAATGCTCGATTGCAACTAATAATATCGATAATTATTATTAATAATAATCAAACCTAATAATATCAATAACAAGTATTAATAATTATTAATGATTAAATTTCACCAAGACAATTATTTATAACCTAATAATATTGTTAATTATTATTAATAAGAATCAAACCTAATAATATTAATAATTATTGATATTAATAATTATTAATAATTATTATCAATTATTATTATTAATAATAATTCAATTAAACATTATTCTAATATGACAGTTCATAACCTACGACGTGACAGCTTCCGCTATGACGACTGAAGGTATCAGTCATAGGCATATGAAAAATCAGTAGATCGCTTTGACAGCGTTGTCATTGACGAAAAAAAAGTAAGTGCGCCTCCATCAGACTGACCGGTTTCCACAGAACATCTCTGTATATATATATATATATATATATATATAATATATAGATACTATGTATATCTACTACATATATAAAAGGCTTTGTATGTTTGTATGTTTGTTACCGCTAAACTCGAGAACCAGTGGACCGATTTGGATGAACCTTACACTGAGAGACTCTTCGTGTCAATAAATGGTAAAACTATATCAAAGTTTAGTATGGTAGGGTTCGAAAGTAGGGAAGACCGGGCGTACGTTTCAAAAATTCATATGGTGCATACTAATGGGTAAAACTGATATTTTCCTTTCAATAAGTGAAAAAGGTGTTTCAATGTTTAATGAACAACATAGTAATATTCGGAACGCACCATATCAAAGTTAGATAGCGACTTGACAAACACGGTTAGTATGGTGAATATGAAAGTTTGAAATAATCGTCTCCAGTCGTCACGAAGAATATCAGTTTTTCGTACGGACCATATGAAAAATCATGACTTGCCGGTGAAAAAAGAAGGGAGTGAGCCGAGGCTATCACCAACACCAGTATCATCAGGAAGTAGAGGTCACACGCACTGAAAGGACATACATATCGGGTATACTATACATGTACACAAATATACACAAGTTACATAGGAGTATCGCGCAACACACTTATAAATTAGACCGGGAGACTTATACCTATACATTTACAATATACAAACGTAATACAATTACGTGCGGGAAAATTTCAGAAACTTCTATATATACCAAGCTGGTAATAATCCACTGCTTGTGAGAAAGGACTTGGAGGGTTCTTTTCTAAATAACTCGTTAAAGAATCATTCTTTTGGAAAACTGCATTTGCAAAGTAGACTTTATTTTGGAAAGGTAATTTTATAACTTGAAAAAAAAAAAAATCCAATTAATTTTTTAATTATGTATTATTTTTCAATTGAAACATGTATGGGCATCACAGCAAACATGATGGTAGAAAATTTTGAAAATTTGGATCTTCAGATTTTATCCTAGAAAAAATTCAACAAACGCTTCAAGCTCTTTAAGACGTTTGTTTAGGAGAAAATTGGATTAGAAAAATTGACAAATTAACATGTGTTCTTATGGGCAAAAGTGGAAAAAAAATTATATCTGTGTTAAAAATGACGGAAAAAATCTGAAACTCTTTAGGTCAACGGGGAAAAATATCTGATTCTCGCCTAATCATTTTTGCATTGATTAGGTAGCTCGTTTTCGAAAAATGAAATAATTTTTCCCGAGTATTGAGAATAAAAATCACTCCGCGCCAATTTGAAGTTAGCTGATATGGAGTGAATTGCCCATATACATCCCTATTCCTCAAACATGAATACTTTCAATTGAGGAAGTGTTCAGAATGAAATATTTTCTACTTTTAAATAAATTCAGATAATTTGGGAGTATATAAAATTTTAGCACTATTAGAGTCTAGATATACTATAATAACTTTTATTCTGAAAAGATGATCTAATTTTTTTTCTAATCTTTGAATTTTTGTATTTATGACATAATTTTAAATGTTACAAATAAACTAATCATAAAGAATCGAAGGTATCAGAAATAGAACTTTTTATAATTAGAATTGTCTTCATTTTTAGAATTCAACATTTTCGTCGTTTGAAAAAAGAAATAGGAAAAGTCATACATAGGTAATCCTAAAAATATAGCCAATTACAGAGATATACAAATCTCCACATTCACACGGCACATGGCAAGCGAATTGGCAGGATTTTTCCTTCGGCTGTTTCCGAAACAGAGCGGGGCCTCGTGCGTTCTCGGTGAAGATCGTAGTCGCTCGGGAGATTCAGGAAATATTTTCATACGCACCATACGAAAAATTGAGACTCTCCGTTTCAATTTCTAATATCCTTTGCAGTTTCACGGCTGCTTGATATCAATGTTGATATTGACCATGTTAATTTCTGGAATATGCTTCTCGAATGATGACAGTCACTGTGTTTATAAGTGAGACGACTTTGTAGGAAATTTTACTATGGAGAATATCGATTTTTCGTATGGAAGATTTCTGACATACAACGTTCTAATATTTCATATTGACCATACTAATATCTCGTATTTTCTTGTTAAAATCTGCTATGGCAATATGAAACTTCAGTATAACGTTACGAATAACTAGTGTATTTTGCGCTGTCTTCCCTACTTTCGAACCCTACCATACTAAACTTTGATATAGTTTTACCATTTATTGACACGAAGAGTCTCTCAGTGTACACCAAATTGTTCTTTAGGTTTTCCCGAGTAACATAGGCTATATAAGTTATGCAAAATGAATTCAATCAGTTGAAAAAATAATAAAAATATGATAAATACGTTGTGTTAAATGTTGCTTTTCCGTGTAGCCAGCGCCGTATTTAGGCACAGGCTAACTAGGCTATAGCCTGGGGCGGCAATATTTCAGAGGCAGCAGAATCGCGGGCGGCAACCGCACGGAAAGATATAAACCCGACTGGTTACGGTTCTGCACACGACTCAGTCAGGTGCTAGCGAAAAATAGCGCATACTGGTGCAGCACCACACTGAGCACTGTTTGGAATTCAAACCATTCGTGTGCGTACATGAATGAGTCGTGTGGACACAGTAATAAGTCGTGTTCTAAACAGTACTCAGTGTGGTGCTGCACCAGGATTCGCTATTTTTCGATAGCACCTGACTGAGTCGTGTGCAGAACCGTAACCAGTCGGGTTTAAATCTTTGCGTGCGGGTCCAAAATTATATTTGCGTTTTTTTTTTCTTGCACCACTTGCACCATGTTAAAATCTGTTGGAAAATTTCACGTCTCAAAAAACTTCCACCGATGGGCGGAGGAGGAGAAGGGGGGGGGGGGGGGGGGGGGGGGGGTTGCTACCTAGCCTACACGGAAAAGGTTTCGGGAATGCCTCAGCGCCAAGCGGCAGAACGGTGAGTACCCGTATCCAAAGACAGGCGCCGTCTCTGCGACGGAACGCTGCGTTCCCTCGCGAGAACGCTGCAGTCTGCGAGACGTTGGACTCCCGTATTATTACGTCCAACGTATCGCAGCCCAACGTCTCAAAGACTGCAGAGTTCTCGCGAGAGAACGTGGCGTTCCGTCGCAGAGACGGCGCCTTTACTCAGATACGGGAAGCCCACCGTCTGCCGTTTGGCGCTGCAGCAGTCCCAAAACCTTTTCCGTGTAGGGTGATAAGTCATGTTCACACGGCACTGACTGTTCCTCGCAATTAAGTGAGGCGCGAAGCGCCGAACAGACGAGGCGCGGAGCGCCGAGTGCCCTCGGAGCGAGCGAAGCGAGCGACGAGCGGGGTTGGCGCGCGAAGCGCGCAGGGGCAGAGCCCCTAGTACTACATATAGCATATATATAAGCCTAGCTATGCGGCCTAAAAACGGTGACAAAAAACGTTACAACTCTTTTTTTTAAAGAGGATTCTTTTTAAATCCTTTCACAATCACGAACTCTCTTTCAAAAATTCACCTTATCGATCCCGGTAAGATCCCGATTCTGACACCAATGTAATATTTTTAATATTTGTTGTAATGATAAGTTAATATTTATGGATTCCCGAGGGAAATAAAGTTAATCAGATGAAATATAATCAATTGGGCAAAAGGTTTATGTATTCAGAAAATACAGGTCTGCTTCAGTACGAGGCTAAAGACAGACTAATTTGTTTTATAATAATGTTTGTTGACGTAGCAACCGTAGTTCTTATATTTTAGAAGATATCTTTTATCATATAGGCTACTTGATCTAGATCATATAGAATTAATATATAAGGGTGATTTCACAAATGTAACAGTATTATAATACACTCCTCAACAAAATTAGCGGATCACCTGTTTTTTCGTTCGAAAAATATTGAATTTCAAAACCTCGTATCTTCGTCAAAAATGATCGTATAGCCAAAGTCAAAAATCGATATTGATCACTGAAATGTTTTCTTTGATGCGGTTTTCGAAAATCGAAGGTCAGACACTTTTTCAAAAAGTTATCGCATTTTGAATCCAAGGTTGTCAACGTCAAAAACCAAAGTTGCAACTTTGACTGCCACTACGGAGTGACAAAAAAATGGTAGACACGAGCGGTTTCCGCCATTCGAAAGGTCCAAATCTTGCCTGTAATTCTGTTTTTTTTAAATTTTGGCTGCGATTTTTTTTGACCGAGTTATCCGGCGAAGAAAAAAAAAGCGTTTTCCAAACTTTGACGCCAAATGAAATGAAAACGACGAATCGTACCGTAATGATTAAAAAACCATTAGAAAGCTCCATTATTCGACTTTTCATTGCTTTCCTCATGTTTTGGATCGGATCAACCGTTGCGATCCTGCACGACTTTGAACTTTGCCATGCAAATCCTGTAATTTTTTTTTTGCCTTCGTTCTCACGTTAAGCTCTTCAAACCGATAAAATCTGTGTGGCCTTCGCGGAAATCCGATAGCCAGAAAACTTAACTATCGAATGCTTTTTGAAAAAGTCCGCTAAGACTTTTCGTTCTCGAGTTATCCGCGTTTAAAGATGTGATTTCGTTCGATCACCGCGCACGTTCTCCGTGATCTCACGATCAGAAGCTTCAAGCCGTTGTTCTGCGTATAGCCTGCAAAGTGCTTAGGCGCAAGCGAGACGCTCCAGCTAACACGAGAGAGAAGAGCGGTGTCGGCCAGCGCCGGCTCACCTCGGGAGGCTTCGGCCAACCCGTACATCGCGCGCGTGACGTAGCCACGGAGCTCCGTATGGGTATTCTGTTCGTTTCTCCGTGCGCGGTGATCGAACGAAATCACATCTTTAAACGCGGATAACTCGAGAACGAAAAGTCTTAGCGGACTTTTTCAAAAAGCATTCGATAGTTAAGTTTTCTGGCTATCGGATTTCCGCGAAGGCCACACAGATTTTATCGGTTTGAAGAGCTTAACGTGAGAACGAAGGCAAAAAAAAAATTACAGGATTTGCATGGCAAAGTTCAAAGTCGTGCAGGATCGCAACGGTTGATCCGATCCAAAACATGAGGAAAGCAATGAAAAGTCGAATAATGGAGCTTTCTAATGGTTTTTTAATCATTACGGTACGATTCGTCGTTTTCATTTCATTTGGCGTCAAAGTTTGGAAAACGCTTTTTTTTTCTTCGCCGGATAACTCGGTCAAAAAAAATCGCAGCCAAAATTAAAAAAAAACAGAATTACAGGCAAGATTTGGACCTTTCGAATGGCGGAAACCGCTCGTGTCTACCATTTTTTTGTCACTCCGTAGTGGCAGTCAAAGTTGCAACTTTGGTTTTTGACGTTGACAACCTTGGATTCAAAATGCGATAACTTTTTGAAAAAGTGTCTGACCTTCGATTTTCGAAAACCGCATCAAAGAAAACATTTCAGTGATCAATATCGATTTTTGACCTTGGCTATACGATCATTTTTGACGAAGATACGAGGTTTTGAAATTCAATATTTTTCGAACGAAAAAACAGGTGATCCGCTAATTTTGTTGAGGAGTGTATCTCAAGGTTGTGCAATTACAAATAAAAAATAGGTACTTATCATCATACCACGAATCTGACTACCTGTTCGCGTCGATCACGGTCAATCACTGTATATATACCGACATAACCTCAAACATAGTGATTGTCCCCCCCTGGTCAATCAATATAGAATAGACAATTTTTTACGACAGTTCTTGACCCCCATGGAAAATAATAAAAATACAACAATTTTGAAGCAAAAAACCTTTCTTCACGAACTTAGGACTATATTAAACTCATGCGAGACGTATAAACGGGCTGAAATAGTTCTTAACAATTTAATTAATTGGAAAATGATGACCTACTACGTTACGATTTTTAGAAGAAGTTAACGTAAATCCATCTCGTTTGCAACCACGTCATACATCTGAATTACTTTTACGTTTATAGTATATGTATCACAATGAAATAAACTTGTGTTCACAGTATAATCATCCGGGCTATCGAAATATACGCTTTATTATGTAAAAAATACATGTAGGTCGTTAATATTCTTCATTTTTCGAGAAAAGGGTCAATCATTGTGTGGGGGTCAACAACTGTATGCTTTACCCTAGCTTTGAGACAAAAGTATCATAACACTTTTTTCAGCCTTCCTTAATTATCTGAATGGAGAGTTTTTCAAAAGAATTTCCAGTTCTGAAATTCACGTAGTTTTCGCAGAATTGCTTCTTCAGCACGAGGTAAATATTTTCGGAAATGCCGCATCTGAGGAATCGAAAAGGGAAGAAAAAAGTACAGATGACCACTTCACTCAGATCGTCTGGAAGCTACCGCGTGCTAATGTAGTAATTTTGAGAAGACTACGTGAATTTTGGGACCAAAAATTCTTTCGAAAAATCCGCATCCAGATAATTGAAATATGCAGAAAAAAGCGTGATAGTACTTTTGTCTCGAAGCTACAGTTTATAAAATACGGCTCACAATATGTCCATTTTTGCAGATGCAGAAATCTTGAGCGTCATCATGGGAGATGGATAATGACTTGATGACCTTTTTATTTTTATTTTTCACTGAAAATTAACGCTATCATGATTTTCAGTTTTATAAGCTAATCACGAAACAAAATCACCCTTTCCAGAATGCCATCCAAAATGTTATTTCCGTTCTCCAGGTCCTCCGCGTCATAGTTTCGGGCCTAATTTGAACGATTACAGTAAATACTGATATTTATTTTCCTTCGCATGTTGAAATTGTTGTTTGTGAGTTCCGTTTTTGCGGAGCAGATTAATAGGGCGGGGGGGGGGGGGGGGGGGGGGGGGGGGGGGGGTAAGGTTAATTCGGTGAAAAAAAGACGTGTTTTGAAGATTTTTTGGCGATACAGATAGTGTTAATTTATTCAGTCAATTTCCATATAATAATGCAACATTTGAACAATATTTCCCTGAATTTTCATTGCAAAATATTGAAAATTGAGCCGAGTGACAGTGAATCTCCGGAGGCGCCTCGAAAAAAAATGGTTTTGCGGTGTTCAGCATAACTCGCAACAGAATCATCCAAAACAAAAAAATCAAAATGTATTTTTTAAAGGAGATGTTTCTCGAGGTAATCACGAGAGGATTATTTTTTTTTCGATCTTTCAATTTTTCGTAGCACTTGGAAGCCAAAAAACCGATTTTCGCTGAAAAAAGCGGCTAATTTGCTGTCGTAAAATTAATAATTATTAAAAAAAAAAAAAAAAAAGCTCGACAATACCTGGTGAATTATGTGAAGAAGTACTGTGCAAAATTTCAAAACGATTAGTCCAGTAGATTTTGAGTTATGGTGAACACGGACTTCGAATATGACAAGTTTTAGAAAAACGCTCAGTTTTGCACACTGAAAAATCCAAAATGGAACTCGATAATTTCTTTTATACTTACACAGAGTCGTCGATGCCAGGTCCATGAAGTACAAAGCTGTATACTATGTCTCGAATATATAAAAGGTCCTTTTACATACCTATGAAGACGCTTCCACGAAGAAATAAATGTCGGGATTATGATAGAGCAAAAAAGCGCTTTAGGTATTCCCGCTCATAACTCCGTTAATTTAGCTCCGATCGATTTAAAATTTTGACACAATATTCTTGAGATGTTATACATTCATATAAAAAAATATTTAAAAAATGCAGAAAAAAAAGTTTAAATACCTTACCCCCCCCCCCCGGGGGAAATGAAACACGATTTTTGCACTTGGAATTTTCCAAACCTAGTTTCTCAGCGAAAACACATCCGATTATTGTGCAATTCATATCAGTGATGAAGAACAAGTGAATGAAGGGCATGACGCTCTTCGATTTCCAAAAAAGCGAGAAGAAAATTTACAGAGATTTATCAAGAGTGCTCTGTAACGAATAATCGTTTCTGCTGACGCGACGTTGTACGTGATAAATATGAAAACACCCGAAACATTTTAGCTTTTTGGAAATCGAAGAGCGTTATGCCCTTTGTTCACCTGTTCTCCATCACTGATATTAATTTCGCAATAATCGGATGTGTTTTCACTGAGAAACTATAGGTTTGGAAAATTTCAAGTGCGAAAATCATGTTTCATTTCCCGTTCAAATGAAACCATCAATACCATAACAGGTCGATCCCGCACACGCTCTTGATGATCAATTTTGTAGCCGCAGATATAGTCCATATCTTTATTACAGCATTTCCAATTTTCCATGTATAACAATTCTCATTGTCTATATTCAGGTACCAGTGTATGCAAATGGGTAACCTGTTGTGGGCTGTCAGGACTTGCAGTTTTCTGTTTGACTTTTATATTACTGAACCAGTGGAATGGCAACCCACTGAAATGTCGAATACTTTCAATATTAGCACCAGGATGTTCAGGGGAGGTAAGCTGAACGATTCTATTTTGTTCTTTGATCTGGGGAAAATTACGTAAGACATCAGCAATGAATGCATGGTCGCCCGTGTAGAAAATTGTTGGGGCGTCCCAATTAGAAAAGAGGCCCTTTCTGGGCGTCAACAGGGCATCCACTATAAAGGCATCCTCACTGTTGCCTCACTGGGACATAGGTAGGGCTTATTTTGGCATCCAAATTTATTTTGTTTAGGCTCGCCCAATCTGTGCCAACGTTGGCCCAAATCGGGGTTTAGCTAGGCATCCAGTCTCATTCTATCGAGGCTTGCCCAACTTGTGCCAAACTTGGGCCAAGTCGGAGTTTAGCTAGGCATTCAGACTCATTTTGTCCAGGCTTGCCCAACTTGTGCCAAACTTGGGCCAAGTCGGGGGTTAATTAAGCATTCGGACTCATTTTGTCCAGGCTTGCCTAACCTGTTCCAAACTTGGGCCAAGTCGGGGCGTAGTCAGGCATTCAGACTCATTTTGTCCAGGTTTGCCTAACCTTTGCCGAACTTGGGCCAAGTCGGGGTTCAGCCAGACATTCAGACTCATTTTGTCAAGGCTTGCCCAACTTGTGCCAAACTTGGGCCAAGTCGGGGGTTAATTAGGCATTCGGACTCATTTTGTCAACGCTTGTCTAACCTGTCCCAAACTTGGGCCAAGTCGAGGTGTAGCCAGGAAATCAGACTCATTTTCTCCAGGCCTACCTAACCTTTCCCAAACTTGGGCCAAGTCGGAAGTTAATTAGGCATTCAGACTCATTTTGTCCAGGCTGGCTTGCCTAACCTGTCCCAAACTTGGGCCAAGTCGGGGTTTAGCCAGGCATTCAGACTCATTTCGTCCAGGCTTGCCCAATCTGTGCCAACGTTGGGCCAAGTTGGAGTTTAGCCAGGCATTCGGACTCATTTTGTCCAGGCTTGCCTAACCTGTCCCAAACTTGGGCCAAGTCGGGGTTTAGCCAAACATTCAGACTCACCATGTCCAGGCTTGCCCAATCTGTGCCAAACTCGGGCCAAGTCGGGGGTTAATCAGGCATTCGGTCAACCATATCAGACGCCATCTAACACGGCGCGGTCAACTTACAGTAAACGCCATTTTGTCTAAAATCTTTCTCGCTAACAAAGTAACTACGGAAATTAACTAGTCGTGCAATAGAATAGCATTTAATCGGAGAAAAAATTATCTCTCTTGATACAGCAGAGTCGGGGTGTAGCCAGGCATTCAGACTCATTTTGTCCAGGCTTGTCTAATTTTTGCCAAAATTAGTTAACTGGGCATTTGGACTCATTTTGTCTGGGCTTGCCTGACTTGTGCCGAGCTTGGGCCAAGCCGGGGGTTTATTAGGTATTTGCGCTGATTGTTTCCAGGCTTGCCTAACCTCTGCCAAAGTTGGCCCGAGTCAGGGTTTATCCAGGCTCACATGATGATTTTAAAACCAATATTGGCCCAAATTCTGTATCCCATAATGGCCCACCTTTTATACCCAATGTTGCTCCGAGTTTGGATAGCCCATATATATTATATATACCCGTGTAGAAATTTTTGTTGGGCGCCAACAGGGGCCAAGTTAATTTGGCTCGATATATCCAGGCTCAAGTAAGGTCGCCTGCATTGGCCCAATGTTGGATTGTCCCACTTGTGTCATCTGGCCCCATACAGGCTTTCAAACTTGGACCAACTTGGGCTGCCAAAATAGGCCCCAGTCTGGAAGCCTGTATGGGGCCAGATGTAACAAGTGGGACATTCCAACATTGGCCCAATACAGGCGACCGAACTTGGGCCTGGATAATATTCAGGCAAATTAACTTGGCCCCTGTTAGCGCCCGACAAAAATTTCTACACGGGTCACTGCATACCCGGTGGCCGGGAACTAAGTGCTTCAACTTTGAGGGTTGATTGAAGGGGTCTAGCTCATTACCCTGCTGTTCGAAATAATGATCACTATTGTGGCCTCTATGAGATACAGGCCATTTAAGAGTCGCTCTGGCGCCCGCATTTAGGCAATCAACTATACTGAGGTAAATAGGGGGGTGTCTGATTTTAGATGCGCACGACCGCTAAAGCAAGTCATAACACATTTTCAGTTCAAAAATTACTGGACTACGTCATCGACGGAGGAAAACTGCAGTCTACCGAAGAATTAGTTAACAAAACTCGTTAACGATTATCGTGATTTTCGAACTAAAAGAGCGTTATGACTCCTTCAGCAGTCATGCTTTGGCGGTGTACCCTCGCTTTTCCAGATAAAAAATTATTTTTTTTTAAGAAAAACAGAGCTCAAATCAGCAGGAATGAAAGATTTGAATATCTGCTTGCAACGTACAGCTTTCCACTGATATAATAATTCTTTATTCAGATTCTTAGCCTAATACCATATGTTCATACGATTATTCTAAGCGTTTTAAAATGAATGCAAACGATTTTAAATTGAATTCGAATAATTTCAAAATAATTTCCGCAAATTATGAAGTGATCGCAAATGATGTATATTGGTATCGTGGTGATTTCATTTGATTTCGCAGATCTATTTCTAATCGAATCATAAAATTTCATTGAAATTTTTAAGTGGATTTTAACAAATCTCAAACAAAATGTGTGTATAGCCGATTTCAACAGGGAATTCATAAGTTTTTAATTTTTCTCATGCGATGACAGTGAAGGCTTAAAGATCTGACAATTCAGAAAAAAATCCATTTTCGTTTGTGGGGGCCTCTTAATTGCGGGGGCCCCTGACTGCCGCCCAGTATGCCCTTCCTCAAATCCGGCACTGCCTTGCCCCTCAATAAACATCCTATGCTTTGCAGAATACCGATGTCGTAGAGAGCATTGATACACTGAATGAAATACAGCGAACTCTTGACATACAACGAAAAATAATTCGCGACGAGATGATGGGTTACAAATATCCTAACGGAGAGTACAATATAAGTGCTACGTAAGAACATGGTGTTCAGCAAAATTATTTTCTCTTACATTTCACTATCTGCAATCAGCTGTTGTACAGCGGCTTCTTCATCCTGTGAAGGTAGCTTGGATTCGGTACTTGTAAACAGAAATAAATTTCATATTGCAGAAAACTTGAAGATTTGGTGATCGAGGCGAATGGGAAACCGATCAGGAGTATTGTCTTATCAACATGGCGTAGTGGCAGCTCGTTTCTAGGTGGCGGTATAAATGCACATCCCGGAGACTTTTATCACTACGAACCACTTTCAGATTTCGATTTCGTTCAAATTAGAGGCGCTCCCCTGGCCGCGCAAGCCCTGAAGAGAGTGAAGGCAGTACTAAATTGCCAACATGCAGGTTCAGGTAATGAGTGCATGGTATATTTGATATGCTTTGGATAAATTTTACATTTCTCAGCTGTTTTGTACTCTCATTTGATTCCCAGTATGCCTAAGATCTTGAAGGTCCCGTTTCTGACCTCTGAACGATATCAGCTAAGGTAATCCCTGCTAAAAAAAAAATCGATCGAAAACGATTGGGAAAACGCCAATTGTAACCAATCGCGTTTTTTGTTTCGAAATTTCGAATACAAAACGATTAATATTAGTATATACTGTTGTACAATTGCTTTCTATTGTAAGTTCTATATTGCAAGGTAATTGTTCCGAATATTTATTCAAACGGTGGAAAAAAGGTTCATCGTTAATAATTGTCGGTTCCTTATTGAAATTCAGCTGTATTAAATACTGAACGTATAAAGGGGGCTTCTGAATTGAAATCAATTGTAACTGTAGCATTAGAATTTAATTTTTTCAAATTATCAAACAAGAAATTAGGTTTTTGAATTGTTATTTATACGAAATTAATCATCAAAACTCAATAGTTTTCAATACGCTCACCAAAGGATGGACTTTCAACTTAAGCTTAATTGCAAAATTCGTATTTGAAATCAATTGCAACGTATATGTGCGCTCATGAAATTGGGCTTTCGAATTGTTTTTTATTTGGAATTCCTGATTTAGACTCAATTGTACTCAACTTTTGATAAGCAATGAATATTTTTTTAAATTGAGTCTCTTTGGTATTCCCGCACAATTGTGGCCGACTGGAACTTATTCACCAATAATTGTATTGAAACTCAAATAGTGATGTTCTTATTCATTCCGATAGCTATCTAGTTTTTTATTTGTAGCATCAATAGTCATTTTCACATTAAATCCAATTGGGATTGATTTTCGGAAGGCACGCATTCGATCCAATTGGTATCCAATTGACAATTTTCAATTTGCATTAATATATGACTGTATGTGAACACTACGAATTGAAAACTATTAAGGGGACCAGTACAGCGACTTTTCGAGAAATTATCATAGTCCGAAATCAATTTATTTCATAACCAAAGTTCATTTCACATCAAAATATTTTTCTTTTTCAAAATCATGTGTCGTAAGGATTTTAGAGCACCGTTGGACCGATTCAGGTCATCTTGGATTCATTTTCTTCAGAAAACAAATCCTCATCATGTGAATGTAGGAATTTTAAAATAAAACATTATGTCATAAGTTATGATCAATTTACCAAATTTGCAAAAATTATTATCACTCATTTCTTGAATAACTTGGCCAAAACGAAAAATTTTAAAAATTCCTACACTGAGAGACTCTTCGTGTCAATAAATGGTAAAACTATATCAAAGTTTAGTATGGTAGGGTTCGAAAGTAGGGAAGACAGCGCAAAATACACTAGTTATTCGTAACGTTATACTGAAGTTTCATATTGCCATAGCAGATTTTAACAAGAAAATACGAGATATTAGTATGGTCAATATGAAATATTAGAACGTTGTATGTCAGAAATCTTCCATACGAAAAATCGATATTCTCCATAGTAAAATTTCCTACAAAGTCGTCTCACTTATAAACACAGTGACTGTCATCATTCGAGAAGCATATTCCAGAAATTAACATGGTCAATATCAACATTGATATCAAGCAGCCGTGAAACTGCAAAGGATATTAGAAATTGAAACGGAGAGTCTCAATTTTTCGTATGGTGCGTATGAAAATATTTCCTGAATCTCCCGAGCGACTACGATCTTCACCGAGAACGCACGAGGCCCCGCTCTGTTTCGGAAACAGCCGAAGGAAAAATCCTGCCAATTCGCTTGCCATGTGCCGTGTGAATGTGGAGATTTGTATATCTCTGTAATTGGCTATATTTTTAGGATTACCTATGTATGACTTTTCCTATTTCTTTTTTCAAACGACGAAAATGTTGAATTCTAAAAATGAAGACAATTCTAATTATAAAAAGTTCTATTTCTGATACCTTCGATTCTTTATGATTAGTTTATTTGTAACATTTAAAATTATGTCATAAATACAAAAATTCAAAGATTAGAAAAAAAATTAGATCATCTTTTCAGAATAAAAGTTATTATAGTATATCTAGACTCTAATAGTGCTAAAATTTTATATACTCCCAAATTATCTGAATTTATTTAAAAGTAGAAAATATTTCATTCTGAACACTTCCTCAATTGAAAGTATTCATGTTTGAGGAATAGGGATGTATATGGGCAATTCACTCCATATCAGCTAACTTCAAATTGGCGCGGAGTGATTTTTATTCTCAATACTCGGGAAAAATTATTTCATTTTTCGAAAACGAGCTACCTAATCAATGCAAAAATGATTAGGCGAGAATCAGATATTTTTCCCCGTTGACCTAAAGAGTTTCAGATTTTTTCCGTCATTTTTAACACAGATATAATTTTTTTTCCACTTTTGCCCATAAGAACACATGTTAATTTGTCAATTTTTCTAATCCAATTTTCTCCTAAACAAACGTCTTAAAGAGCTTGAAGCGTTTGTTGAATTTTTTCTAGGATAAAATCTGAAGATCCAAATTTTCAAAATTTTCTACCATCATGTTTGCTGTGATGCCCATACATGTTTCAATTGAAAAATAATACATAATTAAAAAATTAATTGGATTTTTTTTTTTTTCAAGTTATAAAATTACCTTTCCAAAATAAAGTCTACTTTGCAAATGCAGTTTTCCAAAAGAATGATTCTTTAACGAGTTATTTAGAAAAGAACCCTCCAAGTCCTTTCTCACAAGCAGTGGATTATTACCAGCTTGGTATATATAGAAGTTTCTGAAATTTTCCCGCACGTAATTGTATTACGTTTGTATATTGTAAATGTATAGGTATAA
Source organism: Tenthredo mesomela (assembly GCA_943736025.1). NCBI lineage: Eukaryota > Metazoa > Arthropoda > Insecta > Hymenoptera > Tenthredinidae > Tenthredo > Tenthredo mesomela. Next base: position 41,159,609 of record OX031016.1, read on the forward strand.
GTCTCCCGGTCTAATTTATAAGTGTGTTGCGCGATACTCCTATGTAACTTGTGTATATTTGTGTACATGTATAGTATACCCGATATGTATGTCCTTTCAGTGCGTGTGACCTCTACTTCCTGATGATACTGGTGTTGGTGATAGCCTCGGCTCACTCCCTTCTTTTTTCACCGGCAAGTCATGATTTTTCATATGGTCCGTACGAAAAACTGATATTCTTCGTGACGACTGGAGACGATTATTTCAAACTTTCATATTCACCATACTAACCGTGTTTGTCAAGTCGCTATCTAACTTTGATATGGTGCGTTCCGAATATTACTATGTTGTTCATTAAACATTGAAACACCTTTTTCACTTATTGAAAGGAAAATATCAGTTTTACCCATTAGTATGCACCATATGAATTTTTGAAACGTACGCCCGGTCTTCCCTACTTTCGAACCCTACCATACTAAACTTTGATATAGTTTTACCATTTATTGACACGAAGAGTCTCTCAGTGTATTGAAGACCGGGTTGCTGCACAGAGACTTAACACTACTCGTCAATTTTTGAAAAATAATAATAACATCTTCTTCATCAACGCAGATAAAGGTAATGTCACAGTAGCGGTAAACAAAAACAGTTACACACACAAAATGAGGACTCTATTCGCTGACACCACCACTTATAGATTAGTAAACAAGAACCCACTAGTCTCGTTACGTAAGACTGCACAGACAATTTTAGACAGATGGAACACTAATTGTTTCCTATCTCAACAATACCATAAAAACGAGTTAACGCAAACTAACACTTGTTTAGCTAAAGGTTATGGACTACCGAAAATACATAAAAAAGACATACCACTGAGACCCATTATCTCAGCCATAGGCAGTCCGACGTATTCGATCTCTAAGTTTCTTAGTAATCTACTAATCAGGAGTTTTCCTAAGCCTGACTCGTACATTAAACATAGTTGGGACCTGATTGATAAACTCAAAAATGTCCAGGTACCTAAGGATTTTGTTTTAGTCTCCTTAGATGTGACGTCTTTGTTTACGAATGTACCTAGTGAACTAGTCAAGTCAGCGATAGTGAATAGATACTCCTTCATAGCGAAACATTCCACTATGCCTTTAAGTGAAGTATTAGCGGGTGTAACTTATTTACTAGAGAACGTGTATTTTCAGTTTGATAAACAATATTATAAACAAATTTTTGGGTCACCCATGGGTTCCCCAATTTCACCGGTTCTAGCTGACGTTGTCATGGTAGATCTAGAACGCGATTGTTTGTCTAAATTGAATTTCAAACCATTGTTTTATTACCGTTACGTCGACGATATCATCATGTGCATACCCAGGGCTAACGTTGAATATGTGACTAACATTTTCAACAGTTATCATGACCGCCTCCAGTTTACGCATGAACTGGAGGAAGAACGTAGGCTAAGTTTTTTAGACATTCATGTGATTCGGGACGATTCCAACATGATAATTACTAACTGGTATCGTAAACCAACGTTTTCTGGTAGGTTTTTAAATTTTAATTCATCACACCCTCAGTCTCAAAAGCGAGGTATGGTTTTTAACTTAGTGGATAGGGCGATTTCACTTTCCCACCCAAAATTCCATACTGAGAATTTGAACTTGGTAAGAACTTTGCTACGTGATAATAACTATCCTGATTCCTTCTATGAAAAGTTATTAATCAAAAGGGTCAAACATTTGAAATTTAAGAACCTGCAGAATAAGAATACCAACATAGTTATCACGTTAACTGACCCAGAACAAAACACGTCGGTTATCACAGTGGTCAGTGGTCCAGTCCGTTCGAAACGCAAATTAGTACCGATACCGTACATCAGGGGTTTTTCTGAGAGATTAGGTAGCTCACTCAGGAAATATGACTTAACACCTGTCATGAGTGTCAACAGCAATCTTAGGTCTGTCGTTACCAAAGGTAAAGACCTCACGGACAAACTTGACAAATGTAATGTAGTTTATAAGATTCAATGTAAGGGTTGCTCGGCGTCTTATGTAGGTGAGACCAAACGTGAGCTTAGGACTAGACTGAAAGAACACCAAGACAATCTTAAGAAAAACCCAGAATCACATTCTGTAGTCTCCTCACATCAAATTGAATTTAACCATGTTTTTGATTGGGATAAGACATCTATACTTGATAGGGAAGCAGTTTGGTCCAAACGGATCACCTCCGAGATGTTACGAATTAATTTGCAACCGAACAGTCTGAACAAGAAAGAGGACACTAAAAAATTACATTTACCTTATTCTAACATGCTTCACAGATTAAGATCTAAAAGCTGCTCTTAGTTTTGTTAGATGTTGTTGTTGGTGAAAAAACTTGTCTATGAGAGCGGGCTCTATTCAGAAGAATATAAACAACCATTGACGTCAGTCATTGACGTCATTCGCCAACGTCACGAAGTTTAAATTATTTACATTATCACCTGTGACGTTTGTCAACATGACGAGCCTCTGCAGAGTCCGTATATAATAAGAGTTGTCACACCCCCTTGTTTTCATAAGCGTTCCACGATCACAGGATGACAGACTGCTCATCCTGTTGTGTGACAATGGCTATAATAAGTATGCCAAGTTTTTTCACTTAACACCAATTTATTAAGGTAATTAAAATTTTGTTTACGATTTGTCATTAGGTCTTATCCGTTTGTTTACTTTGTTTCAAATGCGACTTTCATTAAATGTTTGACTTCCATTGTATTATCTGCTGTAAGCTGTATTTTAATCAATAGACTTTTAACATAATGTAATTAATGTACACATGTGTCAAATAACTAAATTTCTGTAATATTTTGTTTTTTTTCAATAAACAGCCTCTGATGAGGGCAGAACACGACTGCCGAAACGTCAGGCAATTTTGACTAAAAAGAATAATTGACTCGACTTGATTGATTGAGACCTTCCTCTAAAAAATTAAGAAGTTCGAGTGTTACCTTCATGATGAATAAAAATTCTGCTTATCCAAATGAATTAATTGGAAAAGACAGTTTTCGCCTTCATCAACCTCGCTTAGAGTTCTCATCTTTAATCTCGCTCTTCCGTCACTTGTTAGGTCTTATACATGTCCGGAAATCGTGCAATTAGACATGAAAAAATTTTCATGTGCTATTTAAATGGAAAATACAAACAAGTGATGAGCCGCGTGGTGAATTGTCCGTTGACAGGCACATTTGGAGACAATCATTCTCAAATTATAAACCAACTTTTTAGACCGTGAGAAGTGAAAAATTCGAACATCGAAAATTTTTGAACACCTCTAATGCATATTTATCATATTACTGAATCCGGACCCGGCCTGGAACAAGATTATAGATAAATCGTGGAGGCGGATTATTGGAATCATCTATTACTGCGTACAAAATAAGGAGCCGATAATCCAGGTCCTAGGGTATCTAATGCAATCAGGAAAGTGATCTTTCGATCATCTTTGGTCGGACCCGCTACTTGAACCTCGACGATATTGAAACGTATATCTTCTTTATCGAAACGCTTATGAGTTAGTTTACACCGAGGCAGAGTTCAAATGGGGTTAGCCAATTGGGAATAAGATTTGAAGAGAAATTCCCTATTTTCTTCTCGAATCTCGTTCCTGATTGGCTTACCCCGTTTGAACTCTGCCTCGGTGTAAACTAACTCAATGACTAATTATACAACGATTGCAGTCCCACCACTAATACGGATACGGAATCAAATGGTCGGTGTTGAGTTGGGAGGAACTGCAGTCCTAAAATGTGAGATCGAGGCTTTCCCTGATGGTGCCGTCCCATGTAGGCCCGGATCGCCGGAATCCGGAATCACGGAACGGAATGGACGGAAAAGTCACTAGAATCCACGTTCCGCTAATTTCATTCCGTCATATTTTTACGGAATGGTGGATCCGTCCGGTATTCGCAAATTATAGTCGCAAATAATTTTGCTTTGAGAGATTGATGCACTTTTGGAAGTCTTGACTAACCGAATCATCATTAATAGACACATTTGAGGATCCATGATCAAATTTGTATCTACACACGCGCCTTTTTACAATTTGCAGGGTTATGTTCATGTAGAAGTATACATAAGTTCCGTGTTCCGTTCCGTCTATTTGCATTTCCCTGCGTCCCATGTACCCAAATTCCGGAACGGAATGCCGGAACGTTAACTTTTATTTGATGAAATAATCAATTATAGTTACAGAATTTGATCTTACATAGAAGCTAATTAAATAAATTACATATATTGATACAAAAATTGTATCTAAACAGACAAATAAAGCCGAATAGCACAAATATGGATCGGCTCCGTTCCGTCGTTCCGTGCAGTTTTGGTACATATGGGACGGCAGGGTTTTTCAAGACCCGGAACGGATTCGGAAATCCACTAGATTTCGTCTGCGTCACGTTCCGTGATTCCGGATTCCGGCGATCCGGGCCTACATGGGACGGCACCATAAGGCTGCCGTCCCATGGTCCGGAATTTGTTCCGTCTCTACGAACTCGGAATCTAGTTACTTTTCAAGCGGGAATCAGAGGCGTTCTGGACCTTCCGTTCCGCGTGCGCTACCAGTATTTGCGAACTGTCAAACAAATTTCCAGTGTATCTGTGTGTGCGTAACTCAGAATTTTCATCCACACAGCTGCGATGGTTTACAAAACGGTTTCGGCATCCATTGTACTTTTATGATCTTCAGAATTTGTTTTCTATACCTGGCGAGGACGAAGATACTGCTGGCATCATACGTTTATCTTTTTCGTAGGTTAGAGACGCCACCACATACATGCCTTGATGCTTGTGTATGGGTGACACGAATCCGTCCCTGTCAGTATCCCGTGTCCCATGATCCGGAATTCACCGACACGGAACCGCTGGCACCCAATCGCAGCCGCGAATTTCGAACTTGGCGCCAAAAGGAACGGTCGCAATTCGCCCGATTCTTATCGTCCGACATATCAGTCCTATTTCTGGATGAGTATGATGGCGTCATCTCTTGGAGATATCTTTGTACGGCATACGCATTCGTTCTCGTAGTCCAGGTCCTCGGCAGTTCTCGCAGTCCAGGTCGTTCGTTTAGTATTTCTCGTAGTCCAGATCCCTGGCTTCGTAGTTCTCGCCGTCCAGGTCGTTCGCCAAGTATTTTTCGTAGTCCAGCTCCTCGGCTTCGTATTCCACGTGGTCCAGGTCGTTCGCTCAGTATTTCAGCAGAGGACCTGGATTACGAGAAATACTTATGGTGCCGTCCCATGTAGGCCCGGAACGGAAAAACGGAACGGAACGTTGTATGTGTAGGTATATACATACACGCAATACATGGAAAAAGTCACTAGATTCCGTTCCGTTTTTCCGTTCCGGACCTACATGGGACGGCAGCATTAGCGAACGACCTGGACAGTAAGAACTACGACGCTGAGAACCTGGACTACGAGAAATACGAAGCCGAGGACGTGGAATACGAGGAATACGAAGCCGAGGATCTGGACAACGAGAATGGATGCGCATGCCGTACAAAGACATCTCCAGGAAATGACGCCCATCCTTTGACTATATACCTATGGACTGCTAGTCCCTATCCCAAGCACTGAACTCTATAATATACTGGGACGCGCGCGATGGGAGTGGGGGCCGGTGAGAAAGAGATAGTTGTGATCGGAGTGTGTTCGCTCGTGTCGCACGCATATCTACTGCCTAAGCCACAAACATCAAGTTCAGTGCACTAAACACACCAGTTTCTTCTCTAACAATCAATGTTTTCATGCGAGATAGTTCCTGTACATTAGACAAGTGCATGCCACTCCGACCACAACTATCTCTTTCTCACTGCTGGTCGCTACACGAATCAGAGACCCGCGCGCGTTCCAGTATATCATAGAGCAGCGCCGGCAACTCTTGTGTTGCTTGTGTTGTGACGGCAACATTCGGAATCTTCCGTGTGTGGCCTGGCAACACTCGGAATTCGACCACTGTTACTGAAAATTCATGAATTTGAATACAACATTTTTCTAATTGATGAGTTTGTATCTCAAAATGCTGTCAGGAGCACAACTTTTGTGATCGATGAATGAAATATATGAAAAAAAATATATAGCCCCCCCCCCCCCCCCCCCCCCCGCCGAATCCTAACTTGGCAACACACGGAAGATTAGTAAGTTGCCGGCACTGTTATAGAGTTCAGTGATCCTAAGCCTGTGGAGGCCCATGTGCCAAGATGTGACGCGACCTCCGGGGCTAACGGCTGATTTTGGAACTACGATCAGCTGCGTGTGTTGTGTAGGTGTGGCCTTAGAGCATATAGACATGGAGGGAGCCAGTCGTATCTTGTTCCATAAGTGGCAAGCGCAGGAAGGATGGACATAGTAAGGTGATAACCTCGCTCTCTCTGGCAAAATGTGATTGGTCGATTTAAACTAGTCACGTGACCACGTCAGAGCTGTGCCAAGCGGTTGGAGAGAGTAAGGTTATCACGTTACTGTTCCCGTCTTTGTCTTCACGCTTTTCAGCCAGAAGGCTCCCTCCATGTCTACATGCTCTAAGAGTGTGGCGCATCGGTTGTGTGGGTTACGTAGGTGTAAAGAAACATCTACGTGACACACACACCGCTGCGTCAAGGTGCTGTCCCATGTAGGGCCGGAACAGAATGACGGAACGGAACGTTGTATGTATCGGTGTATACATACACGCAATACATGGAAAAAGTCACTAGAATCCGTTCCGTTTTTCCGTTCCGGGCCTACATGGGACGGCAGCCTTACACCTACCCAGACAGCACACGGACGTCCTATGGACATCCACGCTGGACATTGCGGATGTCCGATGGATGTCCGCCGAAGTCCGCCGGATATCCATCGGACGTCCGATGGACGTCCGTTTGACACAAAGTTGGATGTCCAGTGGACGTCCATGAAATGTCCTTACCGGATATCCAGTGGATATCCGTTGGACATCCATGGGACCACCCCTCGAACATACTTTGGACGTCCCCGGGATGTCCAAAGGACACATGTACAGTAGACCTGTCCTTAAGAAGGGTAAAGTCGAATTTCGATCGGGCCACCCCTCAAAGTAGTTCGAAATAATTAAAAAAAAATGTCAAATTTTTCTCAATTTTTTTTGTCCATATTTACCCACCCCTCGAAAGCCTTACTTTTTCCCATAAGAAAAGCATTGATTTTTCGAGGTTTTTAATCAAAAATTCGTACTGGGTCTGAAAATAGTCGTAAAAAAATTTCGAAAGAAGCAAAATGGAGGTGAATTCGTCCACTTTAAACCGCCGCTTGGAAAATTTGGCTATCTCTATTTTTGACTCCGCTATCTAACTTTTAGTGCGGCAAGAAATCCCAACTAGTGAATACAAGTTGTTGGGATTGGTCTTGAAGATAAAAGAAATTCTTTTTTGAAAATAACAAATAGAAATTCAAAAATTTCGATCACCTATTATTTGGGAAAGCGCTGAAAAAAGATTTCAAAAATGTCGAAAAACCTCATTTGGAGAGCTTAATATCGGGAGAATTAAATCGGAGTAGTCGTAGAAAATAGAAAATTCTTTGTGCAAACTTAATTAGTCATGTGAAAAAATGTAACTCCAACCCTTAGCAAAAAAAAATTTTTTAAAAATGTAAAATAAAAATAAAAATAATCATCATATATAGGGGAGAGTGTGGTTGTACCGCTCAGCAGGTAATACCGCTCACCCCTTTTTCTTTATAATTAGGAATTTTTTCACTCGTTTTTTTTTCCCCAATCTTCAAGATCCAATGTCAATATCTAATTTCTGTGGAAATTTCATTCCTCTAATCACTTTTAATAGAAAAAATAACATCTCTCTGTTTTGAGGTCCTTACAGCGTAAAATTGCTGGACAAGTAAATAAAGTTTTTTGTCATTTCAAAATTATTATTTTCACGTCAAACTATGGTCATTCGATTCGTGGTACTTTTCCGCGTAATTTGATCACAAGATGAACTCCTATCTCTCTTTATATTAATAATTATTAATGATTTTGTTAACTCCGCGCGATACCGGTAATACCGCTCGGCCGGTGAGGGTAATATCGCTCGGCTGTATGCCAATATACCGCTCAGCATCTGACAGCGCATATTTACCGGCGGATTATCAAAATCACCTAAGTAAAACAAAATTATCATTTTTTTTTGTTGGAAATGTGTGTGACGACAAATGTTGAGACAATCAGAAACCAACTTTTGCGATGACAATGGTTGTGACATAGTATTAAATCCGTGAAATTAGTAAAAAAAATCGTAGTGAGGTTATGTGAATAATAATGACAATGATATCAATAATAATAATATTAATTTACTCTATTATTGTGTTATAATAACGTCTTCAGTGAAATTTAACATTGTGATGACAAATTTCATCCTTCATACCCGAGTTTACTATTTGACTACATATAGGTTAGGTCGGAACCCGAGTATTAGAGAGTGAGCGGTATTAAAATTGGGCCGAGCGGTATTACCCGCTGGAGGGTAAGACCGCTCACTTGCGTCTCGCGTTTCTTTTTTCGTAATTTTGTCAATTCTAAAGGAAATTACGGCTCTGAATTTTCAAAACGAAGAGTTAAATAGTTGCAGAAGCCATTACAATAGTCTTTTGCACTTCAAGTTGACGTTCAACACATAAAAATTAGCATTTTTTCTTAGGTGAGCGGTACTCCCATCCTCTCCCCTAATATTAAAGTTCGAAAAGGGATGTCCGGATGTCACACTTTTTTTCAGAGCACTATAGCTTGACTGTACATTAGGCCGGAGTGAAAAAGGTCACTTTTCGCGGATCGTATTCTAATAGTGCGGGAAAGTTATGTCTTGGCATCACTCAAAACTGTGCCAAAGGAAAAAATTTACAATAGATATCTTCTGTTCTGGCAAACGCCCCCAAGTTTTGAATTTTTTAACACGGGGTTTAAATTAGGGATGTTCGATCTTCCGAAAAAAATCGATTTCGGGATCGATTCTGAATCGGATGTCTGAGAATCGATTCTGCAAAAAATCGGAACCTGAAAGATCGATCTTGCGAAAATCGATTTTTTTGTATTATCCGGTGTCTAAAAAAAAAACGAAAAATCTCAAGCGTTCGCCGATGAACTAAACTGCACTTTCTGAGTGAAAAAAGGCGTACATATTCAACCCTTCATGGCCGAAGCCTCTTTTCTGGTGGAAACAAAAGTTTCTGAGTTGATGAGTGATTTTTTTTCTGCTGGAAACTGGAAGCCGGAACCCAGATACGACTCAAAGACAAAGAATATCGATTCTGGTCTAGAAAAATCGATTCTCAAAAAAATCGGACGCCAGAGAATCGATACAAAAAATCGATTTTTCGCGTCGAAAAGATCGATTCTCCTGAAGATCGATTCAGAATCGAACATCCCTAGTTTAAATTGAGAAAAAAGGCAAAAAGACAAATTGGCACTGAAAAATTCGTAAAAACTCTCTGGGTCGGCCGATTTCAGTCTTCCTACGCTTATTCGAGGCGGAAAAAATGTAGCTTTCGTTTGACGTTTTGTTATCTTACTTACTTTAGAAGATGGAAAATTGAAAAATAGCGTTTTTTCGGGAAAAACTCGATTTTCAAACGCGTGTATCCTTGAAACTAAGAAAGATATTCTGAATTTCAAAATGTCAAACGAAATCTATATTCTTTCCACTTCGAATAAGCGTAGGAAGACTGAAATCGGCCGACCCAGAGAGTTTTTACGAATTTTTCAGTGCCAATTTGTCTTTTTGCCTTTTTTCTCCATTTAAACCCCGTGTTAAAAAAATTCAAAACTTTGGGGCGTTTGCCAGAACAGAAGATATCTATTGTAAATTTTTTCCTTTGGCACAGTTTTGAGTGATGCCAAGACATAACTTTCCCGCACTATTAGAATACGATCCGCGAAATTCGATTTTTTTCACTCCGGCCTACTGTACATGTCTGCGTGTTTCTCACTGTCATACTATCTGACCTCGGACTTCGCTCTTAAATTATTAGCTGCTTGACACTTTGTGTCGCTAAGCGCTACAAAAGCTATCAGCTGCCGAAGGCTCTTGTGGTGCAGCTCTCAAAATTAGCTGCTGAAGTCTTATATGGCTAAGCGCTACAAAATCAGCCGCTAAAGTCTCATGTGGCTAAGCGCTAAAAAATTTGCTGCTGACGAGGATTCATTTCATCGTAATAAAAAAATTATCTCTATGGAATGACTGATTTTGTCAGTGTATCTATTTTATTAGTTAGACTAATTTCATTTCAATTATAAGTATGTCAAACAAATCGCGCGAGCATGTCACATTACCGATTTGACTCGGGAGAAAATTTTTACTTGCCCGAGATAGTTCGATACAGTAGAACCTCCGGCACTGTCACCTCCGGCACTGTCTGACCTCCGGCACTGTCGCTTAGGTACCCCCACCATGCCCTTGTAGCAGTACCGCATCTACTGATTATAACCGTGACGCCTTAGCGTGGCCCGTGTATACATATACATAGTAGTCAAATTCGTGACACCGGTCAACTTTCTCCATATATGTATGCTAAGTTATCACATTCGTGTGTACAAAAGTGATTTCAATTATATGAACCGATGTAAAAAAAAATTTAACTTTTTTGCGTGGTTGAAAAAAGGTTGGCATCTCCACACTTGAACAGAGGTTAGGTTTCCTTCACGCAATGAACCTGTATCTATTATGTACATACGTAGACACGTAGACACGTATGTACATACGTAAATGCATCAGGATCACACAGAATACCACTCTTAGTAATAGGCAAGTCGAAACAACCTCGATGTTTCAAAAATGTCAAAGACTTACCAGTTATGTACATGGGGCAGAAAAGTAGTTGGATGGACAGGACTGTTTTTATGGAATGGTACGTCAAGCTCTTCATACCACGAATGAAAGAGTATCAATTAGCATCAGGAACTACAAAGAAGGTTCTTCTAATATTGGATGATGCGCCATCGCATCCTACTGCGAATGAATTGAACAGTGTTGATGAAAACTTTGAGGTAATTAACAATAATCTGTTCTCCGGATCAATAATTAAATGAACTAAATATGAATGATATATTTTGTGTTATTGGAAATCAGAATTTTTAATATGAACTTTATTCGTTTGTGTTCCTAGGTTTTATATCTGCCTCCGAATGGAACAGCATTAATACAGCCCATGGACCGAGGCGTAATTGAAAAAGCCGAAAGACTGTACAAAAAAGCCTGTATCCTACAGTTTCTGTTGAATCAAGATGATGTTAGTATTCTTGAAGCAGCTAAGCGACAGATACTAAAAGACAGTTGCTATCACATAGCACATGTTTGGAGTCTCTTAACCGAGCACAATCTGAGGAATGCGTGGAATCCAATATTGGGAAAAGATCGTGCGGTACAAGTTACCAATGATGAATGCCACCAAGAAACGCTTCAGGTTCTTAGTATTATTCAGAGATTCACAGATTTTACAAATTTGACCTATATTGATATTCAACCTTGGCTGCAAGAAGACTGTGGCGAAACAGGATGGAAGGTCCTTAGTGCGGATCGAATTTTGACTAGGTAAATCTGGAATTCTATTATTTTCACATCAACTTCAAAAAATATATTTTTTTGACAGAATCCTAATCAATGAAAAATATATTTCAGACTGCAAGGGCATTCATTAAACGAAGCTGGGGATGATGGCCTGGAAGATGACCCAGACTACAATAATCTAGCAAATACCGATTGATTAGATACAAGCCCTCAGGAACCGTCAATGCATCAGGCCTTGCAAGGACTGCAGACGTTCCAGAATTGGTGTGAAACCAAGTGGGACTATTGGGATCTGACATGGGGGCGGAGCCTGGGGTGATGACGTCAAAACATGGCACCTCAAAACCAACATTTAACACGGGTTAGATAGGAGAAATGAGAGTTTTTTCAAAATAATGATAGTTTTGATTGAAAAAAAATATACAGGTGTTTTATGCAATAGTAAACAATCAAAAATATATAACTTTAGACTAATTTTTTGTTTTTTTTTTTTCTCCTTTTTTTTTGCTCACTTTACGTTTTACAAGACTTGCACCCTAAATTTTTCACTTTTTTAGTCGTGATTTGTAAGAAATCAGAAACTTCTACATGCAATCGCATATGTTTACGTTGGAAATAAAAGCTTCATCTATCTAGCCGCAAGAGTGCGCCAGCTGGAATGTCAGATCCCAATACAGCGACTGATATACACAATTTACAAGACTTGAGAGATAGAGCTTTGCATTTCTTATAGATCTGCATTTGGTTATCCCATTGATATAACAAAGACAATACATACGATGTCGATGATTTATTGCTGAACAATAGGTAAAAAATTGAGTTTCAACAGAAAAATTCCTGTTCTGGGTGACGTCCCCCCTCAACGTTTTCATTTCCATGAATCCATTTCGATTCAAATATTATAAGATACATAATACGTAACAATACAAACATTCATTCAATATGTATGTTTCAATAATTTTTGCCGTACATAACCTCAAATGTATGTTACGGAACCTCGGGTGCTATCAAGTTAATTCTACGGTCCTGTACTTGCTTCCGATTAGTCGGGAAAAAGTAGGCCAATACGCGACAATGCCGGGGGTTGTCGGACCCGACTAGCAACAGTGCCGGAGGTTCTACTGTATTGGAATAGTTTGAAAACAATAGTCTATCCAAACACATTATTAACCATCCCCTCCTAATTCCTGCCTTCCCGATGGAAGAAACCGCACCACCTTCTCGTTGGTTTCCATTGAGCGATAGTACTTCTATGACCAATGATACGTGTATTGATGATTCAGATCTAAGTTGGAAAACCTTTTCTATCAAGCATAAAGAAGTACTATCGGCTGAGAGTGTGATGACATTTCTTCTTAGTGTGTTATCCGTTTTCAATTGAAAAACGTAAAAGCCACTGATAACCGAGCGAGCGTAGCGAGTGAGGAACAACGCAAAAACTACTGATAACCGAGCGAGCGTAGCGAGTGAGGAACAACGCAAAAACCACTGATAACCGAGCGAGCGTAGCGAGTGAGGAACAACGCAAAACTACTGACAACCGAGCGAGCGTAGCGAGTGAGGGACAACGCAAAACGAAACGAGTGAGCGAGCGAAGCGAGCGAACGAGCAAAATAATTAGCTAGTTAAATTTAAATGACGTTTTTCGACATTTTCAAAATCTTTTTTCAGCGGTTTCCCAAATAATAAGAAGGAAGATGAGGTGATCAAAATCTTTGAATTTCTATTTGTTATTTTCAACGAAGAATTTTTTTTTTCTTCAAGACCAATCCCAAAAGCTTATATTCACTAGCTGAAATTTCTTGCCGCACTAAAAGTGAGATAGCGGAGTCAAAAATAGAGATAGCCCAATTTTCCAAGCGGCGGTTTAAAGTGGACGAATTCACCTCCAGTTTGCTTCTTTCGAAATTTTTTTACGACTATTTTCAGACCCAGTACGAATTTTTGATTAAAAACCTCGAAAAATCAATGCTTTTCTTATGGGAAAAAGCAAGGCTTTCGAGAGGTGGGTAAATATGGACTAAAAAAATTGAAAAAAATTTGACATTTTTTTTTAATTATTTCGAACTACTTTGAGGGGTGGCCCGATCGAAATTCGATTTTACCCTTCTTAAGGACAGGTCTAATGTACAGTATATCCATGGGACGTCCGGTCGGAACTGTAGCGGACGTCCAGTGGATGTCCTCAATGGATGTCCATTGAATGTCCATGGAATGTCCACAGATCAATAACTCGGCTCAATTATTTGATCGTAATTATTAATATATTACTAGCTAATTATTGTGCTCGTTCGCTCGCTTCGCTCGCTCACTCGGTTGGTTGAGCGTTGTTCCTCGCTCGCTACGCTCGCTCGGTTGTCAGTGGTATTCAACACGTTTGGTGAGCATATTGTCGCAATATGCATTTCAGATTGGTTGGGTTAGGCCCCCCTACCTAGTCATCTATTCACTAATGAAATTCTTTCAATCGAAATAGATCAATATTCAATAATTTGTATTACACAAGCTCATAAACAGCCGTTTTATTCAATATTTTCCGATATAGCTGGATACATATGATAATAATAGGATAATAATAATAACAATTCTTTTTATTTCATAAATGAGAATTTATATCTTTTCATAGGTAGTACATTTTTAACGTTAGGACTTCTTCATTTGTACAAAAAATAATAATTTCATCATACAAGTTGCATATGATTTGGATTCTCAAACCCAATTTTTGCCGCCCCTCTGTAATGCCGCTCTACACTGAAAGAAGATGGCGAGCCTGGCGCTCGCACAACCTTTTGGAAGCAGCACGGTCACACGCTCACTCTGCGCGCGACAGAGCATCCCACTTTCAGAGCGCCGTCATTTAAGAATACTCATCGTGCCACGATCGTAGCTACTCTGCGCGCGTGGTCATCGCACGGTAGGCAGGCCTATCCCGCTTTCTGCAATCCACGCGTTCTCAGACGGATAGAGCCCTACACTACCATACATGTGAGATCACCTGTAACTCACTCTGAGACGCTCGCCTTCTCGTTCTGCGAGCGTGGGCCGCGCACAACTCTCCGAGTCCAGTCGTCCTACTTCTACGACTGCGAGGCTCTTTCGTGCGAGCGCCAGGCTCTCAATCTCTTTTCAGTGTAGGCCCGGGTCTCTCGGGCCTATAGGTAAATCCGGCGCTGGTAGCGCTCATACCCAGATGAGGTTTTAGCAGCTAGTTTTTGTAGCGCTCATACCCGGTCGAGGTTTTAGCAGCTAATTTCTGTAGCGCTCGTACCCAGAGGATATTTTAGCAGCTAATTTTCGTAGCGCTTATGTCCAGATAAACAGGATTAGCAGCTAGTCATGTTCGACATTTCGTTATCATCATTGTTCGTTTGCCACTGAATCGATTGACTTACCCCGCGCGGAAATATATATATATATATATGCGAAAAATTTATGCGACATATTTGTTTTTTGCGCTAACATATATTGTAACGAATCAGGCAACCCAGGCCTGACCGTTAGCATTCAAACATCAGCCGTTGCGAACGTCGAGAACAGTCTAGAACGATCGACAGCAGCGACGAGCTGAGTGACGTCACGACTAGTATAAAAGTCGAGGCGCCGCTCAGCTCACCAGCAATTCCATGGTATAGCACCTGATTGACTCAATACGCTCTTATTGTCACGACTAGTATAAAAGTCGAGGCGCCGCTCAGCTCACCAGCAATTCCATGGTATAGCACCTGATTGACTCAATACGCTCTTATTGTTCGGACACTAAAGGCATAGCGCCTAGTGATCCATTAGAATCACTTTATCACTTCAAATATAATTGATCAAAATCACTAGTTCAAATAGAATCAAAAATATAGAAAATCAAAAATAAAAGATAACAGCGTAAACTAAGAAAATAGAGAAATTAAAAAATAATATTATATTGAATAAAACGGACAAAGAAAAAGTCGCATTGAATAAAAACCTTGTATAACAAGTAAGTAGTTATTAGGCGACATTGTAAAATATAAAATAGGGTTGCAACAGTAGGTTTAGTTAATTGAATAAATAGATTTTTGGTTATTATAAAACAGCAATTTACTCAGATGTCAAACCCCTTCCTCCGCCATTTCCAGGTTATAGTTTAAATCTTAACGGAAAGCTAGATACAGCCTTGGTGGATCTCCGATCTACCCAGGTCTGGCACAGCTATTATTTGGGAATAAATTAACTTCATTAAATTAATATTTAACAGTTAAGAGGGTAGAGTGCAGCCTTAGTGCGTTATCGTACTCAGGTCTGTGGGGAGGCGGCTTCAGCTACACGGTAGCTCAAGTCCGTAATAGGCACGGCTAATAATTAATAGTAGAAGTCTCAAATAAAAATATAAATCGAGTAAAGAAAACACAATAACCAACCGGCTCGCGTCACCTTCAGTGACGCTCACTATCCGAAAAGTTACAATATTTTTATAAGTTTGATATAAAATGTCGGATATATTATGTCAACATAAATGTTGCGGCATGTATGTCGACATCTATGTTAACACTATGTAAAACTCAATCAAACATATTTGTATTTTGCGTACTTATATGTTATATATGCGACATCTATGTCGCATATATTTTTGGCATATATATATATATATATATATATATTTTGGTGCGGGACGAGGCACCTAGAACTTCTTTGTAGACAATATTTCTTGTACACGATTGATTATTAGATTTTTCACGATTAACAGTGACAGATTTCTGTGTCAACAACACTTTCAATTTGTGCGACTTATTAAATACGGGTTCGATTTTGTTAGAACCAATCTAGTGCCATTGCATAATCCCCGGGACAAAATCTTTAGAGGATTTCTTTGTAGACAATATTTCTTGTATACACCTTACCATTTGATTTTTCGATCGATTTCTTTGTCAGCAACACTTTCAAATTGTTTTTTGACCTAAGTCTGGACAAAGCAACGTAGAGTTGACCATGACTGAACACGGGATTTGGTAAATACACTCCAACGCTATCGAAAGATTGGCCTTGTGACTTATTGACTGTCATCGCAAACCCTCATCTCACTGGAAACTATCTTCTCACCATCTTGAATGGTACATCCTCTTCGCTCGGTGATAAGTCTATTCGTGGTATCAGTACAGTTTCTCCGGCACAATTTCCGCTTATAATTTCGGTACAGATCAGATACTGATTTAGCTTTTTGACAACCAGTCTAATGCCATTGCATAGTCCTTGTGAGAGATTTAGGTTACGTAACAGAATAACGATACTTCCTACTTTTAACGTTAAGTTATGAGGTGGAAGACCATTAGGTGTCAATGAATTCATGAATTCGATAGGAAGTATGTTGCTCATATCTGTATTATCCCCATCTTCACCTGTGTCAACACTCAGATATACCACTCCAATTCCTTGGATTTTTGACATTATTTGGGTATTTATGGCAATGACATCGACATTGGTTGGAGCTAATATAACCTTACCATAATTCGAAGGATCTTGTGGTTCTACACTTTCTCCGAATATTTCTCGCACAATATCACCATTCGAACGTATTTCCGTAGGAATGCTTACAACTTCGTTGTTACGTTCAAAAGAATCACAAAAAACATCATTGCCCACTCGCAGAAGCCATTGTTTGAAGTCTATTTGCCCATCGGAGACACGAATGTTGCCCTTCGATGACATGTACATAAATTGATTCCATAAGCTGCTTCTCTTAACGCAGGCTTCTAAAATTTGGGTCCGACTTCCATGTCGCACAACTGATGAAGTTTGCCGAAAGTCACCAGAGACTATAACTATTTTACCGCCGAATGGTTCGTTACATTCACATATATCTCTCATACGTTCATCAGCCTCCAGTGCATACTTGGAGGCCATTGTTATTTCATCCCAGATTATGACTTTCGCGTTTCGAATGTGCAAACCTTGTCTGGATTTCGGTTTAATATTACACGTTGAGCATTCGTTGAATTGTAACGCTAGTTTAAAAGTTGAATACGCAGTTCTTCCTCCTTTCAATAAATTCTCTGCGATTCCGGTCCATGCTACAGGCAACACTATCAAGCCCGTACTTTGTAATGTAGTTATAATGGTGTTATGTAGATAATTTTTTCCACTACCACCGGACACCTGGAGATGGTCATCCCCGAGAAAACCGACCTGAGACGAACGCGTACCGGGAAAAAAAAGAAAAAAAAAAAAAAAACTACGAAAACCACGTGGATGGGGACTCCCGGAGGTGGTCATCCTTGAGGAAACTGACCTGGGGCGTGAGAATCACGTGTCGCGACTCCTGGGAATCGTTATCCCCGAAGAAAAGGACCTGGAGCGCGAGAACCACGTGTCGCGACTCCTAGACATCGTAATCCCCGAAGAAAACGACCTGGAGCGCTAGAACCACGTATCGCGACTCCTGGACATCGAAATTCCCGAGGAGAACGACCTGGAAAGTAACGAAGCCTCGGAATTCAAATCAGAGAATATAGTAGCACACATATAACGAATCAAAATTCAAAATAACGAACTAAATTTCAAAAATTCGGAACATCCGAACATCCGTCACGTACTTTAATATATGGATGTATATTATAGAGGACGTAGAGGGTTTTCTTCAAAAGCGAATTTAGAGGCGAAGAATGTTAATTGCATAATTACTGAATTTTTATTATCAGGTCATTATTATATACATAGATGATGCCCAAAATATTTACAAATACACAGAATCTGTCATATTGAAAACATAATATTCTCTTTTAATGTCTATAGGTTCCTTACTATTATAAAATTCGCAAATGAAAGTAATTATATACATTATACATAGATGATGACCAAAATATTTACAAACACACGAAATCTGTCATATGTCTAGGTTCCTACTATTTTAACATTCACAAATGAAAGTAATTACTCATAATATCATTATCAGTTTATCACAGCTCTCAATATTTACAAATATGCGGAATTTTTCAAATGGAATAAGCGAAGAATATTATTACTTGAATAATACATACTCTAGGTATATGAATACGAATAAAATAGGCGATGCAATAGTCCTACTATACGGACCGGTATTCAGCGCTGGATTTACACTAGGGGCACTAGGGGCCAGTGCCCAGGGCGGCAAATTTTCAGGGGCGGCAAAATTTGAAACGTGAGAAAATTTTTTTTTTTTTCGCGTTATGGAAAATTCTTCGAAAAGTGTGATCGTGTTAAAAACATTCATAAATTGAAATGAATAAAATACTTTTTTTCATAATTATTATAAGAATGTGTCTAAAATTATAAACACTGCAGTTTTTCTTACAAAATTGTGAAACAATCTTTCAGTTTCTAGAATTTTACACACATTTTTAGTAAAGAAAATAAGAGGGTTTCTTCGTCAAGCGGGTCACCCATTAAATTTGAGGTCTTAGAAAATTCCGTGATGATTCGTAAATATTATTGAGGAACAAAAAAAAATGTTGGGAATTTTTTTAGATTTTTTGGTCATTGCATTCCAGAAATATTTTTACTCAATCATTTTCACGTAGCGTGATGAATTGAGGAAGGAGAGAAATGTTGTTGGCATGAAATTTCTCTGTTTTTTTTCTTACTTTTTTGGTAAAATTAGAATAAAAGAATTCCGACTCATTTAAACCGCATTTATAAAAAAAAAAAAAAAAAAAAACGTTGCAAAATGTGCCTTTTCGTAATTTGGACAGTTTTTTTTTTTTTTTCGTAAAAAAAAAAATCTAAAAAAACTATATATTCATAATAGAGTTTTTGAAAAAAAAAAAAAAAAAAAAAAAAAAAAAAATGGAAGTGAAGGAGAGGAATCATCGTTCTCATGATTATTTTTTTTTCTGGGAGAGAATTGAAGTCGCCACTCCACATTTTTTTGTCAACAAACGCTATTATGAATTTCATTTTTTAGACATTTTTTTAAACGAAAAAAAAAGTCTAAATTAGGACAAGGCGCATTTTTCAATGATTTTTTTTTTTTTTTTTATAAAAGGGGTTTAAATGGGCCGGAATTTTTTTCTGTTAATTTTACCGAAAAGCTGAGAAAAAAAACGAAGAAATTTCATGCCAAGTTTTCTCTTCTTCCCCAATTTATCGCACTACGTGAAAATTATTGAGTATAAAAATATTTCTGGAATGCAATGACCAAACAGTCTGAAAAAATTAAAAAATTTGTTTTTCATCCTCAATAACATGTACGAATTATTACGGAATGTTCGAAGACCTCAAATTAAATGGGTGGCCCCGTTTGACGAAGAAACCAAGAAGAAACCCTCATAAGTATCTTGTTGTTCACAATTTTTAAAAGTTTTTGTTTTGATTTTATTTATTTGAAAATTGTATGTACCGAACCTTTACCCATTTTATGTAGGCTTTAGGTAATGGGGCGGCATTTTTCACGGTGCCCCAGGGCGGCACCCTGGGTAAATCCGGCCCTGCCGGTATTACCCCATTATTAATATAATTGGTAGCTAAAACACATCCGATTGAATGTGAAATTGATATCAGTGACGCAGGAAAAGTGCACGGAGGGCATGACGCTCTTGGATTTTTGAAAATCAAAACACGATTCACAGATTTTTATCAAGAGTGCTCTGTAACTAATAATCGTTGATGCTGACGTTGTACTTTATAAATATGAAAACACCCGAAACACTATCGATTCTCGAAAATCCAAGAGCGTCATGCCCTCCGAGGGTGCACTTTTTCTACGTCACTGATATCAATTTCACATCGATTGGATGTGTTTTAGCTGGGATTTTTTGTTTAGCTTAATTTTTTTTCAACAATTCACTGCCGCCATAAACTTTCTAGTATACAAAATAACAAATGAAGTGTGCTCTCAAAATTTCAGCCAATGTTTGTAAAAAATAAATCGAAATTAGCCTAGATCCTAGTCTTAAAGTGGGTTTTTTTCCCTAAAATCGATACAAAAGTCAATCAAGATTGTGGATGGTTCGGCGCTTGGAGATTGCCGGCGGAATTTAGCTTTTTCTTGTCCACATCACTCCTCCCCTTAGTTCTTCTGAGCCATTTTTTAATTGCTTCTTCACACTCTTCATTCGTATATTCGGAGTTGGACGTATCTGCTCCTGTAACAAAAATTAAGCATTTTCAACATATCCTAATAACACCTATCATTGACAAATGCATAGGCAGGCTTACTTTTAGTCATTATTGCAATGGTTCATCAATGAAATACATAAATTCTCATGACTAAACGAACTCGTAGACAATGCTTCAATTTGATAATAATTTCCGCTCTAACACAGCATCATAGAACAAATTCTCCGATTCGTGTGAGGTACAAATGCATGTGTTCAAAACTTACGTATCAACAGATCAGCAAGTCTCAGCTTTCCGAATACATTCGTCTTCTTTGCACCATGCCAGCTATACTAGGACGCCAGTTCGTTATCCATAAGGAGATGTAGAGGGCTTTTGACGAAATCATACGTACAGTTACTCGGGCAGTTACCAGCGAATTTTGATACTTCTGTTATACCTGCGGTACACAAACACCAATAAGTAGGGGTGTGCGGGTACCCGATTTACTCGGGTACTCGGTGCTCGGGTCGGGTCGGGTACTCGTCGGGTCGAGATTTTTTCGTAACCCGAAATTTTCGAGTACTCGAATCGACCCGAATACTCGAACATTTTCGGGTACCCGAATGTTTTCGAGTACTCGAATGTTTGTGTAAGCTCGAATTTTTTCGGGTACTCGAATCTTTACGGGAACTCGAATATTTTCGGGTACTCGAATGTTTTCGGGTACTCGAATGTTTTCGGGTAATCGAATGTTTTCGGGTAATCAGTTGTTTTCGGGTAATCAAATGTTTCAGAGTATACTCGCATATTTAACGGCACTTAGCTCGGGTATCCGTCGGGTTTTCAAAGAATGTCTCGATGCATCCATGTCGTTGGGTAATTCTAATTCAGTTGAGTATTGGCTATGGCTTCCAATTTCAATTTCTATATTATTTACTAATTTAGGCAGTACGGTTAGTAGTTAACAATAAGGACAAAGATGCGGGATGTATTTGAAAAATGCATTGATCTGTCCATGAATTTATTAACTTATATGACCACTTGTCATATAATTTAATAAATTCATAAACAGATTAATACATTTTTATGTTTTGAATACATCCCGTATCTTAGTCCTTATTGTTCGCTACTAACCGTACTGCCTGAATTGATAAATAATATAGAAATTTAAATTGGAAGTCATAGCCAATACTCAAATAAATTTGAATTCCCCAACGACATGGTATCCTAGCTAAGTGCTGGTAAACATGCGAGTACTCTGAAACATTTGATTACCCGAAAACATTCGAGTACCCGAAAGCATCCGAGTACCCGAAAACATTCGAGTACCCGAAAACATTCGAGTACCCGAAAATATTCGAGTACTCGACCCGACAAAAATAAAAATTACTCGACTCGACCCGACCCGAGAAAAGGGTCTACCCGCACAGCCCTAATATATATATTAGGGTGTGCCAAAAAAAAAAAAAAATTTTCAACGCACACGCAGAATCCGGTAGAGCATTTTAAATTAAATATCTCATCCAAATGTGAGCTCTTAATATTGATATTTAGAACTGCCTAACTCAGTTTTCCCATTTTTAATTTGAATAACACGTGAAAAAAAATCGGAAAATTTTCGAATTGTTTTTTCTCGTAACCGGCTTGATTTAGAAACTATCTGAATACAGATTCTTATAGGAAATTTCGCGCTCTACAAAAAAGTACTGAGATAGAATTTTCCTAACTCTCACCGATAAGAGATATTCGCCTATAAACATTGAGTCATAGCGTCATAGAGTCAGATGACTCGACGAAAAACAATTTATTTTTCAACCGCGCATCAAAATTTCGGTAGAGCATCTCAAATAGAACATCTCAGCCAAATATGAGCTCTTAATATTGATATTTAGAACTGCCTATTTCAGTAACTAAAATTAGTAACTAAAATAAGTAACTAAATTAGGCAGTTCTAAATATCATTATTAAGAGCTCATATTTGGCTGAGATATTCTATTTGAGATGCTCTACCGGAATGTTGATGTGCGTTAGAATTTTTTTTTTTTTGGCACACCCTAATATATATAAGGGTGACAATTATAAGGTGGACGGTACTTTTTTGAGGGGTTTGCGAGGTGATATCGGGTTTTTTCTTTTTTTCTTCTTCAATGGTTTTTGATGCCCGATCTGAATAAAAATACGGTGTTCATGTGACCATTATGGTTTTTGCGGTACAAAAATGGTTGATTCGAAAAAAAAGGAAAGTTTATTTTTATTTTTTTTAAATGAAGATTATTTAATTTTGAATACAGAGGACCGGTTGAAAATTTAATTCGATTCCAATGTCGTTGAGAAAAAAAATGTTGAATATTGGTATTATAACGATTATCTACTCTCTAAATTTGAATCAGTGGAAAGTCACTGATCGGCAGTGAATAGTCACTGATGGCTACAGTTATAAGTAGGTCACTGGAAATCAGTGAAAAGTCACTGATTCAATCAGTTGAAATGTACTCACTGATTGAATCAGTGGAATTGCACCGTTTAAATCCGTGAAATTGCACTGTCTAAATCAGTGAAAACTTCACTGATCGAATCAGTAAAATATACTGGATAATAGGCTTATCTAATGGGGATGCTGACCTCAAGAAGCAAAATATTATATCTCACACGTATTTTCTTATAAGGTTTTATTGTGTAAGGCTAGTTTGCATTACAAATGCAAGAAACTTCAGGCATTGGTATAAAATTTATGAAATACGAAAATACTGTTCGTTGAAATGAAGAATATCTTATATATCTTCTCTTATATAGAAAGAAAATCAAGTAAAAATAGTATACTTAAGGGGACCAGTACAGCGACTTTTCGAGAAATTATCATAGTCCGAAATCAATTTATTTCATAACCAAAGTTCATTTCACATCAAAATATTTTTCTTTTTCAAAATCATGTGTCGTAAGGATTTCAGAGCACCGTTGGACCGATTCAGGTCATCTTGGATTCATTTGCTTCAGAAAACAAATCCTCATCATGTGAATGTAGGAATTTTGAAAATTCTTCGTTTTGGCCAAGTTATTTAAGAAATGAGTGATAATAATTTTTGCAAATTTGGTAAATGGATCATAACTTATGACATAATTTTTTATTTTTAAATTCCTACATTCACATGATGAGGATTTGTTTTCTGAAGAAAATGAATCCAAGATGACCTGAATCGGTCCAACGGTGCTCTGAAATCCTTACGACACATGATTTTGAAAAAGAAAAATATTTTGATGTGAAATGAACTTTGGTTATGAAATAAATTGATTTCGGACTATGATCATTTCTCGAAAAGTCGCTGTACTGGTCCCCTTAATGACATATTCTATCTTCTAAATCAACGTCAGAATTGTAGTATGCAGGAGTCATACACGATAATGCAGTAAACTCGTGGTAATTATATTATTATCATTCTTCATAGTATACCAGTCATGAAAACACCCAATAATACGTAAACTACGAGTATCGTACCAATCGAAACAATATGATTCAATGTAATCTGACGTAATCTAACCTATCAACAGTATACCATGGAAGAGAGTGAAGTTGATGTTTGTGCAGGTCATACCTGATATTCGAATTCTCAAGTATATTTCACGAATGTATGTATGTAGTTACGTAATTACCTGTTGATATTGAACACCTTCCCTTTTCAAATTCTCATACACGACGCCGCAATCAAAATGAACGTATGTAAGACGCAAGTCACCACAAGTCACAAGTTAATCGGAATTTCGAGTTACGCAGCGCCTCTAGCGGAAGAATAGTCACTGATCAAATAGTGAACTGGGGCACTGGTTTTGCAGTGGTAAAATCACTGACGAGAGGGGGTTAACTGATTGATCAGTGCATTAGGTATAAAACCACTGATTCGGCAGTGAAATCCTGAATCACTGATTCAATCAGTGAAATTTCCACTGATTCAAATTTAGAGAGTATATTCACGTCTACGATCGTCCCAGTAGGCAGACTTGTCATAGACGTCCTTCGTAGATCTAGATAGACGATGTTTTTTTTACACGGGTAGTCAGGTAGAGCGCCGGTGCGACTCATATCATGGTTAAATTCACTTAATAGTATATTATGTGGCATGCCCGTAAACCAAGTGTTTTTCGGCGAGAATAATGATTTCAGGACGAGCTAAAGGCGAGCCGAAGGCGAGCCGTTAGCGAGTTCTGAAATCATTATTCGAGTCAAAAACGGTTTACGGGTGCGCCCCATACTGTATTTTTTTCGAAATAGGCATGAAAAGTCACTTTGACGCCTGTTGAGATTCACTAGACGAAGAGTGAGGTTATAGTGCGATCTGTCGCGCACTTCGAACCGCGCATCGAAACTGCCGTATAAAGACTTTTGCCGTGTCTCAATTCGTTTCGAGTCCCTTGCGCATTTGCCTTTACCCTTACCCTTCATGGCGCATTCGCCTTTCACAATTGAACTGCTTTAATCAAGTATACACTTTCGAGTGTTCTGCACTCTGACGTGGTATAAATGTACTATAGACTTGCTTATTGTGTTGATTGCGATTTCTAGGTTATGAAATTCAAATTTCCTGCCGTGTCTCAATTCGTTTCGAGTCCCTTGCGCATTTGCCTTTACCCTTACCCTTCATGGCGCATTCGCCTTTCACAATTGAACTGCTTTAATCAAGTATACACTTTCGAGTGTTCTGCACTCTGACGTGGTATAAATGTACTATAGACTTGCTTATTGTGTTGATTGCGATTTCTAGGTTATGAAATTCAAATTTCCAATATGGCTGTCTAAAGGTGGTCAAAGGTACACAAAAGGTGCATCTCCCGTACCTTTGACACTTGCACCTTTGCGCACTTCCCCTTTATCAGTTGGATTGCCTTAATGACGTCACTACCGGTTTGTCCAAGGGTAAATGCGCATCAAGTGTATACTTTGTGCGAATTGAGACACGGCATCCAATATGGCTGTCTAAAGGTGGTCAAAGGTACACAAAAGGTGCATCTCCCGTACCTTTGACACTTGCACCTTTGCGCACTTCCCCTTTATCAGTTGGATTGCCTTAATGACGTCACTACCGGTTTGTCCAAGGGTAAATGCGCATCAAGTGTATACTTTGTGCGAATTGAGACACGGCATTTATACGGCAGCTTTGGAATGCGCACTTCGAACTGCGCATCCAGACTGCCGTATAAAGACTTTATAGGGCAGTTCTGAAACCATCCGTATAAAGTGACACTTTGTGGATCGAAAACAGGCGTCAAAAAGTGACTTTTCAATGCCTATGCCGAAAAAATAACTTTAGATCGTCTAGAACTAAATGACTAACATAAAATCTTGAAAGTAGAATCAAATACGGTACCTTTAGATATAGCATCATTGGTCACATCATAAAATATAATCGAAGAGAAAAGGAGAGCAATTAAATAGAAATGAAATAGAATCAAAATATTTAAGCATAAATCCGCATAGCCTAAAATATTAAAATAAATTATACAAATAGACCGATAACCTCAAACGACACGAATACAAACACACGCGACGTAGAGTCATACAAATAGGATAGAAATAGATTAAGAAAATCGATGTAAAATTAGTTTATTAGAATCAATTGGACACAATTATATTATCTAATTTGAACTTTGTCGGATATTTCAGCACTGACTCCTAACCCATCAAATTCAATCCCTGAATAAGCCAATAGGGACCAGCTTTGAATCAATCCTAGAGCGAACGGCGTTGGATTAACTTCCCGCGTCCGAGGGCCAAGGAAATACGATTCCGAGTCTGAGACACGGTCTTGGAATCGCAAGGTTTCCGGATCCGAGTAAAGAATAGGTTTTGTGTTTAGGAAAGCAGGCTTGGATTCACTTCCCGGCTCTGTTCAAATAGGAGAAGGATCGGCTTTGGTTCTACCCGAGTCCGAAGGGAACAGGCTTTGGTGGAGTAATCTACCCGAGTCCTGAGTTAATGTAAAATCACAAGGTTGCATAGGTGGCTTTTGGTGGCTAACCCATCCTTTTCCCTACCTATGACCTCAAAGAAAAGCCCTATTAATTTTGATAATTTAAATCCCTTTTTTTATAGGTAAAGAACTCACAATAACTGCGGGTTATACCAAATCACTAAATCACAAAATCTACTAAATCTACCAAATCACTAATTCTACAAAATCTACCAAATCCACAAAATCTACGAAATCTACTAAATCACTAAATCAACAAAATCTACCAAATCCACATAATATAAAGTGCATATATTATATACGTAGATATCAAAGTGAGAACGTAATACAGTGTTCTTCAAAATCAAAGAAAATAACTCAGCAATAAAATCAAAGTTGCTAAAAGAAAAGAAGTCAATATCCACTGCGGTAAAGCATTAATAACAAACAAAAGCGGTCAAGCATGTATACTCGCGATAGACTCGAACGAATCAGCTGTTGAGATAAAAGTCCCAACAGTAACTCTAGAACCAGTCCTCAAAACCTTCAGTACACCCGTCCGAGAAACTAATACAAACCACTCCACACTCAAACAATCGTCGAGAACTCACCCGCAACAATTAAGTAGTACAGATGACTCATCAAATCCCGCTCATATAAAAGGACATAAAGGCAACGTCGACTCGAAAACAGACGATGACGAACCTAATCAAATCCCTATGGATTGCTTACCACCAGAAAGAGAAACAATACATTTTCCAAATAGACTCTTACCAAACTATTCACTAAACGAAAAACGAAATACTGACATCCCTTCAGACAATTCACCCATAAATAAAAAATCACGTAAACTCACAAAAACTTCTGAATCAACTTCATCCATAAACGATCGGAAACAAAACAAAAATTCAAACCTTATCTCAAAGCAGCCAAACGTTAATTCAGACTCAAGTGACGCACACAAAAATAAAACAGGGTACAGCGAACGCAATAGCATGCAATCTCCAACACATGAATACAAATATAAACTACGACTAAGAAAGCCTAAATCTCCTTCATTACCACCGGACTCCTCATCGTCGGAAGACGACCACGTTCCTCATTATAAACGAAAACTTCCTACCCCCAACAAATCATGGGCCTCAACTTTTAAAAATTCCACGTATGAAGGAAAACAAGTATCAATATATCAAACTACAAAACCACCACAACACAATATATTCTCAATCGCGAAATCAATTCACAATAAACCGAGAAAAAAGAACCGGATCCAAACTCAATAACAAGTGCACCGCAAATCCACATACAATCTCACTAACAACAACTAAACACTTTCAGACCATAGGACGAAAATAGTACACATAAATAAAATCAAATTAACTAAATAAACAAAACATGCTTTATTATATCTCTTCCCTATTCGGCTCAGTATCGCTGGTCTACATAGCGCAAAAACTTGCAACAGCAGAGAGAATACTTAAAATATTCAGAAGATTTAGAAGTCCTAACCGAAATCAAGACTCTACCGAACAAAATAATCCTCCAGCAATCACATGTGCACCAACTACAACAATTACACCAACTACACTAAACATAGAAGCCGCTCAGACAGCTCAAACATCTTTTTATACCTAAATAAGACATTTATAACTGATTTTATTGCCAATAAGTAACATTAACTAACTATAATCTATACTATAACCATTTCCAACATACCAGTTGTACTATCAGTCTCAGTATAAGACAATTGTGACAAAACCATATACCTAAACAAGGTAGATTCACTAACGTGAATCTACGCGTAAATGAATCTACTGACGTAGATCCACGTACATAAATACATTCACTAACGTGAATGTATACCTAGATCTATTCATTAACGTAAATATAAGTATACTTACTGTCGTAAATATACAACCTTATACCTAAATTATATTATTATATACATTTTAACTTTTACAAAAAAAAAAAAAAAAAAAAATTTTAAAATTTAAAAATTAAAAAAAGAATACGTACCAGAATTAGGGAAACCTAAAAGGATGCAATTTGATCATGGATGAGGCTGAATCTAGCGGCCGGAGCTAGCGGCCGCTCGGAGCGCGCGAAGTTATTGCAAGCGAATATCGAGTTCCAATTTCGTAAGCATACTCACGACTGACATTCGAACTGAGAAAAAAATTGAAACCCCGGGGGACGATCTTTGGAAAATTATTACATATTGGTAATCGCTCATTAACGGGCTAGCAGCCGCTAGCTCCGGCCGCTATATTCAGCCTCATTGATCATGGTACACAATTTACATCGGTAAAATGGTTAGATAAGTTGAAAGACGAAAATGTAACGCCGATATTTTCCTCTATAAGACATCCGCAAGGGAACATTGTGGAAAGGGTTAATCGGGAAATCGGGAGATTTTTTAGAACTTTCATAACTGTAATGGACTACGAAGAAATTGTACAAGATGATTTTTAGTGAAATATAATTCTTTATTAAATATAACTGAGTATGAGTTTCGATGTAGTGAAATGATCAGAGCTAGTAGTTTTCGAATTGGAAGTTGAAATAGAAGTGGTTTTGGATTCCGGTGGAGGTAAGAATGTGAGGTTTTGAATAAGGTGGTGGGAGTTAGTGGGTGTTGTCTTTTTGTGGAAGGGCACCAATGATTTTAGGGTTAAAAATTGAGAGGTGAAGATAGGTGAGGTTCTCGGTAAAGGACAGTTTGTTGATTTTATGGATTTTGAGTTGGAGGAACGGAAATGGTTTATTGTGGGGTTGGGGTAGTTAGGAAATACCGGGAAATACCCAAGTAGGTAGGAAGAGTGTGCTGGTCATAAAATAGAGGTTGTTTGGGATTGTGTGTATGGATTAGGCGAATGAAGAATGAAGTATTAAAATAAACAATGATTATAACTAAGAATAGGTTTTGCTAAATTAAAATGGGAAAATACAGAATATAGTAATTAACGCTAGAATACAATAAGTAATGGGTCGGTACATTACATAACGGATAAACATACAGACTGGATAAAATGGTTAAGCACTATCGAGACGTGTATGAACGAAGTATATCACGACACGACGGGATTCGCGCCTTGTGAACTACAAAAGAAGGAAAAACCTCAAAGATTTTGGGAAAATTACCTATTTGAAAATAAATTTGATTTACCTCATAAGTATAAGGCTCAAAATCACCAAGGTGGTAAATTCCAAGTTTGGAATTTCTCAAAAAAATTTATTATATTTTTGTTCTGCAAACCAGTTCTAATCATTGACCAACTTATCTTTAATTGATATCCGAACGGGGCAAGCTGGAAATTAAAAATTACGTGAATAAAAAGTATTTATGGAAAACAAGTCATGAGCTGCCGTCATTTCGGGAACGCTTGAAAAAGTAATAATTACTAATGCATAAATACGGAAAATGATTTGTTTATTATAGTAGATACATAGCTGAGATATGTCCTCAATCTTTAAAAATGATAAACATGTCAATTACTGTGTGAATGTGAAGTTTTTTGAAAAATAAGTCATGAGAAACATAAATTTACATGTTTTCATAGTTATAGTTCCTTTAAAAGTAATATTCATATAATTTTGGACATTTAATTTAGTATAAAAGCAAAGAAATAAATTTATATTTGCAATTGATCATTGATTTGATGAGAAAAAAATGATTTTTGCTTATTAATTCGTTATTAATTGATTTTTAGTAGCGTTCCCGGAAATGACGAATCGTTCCCGAAATGACGAATCATTCCCGAAATGACAGATCGTTCCCGAAATGACGATATGCATGCAATCCTGGAATCTTCAAAAACAAATTCATAAGTAATCCTAAAAAAAAAAATAAAAATAAAAAAAAAATAAATAAATAAAAATAAAAAAATTAAAAATTAAAAAAAAAAATCAATATTTTAAATTTTAAACCATCATTAACAATA
This sequence comes from Tenthredo mesomela, assembly GCA_943736025.1. Taxonomy (NCBI): domain Eukaryota; kingdom Metazoa; phylum Arthropoda; class Insecta; order Hymenoptera; family Tenthredinidae; genus Tenthredo; species Tenthredo mesomela. Next base: position 41,190,057 of record OX031016.1, read on the forward strand.
CAATCATAATTCCGGGAACCCAATGATCATTCCGGGAACGCATGTCATATGCGGGACCGTTCCCGGAATGACCGTTCCCGGAATGACGTTTCTACATAAAGATGCGTGTAAAATAAGTATTAGTCACTTAAACGGGATTATTTGAGATCATTATAAAGCGAGTCACATTCATCTTTAAGAAATATCGTATCAAAAAGCATTTGCTTGTTTTTTTCCTACAATTATTGGCGTTCCCGGAATGACACTGAATTGATGTACGGTGCCAAAAATTCAAACAAAACTATGCTTAGCTCTTAAATTTTTCACATTTTCACAAAAAACAGGCTGGTCAACCGATTGTACTTGAGTGTTTTATATGATTACCCACTAGCGCTATTTGTTGCGTTGTGCTGAAAATTAATATATATAAAAATGTCTGCGTTCCCGGAAATGATGCACAAATTGTCAGACAAACTTTGTATTAAATTTTCAGACAAAATAATATTGTGTCGATTCGGGAACTTATAAATATCATTTTATAATAAAATTAACTAAGTTAACAAGTACCGTCGAAACATTAAAAAATTTTTTTACTATGTGTTTTAGCTGTTGTTGTCCGTGGATTACTACTTAGGGACGCGTTCCCGGAATGACTTTTCGGGGGTATTTCATAGAAAAAAATATATTCTATGAATAAATTCCAGCAAATTTTTCTGATGCATTGCTTAAATGAGTTGATGTGAATAATTTGTGCTACATTATTTTAATAAAAACAAATAAATTTAATGATTTAAATGTCTCAGACACGAATTTACCACCTTGGTGATTTTGAGCCATAAACTCAGATTGGCAAAAGAAAACATAAAAAGGAGAGGAAAATATCGTGCGGATCGTTACAACAGTACACATAGAATGTCTAGTTTTAAGGGGGGGGTTTACCCAATCAGCTACCGATTTGTCTATTTTCTCCTAAACGGGGTAATCAATGGACTTGTTCTTTCGGCAGCCGATGTTTGACGAGTAATGAGTTCGAACTGGTACGTTTGATCGGATGAAATCGGGATTTTTTTATTTTTTTCGATCGAAAAGTATTGGCGTGCCATTTATTGCGACTTATATCACAGCCCACGCATCAAAAATGCAAAATCGACTCCCTGAGCCCGATTCTGTGAGAAATTCTGAACATAACCATCCCAAAACATCTTTGTTTTCGACAACGATGAAGGTGGAAGTTGTATTCCACGTTTTTGTGGTAATTTTCGCGATTGTCAGAGGCTGGGGGCGGCCATTGCCGCTACAGCTGCTGATATAATGCGGTGGTTCCCAGAACACCCGTGAGATGTCACCGTGAAAGTATACTATACTATAGTAAAAGGATGAAGTTCAGATGGGCGCGTGGCGACATCTCACGGCCGTTCTGGGAACCACCGCGTTATATCAGCAGCTGTAGCGGCAATGGCCGCCCCCAGCCTCTGACAATCGCGAAAATTACCACAAAAACGTGGAATACAACTTCCACCTTCATCGTTGTCGAAAACAAAGATGTTTTGGGATGGTTATGTTCAGAATTTCTCACAGAATCGGGCTCAGGGAGTCGATTTTGCATTTTTGATGCGTGGGCTGTGATATAAGTCGCAATAAATGGCACGCCAATACTTTTAGATCGAAAAAAATAAAAAAATCCCGATTTCATCCGATCAAACGTACCAGTTCGAACTCATTACTCGTCAAACATCGGCTGCCGAAAGGACAAGTCGATTGATTACCCCGTTTAGGAGAAAATAGACAAATCGGCAACTGATTGGGTAAACCCCCCCCTTAAGATAGGGGACTTAGTATTAGTTCGTGCATTAAATGTATCTGATACACAAAACAAAAAAATGGATAAATTTTTCTCTCTTTACGGAGGACCGTATCGCATAAAAAGTCAAATTGGTGACGCAACGTTTATACTGGAGAACCCAACAAATTTGAAAGAAAGAGGACGGTTTCACGTCAATATGTTCAAACATTATATAAGTTGAACGTTAACTGTAGGATAATAGTGTTAAAGTCCGAAATATTCAAGAAACAATGAATATAATCCATTTCGAAGGCGTGAGTGACGGATTCAAAATAAATCCACTATAGCTTTCGACTATATAAATCGGCATGTCAATTCGGATAATCCAGCACAGCTAGTCAATATGATGTCGTACGGATATACCAGTGTGCAAGACAAGGAGGTACAAACTTACCGTGATGGAGACGAGGTGCACTCAGAAGAGGATAGGCTTGTCTATCCTTCGGGAAACTTCATCGGCGGATATGGAAAGGCACGACCAGGAAGAGACACGATGACACCGAAACCAGGAAAACCTTTAGACCTGAAAAGGAAAGTTAAAAAACAGAAATGTGACGAAAACAATAACCTGATGGAAGAAATACCTACGGAAACTAGAGAAATATCAAATGAGGAAATCGAGGAAATAAGAGATAACCTCATACGAGAAATAGAAGAATTGGTGCATAAGCCAGAGAAAAACTTACCTGTAATCACCGAAGATGTCATATTACCGAACGGCCAGAAGATACGCTGGAAAGATGACGTCGTGAAGGATGAGAAGAACATCGATCTTGGACTGCAGTGGGGTATGAGAAAACTCGACATCGTTGACCGAACTCCTGAGGAGAAAAAAGAATATAAAAAAAACATGTACGCGTTCATCGACTCACACAGACCACACATACCTACCAAACCGACAATAGACAATAAAAAGACATTGGTAGAACAACATAAACCACCTACCTTACCGGATGCATTGAAGACGAAGAAGACAGAATTACCTGGACCATCACTCCCGGAACTGCCATTATTCGTTGCACCCACACTACCGGATTACATGAGGGATATGGACCCAACGGATCCGTTAGGACTTAAACGACTATAGATAAAACACACCGGACATGACATACAATATAAATAAGAAACACCAAATATAACAACGAGGAAGAACCAAGAGAGATCGACCGTTCAAGACTGAAGACTCGTAAAGACTGAAAATTCATCAAGCGAAACTCCACGACATCAACATCGAAAATAATTTATGAAGATGCAGAAGTTTACTTGATGAAAGGGGGCAATGTAACATACTCAGCTATATTGCACATCGAATATCACCAAACGCCGAACAAAGGAAAGGATTACACTAATCCTCTACGTTCGACCAAGTGTCTGACGTCACGCTAAGAAGTGGGGATAGAGAGTATATAAACAGCTCACGCAATCACTCGTTAGCGTACCCGTGTAAAAAAAAAATCGTCTATCTAGATCTACGATAGATCTACGAAGGACGTCTATGTAGTATCGGGAATAGTTTAGGCTAGACGTAAGTTTACTTTTAAGAGAAAGACTGTAGCACTTAAGGTTTTAGATTTACCATGACTAATATAAGCTGACAGTGACCAGACACGACCTGCGAAGCAACCCCGAAACTCATGGAAGCACGTGTGGCCCACGCACCATGGACAGAGAGTGTGAGAGAGAAGTGTGAATGATATATGACTGAAGAAGGATGCAAGGGCTGCAGTTGGGGGTTGCATATTCGTAAGAAGAGCAGTTTAAGAACGACGGTTAAAGACGAAAGACGTAAGACGAGAAGTATCGGAACGACGACCGAATACAAAAGACGAACGACGATATAACTAAAGACGCTCCAGACGGACATTATACGAGACGAGACTCTTAATTAACACTTGTTATTGCGGAATAGATTTATATTAACAAATATTCAATAAATAGTCATTTTTATCTGTTCAATACTTGATGACAAACCCCATTCATTTATACCCTCGCAAGATCCTATATTTTATACTACACTTTGGGGGCTCAACCGGGATTGCGCAGGGTATTGGTCAGGGTATTGAAAAGTGGCCGGCTGTGAAGTGTAAAACATTTGAAAAATTAAGTGATCAAGTGCATACATAAAGATGGGTAAAGACGATCAAATACAGGACGGTAGCAGTGCCGATCAAAACGAACACCAGGTAGAAGATGAATCACACGTTGATGGGATGAAGGTCCCTGAACTCAAAAGTGAACTAAAACGACGTAAGTTGAAGGTGTCAGGTAATAAACAAGAATTGGTCGCCAGATTAAAAGCTGTTTTGGCGCTTGAACGAGAACACGGTGAAAAAAGTGATGATGCAAAGTCGGACAATGCAAGTGAAAACGACGACGATAGCAGTGACGCGGAAACAGTCTGTGAAAGGCGATCAAAGTATCTGCTTACTTTCAAGGATGTTGAGGAGTCTATGGAAACATTTAGCGGCGATAATCGACTAAGTGTACGACGCTGGCTCAAAGATTTTGAAGACATGGCAAATTTGTGCAAGTGGAGTGACGTGCAAAAGGTAGTGTACGCCAAGAGACTACTTCGCGGTCCTGTTAAATTATTTGTGAACTTCGAAAAGTGCGCGAAGACATGGGACAAATTAAAAAAAGCATTGAAAGAAGAGTTTGCACAGTCTGTAAACAGCCATGAGATCCACAAAGATCTGTCACGACGAAAAAAGGAGTCAAACGAATCATATCAAGAATATATTTACAAGATGTTCGAGATTGCTAGTCAGGTGAACATTGAAACTGACGCAGTCATACAATATATCATTGATGGCGTTCAAGATGATGAAGTGAATAAGACTATATTGTACGGTGCCAATAACGTTAAGGAATTAAAGGCTAAGTTTATCCTTTATGAAAGCATGCGTGCAAATATCAAAGCAAATAACAAGCCGAAACGCAGCGAAGATAAAAGTAAGAAGCAGCCGAGTAATTCAAACACGGACTCGAAACGTTGTTTCAATTGTGGAGCCAAGAATCACGTGAGTGCGGATTGCCCCTCGAAAAGCAAAGGTGCAAAGTGTTTTAATTGCAACGAATACGGACATATCTCATCGAAGTGTCCGGTAAAGAAGAACCCGACGAAAGAGAGCTGTGGTGCAAGTCAACAGTTTGCTCGTGGAAAGCAATGTAAGGAAGTGCAAATAGCGGACAATAAGTTTTCAGCATTAATAGACACTGGTAGTGATATAAGCTTGATGAGGGAAGACCAATATGTTAAAATTGGTGCACCTCGTTTAGATAATAAGACTTTACAATTTCGCGGTATTGGTTCTGACAATAACCGTACGCTAGGAGAATTTAATACTATGGTAACGATAGACGGTAGCCTATATCCTATGAAAATTCACGTAGTTTCTGATACTATGATGCAACACGCTTTACTTATTGGTGCTGATTTTTTGAGTAGTGTAGAGGTTCACATGAAGGAAGGCAGGGTTTCTATCACTAGATCAGTAAATGACGTTCGGGACGATCCCGAGATTCCAGAAGTATTCAGAATAGACGTGATTTCAGAAGCAAACGAAGTAGATTTATCTTATATCACGAATTCCAATCATAAAGCAGACGTTGAAAATATTATCGGTAGTTACGAACCAGAGAAGGTACACGAAGTTGGCATCAAAATGAGTTTGATTTTAAAAGACGAGGTACCTGTATATCAGAGGCCTAGGAGGTTATCCCCTCCAGAGAAGCAGGAAGTAGACTCTCAGATAGAAACGTGGCTAGACGAAGGAATAATTCGGCCTTCTCAGTCGGAATACGCTAGTCCGATAGTACTAGTAAAGAAGAAGAACGGGTCAACAAGAATTTGTGTAGACTATAGGGAGTTAAACAAGAAAATTATGAAAGATCGCTATCCGCTGCCACTTATCGAAGATCAATTAGATTTATTGCAGGGCGCGAAGGTGTTTAGTACTCTAGATCTGAAGAATGGATTCTTTCACGTTCCATTAGAAGAAGATAGCATACGGTACACGGCTTTTGTAGTGCCCAATGGTCATTACGAATTTCTGAGGGTACCATTTGGTCTCTGCAATTCGCCGTCGGTTTTCCAGAAGTTTATAAACGCTGTATTCAGAGAATTAATCGCAGCCGGAGTTGTGCTGACTTACATGGACGATTTGATTATACCTTCCGCGGATGCTGCAAATGGATTAAAGAATCTTAAGATGGTGTTAGATTGCGGTAGACAATATAACTTGCAAATTAATTGGGACAAGTGTCGTTTTTTACAGACGAGGATAGAATATCTCGGACACATTGTCGAAGATGGAAGTATCCGGCCGTCGGAACATAAAACTAACGCGGTAATGAAATGTCCTAAGCCGATGAGTGTGAAAGCCGTTCAGAGTTTTTTAGGGTTGACAGGATATTTCCGAAAGTTTATTCCTAGATATTCAATTATCGCCCGGCCGTTGACAAATTTATTAAGACAGGGAGTCAAGTTTCAGTTTGCGATTCAAGAGGAACAGGCATTTGAAAGACTCAAGTTAGCATTAGTAGACAAGCCTATTCTAAAGTTATACCGAGTATCAGCAGAAACGGAGTTGCACACGGATGCATCTAGTCACGGTTACGGAGCAATACTTTTGCAACGAGATAGCGTAGATAACGCGTTTCACCCAGTGTATTACGCGAGCGGAAAAACGACGCCAGCCGAGGAGAAGTATTCTAGTTACGAGCTCGAGGTCCTCGCGATCGTAAAATCATTAAAGAAATTCAGGGTTTATTTATTGGGTATACCTTTTAAAATAGTGACGGACTGTCAAGCGTTTACGATGACCATGAATAAAAAGGACCTATGCGTGCGGGTAGCCAGATGGGCGCTCCTTCTCGAAGAATTTCAATACGTAGTCGAGCACAGGCCAGGTAGATCTATGACGCATGTAGATGCTTTAAGCCGTAATTCTTTGCCTACTGCTATGTTGATAGATGAGTGTCAGGAAGGACTAGTCGCTAGGTTAAAAAAGGCTCAACGAGACGACGAAGAATTAATGAAAATTCTTAACAAGGCTGAACGGGGCCAGGCGGATAACTATATTGTTAGAAATGGGTTATTGTATAAAGAAGTTAATGACGATGTGCTAGTTGTGATACCTAAGACAATGCAAACGCAAGTGATAAGACACGCACACGAACGAAGACATTTTGGAATTAACAAGACGGAGTCGATTGTGAAGAAAGACTATTGGTTTAAAGGGATGCGCGATAAGGTTGAGAAAATTGTACGAGGCTGTGTTAATTGTATTCTAGCAGAACGCAAACAAGGGAAGCAAGAGGGACTGTTGAATACCATTGACAAGGGAGAGTTGCCATTGGACACATACCACGTCGATCATCTGGGTCCGATGCCCTCCACCAAGAAAAGCTATCGGCATATTTTTGCGGTTGTAGACGCTTTTACGAAGTTCGTTTGGCTGTATCCGACTAAGTCTACGGACAGTGCTGAAGTACTAGATCGTCTCAGGAAGCAGTCGACGATATTTGGAAATCCCAGAAGAATCGTCTCAGATAGGGGAACAGCTTTCACGTCCCACGCGTTTGAAGACTATTGCAAAAGCGAAAATATATTGCATTCTACAATTACCACGGGTGTTCCAAGGGGGAATGGTCAGATTGAACGTATTAACAGAACGCTAATACCGTTATTAACGAAGCTGGCTGCTCCAAAGCCGGAAGAATGGCATAAATACACTGAGAGACTCTTCGTGTCAATAAATGGTAAAACTATATCAAAGTTTAGTATGGTAGGGTTCGAAAGTAGGGAAGACCGGGCGTACGTTTCAAAAATTCATATGGTGCATACTAATGGGTAAAACTGATATTTTCCTTTCAATAAGTGAAAAAGGTGTTTCAATGTTTAATGAACAACATAGTAATATTCGGAACGCACCATATCAAAGTTAGATAGCGACTTGACAAACACGGTTAGTATGGTGAATATGAAAGTTTGAAATAATCGTCTCCAGTCGTCACGAAGAATATCAGTTTTTCGTACGGACCATATGAAAAATCATGACTTGCCGGTGAAAAAAGAAGGGAGTGAGCCGAGGCTATCACCAACACCAGTATCATCAGGAAGTAGAGGTCACACGCACTGAAAGGACATACATATCGGGTATACTATACATGTACACAAATATACACAAGTTACATAGGAGTATCGCGCAACACACTTATAAATTAGACCGGGAGACTTATACCTATACATTTACAATATACAAACGTAATACAATTACGTGCGGGAAAATTTCAGAAACTTCTATATATACCAAGCTGGTAATAATCCACTGCTTGTGAGAAAGGACTTGGAGGGTTCTTTTCTAAATAACTCGTTAAAGAATCATTCTTTTGGAAAACTGCATTTGCAAAGTAGACTTTATTTTGGAAAGGTAATTTTATAACTTGAAAAAAAAAAAAATCCAATTAATTTTTTAATTATGTATTATTTTTCAATTGAAACATGTATGGGCATCACAGCAAACATGATGGTAGAAAATTTTGAAAATTTGGATCTTCAGATTTTATCCTAGAAAAAATTCAACAAACGCTTCAAGCTCTTTAAGACGTTTGTTTAGGAGAAAATTGGATTAGAAAAATTGACAAATTAACATGTGTTCTTATGGGCAAAAGTGGAAAAAAAATTATATCTGTGTTAAAAATGACGGAAAAAATCTGAAACTCTTTAGGTCAACGGGGAAAAATATCTGATTCTCGCCTAATCATTTTTGCATTGATTAGGTAGCTCGTTTTCGAAAAATGAAATAATTTTTCCCGAGTATTGAGAATAAAAATCACTCCGCGCCAATTTGAAGTTAGCTGATATGGAGTGAATTGCCCATATACATCCCTATTCCTCAAACATGAATACTTTCAATTGAGGAAGTGTTCAGAATGAAATATTTTCTACTTTTAAATAAATTCAGATAATTTGGGAGTATATAAAATTTTAGCACTATTAGAGTCTAGATATACTATAATAACTTTTATTCTGAAAAGATGATCTAATTTTTTTTCTAATCTTTGAATTTTTGTATTTATGACATAATTTTAAATGTTACAAATAAACTAATCATAAAGAATCGAAGGTATCAGAAATAGAACTTTTTATAATTAGAATTGTCTTCATTTTTAGAATTCAACATTTTCGTCGTTTGAAAAAAGAAATAGGAAAAGTCATACATAGGTAATCCTAAAAATATAGCCAATTACAGAGATATACAAATCTCCACATTCACACGGCACATGGCAAGCGAATTGGCAGGATTTTTCCTTCGGCTGTTTCCGAAACAGAGCGGGGCCTCGTGCGTTCTCGGTGAAGATCGTAGTCGCTCGGGAGATTCAGGAAATATTTTCATACGCACCATACGAAAAATTGAGACTCTCCGTTTCAATTTCTAATATCCTTTGCAGTTTCACGGCTGCTTGATATCAATGTTGATATTGACCATGTTAATTTCTGGAATATGCTTCTCGAATGATGACAGTCACTGTGTTTATAAGTGAGACGACTTTGTAGGAAATTTTACTATGGAGAATATCGATTTTTCGTATGGAAGATTTCTGACATACAACGTTCTAATATTTCATATTGACCATACTAATATCTCGTATTTTCTTGTTAAAATCTGCTATGGCAATATGAAACTTCAGTATAACGTTACGAATAACTAGTGTATTTTGCGCTGTCTTCCCTACTTTCGAACCCTACCATACTAAACTTTGATATAGTTTTACCATTTATTGACACGAAGAGTCTCTCAGTGTACGTATGTTCGGCACAACAATATATGAATGCTACGACGAGCAGAAGCATTGGTACATCTCCATTCAATTTATTGTTCGGAGCACGCATGAGATTACAAGATGACCCACAGATTAAAGAAATGATAGAAAATGAGATGACCACTATTTTCCAAGAAAACCGAGATGAGCTTCGAAGACAGGCGAAGGAAAGAATTTCTAAAATTCAGGCAGAAAATCGGAAGACTTTCAACACCAGAAGAAAAAATGCCAGAATTTACGATGAGGACGAACTTGTGGCAATCAAGCGAACGCAGTTCGGGCCAGGCCTCAAGTTCCATCCTAAATTTCTTGGTCCTTACAAAATTGTGAAAGTGCTGCGAAAAGACAGATACGCTGTGGAAAAGGTCGGCGAACACGAGGGTCCACAGAGAACATCCACATCAGCTGACCATATGAAGCCGTGGATTAGTGAAGACAGTGGTGACTCGTGTATGAGTGAAGACGACGGAAACATCTGAGGTCAGATGTTTAGTGTAGGATGGCCGAATGTAGTATCGGGAATAGTTTAGGCTAGACGTAAGTTTACTTTTAAGAGAAAGACTGTAGCACTTAATGTTTTAGATTTACCATGACTAATATAAGCTGACAGTGACCAGACACGACCTGCGAAGCAACCCCGAAACTCATGGAAGCACGTGTGGCCCACGCACCATGGACAGAGAGTGTGAGAGAGAAGTGTGAATGATATATGACTGAAGAAGGATGCAAGGGCTGCAGTTGGGGGTTGCATATTCGTAAGAAGAGCAGTTTAAGAACGACGGTTAAAGACGAAAGACGTAAGACGAGAAGTATCGGAACGACGACCGAATACAAAAGACGAACGACGATATAACTAAAGACGCTCCAGACGGACATTATACGAGACGAGACTCTTAATTAACACTTGTTATTGCGGAATAGATTTATATTAACAAATATTCAATAAATAGTCATTTTTATCTGTTCAATACTTGATGACAAACCCCATTCATTTATACCCTCGCAAGATCCTATATTTTATACTACATCTATGACAAGTCTACCAACTGGGACGATCGTAGACGTGAATATACAGGGTGATTCCTCGCTTACACTGCAGTAACTCCAGTAGTAGACTGTCAGGTATAGTCGGTAATAAAAATTATCCGTGATCGTAGCCGCTAGTTCTATAGCGCCGATCGATGGATCGATGGCGGTCTTGAGTTTTGACGGGTACAAGTGAAGTGGTGTCATATTATTACGGAGAAGAATTATTACACCCACGAAATGTTATTTGTGCACCGAATGATCGTTATCCAGGGGATTGCGACTGATTAGCGTGTCGATGAATGAGTAAGTAAAACTATTTTTTATAATCACGAGTGCATCTGTAAGAGCGTAACCTCAAAACGGCAAGTAACCTCAAGGACAAGTGACCGTTTTCAGGTAGGCCAAGGGGCTTTACGGTCATTATTAGTAATTAATCATTAATAATTATTAATAATTATTAATTATACTAATAATTATTAATATTATTAATAATATTATTTATAATACTAATAATTTATTATTATTAGTTATTATTATTATAATTATTAGTAATAATTAGTAATTATTATTTCAGAGAACATGCAGCAGCCTAGGATTTTCTTTGACCTGTCATCTTCATAGCTAGACTCGTGCTAACACAGGGTGTGAAGGTGTTTAATGCTGCCAAATCATTCTACGGAGCGTTGTGCAGGAACAGTTGGAATACTATGTTTAACGAGAAGGACATCAAACTGGGCTGTCGGTTGCACAATGCTGAAGAGTAGGGGCATTTTCCAACGCATACCAATTGACACGAGTAACATGCTAAGCTAGCATGTTCATAATCGAAAGACAAGGCGAATCATTTCTAAAGAGAAACATTAACAGGCGGTACCCACCTTGAAGATAATATTTTCAAATCACTGCTACGCTCTGATAAAAAATTTTAGTGACTCAGTTTTTTTATAGTTGATTAGTGCTGTTTTGATACAGAGTTTATGATTTTTTTCAGATTTTGTGTCCTACGCTGAACATGAATAACGATTTTAATATTGAACCAGTCACAGTTCTCAATGCTCACAACGGTTTGGATTGGGATTGGAGTTCGTAGTTCGTAGTAAATTATCCTCGGTCCGATGGGACAATATATATCTGAGTGTTTGTGAGAAATGACAATCCTGTATCTGGAATGTCAGTGGAGCGAACCAAGAGACGTCGATGAAACTAGGATTGCTTCGCAGCCCTGCAGTATGGAAATTCTTCAATCTCAAATGGCTGCGGAGCAAGCCTGCAGACACTGAATAGTATCTTACCTTGCGTAATTAATATCAGATGATGATTGTATATATTTATCTATTTTATTCATCGAAACAATTCATCGAAATGATTTATCTAATCAGGTCACGTAGTGACAATACAATACACTATAATCCTGTATACTGTATGCTGTAGCGCTGCAATACTCTGTCATGAAACGTGTAGTTTATTAACGTGATCGTTTCAGGGCTGATCTCGGCTAACACCTCTGTGATCTTGTTCCTTATCGGTATCCTATTCACAACCCTTGTCCTGACTAGGCTTTACAGTGAGTAATCAAGCGGTCTAAACACACCGGTAAAATGATTCCAAGATTAGATTTCGAAACACAATAATTTTCGTTTGAAAATGACATTTCAATTTCTATGTCAGTATAATTATCTGGTTTGGTAGATAGCAGACAGCCGAGACCAAGACGTCGAATCGAACCCTGGCACCCTGGCACCACCTCCTCTGTTACTGATCCACGATCCAACAACTCCGCTCTCAAACTGTTTCACCAAACATCACCAAGACCACTTTGACTTCTTTCAAACGTTCGCAATCTCCTCTGCTACTGATCCACGATCCAACCACTCCGCTCTCAAACTACTTTACCGAACATCACTGAGACCTCTTTCACCCCGAGAGAATACCGTATTGTTCCGAATATAAGTCGACTCCGGATATAAGTCGACCCCAGTTTCCAGACTATATTTTCGGAACTTTTTTTTGAAATACCGAATATAAGTCGAATTTAGTGCTACTCAAATTAAAACCGTTGACATGGAAATTTATCATAGGTATTGCACTGTTTTCAATAAGAAGTTTCTTTTTTTTCAGTAATTAAGGTAAATTTCCTAAAAATCCCGAATATAAGTCGACCTCGCATCTAAGTCGAGGGCGATTTTTGCCGATGATATTGGCAACAAAAAACCTCGACTTATATTCGGAACAATACGGTATTTTGTCTCTACGACGACGGCTCTTGCACAACGTTCTACCCTCGAAGATGCGAGACTCAAGTGATTCCCTGTGGTCCATCAGAATACTTTGATCACCATCTACGTGACACCGGTAAAACATGATAATTTTCATTTAAGGTGAAGTGAAACGTTTATCAGAACTTCGAAAACGAGAATCGTGAATTCTCCGGAACTACTGAATCAATCGCAATGAAACTTGGAGGGATTACACATAATTGTGGCAGAAAGTGGCTGATTATTTCACTTTTCCAAAATTTGACAAAAATTTTCACAGATTGACGTACCGACCACATAAATCGCGAGATTATTCACTGTTGCCGTAGATAGTCGCATTTTTCCCGATAATTAACCACTCCGCAATGAAAAACTATACACTTTGAGCCTAATCTCGTGTCATTTGATGGAGAAATGGCTGAGAATTGACGATTCTCCGTTGCTCATAACTAAGAAACCGATATTCAGTTGAGATCACAACCCTTATCTACATTTAGTCGAGATCACAGCCTGTATCGAAATTGCAGCCAGTATATTTGCAAATAATCTAGCGGTGGACAGAGGTACCAAACGTTCGGTAGTTCTGTTTTACCGCGGTGCAAGGCACCCGGCCGTGGCCTTGAAACGTTTCACTTCACCTTAAGTTTAGATTTCACTGATCAGAGATCAAAGATTATTTAATTAATTATTAATGCGATCCTTACTACATTCGCACTTGATAATTTGAAACCCTCAACAGCTTAATAGTGCATCTATTACTTTGCATCAGAAATTTCGTCTCATTTTGCTATTCCATCAATAATCCGTCCAATGTTAGTTTATAGAAACACCGTACCGAGGAACTCTTGCAGGGAGATGGGTACAAGAAAGGCGCAGGCGTTAGGCCAGGGACCTATTTTTGAAAAAATTGAACAATAAAAACAAAAAGTTAGTGCGCCTCCTAAATGAAATGGCTAAGCCACATCTGTAATAAATCTACGAGTTGAAGTAAATAAAGTTTAAAAAATTAGTAAAATTATCTTTCCTTTATTAAAATAATTAAAAAAATATATCTATAGTAAAATAAATAAAAATATATTGGATCCTAACCTGTGATTTAGTCTATCGATGGCTCCTAAGCTTGGATTTTGATCAACGTTGAAACCCTAAGATACGATCAAGTCCATCGACCACTATGGGTAGCCTGAATCATAGCTTATAGTTTCACCGCTGATCAGAATTGAAGTTTAGGAGCCATCTGTATCTTGTGTAGGTGAATATACTTTTTTTATTGAACACAACTTTTTTTTAAAACTTTTTGTTATAATTCTTTCAAATTTGATTACGTTTATTTTTTTTATTTTTGGTATTATTTTCGACCTCTGTATCCTTCTTGCTTTCTTTTTCCATTTTTTTTTCTTGAGTGGTTGAAGGTTGGATCATGGATCAGTAGCAGAGGGGATGGTGCCAGGGTTTGATTGAACGTCTTGGTCTCCGCTGCCTGCTACCTACCAAACCAGATCATTTTACTGACATGTATGGCATCATACATCCTAATACGATCGATGTAGATGTTTATACAGCAAACCCTAAATAAAATATCTAATTAAGTCTTCTACTCTGGTTATCAAAATTTAATCTTCAACTCTTCTATTCTGATTAGTGAAATCTAAACTTTAAATGAAAATTATCATGTTTTACCGGTGTCATCATGTTTCAACTCCAATACCGTTGTGAGCATTGAGAACTGTGACTGGTTCAATATTAAAATCGTTATTCATGTTCAGCGTAGGACACAAAATCTGAAAAAAATCATAAACTCTGTATCAAAACAGCACTAATCAACTATAAAAAAACTGAGTCACTAAAATTTTTTATCAGAGCGTAGCAGTGATTTGAAAATATTATCTTCAAGGTGGGTACCGCCTGTTAATGTTTCTCTTTAGAAATGATTCGCCTTGTCTTTCGATTATGAACATGCTAGCTTAGCATGTTACTCGTGTCAATTGGTATGCGTTGGAAAATGCCCCTACTCTTCAGCATTGTGCAACCGACAGCCCAGTTTGATGTCCTTCTCGTTAAACATAGTATTCCAACTGTTCCTGCACAACGCTCCGTAGAATGATTTGGCAGCATTAAACACCTTCACACCCTGTGTTAGCACGAGTCTAGCTATGAAGATGACAGGTCAAAGAAAATCCTAGGCTGCTGCATGTTCTCTGAAATAATAATTACTAATTATTACTAATAATTATAATAATAATAACTAATAATAATAAATTATTAGTATTATAAATAATATTATTAATAATATTAATAATTATTAGTATAATTAATAATTATTAATAATTATTAATGATTAATTACTAATAATGACCGTAAAGCCCCTTGGCCTACCTGAAAACGGTCACTTGTCCTTGAGGTTACTTGCCGTTTTGAGGTTACGCTCTTACAGATGCACTCGTGATTATAAAAAATAGTTTTACTTACTCATTCATCGACACGCTAATCAGTCGCAATCCCCTGGATAACGATCATTCGGTGCACAAATAACATTTCGTGGGTGTAATAATTCTTCTCCGTAATAATATGACACCACTTCACTTGTACCCGTCAAAACTCAAGACCGCCATCGATCCATCGATCGGCGCTATAGAACTAGCGGCTACGATCACGGATAATTTTTATTACCGACTATACCTGACAGTCTACTACTGGAGTTACTGCAGTGTAAGCGAGGAATCACCCTGTAGACATGTCGATTGTGACAAACGTCTACAGCCCGTTTACGTAGATCTGCGTAGATCTACGTAGATCTACACAAACGGGATGTAGATCTACGTAGATCTACGTGGATCTACGTAAACGGGCTGTAGACGTTTGTCATAATCGACATGTCTATATTCACGTCTACGATCGTCCCAGTAGGCAGACTTGTCATAGACGTCCTTCGTAGATCTAGATAGACGATGTTTTTTTTACACGCCCTTGCGACCTTAAGCTCACTCTGGAAACACTCTGGACTCAGCGTCAGAGCGAAAACATTCTGAGTCCAGTTTGATTCCAAAATGGTTTTGTGCCCTTTTTCCAGAATGAGACCAGAATGAGACCAGAGTGAAGCCAAAGTGTTTCCAGACTTGGTCCAGAGTGAACCCAAAGTAAACTTAGATTGAAATCAGAGTGTTTTCAGAGTAGATCCAAAGTGAACTCAAAGTGAATCCAGAATAAAATCAGATTGTTTCCATAGTAAGCAAAGAGAGTTTTCAGAGTGGGCCCACAGTTTTTTCAGAGTGGATCCAAAATAGTTTCATACTTGATTTAAAGTAAAACCAAAGCGGACCCAACGTATATTCAGAGTTGATCCCAGAGTCTTTCCAGAGCAAAATTAGATAGTTTTCAGAGTGAACTCAGAGTGTTTTAAAAGTGAACGCAAAATGTATTCACGTTAATTTTGGAATGTCCAGTGTTGATGCATCTCGAGCTCTCAGTGGTTATATAGCTTATCCAGAATTAATTCTGGTCAAAACTTTGGTTATTACACAGTACATCTAATTGGTTTTTGTATATTTAATATCAATGTTATTTATTATTACAGTCCAACCTCGGGCACTGTTAACTCGGGCACTGTTATACCTCGGGCACTGTGATCAGCTGAGCCTCGGGCACTGTGAATCCAGCCAGGGCCGACTCAAATACCCGAAGGTGCGAGGAGCAAGTTTGTACACACACTGAGAAAAAAATATTGCTGGAATTGCAATAAAACAGCAATAAAACATTATTGCTGCATACCAACCTGCAATAATCATTGCTGAAGCTATGCTATAAATATTGCAAGCTTGTACAGCAATATTGTATTGCTACAGTAGCAAACAAATTGTTGTATCTGCAATATTTTATTGTTGAAGCAGCAACGTAACTGCAACAATAATTAGAAAGCATTATAATATTGCAAGAAAAAATCGTTATCTTAGCAATATTCGGTTAGCAAGCGAATTATTGTTGATATTACGATTCTCATTTTTCTCAGTGCAGTATTCAAGATGTAACAGTGCCCGGGGTGCTCGGTCCCGATGCCTAACAGTGCCCGAGGTCGGACTGTATTGTTATTATTATTATTATTATTATTATTATTATTATTATTTTATCATAATGATTATATAACAAATTTTTAATGGTCGTATAAATCGATAAAATATTAGTTGATAATTAAAACTGTATTTCAAACCGTTATACGACTGGTGTACACATTTTTTTTGCTATTGTTTCGGTGAATATAAGCAAATAAAATATTATGCATCAGCCACGAAATGAATAGGAATGTCGCCTCGATTATCAACTAAAAAATTATTGTTATTACTTAATTATTATTATTTTTATTATTATTGTGCTGTTAATATAGCAAGTAAACTGTATGGCAGCTATTACAAGCTTGGCATATCTTCAATTTACAAGCTATCGAGGTATTAATTACCTAGGTTTTCATAAGTATTTATTGCGAAGAAGTCATTTAACCACCGAGGATTCTACATGCACTCATACTGGATGCATTCTGAAATAAACGTGAATTCGTTCTAGATACATCGGAAGTACACTTAAAATTCACTCTGGTTTGACTCTGGGAACACTCGGGATCCACTCAAGAAATACTTTGAAACGATTCTGGGAAAAACTCTGAATTTATTCTAGTCTTGTTCTGGAAATATTCTGGTTTCCCTGTGGAAACACTTTGGTTTCAGTTTGGAAACACTTTTGTTTCATTTTGGAAACACTCTGGTTCACCCAGGGAACATTTTAAATTTACTCTGAAATAACTTTAATTTCACTCTGGTTGGACTCTGGAAACACTCTGAAGTGATTCATATAAACACCTTGGATTCACTCTTCGATGACTTTGGAAATTATTTAGAAACACTCTAGTTCTGCTTGAGAAACACTTTAGATTACACACTGGGTTCTTTCTGGATTTACTCTGAAAAACAGGCACAAAACCATTCTGGAAACACTCTGAGACCGGTAAGGCTACATAACGATTTCTGAACTTTTTCAGAATGATTCCAGAATAATTTTAAAGTCGCAAGGGCGGGTAGTCAGGTAGAGCACCGGTGCGACTCATATCATGGTTAAATTCACTTAATAGTATATTATGTGGCATGCCCGTAAACCAAGTGTTTTTCGGCGAGAATAATGATTTCAGGACGAGCTAAAGGCGAGCCGAAGGCGAGCCGTTAGCGAGTTCTGAAATCATTATTCGAGTCAAAAGCGGTTTACGGGTGCGCCCCATACTGTATTTTTTTCGAAATAGGCATGAAAAGTCACTTTGACGCCTGTTGAGATTCACTAGACGAAGAGTGAGGTTATAGTGCGATCTGTCGCGCACTTCGAACCGCGCATCGAAACTGCCGTATAAAGACTTTATACGGCAGCTTTGGAATGCGCATTTCGAACTGCGCATCCAGACTGCCGTATAAAGACTTTATAGGGCAGTTCTGAAACCATCCGTATAAAGTGACACTTTGTGGATCGAAAACAGGCGTCAAAAAGTGACTTTTCAATGCCTATGCCGAAAAAATAACTTTAGATCGTCTAGAACTAAATGACTAACATAAAATCTTGAAAGTAGAATCAAATACGGTACCTTTAGATATAGCATCATTGGTCACATCATAAAATATAATCGAAGAGAAAAGGAGAGCAATTAAATAGAAATGAAATAGAATCAAAATATTTAAGCATAAATCCGCATAGCCTAAAATATTAAAATAAATTATACAAATAGACCGATAACCTCAAACGACACGAATACAAACACACGCGACGTAGAGTCATACAAATAGGATAGAAATAGATTAAGAAAATCGATGTAAAATTAGTTTATTAGAATCAATTGGACACAATTATATTATCTAATTTGAACTTTGTCGGATATTTCAGCACTGACTCCTAACCCATCAAATTCAATCCCTGAATAAGCCAATAGGGACCAGCTTTGAATCAATCCTAGAGCGAACGGCGTTGGATTAACTTCCCGCGTCCGAGGGCCAAGGAAATACGATTCCGAGTCTGAGACACGGTCTTGGAATCGCAAGGTTTCCGGATCCGAGTAAAGAATAGGTTTTGTGTTTAGGAAAGCAGGCTTGGATTCACTTCCCGGCTCTGTTCAAATAGGAGAAGGATCGGCTTTGGTTCTACCCGAGTCCGAAGGGAACAGGCTTTGGTGGAGTAATCTACCCGAGTCCTGAGTTAATGTAAAATCACAAGGTTGCATAGGTGGCTTTTGGTGGCTAACCCATCCTTTTCCCTACCTATGACCTCAAAGAAAAGCCCTATTAATTTTGATAATTTAAATCCCTTTTTTTATAGGTAAAGAACTCACAATAACTGCGGGTATCGCTTAACTTTCGGGTTCAAGATACTCGCCAAAAGTTACAGTATACCTCCATAAATTCCCCATTAATGAGTTTAATATTTATTTCAAAGTTATCGTGATTTAGAACTAAACGAAACAAATCTTGAATCTTTTGTTTTATTTTTCTTTTGAATGTGTTATCTTGAATCGGTTGGAATCAACAGGAAATACGCCTCGAACTACACGGCGACGGCCCTGAGTTTCTCGCAAGTGGTATCCTTTCGCCCAATGTAGTATATAAGCACGAAAATTTTCTCCTCGATATCTCCGATTTCGAGGCGTCCGCTAGAGCGTTAGGGTATTATGCGTTCTTACCGACTGCGTTAATTATACGAAACCAGTTGTAACAGCGATACACTTTAAATCAGATACATGTAATCTACGTTACCATCACCCGTCCAGTACCTCACCCCACTTCACCAATTCAAAACTCCTAACTCAACCGAAAAGTGAAAATAATAACATGCGAGTCCGCTTTCTGCGATTGGCAGCCGAGGGCGCTGCAGACCAACTTTTTTTTTTGCCAGACTTCATTTTACTATCTGAGCTCCATATACTTAGCCCCTCATGTACCCCGATTGGATTGATTTTTTTTTAAATCGATTGCAGGTGGTTCGTAGGTGATTGATATTCTATCCGCGACGTTTGATAGTCAATAGTTTATCTATAAAATAGAAAAGAAATTCGTCTAGGGAATTAATTTTAGTTGGCCCCTCATTAATCGTAAATGGTTATCAAATATAATTTTTATTACACGCAATCGTTTGTAGGTCGTTTGTAGGTGTTGAATATCGCATTCCCGACGTTTAATAACCAAAGGATCATACGTAAATTAATTTAAAATTATAAATTATAGAGTAGTCCCAAGGAATTTCCCTAGGATAGTTTCCCCCAGATAACTACTGACCTTATTTGTTGTTTCGAACTGAAATCTCCTTCTCCTAACATGCAATCGTTTGTAGGTCTTTCGTAGGTGTTTGATAACGCGTCAACGCGGTTTGATAGTCATTAATATATTCACACGGAATTAAAAATCATCGGTTCCAGGGAACTTGTCCATTTCTGGGGAATTTAATCCACCGTAGCTCCTCAATAACTGTATATGAGCAATTCCACGTCAGACCGGACAGCTTTCTGACCTCGATGTTACCGATTTCGCAATGATTTTTTTTACGGGTTCTATGGAACAAATAAATGGATCAAACAATTTTTTGTTTTTTTTTTTGGCTCCTATTTTCCAAGTTACACGGGGGTGAAATTCACGAAAAAGAGCCAAAAATCGAAAACATACTCCTCTTCAAACGGTCATATCTTTGATTGTATTCATCCTAGAGACTTCATCCAAGAACCATTTCAAAGCTATTGAATGACACTATTATAATATATTTATTTAATTTCGCGGTAACAAACAATTCTATTTGTTATAAACAAATATATTATTTAAACGTGATTTTCAACGCAAATACCAAGCGATAAAATCATCAAAAAAATATGAGCGTATTCCTTGATCAATTCTCTACGAAATCGTTGAGTCAATTTTATGGAGAACCGATGGGAACCATGTTAAAACGATTTATTTATAAGCGACGGCGCGCGCTGCCACCCAAAAACCCGGCTCAGGTACGTGTGGCTAGCATGAGAAAGCATCGGTGGGCATGTTCGCGGTCATATCTTTGGTTGTTTTCATCCGAAAGACTTCTTCCTAGAACGATTTCAAAGCTATTGAATGCCACTATTTCTATATATTTATTTAATTCTGCAGTAACAAACAATTCTATTTGTTATAAACAAATATATTATTCAAACGTGATTTTCAAAGCAAGGGCCACGCGATAACATTCTCAAAAAAATATGAGCGTATTCCTTGATCAATTCTCTACAAAATCGTTAAGTCAATTTCATAAAGAAACGATGGAAACCATGTGAAAACGATTTATTTATAAGCGACGGCGCGCGCTGCCGCTGAAAGACCCGGCTCGGGTACGGTCTTTCGGTGGCAGCGCGCGCCGTCGCTTATAAATAAATCGTTTTAACATGGTTCCCATCCGTTCTCCATAAAATTGACTCAACGATTTCGTAGAGAATTGATCAAGGAATACGCTCATATTTTTTTGATGATTTTATCGCTTGGTATTTGCGTTGAAAATCACGTTTAAATAATATATTTGTTTATAACAAATAGAATTGTTTGTTACCGCGAAATTAAATAAATATATTATAATAGTGTCATTCAATAGCTTTGAAATGGTTCTTAGATGAAGTCTCTAGGATGAATACAATCAAAGATATGACCGTTTGAAGAGGAGTATGTTTTCGATTTTTGGCTCTTTTTCGTGAATCTCACCCCCGTGTAACTTGGAAAATAGGGGCCAAAAAAAAAAACAAAAAATTGTTTGATTCATTTATTTGTTCCATAGAACCCGTAAAAAAAATGATAACGAAATCGGTAACATCGAGGTCATTTTTTGATTTATTTTGTCCGGTCTGACGTGGAATGGCTCATATACCATTCGAATTTGACTTTGTGTACGTGCAATCGTTTGTAGGTCGTTCATAGGTGTTTGATAACGCATCCACGCTGTTTGATAGTCATTAATATATTCATACGGAATTAAAAATCATCGGTTCCGGGAATTTGTCCAGTCTTAGGGAATTTAATCCACCGTAGCTCCTCAATAACTGTATATACCATTCGAATTTGACTTTGTGTACGTGCAATCGTTTGTAGGTCGTTCGTAGGTGTTTGATAATGCATCAACGCGGTTTGATAGTCATTAATATATTCACACGGAATCAAAAATCATCGCTTCCGGGAATTTGTCCAGTCCTAGGGAATTTAATCCACCGTAGCTCCTCAATAACTGTATATACCATTCGAATTTGACTTTGTATACGTGCAATCGTTTGTATGCAATGTTTGATAACGCATCTTTGACGTTTGATAATCAGTAGTTTGTTCGTAAAAATTGAGACAATTGTATCCTAGGGAATTTCCCATGGGCGGAAAATATGGCTGCGATGTGAACGCGCCGTATCTACGCAGCTACCTTCACATAAACTCATTATGTTTATTCTAATTTAAGCTCTGGTAGCTAATCAAGCGCCCCAACAAGCGTTATTGCCATTGCCATTGCCTGATGCTAAAATAGATTTTTTTTTCTTCAATTTTCTGCGAGAATGAAAATATATTCTGAATTTTTGTCGGTGATTGAAACAATAGATGACATAAGATACCAGAGATCTGGCTCAAAAATGTTACTATACAAGGTTCGTTCATAAATGACTCTAATTTTTAAAAGACAGACTTATGTTTTTTCTGTTTTTCGCACCTTCTACAGATAACTCAAGATATTCAATTCAAATTATGATTCAAATATTTTGACACAATAGTAAATATATAGTACATTAAGTTGTTAGGGAGAGAGGTGAGCGATTTTGATGAGGGTGAAGTTTGCTGCACGAGCGAAGCGAGGGCAGCTTCACCCGAATCAAAATCGCGCCTCTCTCCCGAACGACTTACGATACTTTTTCTCATACATGCATCAAACTAACCCCATTTCAAGCATGTCTTACGAGAGAGAGGACTCACGTATCTCATTCGGCCGTAATATGTGGTCGTCGCATGCGCTTTCACGCGATTTGGTTAGGTATGAAGCCTAAGAAGCAAAAGTGCGCGTAGGCATGATAATATGAACGCATTAGTACATGATGCTGTGAGGGTGACATACGCGATTTTGATTCGGGAGAAGTTTGCTGCCCGACCGAAGCGAGGGCAGCTACACCCGAAACAAAATCGCGCCTGTCTCCCTGACAGCTTCATGTAATGCGTTCATATCATGCCTATGACGCGCACTTATGCTCCCTAGGGTTGATAAGTAACCAAATCGCGTGACTGCGCATGCGTCGACAACATATGACGGCCGAGGGAGATATGTGCGTCCTCTGCCCCGTAAGACACGCTCGATATGGGGTTATTTTGACGCATGTAGGATAAAAAGTTTTATTTAGCGAATAAATGTGATTACATTATTTTGTCAAAAACAGATTTTGTTCTAGATACATACGGGTTTTGAATATAAATGAAATCATCGTTACTGCTTTATGAATTCTTAAGGTGAAGTGAAACGTTTGTCAGAACTTCGAAAACGGGAATCGTGAATTCTCCGGAACTACTGAATCAATCGCGATGAAACTTGGAGGGATTACACATAATTGTGGCAGAAAGTGGCTGATTATTTCACTTTTCCAAAATTTGACAAAAATTTTCACAGATTGACGTACCGACCACATAAATCGCGAGATTATTCACTGTTGCCGTAGATAGTCGCATTTTTCCCGATAATTAACCACTCCGCAATGAAAAACCACACACTTTGAGCCTAATCTCGTGTCATTTGATGGAGAAATGGCTGAGAATTGACGATTCTCCGTTGCTCATAACTAAAAAACCGATATAAAACTACCGAACGTTTGGTACCTCTGTCCACCGCTAGATTATTTGCAAGTATACTGGCTGCAATTTCGATACAGGCTGTGATCTCTACTAAATGTCGATACAGGTTGTGATCTCAACTGAATGTCGGTTTTTTAGTTATGAGTAACGGAGAATCGTCAATTCTCAGCCATTTCTCCATTAAATGACATGGGATTAGGCTCAAAGTGTGTGGTTTTTAATTGCGGAGTGGCTAATTATCGGGAAAATGCGATTATCTACGGCAACAGTGAATAATCTCGCGATTTATGTGGTCGGTACGTCAATCTGTAAAAATTTTTGTCAAATTTTGGAAAAGTGAAATAATCAGCCACTTTCTGCCACAATTATGTGTAATCCCTCAAAGTTTCATCGCGATTGATTCAGTAGTTTCGGAGAATTCACGATTCCCGTTTTCGAGGTTCTGACAAACGTTTCACTTCACCTTAACAAAGTCAACAAACTGCTTAATAAATTCTTTCTCAAATTCACAAATAGCACACATGTATATCAGACTCATTGATAAACCTAAAGCTGTAATGTAATATATTATACAAGATATTCATAACGTAATTAATTATAATATAAATATTGCCTATTGAACGATTTATGTAGGATGTAGGTGTAAGAAAATAGGTCTGTATGTCTTCAGCCACAGCCACACAGAAAAATGATGTACGAATATCAGAATCAGGTATTTCGTACTCATGGAGTTTGATTTTATTCAATTCTTTGAAAAACAATGATGAAAACATCTTCATCCTGAACAATTATCGAGAACAAGTGCTAGAAGCTAGAAAATATCGTGAAAAAATCATTCACACATTTTTCTCCATCTATATCATGCCTATTCGAGTATATAATTCAGCCAATAAATTCAATTTACACAACTATTCGTCGCTTCGGAAAACTCCGTAGATTATGAGAAACACTCACCTATTTTTAGTTACATTTTGTTGAATCATATGCCGAATTCGACTTGCTGCACTAGTGCGCACTGAGTGCACTCTTATCCTCTTCTATCTCCTATGTCCGAGTGCGACAGAAATACACTCAGTGCGCACTAGTGCAGCAAGTCAAATTCGGCAATACATATGTATAAATTTCTAGCACTCATTCCCTAGGGAAAAATTAGAGTGATTTATAAACGAACCTTGTATAGTAACATTTTTGAGCAATATAATGTAGTAGTATACCTATAATCTCAGATCTCTGGTATCTTATGTCATCTATTGTTTCAATCACCGACAAAAGTTCAGAATATATTTTCATTCTCGCAGAAAATTGAAGAAAAAAGAGGGGACCATATTGAATTATCGCACCTGCCGGAAGTTGATTTTTTTTTTGCCGTCTTGGCTTATCTCCTATTAGAGAATGTAGCCTACCGGAAGTTTATGTGAAGGTAGCTGCGTAGATACGGCGCGTTCACATCGCAGCCATATTTTCCGCTCATGGGAAATTCCCTAGGATACAATTGTCTCAATTTTTACGAACAAACTACTGATTATCAAACGTCAAAGATGCGTTATCAAACACCTACGAACGCGCTACAAACGATTGCACGTACACAAAGTCAAATTCGAATGGTATATGCAGTTATTGAGGAGCTACGGTGGATTAAATTCCCCAGAAATGGACAAGTTCCCCGGAACCGATGATTTTTGATTCCGTGTGAATATATTGTAACGTGTCCGACCGTCACGATGGGGGTCGGCTATGATTGGTCGGCGTAAATACCGAACAACTAGACAAATTCAGATAGACGAGCGAGCGACGCTTGTGACGTCACAAGCGTAAGCAAAAGAGTATATAAACACGCGTCGACAGAGCTCGACAGCGCACTTGTGGTATAGCACCCAGTCGACTCATTACCAAATCACTCTTAGAGCGCAATCGTGGTATAGCATCCCAGGCGACTCACTTGATATTGAACTAAGGGTCTTCCGAAGGCAATAAAGTAGAATCATTAAATTCACTCAGTGGCGTAACTAGACTTTACGGGCCCCAATGCAAGAAAAATTGAAGCCCCCCCCCCCCCCCCCCCCCCCCCCCCACCCCGCGCGATTGTCTATGAAAACAAGTGTCGACCTTTGGACGATAAATCGGCAGTGGACATCTGAAAGCGGGTTTCATTATAAACGAAACAAAACTAAAACTGCAATTGATCTTTAATCTTGAATCACAGGTTATACACAAAAATTTCGGTGTCTCCGATGAACTCATTTTAAAGCTTCTTCTGATTCCCTCTTTCTTTTTTTTTTTTTTTTTTTTCTTGCCGCACCGCTCAAACTTTTTTTATTCATGTTAAAATTCTTATCTGCTACACCATTGATTTTATGAGAATCATGCGTTTAACCCTCTGTAATAGCCGCGGGTCACAGTGACCCCACGCCGTTTTTAAACTCGATTTTCACCCCTCAAACTTTTGGAAAACCGGCTACTGCTGCTATCTGCAAGGAGCAGGATAGTCCAACACTAGACCCGTGAAGTAGGGATCGGATTCAAAGCATTAGCATCCTCAGGGCAGCCGTCGAGAGCGGGACGTGCAGAATTGTGGGGGCACTGTGACCCCGTGCTAATATTACGCGTGAAAAACTTTTTTTGGAGCAATCTTTTATTTTTTTTTCAAGTGATTGGAGACATCAAGGTGAGTGCAAATAATTAATATCTGAAGACTAGATTTTTGTAAACCACTTTTTAACGATTTTTCTAACAAATTTTGAGATGGCATAGGGTAATTCCGGGTGAGATGGCCATAGGGGAGAGATGGCCTTCGATGATATTTCTCATGTGGCCTCTGTGAAAGAACTAAAGACAACAAAACATTCCCCCAGTGCCCATCGTGCCAGCGGGCAATGTGCGACAAGCACAGGGCCTATTTGTACATCGAGTGCCGCCATGGGGCTGTTTAGACAATGGTATTTCAGTGTTACACACGTCTGTACCTTTTTTCATTTTTGAACAATTTTTTAAAGTCATTATCAACAATAAAATTATCGTATTTTCGTGAACTATCTTGTGCTTCATTTTTCCCCGAAACGCTCCCTTCATTCTTCAAAATAAATATACTTTTTGCAAAGGCTGTAAAAACCATTATACTCACCTAAAAGAGGCATCTTTAAGGATTCAAACGCCGTTTGAATTTTTGCAAAATCTCAAAAAACAAAGAAAATAGAGCAATTTTTGTAAAAAACCGTAATTTTTCGTCATTTTTTTTTCGGGAATTTTTTTAACGTATTCAAAATAAAAATTTCAACTAAATTTTTTTTCACAGTCAAAGAGAAAGGTTTGAAATGCACTCCCATATTTTTTTTTGAGTCATTTGAAGGGGTCTGGACAGTTCTGCAACCCTTTAAAGTCGCTGGGGTCTAATTGACCCCGTGCTATTTTGACGTAATTCGCGGGAGGTGCTATTACAGAGGGTTAATTTTCTAGAAATTACCGAACGTTTACTTGACAAAAATAATTTGAGTTGTCTCAACTCGTAACGAGTTCTAACAAGTCTTATATGGATGATATTTATCGGGGCAAAACCGTTACTTCGTGTAGATAATTGAATTGTAGAATAGCGGCAAATGTATGGCAAAAGCCTACATTTATTTCGAATGAAAATAAATTTATCACAATAATACGGAAGTCCTCATCAATCGCCGTATAAAAAAACGATGTGTAAAAAATGAGACATTGACTGACCAAAAGCTTGATTAAATTCGGTTTATTCCAATATAAATTATTGTTAAATTCATATTCAATGTAAACATTGTTATAGTTCGAGTCGCATGGGCTCAGCTGGGGCCCCCTTGAGCCAGGGGCCCATCGCGACCGCATCGGTTGCATCGGCATAGTTACGCCACTGAATTCACTATTACTTAGACAAATCAGAACATTATTTAAAATCATTTCTAATAACACCTACCCGGGTATAGAAACATAATATTATATTGAGCATTAGCTATAGCAGCATTGTTACAAACATTTAGAAGAAAGGAGATAAATACGGTTGAAATAGACTTTAACGTAGAATAAGATAGAATAAGTTCATTGTACTATTTTTGTTGATATTTTATTTGATTTAACAATACAGGGAATCAAATTACTACTGATAAATTTTGCCTGGTATTTTCTTATCATCCTGTTTGACAGTAATAAATACCAGAATAAGCCGAGTAGTTACAGCTTTGGCGAACAACGGAAGAAGCGAACGACATTGGCGTAAAAACCTGTGTTCGAGGGCCAACCGTTGGAAACCCGAGTCTGATAGGCAGTCTTGGTGTAAAAACCCGGATCTGTAGTTAGTCAATAAAATCATCAATAGCAGGCGAGACAGGCTTGGCGTAAAAACCCGGCTCTGTAGTGAGAATTCTGAATCTTAAATTCAGAACCAATACGGCTTTGATAATTAAAACTATCCGAGTCCGGTAGCTAGCGTAGGGAGATAAAATCTGAATAAGGTGGCTTTTGCATGGTAGACCCATCCTTTTCCTCACCTTTCAGTACGAGGAGTCCATAATAATACTTAATTAATAAAATTTCAGAACATAGATAATTTCGAACCCGTAGCAACCGACTTTTACTATAACCAGTAGGTTCGTAAAAGCCGAAACGTTACAATATTAATGACTATCAAACCGCGTTGATGCGTTATCAAACACCTACGAACGACCTACAAACGATTGCACGTACACAAAGTCAAATTCGAATGGTATATGCAGTTATTGAGGAGCTACGGTGGATTAAATTCCCTAGGACTGGACAAATTCCCGGAAGCGATGATTTTTAATTCCGTATGAATATATTAATGACTATCAAACAGCGTGGATGCGTTATCAAACACCTACGAACGACCTAC
Organism: Tenthredo mesomela; assembly: GCA_943736025.1. Classification (NCBI taxonomy): domain Eukaryota; kingdom Metazoa; phylum Arthropoda; class Insecta; order Hymenoptera; family Tenthredinidae; genus Tenthredo; species Tenthredo mesomela. The sequence continues at coordinate 41,218,695 of OX031016.1, forward strand.
AAACGATTGCACGTACACAAAGTCAAATTCGAATGGTATATACAGTTATTGAGGAGCTACGGTGGATTAAATTCCCCGGAACCGATGATTTTTAATTCCGTGTGAATATATTAATGATTATCAAACCGCGTTGACGCGTTATCAAATACCTACGAAAGACCTACAAACGATTGCATGTTAGGAGAAGGAGATTTCAGTTCGAAACAACAAATAAGGTCACGACTTCTGGTCACTAGTTATCTGGGGGAAACTATCCTAGGGAAATTCCTTGAGACTACTCTATAATTTATAATTTTAAATTAATTTACGAATGATCCTTTGGTAATTAAACGTCGGGAATGCGATATTCAACACCTCCCGAGCAGAAATTGCAGAACGGCAGTCGTTCTACAAAACGGCCAGCATCGGTACGATAATGGCAGAAATGTAACGGCTTTGAATCGGGGGCTTATGTTGGACCAGTCCTGGTATGACATTGGCAATCGATAGAACGGTCTTGGCAATCGATAGAACGGTCGAACCTCGGTGCGCAATATCCATCCAATATTGGTTTATTCATACACACATAAAAAAGACAACTTGAATCAAGCAATATTTACTTGAATCAAAAATGTTCGAAGGAAGACGAACTTTTTTCTCCGTTCAAGAAAATATTTCTCTTGGATTTGATGTTCTTAGCGTGAAAACATTTTTTTTTAGTTCATGAGTTTTTAATCTTCATCTGACAAAATATTATTTCCATTCGACGAAATTAAATTCTTGACTCAAGAAAAATGAAAGCTCAGTCCAAGAATTTTATCCTCTTGGTTTTAGATAATGAGTCGTGTTGAGGTGGCCGAGAATCAGATCGGCAATTCTTTCAGTGGTTACCAAGTCCTTGATTGGCTGTCTAGTAATAAACAATCGCATTTCAATAACAACATCTATAGGCTCGACATCTAATAAAAGTCAGAGAACATCGTGAATAATCTTTAATTTCTTGTTAATTATCATACGTAAATTGTAAAAATGATTATAAAACTGTTATTTATATCGTTCATCATGAAGTTATCACGCGTACTTGGTAATTATTTGAGGAGGATCTCAATTAAGGAGTTTCGGTACACCAAAATGACTAGTTTTTTATAAATTCATTACGGCATAGTCGTCACATTAAATATTCATCAAATTATTGTATTCATAAACTGATGGTTTCCCGGAAAATTTCCAGAAAAAAATAATACCTAAATTATAAAAAAACGGCTAGATATCGATTTTTGATTTTCAAGTGCTTTAAAAAGTTGAAAATGGTTAAAAATCTAGTAGATTAACTCATTTTATCCAGAAAACTATTTCCCACAAATTCACTGTGACAGATTATTTTCCCTGTCAATCGGCAATTCAATGTGGTTATTTGTTGCTTAAAAGCGATGTACGTGCAATCTTGTGAAATTGAATATTCATCATCACCAACATGATGAAAAATATGTGTCACACCCGGATTAAAGAGAATAGTTTCCTGAAGAAAATAAGCCATCGTAGACTGTAATTGGACCAATCTACTGGATTTTTAAACCATTTTCAACTTTTTAAAGCACTTGAAAATCAAAAATCGATATCTAGCCGTTTGTTTATAATTTCGGTATTATTTTTTTTTCTGGAAATTTCCGGGAAACCATCAGTTTATGAATATAATAATCTGATGAATATTTAATGTGACGACTATGCCGTAATGAATTTATAAAAAACTAGTCATTTTGGTGTACCGAAACTCCTTAATATATAGTCTAAGAAAATTGACTCGACTTGACTAGATTGATTGAGATCCTCCTCAAATAATTATTTGTATTGGCATTTATATTCAAATATACAATTATAAAATAATAAAATTCAAATAAAAATATGGTATAGTTATACAATTTACTAAAATTATTTTCATTGCCTTGAACTTTTATTTAAGAAAAAACATTTATTTCTACAAGATAGAAAAATTCTTTCTTGAATTTGAATAAGCTAATCATTCAATTTGATTTTATTTTCGCTTCACTCAAATAAATCTTTTTTTTTAGTTCCAAAAAATGATGTCTTCAACCAAAGCGCTGGTATTTCAAACCAAGAGAAAAAAATACTTGGGAGAAACATATGACGCTATTAGTTGAAGAATAAAATACTTGAATGAATAATTTTTTGAGTTTGATTACAGAGTTTATTTTTTCAGTTCAAGAATGTATTTATCTTGGATTAAGAAGATAAAATGACTGAAAACAAGAACTATATTTTGAAGATACATTTATTCTTGATTCAAGTTATCTTTTTTTACTGTGTAGTAAGGCCAGCAACGTCGTACCAAAAGCGGCCCACTATCATGGCTCGGCACAACCAGGTGTACCATCAATGGGCCAGTACTGCTCGGAACGTTGGCACAATATTGGTAGCCAAGATCGGTCCATTAGCTTACCGCGTTACATGCCGATAACGGCCCAATCGTAATACCAAGTTCGGCCCGTCATTGTATAGCGGTCGCCAATGCTGGTCCTACCCAGCGCCGCTCTGTAATTTCTGCTCGGGCTACAAACGACCTACAAACGATTGCGTGTAATAAAAATTATATTTGATAACCATTTACGATTAATGAGGGGCCAACTAAAATTAATTCCCTAGACGAATTTGTTTTCTATTTTATAGATAAACTATTGACTATCAAACGTCGCGGATAGAATATCAATCACCTACGAACGACCTGCAATCGATTAAAAAAAAAAATCAATCCAATCGGGGTAGATGAGGGGCTAAGTATATGGAGCTAATTCAGTCTAGGGGTACGACGCACGGGCCATCTGGCAACACTGTTGAGGGCGTGGATCGTTGTACAGACGCTACAAGTTTCGCGAAATTTTGCGAATTTCATTCCACAGCATGAATGAGTAATTCAAGGTTTGTAGTAATCGTAGTAATTTAACGAAACAACAACACGACATCACATCGTTGATTCACCGTCGTTTCAGTGTCTGCAGTCTTCTGGATATTCCTGATGGAATTTTAGTGAAGATTATACTGCATCTTGATGAAACAGAACGCCTGGCTTTGGGACATTCTTGGCAAAGATTCAACGAACTCGTGTTTGGCGATGAAGTATTATTGAGGTAAGAGACTTTTGGGTTTTATACTTTAGTTCAGGGCTTACACCTTCGAGTTCATTCTCGAGTCGCTTTTCTCGTTTTGTTTGTTTCTCTGTTGACGTGATCTTTGCTAAACATATTCGAACGATACATCGTGTTTTTCTGCAAAGCAACGTCTCTCATACTCTGTACACAATTCCATGAAAACTATTGCACCATTGTTCAAATTCTACGTACTTATCTAACACGCATTTACTTCACTCAGTGTGATAATGGACGTTTTACCCACGCTTCGCGTGGGTAAAATTCCCATTTTCAGACCTTATGAAGTAAAATTGTGTACTATACTCGACGGAAAAACTTTTTCTGATCTCGTGTGATTGCAACCCTCGCCTTCGGCTCGTGCTGCAACCTCACACTCGTCAGAAAAAGTTTTACCGCACTCGTATCGTAATGTACTATTAGGCACGGTGTGAACTATGGATATATTCAAGTCGGTTGAGAAACTTGACTCGATGGACGCAGAAATGGTATCAGTAAGCGCGATGTTAATAAAAAATGGAGGAAATCTTTGAAAACAAAAACTTGCCATGAGTTTATTGCGATTCCTGTACTTCACACCGTAGAATATCTATCTAGAATATTCATGTGTAATTTGGTTCGTTTCGGATGATCGGTGCCAGAGTAATCACGTACGAAGCAATTGAGCCGTTCTCTCGAAGAACGACCTGAAGCGACCTAGGTCATTTTTCGGGAGAACGTATTAATAGGTAGACAAGGTCACAAAGTATCTATATACCAAATTTCATAAGATTTAATCAATTTTTGAGCAAACTGTGAGTGTTTGAAACCACGCGCCTACCATATTATCGCCCGCGTAGTCTCCTGCTCGACAAAAAATGAATGAAAAACAAAAAACAACAAAAACAAAAAAAAAAAACATTAAATAAAATTAATAAAAAATAAAAAAATTTAACAAAAACAATAAAATGTTGTATCACAACAGATATTGGAGAAAGGAGATCGGTGGAAGATGAAGTGGTTTAGTAACAATATATATATATTGACCCGTGGTTGGTTGATTTAACTATTGTTTTATTGTATGTATCAACTAATAATGAAAAAAGTGGTTGGATAATAGATATCCGGAGTTGGTAAGTGATCGGTTGTGCAGTAGTTGGTGATAAGTGAATAGGTCGGAATTAGTCTGAGAAGTGTTTGAGTGAGAGTGAGAACTGGAGAAGGTAGGCTCGGTTTTAGGAGGGGTTTTTGGGCGAGTTGCATTCTAGCGGAAACGGAGGATCAGGTAAAGCGTGCGGTGGAAAGGAAGTGACGGATCGGATGGTTGCTGGGAAAGAGAGGGGTCATGACGTAACAAAAAAATAACAATTCTTTATTTTTTTTTCATATTCTTAAATAAAATTAAATAAACAAATATCTCTTACTATTACATTTTTCTCGTGTTTTTATAGCTGTAAAACATATTTTTAGGAGTTCTTCTGAAAAACGACCTAAGTGCTCTTGCATAAACTGTCGCGAAAAATATTGTTAAAAAACGTTTATTGAAGATTTTATGCTTTAAATCCATTATTCGACAGTATAATGTTTGCAACAAATAAAAAAAATTTGATTAGTTATATTTAACGATGAGCAGTACAATGTTGAATTTTCAAATCGCTTTTTCTCAAAACGACCAAATTGCACTTAGGTTGTTCTTCGAGAGTCAATTGTAGTCCAGTCGAATTCGACATGAAATCGACCGACTCCTATTCTTTCCGAGTACAGTTATGCCGATTTTTTTGTAGGTAAATTCGACCTCAACGAATAAGCTCCTGACTTGACGTGTTGATTAAATGAGTGGAACATTGTTAAAAAAAATGTTTAAAAAAAAACTCGCAATTTTGATTTTTAATTTCCTTCATATGCGTGTGAGGAAAAAATGTTTAATATAAAAGTTGTACGTCTCATCCTCGTGTATGATGAAAAATTTCGAAGATCTCAAAAAATTTTGTTAGTCTAGTCGCAAAATGCAAAAATTCAAATTTTTCACAAATTTTTTAATTTCGAACCAGTTCCCTTAACCCGCTGAAGTCCAACTGGGTGTGCAGCCACCCAGTACCACCTTGTGCAAAAGGGTCATTTTCGCTGAAATTTCTGACTTTCTTCTTGCATTATCTGTCACCGTGTTTTATAAAATGAACATATTGACACCAAACTTGCATATTCGTATTCCTGAGACTCTGACGATTTCATTTCACTACCGTAAAGTAAAAAAGTCAGAATTAAAACGTGTTTTATGAGTAAACGAATTCATGGGTTACTAAACACCCAGGCTGGACCGGATCAGGACGCCAGAAAATGGTGGACCTCAGCGGGTTAATTATCAATGTATACCCTCGAAACTCACATGACACGTATAATATCTGTGCTCCAAGAGTCCGTCCAAAAATCATTCGATTATCTCGCATATTACAGCAACAAATAGCGATTTTCGAAAAATATTTGAATACCAATAACATTTGAGCTAATGGGATTACAGCGTCTGGCAAAAATTCTGGTGGTAGTTTAAACTATGGAGATTCATAATGTGATTAAAATTTTTTTTTCTTTTCTCCATCAAAAAAGGTCGAAAAAAATAAAATAACAATTTTCCTAATTAACAAATAGTATTGGGACTGAAATGATTGACTTGCGAAAATCACTTTTTGATATTGTTATTTCTGTTTTCAAGGCGGGAATTAAAAAAAAAAAAAAAAAAACTTATTATCATTAGAACCGGAGATACACTTTTTTTTACTTATTTGTAATTTATTATCAATGTAAATAATGTTAATACTTGAAATAATTTTTTCAACCTTTTTTGATGGAAAAAAAAAAAATAATTTTAAATCACCTTATGAATCTCCATGGTTTAAACTACCACCAGAATTTTTATCAGACGCTGTAATCCCTTTGGCTCAAATGTTATTGGTAGGGTAACCTACCCAGTAGATGGACACGGCCCTAAAGATGGACGGTCGACTTTTGGATAGGAAATTACGTGAAGGAATATTAAAATGTAAACTGTTGCTCTGAATTTTTGATAACTGTTGTTATTTTTGCGTCCATCTACCCGTGTGGAAATTTCTCCGGGAACGCCCGGTGTTTGCCCAGCCCCCGGATGGGCAATCCCGAAGATGGCCCAACTAGTCGGGTGCTATACGGGCAATAGATAGCATAACTGTAAATAATTTTTTCTAGTTTAGCTGTGCAGCCCCCGGTTAGCAAGGCCATCAGATATTTTCCCTACATGCGTTTTCACATCAAAACTTGCCTAGGCCCTAGTTGGGAGAGCCCGAAATTGTAGCTGAGCTATTTATATGCTTACAATTTCGATCAACATTCATTATTAACCCGATATTCTCGACGGTAACCATATATGGACCCTGTTACGCATTCGTGTGTCAAACGACACATATTAAGTTTTGAGAAAATGGACATTAAAGTTTTTCTGATTAAAATGGTTTTGATAATACTTTTTGTAATTTTTTTTTTTTTTTTTTTTTGTCTACGCAGCAAATTGATGAACTTATAATAGATATTCATGAATTATTATGAAAAATACTATGAATTTGAAGAAAAAATAATAATTTTTATATTTCTTATTTTCAATCAATTTTTGATGAATGATTATATAAATGAGAAATATATGAAGATATTAAAAATAAAGAGGTTAGAGCAAAAAGAAACATGACAAGATTGAACATTTCAGGAAAAGTGTTTTTTTTTTTTTTTTTTTGCATTTCAACAGTTTGAATGTAAAAATAGTATATTGTGATACAAGTGCGGAAAGTAGGCAATATCCGACGAGTGTCGTTTGAAGCACGAGCCGAAGGCGAGTGCTGTAACGACACGAGACAGATATTGCCTATCCGCACTTGTATCACACGATATTTTTTGTAACTCCCTGCGAAGAAAGTTTGATTTGAGAGACAGATTGATTAATCAATATAACCTCACATCGCGACTGTCCACCGCCATGAAACAGTGCACGAAAAAAGCACTAGTGCGCAAAGTAGAGTATTCGCGATGTGCGCATGCGCGACAAAAGCACTAGTGCGCAAAGTAGAGTATTTGCGGTGTGCGCATGCGCCAACTCTTCTTTTCAACACCCCTCGGAAATAAGGTATTTTTCGCTCGCCACACAGGCCTCGAAAATCAAACTTTCGTAGCAGGTGTTGCAAAAAGATATTTTCCTGAAATGTTTCGTTTTGTCAATCATACCTCTTTTGCTTTAACCCTTTCTGATATCAATAAATTAACCGGGGTCTGGCCGGGCGCTGTACAGCCGACCCGACAAATCTTCTAGCATTTGTCGGGAATGTTAGACGGGCGCTGGCCAGCTCGCGCTGTACAGCTGAGCGTTACATGCGTTGCCGGGCACTAAGCAGCCCGCCCGCTTAGTGAACAGCGAAACTAGGCAACACCTAGCCAGCCCCCGAATTGAATTTCCACACGGGTATTGGTGCTTTTACCCTATTCGAATATTTTTCGAAAATCGATATTTGTTGCTGTAATATATTAGCACAGATATTATACGTGTCATGTGAGTTTCGAAGGTATACATTGATGATTAAGGGAACTGGATCGAGATTAAAAAATTTGTAAAAAAAATTTGGATTTTTGCATTTTGCGACTAGACTAAAAAAATTTTTTGAAATCTCTAAACTTTTTTATCATACACGAGGATTAGACATACAACTTGTGTGTTAATAGTACTTTTCGATACTAGTGCGAAAGTGTTGATTCTCGGACGAGTGTGAAGTTTTTCGCCCGAGCGAAGCGAGGGTGACAATCACACGAGTCGAGAATCATCTTTCGCACGTGTGTCGAACTTCATTTTTTAACACAGCGCACGCAAAATCGAACTTTGCGCACGCCGTGTGGAAAACATTTTTTCCTCACACGCATATGAAGGAAATTAAAAATTATAATTGCGCATTTTTTTTTTTTTTTTTACGTTTTTTCAAACAATATTCCACGCATTTAATCAACACGCAAAATCAGGGGCTTCTTTGTCGAGGTCAAATCTACCTACAAAAAAATCGGCATAACTGTACAGTAGAACCTCGTTTATCCCGCCTTCGATCAACCGAGTCGTCGCGTTATCCGAGCCAGAGAATATATCCGAGCACTCCGCATTAACCGAGGTGTATGCTCGGATCATACGGAAAAACTCGAATAAAACAGATGGACCCGCTATGCCTATGCTGTACGCGCGAAGTATTTTGCGATTGGAACCTTAGTGCTTATACATATTTATGGGGCTTTCCACGCCAACCCAACCTACCATCGAAATTGACATTTTTGATTTGGCCTAAATTTTTTTATCCTTTTGTACTCTGTGAAAAAGAGGTCCATGATTTATTTCGAATTTTTTTAATAATACGTTCACGAGATAAGATTTTGAAAAATTTTAGTTGTTTTTTTTTTGAATGCTCATAACTTCTCCAAAAATGCATCAATTTGAATGTTTTTTTTTTCAAATTGTGTGGTTTTCAATGAATTTTTCAAAAATTTGATCAAAAAAAAAAAAAAAATTATTTGCTAGATTTTTTTTTCACACCTAGATCAGAATCTGATTTTGAAAACTGTTTGTATCCTTCGATTTTTTTTGAAAAATTCTCAAAAAAACTACTTCCTATTTCACAAATTTTAAGCCTGGGCCCATCGTGGGAAAACGTCTCTTGCTATTTTTTCAGAATTTTTCAAAATTATATTTTTTTTTTTTTCTTCAAAAACTTCAAATATGATTTTTAATGTGTTATGAAATAAAATATCGATGAAAAATTACAAATGGACGTAATCGGAAATCGTAAAAATAATAAATCTGTTTGTGGAACAAGATTTTTATTCCTAAATACTTTTGTTTTACTGTTGTTTTTGTTTAATTATTATAATTATGATTATATTCATATTTTAAGTTTTTGAAAAAAAAAAAAAAAAATTTTATAATTTTGAAAAATTCTGAAAAAATAGCAAGAAACGTTTTCCCACGATGGGCCCAGGCTTAAAATTTGTGAAATAGGAAGTAGTTTTTTTGAGAATTTTTCAAAAAAAATCGAAGGATACAAACAGTTTTCAAAATCAGATTCTGATCTAGGTGTGAAAAAAAAATCTAGCAAATAATTTTTTTTTTTTTTTGATCAAATTTTTGAAAAATTCATTGAAAACCACACAATTTGAAAAAAAAAACATTCAAATTGATGCATTTTTGGAGAAGTTATGAGCATTCAAAAAAAAAACACCTAAAATTTTTCAAAATCTTATCTCGTGAACGTATTATTAAAAAAATTCGAAATAAATCATGGACCTCTTTTTCACAGAGTACAAAAGGATAAAAAAATTTAGGCCAAATCAAAAATGTCAATTTCGATGGTAGGTTGGGTTGGCGTGGAAAGCCCCTTATATACTTTGATGATTCAATTTCATTCTACCGTTTCAAATACATGAAAAATGATTGAAATTTTCGAATTTTTTACTGATTTTGTGTTAGCCGAGTTTTCGCTCATCCGAGGTACCTCCTCCCCATATTACCTCGGATAAACGAGTGTACTCAGAAAGAATAGGAGTCAAGTCGAATCCGACTGGGCTATTGATCATGGGTCCGTCTATTAAAGCTGTAAATTCACACCTGTTGAATTATCGCGATACTTCTACACGGCATTTGATGTACAAATAACGAATGAAAAACGGAATTCAAAGCCAAATCGATCTCAGCTTCAATCATTTCATAATCCATTACCAAACATAAATCGAAAAATTTGATGTCAAGGTGTATGCACGCCCTGAAGCTCTTCAGGGTTGCGATTCTGTAACTTTCCGCTAACTCGCTAACTCGCTAACTTTTCGCTCTAAGACCGTTGGTTGGCTGAGGAGCGTCCAATCGGAGATCGTTACGGGCCGCAACGATCTCCGATTGGACGAAGTTAGCGAGTTAGCGAGTTAGCGAGTTAGCGGAAAGTTACAGAATTGCAACCCAGATCTGTTTATCGAGAATACGTCTGCGAAGGGACTCTTTATCTTTTTGAATATACTCGAGTATCTGAGGATCTCATGACTCCTTATATTTCACACCTTTAATCTCATGTTTCTGCGGTTTCAGGAATCTGGATTTCACCACTGAAGGGGACCTCACAAAAGAGTCAGACATCCAGCAATATTTCAACGACGAAAAAACATGCAGGAAAATATTTTGCATAAATACTGAACGCGTGCGGGCAGTCAGCAGTATAAGGAGTTCAATCAGCAAAGTGATAAACCTAGTAGAATTGAACATTCTGGGTGGATTGGAATTCAAATCTCTTGAAGAATTGTCTCACGTTCTAAAACCTCTCGTTCATCTCAAACGATTGTCTGTCAGTTGGCCAGATTCATTTATAGAAAAAACCGATGATAATCTGAAATGGAAACAAGTTTTGAAAAAACATTTGAGCAGGCTCACGTATTGGTCGTCAGAAATGGAATGGTACTCAAACGACCCTTCTATTCATTTTTTAACTCTGACTACAGCTCGAGGAGCTGCGTTTGTTGATTTCAAGAGCTGCGGCTTGTCACATAAGCCCATTGTATAAAATATTCATAAAACTAAGCAGCCTCAAGTTTGTTCGGCTTTCTGGCTGTGAAAACTTAGGTGTGGTAAGGAAGCATATCATGCGTCTCGCTCCATTCCCTGGTGATTGGACAAATTATCAGCTGGTTGGTCCAGATGCCGGAAATTACCTTGGTTTATCATCAAAATTATCAATTCTGGTCGATATCTAATATTTCGTCACATCAATAATCTTGTAGGATAACTTAGTTTAATATCAGAAATCTTGACTCAATGAATGGGTCCGATAATTCAGGTTTTCTAGTCGTCGATCGCTGACTTGTTGATTACTTTCCAGAAAGGAACGTGGAAGTTTGTGAGGAATTAAGTCAAGTCAAAAAAATGCTACCCCCTGAATATGTTGAACAACTCCGTGATTATTCCTTCAACTACAATGGTTGGCCTCTGGTCTTTAAACATCTGTTGAGCGAAGTGATTAAAATCACTCACGAAGATGCACCGGAAGAATTTTGTTGCTTGTCTAAACCTGAATATTCTGTCTGTCGTGGACAGCCATATCTGCTGAAGATCGACGAGGCAAAGGTGAAATTATAAGTGCGAGAAGATAGATTGTCATGAATGTTAAGCAGATCCAGCCCCATATAGTTTTGCTATTTTTAAATTGAGACGCGTTCAACTCAGCAAAACTAGATTTAGTTACCTCAGTTGAGGGGTTCATAGAAAATTGATTTTTAAACCGTTCAATGCTTTTTCTCATCTTCTCTTTCCGAATGTCTCGCATGGCAGAGGAAAATCCAAAGCAGGAGATGAGCTTTTTCTTACTTGTTCTCACCGAACAGATGAATTTGGATATTTCAATGTTTCAGAAACTGCTGAAAGATCCTGGGTACCAAATTTCTTTCTTACATTTCCAACATGTCATAGAGAAAAAATGCGACGTGCACTTGTTCGCATCTGCTTTTCCAAGTCTGACGACGCTTGTTCTACGCGGGATGAGTAACAGTAATCGTGAGTTTATTTGTTGAATCCACCTACTTAACGAAGTTCTTGATTAGTCAAGTACATTCGTTTCTTAACATCTAATCAAATTGAAATTTTGTAATATTCCGACAATGTTAGCGCCAGAGAAGACCAAACCCATCCACAGACGCCTAAGGGGCCGTCCATAAATGACGTCACCATGAATTTCACCTTTTTTGACCCCCCACTCCCCTTGTCGCACTCAGTCATAAAGCTCGGACCCCCCCCCCCCCCCCCCCCCCCCCCCCCCCCCCGTTTAATGATTAAGAAAAAAACATTGAAACTTTTCATTATTTCAAAAAATGCTTTATTGATATTCTAAATAATCTTTCTGCACATAATATGTGAAAATTCGAAATTTCAAAATGTGACATCACATTTTGATGTCCCCCTCCCCTGCCCATGTCACAACATGTCACATTTTCGGTCACCCCCCTCCCCCCTTGAGTGATGACGTCATTTATGGACGGCCCCTAAGGAGGAAAGGAAGCCTGGCATCCAAGGAAGATAATGATGCAAGGAATACCGACTCTTCATTCAAAATGCTTGTGGAGAATACGCCAGGTTTGAAAGTCCTCGACATCGGTCAGATATTCGGGTATGACAATCGTGGCTGTAATATATGTAAGATATGTTGTCCCATGAATTCGATCATTCCAATCTGACGAAAAACTTGATTGACTCATCACAGGGAGGAGAGAGTGCAAGATTGGGACTTGGACGCGTTGAATCTGATTTCGGGTTGGAAGAATCTTCAAGTTATCCGCTTGTATGACATACCAATAACAGATGGAAAGTTCCTGATCGATATTGGAAAAGAGTGTAAAAAACTGGAGGAAATAACACTGCACCGTCTTGGTCGAAATAAAAATTGCAGCTGGGAGAGCGAATTGTTGCAAATGCTACAGCATTGTAAAAATTTGACGAAACTCACAATTTCGGGAACAAGCCTGGAGCATTTTTCTGAGATGCTCAACTCACTCTCAAATTATTCAAAACTTACAGCTCTTCATTTAGGGACTATTACCAAAGAGTGTGATTTTCTTGTGCTGGAGATATCTGTTGAAGGAATGCTTCGCCAATGTCTAGAGTTGAAACGATTCTCGATTGATATTCACCATTACCGGTTCCTTCACGGGCTGAGGTGGCGTGTAAAAAGGTAAAAATCGTTTATTGAATTTATCAAAGGCATTAATCGATGTTAAGCAGGCATTAGACGCCCAAATTGCCGAATCCTTATCGATATTATTATTTTACAGAATCATCAGCGATTTGAATCGTCCGAATCTCCAATTCTGTGTAAGTGGGCCGCCTTGATTTCAAGAAAGCTATGCCAATGTAGTTTTTTTCCAGCCCCTTGGTGCCCTCTCCATCACGGATAAACCACGTCTTGAATCTCTCCCTATGTTGTAATTAAATCAGAGCTAAGATTCCAAACAGCAGCTAGTCTCGAAATTTAAGTTGTGTTTCTTATCGCTGCGATCCCAAAGAATGCAGAATGTTCCTTGTATGTTAAGAAAAGTACGATAAAATATGAAACTCTTTTCTCTCAATGCATTTATCATAAGAAAAATTAGAGCAAAAAAAATATGCAGAATCAAAAACTCATACTTTTCATATCGATTGTGCTCAATTAAATAGGAAGAGATAACAAATAAGAAAACAGTATGAAGTAATTAGAATTCGTTTTATTATTATCATTATTACCATTATTATCATTATTCAATTAATAAAATAATGTTTCAATGAAAAATCGAGCTACCCTATAATGTTCGATGATTATTCTCATGCCCTAACATAATTATAATATGTTGTGAAACTAGTTTGCTTCAACCTTTTCAAAAAGGTTTTCAATTCGCATTATTCATTTATTCATCAATTCAAATTAAGTCGATAAATCTTTATTTCAGTTTACTTACTTAATTTCTGTAAGTTACAATGTTCTACGCAGCCGGTGAAGACGCGTGCGTGGGCTCGGAAATATTCGCAATTGTAACTAACATCTATAGGGCAGTCTTTGCATGAATTCGTGTCGACGCTAGCCTGTCACCTCAGATTTTAGTCGACGTCTGCTCCTGCTGCTCTGATTTACCGCGCAATAATATTAAAAGATTGCTATCGAGAGCCTGTACTGCGCGCTGGTGTCTCCGGCACCGGTTTTCTAGATAAAGTGCAGAAAATAATGTTATTGCTACCTGTATCTGTGTATCAGACATGCATTAGTGTCAGCTGATTTCACAGCTTCGTATATAAATGAATCAATTTATAATTGGAATTTCAATCGATTACTTTTCGGAAACTAGCGCGCGCTAGCTGATAATCTGAGGATCACCCCTACGAAATCTGAGAGTGATCAGTGGAGCAATAGAGTCGTGATCCGTCGTCTAAATCATACCCCGGCACACTCATTAGTCGAAAGAGCTAAGCTGTTAATCCTATTAACCCGTTCACCGGCACTAATCCTTTTAACGCCATTTCTTGGATTTTGGTAAGTATGAGTGGGGATATGCAGGTAACGCAGTTGTTGCCGTCCCAAATAGACCGCACACCCCTTAGTTCCTTTTATTTCTCCTGAACGCTGCCCCTACCATCGCACTTCCAGGTAAGGACGAGTGACCGTTTTCAGGTAAACCGAGGGGATTTCGGGTCGCACTAATTGTCACTTAGAGCGGGGCCTGCTCCGAAGAGCAGAGTGAGGCCGGGGTATGGTCTAAATAGTCCAGTAAAAGCAAGTCTGAAATGCATGTTTCATGTCAGAGAGCTAAGTTTTTGAAGCAAGTTGCATTTGAATCCCCCAAAAGTTCGTGCAGAACGGTAAAGTTCTCAGCCCCCGGAAAGGGGTTGGAAAAAATCGAAAACTGCCCCGAAAATGCACTTTGGCAAATAACTCGAAAACGGGAGGAGATATGGAAAATAGTTTCTAGAGAAAGTTGTAGGTAACAAAATTTTGCATTAGAAAAGCGTGGAGGGTTTCACCTCTACTCCCCATAGTTTAGTCGCAGGGGTAGACGCAAAGCGTAGAAAGCGATAGATGTATACAAGACCTGTCCTTAAGAAGGGTAAAATCGAATTTCGATCGGGCCACCCCTCAAAATAGTTCCAAATAATTAAAAAAAATGTCAAATTTTTTTCAATTTTTTTTGTCCATATTTACCCACCCCTCGAAAGCCTTCCTTTTTCCCAGAAGAAAAGCATTGATTTTTCGAGGTTTTTAATCAAAAATTCGTACTGGGTCTGAAAATAGTCGTAAAAAATTTCAAAAGAAGCAAAATGGAGGTAAATTCGTCCACTTTAAACCCCCGCTTGGAAAATTGGGCTATCTCTATTTTTGACTCCGCTATCTAACTTTTAGTACGGCAAGAAATTTCAACTAGTAAATACAACCTTTTGGGATTGGTTTTGAAGAAAACAAAATTCTTCGTTGAAAATAACAAATAGAAATTCAAAGATTTTGATCACCTCATCTTTCTTCTTAATATTTGGGAAACCGCTGAAAAAAGATTTTGAAAATGTCGAAAAACGGCATTTAGAATTTAATAATTTTTATTTTTATTTTTATTTTTTTTTAATTTTTTTTTCTAAGGGTTGGAGTTACATTTTTTCACATGACTTATTAGTTTGCACAAAGAATTTTCTATTTTCTACGACTACTCCGATTTAATTCTTCTCTCCAAATGAGGTTTTTCGACATTTTTGAAATCTTTTTTCAGCGGTTTCCCAAATAATAGGTGATCGAAATTTTTGAATTTCTATTTGTTATTTTCAAAAAAGAATTTCTTTCATCTTCAAGAACAATCCCAAAAGCTTGTATTCACTAGTTGAAATTTCTTGCCGTACTAAAAGTTAGATAGCGGAGTCAAAAATAGAGATAGCCCAATTCTCCAAGCGGCGGTTTAAAGTAGACAAATTCACCTCCAGTTTGCTTCTTTTGAAATTTTTTTACGACTATTTTCAGACCCAGTACGAATTTTTGATTAAAAACCTCGAAAAATCAATGCTTTTCTTATGGGAAAAAGGAAGGCTTTCGAGGGGTGGGTAAATATGGACGAAAAAAATTGAAAAAAATTTGACATTTTTTTTTAATTATTTCGAACTACTTTGAGGGGTGGCCCGATCGAAATTCGATTTTACCCTTCTTAAGGACAGGTCTAATGTATACGTTTGCGACGCTCCCTCTCACTGCAGCCTTCGTCATGCTCGCGTACATGTGTCACTCCATTAATAGTCCAGTCGGATTCGACATAAAATCGACCGACTCCTATTCTTTCTGAGTACAGTTTTGCCGATTTTTTTGTAGGTAGATTTGACCTCGACAAATAAGCCCCTGATTTTGCGTGTTGATAAAATGTGTGGAACATTGTTTAAAAAAATGTTGAAAAAAAAAATTCGCCATTTTGATTTTTAATTTCCTTCATATGCGTGTGAGGCAAAAATGTTGTATATAAAAGTTGCATGTCTTATCCTCGTGTTTAATAGAAAATTTTGAAAATTCAAAAAATGTCGGTTCGTCTAGTCGCAAAATACAAAAAACCAAATTATTTACAAATTTTTTAATTTCGTTCCTGTCCCCTTAATGATCAATGTATACCCTCGAAACTCACATGACGCGTATAAAACCTGTGCTGCAAGAGTCCGTCCAAAAATCATTCGATTACCTCGCATATTATAGCAACAAATAGCGATTTTCGAAAAATATTCGAATACCAATGTTACGTACGGCCCCACACTTTTCAAAATTTCATATTTTCTAAGTTCCCACAGATAAAAACCGTGAGAAGATTGCAGACATATAATCCGAAAAAGAGGAAACAGAATATTTCGATTTCAAAACCCCCTCTGCTTAAAAGTCACGAACTCCGGTCGAGTCCTAGTGATAAGAACTTAATATCCTGAGGTAAGCTAAGAGTGGATACAGCAGTGGGGTTTTGCTGACCCAGCACTGCATAGTCGGTTCGAAGTGACTTCTCTCTAAATAAATAAATATTTCTAAGAACAAATAGGATCAACCAACCCACTAAGGATATCCTCAATAATAACAAACTGTTCATTAAAACGTATGGAAGAATGTGTGATGAGAATTGTCAAGAACCAGAGTACATGAAATGGTAAATGTTATTACAGACAGACTGTCTTGAGATTGGGACCGCGGAACGCTGTCTTAGGTAAAGCGGCCAGGAGCTATGAGTTTCACTCATCCGCGTAAAGACGCAGGTCTCTGATAGGCTAATTACGACGCGGAGTAACACCTATGCTATGCAACGGCGGCCTCGTGGCTGCATCCAAACTGAATAACTTGTCTTTCGTCTAAAAAGTTGCAAGGTGCACGGACGCGTCCCGGGGTTTCGTAATTGAGCAAGAGTTAGTGTTCGAAAATCTTTATTAAGTGACGACCCTAAAAGGACTCAGTAAATCTCGTAAAAATAAAAACTCTTATAGCGAAAGCTAACCAAAGTGCATGGACACAATTTATAATTTTCCACAGGAAAAATCGTGTTCACTTCTTTACAATCATTAATAATCTCAACATAAAATGATAGTTGATTTTCACCTATTAACATTTTAATCGTAGTTAGACTATATTCCTATTTTTGATAATTACACTGAAAAAAAAGTATGAGTTCCACAGCGATAAATTTCGGTACTATAGCAATACTCGTATATGGTATACACTAAAACGACGTTTTAGTCCTATGACTATACTTTTCGCTACCACAGCGACACTGGTATACGCTATACACTTATCCACATACTTATATTGGTACCACGGCGATACGTATTTGGATATTAGAGATACCAGCCCGTTAAAATAGAGTATGCCCATAGGACTTTAGCTATTTATGTATCAAGTCCGAAAAGTGTCACAATCCGGTATGGGTAATTTCTAATATGAGCCGATCGAGTGTGCTGTGTCACAGAAGAATGAGTGTGAATTTATCGCTCGAGCGCAGCGAGGGCGATAATTCACACGAGTTCTTCTGCGACACAGCAGACTCAGAGGCGAATTTTGGAAATTACCCATACCGGATTTGACACTTCTCGGACTTGGCACATACAATATTTTATGCGATCCGTTGTTTGAAAGTTAACTTTTTGGAAAATCGGTGTTATACTCACTTTAGTTTCGAAAATTACTGGTGTTATTGCATCTTTTTGTATCAAAACGTTTAGACTCAGACATTTGACATTCTCAGACATTTTGGTTTATAATGTGTGAACGTAGTAAAAAATAACCTGACTATGTTTATTTTAATGAAACATATTCATATTGTACGATAATATTTTCATTATAGGCTCCTGTCCTATAATATTTGACTATATTTCAGTGACCTGAAATTGGTCACTTTGCGGCCTAAATCCGATGCTCAAAAAGTGAACTTTCAAACAACGGGTCGCATAAATACTTTTTTTTCAGTGTAGTAGCTTCAGTTACAAACTTTATTCAGAGACAGAGTGTTTGGTTTTGGTGTTGTGAACGTACTGACCCCGAGGTGAGACCCACTGGAGTTATTTATCACCCGACGCGTCCGATTCTATCCGACGGGACCCAACCTCAGGACAGTCAGACAGCAACGCTAAGTCTTTATTTTTAAATACAAATTATTTACCAATATTCATAGTGATCAAAAGACAGTCTTTGGTGTAAGTCTTCCATATCAAAAACTCTCTTACTAGGAAAATCGCTAAAAGGGATTATAAGGCTGATTTACACACAAGTCATTCGTGTGCGAATAAGTCTTGCCTAGAGTATCACGGCGCTATTATTTCTCTTATGAGTTAGCTTACATTATTATAATATAACTACAATAGAGAGAGAGAGAGAGAGTTGCATAACGAAGATCCTACTATAGTATACGAATATCTAACGAATCATAATTGTAATCATCAGGGTTTAAGTAATCATTATCTTTTATTATATCTTTGTTAACCATACACTCTCATATTCCAATCGAATCGTATCAGAATATACTTTAATTTTACCAGTTAACAAATCACTTTAATTCGAATTTACCTTCATCTAACCTAATCCACACTCTACCTATTTAGCCTCATAAGTAGAATATTTTATTAAACGTACAGTTCTGTATAGAACTAGGTAAGCAAGATCCCATATACCGACTTATTGGAAAGTAAGTCAAATAAATATAATTATCTCTTGGTGGCGTGAACTAATTTTACTTCCGCTCGGGCTTCACCCTCACGTCACACCAATAACATTTGAGCCAATGGGATTAAAGCGTCTAACGAAAATTTTGGTGGTAGTTTAAACTATGCAGATTCAGAATGTGATTGAAAATTATTTTTTTTTCATTGAAAACGGTAGAAAAAAATTAAATAAAAATTTTCCTAATTAACAAATAGTATTGGGACTGAAATTATTGACTTGCGAAAATCACTTTTTGATATTGCTATTTCTTTTTTCGAGGCGGAAATTTTGAAAAAAAAAAAACATCATTATCGTCATTAGAACCGGAGATACACTTTTTTTACTCATTTGCAATTTATTATCAAAGTAAATAATATAAATAATTGAAAAAAAAAACCGTACCTCGTCCATACTACAAGGATCAACCATGCATTTTTTGATTCAGATTTGAGCTCCGGTTTCGTCAAAATTAATTATGGAATTGATGCAAATTCGAGGCGTCGTCGCGTCCCAGCGGCTCCGTGGCCGCATATGCAAGCGAGCGGTCAAACGTCATTTGTTCAATTGATATCTCCGGTAGGGTATCATGTTTTAATAAACAGACGTGTGATGAGATTTAAGTAATAAAAAAAATCATAAAGCATTGATGAAAATGAAAAACTGATATCATATTTCGATTGCTGATGAAAAAATAATTCAATTATAACCAAAAATTATGGTTCTACGATACTCCTTACCGGAGATATTATTTTATTTGAACAAATGACGTTTGACCGCTCGCTCGCATACACTGAGAGACTCTTCGTGTCAATAAATGGTAAAACTATATCAAAGTTTAGTATGGTAGGGTTCGAAAGTAGGGAAGACCGGGCGTACGTTTCAAAAATTCATATGGTGCATACTAATGGGTAAAACTGATATTTTCCTTTCAATAAGTGAAAAAGGTGTTTCAATGTTTAATGAACAACATAGTAATATTCGGAACGCACCATATCAAAGTTAGATAGCGACTTGACAAACACGGTTAGTATGGTGAATATGAAAGTTTGAAATAATCGTCTCCAGTCGTCACGAAGAATATCAGTTTTTCGTACGGACCATATGAAAAATCATGACTTGCCGGTGAAAAAAGAAGGGAGTGAGCCGAGGCTATCACCAACACCAGTATCATCAGGAAGTAGAGGTCACACGCACTGAAAGGACATACATATCGGGTATACTATACATGTACACAAATATACACAAGTTACATAGGAGTATCGCGCAACACACTTATAAATTAGACCGGGAGACTTATACCTATACATTTACAATATACAAACGTAATACAATTACGTGCGGGAAAATTTCAGAAACTTCTATATATACCAAGCTGGTAATAATCCACTGCTTGTGAGAAAGGACTTGGAGGGTTCTTTTCTAAATAACTCGTTAAAGAATCATTCTTTTGGAAAACTGCATTTGCAAAGTAGACTTTATTTTGGAAAGGTAATTTTATAACTTGAAAAAAAAAAAAATCCAATTAATTTTTTAATTATGTATTATTTTTCAATTGAAACATGTATGGGCATCACAGCAAACATGATGGTAGAAAATTTTGAAAATTTGGATCTTCAGATTTTATCCTAGAAAAAATTCAACAAACGCTTCAAGCTCTTTAAGACGTTTGTTTAGGAGAAAATTGGATTAGAAAAATTGACAAATTAACATGTGTTCTTATGGGCAAAAGTGGAAAAAAAATTATATCTGTGTTAAAAATGACGGAAAAAATCTGAAACTCTTTAGGTCAACGGGGAAAAATATCTGATTCTCGCCTAATCATTTTTGCATTGATTAGGTAGCTCGTTTTCGAAAAATGAAATAATTTTTCCCGAGTATTGAGAATAAAAATCACTCCGCGCCAATTTGAAGTTAGCTGATATGGAGTGAATTGCCCATATACATCCCTATTCCTCAAACATGAATACTTTCAATTGAGGAAGTGTTCAGAATGAAATATTTTCTACTTTTAAATAAATTCAGATAATTTGGGAGTATATAAAATTTTAGCACTATTAGAGTCTAGATATACTATAATAACTTTTATTCTGAAAAGATGATCTAATTTTTTTTCTAATCTTTGAATTTTTGTATTTATGACATAATTTTAAATGTTACAAATAAACTAATCATAAAGAATCGAAGGTATCAGAAATAGAACTTTTTATAATTAGAATTGTCTTCATTTTTAGAATTCAACATTTTCGTCGTTTGAAAAAAGAAATAGGAAAAGTCATACATAGGTAATCCTAAAAATATAGCCAATTACAGAGATATACAAATCTCCACATTCACACGGCACATGGCAAGCGAATTGGCAGGATTTTTCCTTCGGCTGTTTCCGAAACAGAGCGGGGCCTCGTGCGTTCTCGGTGAAGATCGTAGTCGCTCGGGAGATTCAGGAAATATTTTCATACGCACCATACGAAAAATTGAGACTCTCCGTTTCAATTTCTAATATCCTTTGCAGTTTCACGGCTGCTTGATATCAATGTTGATATTGACCATGTTAATTTCTGGAATATGCTTCTCGAATGATGACAGTCACTGTGTTTATAAGTGAGACGACTTTGTAGGAAATTTTACTATGGAGAATATCGATTTTTCGTATGGAAGATTTCTGACATACAACGTTCTAATATTTCATATTGACCATACTAATATCTCGTATTTTCTTGTTAAAATCTGCTATGGCAATATGAAACTTCAGTATAACGTTACGAATAACTAGTGTATTTTGCGCTGTCTTCCCTACTTTCGAACCCTACCATACTAAACTTTGATATAGTTTTACCATTTATTGACACGAAGAGTCTCTCAGTGTATGCGGCCACGGAGCCGCTGGGACGCGACGACGCCTCGAATTTGCATCAATTCCATAATTAATTTTGACGAAACCGGAGCTCAAATCTGAATCAAAAAATTCATGGTTGATCCTTGTAGTATGGACGAGGTACGGTTTTTTTTTTCAATTATTTATAATATTTACTTTGATAATAAATTGCAAATGAGTAAAAAAAGTGTATCTCCGGTTCTAATGACGATAATGATGTTTTTTTTTTTTTCAAAATTTCCGCCTCGAAAAAAGAAATAGCAATATCAAAAAGTGATTTTCGCAAGTCAATAATTTCAGTCCCAATACTATTTGTTAATTAAGAAAATTTTTATTTCATTTTTTTCTACCGTTTTCAATGAAAAAAAAATAATTTTCAATCACATTCTGAATCTGCATAGTTTAAACTACCACCAAAATTTTCGTTAGACGCTGTAATCCCATTGGCTCAAATGTTATTGGTATTCGAATATTTTTCGAAAATCGCTATTTGTTGCTATAATATGCGAGGTAATCGAATGATTTTTGGACGGACTCTTGCAGCACAGGTTTTATACGCGTCATGTGAGTTTCGAGGGTATACATTGATCATTAAGGTGCTTTCCTAGGCAATTCCACCAGTCCTGAAAACATCGTGAAAAAATGTGATATTAAACGGAATATCTCTGCCTGGGCACCGAAATCAATGAAACAAAATACGTCGCGCAATTCTATGTGCGACTCCGAACATGTACAACCCAAAAAATGTTCGTTTTGCGCGAAAATAGAGAAGATATCCATGAAAAACGGTTTTAGAAACGTTTTTCATGGATATCTTCTCTATTTTCGCGCAAAACGAACATTTTTTGGGCTGTACATGTTCGGAGTCGCACATAGAATTGCGCGACGTATTTTGTTTCATTGATTTCGGTGCCCAGGCAGAGATATTCCGTTTAATATCACATTTTTTCACGATGTTTTCAGGACTGGTGGAATTGCCTAGGAAAGCACCTTAAGGGGACAGGAACGAAATTAAAAAATTTGTAAATAATTTGGTTTTTTGTATTTTGCGACTAGACGAACCGACATTTTTTGAATTTTCAAAATTTTCTATCAAACACGAGGATAAGACATGCAACTTTTATATACAACATTTTTGCCTCACACGCATATGAAGGAAATTAAAAATCAAAATGGCGAATTTTTTTTTTCAACATTTTTTTAAACAATGTTCCACACATTTTATCAACACGCAAAATCAGGGGCTTATTTGTCGAGGTCAAATCTACCTACAAAAAAATCGGCAAAACTGTACTCAGAAAGAATAGGAGTCAAGTCGAATCCGACTGGACTATAACCAAACGAGTGCGAGTGAGAACGATGTTTCGTTTTCTCAAATAATTGCTAAAAATCTCGATCGGAGAATGAAATACATACAATTTTGATTCTTCGCCGATTCACGGAGAGAAATTTTGGAGCAAGTATTTAAACGCGCCCACGTAGACTGTCTCGTCCTGCTATATTATATAGAAGGGGGAGGTAAGGAATGGACGACTCTTGTCTATTCGATAATGATGTGTTTATTAGGAACATCCAACGTACACTGGCATCGGGTGCCTGAGGTTCAAGGTACATGACATACACACATGCAGTGTTGGGCAGCATTAATTACTTTCAGTACTTAATGCTTCCAGTACCTAATGATTACGTTCAGCATTAATTACTTTCAGTAATTAATTACTTTCTGATCACAAATTACAAATGTAATTAGTAATTGAAATTTTTCTAATTACAAATTGCAAATGTAATTGGTAATTGAAATTTTTCTAATTACAAATTACAGATGTAATTAGTAATTGAAATTTTTCTAATTACAAATTACAAATGTAATTAGTAATTGAAATTTTTCTAATTACAAATTACAATTGTAATTAGTAATTGAAATTTTTCTAATTACAAATTACAATTGTATTTAGTAATTGAAATTTTTCTAATTACAAATTACAAATGTAATTAGTAATTGAAATTTTTCTTATTACAAATTACAAATGTAATTAGTAATTGAAATTTTTCTAATTACAAATTACAATTGTAATTAGTAATTGAAATTTTTCTAGTTACAAATTACAATTGTAATTAGTAATTGAAATTTTTCTAATTACAAATTACAATTGTAATTAGTAATTGAAATTTTCCTAATTACAAATTACAATTGTAATTAGTAATTGAAATTTTTCTAATTACAAGTTACGATTGTAATTAGTAATTGAAATTTTTCTAATTACAAGTTACAATTGTAATTAGTAATTGAAATTTTTCTAATTAAAAATTACAATTGTAATTAATATCGAAAAATCTTCTAATTACAAATTACAATTGTAATTAGAATCGAAAAAATTTCTAATTACAAATTAAGAATGTAATTGCAAACATTTTTCGAGCTAATTACATTTCGGAAATGTAATTTAAATCATTTTTCGAGCTAATTACAATAATTCTAAAATTTAATTATGCATTTTCAGTTCAACCATACGAGTTGATAAGAGTATATGGGTGATTTCGAGCATATATGGGTACATCTGAGTATATATGGGGTATTTCCATTCTATTTCGATATTTCCAAAATATATGGGTGATTTCGAGTATACGTATGGGTATATCTGAGTACGTATGGGGTTTTCCCCATCATGTATCGGTATATCCAAATTCTATGGCTGATTTCGAGTGTACATGGGTGATTCAGACTAATTCCGAGTATGGATGAGTATATCCGGGTATATATGGATGATCGAAGCATATACGAGTAATTTGAATGTATACGGTTGACTCTAAATATATATGGGTCATTTTGAACTTATATGGTACATCCGAGTATGTATGGGTGATTTGGACTAATTTACAGTTTGAATGGGTATATCCGGGTATGTATGGGTGATTTCGGTTATGTATCGGTATATCGAAGATTATATGAGTCATTCCGAGTATATATGGGTATATCTCACTATGTATAGAGTATTTCGAATAGATCGGTATATCCGGGTAGGTATGAGTAATTTCAAGTAAATATGGGTTTATCTGAGTGAGCTCTTCGGCTGGAATGCGCAGTCTTATATGGGCCATTCCACCTCAAATCGGCCAATTTTGGGTGTTTTTTTTACCTCTTATTTTTTGAAACGACTTAGAATTTTTTTACATGAAATCTATGTCAAAAAAGTACACCCGTATTTTTTCGTTAGTCCAAAAAATTTTGTTTACGCTAGTTATGAATTATCGCATTTTACTGGCGCTATGTATTATATTTACAGGCACACGGCGCGGCAACCTGACGCAGCGCCGAAAAAATAATTCTAAAAAAAATATTTACTGAAATCGCTTCATCAATTTAAAAAATTCGCCATCTTCAGAATTGAATAAGGAATGCGATGATATTTTTTTTTTAGAATTTTAAAATTGGCCTCAGTTTGCGAAACATTTTGATTGCTCATAAAAATAACAAAACTATATTTTTCGAAAAGTTAAAAAATTCTATCGAAAATTGTCTTTCATCGCCTTTAAAACGCGTTTTGGAACATCTCTCTATGGTGAAGGGAACCCGAGATATTAATTCTCAAAGCCGGCCTCGCGCCACTATTACAGTAAAATGCGATAATACATAACAAGCGTAAACAAAATTTTTTGGACTAACGAAAAAATACGGGTCTACTTTTTTGACATAGATTTCACGTAAAAAAATTCTAAGTCGTTTCAAAAAATAAGAGGTAAATAATAATACCCCATATATACTCAAATGTACCCATATATGCTCGAAATCACCCATATACTCTTATCAACTCGTATGGTTGAACTGAAAATGCATAATTAAATTTTAGAATTATTGTAATTAGCTCGAAAAATGATTTAAATTACATTTCCGAAATGTAATTAGCTCGAAAAATGTTTTCAATTACATTTTTAATTTGTAATTAGAAATTTTTTCGATTCTAATTACAATTGTAATTTGTAATTAGAAGATTTTTCGATACTAATTACAATTGTAATTTGTAATTAGGAAAATTTCAATTACTAATTACAATTGTAACTTGTAATTAGAAAAATTTCAATTACTAATTACAATTGTAACTTGTAATTAGAAAAATTTCAATTACTAATTACAATTGTAATTTGTAATTAGAAAAATTTCAATTACTAATTACATTTGTAATTTGTAATTAGAAAAATTTCAATTACTAATTACATTTGCAATTTGTAATTAGAAAGTAATTAATTAAAAAAACGCCCAACACTGCACACATTCTTACACACTTACATACATACATACGTACAGGATGAGCCATACTCAGAGTATGTACAGTTGTAACACCTTCCCCTTTTTTTTTTTTTTTTTTTTTCATAACATTTCTTTAATTATTATCCATCATACTTTAACTGTATCTCTATTGACAACTTCGTTTTTTAATATGGCGATAGATTCTTCGCAGCCCGAGTAGAAATTTGATAAGGCCAGCCTGACGTTCCATCAGGCCCTGACGAGGTTGAACTCAGGCGTGCCTAATAGAGCACACCGGATGCGGCCCTGACCAGGTCATCATCAGGCATCCGTCAGCAAGGCGTACCTGTTGGGGCCCTGATCAGGTTAACATCAGGCATGCATTACTAAGTAACACCTGATGGGTTCCTGGTCAGGATTGCCTGGATCACCCTCACTAAAGTGCGTCTGTTGAGCCCCTGGTCAGGCAATGATCAGGCGCTACTTACTAAGAAGTGCTCATTGGGGCCCTGGTCAGTATGGCCTCAGTCGACCCTGATATCTCTGAGTGAGGCGAGCCTGTTGATCCCCTGGTCAGGATAGCCTGAATCATCCCTTACTAAGGTGCGCCTGTTGCGTCCCTGGGCAGGCAGTGATCAGGTGCTACTGACCAAAGAGTGCTCGATGGGGCCCTGATCAGTATGGCCTCAGTCGACTCTGATATCTTTGAGTGAGGCGCGCCTGTTGAGCCCCTGGTCAGGTTGGCATCAGCAATTCCTTATCGAGGTAAGCCTGATGTGGCCCTGATCAGGCTGACATCAGCTAGTCCTCATTGAGGCAAACCTGATATAACTTCGGCCAGGTTGACATCAGTCAGTCCGTGTTGAAGCAAACCTGATATGGCCCTGTTTAGGCTGGCATCAGGCAACCCTCCCCAAAGTTTGCCTGTTATGCCCCTGACCAGGTTGGCATAAGCTGTTCCTATTAAGGCAAGCCTGATGCGCCCCTGTTGTCATGTTCCAGCTCATATTTTTTTACAACATTCTGCAGGCGTGATCTAACCTTGAAAATCATGAGATTGGTAAGTCAGATTGAAATGACTATAAGCTCTCAATTCGACATCTAAATCATAAGTTTCGACAAATAGGAAAATATCAGACTAATATCCATAGGGTAGTTTGGCGTAGTAGGTAGAGCGTGCGACTAGTAATACAACAAATGCGAGCGGACTTGGGTTCAAATCCCGGTTAGGTAGAAAAAAAAGGATGTCGTTTTTCTTAGCGAATCGGTCATGCTTCTCGATGTACGTGTGGAAGGTATGAAATGTGAATTCGAATATTCACACCTGCGTAAGTTTTTTGGTTTTGTTTTTTACGGTTGGTTTTTATTCCTTTATCAGGGCCTGGTGGAGAACCCTGGCCAGGGCCTGACCATTGAATCTGATCAGGCCCTGATCACCGAATCTGATCAGAGCCTGACAAATACAGACTGATCGGGTGATTCTAGAACGCAGCGTTACATTCTTAATCAGGGCCTTATCAGCGGGCCTGACAGCAGCCTGATCAGGCTGTCAGGTAAGCCCGTGCAGGGCCTGATCTGCGCCTGACGTCAATTTCTACTCGGGAGTTCCCTGCCCTCACTTTCAACTATGTACGATCTTGTCTGTCGCTTCCTCCCACTTGTTCATTGTCTTTACATAGATCTTTTGCCCTAAATCAAATTCGACACTTTTCTTTGCGGCCTTATCGTAATGTTTCTTTTGAGTTAGTTGGTTTTTTAAGAGTTTTTCAAACGCATCTATTATGGTTGGCTTCAGCTTATTTTCTAGTGTAGGTAACCCTGCATAAAATTTCCGATAGAACGATAGAATCCGGGTACAAAAACCGTATACCATATACTATATACGTATATGGTATACGGTTTTTGTACTCGGATTCTATCGTTCTTATTGGAAATTTTATGCAGTAACATAGTCCGTAGTTGCCTGCTCATTAATAATTCCGCTGGTGAATATGTCATTCCTGCTACTGGATTATTACGGTAAGCTAACAGAGCTAGTTGAATATCATCATCAGTATGTTTACATTTCTTGAATATTTTCTTTAAAATACCCACCGCTTTCTCAGCCATTCCATTTGATTGCGCGTAATTTGGGCTACTTGTTTTTGATTCAAATTCCCATTCGTCGGCAAAATTTTTGAATTCATATGAGGAAAACGGTATGTTATCTGAAATAACAGTTTTCGGTATACCGTAGATTGCAAAGATAGATTTGAGTGCTGTGATTACTGCTTTCGCAGTTTTACTATGGATCTGTCTATAATCAATCCATTTTGAATAAGAATCACTGATTACTAAATAGTTTTTTCCCTCATACTCAGCTATATCCACCCCAATTTTTTCAAATGGCAGATCTGGAATGGTGTGAGAATGCAGTGGCTCTTTTATTTTTGCTATACCATAGGTCGCACAAGATTTACATTTTGAATTACGTTATTTGTTCTATATGGCGCAGTCAGTATGTTAAAAGAACATGCAAAAGCCCGGGGAAGTGTCAATACAAGTGATATCTAGTTCCGACGAAGAAAGTGATCAATCTCAAAATTCACGTGAAGAAAGTGACGTCAACGGATCGAAAAGAGAAATGGATCACCAAGGATTGAATACACCGCAGCAATACACCTTGACAGGTGATGCCTCCAAAAACTGGAAAACATTTAAAAGAGACTATCAGCTCTTCATGGTAGCAACGAATCGCCACCAAAAAGCTAAATCAATTCAAGCAGCAACTCTACAGAATCTGCTGGGACCCGAAGCGTTGGAACTGCTAGAAACCTTTTGTTTATCCGATAAAGACTTAGGTGACCCGGACAAGATAATACTGGCATTTGAAAATCACGCCAAGCCCCAGATAAACGAGACGTTTGAAAGATTTGTTTTCACAACAAGAGCTCGTCACGAAGGTGAGACAATCGACCAATATGTAGCTGAATTAAAGAAATTACCGAAAAACTGCAATTATGGGACGCTTCACGATAGCCTTCTCCGAGATAACATAATAGCGGTGTTCGCGTTAGCTACACTTCCTACACTTTTACTAGATTTTACACTTTTCACTAGAAATCCACACCTCCTATTGGGCGAGCGTGAAAAGTGTAAGAAAAGTGTAGAAAGTGTAGCTAACACGAACACAGCTAATAAGACACATGAGAGACACGCGATTGCAGCAAAAAGTACTACGCATAAAAGACTTAAAATTAGAAGACTTGATAGATAACATAAAGACAAGTGAAATAAGTGCGGATCAAATAGAAACAATCCGGAAAAGCATAGAGAAAGCAAGTGTAGCTGTGGTGAAAGAAAGTCGCAATCGAAAGTTCGACAACCGATCGAAACGATCAGCAAAGACAATAAACAAAGAAGAAGAATCGCACTGTTCGAGGGGAAACGACAGAGAAGGAGAATCCAGCCGTCAAGGACAGGGAATATACATGAGCCATACTCAGAGTATGTACAGTTGTAACAGATAGTCGCGCGCAACGTCCGGCACGGATCAATCGCTTTTCGAATATATGAGCGGATCCACGTCACTTCACTCAAAAAAAAACCGTCAAGTCACGGATCTTTGCGCCATTCGACATATCTTTAGTACTAAGGGAAAAAAAAATACGACTTCAGGGATTTTGAAAAATTTTCAAAAATGGCGGAGTTAGAGCTATTTGAATGTTGGTAAGTCGCTGTTGCACCGCTATGTTTGAAAATTCATATCTCCGAAAGTATTTACCGGAGCGGACTGATCCTGAAATCATTTTGTTCGTGAAAAAATGCGCTTTCATAGAAAAAATTTTGTTTTCAAAAAAAAAAAATTCTTTCTATCTTTTTTCGTCGTTTTTATTTTTAATTTCGCTGCCATTTCCGCGGGACCTACAGGAATCCATGGAGATAATTTTTTTCGGATAGTCGAATCCTTCCCCTTCAACCCTAAAAAAAGAAATTTATGGAGAACCTACCTGGGCCGGAGAAAAAAAATAAAACGTCTTGTCGCGCGTCACCGCGGGCGTCAATCCACGTCCGCGCGGCGAGCTCCTTCTGTTGCGTAGTGGAGTTAAATTACATTTGATGCTTCTCTACTTACCCGGGCTATTCATTCTCCGAAAATAGTTGTTTAACCACCTTAGTCTTCGCTTATCCGTCTACTGGTCATGTTTTCTCGGAGTTACATATACCTATACCTGTTCTGGAAATTCGAAGTCACCAACTGCACAAACTCTGATCGTTTTGTGTTAAATATCTAAAAGTAACTAATCCCTTTACTTGTATCGGAATATAATCCCTCAATCTACGGGGTTGTTTTGAAAAGGGGAATCATTGAAGCATCAATGTCTGTGACAGGAAACACTATAGGTTTCGAGGAATCCATTGTTTCGTATGGCCCAAGCGGACCAACAGTCGAGCGCGGTCAAATTGGTCCTTTATGCTTGACCCACGTGTAAGGATCAACTTAATCCCTTCTTGCCGCATTTACCAAGTGCAACAATTGCACCAAGTTGCCTGCACCTGGTGTAAGGCATCTTTTGAACTGACCTGAAATAAAAGGCTCAGCAATTTTGTGGATAGCTTCTGTGATCAATTGTCAAAATTGGTTGCACATGATTTCATTGCGAAGCAGCAAAGTAGTTATTCGCAGAAGATGAAAGAGAGCTTGAAAGTTGGCGAATTTTTAGTGGTATGCGATTTCGCTGAGAATTATGCATTTGTTGTACAAGATTCCACGCAAGGGTTTCACTGGAGCAATAATCAGGCGACTATTCATCCAATCGTGGTTTACTATAAAAGTTACGGTGACGACCAGTTGAGACATTTTAGTTTTGTGATAATTTCAGAGCATCTGAAACATAATACAGTTGCGGTTCATTTATTTCAAAAAAAATTAGTTAACTTTATGAAAGAGAAGTTCCAAGATTCAATTCCCATAGACAAAATAATTTATTTCTCTGATGGAACAGCTTCCCAATATAAGAACAAAGAGAATTTTATAAATTTAACACATCACTTTGAAGACTTTCAATGCCACGCCGAATGGCATTTCTTTGCTACATCACATGGAAAAGGGCCGTGTGATGGGGTAGGTGGAACTGTTAAGAGATTAGCTTCACGTGCGAGTTTACAACTGATTGGCAATTCTGATCCTATTCAAACACCGCTGGATCTATATAATTGGGCATGTTGTTATTTTCGAAGCATATCTTTTGCGTACTGTACGGCTGCAGAACATCAACCGGAAGAATCTATTCTACAAAATCGATTTGATAAAGCCTTGACAGTTCGTGGCACTCTGAAATTACGTGCGGTCATTCCAATATCTCATAAGCTCGTAAAAACAAAATTATTTTCCGCATCAGAAAATTCTGAGTCCATGAAAATTATGAATTAATGTCAAACAGAGGTGTCCTACACTAAGTGCCATCGAGCAAATCATCGCTAGAAACATCGGCCCTTTTCAGAGCCACCAAAATATTGCAAAAGATCGGCGCGGGGCGACGCGCGACAAGACGTTTTATTTTTTTTCTCCGGCCCAGGTAGGTTCTCCATAAATTTTTTTTTTTTAGGGTTGAAGGGGAAGGATTCGGCTATCCGAAAAAAATTATCTCCATGAATTCCTGTAGGTCCCGCGGAAATGGCAGCGAAATTAAAAATAAAAACGACGAAAAAAAATAGAAATAATTTTTTTTTTTTGAAAACAAAATTTTTTCTATGAAAGCGCATTCTTTTACGAACAAAATGATTCCAGGATCAGTCCGCTCCGGTAAATACTTTCGGAGATATGAATTTTCAAACATAGCGGTGCAACAGCGACTTACCAACATTCAAATAGCTCTAACTCCGCCATTTTTGAAAATTTTTCAAAATCCCTGAAGTCGTATTTTTTTTTCCCTTAGTACTAAAGATATGTCGAATGGCGCAAAGATCCGTGACTTGACGGTTTTTTTTTGAGTGAAGTGACGTGGATCCGCTCATATAGTTTCCTCCTTGTAGCTTCTAAGCCCTTCGAGTTGAAAAAAAAATTTTCATTCATTCATTTTAGCCGGAGAATATCGTCTCACTAATGACATAAGGTCGTAAACGCCAAAAAAAAAATTTCGTCTTTTGTGGTGGCAAAATCTTTTTCATGCTTGGGCATATGTATCCGCAAAAAAAATAATTTTGTGACGTTTACGACCTTATGGCATTAGTGACGCGATATGTAAAAAAAATTACGACGATTTTCAAAAACATGCGGTCAAAAAGGTGTCCCGCTTGACGTGGATTGACACTATTGAATCAAGACTGAGACCCTCTGAAAAACCATCTAATAAAAAAAAAATAATCAAGATCGAAAAAGTTCACTTCTCCATTTGTTTTTATTTTATTTTTTTTATTTTTGTTCTATAAATAATAAAAGTATCACGGGACAATGAGAGAAAGGTGTAAAGTGATTCAACTGTTTGAATCAATAAAAAAATACTTGCTTCAAAATTTCTCGAAACATCGTTCTCACTCGTACTCGTTTGGTTGATGGACCCAATAAACCACAACGTATAAAAATAGGACAAATGTCCGCCTGAAAAACGTATATTAAACGGGTATACGTGAAATATACGTTTTTCGGGCGGACATTTGTCCTATTTTTATACGTTGTGGTTTATTGGGGAGTGACACATGCACGCGAGCATGAAGAAGGCTGCAGTGAGTGGGAGCGGTGCAAACGTATACATCTGTCGCTTTCTACGCTTTGCGTCTACCCCTGCAGCTCAACTTGGGGAGTAGAGGTGAAACCCTTCATACCTTTCTGATGCAAAATTTTGTTATCTACAACTTTCTCTCGAAACTACCCAGCAAACGCAGTTATATAACCATGAGGTAACATGTACAAAACGCAATATAACATGTAATATCACCTGTTAGTAACCGGTATATCATCTCGTTGCTTGTAATTTCCCGCTCAGAAGATGCTAACTGGTATATTACATACATATAACAATGTCACCTTGCAAACATATAACAATAGCCTCACAGTTCTGAAACTCGTGATAACCTATGTTAC
The DNA here is from genome assembly GCA_943736025.1 of Tenthredo mesomela. NCBI lineage: Eukaryota > Metazoa > Arthropoda > Insecta > Hymenoptera > Tenthredinidae > Tenthredo > Tenthredo mesomela. Next base: position 41,251,729 of record OX031016.1, read on the forward strand.
TAACTTTGTGATAAGGATGTGAGGAGTGTTTATTCAGCCGCGCGTACTGCTTTTTAAATTTATAATTAACTGAAACCTATTGGCAAGAAACCACGTCCAAGCTCGAGCAAATATATCCAAAGATTTGGTATGTTTGCTCGACTTTGTACGCGGATTCGTGACAATGAATTTCAGTTGAGATTTTTACAATTTATATAAGAGCAATAAGTTCTTTGACACATGCAGTGTAGTCAGAAAAATCAATGGTTTTACCCGACTAGAAATTCTCGCTCGGCATGCCCGAGTTATATAAGGACCCGATCCGGGTGTTGTAAGGCATGCCAAAGTACGGTATGCCTGATGAGGACCTGGGTTGCGATTCTGTAACTTTCCGCTAACTCGCTAACTCGCTACTTCGCCCAATCGGAGATCGTTGCGGACGCTCCTCAGCCAACCAACGGTCTTAGAGCGAAAAGTTAGCGAGTTAGCGAGTTAGCGAGTTAGCGGAAAGTTACAGAATCGCAACCCTGATCAGGCAGTTGCAAGGCACGCCAAAGTACGGTATGCCCGATCAAATCCCGATCAGGCAGTTGTGAGGCATGCCAAAGTATGGTATGCCTGATAAAATCCCGACCGGGACTGACTTGCCAATAGGGTTCCACTTCGCCGATAGGTGGCGACAAACAGAAAAACATTTCTCACTAGCACTGACTGGGTCAACGTTTGTATATAAGGTAGAGGCATTCACCGTACTAACATGTAACTGCGATGCATCCAGACTTGCGAGCGAATAATTAATATAAATTACAGATTGCTGGAAGTTAAGATAGTGATTAGGTTAGCCGAGAGCGAGATGTATATTATTGAAACCTAATAAAATACGTGGATATGGTAGATATAATTTTGCAATTACTATTAATATTACCGGGTGCCGAACTAGAATTTCGATGAGGCACTGATACTGAAATCCGATGCAAACCTGATAGGGTAAACCTCATACGGTCCTCATTACCGAGCTCCGTTACATGTGTAATCGGGTCCTGATCGGGCTGCCTGATCTGGACCTGATGAGGACGTATGGTCAACCTGATTCGGTCCTGATCGAATCCGTACCACAATTTCTAGTCGGGTATTCGTCATATTTTTTTAAGTAGACAATATGTTAATCATGGAGTATATATTATATATATATATTAGGGTGGCGCAAAAAAACCGACTATTTTTTTTTTTTTTTTTTGAGTCTCGGGTGAAAAAATGTTAATTTTTGATGTTTTAAGAGCCCTCTCCAAAGGACAGCTCAAAAAAAAATCTTTGAGAGGTCGCTCCAAATTTTTTTAAATTTCAAAAATCGTCAAAAATCGAAATTTTTTTTTTTTTTTTTTCAATTTTTTTTCTCGTTACGGTATAATTTTACAGTCCAAAAAAAAAAATAAGTTTCTGAAAGTTTCAGTTCAAAATTTAAATTTTGAAAGGTCGCTCATAATTTTTTTTTAATTTATCAGTCTTATGGCCGGTTTCACCAACGTCGAATAACTTCTTATTCATAGAATAACGCTATTCATCGAATAAAAGTCGCAAATACAATGTAAAATAGCCTCTTGTTTTCAATGAATAAGAGTTTAATCGATGAATAAAGTTATTCGACGTTGGTGAAACCGGGCATTAATAATTAAAAAATCTAAAGTAATGCACTGATGAATTAAAAAAAATTATGAGCGACCTTTCAAAATTTAAATTTTGAACTGAAACTTTTAGAAACTTATTTTTTGTTTTGGTCTGTAAAATTATACCGTAACGAGAAAAAAAATTAGAAAAAAAAAAAATTCGATTTTTTACGATTTTTGAAATTTAAAACAATTTGGAGCGACCTCTTAAAAATTTTTTTTTTGAGCTGTCCTTTGGAGAGGGCTCTTAAAACATCAAAAACTAACATTTTTTCACTCGAGACTAAAAAAAAAAAAATAGTCGGTTTTTTTGCGCCACCCTAATATATATATATATACATATCTAGGTATATCCTATATGCATGTACTTATATATTATTAATCAGTCATTGCATATTGCACACATTGCAGTCGTATAATTATATCTTATTATATTATGTTCATTTTTTATTGACATTTTTGTTCTTTATATTATTATGAGGGGTGTGCGGGTACCCGATTTACTCGGGTACTCGGTGCTCGGGTCGGGTCGGGTACTCGTCGGGTCGAGATTTTTTCGTAACCCGAAATTTTCGAGTACTCGAATCGACCCGAATACTCGAACATTTTCGGGTACCCGAATGTTTTCGAGTACTCGAATGTTTGTGTAAGCTCGAATTTTTTCGGGTACTCGAATCTTTACGGGAACTCGAATATTTTCGGGTACTCGAATGTTTTCGGGTACTCGGATGTTTTCGGGTAATCAGTTGTTTTCGGGTAATCAAATGTTTCAGAGTATACTCGCATATTTAACGGCACTTAGCTCGGGTATCCGTCGGGTTTTCAAAGAATGTCTCGATGCATCCATGTTGTTGGGTAATTCTAATTCAGTTGAGTATTGGCTATGGCTTCCAATTTCAATTTCTATATTATTTACTAATTTAGGCAGTACGGTTAGTAGTTAACAATAAGGACTAAGATGCGGGATGTATTTGAAAAATGCATTGATCTGTCCATGAATTTATTAACTTATATGACCACTTGTCATATAATTTAATAAATTCATAAACAGATTAATACATTTTTATTTCATACCATATGTGAATTTATCGGACCAGTCGAACCAAATTTTTAAGTCTTCTAACTGAAGCTGACCTATATATAGAGCGTGCAATCTTCAGATAGACCGAAAAAAACGGAAGTGCATCATAATTATTTTTTCAAGTAAAAATTCAAGTAAAATAGTATTTTATGTGGCATGCCCGTAAACCGAGTGTTTTTCGGCGAGGATAATGATTTCAGTACGAGCTGAAGGCGAGCCGAAGGCGAGCCGGAAGCGAGTTCTGAAATCATTATTCGAGTCAAAAACGGTTTACGGGCACGCCCCATACGATATTTTTTTCGACATAGGCATGAAAAGTCACTTTGACGCCTGTTGAGATTCGCACTTGACACAACGAAGAGTGAGGTTATGGCTGGCGCGATCTGTGGCGCACTTCGACTGCGCATCAAAACTGCCATAAAAAGACTTTTTATGGCAGCTTTGGATTGCGCACTTCGGACTGCGCATCAAAACTGCCATAAAAATACTTTTTATGGCAGTTCTGAAATGAGCGGTATAAAGTGCTACTTTACGGATCGAAAACAGGCGTCAAAAAGTGACTTTGCAATGCCTATGCCGAAAAAAAGTAATTATGATGCACTTCCGTTTTTTTCGGTCTATCTGAAGATTGCACGCTCTATATAGAGGTCAGCTTCAGTTAGAAGACTTAAAAATTTGGTTCGACTGGTCCGATAAATTCACATATGCTATGAATTAATAGGCTTCGAACGATAGAGTCACTACAGTCGAACCTCAGGCACTGACAGAGCTCGGGAAACATTCCCTCGGGTACTGACAAAATAACCTAACTTTCCCGCGAACCAATAGCGTCGTTGGGCCAGGGCCGTAGTCATGTTATTGCGAATCGGGGCCTAATGTTTTTTTTTCTGCCTACTACAATAATTTCTCGCCGAAGAATGTTCACCAAGATTTGATGATAACCGTTTTCATGTACTAATATTTTCCAACTTCACTACATACATATGTAAAGCACAACGGCACGATCCCGTAATGAGGCATAATGATTAACACGCGCCAGTTGCCGGTTGACAAGTTGGATTGGAGGTTATGTAGCCTCGAGACTGAGGCCTCCCTACGAAGCGCACCATTCAGTGACGGCCCTAGCGAGAAGCTATAAAGCTGTCAGTGCCTGAGGTAAGATCGCTGTCAGTACCCGAGGTAAAGCAGTGCCCGAGTTGTCAGTGCCTGAGGTTCGACTGTACTCAATGAAATAAACACAGACCTGGGACTAAGAAGGTCAATGACAATAACATGAATTTCAAGTAAAGATTCCTCCAGTCCTTCAGTGGTCTAATTGGACAAGGCGTCGCAGTACAAATGCAGAGGTCCCGGTTCAAACCCGGGCTGAAGGAATTTTTACTTGAAAAAATAATTATGATGCACTTCCGTTTTTTTTTCGGTCTATCTGGAGATTGCACGCTCTATATAGAGGTGAGCTTCAGTTAGAAGACTTAAAAATTTGGTTCGACTGGTCCGATAAATTCACATATGGTATGAATTAATAGGCTTCGAACGATAGAGTCACTACTCAATGAAATAAACACAGACCTGGGACTAAGAAGGTCAATGACAATAACATGAATTTCAAGTAAAGATTCCTCCAGTCCTTCAGTGGTCTAATTGGACAAGGCGTCGCAGTACAAATGCGGAGGTCCCGGTTCAAACCCGGGCTGAAGGAATTTTTACTTGAAAAAATAATTATGATGCACTTCCGTTTTTTTCGGTCTATCTGAAGATTGCACGCTCTATATAGAGGTCAGCTTCAGTTAGAAGACTTAAAAATTTGGTTCGACTGGTCCGATAAATTCACATATGGTATGAATTAATAGGCTTCGCACGATAGAGTCACTACTTAATGAAATACATTTTTATGTTTTGAATACATCCCGTATCTTAGTCCTTATTGTTCGCTACTAACCGTACTGCCTGAATTGACAAATAATATAGAAATTGAAATTGGAAGTCATAGCCAATACTCAAATAAATTTGAATTCCCCAACGACATGGTATCCTAGCTAAGTGCTGGTAAACATGCGAGTACTCTGAAACATTTGCTTACCCGAAAACATTCGAGTACCCGAAAACATTCGAGTACCCGAAAACATTCGAGTACCCGAAAACATACGAGTACCCGAAAACATTCGAGTACCCGAAAATATTCGAGTACCCGAAGACATTCGAGTTCCCGAAAACATTCGAGTACTCGACCCGACAAAAATAAAAATTACTCGACTCGACCCGACCCGAGAAAAGGGTCTACCCGCACAGCCCTAATTATTATGTATATGGGGCTGTCCACGTCAACTCGATACGGCTCCAGATCTCAACATCTCCGATTTAGGAAGATCTCCTAAATCTTCGGAAATTTGTGGATTTTGGATTAATGAAGCTCCTGTAAAAAAAAAAAAAAAATGAAAATGAGTCCTCGTATCTGCGGATCACCCGTTGAATGAATTTGCGCTCATTTCATTGTGAAGTTCATTGTCAAGCATCAAAAAGTGACCCGGAGATACGAAAACTCACTGTATATGTATATACACGCATGCAGCAGGAAAGGAAAAGTGAGGTTAGAGTTTCGACCGTTTTTCACATAGCTGGAATATATTACACATTAGGGTGGCCCTTAACATAGTCCAAATCGGGCACGCCCCCCAGATGGGCCCCAAAAAAATAGAAAAAAAAGATGGTGCCTTTTTTTTTTTTTTTAGCGCCACTATAAATGGTGCCGGTGAAGGTGAACTTTTTTGGTTTAATTAATAGCTATTTATGTATCAAGTCCTATTGGGCGAGCGTAAAAAGTGTAAGAAAAGTGTAGCTAAGACGAACACAGCTATTGACCATGAATTTCCCGCTGAGTTTGAATTTTTATCGTTGGAATGCGAAATTGAAAAAAATCAACATTGAGATACTCGTAAAAAAGTTCAGCTTCACCGGCACCATTTATAGTGGCGCTAAAAAAAAAAAAAAAGGCACCATCTTTTTTTTCTATTTTTTTGGGGCCCATCTGGGGGGCGTGCCCGATTTGGACCATGTGTAGGGCCACCCTATTACACATACGTACGTATACTTTGAATAAATTATTTGTATAATTACCTGTCTTTTTCTGCAGTTTTTGAGAATATCACGACGGCAGAGATCGATGATATTTTTCACAAGCACCCAAATATTCTCTGTGTCACGCAATACACAACAGGTCAGAAAGCGAGACAGTAAAAGCGAGCATTATCATGGTCAAAATTGGCGTGCTATATAATATATCGAACCGTTGAATGTTATGTGACTGAAATATAACAGCTATACAACTGTTAGATTGTTTGTTGGTCATTGCAGCGATATATTAATTTGGATCTTGCATTTGTTATATAGGAGTTACTAAAAAATCTTACATTACACTTATATTAATGTAATGTAACCGATGTTACATAACTCTGTGGGGCTCAGGTTATATTACTGTTACATTGCATCTGTTATGAAGAAGTAACTAACAAACGTTACATTGCACTCATATTGATGTAATGTAACCGATGTTACCTAACTTCGTGGGGCTCAGGTTATATAACTGTGAGGATGTGTTTTTGCTGGGTATTTTCCATATCTCCCCCCGTTTTCGAGTTATTTGCCAAAAGTGCATTTTCGGGGTAGTTTTTGATTTTTTCCAATCCTCTTTCAGGGGGCTGAGAACTTTACCGCTCTGCACGAACTTTTGGGGGGTTCAAATGCAACTTCCTTCAAAAAATTAGCTCTCTGACATGAAACATGCATTTCAGACCTATTTTTACTAGACTAAACAGTTCGAATGAAAAAACAGTTCTTGAACGATCTGCACCTGACACAATCGCCTTTTGGGTGCTTAGATGGATAGCAAGAGACCGAAGACTGTTGTACCGAATTCTTACCGTTCAGAATCAAACACGCTTTTCAAATACCACTTTTTCATTCTACGTATATTATTGTATACCGGATGGTATTGTGGATGCATATACGACGCTTGGACCCTGAGACTTTATAGAGTAAGATCCCAGAGCCCCCAGACCTACCTTATTTTCTAATGGACAAAATGTGGGGCTTTGAATGGTGTTCATGTGTACATTAAACGTAGGCATACTTGTAAAGTTGGGTCAGACGGCCAATTTACAGGTACCAGGTGAGAAAGGTAAGTAAAAATAGGGTTAACTTATCTTATATTCTAATGGTTGATTTTTATATATATTCCACAGAATATTATTACAAAATGATATTCAACACTGCCAGACACTTTCCGCCGGCCATAACTTGCGCCAGACGCTTTAAAGCTCCCAAAAAAATAATCGAACTTTTCTTATATTCTAACGCTTGATTTTTATATATGTTACTTAAGGGACTATTTCCAACATATATGTGTTCAGCCAGACAAATTGTATGGGCCAAACATCCCCCCAGACACCAAAAACATTCAACCGTGAGTATGAGCGCGAGGGTACTATGCTCGTGCTTTGGAGCGAGTGAGATATCTATGCGAAATGATTTCCCCCTCTTAAACTCAGTTTTAAGATTTATCAAAGTAACTTTAAGTTATATTAACATTTTCCGCAAGTATAGTTGAAATACTTACCAATTTCGGTTCAATAGATTTCCATCCTCATTCTGATGTAGCAAAACTTATGATTAATATTATATTTTACAATTATTTATTGAAGGCTGAAGGTTTGCTCACAATATATATTTAGGAAAATAATATTTTCTAGCAATTAATTTCGATTATTTATTAATAAATTATTAATAAATAATTAATTATTTAATAAAATAATAATATAATATATAATATAATAATAATATAATATAATATAATGAATAATAATATAATATAATAATAATATAATAATATAATATAATATTAATTATAATATATATTATATTATAATATATTATATATATTATAATATATATTATTATATATATAATATATATATATAATAATATATAATAATATATATATATATATATATATATATATATATATATATATATATATATATATATATATATATATATTAGGGTGGTCGTTAATATAGCTATTTCTGAATTAGATTCATTCATACCCTTCATTCGAAAGTAAAAAAAAAAAAAAAAATTTTGACCCCAAATTGAACCCTTTATCTCAATTAGAAAGGGTGCCTGTAAAGGCTTACTTTTTTGTATTTTTGTATTTTTTTTTGTATTTTTGTATTTTTTTTTTGTATTTTTTTTTTTTTTTGTATTTTTCTTTGTTGTTTTTATGAACTATCTGTATGATCGATGGATTTTTAAGACGTTTAAGAGGTGCCGAAATATTTATTTTATAAAAAAGTAGCCGAAAGTAATGTAAAATCAATACAAAAAAGTAAGCCTTTACAGGCACCCTTTCTAATTGAGATAAAGGGTTCAATTTGGGGTCAAAATTTTTTTTTTTTTTTTTCACTTTCGAATGAAGGGTATGAATGAATCTAATTCCGAAATAGCTATATTAACGACCACCCTAATATACCGCGAGGACCAGGTGAAAGAGAATGGTCCATCCGCCCAGGCAGCTAATATTTCGTATTTTTAGGGGGATAACCACTCGTTGCGCTGAAAAAATCCCTAGGGTGATTTTGGCGCGCGGTCGATGCAACTCGGCAGCCATTGTTGATACAAGCCGGCTGACTGTCAATACATCGCGGAAGGTAGACAAGTGTGGTTATGTTCGTTTATTTGAAGCAAATGATAAATAAAGTGCATAAAACCTACGTGAATAAGCTAGGAATATTTATCAAAAATCGATCAATCAGTTTTAAATGATATCTTAATGCAATCAACGAATAAACCTAAGCTAAAACTGGAAAATTATCAGAATCAAAGAGTTCATCGAGAACAACCAATTCGAACAAAATTATTGATTGTATCTTGAGGTTGAGGCATCAATAAATATCCATAACTTATTCACGTAGGTTTTATTCACTTTATTCATCATTTCCTTCAAATAAACGAACATAACCACACTTGTCTACCTTCCGCGATGTATTGACAGTCAGCCGGCTTGTATCAACAATGGCTCCAGAGTTGCATCGACCGCGCGCCAAAATCACCCTAGGGATTTTCAGTGCAACGAGTGGCTATCCCCCTAAAAATACGAAATATTAGCTGCCTGGGCGGATGGACCATTCTCTTTCACCTGGTCCTCGCGGTATATATTAGGGTGTCCGTTAAAAAACCCAATTTTAAATCGGACTAGACGCACCCCCTACAATGATTGGAAAAGAGATAAAAAAATTTTTGGTCGCAATTTGAGCCTTCTATCTCAATTGGAAGGCGTGCCTAAATGACGAAATAATTTCACATTTCAATAACATTGATTTTTGTCATTTCTTTTCAATTCCAATTTTTTACGTGCAAACCGTGACGTGCAACACCAGCCTGATGGAATCAGTACTTTCTTGTCCATTGCGTTATTGAAAGGATCAGTTCTTCATTTTATTTAAAAATGTATTTTTCCATACGTACAAGACAATCGGCAAGGAGAATTTTTTTCTATGTACTTCCACTTATATCAGGGAGATTTCAACTATCAAATGATTCTTTCTACCTTCTCTTGTCTACGTAAAAAATTGGAATTGAAAAGAAATGACAAAAATCAATGTTATTGAAATGTGAAATTATTTCGTCATTTAGGCACGCCTTCTAATTGAGATAGAAGGCTCAAATTGCGACCAAAATTTTTTTTATTTTTTTTCCAATCATTGTAGGGGGTGCGTCGAGTCCGATTCGAAATTGGGTTTTTTAACGGACACCCTAATATATATATATATTATTATTATTATTATTATATATATTATTATATATATTATTATATATATTATTATTTATTATTATTATATTATATTATTATTATATTATTATTATTATTTTTTATAATTAATTATTTATTATTTATTTATTAATTTCGATTATTTATTTTTTTATTATTTCGATTATTTTTTTGGGAACTTTAAAGCGTCTGGCGCAAGTTATGGCCGGCGGAAAGTGTCTGGCAGTGTTGAATATCATTTTGTAATAATATTCTGTGAGTAGTAGGTGACAGCCATGGCGAGTCATAACAAATGACGTCACCCGGCAGGAGTGGGGATTTGGCGCCAGTGAGAGAGACGATAGATAGTCTGATCCAAGATGGCGCCGCCCATACAAACCAAGATGGCTACTTTTTTTCAAAATCCAAGATGGCTACTTTTTTTCAAAATCCAAGATGGTGGTCGTTTTTCTAAAATCCAATATGGCGACTGTTTCGACTTTTTTTTCCAAAATCCAATATGGCGACTGTTTCGACTTTTTTTTTCAAAATCCAAGATGGCTACTATTTTTCAAAATCCAATATGGCTACTTTTTTTCAAAATCAAATATGGCTACTTTTTTTTTTCAAATCAAATATACTAAGACACCAGACAAAGACGATGGTTCTGAAATAATAAATTCTTATCCTATATACTAGCTGAAATTAATAAAGCATGACAGGGTATAAGCAAGGATCGAGACAAATTATTTTTCAAATATTCGTTTATTCGATGTTACTCTTAAGACTGGTTTCACAGTAGGTACAAACGAGTATCAAGTGACCAGCCTTGTTATATTTCTCCTATCTCCAAAACTGCTGAGGTTGCTGAAATACTGGTGGGATGCGCTCGCAATAAACAACACACGTTATTTCGTTACAAAATTTTCGTTTTATTCCATATTGCTTGAAACTAGCTTATAATTAACAATGTTTCCTTAAACATATCTGTACACAAGATAGACAAGAGGCGTCGAGTTTGTCGCAACTCTTCATTTTTTTGGCCACGCAATTGTAAAACGACGCGGCCATCGAATCATTTTTTACATAATCATCCGTAAAAATATCGACAAAAGCATCAAGCGTGTAACCAAAATGCATATAATAGAGAAACATAACACAAAACTGACCACACACGTCGGAAAAGATGCTCTGGAGCTGGCGCGTGTTGTACCGGTAGCGAGGACAGTTTCTCCGCAGACGACGCACGTGGTGTGGGATGAAAGGCGCAACTCCGTAGCTGTCAAAGTAGACCCCGTTGCCGGACTCGTCGCTGTAGAAAGCGACCCAGTGACTTCCGGGCTGTGTGTGGTCATCGGTGTTTGCGATAAGGGCAGCGGGGCGGGACCACCGCAAAGGAATACGATCAGCCGGGTACACCCCGCACGTACTCGCTGGTATCAAAGCCAAAACCCTCCTCAGCTCCAGACTGTTCATTACACGTTTCGGATTCGGCTGTAGAAAACCCGCTAGAGTCCACCTCGTCAACCGTTTTTCTCCCCAGCAGCCAAGATTTCAGTACAGCCACACGATTTAGCGAACAGACAAACTCTCCGGGGTTGCACAGAGCGTGATGCATGCAGTACGTATCCGATGGCGGCAGCTTTCCAAATGCCGGGCAGTCCTCGTCCTCTAGATTCGTCACCTGACGCGACATAACGCGCCGCAACAATTTCGCTTTTTCCGCACCGCGCGTATAAATCATGCTGGCTGAACGTGCCACGGCGCGCAGTTTTCTGTAGATTTGTTTGTATTGAATATCACCGTCGAACCACTCTATACCGTGGTGGCTGCGCGTAAGATAGTTGTTCTGAGCACAAATGTTCGCTGGGAGATCGGTGAAGGCGCAGGGTGGTGTGGCTACCCAGTGCCCTATGTACTCGTGATTCAAAGCTAGCACGGAAACCTCCTTGATCGCGAAACCGTTCTGAGCATCCCGAAAACCCTGCATATCGACCACGTAGTCCACCATATTGCTATAGACGTGTTCGCGGGTATGCGGCAAACTGGATACTGCGTGTGTCGTTCGACCGCAGCTGCCTTCCGTCAATCTGCAACGTCGGCTTTTCTTTTTACAATGGTGGGGGAAGGTGGTTCAGGTTTCACATTGCTGTCTATCCTCCAAAGTCCACTATAACCTGGCGTGCTGCGTCGATTTCCAAGACGTTGTCAAATTCCGCGTATACGATGCAATTTATCGTCTTTTCCAGGGCAGCCTCGAACCGCACCTCGATTCTAACGCTGCCGTGTCTCACCAAATTCCAGTGCGTACCGCTGTTTGCCGACAGATCGGGGGTGAGGTCGAAAGCCGTCAGGCAATACCCGTGGGGGAAATCTTCACGACCTATACCGTTCCCATCGTTTAGAAAATGTATGCCTGTTCCGGAGAAAAGGGTGTGGTAGGTATCCACGTAGAGCTTGCTTCGCGTAAAGTCGGGTTGTAGCGGCTTCGAGGGGATCTGCGAGCCGTCCACGTACAAGAACAAAAAGTTGATGTTGAAATGTTGAAAGTTGAAGGGGTTGTAGGTTTTATCACCGTTGAAGGCCTTGTTATCGACAAAACCCACTATCATTCTTTTCGGCAGCTGACCCAGAAATACATTGTCCAACGTATCACCCTGCACACCGCTGTGAATAGTCATAGCCTTCACCTCCACTCTGGTAAGAGGATACTTTGCCGTACCTTTACCCAGAGCTCTAGCGTGAGCCAGCAGGACGCCGGGGTTTATCGTTACGCGTCGCACGAGCAGCGAGGCCTCTAGTATGTGTATGCCGTGTGTGTTGGTGCTCTCCATGAGGCAGAAGGCGTCCCGCGAGCGCACGAGCCGTACTCGTAACTCGACACCGTTTAGCAGAAACTTCTCCTGATTAAACACGTCGCAGTGAAGATGCCCGATCAAATCCACACTGGTTTCACCGTTCAGAAATTTTTGGCGCTGGGCAAACCCCTTGTTAGTCGATCCGATTTCATCCATCTTCCCCGCTGTATCCCCGTACCACAGGGTGGTGGTTAGGTGTGATTCCTTCGCAGCCTTATTGTAATTCAGCAACGACTCTATGTAGGCTCGGTAAGCGTACGCGTTATTAGCCGGTGAAACTAGCTTCTGATTAAAGAACACGTCGGCCTGGCTGAACAGAGAGTGTAGCAGGTTGTTTACAGGGGCCACGACGGCCTTTGCAGCCCCCTTTGCCGGCTGCTCCCCGCTGAGCGGTTGTAGACTCACACGCAGGCTGAGCATAGTGTGGGAGAGGTCGAGATACTCGTCGCTGAGGCCGGGCACCATAAACTCTATGGGTGAGTCATCCGTGAGCGACGACACAGGCTTGTAGTGGACCCACTGCCCGCTCTCGATCGTGGTTTGCGTCGGTGGTAGAGAGAACAAATCCAGCTCCGATTTCAGACACTCGCAGGAGTGCGTGTGCAAGTACGCCATGGTCGATGTTTATTATTATTGTTGTTAGCGAGCTTCGAAGATATCAGCTACAGTTCTTCTTTTACTTCCGCAACAGCTTTTCTTCTTTTTCTTGAGAGTTGTCTTTTTCTTCTTAATTCCGGCAAGCCCTGGTTTCTTCTTTCTCGGTTTGATTTTCTTGACAGCTTTCCTACGAGACCCGATCGATCCTGCACCGCGACCCCGCAACAACTGTCCCCTCGGTCCACCGCGCAACGCTTTATATCCGGATCCCTTCATCAGATTGCCCAGTTTCTCTGTAGCTTTTCGCTTCAGATTGTGACCCGACTCGATGACGCGTTTCTTGAGAGCCTCTTTGAAGGGTGTGTTGTTGTCCATATCTTCCATGACACTCACACCGGTCCGCAGAGCCTCCTTGCCCAACACGCGCGCACCGCTCTTCAGAATGGGTATCACGCGGCGAAACAATCCCCCCAGGAAGCTACCGATTCCGTGACCACGCTGTTGCGGAACACCGGAATAAACTCTGCCTATACCACCACCGCCCACCTGATTGTCGTAATGTTCAAGGTAGTGAGCCATCAGTGCGACCTCTTGAAGTGCAACGTAGCCGTCAATGTCCCGCGCGTAAATGGCATAGGTCTACCCAGAGAGTCCCTTATATCGATTTCAATGGTTCGGAAATTGGTGAGAAGCAGAGGTACGTAGTGCGGAGGTGCCAGGGATTTGCTTTCCGAGACACCGTTGTGAAAATTTTTGCCAACAGTCTGCACTATACGCAACAGCGGAGCGTAGACATCGCCCACTATTCTGGGCTCAGCGAGATCCGCGTAGACAAACATCTGCGAGGGTATTCCGCTGGGTAGGTTCAAAGGATGGTTGGCCACCACCACCCTGTCGCGTATGTTGGTGGTAAGCTTTGGAAATCCAAGTTGTTGGCGAATACCACCGGAAAACGAGAGGTAGTGACCATCCTTGCAGCTGCATTTTCTGACCACATCCAAACGATCGTCCGCGCTGTCGGCTCGTCCAAACTCCAAATGCTCCTTGATGGTCGGGAGGCTGTTCAATACTTGGATAATTTCCCAAATATCTGTGTAAATACCAGGCTTGATGAGGAATTGACCATGCGCCACTCGTTTTTCCCCCGACAACGATGAAATTTCGTGAAAATTTTCTGCAGGTGTGTCCGAACGATGCACGTGAAATCCCACCGCGTTGTAGGGTTCGTTTATGTTTTGAAGCGTCAGCGGGTACTGGATCTCCACCAGGGCGACTTCCCACTCTCCGACAAGCTCGATCTGGCGCGGTAGCTGGGTGGTGTAGCGAGCCGTCGTATTGTGAGGAAAAAATTTCATCGAGCTGTTGCTGGGCAGCGTGATGTAAAACTGATCCTTCATGCCTGTTTTCGCACGCTGCTCGCAGCGATCCAAGAGTTGAACTTTTCCGGATAACCGCGCCAGCTGACAAACAGCTTCTGACTGGCCCCCTTTCCCCGCGTCCGTATTATTTTATCCACAGTCTTAACATCGTCTTTGATCACACGTTGCAGCTCAGCCTCGTAAAACAGCCCGTCTATTTCCTCACCCTCCAAATCCGCCAACAGGTGGACGATCGGCGCGCGGTGCAGAACGCGTCGAATCTCAAACACCTCCTTGGTCCAGTTGGCCTCGTAACCCTTCTTGAAGGCACCCTTAGCCTTACTGATGCGAACTCGCTCCCCCACTCGAAACCGTGGCTTCGTACCGGATCGCGGCGGGCCACCGCGTGCCTTTTCCATGTTTAAGCGCGCGGCTGCCGCATTTTCCAGAGTCACCATCGACGGAGCCATTTTAATGGTCGAGTGGGTGGTGGCGTTGTACGCCTCTACCAGTTGCTGCAGCACATCCAGGTAGCGATGGGTATTTTTGTGGGTGAAGTAACGCCACATTCTCTCCTTGAGAGTGCGATTGAAGCGTTCCACAACGGCCGCCTTTATGTCGGGGTTTCGCGTGACTCTGTAGCGCACCCCTCTGGCAGCGAGCAGCTTCTGGAATTGAGCTCCGACAAACTCCTTGCCTTTGTCGGTCTGCAGTTGAATCGGGCAGCGTTCCGTGGAGGATAACACGCGCTCGAAAGCCCCGGCAACGGTGGTCGCACTCTTGTCGGCGAGCGGCTCGACCCAGGCAAACTTGCTGAGCACGTCTATGATCACCAACAGGTAGCCGTATCCGTCGTTGTACTGTTTGATCGATCTGAGATCCACCAGGTCAGCCTCCCACAGGTCGTCTATATTCTGCACGTTGTATCTGGCTCGGGGAAATTTCCTACGTATGGACTTGTGCAGCGTGTACGCGTCCTGCGACGCCAGCCATTCGACCACCGTAGCGCGAGGTATTTTTTTCCCTTTTTTTCTTCTTCCCACGGCTCGAGCCAAGTTCCTGGCACCAGCGTAACCCGCCTCGTTTGCCGGATCGTAGTACAGTCGTTCGAGGATCTTCATTTCAACCTGAGTCTCAACCAAGCACCGTTTCCAGTCTGTCCTGGTTGTTGTTGTTGTTGTTGTCTGTTCTTGGGTGTGGAAAATACCGAGTCCGAATCCGTATCCCCCTCCTCCTCACCCGCCTCGTTCGTGTCAACGTCACCGTCCACAGCCTGGTCCTCGTCCTCGCTGATACGCCACTGATGAGTTGGACCTGCTGTCGATCGTGACGAGGCGTGACGCGTAGGTTTTTGAAAAACGGGGTTACCTATGTACTCTCGCGGCGTGTTGATCGAGTGAAGGACCCTGGCGAACTGTTCCCTCCCCCTGGCCTGCATAGATTTTCTCTCGCGTACAGCTTCCATTTTTCCCGATCGCTTTTCCCCGGGTCGTTGAGAATAGCGTGCATCTCGCTATCGAGCCGGCTCGCGGGATCCGCATCGGGTCGACGCTGCTGGATACGTTCGGCTGTCTCCTGCGGTATCAGGACCATTTTCTTGGCCCGCTCCATTGCCTCAATTTTTTTTTTCACCCGCCAATCAGACCACCCACCAGAGTGCCGATAATCGGGGTCAGCAGCAAGGGTAGAAATCCACCCCGTTGAAGCAGCAAACGTTTCTTACTCTTCCAGCTGCCCGTGTTGCAAGCCAGGCGACGTAAAGTTTTTCTGTGTTTGCTCAAACGTCTCTTCTGATCGGTGCTCAGGCTCACGTTACCCCTGAGAGTGTTAAGAGCGCACTCGCAAATGTTTTTCACCAGAGCGTCGTCCGCCGTGCGTAGCAGAACCTGTCTCCGAGCGGGGTCCGATTTACAGATAGCGTGCAAGGCCGCGGCGTTGGAAGAGCTGAACCTGTTTGTCGAACCTCTTCTTCCTCCTCCTCGTCTAGCTCCAGGCTTCATCACAGGCGAAAGACTGGCGCTGCGTGCGATCCTCCACCCTTTATATCCCTGCGAGGCACGTAAACGTAGTGGTGCGGATCCGAGGGAAATATATCGGTGCGAAACCGGCAGTTCTCCGGGGTGGATTGTTTCAGATCGAGGAGCAGATAACCGTGGGGGCGCGCTGTGGCGTCGTTGTAGGCCTCCTGCAGGAAGCGAGGGTCCTCGGGGTGTACCTGACGAGCCAGGTGATGTATCTGCGCGCGATCGCGCGGATTCTTGAAGAAAACTATATAGTTGGCGTTCAGCGAGATATCCCTCTGCCCGCGTCCCTGGTGAAACAGATTCTGCGTGATTAGGAACACGCTCATGTTCTTGTGGTGGCAGCCCTTGGTGAAGAGATCGATGACCACGCCGTTGGACGACTCGCGCATCAGATCGTCGATGACGAGTAATTTGGGCCGCGTGTCAGCGTCGTAGTCGGCCGGCTGCGGCAAACCCTCTCGATACTCTATAGCGCTCGAATCCCCGTACAACGGTTGCCACTCGGCATAGTGCCAGACTACCATCGCGAACTCTGTGTCGCACATCTTGCTCGCCTGTTGCAGAAAGTTTTTCACAAAGTTGGATTTTCCGCAACCGGAAGGACCGGCTACGATTGCCGAAAACGGGTGTTTCCAGCGCGTGTCCATCCTCGCGACTCACCACTCCGCCGTATCTGCAATTGAATATATATATATTTATTATAGGTTGATATTCGGTGTGTGAGTCGGTGCCCCCTGTCGTGATGGCATAACCGTGGTGGGGGGCCCGCGGGGGGGGGGCGCGCGTTACGTACAAGCTTTTGGGAACGCGCGCGCGCGCGCGACGACCCGTCTTAACAGCTTGAGATACGGGTCGTCGGCCGGGAAGCAGCTCGTGACGCGCCAAAGGCAACCCGTGTCAGCTTACACTGGGGGTTGCCTCGCGGCGTGCGGTGCTCTCAGCTTCTCGACCCACCGCACACACCCCGCACCAGCCGTTTTACGCTCAGGTTGATAAACAATTACTGGCTACTATACTAATACTGACCTACTTAGACGAGCCACCGCTGCACACATCTGTTCCTGCCGGCTTGGCGAGCAGAGGTTTATCTATTTCTCTCTCTCTCTACAAACGTGTCAGATAACAGGGTATAACACTAAGTAGGTAGAGAGAGAGAGAGAGAGAGAGAGAGAGAGAGAGAGAGAGAGAGAGAGTTTCGCTGCAAAGCTCTTGACTAAAGAGAGAGATGTACAATTTACTCCGCTCAGCTGTGCGATTTGTAGCCGAAAGGAAGAGTGTCGTACCCCGTGTCGCAGAGACGTCTTTTGGTTTGAACGGGACGGCATATCTTGTTTACGCTCAGCGTGACCACCCGGTGCAACGCTGTACGCTGTATAGCCCGTCGCTCAACGCGAATAGGTTCCCGAGCCTCGACCACCATGCCCCGGATCGAGTTGAAATTTATCCTCATTCGAGTCTGATAATTTAGAGTGACCCCCTTTACTTTGCAAACCTCGGCCACCTCCCCATCCCCCTTTTGTACCAGGAACGCGTAAAATTTCGGACCACCGGAAACGAAGGCTTTTATGTAGCTACCCTCCCCGTATTCCGTCAGCTCGTCGGTCAGATCACCCAAAAAGTTACCCGTAGTCGGCTCCCACTCCCCGCTTCTCCGCACGTAAATAACAGAGTCCGTATCGTAATACAACACCCGGCGCTCGAGCCTCTCGAGATAGCTGTACAGCTTGAGGCGAGCCTGAGCAGTGGTGTAGGCGGCCAGCACAACGTTAGCCAAGGGAGACGGAGCGATGCCCTCCTCCGTATTAATCCAGCGCACGTAAAGTATTTGCTCCGTCACAGGTAAAATATCCGTCACCTCGTTCTCGGGATCGGTCAACAGTTCCAACAGGCGTTGGCGGTCTTCGATCACCTCGGTACGCGGGAGGTTTTCGCGCTGGCCAAATTTACCCCAGAAAGAATTCAGGCAGAGCTTGGATACGGAACGCAGCCCGGCGTTCTGTGTTATCTTCTCCCGTTGCAACCTGATACCCTCAACCTGCTCGTACTCCGCGAGATAACGGTCGCGGGAAGCCTCGTCGGTGCACTCGCTAGACCACCCGCTGGCTTCTTGTTTTATTTTCAGGAAAGTGTCTATGTAGGGAGCAAAGAGTCCCCCCTGACCGCTGGCCGGATCGTACACCGTGCTCTCGTATTGCCAGATCTCCGATACATCGATCACGCTGTAGCCCATAGCTACGGCTTTCTGCAGCTCGGCCGATACCCAAGTACCTGTGAACCACCGATCGGCCTCCGACTCGTGCGGACAATCGATCTACAGAGAATCCTCGCAGCAGGAGCGACACAGGGGAAACATGAGTTTTCCTCGCATCCGGACCGGTAACACGGGGTGATAAAGATTCCTAGGCGGCAGAATCACGCATTTCACGAGACCCTCGAGTCCGGAGATGTCTGTGTTGTACGGCCCGGTCAACGCTCTGCACTCCCTACCGACGTAGACTCGCGGATGACCGACAGGGTAGCGACCAGTCTTGCACACCCAAGGGTACAGAGAGCATACGTCGACGTATCGGATTTCCTCCCCCGGGGCAACCTCGTGATAACGCTTCGTGTTCCCCGTACGTCCTCCGAAAAACGCGTCTCGAGGATTCAGCGAGTCGCGCGATACGACCAACGGATGCTGATCGACGTAGTCGCGCATTTCCGGATCGTTTTCCACCATCTCGTCGAACGCGCACTCCCACATCTCGGTGACCCTGTAACGAAGCTCTGTCATGCGTTCCGTTTTTGCCCTAGTCTCTTGCCACCGTCTATCCATCGTATTCCCGCCGGATAACTCTTTGTCGCGATTGACCGTGTGGCATCTTCGACACCCGTGCCAGTAACAACCGTGAAATTCCAGCACGTGTCGTTCACCCTCAGCGTCTGTGTAATACCCGTCGACAAGCCGTCTCGTCTCGGGGATCCTGTACTCGCGACCTCGACCAGCGTGTCTCACCTCTGTCCCCAGGCACCTCTCTACCCAAACGAGCCATTTCACCGCTTTCACCGATTGATTGTCGGCCAACCTGTACCCACTGACCGGTAGTATTCCTATGCTGCGGGGTCGGAGGAAATTTTGTCGAAACACGACGGAACAGGCCGATGCTATGGTGGTGCTTCGCGAGAACGGGCAAACACCGCCACAGTTCAAAAAAATATCTCTAAACGCGACGCACGCCCTGCGAAGGATGTCTACGTCGCTGCGACAATATTCCACGAGCTCCCGATCGAAATCAAACACGTAGCCCCCGGTCGTGGCTTCCTCGTACCATTTGTAGAAAGCGTGTCTGTCCGAGGTTTTCATGCTGTCGGGGGAGTAAAATTCCGCGGCTGGTAACGGCCCTATGTAACCCCGATTCTCCGGTGTGTTGAACAGATGCGGAAAGATACCCTTGCGCGATTCCACAGGGAGTCCGAATGCCTTGGGCAACGCCGCTAGAGCCATAGGCATGTAGGCCAAAGAGTCCAGAAAACGCGTGTGACCCGTCTCCATCAGTATTATCTTGGTGCCGTTTAGAATCACCTGCGGCGGATCTCTGTTGTTCTCCACCAGGTAACGCAGTATGAATTGGGAATCGAATCCGCCAGCGTTATGCGCTATGCAGAAGATCTTTTTGAATCGACAAACGGGCCGCGTCGCAAACTCCACCAACTGTTTAACCGGGTCGTCTCGGAATATGAATTCACGCACGAGACCGCAGCCGGGGCAAGGTGTGTTTATATCCGGCTCGTGTATACAGCTAGTGCACGTCTGTTGTACCACGCACAGATTTGGTACGTGCAGGTTGACATCCCGGCTGCCGGCCACCGAGGCGCACTGTTGCGTTTCAAAGTCATAAAATATAAATATGTTTTCCGAGTTTCCGGTTGGTGGCTTGAGAGGTTGCATGTAGCACTCGTGGTTGAGCGGCTGTACGGATCCGCACGTGTGACAGTACAGGTTGCCGCATGAGTGACCCCCCTTAGCGCGATCGATGAAAAGACCGCACCCGCTGCATATCTGCAGGGTGTCACAGACGCTTCTGCGAGGATCGAACGATCCCGCGACCCGATGTCTCCGCAGACACTCCTCCCCGAAAAACCACCGGCCGCAGGCACCGCATCGCACCCGTACTCCCGCTCTGTCGCACTGTGGTACGGCGTTGCAGCCGGGGCATCTATTCGAACACCTGTGATCGCCCGTGTTTCGATAGGCGATGTTGCAGGGCTCGCAGAAGCGTCTGTTGGCCGCTGCGGTAGTTAGATTCAGTATTGGTTTGTAGTGACCACCCCGAGGAAAGTACAGTATGTTCAATGTGCCTCTGGAGCATACCCCCTGCTCAGCTAGTACGCGCGCCCCGTTGTAAATGGTCTCACCCCCGCGTCCAAAGGTGTTAAAATCATATATTACAACGCTTAGCCCCAGAGGAGCCAGATATTCTTGAAATCTGACGATCTCTCGCATACCGCACCCCTCTGGGGGGACTTCTACGCGCGCCTCTCTGCACAAAACCACGGCAGCCTCCCTCTGAAGTCTCGATTTCGCGTGACGTACGTCGGACCATCGAGGTGTGGGGTCCGCGTCGTTGCCCCCGATACCCTCCCTGCTCAGGTAGGCACGAGCAGAAATTATAGCGCGAGGTAGACAAAGATTGTCGCGTTCGACCTCGAGAAGCGATCGTTTGCTCACCTCCTCGTGCGTGAGAGGTTTGCTCTTTCGACCGCGACCCACAGGTACGCTGACCCGATTAACCGTGATTCTCAACGCGTCATCCACACAAAATTCGGATGCGCTTTGGGAGAGACTGAAAACGAGCCGCCAGAGATCCTCGTAGCGAGAGTCCCGGACCGGCCTAAACGACAAACCGGCCATTCCCAGAGCAAACGAGGGTGTGTCTAACCCGAACCCTATATAATCGTTCGCGGGATCATCGACAGAGTCCGGGGCAGGGGTCGTGGCGTAATTATGAATATCCCTGATGGCTTCTTCGAGCCAGGTCACAGGATCGACGGTTTCCGGCGGTGTGATAATTTTTAACGTCAAGACGGTCCCTGTGATGGCAAATCTACGATAATATTTACGACTCTCGTCTACAATCACAAATCTGACACCCGGAGGACGTGCGATATGATCCTCTACAGCTGTACTAGCGAGTCTCTCTCTCTTTCCCCCGCCCCGCTGTATGCCTGATATACTGGCCCCTTCGTTGACTCCTCCGGCTCGTTTCAACGCAGCGTAGACAGCACGGCGCCTCTCTGACAGCCAAGAGTTAAAGTCCCGGTTACACGAGGTGTCTTGAAAATTAGAAAAAAAAGGAGAATGCGGACTAGCGCGTACTCACCGGAGGAATCTTCAGAGATCTCCACCTCCATCTCATCGTCTGTCGACGATTTTGCAGGAGACGGTGGTGGTGTGCCGGCAACCGTATTTTCGGCCTCGGCAGGAGGTGCATCTTCGGCTTGGTCGTCGGGAGACGGTGGCGATGCGGTCGTGTTATTTGGTTCGGCATTTTCGACAGCTTCGGTCGCCCTTATCAACTCGCACTCTTCGTCCGCCTCCTCCCGCGCCATAAGCTCGTAGCGAGCCGCAGCATCGTACAAGAGTTTATCCTCCTCGTCGACCTTCTCCTCCTTTTCGTTGAGCCAATCTGTATCGGGTTCGTCGGTCGAGTTGGCTGTTGCGGAAAAAACTATGAAGCGATACGTTGGTAAAACACCCGTAGAACAGAGTTATTACTTACCCTCGTGAGTCATGTACGCTCGTGTCATCTTGGAGACCCAAGGGGCTGACTGACTACCGCGCTCCCACAACACGTCGACAGCCGTCTTCATACACTCCCAAGAAGCCTCAAACAACCTCATTTCGTACATGCGACCGATATCGCGAATGCAGCAGCACCATAAAAGTCCCCTCAACCGGTGGAGCAGCGCGGGTGCCGGTAAGTCCACCAGCTCGAGCCACCAATTTTCGTCGAAGTCTCGCACTGTTTGGGGAGTGGAACTCCTGGCGTAACGCAACACGTCGCGTACCACATTTCGAACCACGCTGTTACGATAGATCACCCTGTTCACACCCGTTAGCTCGTCTTGAAAATTATTGGATTGCATTTTTAAGCTGTTTGTCATCAAACTGACCAAACTGCACGGATGCAACAGAATTTATAGATCTCATACCAGATCCGTCTAGTGTGGGAATCATACCCCCTCCCGACGTACGTGTGTGTGTGTGTGACACACTGTGGAAATTTGTGGTGGGATGGGTAGTGTGGTTTTCATAAAATTTTATCATGATTTCCTACATTCAGGATACGACACACCTATACCCTGATCCTAATACCCCTGCCTCCCGTGTGTGTGGGACACAGACGTTGTGAGATTATATGCTGGTTCGAGATAACAAATAACTAGTATTTATATTCCCCCCCACGCTTAAGATATAACACCTATGTACCGCATCTTAACGTCTCGTGAACGAATCATAGACCCCCTCCACCCTACAGTCATACGTGTGGGAATATATATATATATATATATATATATATATATATATACGAGGATAGTTCGGGCTAGCAAATAACTGTTTCGAGTATATGCGTAAAAACGATATATTTATTTTCTTAAATTTAAGTGTTAAATTGGTATTGTTTTTCTAAAAAAACGATATATTTCCTACATTTATTTTCTTAAATTTAGGTGATAAATTGGTATATGTAATAATTTTTATTATGATTTCCTACATTCAGGATACGACACACCTATACCGGATCCTAATCCCCCTACCTCCCGTGTGTGAGACACAGACGTTGTGAAATTATATGCTAATTCGAGATAACAAATAACTAGTATATATATATATATATATATATATATCATAGCACCCCTACCTACCGCCATACGTGGTGAAATATATATTTATATGAATATATACGAGGATGGTTCGGGATAACAAATAACTGTTTCGAGTATATGGGTGTTCACAAAAACAATTTATTCAATACATTTTTTCTCAAATCGGTGTTGTTTTTTTTCTAATATGATAATATGATTCAGCGACGATGAATTCGGAACAATGGGGAGGGCGGTCGGGGTGGTGATGAGGGTGAAGCGGGTGGTGATGGTGAAGCGGGTGGCGAGGGTGAGGCTGGTGGCGAAGGTGAGGCTGGTGGCGAAGGTGAGGGTGGTGACGAAGGTGAGGCTGGTGGCGAAGGTGAGGGTGGTGGCGAAGGTGAGTAAGGTGAAGCGGTTGGAGAGTAAGGTGAAGCGGGTGGCGAGGGGATTGATTCTGCGTCTTCGTCGTTGTTAATGGTTTCTTCGTCGTCGTCGTCTTCCTCCTCTGTTTCGTTTGGGATTGATTCTGCGTCTTCCTCGTTGTTAATAGTTTCTTCGTCGTTGTCGTCCTCCTCCTCCTCCTCCTCCGCCGCCGCTGATTCCTCAAGAGTCGAGGAGATTTCTGCGTTTTGCAGTTGTTGTTGTTGTTGTTGTTGTTGTTGTTGTTGTTGTTGTAGCTGTTGTCGTAGCGCACCTCTTTCGGCGAGGCATGCATTCACCCTGGCAATGAACAGATCATTCAGTTCCCACTCCCTGTTAAGTTGTTCGACGATCTCATAGTGCGCGTTGTATGTTTGAGTCACGACACCCTCTTCCGCGTGGTGGGTCCGTAAAAATTGAAGTAAAAACCGCGCGTTTGCGAGGAAGCGATCTCGTAATTCCGCCCTGAGGCGTAACCGATGGGCGCGACGCGCAATTCGTCCGGCATCCATCTGAAATGGTTAAGCACACATTCTTTTGCATAGAACCCCCTTCAAATTAGAGCGTTAAACGAGAGAGAATCGTACAGACATACCTTTCTTGATCTTCTGTGTTATACCTCCGTACCGGTTGGTCTGCTTCTTTGTTATGCAAGTCTCTATTCATTTGTAGATTTCACTTGGTGGGGTAGTTATAAAAATGTGTGTGTGTGTCGCGAATATCTAGCGTCCATCGTTGGCGCCTGGAACCGCGTGATGCTGTATCAGCGTCTTACGGAAAGCGACGCGGATCGCTCTCGGAGTACATTATCAGTTTCTGTATTATAGAAGTCCGAGTTACCTATACCTAAAAGATAAGGATGGCTGTTGCGAGTCGGAGTACGTGTTTTACGGGGGAAGTCACGACTCCCCTCTACCTCTCATACCCCGCACAGTACTCATCGGATGACCGTTATGAAAAACGATGCGGATCGCTCTCGGACCACATTATCATTTTCATAATTATGGAAGTCCGAGTTACCGATACCTAAAAGACAGGGATGGCTGTTGCGAGTCGGAGTACGTGTTTTATGGAGGAAATCACGACTCGCCCCTCTACCTCTCATACCCCGCACAGTACTCATCGGATGACCGCTATGAAAAACGATGCGGATCGCTCTCGGAGCACATTATCATTTTCATAATTATGGAAGTCCGAGTTACCGATACCTAAAAGACAAGGATGTCTGTTGCGAGTCGGAGTACGTGTTTTATGGAGCAAATCACGACTCCCCCTCTACCTCTCATACCCCGCACAGTACTCATCGGATGACCGGTATAGGATTTCAATTTTCGCGAAGCTGCCTCCCACCATCGTGCGTTATTACAAGTTTTTGCTGAGGTGTGCAAAACGGTGAGACAGCTCGGTCTCGGTGCAGATGCGGAGCGTTCAGTTGCAACAGAGAAGTCGAGAGCTATGGCCACACCGAAAAAAGGATCGTTGAAAGAGGGGTGTAGTCGATTGTCTAAAACTTTTGACATAGCATTGAAGAAATCCGAGCGTAACCTGGTACTGTCGAGGACGTACGGACTCAACGGTTCGTGGTCGAAAAAAGTGAACATTGGTCTTCGTCTCCGCTTGGATGGGGATTTCGAGCCTGTGGTGAAATTCGTAAATAACTACTCGAGCGGGGTATCCCTCAGCGCCGAAGCATGGGAAGATCTGGCCGGAAAGCTCGAGGATATCGAAAAGTATTTCGAAAAAAGCGAGCGTCCCGCCGGTAGTCTGAGTTCGTTGCTGAGCGATACCATCTCGCTAGCCGGAGGGTGTGCCTTGCGTTTAACATCGGCTCACGGTTCGAAAGTAGTTGCATTCTATGCGAGCAATCCTGACGGTGCCGAAAGTCAGCAGGGGTACGGGGAGGAGGAGGAGGAGGGTGATAACACTGGTGAACCTGGATGGAAGAAACGAAAGACCTATTCGCCAGTAATTGTAATGCAGAAGGTTACGTTTGACGGTCTGCGGCATATCGCCTGCTGTATAGACGAGTATATCATTCAACTGGAGCAGCTGGTAGACGATGTCAACAAGTGCAAGGAGTTGCTGGTTCGTCACTTTGCCACCATCGTGCGATCCAGAAAGATGAAGACCCCGACTCTGCAGCAGATCGGTGTCATTGTGTGCGAGGAGGCCGATGCAGCGAAGGATACACTCCACAGGGACTTGCTGGATGTGGAATTCTGCCGTATCCATTTAAATGTTGTATTCCACGAGTTGACCCGTTTGTTTCTACATTACATCATAGCCGACATATGTCAGAGCGTTATAATTGATAAGTGAAGTGTATCGTTGCCGGCATAATGTCGACGCTGTCTAATTGATAAGTGGGTATGTGAGAGAGAGAGAGAGAGAGAAAGAGAAACTGTCAGACCGCTTTGACCCTGCAGGGGTTTCATCTCCGCATGATTCGAATCACGAGACTTGAGCAAGTCCAAACATCAGTCATTCGCAATGTATCGAGACGATGAAACTTCCGGCTCTCCTCCTCCGCGTCAACCCGGTACAAGTGTCCTGACACCATCCTGGGGTATTCATTCATGAATATGTCAAGATAGCGTCAGGACACTTGTACCGGGTTGACGCGGAGGAAGGCTGATTGGCTCATCGTTTCGATACGTTTCGTATACCTGATGTGAGGATTCGCTATAGTCATGTGATTGCGAATGGACGATGATGCGAGTTCTGTAGTTTAGCCTGTTCGATATAAGGGATGAATGTGAAAACTAGTCTTAATATGAGACCGAATTAGATCCCAATTAGAGGTTATCACGATCTACAGAATCGATGAATTGGGCTGCGGTTTTCCTCTCAATGTCGGTATGATTCTCCTGACGCTATCCTGGGGCATTCATTCATGAATGTGTCAAGATAGCGTCAGGAGGATTGTAGCGGTATTAAGAGGAAGACCGCGGTTTCGTTCATCGGTTCTGTAGGTCTCGGATGACCTCTAATTGGGATCTGATCAGGTCTTACGATCGCGCTCTGTTGTACCTACTGTAAAACTAGTCTTAATAGTAATATCGATCAAATGAAAAAAAAAAAAAAGATGATTGTAAAACCTATCTTAAGAGTAATATCGAATAAACGAATATTTGAAAAATAATTTGTGTCGATCCTTGCATATACCCTGTCATGCTTTATTAATTTCAGCTAGTATATAGGATAAGAATTTATTATTATTTCAGAACCATCGTCTTTGTCTGGTGTCTCAGTATATCTGATTGAAAAAAAAAATAGCCATGTTTGATTTTGAAAAAGTAGCTATATTTGATTTTGAAAAAAGTAGCCATATTGGATTTTGAAAAATAGTAGCCATCTTGGATTTTGAAAAAAAAAGTCGAAACAGTCGCCATATTGGATTTTGGAAAAGCGACCACCATCTTGGATTTTGAAAAAACAACCGCCATCTTGGATTTTGAAAAACGGTCGCCATATTGGTTTGTATGGGCGGCGCCATCTTGGATCAGACTATCTGTCGTCTCTCTCACTGGCGCCAAATCCCCACTCCTGCCGGGTGACGTCATTTGTTATGACTCGCCATGGCTGTCACCTACTACTTCTGTGGAATATATATAAAAATCAACCATTAGAATATAAGATAAGTTAACCCTATTTTTACTTACCTTTCTCACCTGGTACCTGTAAATTGGCCGTCTGACCAACTTTACAAGTATGCCTACGTTTAATGTACACATGAACACTATTCAAAGCCCCACATTTTGTCCATTAGAAAATAAGGTAGGTCTGGGGGCTCTGGGATCTTGGACTATTAGATGATATGTTGTCATATGCAGCAAACAACATCCATGTATAATATGCAGATTCACGTATTTCGGTATTGGGAGATCCCGAATGCTGATTAACATTCGGCATAATCGTACCTGCATGGTGGGGAATGGGAATGGAAAACATAAAAAGGGAACGGACCTGCAAAATACCTGGGATAGTTGGATCTTTTGCCTCTAGTCTTCTAATGCAGGTTGTTGGTATTTAACACGATGTTGTAATCGGGATCCTGAGATCTTTCATACAACTACAATTTATTTAAAGGTTTGTGGTCGAATTAAGAGTTGGAACTCAGTCGTACAAAAGTGATTCAAGTTTTATTAATATATGAAGTTTTACAAAGGCTTTACTACCCAGCAAACACACATCCTCACAGTTATATAACCTGAGCCCCACGAAGTTAGGTAACATCGGTTACATTACATCAATATGAGTGCAATGTAACGTTTGTTAGTTACTTCTTCATAACAGATGCAATGTAACAGTAATATAACCTGAGCCCCACAGAGTTATGTAACATCGGTTACATTACATTAATATAAGTGTAATGTAAGATTTGTTAGTAACTCCTATATAACAAATGCAAGAACCAAATTAATATATCGCTGCAATGACCAACAAACAATCTAACAGTTGTATAGCTGTTATATTTCAGATGTTGAGGTCTGGAGCCGTGTCGAGTTGATGTGGACAGCCCCATATACATAATAATATATAAACCCTGGCGGCTTCTGTGACACGCTTGATATACCGTAGATATATCGTCTGTTCATCGTTTTATCACCGTTGTCATACGTATTAACATGGAGTAAATACGGTAGATTTGCGCCGAAAATGAACAAAGTTTATACCGTATGTATGGGTACTTAAGACTCTCAACATACGGTTCGAACACAGTGTACATACCGTCCATCCGCCTAAACAATATGCGACCTTTTGTGGTCCCTCCAAAATATACGTGAAGATACGATATCTATACCGCGGTCATACGGTATCAGTACTTCATTGTATCGTATCCATACCGCATTCACACCATAATCATACCGCATTGAGAACGAACCGTACCGCGATGAAAAAAAAAAACTTATCTTAAATTTCAGCATAGGTATTAATAGCGACGCCTCAGTGAAAGAACATACAGCTTTATTAAAAAATCATGCTGTTCCATATATCTTTATCGGACGAGACAGCATAATTTTAGAATTAAATTCGATATATGTTCTTTCGCTGAGGCGTCGCTATATTCTCATATTAGCTAATATGAGAATTTTACTAGTAAAAGGGACACATTGAGATTTCAACGAAATATGTATTTTATTCGCTGCATGGCGATATCCATATGTGATACATATACAGGTGATATATTACAATTAAATTCGGCCCAACACGGTCATTCGCATTCAGCATTCAATAAGAATGCAAATAACTATGCGGAAGTGTGTGATTCATGAGTGATGTTTAATGGACGACAAAATTTGACTCGATACATACCGTATAAACGTGGTATTATATACGTCGTGGTTGCTGACCTTATACCCTTTCCATCCGTACTTTATACGTACTTTATCCGTACTTCAACTGAAGCACATACGGTTTTCATATCGTATAATCACGTATATATACGGTTCAAACTTTGTTCATTTCGGGCGCAAATCTACCGTCTTTATTCGGTACCTGACTAGAAATTGTGGTACGGATTCGATCAGGACCGAATCAGGTTGACCATACGTCCTCATCAGGTCCAGATCAGGCAGCCCGATCAGGACCCGATTACACATGTAACGGAGCTCGGTAATGAGGACCGTATGAGGTTTACCCTATCAGGTTTGCATCGGATTTCAGTATCAGTGCCTCATCGAAATTCTAGTTCGGCACCCGGTAATATTAATAGTAATTGCAAAATTATATCTACCATATCCACGTATTTTATTAGGTTTCAATAATATACATCTCGCTCTCGGCTAACCTAATCACTATCTTAACTTCCAGCAATCTGTAATTTATATTAATTATTCGCTCGCAAGTCTGGATGCATCGCAGTTACATGTTAGTACGGTGAATGCCTCTACCTTATATACAAACGTTGACCCAGTCAGTGCTAGTGAGAAATGTTTTTCTGTTTGTCGCCACCTATCGGCGAAGTGGAACCCTATTGGCAAGTCAGTCCCGGTCGGGATTTTATCAGGCATACCATACTTTGGCATGCCTCACAACTGCCTGATCGGGATTTGATCGGGCATACCGTACTTTGGCGTGCCTTGCAACTAGTGGTGCCGCACAAAATAGGAATTCTCGTTCCATCGTTTAACTTCACCTCGCTAAAACCCTTTCTTGAATTGCATACGATGCAATTGTTATTTGTTTTTATCGTCTCGTATCGTATCGACAAATCTCGTATCGTCTCGACAAATCTTGTATCGCCTCGACGAAATAAGCAAGGCAACAAGAATGAGCATGTGAATCAAAGCACCTACAAAAACCAAGACCAGAATTCGGAAAGAAACTTAAGGTAACGAATACTCAAGTCGATGTTAAAACAGGTCGGATGATTGAATACCATGATCTCGCGTGTTATACGCTTAGGCGTGTTATCGTTAGATCAAATTAAATACTCTCTCCGCGTTGAGATTGATATATAAAGTATTTAGTGTTGCCTTAGGTTTCATACACTAATTTTTTTAATAATCCATTTCGAGATCACACTATTTTATTAATTGTACATTATATGAAAAACAATCAAAGTAAATCAAAATCCTTCATTTTTATTATTCAAAGTAAAATGTCGACTGGATTTTGAGATATCATATTTCCATTATTATTATTATCAATAAGCATGGTATTCGGTCCTATCCTATAGGTAGTGAAACTACGTATGAGTAGCACGCTTGAAAAAGATACGAATCATTGGCAATTCGTTGCCTCAGATTTAATTTGTTCACGTAGACTGCATGTAATCCACGAATTCAAGCAAAGCAAGCTCTTTGCTGATTCGTGAGTAAGTCTGTTTCGATGTTTCCGAATAGTAAGTGAGGCCCTAGAAAAAAGACGTTCTGCAGGAACGGAGGTTGCCGGTGTCGACAAAATATCTCGTGCCATGCGAGCTAAGTTGGGAAATTGACGTTCGTGCAGTTTCCACCAGGCTAATGGATTGGTGTTGGCATGTGCTCTTTCAGATGTAATATAACCGTTTACTTCATTATTATTGGGGAAAGAGTCTTGTTTTTTGAAAAGGGAGTTTAAATCTAAAGTGTCGTCGTCACTATTTCCATCATTGCTCACATTTTCAAGATTGCTATTGTGATCGGTCAAAGTTGGACAATATTTAGCTTCATAGATTCCTTTAAATTCTCGTATAGATTTTGCTTTCATTTTTTTACCCCAGTCAGTCAAATCAAACGTCTCTGTTTTATGTCGAGGGTCAAGAATAAGCGCTACGCAGTAGATCCAATTCATCTTATCGTAATGTTTTATAATTTTATCCCTACATGCGACAAGTGCGTTTAAAAATGTTTCGTCCACGTCAGTTATATCCGGGTCTGCATGAAGCTCAAATATTGTTTTTTCAATTTTATCCAATAGCATATTAACCCGCTGAGGTCCACCATTTTCTGGCGTCCTGATCCGGTCCAGCCTGGGTGTTTAGTAACCCATGAATTCGTTTACTCATAAAACACGTTTTAATTCTGACTTTTTTACTTTACGGTAGTGAAATGAAATCGTCAGAGTCTCAGGAATACGAATATGCAAGTTTGGTGTCAATATGTTCATTTTATAAAACACGGTGACAGATAATGCAAGAAGAAAGTCAGAAATTTCAGCGAAAATGACCCTTTTGCACAAGGTGGTACTGGGTGGCTGCACACCCAGTTGGACTTCAGCGGGTTAAAACCTATGACGACTTGTGGTAGTGTCACGTACTTTTCACCGCCTAGAGTCTCCGATAATAATTTGAAATCGCGTAGGAAGCGGACAATTCTGGACAATATTTGCCACTCTGACTCGGTAAGAATAAAATTCGATACCTCCTTGTTATTAAGGCATAACAAATTTAATGCTTGTTTCATTTTGAGAGCCGTTTTCACGATATCGTGGGTGGAATTCCATCGCGTAGCCACATCTACGTTCAGTGACAGCATCGCGATATTGTTGGTGTCGCAACAAGCTTTTAGTTTGATCTGCCACTGTTCTGAATTTCGAATTTTTTTCAAAAGTGATCTTAATTTTTGAATGACGCATGAATTTGCGGAAGTACTTGCAGATGATTCTCCTGATTCGGAGTCATCTCTTTCACCGTTTTCATTTGTGTCCATGTCATCACCATGAGAACCAGTACTGTCCTCTTCACAGATTTCATTAGTAATTTTGAGTATTTTAAGCATATCTTGTACAGCCAAATTCAAAATATGTGCGAAACATCGGAATTGCTTGTCGTTGGCATTAAAATGATCACCGCGTTGATTGAAGATTTTCGATAACTCAACCACAAAAGTTGTGTTTGCGGATGCATTGTCTACAGTGACACCTTGGAATTTGTCTTCCAAATTATAATTTTCGATTGTTTTATAAAAATTATTCGCAATTGCGCGACCTGTGTGCTCTCCGTTTGAGGCAGTAAAGTCGACAGTTAAAGAGTGCATGTCCCAATTCTTGTCAATAAAATGAGCCGTTATTCCGAAATATGACTTGTTGGCTATAGATGTCCACGCGTCAATAGTAAATGAAATTTTAGAGTTGTTGTCCTTCAAAATTTTCATTACGCCTTTTTGTAAATAGTCGAATCGTTCAAGGACTTTTTTTCGCATTTCCGTTCTTTTTAATAACCGTGCTTTAGGATTTAAGTACAGTCGAACCTCAGGCACTGACAGAGCTCGGGAAACATTCCCTCGGGTACTGACAAAATAACCTAACTTTCCCGCGAACCAATAGCGTCGTTGGGCCAGGGCCGTAGTCATGTTATTGCGAATCGGGGCCTAATGTTTTTTTTTCTGCCTACTACAATAATTTCTCGCCGAAGAATGTTCACCAAGATTTGATGATAACCGTTTTCATGTACTAATATTTTCCAACTTCACTACATACATATGTAAAGCACAACGGCACGATCCCGTAATGAGGCATAATGATTAACACGCGCCAGTTGCCGGTTGACAAGTTGGATTGGAGGTTATGTAGCCTCGAGACTGAGGCCTCCCTACGAAGCGCACCATTCAGTGACGGCCCTAGCGAGAAGCTATAAAGCTGTCAGTGCCTGAGGTAAGATCGCTGTCAGTACCCGAGGTAAAGCAGTGCCCGAGTTGTCAGTGCCTGAGGTTCGACTGTACGAGAAAAGTTTCTCCGTTTCTTCATCGTCGAAAAAAGAAAAAGGTAGATATTTTTTGGCTAACCAGTCGCATAACATCGTTTCAAACTCTTTTTGCGATGAGGGACCCTGCAACCGTAGAAAGATGGATGTATTTATTTATTTATCCATTTATTTACATAAATATATTTTTTCATTCGTATAATTATTTATGTTTAATTAATGACTTTATGTTTACTTGAAATTGAGCAATCGGATGGGATCGGTTTGTGAAAGAGAGTTCTTCAAAATCTTGAGGATGTACTTTTTGCAAATGATCTCTTGCAGCAGTAGTATTACTGTTCTTCATTTTTATGATTTTTTCGACCTGCGATACTTTGAGGCATGTTTTACAAATAGCGTTTTTTGTGTCGTTTTCGTCCCAATAAAAATCAAAATATTTGGAAAGTGCTGACTTCCTAGGCTATAGAGATAAAAAAAATATATGTGAAATATAGGAGATTTTGGCACCGTTCATGTATATTACATTACACCGGTTCAAAAAAATCGACTATTCTTTTTTTTTTTAATTTTTGCATTGAAATACTTTCGGGGGGGGGGGGGGGGGGGGGGGGGAAGATGCCTGTTGAAAGCGGAGCTCTTAATATTAAGATTTAGAGGTCGCTCATCGCGGATTTCTATTTTTCATTTGAATAGCATGGGAAATTTTTTTTTTTTTTTTTTATAATTTTGTAGCTCACAAAACAATAAACAAATCCAAATGACTCATACATATTTTCATAGGAACTTGAACACTCTACAAAAAGCTTCTCTTATCATTTTTTGATAAATTGACTCCTTCCAAAGTTATTCAAGCTCAAAGTTCAATTTATAGTTGAGTCAACTATTTTTTTTTGTGATTTTTTTTCCACAATGATAAATACATTTTTTGGAGTGTTCAATCCCCTATCAAAATATGTAAGAGGCATTTGGATTTGTTGATTGGTTTGTGAGCTACTAAAATGCTGAAGAAAAAAATAAAAAATTCCTATGCTATTTAAATGGAAAATAGAAATCACAAAAAAAAAATTGTAATTACAAATTTTATTCACATTTGTCAGTTTTCGTTGCTTGTTAGGCGGTTCTTGATTCTCGGCATTCTGTTCTCTTTGTCCTTCCATGTTCCTAACATCCACCACTATTCGTATTTAATAAAAATTGTCAAATTATCGGAATAACAAGATCTCGACAGATTTAACGATATGAAATGAACATCTCGTCTTTCGAGATTGGGTTCACACATGTCGAGACTATATTGCAATTCCTTTGTTCGAAACGAGATTTATTCAATATATCCCTTGACTTGTTTCGTCTTTTTTGATGGCATCACTACTTGCAACTGCCTGATCAGGTCCTCATCAGGCATACCGTACTTTGGCATGCCTTACAACACCCGGATCGGGTCCTTATATAACTCGGGCATGCCGAGTGAGAATTTCTAGTCGGGTACAAGAACGTTTAGATGCGGTCGTGCTACCGTCATCATACTCATACCGTATTTACCCGGTACATACAGCGTATATTCTACGCAAACCAAAAGCCGCCCGGGAAGAACAAAAATATCAATAAAAAATGAAGATAATATAATAAGATATAATTATACGACTGCAATGTGTGCAATATGCAATGACTGATTAATAATACATAAGTACATGCATATAGGATATACCTACTGTCGGCGCAAAAAGGTTTGGCCCCTCTGTTTGAGTGTTCATAACTTCTACAGGAAAATTGGTAGAGCATCGAGTCTAGAAAGATCGGAAAGCGCCAAGTTTTCTGCGTCTAATGGTTGTTCGCAAATTTCCGTGTAAAAATCGTGAAAGCCGTTATGATCTCCGAAAAGTTAAAAAACGTAGTTTTTCGGAGTCCACCGCCGTACGTCAACTTCAACTCGTCACCGTTGATCTGAAATGAGTGTAAAAAATCTGGAAAAATTTAGAAATATTCCCTGAACATTGACGAACATGATAGAGTTTGGTAAATCCAAAAATATTCACAAACCTGGACACCAGGTGCAAAAAGGTCCAATAGTGCGATTTGGGGAACGGATCGGTACGGACGAACCTGAGCCGGCTCAAAATTATCGTCAGGATATACACTTTTTGATTCCGTAATCAGTTTTTGGTTCACAATAGCGGACTTCCAGTAATCGACGTCAACAATTTTTCAAATTTGCGCGGGGCCGCCTGTGTCCTAGCTGCGATATTCGTCGCTGCATTTCCCTCCCGCCGCGCCCGTCGCGGACGCAATTGTTACTCGGGGCCACTAATATAACAATGTGAATGCAGCGAAGAATATCACGGCTGGGACACACGTGGCCCCGTTCAAATTTGAAAAATTGTTCACGTCGATTACTGGAAGTCCGCTATTGCAAACCAAAAACTGATTACGGAATCAAAAAGTGTATATTCTGACAATAATTTTGAGCCGGCTCAGGTTCGTCCGTACTGATCCGTTCCCCAAATCGCACTATTGGACTTTTTTGCAACAGGGCCAAACCTTTTTGCGCCGACACCCGACTAGAAATTCTCGCTCGGCATGCCCGAGTTATATAAGGACCCGATCCGGGTGTTGTAAGGCATGCCAAAGTACGGTATGCCTGATGAGGACCTGATCAGGCAGTTGCAAGGCACGCCAAAGTACGGTATGCCCGATCAAATCCCGATCAGGCAGTT
Organism: Tenthredo mesomela; assembly: GCA_943736025.1. Taxonomy (NCBI): domain Eukaryota; kingdom Metazoa; phylum Arthropoda; class Insecta; order Hymenoptera; family Tenthredinidae; genus Tenthredo; species Tenthredo mesomela. The sequence goes on from OX031016.1 coordinate 41,287,196, forward strand.
GTGAGGCATGTCAAAGTATGGTATGCCTGATAAAATCCCGACCGGGACTGACTTGCCAATAGGGTTCCACTTCGCCGATAGGTGGCGACAAACAGAAAAACATTTCTCACTAGCACTGACTGGGTCAACGTTTGTATATAAGGTAGAGGCATTCACCGTACTAACATGTAACTGCGATGCATCCAGACTTGCGAGCGAATAATTAATATAAATTACAGATTGCTGGAAGTTAAGATAGTGATTAGGTTAGCCGAGAGCGAGATGTATATTATTGAAACCTAATAAAATACGTGGATATGGTAGATATAATTTTGCAATTACTATTAATATTACCGGGTGCCGAACTAGAATTTCGATGAGGCACTGATACTGAAACCCGATGCAAACCTGATAGGGTAAACCTCATACGGTCCTCATTACCGAGCTCCGTTACATGTGTAATCGGGTCCTGATCGGGCTGCCTGATCTGGACCTGATGAGGACGTATGGTCAACCTGATTCGGTCCTGATCGAATCCCTACCACAATTTCTAGTCGGGCAGTAGATATATATATTATATATATATAATATATACTCCATGATTAACATATTGTCTACTTAAAAAAATATGACGAATAAAACCATTGATTTTTCTGACTACACTGCATGTGTCAAAGAACTTATTGCTGTTGTATAAATTGTAAAAATCTCAACTGAAATTCATTGTCACGAATCCGCGTACAAAGTCGAGCAAACATACCAAATCTTTGGATATATTTGCTCGAACTTGGACGTGGTTTCTTGCCAATAGGTTTCAGTTAATTATAAATTTAAAAAGCAGTACGCGCGGCTGAATAAACACTCCTCACATCTTTATCACAAAGTTAGTAACATAGGTTATCACGAGTTTCAGAACTGTGAGGCTATCCCACACAGCACATATGACGGATTTACGTCCATAGAACGTTTCTTTGCGAACGTTTTTTGTATTTTGAACTATAACGTTCAGGAGACGTCCCAAATGAAACGTTTATATAATTGTCCGAGGGACGTTGATTGGACGTTCGTCTTAAGCTTGCTCAGCGCCCATCGAGGCAGCGCCTCGAGCGTCTGGCCGCCACGCTGCTAGTTTGTTCCGTGTGTCCGTACTAGTAGTTTCGTGCAGTTACTAATATAAAACGAGGGCGTATTGAAACGTAAGTATCAACTCAAATTAATTTACGTACGTAAACATTCTGGAATCGGAGTCGGTGCACTATAATATCTTGTGTACTCAACATTCGCGATTTTGTACCGACCAGAAAATGAGGTTATGTAGCGTCACCTCGTCTTTGTAGATTTCCATGCATTCATAATACTTTCATTACGTATATTTAAGTCAAGTTTCTAATAGAGATTTTTGATCTTTTTCTCCAAGTCGATATAGGTCGTCTAATCTATATATTCAAGACTGGTTTCGTCGAGCGGGAGTTCGATGGGCTCGAACCATCTCTGAGAAAAAATGAGCAGACGGCGAAAATAAAAAACTAATATAAAACTATACAATAAATATAAATGTATAAAAAGTAAAAATATATATTCCTCTGTTCTCTGTACTTATATTTGTTCACATAGAAATATGTACATACCTACCTATCATTTGAGAAAAGTTCGATGACCGATATATTCCTTCATTATCTATGTACAAGGTGATTCGGAATTCGAGACGAATATTAAATAACGTGAATCCTTGTCAAAATTCATCTCGGAAGTTCCTTATAGCCATTTATCTGAAAAACGACTTTTTTCATCAAAAAGAAATAAACAAATGAAATTTTTTTTGTCTTCAACTTGCATATTTTTTTTAATGAAAAAAGTCGTTTTCCAGAAAAATGGCTAAAGAACTTCCGATTTCAATTTTGACAAGGATTCACTCTTTAAAATATTCGTCACGAATCCTGAATCACCATGTATAACCGGTTCTTCTCAAAAAGCGTCTTATTTGAAACGTTCTTTCAATGTCCCAAATGGGACATCATATAAACGTCTCAAATCGGGACATTGAACATGTCTGGGACGTTAAAGGAACGACTAAACTGTGATGAAATGGGACGTCCGCACGCTAGAAGAAACGTTTTATGAACGTCCCAAAAACGTTTCTGTGTTGTGTGGGATTGTTATATGTTTGCAAGGTGACATTGTTATATGTATGTAATATACCAGTTAGCATCTTCTGAACGGGAAATTACAAGCAACGAGATGATATACCGGTTACTAACAGGTCATATTACATGTTATATTGCGTTTCGTACATGTTACCTCATGGTTATATAACTGCGTTTGCTGGGTAATATCGAACTAATCTCTTATATAATGTGTCTTGCGAGGGGCTATTCACTGTTGAAATCAGCTGTACACCCTGGTTTGAAATCAGTTGAAATCAGATAAGAAATCGCTTTGAAATCCTAAAAAATTACTGAGAAATCACTGGAAATCAGCGAAAATTTTTCGATATCCTTTGGAAATCACTGGAATTCAGCTGAAGTTCTTTGAAATCACTGCAAAATAATCGGAAATCAGCAGAAATCATCCAGAATTACAAATGAAATCGAATGAAAAATCAGTTGAAATCATATAAAAAATCAGTTGAAATCACATGAAATCATATGAAATCACGCGAAATCATATGAAATCACCGAATCACTTGTACACCAAAAGTTTGAGTGAATAGCCCCTCGGTGTCTTGCTTCTGGTCGCGATGTTCTGACCATGAGCGCGTCGTCTGCCCTCCTTTTAATGACTATTTAGGAGGTCAGTGCTGCGTCCTACATTACTATGTATGTCGCCATACGATATAGTTGTTGCTCTGCTATATCGCGTTAGCGCATTCCTGAATTTCAAGTGTCACAATTGATTGGTATTCGAATTGCAACGACGATTAATATTATTATTATTATTATTGTTATTATTATTATTATTGTTATTGTTATTATTATTATTATTATTATTATTATTATTATTATTATTATTATTATATTAATATCGTTCACATATGAAAACGGGAGGGAGAGCAACCTAAATGTTACCACAGAGAACGTCATGATCCGTCAGAAGCACGCTGTATGTTAATTTACGATAATGAGACCGCTAAAGATTTCTTAACAATATTCTTCATCTTTCAAGATTCAACAGAGTTATTATGGCTTCCTTATGGCCTCTCCTGTTCTTCATTATAGGGATAATTGCTTCGACATATCATTTCAGCCGTGTATATGATAAGACATGTATTTCAATCGCTACAGAGTCTCTTTAGTTATAGAAGAGAATTTTGAAAGATTTACGTGCTTCTAAAATTAACTCAATTATATTTTAAAATCGTCGTAATTTTTTCTACATATTCTCTAGGTAAAATGAATGAATGAAATTTTTTTTTTCCGGCACAGGCATGAAAAAGTCGCTTTTCGACGCCTGTTTTCGGTCAGTAAAGGGTCATTTTATATGACTAACTTGTGAACTGCCATAAAAAGTCTTTTTATGGCAGTTTTGATGCGCAGTTCGCAGTGCGCATCTTAGAACTGCCTTAAAAAGACTTTTTAAGGTAGTTTGATGCGCGGTGAGAAGTGAAGGCAGTTATGTATCACCACAGTAGTTGCGCATGCGCAGTACTGCCTTCACGCCGGTAGAGCGTAGACTAGCATGCCGCCATTACCTATCTGTTCGTCAGTATAATCATTCGCACTTGTGATAAAAAGTTAAAAAATTCATGAAAACATGGACTCCAGTGACGAAGAATATATGTCCTGTGGTACACCACCCGAACTCTGTGAGGAAAGTAAGATGGCTATCGATAATTTGTTGCCGGATAGATCTAAAAAAATGTACGAAATTAGCTACAAACGGTTCCTAACCTGGCAGCAAGAACACCACACCACGTCGTGTTCACAACGAATACTCTTGGCATACTTCTCTGGTTTGTCGAAGAAATGGAAATCATCGACGATGTGGAGCGAGTATTCCAAAGTGGCCAAAATGTTAAAAATTAAACAAAATGTGGACATTGGAGAGTACCATGAACTCAAATCATTTTTGAAAAAAACATCAGTCGGGTACAGAGCCAAAAAATCTAAAACTCTTACTTCGGAAATCGTTGAACGATATTTGAATGAGGCCCCAGATTATACGTGTTTAGCAACAAAGGTGAGACTCACTAAGTAAACCGTAACTTATTTCTTTTATTTTTTTTACGTTATGATTCCAACCTACTTATTTGATGTTTTTCGCAGGTTGTTATGATCTTCGGGATTCTCGGTGCGTGCCGAAAAGATGAATTGATAAAAGTGGAGACGACTCATCTTAAAACCTACTACGAGCCTAACGATAGTGAGAAAAAGAATCCAATGCTACTTGTCCATCTACCAGACACCAAAACCCACCAAGAACGCGAATTCACAATTAAAGGAAAATTTTATGAAATTTATGAGCGTTATAATAACCTTAGACCAACGAAGACACCTCATAATCGGTTTTTTGTAAACTATCAAAAAGGAAAATGTACAGTGCAACCGATTGGGGAAAAGAAGATTGGGTCGATGCCAAAACAAGTTGCAGAGTTTTTGAAATTGCCAGACCCAGAATCGTATACCGGTCATGCATTCCGTCGAACATCTGCGACATTACTTGCAGAAGGTGGGGCCGACATCACGACCATCAAGCGACATGGGGGATGGAAGTCCACTTCTGTTGCTGAAGGGTACATCGAGAATTCTCTACTTAGCAAGGGAAAGATCAGCGATCAAATAACGGCCTCCATACACCTAGGTCCATCTACGTCAAAAATAGTTCCATTGAAGGAAAATCTGCCAGACCGTAGAACTAACGACATGGATGTAAATCTACCGTCAACATAAAAAAAGACTAGTCTTTCTGAGAAAGAGAATTCAAAACCATCTACCGATCTGATTAGTTTAAATGACCGTACTATTCTAAACATAAGTGGCTGTTCTAATTGCTCGTTCAATATCCTTGAAAGAACATAGACTGAATATATACCTTCGTTCGCAATATTAAGATTAAAAAAACATACATATATACAGCGTGAGTCTTTTCAAAGGCCTCAAATGGGTGAGACGTACTTGCGGCGAAGGCAAGCATTCAGCCAATCAAGTAAACAATTATCCAGGTGGGGATATGGTAGCAAGGCGCAAGTAAGTCCCACCCATTTTGGACCTTTGAAAAGACTCACGCTGTATATATGAGGTATTCCATACCAACTCGACCAATGATTTTCCCTCACCATTTTTGATTTGGTTCATAATTTTTTCTACGGTTACTCCAACTCTAACACCCACTCATGAATTTTTTCAGATTTTTTCCATGAACCGTTATTTATTCATGATTTTTCGAAACTTCGATGTTTTTCGAAAATAAAATGAAACGTATCTCTGATGGTTACAACCCATTATCCTGAAGATACAATTCATTTGCATTGAAAAAATTCTGGGAGCCATTATCCACCACGTTTACGAAATAATTTTTTCTTAAATAAGCAAAATAAACATGAGGAAAAGAGTTTCCACTTTCGACTGGGGGTCAAAATGATCGTCTTCGAAAGTAGAATTTTTGAGATTTTTTTCAAAAAAATCGAAGGTGTCGCACTGTTCGAAGTTTCGAAAAATCATGAATAAATAACGGTTCATGGAAAAAATCTGAAAAAATTCATGAGTGGGTGTTAGAGTTGGAGTAACCGTATAAAAAATTATGAACCAAATCAAAAATGGTGAGGGAAAATCATTGGTCGAGTTGGTATGGAATACCTCATATATATATTAGGGTGGTCCTTATTTGGGGGTCGAACGAATTTCAATTCAAACGCCCCCTGAAACGGTTCCAAATAATGAAAAAAAAAATGTGTTAAATTTTCAATTTTTTATTTTAATGGGAACACATGCCCCAACGAGCTTTTGATTTTTTAATTTTTTTTCTCGTCAAATTCATTGCTGACGGATAGAAATTCATGCGAATAAATGATATATGCTCTGAAATGCAAATCGGTTATGTAAAAATATAAACAATTGGCAGGTCAGGCATTTTTATCACATTCTACAACAGAATTGATCAAAAACCATGAAGAAAATATATTTTGTTGCCAATAGGAAATAAGTGACAAACCTAAAATGATATGAAAATACTTGACTTTTTTGTGATTTTAGCAAAATAAGGTGAAAGCCAAAGTTAATATTAGAATACTTTTCAATATTTTTGTGATTTTTATTAAGATAAGATGAAAGCCAAAGTTAATAATGGAATACTTCTAAATATTTTTGTGATTTCTAGTAAAATACGGTGAAAGCCAAAAATAATTTCAAAATACTTTCAACTATTTTTGTGATTTTAGTGAAATAAGTTACAAACCAAACGTACTGTACGTATTCATAGTACTTTTTTGTTATTCTAATACAGCAAGTGAAAAACGAGAAATAATATGAAAATTCTTCAGACTACATTTTCTATCTGTACTGTATTATAAGACTTCTCGAGTTCGCTGTAAATAAATATACATATACTTCCAACAATACGTTTAAATATAATTTTCGATTTTAGTAAGATGACTGTAAAACCAAAACTTTTATAAAGAAATTTGAAAAAAATTTCTGTTCTTATTTGGGGGGCTTCGCCCCTGGACCCCACCGGGCTCCGACCCCGCTAGGAGTCTACGTACGTAACATTACGAATTTGTTGACTTTTTCATACCAATGCCGGAAAAAATAATGTATGGGGCGCGCGCGTAAACTGTTTTCGTCTCGAATGATGTTTTCAGTACTCGCCGTCGGCTCTGCCTTCGGCTCACCTTCGGCTTCGGCTTCAGCTCACCTTCGCCTCTGCCTTCGGCTCGCCTCCGGCGAGCCGACGGCTCGTACTGAAAACATCATCCTCGCCCAAAAACACTCAGTTTACAGGCATGCCACATAAAGTACTATTTTCCACTCGAAGGGCTTACAAGCTACAAGGAGGAAACGATATTCGAAAACCGATTGATCCGTGCCGGACGTCGCGCGCGACTGTCCACGCGGGCGCGCCGAGACAGAGGGTAAAAAAAAAAAAATTGTTAAAAAATATAATGGTTAATAACAAATAGAAAATTGTGCGGTACGTTTTTTCGACCTCCTGGTGCGTTTTCTTGACCTGTGCGTTTTTGGTGCGTTTTTTCGACCTGTACGTTTTTGGTGCGAATTTTTGAAAAAATCATTGCTTGAATTTGTTTATGCAAATAACTCAACGAATTTGACACTAATTGAAAAATCCTTCGACACAAAAATCTAACTACCCGAGGACAATCTACATGCGAAATTAAAAAAATATCCGAGAGGTCACTGATTCGAGAGGTGTGAAAAAGACGCACCCAAACGCACCGAGGGATGCTGAAAGATGCGAATTTCGACGTAGGAGATATCGTCTTCATGCAAATCGCGCCGATTGCGACAGGAGAATCGACAAATTAAACTGCAACCCAAGTATATAAATATAGAGGACTCTTGGTGATCACGCGTCAATTACCGAGTGACACCTACGCTATCGCTGATCTCCGCAGTGAGCACCGTGATCGCACCTACTCGGCGACCGCTCATGCGAGCCAGTTGAAAATTTGGCGCCCAGCTGCGATAAACCTCTCGAAGATAACGAGAATCTCCCGACGATGAGGAAGAAAATGAAAACAACGACGAAAATGAACTGTCTGAAACGAGAAGAAACCCCGACGGCAACGATATGACACGTCCTGAAACGACTGTTAACCCAACTCAATCCCCCCCCCCCCCCCCCCCCCCCAAGTCAACGATGCGAGCGACCAAAACGACTCCGACGAAACCAGCTCCGATTCGCGAATTACGCTAACTAAGTGGAGTGCCCGAGGACGTGCACTATATGTAGGATGACCGAGTGTTAACGGTCAAAATATACGAACAATACGAATGAGGAACGAATGAGCGAGTATGGACAAATGTAAGTGTGAGAGCGTATATATGAAGGGTACCCGTATGAATGTGGAATTCTACAGGATTAACCGATAATAAAAGGATGACGAATGAAAGATTAGCTGTATGACCTAGGCTAAGTAGTATGTACGGAATATTCAAACGAACTAGACGTATAGGGTAACGGCACCGGTAGTCGGCCACCCCCCAGTAGTCGGCCACTTCACCCATTACATCGCAATAATTAGTATGCATATCCATTGATTTCATTGCGATAATTTTCCTTGTGTTCATTGAGGTTTTTTCCGTCGGTAAGTACCACAGTGGCGTAAGTTAGCTGTTTTAGTGGAGTAAAATCGTTCGTCGAACGTCGCGCGTTGTCAAGCGCGGTGCTGAGTTGAGGTGGACACAACAAGAGCGTGGTATTTGAAAACCGTCAGTATTGAATTTACTGGCGAAAATAAAGTAATATTAGTATTTATATATGTTGGCCATTGATGAAATTAGCTATTTCAACGCCTAAATCAGTGTGAATATTTGTGAGGTTAAAATTATTCAAGGTGGCCGACCTCAGGGCTACAATATCCTAGGTAACTCCAGTAGTCGGCCGGGTGGCCGACTACTGGAGCACGTCGTATTTAATTTTTACTACCAGTAGTCGGCCAGTCCGGCCAGTCACGATGTTTAACCCAAAATTCGTTTGCGAAAAATATTAAATCCGTTAATCCAGTTATTTTCATTACTGTTAACTGCTATACTAAAACAATAGATTCCTAAATATTTAATATAATAAAATATGGTACTGTTAAGAGTAGATATAATTAATAAAAATATTTTCTACAATAAATATTATTAAAAATAATAGTAATAATAATGATTGATAAATAAATGAATAATAGCTATCAAATAATAAAAATGAATATTAATTTAACGGAAACACATATTAATGTGGCTTGAATGAGCCTTTATGATTCTCCGAGCCCTGCGACTACCCGGCCGACTACTGGTATACTCAACGTCCCATAGAGGAAAGTACGACGGGCCCAAGCTTGGCCCAGGCTTGGCCCAACTCTGTAGAACTTTGGCCCAAGCTTGTAAACCAGTCTTGGCCCAGCCTTGGTAGAAGTCTGGAATGATAATCTCGGGCCAAGCTTGGAAACCAAGACTGGCCCAGACTTCATTTCCAATACTGGGCCATGCTTGGTTGCCAGGATTGGCCCATTCGTGGTTGCCAGAACTGGCCCAAATTTAATTGCCAAGAATTCGCCATTAGTTTAATAATAATTAAATAATGAAGTAAATAATTTTTTGATTGTTCGTATAATTATGTGATATTTATATTACATAAAGTTTTTCCAATAATAATGTTATGATTCTTGGGTATGTAGCACTGAGTAGTACGCAAGGCAAAGTCACATACACTATAGCACCTGTATGACGGATGTGTCACGAGCAGGCTGTGTGAGTTTATTGTATATAGCGGCCTTTTAATGTGCGTATTATTATTTATTAAGTAATTAATTAAATATTTTTTTTTTTTTTTTTTTTTTTTTTAATTAATTACTTAACTTATCTATCCCTGATTATTTAATTTGTAAATAATTCTTTTGATGAGAAAAATTAACGGGCGATCCGGGAATCGAACCCAGGATCTACGGACGCCTATCCGGGGACTTACACCCGAGACCACCTAGCTCGCCCACGGATCACCGCAACCCTTCTCATCTTTTAAATTCTTGCGCTCAGTATATCTAATGTTATGATTCTTGGGTATGTAGCACTGAGTAGTACGCAAGGCAAAGTCACATACACTATAGCACCTGTATGACGGATGTGTCACGAGCAGGCTGTGTGAGTTTATTGTATATAGCGGCCTTTTAATGTGCGTATTATTATTTATTAAGTAATTAATTAAATATTTTTTTTTTTTTTTTTTAATTAATTACTTAACTTATCTATCCCTGATTATTTAATTTGTAAATAATTCTTTTGATGAGAAAAATTAACGGGCGATCCGGGAATCGAACCCAGGATCTACGGACGCCTATCCGGGGACTTACACCCGAGACCACCTAGCTCGCCCACGGATCACCGCAACCCTTCTCATCTTTTAAATTCTTGCGCTCAGTATATCTAATGTTATGATTCTTGGGTATGTAGCACTGAGTAGTACGCAAGGCAAAGTCACATACACTATAGCACCTGTATGACGGATGTGTCACGAGCAGGCTGTGTGAGTTTATTGTATATAGCGGCCTTTTAATGTGCGTATTATTATTTATTAAGTAATTAATTAAATATTTTTTTTTTTTTTTTTTTTTTTAATTAATTACTTAACTTATCTATCCCTGATTATTTAATTTGTAAATAATTCTTTTGATGAGAAAAATTAACGGGCGATCCGGGAATCGAACCCAGGATCTACGGACGCCTATCCGGGGACTTACACCCGAGACCACCTAGCTCGCCCACGGATCACCGCAACCCTTCTCATCTTTTAAATTCTTGCGCTCAGTATATCTAATGTTATGATTCTTGGGTATGTAGCACTGAGTAGTACGCAAGGCAAAGTCACATACACTATAGCACCTGTATGACGGATGTGTCACGAGCAGGCTGTGTGAGTTTATTGTATATAGCGGCCTTTTAATGTGCGTATTATTATTTATTAAGTAATTAATTAAATATTTTTTTTTTTTTTTTTTTAATTAATTACTTAACTTATCTATCCCTGATTATTTAATTTGTAAATAATTCTTTTGATGAGAAAAATTAACGGGCGATCCGGGAATCGAACCCAGGATCTACGGACGCCTATCCGGGGACTTACACCCGAGACCACCTAGCTCGCCCACGGATCACCGCAACCCTTCTCATCTTTTAAATTCTTGCGCTCAGTATATCTAATGTTATGATTCTTGGGTATGTAGCACTGAGTAGTACGCAAGGCAAAGTCACATACACTATAGCACCTGTATGACGGATGTGTCACGAGCAGGCTGTGTGAGTTTATTGTATATAGCGGCCTTTTAATGTGCGTATTATTATTTATTAAGTAATTAATTAAATATTTTTTTTTTTTTTTTTTTTTTTTTTTTAATTAATTACTTAACTTATCTATCCCTGATTATTTAATTTGTAAATAATTCTTTTGATGAGAAAAATTAATAAATTAATTAAATTATTAAATTAATTTTAATTAAAAATTAAAATTAAATTAAAAATTAATTAATGGATTTTTCCAATAATCTTGAAGATCATTTTTTAGATTACATTGAAGTCTGTTTTCCAAAATTGACAACAGACTAAACACAGGCTAGCCTGATACTTAGAAAGATGTAAATTTCTCTCTAAATGATGCCTCGATATTCACGGGTACTATTGACGTTGGGATGTTACTTTACTTGTGAGAGAGATTTTCTGAGCGCTCGGAGGTTTTGGACCGGCGCGAACCTCAGAGATGGCGTTGGCGCGCTTCGGCCTACCTTACGAAAACGTTACACACGACAACACAATTTCGAGAATATTAATAAGTTTATTTTGATACAAAGAAACGCGCTTATGCCTCCGCAAATTGACTTTCATTTCGACCGTCACGCACCGCACAAATCTTCCAAAAATCCTCGTTAAATGCTAGTCTCAAGCTACAGCAACGGCTCATGCTAGGTTACCCATCCTTGGGCCAATCCCGGCTCGCCATTAAATAGCCAAAGCTGGGTCTCCCAGTCTTAGTCCAAGAATGGGCAACTACAGGAACGGCCAATGCTAAGTTACCCATCCTTGGGCCAATCTCGGCTCGCCATTGAATGGCCAAAGCTGGGTCTCCCAGTCTTGGTCCAAGATTGGGCAACCATAAGAATGGCCGAACATGGGTTAGCCAGTTTTGGCCCAAGGTTGGCTAATCATAGGAATGGCCAAGGTTGAGTACCCAGTTATGATCCAAGCATGGGCCAATATAGGGACGCCGAAACTGGGTTCCCGGTGCTGGGCCAAGCCTGGCCCCTTTGTCCAACTCTGGGGACTCCTGCATGGGGTGGCCGAGTACTGGTGCAGCGTGGCCGATAACTGGTGATTCGCACCACATTACCTTATTTGACGTTTAATTCTCGCATTTAAGTATTATTCCTTGAGCTGAACGTGAAAAACAATATCTAGGACCTTTTGAAAACAGTACACGAAACCCAAAATATCAAGTACGATACAAAGCGTTCGAAAAACGAAGTTAAAATCGCCGTAAGGCTTAAGTGGCCGACTACTGGTGCCGTTACCCTAGTTACCCGAATCCAAGAGAACGATAATTAAATTAGTTTAACACATAAATATAATAATTGAGCCAGAGGCTAAGGTGATTTCTGTCGTGTCGTCTTTATATTTTATATATACTTAAATCATTAATAAAACCGAATAAAACGAATATTCATCACTAACGTAAAGGTTTCTTTATTAAATTCTCTATCCTGTAGCTCAGAACAACCGTCACCCTGACTAACATTCATTATTTAACAATAATCATTAAGGGAGGGAAAGCCAGGGGAAGTTTTACAGTTTCATTCTTACTCTTAATCTTCTTCTATTTAACACTCTGAATATTGATTATTGGTTTTCCAAGGTATTCACGTATTCCCAAGTGTTTCCATAATATCCTCTTGGAGCATTCAGAATCAATATAATGAGACCGCTGAAGATCTATTGACAATATTCTTCATGTTTCAGGATCGGATCCAACCCGATATCATGGCCTTGTTCTGGCCTCTCCTGTTCTTCATTATAGGGATAATTGCTTCTGCTACATCATCTCCGTATGTATACAATAAAACATAATAGTCTCTCCCGTTATAAAAAAGAATATTGAAACGTTTGATGTGTTTATAAAAATAACTAACAATAATCCACGCTAGCTATAGTATGATTAAAGTACCAATCGCATTGCGAGATGATTAATTCACACAGCCGTGATGAAAAACTTGACTGATCTCAAGTCTTTACAAGCCCGGGAAAAAATGATCAGGCCTGATCAGACATGAACAGGCACGAGTCTTCAGACCTGATCAGACATGAAAAATGACCGGGCATGATCAGGTCTGTTCATGTCCGATCAGGTCTGTTCATGCTCGGTCATTTTTCATGTCTGATCAGGGTGCTTATTCACTAACTTTTGCGTTATCATAACTGTAAAATAACTGCACAAAACAATGTAAATCCATGAAATAGGAGCAGCCGATTGGCAGCCGCCTATTGTTTTTCATGATTTCAGTGTTATTTTTCCGTTATTTCCGCAGTTATGAGTTAGTGAATAAGCCCCCAGCCATAAGACTCATGCCTGTTCATGTCTGATCAGGCCTGATCATGCCTGTTCGTGTCCGGTCGTTTTATATTTGATCAGTTCTGAAGACTCATGTCTGATCAGACCTGAATTCACCCAGTAATTTATTGTCAATTAAGCCTGACAGACTCGTGTCTGTACAGATCTGATCAGGTCTAATTATTCTTTCCGGGTCTGAAATAACATAAATTTTTTATTTTTACCTTAATAAAGGTAGAAAGTGGTGAATATACAATTTACATTAGAACATCTAAATATTCTGTTACGTCTTGAGTTGAAAGTTATTTAGAAGAACGAATCACAAGTTATTTTATATGATGTTGAATTGGTAGAGTTCTGTATTTCTTACCGAGTCTTAAATTACTAGTTCTTCTGGACGCCCTAGCGGCTTTTGGTTTGCGTAGAATATACGCTGTATGTACCGGGTAAATACGGTATGAGTATGATGACGGTAGCACGACCGCATCTAAACGTTCTTGTACCGAATAAAGACGGTAGATTTGCGCCCGAAATGAACAAAGTTTGAACCGTATATATACGTGATTATACGATATGAAAACCGTATGTGCTTCAGTTGAAGTACGGATAAAGTACGTATAAAGTACGGATGGAAAGGGTATAAGGTCAGCAACCACGACGTATATAATACCACGTTTATACGGTATGCCCGGGAAAAAATGATCAGGCCTGATCAGACATGAACAGGCATGAGTCTTCAGACCTGATCAGACATGAAAAATGACCGGGACTGAACAGGCCTGATCAGGTCTGTTCATGTCTGATCAGGCCTGTTCAGTCCCGGTCATTTTTCATGTCTGATCAGGTCTGAAGACTCATGCCTGTTCATGTCTGATCAGGCCTGATCATTTTTTCCTGGGCGATTGAAGAAAAAAAACAGTTGATTGAATTAAAAAATTATATGAACTATCGTTTTTATATCTTTTATATGTCGCAGTGATCGGAAATTATGGTTATTTCTGATCATCAACTTTTTTTTGTGGATTAAAATTTTTTCACTGTTTAGTACTGGGATTCGAACCCAGGTCCTTCTGCGTATCAGTCGAAGCTTATACCACTTCGCTACTTCACGTATTTGATAATTGAAACTTTTAGAATGTGCAGTATATATATGGTATTCGTCACGAAGTTTTTATCAATCCTTACGATGCCCTTTATTGATTATGATGATCTAACGATTCTAAGATTATTTTTGTATTTTAGGGAATGTGAGGCAAGATGACCGTTCCACTTTTTTCAGCAAAAAAAAAAAAAAATTACTTATTTGAAGTATATCTATTGAAGTATAGATAATCCAAAATATCAGACATGAACAGACATGGTCATGCATGATCATGTTTGAATCAATTTATAATATCAGACATGATCATGTCTGTTCATGTTTAGTCAGACATGTACCAACGTATCAGGCCTGATCAGAGCTGGAGGTTTTAAACCTTCCAGGCATGGTCATGCATGAACAGGCCTTAACGTATTCAGCGCCTCAGACATGATCATGCCTGTTCATGCATGAACAGACAGGATCAGGTCTGGCATCAGACATCACCATACATGAACAGGCATGGTCATGCATGAACAGGCCTCAACGTATTTAGCACCTCAGACATGATCATGCCTGTTCATGCATGAACAGACAGGATCAGGTCTGGCATCAGACAAAATCATACATTAACAGGCATGACCATGCATGAACAGGCCTTAACGCATTCAGCGATTCAGACATGATCATGCCTGTTCATGCATGAACAGACAGGATCAGGTCTGGCATCAGACGTAATCATACATGAACAGGCATGGTCATGCATGAACAGGCCTTGACGTATTTAGCAATTCAGGCATGATCATGCCTGTTCATGCATGAACAGACATGATCATGCATGAACAGGCCTTAACGTATTCAGCGATTCAGACATGATCATGCCTGTTCATGCATGAACAGACAGGTTCAGGTCTGGCATCAGACATAATCATACATGAACAGGCATGGTCATGCATGAACAGGCCTTGACGTATTTAGCAATTCAGGCATGATCATGCCTGTTCATGCATGAACAGACAGGATCAGGTCTGGCATCAGGCATGATCAGACATGAACAGACATGATCATGCATGAACAGGCCTTAACGTATTTAGCGATTCAGACATGATTATGCCTGTTCATGCATGAACAGACAGGTTCAGGTCTGGCATCAGGCATGATCAGACATGAACAGACATGATCATGTCTAATTTCAGGCCTGATCATACATAAACAGGCCTGACCATGTCTAATTTCATGCTTGATCATACATGAACAGGCATGATCATGCCTGATCATTTTTTCCCGGGTGTATCGAGTCAAATTTTGTCGTCCATTAAACATCACTCATGAATCACACACTTCCGCATAGTTATTCGCATTCTTATTGAATGCTGAATGCGAATGACCGTGTTGGGCCGAATTTAATTGTAATATATCACCTGTATATGTATCACATATGGATATCGCCATGCAGCGAATAAAATACATATTTCGTTGAAATTTCAATGTGTCCCTTTTACTAGTAAAATTCTCATATTAGCTAATATGAGAATATAGCGACGCCTCAGCGAAAGAACATATATCGAATTTAATTCTAAAATTATGCTGTCTCGTCCGATAAAGATATATGGAACAGCATGATTTTTTAATAAAGCTGTATGTTCTTTCACTGAGGCGTCGCTATTAATACCTATGCTGAAATTTAAGATAAGTTTTTTTTTTCATCGCGGTACGGTTCGTTCTCAATGCGGTATGATTATGGTGTGAATGCGGTATGGATACGATACAATGAAGTACTGATACCGTATGACCGCGGTATAGATATCGTATCTTCACGTATATTTTGGAGGGACCACAAAAGGTCGCATATTGTTTAGGCGGATGGACGGTATGTACACTGTGTTCGAACCGTATGTTGAGAGTCTTAAGTACCCATACATACGGTATAAACTTTGTTCATTTTCGGCGCAAATCTACCGTATTTACTCCATGTTAATACGTATGACAACGGTGATAAAACGATGAACAGACGATATATCTACGGTATATCAAGCGTGTCACAGAAGCCGCCAGGGCGTCGCTGAGCTCGTATCTGTTGAGATATCTGTTGAGGTATGGGTATTATCAGCCACCACTATGCGTGGGTGAAATAAATGTTTATAGTTTCACCTTTTAATTATAACAATATTTATTAAACAATTTAATAATAACAATCTGCACTGTAGTTTTGGTAATTAATTTTCACGCAAGTGGAGATTAAATTAAGTTTGTAGTTTCTATTATTTTATTTAGTAATTCACTTATTAATTAACTGTTACACCAAACACTTTGAGTTGATAATTCTGAGATCTAAGATTCTACAAGTTCGATCTTTACTGATTGAGGTTTCGTGACTAACTGCTAATACTGCAGTAGAAAAGATCTCTCCTCGCGGATACGCGAAGGGGAGGTTTTGGAAAACTCGCGGGAAGGCGAGGTTTTTTCTATTGGTAAAAAGAACATTAAAACAAAAGCGGGAAAAAATATGGTTGGCTAGAAGAGCATTTGCGCAAGGCGATTGGGTCAGAGGCCCAAGCGTCGAGGCGCTAAGAAGGGATGCTGTAAGCATCTATATCTCTCTTCTTTTAAAACAGAGCTGTCTTTGTCTTTAGACTTTTCCGCTTTGGGTCGTAAAAATCTGAAGGATCTGAAGATTTATGTTTCCTCAATAAGGATTTTCAACGTTCACTTAAAGTTTAGACTTTCAGTTTTATGGTGTTTCAAGTGTTCCAGAGCATATTCGTTTCGTGAGAAAACGAGATGAAATTGTCTATGTTATAGTTAAGATTGTTCCTTTCAAAAGTATTGACTAATATCTATGAGTAAAGAAATTTATAAAAGGATAAAAGAAAAAATTATAAATGGAATTACATCAGTAGATGCATTATTAAAACTCTGATGATAATTGCACGTCGGTATTCTTATACCTGAGATAATAACTATGGTAACTGTTGTACCTATAGATTAAATATTCGGCTTCCAGCCTAGGACGTAACAATTCTATAATGTAAATCGATTATTTATTAAAAATTATAAAACAGAGTTTTATATGAAGTTTTAAATAATCATGTTTTATTATCGGATACTTATATTATCTTTCAAGAACTTATCGGGTAATTATAAGTTGAATAACTATATGAAGTTAAATAATCCAAAATATTAGACATGAACAGACATGGTCATGCATGATCATGTTTGAATCAATTTATAATATCAGACATGATCAAGTCTGTTCATATTTAGTCAGACATGAACCAACATATCAGGCCTGATCATACATAATCATGCATGATCATGTCTGGCATGAGGCCTGATCATACACGAACAGGCATGATCATGTCTGACCAATTTTTTTTTTTTTTGCTATCCGCTGAATTTAATATTCCTGCTAATTAACATTCTACGATCCCCATTATGATTACTGTGTTTGTTTTTTCAACAAGGTTCTACACAGTAATAGCTCCACAATCGGTGAGGCCAAACTCTGAGTACTACGTCACTATCAGTACCACCGCAATATCAGAGCCTTCTACTATCTACATTGAGTTGAACGCGGTCCTGGACTCTGGAGATAGATACAATGTTTCTCAAACAACAATCGTCGAATCCAACACAACTCGTGCAGTCAAATTTGAGGTCTGATCACCGTACATACTCATAGAGATTATTATCAGCTTTAGTGCATTTTAGTCACTTTTATATCAAAGATTCACTTTTTTCTGACCTACTGGTCAGATTCCATCAAATTTGGACAACTGATTCTCAAACCAGTAGAGAAAGGGACAGAAAAGCCAGATTCTTTTCTGCCGCTGATATCAAATGCTCAAACTACATGTGTGATTCTATTTTCAACAGATCGGAGACACGACGCCTGGGAAGTACCAGCTAGTGGCTAAAGGGCTGTCTGGAATACTCTTTGACGATACTAGAGTTCTCAATTATAAGCATAAAAATTCATCAGTTTTCATACAAACTGATAGGGCAGTTTACAAGCCAGGAAACAAGGTCTTGTTCCGTGCCGTGGTGTTGGACGCTAAACTGCGTCCTGCACCGAATGGAACAGAACTGGACGTATACATAACGGTGATTATTCAGAATCCAATTTACGGCTTTCCTCATTTTTATCCCCCTTGATCGCGGTTTTCTCTATTCATAAAACAGGATGGACAAGGGAATCGAGTCAAGCAATGGAAACCCAAGATGGACAGCAAAGGCGTGTTTTCTGGAGAGCTTCAGCTATCCGACGTTCCCGTTTTAGGAGACTGGAAGATCTTTGTCAAGGTATTCGACCAGACTATCGAAAAGGTGTTCGAAGTTGCAGAATACATTCTTCCTAAGTTCGAGGTGTTCGTAGAAGTTCCAAAATACGTGACTTTCAAAGACTCTGTGATAACTGCCATCGTCAAAGCAAAGTAATTGAGTTTCACTCAATTTTTGGAACATACACTCAGCAAAATAATTAATGGCTTATTAAAATCGGTGAGTTTCTTCATTCATATTACAGATACACACACGGCAAGCCTGTGAAAGGAGAAGTAACAATCACGGCTCACGCAGACGTCCCCACAAACTATTTTACACCGGCGTTTCCAGCAAAGGTGCAAAAGGTTGTCCCAATAGACGGAAAGGCGACCGTGAACTTTGACTTGGCTTCTGAGCTGAGGTGACTTTCAAAATCTCGAACATTTCTTCAGCTTCGAAATACGGCGATTTCACACATTGCTACTTTCTCTCTCAGGCTAATAGGAGATCGAGAACAGCTCGTAATGATCAATGTAGCTGTCGAAGAGGCGCTCACTGGCCGCAGCCAAAACACTTCCATTGAGATAAAAGTACACAAACAGAAATACACTATGGAGTTCATAAAGACCGCAGACAGCTATAAGCCTGGTTTGAAATACACAACGTTTGTGAGTCACTTATTTTAGATCAGATAAAAGACCTCGGAGTCTCAACTGCTCATCTTCCAATCGTTTCATTTTTCAATTGCAGATAAAAATCGCCTATCGCGATGGCTCTCCGGTCCAGGACCTGCTCAATCCTGTGCAGATTTCGTACGGTTTTGGCTACAATTCATCTGCTTATACAAATATCACGAGGAAGTTAAACGAACACGGGATGATCCAACTAGACTGTTATCCGCCCCTAAACACCACCGACGCGCTATTCAACATGAAGGTAAACTACGCCGCGACGATTGGAATTTAGAAAATGATCTATAAACTATTTCTCTGCATACAGGCACAGTACTTGAACTTGCGCCAGTGGTTTGACGCAACACGCCAAACTCTCTCACCAAGCGGGACTTACATACAGGCTACTACAAAGACGGAGAATCCCATGGTGTGTATAAAAGCAGCGCTAGACAAATCCTCCAGTGAATAAAATCTATGTAACTCTGTCTTCAGGTGAACAAAGACGTTGAGATCGAAGTGAACTCTACAGTTCCTCTGAAATATCTTAGCTACGAGGTGCTGTGCCGTGGCGATATCCTGGTGGCAAATTCGGTACAAGTAGCTGATATGAACACAGCAACTTTGAGGTGATTCATCTAGCCGTGGGAAAGGCAGTTTAAAATTTTCACTAAGCAGAGTTTCACCTTTATAGATTCCTCGCTACTCATGCAATCGCTCCTACTGCTCATGTTGTTGTCTACTACATGCGAAACGATGGTGAAATAGTCGCTGACACACTGGTCTTACATCTCAAGGGATTTCTGGAAAACTTTGTGCGTTACGATTTCATTTCTCTGCGTAATTATCGGATTTTAGTTTATCCTGATTACTAGTAATATCTTGCCAATCGTTTCCTGTTACAGGTCGACATCGCGACGACACCGGAACAGACTAAGCCTGGAGGAAGCGTGGATCTCGTAATTACATCTAAACCGAATTCTCACGTCGGATTACTCGGCGTCGATCAAAGCTCCATTCTACTGAAATCTGGAAACGATATCTCTCACGTTAGTAATCAGAGATCCAAAGATCTGTTTCAATATCCACACCGAGGACACTGTATCCATAATTAGACATTATTCACAGGAACAAGTAATGGAAGAGCTTAAGTCCTACGAAAAGGATAATAAGTTTTCATCGAGGCATTCTTTGAGTCATGGGTTGCGGAGTTCCTGCTCAAGCACAGCTTTCAAAGCTTTCCAGGCATGTATTTGGCCTTTGATCATTGATCTTCCAAAAGATTGAAACATACATCAGTATAATTTATTGATTTCAGGAGACCGGAACAGTTGTGTTGACCAATGGCTTTTTTCCCA
This sequence comes from Tenthredo mesomela, assembly GCA_943736025.1. Classification (NCBI taxonomy): domain Eukaryota; kingdom Metazoa; phylum Arthropoda; class Insecta; order Hymenoptera; family Tenthredinidae; genus Tenthredo; species Tenthredo mesomela. Next base: position 41,307,796 of record OX031016.1, read on the forward strand.
AGAAATGTTACTACTGTAAGATTCTTGCTAATATAGTCTTCTGACCTATAACAGTTTGAATATTAATGATTGACTGAGAACAAACTTATGCTGAGTCAAAGTATCAGCAGTCTGCTATTTGGTATATTGGTGGTTTCCTTATAATCTCATATAGCTCATATCTCGTAGCATCGCCCCGTCGCAGATACTCATCACGTGGCTTCTTACATAGTAGTATATCACATCGGGTTGCAAGTGCATCAATGGGTCAATGGCCTACTGCTGCATCAGCCGTAAGGCATGTTTCTCCAATGAAAAGGAAAGCGAAGGTGGAAAAGAAGATGGAAGTGCGCAAGAACTTTCCTGAAACCTGGATTTGGGAAATACTTGACACTGGGTAAGCCACCAGTATTAATTGACAAAGGAATTCCTATAATTCTGAAGTTCCTTTTGATCCCCACTTTGATTTTACAGATCACAAATGTTGAATCATAGTCATATTCTTTTCACTCCCTTTCATTTTCATACTAATTTTGTGACTTCCCTCTGTGTTACATTAAAACATATTCAACATTCCGATTTGTTCATCAGCATGCCGCATTATCTAGCTATTAATCAACTGACCTCAAATCTCCAGGGAATAATGCGAGCAGGAGGGATCCTTATGACATTGGTTGGTACTTGACTAACGGGCGAAAAACTTTCCACCTGCCTGCCCACCATACGTGCTTTCATCAAGTAATAATCGCGTGTTTTGTGTGTTATCTCAACTTACTCAACTCTTACACAACTCCTGCATGGATCAAGCTCCGTGTGTTCCTTACGCATGACATCCCAAACATGAAGCTTTCCGCAATTTTTTTTCGGGGTATTAGCTTATACCTTCTTTCTCTTCTTCTTCTTACATACTTACCACTTGTTCATCCACAAGGGTGCAAAATTGAGAAATGATAACTGACTACTCACTACCCGCTTTTTGAATAGACTTTCCGCTACTGTATACATCATCATGATTTATTTATGAAATTAACTGGATTTCTTCAATTTCGTTGAGTCTAAAAATTCATCTATCAACAACAGGCTTGACGGAAAAATAATTCTTCAAAGATCCGTACCAGACACAATCAGCTCTTGGGTGCTCTCTGCGTTCTCCATTAACTCCGTTTACGGATTTGGTCTCATAGAAGAACCAAGGAGGGTGCGTATGTAATTCGGTAAAGAATCTTTACACCAATCCTAAATGTCTTCTTTCTGTATTTCAGCTCTCAGTCTTCCAGCCATTTTTCTTGTCCGTCGACCTTCCCTACTCTGTGATACGGAGTGAAACTGTCGTCATACCTATCTTAGTCTTCAACTATTTGGACAGGGATGTTACCGCCGAGGTGGTACTAGAAAATGAAGGACAATTCAAGTTCGCTGAAGCAACTAACGAGGTTAAAGAGACCCCAAGTATGTTAGTGAATAACTTTGAGCAAAATTGGGGATCCAAAACTCGAACTCAAACTTCACTTCTTTCACAGAACTAGAACCTTCCCGCTCAAAGAGTGTCGAGGTAAAGGCTAGATCCGGAGCCTCAGTTTCCTTCCTAATCACACCCAAGGAGTTGGGCCAGATTACTATCAAAGCTGTGGCGACCAGCATCTTGGCTGGAGATAGCATAGAGCAGAAATTGCTAGTCAAGGTCTGGTTCGTTTATTAGTGTTTTAAAAACAGTTCATAGTTTCGATGGACTTAACTTTTTAACAGGGCTGGGTAACATTTGAAATGGTTCCATTTAAAATATGCATTTGAAATGTAAAATGGCATTTTGCATTTTCATTTTAAATGGTATTTCCAAAAGCATTTTCATTTTGTATTTAAAATGGTAAACTCAACCCATTTAGCCATTTATAAAATGCTAAATGGTAAATGGCGTAGCATGGATGATTAGGCCAAGCAATAGAGGTTTTTTTCGTGACACAAATACTACCTGAAATCTGACTGTGCAGTCATATAATAGGTAGTGCCTAGATGTTTTTTATCATAAATGCCACTCCTGAATCGTCTTGGTTTTTTTTTTAGAAACGAAAAATAGCCAAAAAAAGCAAAATTTTTGCTTTTTCGCTTATAAAATGTAAAGTATTGATCCAATCGAGAAGCTACACTGGCACTTTTTGTAGAGAATTCAAAGACGAAAAAATTAAGAGGTGGCGCGTCTCAATCGGATCATTAGTTTCGGAGAAAAGTAAAAAAAACGGAAAAAATCATCAATTTTTCAAAAATTCATAACTCAGTCAATTTTTGAGATGAAGCGTAGTCCCTTCGGAGTTAAGTTGGTATTAACATATACTTTATTGGTGCAAAACCTGGAAGCTATCGGATAAATAGTTTCTGCACAATTGTAGTTTTTTGAATTTGATGTACTTTTTTCAAGAAGGTCGTGATGCTCGGCCAGTTGTTCGATTTGAATTTTTCAAAAAGCATTTTGAAGAAGAGAGAAAATACTTGAAATCGTATAATCTCCCGATACCAACAAATGATTTTTAGTGGGTGGAAAACGGTGCCAAACAGGAGCGAAAACGCTCGAGCGCGCCGAGGTAGTCGTAGAGTGGGGGTCGCTCGCTACGCGAGGAGAAACCTGTATGTATAGTATAATATATACGGTATAATACAGAAAACGCGTTTATTTAACCAGGCAGGCCGGTTCGGTTGTCTACCTGAGCGTCAAATTCTTATTTCGCTACAAACGCTAACTAAAAAAAATACTCTAAATATCTACATGTGACCCTTTGCATAGTATTCTGGACACTTCAAAGTATTTTTTGAAGGAAGAGACATTTTTTTTGTTGTTTGAAAATTTTACAGTAGGATTCCCCTTAACGCAAACGCATTATTAAAATCTTGCAAGTTGAGAGTCGATGTAAATAACCAAGATTTTGTTGTTGTAAAATATAATGATTAAGAAACTATTTTGCATTTAATTATCCATTTCAAATGACTATTTTCCATTTTGCATTTCAAATGTATTCTGTAAAACTATTTCCATTTTGCATTTCTAATACTTTTCCTCAACCATTTTCCATTTTCCATTTCAAATGGATTCGAGATACCATTTTACCCAGCCCTGCTTTTTAATGTTTTTTCAGTCCGAAGGCGAAACTCAGTACGAAAATAAGGCGATATTCGTTGATTTGAGAAATTCCACATCTTTTGAAACATCCATTGCGGTAGATATATCTGAGAAATCAGTCCCTGGATCTGAAAATATCGAAGTTTCTGCAGTAGGTAAGAAGCCTGGAAGATGATGAGGCAAAGACAGCAAGAACTGACCCTGTTTATCGATTTACAGGCGATATCCTCGGACCGAGCCTTCCTAATCTTGCCAATCTGATCAAAATGCCATACGGATGTGGAGAACAGAACATGCTCAACTTCGTACCAAATATAGTCGTGATAAACTACCTTAAGGTATTAAGACAAGAAAAGAACTAATTCCCGTGTTGCATCGCGTATTTATGCCTTTTCTTCAACAGAGTACAAACCAATTGACCCCAAATGTGCATGAAAAGGCACTGAAATTCCTAGAAGTCGGATACCAACAGGAATTGACTTACCGCCACGAGGATGGATCCTTCAGTGCTTTTGGAGAATCTGATAACAACGGCAGCACATGGCGAGTGAAGTTTTATCTAGTACAAAAGAGTTTCTTCATGAAATCGATCGATGAATTTGTTATAATCGATTTTTTCGAATTCCAGGCTCACAGCGTTCGTTGCTAAGTCTTTCATTCAGGCTGCTGAACACATAACGATAGAAGAGAGAATGATTGAAGAGGCCTTGCAGTGGCTTGCGGCCAATCAATCACCAGAAGGAAATTTCCCTGAGGTTGGAACAGTCAGTCATCGAGCTATGCAGGGAGGGGCAGCAAAGGGGCTTGCATTGACTGCATTCACGCTAATTGCCTTCCTCCAGAACCAGGTGAATCATCGAACTCCTATTCTTCTTTCGTCAAGTTCTATTCCTAAATGAACTCAATTGATTTCAGACCAATGTCCCAGAGTACAAAAGCACAGTAGACAAAGGAGTAGATTACATAGTTCGTAATCTCGAAGGACTTGACGACGCCTACTCGCTCTGTCTCTGTGCCTACGTTCTGAACCTGGCCAAACATCCGAGCGAAGAGACTGCTTTTGAATTGATGCAATCTAAGGCTACAGCAACCGAAGATTTCAAATGGTGGAGCAAGCCTGTAGCAAAGGATGACGAAAACCCATGGTACTCAATGCCCAGCCCTGTCAACGTCGAAATGACCTCTTACGCAATGCTGACTTATCTGAAAAGAAATATGGTCGCAGAGGCTCTGCCTATTATGAAGTGGCTGGTCAGCCAGAGGAATGGTGATGGGGGATTTGCCTCCACACAGGACACGGTCATTGGAATTTATGCACTCGCTGAACTAGGAACGAAACTATCATCCGGAAACAACGATATGGGAATATCGTTCGCATATGAAAATGGGGGAGAGAGCAACCTGAATGTCACCACAGAGAACAACATGATCCTTCAGAAGCACGTCGTATGTTAATTTCCAACATCTACAGTGCCAAGTCTAAGCAATTTTCTTACTCTGTTCAAAACCCTGCTCATAGATACCTAAAACAACTCGAGAGGTCAACGTCACCGCGACTGGAAATGGATTTGCGATAATTCAAGTATCTTACAGCTACAATCTGAACGCACGTGGAGCCTTCCCTCTGTTCACGCTAAAGCCTCAGGTGGAGAAGAACTCCGACGCCAATCACTTACAGCTCAAGATTTGCTCTGGGTAAGAAGTATCGCCGATTTGTTATGAAGAACGAGTTGATTCTTGAGAAACAAACTGAACTGTTTTCTTTTATTCTAAACCCCAGATTTGTACCGACAAAAGAAGTCAGTGAGAGTAACATGGCCGTTATGGAAGTTAGTTTCCCATCCGGTTTCATATTCGACGCAGAGACCCTTGCAGCTCTGAAATCATCCGAACACGTTAAACGAGTGGAGACCAAGAACGGAGACACTATGGTCGTTTTATACTTCGATAAGGTAGAAAACCGTCGTAAGTTCATTGCGCAAATTTTCGCCTAGCATCGAATTAAACGTTCTATTATTCAGATGGTGAGTGAGGAATACTGCCCAACCGTATACGCCTACAGGACGCACAAAGTAGCCAAGCAAAAGCCAGTCCCAGTCTCAATATACGACTATTACGATTCCTGTAAGGATTTTTGAACCATTGATTGCATAAACGATCTTTTGCTTTATTCTGAACGTTTTTGTTATAATTTCCAGCTCGCAGAGCCAGAGTATTCTATGAACCGATTGCAGCTACCCTGTGCGATATATGCGAGGGAGAAGACTGCGGCCCTATGTGTGGAACAAAAACAACTGAGGAGACAGTTCAGGCTGAGGGAACAGCAGCCAACGCCACCACTCATACATCTATATAATAATTCCAAGTATTCTTCGGAAAGTCTTTTCAATCTTTTGACATGTTCATTGATCAGTTAATCTCAATTCTCAACACCTTTTCGCTTTTTCTATATTACTATTTGATATCATGATGTATATGTTATACTGGGTCCACTAGGGTGTTCCTTAATTCGATCATTCAACATTGGAATTCGAATGTGACCGAATCAAGCACCACCCTAGGGTACACATATATAAACAGGGATGCTTAACAATAAAGTCCAATTACAATTCAACCTTTTTTTATTATTTATTTAAATCCTTAAATACAAAGTCGAGTTTTTCGTATAAAAAAAGATTTGATTTAACCGTTCGTCGTCACACTACCAAATAATATCACTGTTGTCACGCTGGGTGGATTCTACCCAGACAGTTTTCAAAAAACGATTGTGAGCAAACTATCTGTCCGAATTGGTTCAAAAAATTACAGAACATGCTTCGAACCTTCTAGATTAGGGGAAGATGGGGTAATTGCAAACACCTAAGGGAAATTGAAAAAAAAAACAAGGAAATCACATAGTTATGAAATTTTTTTTTGTTGCAACCTCAATTTTGATATCTTATCTTGGCAATCCATCACAATTTATATCATTAAGGTGAAGTGAAACGTTTCAAGGCCACGGCAGGGTGCCTTGCACCGCGATAAAACAGAACTACCGAACGTTTGGTACCTCTGTCCACCGCTAGATTATTTGCAAGTATACTGGCTGCAATTTCGGTACAGGCTCTGATCTCGACTAAATGTCGATAAGGGTTGTGATCTCAACTGAATGTCGGTTTTTCAGTTATGAGTAACGGAGAATCGTCAATTCTCAGCCATTCCTCCATCAAATGACATGGGATTAGGCTCAAAGTGTGGTTTTTAATTGTGGAGTGGCTAATTATCGGGAAAATGCGATTATCTACGGCAACAGTGAATAATCTCGCGATTTATGTGGTCGATACGTCAATCTGTGAAAATTTTTGTCAAATTTTGGAAAAGTGAAATAATCAGCCACTTTCTGCCACAATTATGTGTAATCCCTCCAAGTTTCATTGCGATTGATTCAGTAGTTCCGGAGAATTCACGATTCTCGTTTTCGAAGTTCTGATAAACGTTTCACTTCACCTTAAATCAAGAATTAGGTTAAAATTTTGAATAAATACGAAACCCTTGCATTTCGCAATTACCCCGACCCCCCTGGGGTAATTGCGAACAGCACTTTGGGTAGCCCAGACGACTAGACTTGAGGTATATCCGATAATAAATTGTAACTTTGCGCGAGTATCTTGAACCCGAAAGTTAAGAGATACCCGCAGTTATTGTGAGTTCTTTACCTATACAAAAAGGAATTTAAATTATCAAAATTAATAGGGCTTTTCTTTGAGGTCATAGGTAGGGAAAAGGATGGGTTAGCCACCAAAAGCCACCTATGCAACCTTGTGATTTTACATTAACTCAGGACTCGGGTAGATTACTCCACCAAAGCCTGTTCCCTTCGGACTCGGGTAGAACCAAAGCCGATCCTTCTCCTATTTGAACAGAGCCGGGAAGTGAATCCAAGCCTGCTATCCTAAACACAAAACCTATTCTTTACTCGGATCCGGGAACCTTGCGATTCCAAGACCGTGTCTCAGACTCGGAATCGTATTTCCTTGGCCCTCGGACGCGGGAAGTTAATCCAACGCCGTTCGCTCTAGGAATGATCCAAAGCTGGTCCCTATTGGCTTATTCAGGGATTGAAATTGATTAGTTAGGAGTCAGTGCTGAAATATCCGACAAAGTTCAAATTAGAAAATATAATTGTATTCAATGATTCTAATAAACTAATTGTACATCGATTTTCTTATTCTATCCCTATTCTAATTGCGTGACTCTAAGTCGCGTTTGTGTGTAGTGTCGTTTGAAATTATCGTTCTATTTGTCGTATAAATTCTATTATTATTTGCTATGCGCGTTTATGCTTTCTATTTTGATTCTATTTCTTTCTATTCGTTTCTCTCCTATTCTCATCGATATTATTTTAATTCATACCATATGTGAATATTATATGTGATATTATTTTAAGTTGTGACCAATGATGCTTTATCTAATAAGGTATTTGATTTTGATTTTATTTCATGATTTTATATTAGTCATTTAGTTCTAGGCGATCTAAAGCTATTCAAGTGAATTTAATAAGTGATATGAGTCGCACCGGTGCTCTACCTGACTACGCTCGGAGTTATGAGTCGCAACGGTGCTATACCAGAATACGCTAATGAGTGCTTGCGTGAGCTGTTTATATATTCTTCATCCCCACTTCCTAGCGTGACGTCAGACACTTGGTCGAACGTAGAGGATTAGTGTAATCCTTTCCTTTGTTCGGTGTTTGGCGATATTTCATGTGCAATATAGCTGGATATGTTACAAAATAGGGGTGAAACATCAAAAACAACCGAGTACCTGCAGATAACCCTTACGAAAATACACTCAATTCCTGAGTGTGAACACTGAATTTTTAGTGTAAACACTGAATTTTGGGTGTAAAACTCTTAAATTGGGAGTTGACTTTCACATTTCGAGTGTTGAACTCCCAAATTGAGAGTTGACTCCCAAATTTTGAGTGTCCAACTCCCAAATCGAGGGTGGACTCCCAAATTTTGAGTGTCGAACTCCCAAACTGAGAGTTGACTCCCAAATGAGTGACACCCATGGAGTAGAAGGAGGCATATCTTCAATCTAAAGTGTGGTCTACGCTATAGATGGCGCTGTTCTTAGTAAGCGCAGGCCTACTTCCGCCTGCGTCTGCGTATAACATGTTTAATTCAAGTTTTTCCATGTTGAAAATTTCCCGCTCACAGGAAGTCCGCGTGCGCTTACCTTGCTTACTGGTAACAGCGCCATCTATTACGGGGAAAATTCGTCCCACTTTTTCAATACAGCGTGTATAGGGAGATATGCCTCCTTCTACTCCATGGTGACACCCAACAGAGGGTCAACACGCAACTGAGAGTCAACACCCAAGTTAGGTGTACGAAAGTACACCTCAGTTGAGAGTCACTACAGAGGGTTATTTTGAGGGTTATTTTGAGTTAGTCCAAGATCCCAGAGCCCCCAGACATACCTTATTTTCTAATGGACAAAATGTGGGGCTTTGAGTACTGTTCATGTGTACATTAAACGTAGGCATACTTGTAAAGTTGGTCAGACGGCCAATTTACAGGTACCAGGTGAAAAAGGTAAGTAAAAATAGGGTTAACTTATCTTACATTCTAATGGTTGATTTTTATATATATTCCACAGAATATTATTACAAAATGATATTCAACACTGCCAGACACTTTCCGCCGGCCATAACTTGCGCCAGACGCTTTAAAGCTCAAAAAAAAAAAAATAATCGAACTTTTCTTATATTCTAACGCTTGATTTTTATATATGGGGAGTTCCATATGAAATGTACAATTGGTTATCCACACCCCTTTCGATTTGTCTCAAAGTTAGTCAAGTTGAGTGATGGGTTGAAAAAAAAATTCCTCTGAATAATGAAAATTCTACCTTTTACAGGTCGCGAGTAACACCGATTCACAAATTTCGAATTATTTTTTTCAAATCGCTGTAGCTCCCAAACTACATGTCCGCGCCTGGAAGTCAAGTACGTCAAAAGTTTTGTAATTTGATGTACTTTTCGAGCCAACACTATCGGCTTTTTTCACATCTATTTCACGTAAAAAAAAGTTTCAATAGTTTTGAAAAATTTAAAGTCAGAAAATGTCTAAATCCGGTCGGTTTTTCCTGGAATTTCCCTCATATCTCTTTAACCAGTCAAGTCCCGTGACTTTTCTTTACACGAAAATTTGCGGGAAAAATAGCCGCATTTTATGATGAAAAATGGACCGCAAAAAAGTTTGGGGAACGAGATCAATATCGCGTTTTTCACGTTTTTTATACCATTAACTGAGAATCGACTTTGTCTCGCGGCACCATCGAAAAGTACATCAAATTACAAAACTTTTGACGTACTTGACTTCCAGGCGCGGACATGTAGTTATGGAGTTACAGCGATTTGAAAAAAATAATTCAAAATTTGTGAATCGGTGTTACTCGCGACCTGTAAAAGGTAGAATTTTCATTATTTAGAGGAATTTTTTTTTCAACCCATCATTCAACTTGACTAACTTTGAGACAAATCGAAAGGGGTGTGGACAACCAATTGTACATTTCATATGAAACTCCCCATATATAAAAATCAAGCGTTAGAATATAAGAAAAGTTCGATTATTTTTTTTTTTTTTAGCTTTAAAGCGTCTGGCGCAAGTTATGGCCGGCGGAAAGTGTCTGGCAGTGTTGAATATCATTTTGTAATAATATTCTGTGGAATATATATAAAAATCAACCATTAGAATGTAAGATAAGTTAACCCTATTTTTACTTACCTTTCTCACCTGGTACCTGTAAATTGGCCGTCTGAACAACTTTACAAGTATGCCTACGTTTAATGTACACATGAACACTACTCAAGGCCCCACATTTTGTCCATTAGAAAATAAGGTATGTCTGGGGGCTCTGGGATCTTACTCTATATATAGGACATGCCAGTACTGTGGCTGGATTTTCACGGCAGCAAAATACTGCCGCAGTAAAATACTGCCGCAGCGCCACGCTGCGACAGCGTAATACTGCCCGTGAAAATGCGCCGACAGCGGCAGCAAAACGCTGCTTGTCCACAACTAGTTAAATGATCACGTGGTCCATCAGTGGCTCTCATTTCTGTTTAAATTCGCTCGCGATTCCGAGCTCCGATATTTTTCGACCATTCCGAGCGCTGTTATATTGTTGGAGCCTGGAGGTAGAACTAATTGGCATCCAAAGTAAGATGATTATTAAATGTTTTTCTCATTATTATAGATGTAATTGAGGGTATGGATGGAATAACGATATGACTCGAGTAGAGTAACTTTCGCTATACCGTTCTTTCGGAAATTGCATAAAAATGATAAGTGCCAGCTCATGGACCCTACGCATGTTTTCATTTTTTCTTGTACTTAATCAAATATTCAGGGGTTGAACTTGAACTCCTCTTATATCATTCACTCTGTTACTGTTTGTAACTGATACTTAATAAGTATCAGTTAATAATAATGAGAAAAACATTTAATAATCATCTTACCTTGGATGCCAATTAGTTCTACCTCCAGGCTCCAACAATATAACAGCGCTCGGAATGGTCGAAAAATATCGGAGCTCGGAATCGCGAGCGAATTTAATGAGAAATGAGAGCCACTGATGGACCACGTGATCATCTAACTAGTTGTGGACAAGCAGCGTTTTGCTGCCGCTGTCGGCGCATTTTCACGGGCAGTATTACGCTGTCGCAGCGTGGCGCTGCGGCAGTATTTTACTGCGGCAGTATTTTGCTGCCGTGAAAATCCAGCCTGTGGCACCTTAAACTATGTCCGCACAGCTCACTAGCGATCCTGGAAGACGGGACCAGAACTAACTATCTATAGGGTGTCGAATAACAACTGACTATCGATGAGAGAAATATAGGGTGTACAAATAATAGCCAATATGATTGTCAACCGAATTAGCCGCTGACTTTTCAATAAATTAACCAATATGGGATTATTAGAATGCATTTTCAAAGTAAATCATTAATGTTTTCAAATTTGTTTATTTACAATAAATATTTCAGAAACATTTCATAGTGATAACATGACAAAATAATCCTTATACAATGTATAACCTCAATAAATTATTATATTAAACTAGCTTCTGCGAAGCGACGGACACGGCATCACCTATTTGCATAATGTTTGATGACCTGCATTAATATGCCGTTTCAAATAGCTTTTGTTCATCTTTTGTTACTATCTTGATATCATTATTGACTGTTATTCACTGCAATTCACTATTCCTAATTTCTGTACGCGTGTTCCTTTTGCGTATTAGAAAATGGTGGAAAAATTTTGGTGGCGTTTGGCTGCTTTCCCCCTCCATTGAATAGAAGATGTGCGAGTGAGAAAGAAATAGGTACACTAGCGCTCCAAGGAGACGGGATTGGCGTAACTCAAACCCTGCTGTCTCCACCTATGATTGTACACTAAACGTAATGGATTCTGATCCGGACGAGTTGGACAATTCTAGAAACAGCCAATCGGCGCTCTGGATTTTTTTAATCCAGAGCGCCGATTGGCTGTTTCTAGAATTGTCCAACTCGTCCGGATCAGAATCCATTACGTTTAGTGTACCCCCTGCTCAGAATTGGAGGTCGACTTATACTCAGGGTCGACTTATGCTCAGAACAATACAGTATTTGGTAGTGTGACGACGAACGGTTAAATCAAATCGTTTTTTACACGAAAAACTTGACTTTGTATTTAAGGATTTAAATAAATAATAAAAAAAGGTTGAATTGTAATTGGACTTTATTGTTAAGCATCCCTGTTTATATATGTGTACCCTAGGGTGGTGCTTGATTCGGTCACATTCGAATTCCAATGTTGAATGATCGAATTAAGGAACACCCTAGTGGACCCAGTATAACATATACATCATGATATCAAATAGTAATATAGAAAAAGCAAAAAGGTTTTGAGAATTGAGATTATCTGATCAATGAACACGTGAAAAGATTGAAAAGACTTTCCGAAGAATACTTGGAATTATTATATAGATGTATGAGTGGTGGCGTTGGCTGCTGTTCCCTCAGCCTGAACTGTCTCCTCAGTTGTTTTTGTTCCACACATAGGGCCGCAGTCTTCTCCCTCGCATATATCGCACAGGGTAGCTGCAATCGGTTCATAGAATACTCTGGCTCTGCGAGCTGGAAATTATAACAGAAACGTTCAGAATAAAGCAAAAGATCGTTTATGCAATCAATGGTTCGAAAATCCTTACAGGAATCGTAATAGTCGTATATTGAGACTGGGACCGGCTTTTGCTTGGCTACTTTGTGCGTCCTGTAGGCGTACATGGTTGGGCAGTATTCCTCACTCACCATCTGAATAATAGAACGTTTCATTCGATGCTAGGCGAAAATTTGCGCAATGAATTTACGACGGTTTTCTACCTTATCGAAGTATAAAACGACCATAGTGTCTCCGTTTTTGGTCTCCACTCGTTTAACGTGCTCAGATGCTTTCAGAACTGGAAGGGTCTCTGCGTCGAATATGAAACCGGATGGGAAACTAACTTCCATGACGGCCATGTTACTCTCGCTGGCTTCTTTTGTCGGTACGAACCTGGGATTTAGAATAAAAGAGAACAGTTCAGTTTGTTTCTCAAGAATCGACTAGTTCTTCATAACAAATCAAAGATACTTAGTCCAGTCGGAATGTACAGAAATTTCGGCTAATTCTATTCTTGAATATGTCCGAGTCGCCAATGTTTTTACAGCTTCATTCGATACCCAAGAACATATCCTGAAAAACTCGGTGTATGATAGGTCCGGGTTTGGAAAATAAAAAATTATTAACAATTGAAAATGCTTGATTTTGACGCAATCTTTTTATTTATCAAGTTTAGAGAAAAAAGTTTCAGACAAAAATTGTAGATCTCACTATTCTCTACAAAATCTGTCCTATAAAAAAATCACGTAGCGTTGATGGTTTGGCTGTAAATTGCAACGGAAGACTAAGCGCCGCCAAGACTCGGTTATTTTGTTTATTGCATGCAGCTCATTGAATTATCGACGCTCTCTATTGGAACTTCTCGTCAATGCAGAACCATCTTTTCCTAAGAAAAGCGCGCAAAGTTTTCCCGGCTATGTCATATAGTTTAGCAACAATGAATTTTCGCCTGAAATCCGCCCTTCCCCTATAACTTCTAGCCGAATGACCCGACAGAGTTCAACAAAAATGGTAGTGGTACGTTTTACCACGTTCTTTCGGGATCCGGTGAGAAATTTTTTTTTTTTTTTCTCCAAAAAAGGCCGTTAAAAAAGAAATAAAATTTTCGCTTATAAACAAATGATAATATCTTCGTCAATTTTCAAGTTACCGGAAACATTCTTCAATGATCTGATAGGTCTTCTTGAGACGCTTTTTTTGAAAAAAAAAATCATCTCTTAATCTTTATTAGAACCGGAGATATAGAGGGGTTCACCTATTAATTCATAATTGTTAATCTAATTAACATTTTAGAATGATTAAAGTTTGTGCGTATTTTGGAGACATTCGAGTATGATATGCAATTTGTCTCATATTTCCCGAATCATTCATCTCATTGCAACGACTGGTTCAATAGAGCGGCGTGGATAATATCGCACCGTCCGCCGAGCGAGTCCCGCCGGGCCGCGCAGTGGGGAGCGACTCGGCCAATCGCGTTCGACGTCACGCCGCTTAGTTAACAATTAGATTATCTCCCTTAATAGGTGAACCTCTCTGTATCTCCGGTTCTAATAAAGATTAAGAGATGATTTTTTTTTCAAAAAAAGCGTCTCAAGAAGACCTATCAGATCATTGAAGAATGTTTCCGGTAACTTGAAAATTGACGAAGATATTACCATTTGTTTATAAGCGAAAATTTTATTTCTTTTTTAACGGCCTTTTTTGGAGAAAAAAAAATTTTTCTCACCGGATCCCGAAAGAACGTGGTAAAACGTACCACTACCATTTTTGTTGAACTCTGTCAGGTCATTCGGCTAGAAGTTATAGGGGAAGGGCGGATTTCAGGCGAAAATTCATTGTTGCTAAACTATATGACATAGCCGGGAAAACTTTGCGCGCTTTTCTTAGGCAAAGATGGTTCTGCATTGACGAGAAGTTCCAATAGAAAGCGTCGATAATTCAATGAGCTGCATGCAATAAACAAAATAACCGAGTCTTGGCGGCGCTTAGTCTTCCGTTGCAATTTACAGCCAAACCATCAACGCTACGTGATTTTTTTATAGGACAGATTTTGTAGAGAATAGTGAGATCTACAATTTTTGTCTGAAACTTTTTTCTCTAAACTTGATAAATAAAAAGATTGCGTCAAAATCAAGCATTTTCAATTGTTAATAATTTTTTATTTTCCAAACCCGGACCTATCATACACCGAGTTTTTCAGGATATGTTCTTGGGTATCGAATGGAGCTGTAAAAAAATTGGCGACTCGGACATATTCAAGAATAGACCTTATGTACATTCCGACTGGACTAACTTCTCACCCAGAGCAAATCTTGAGCTGCAAATGATTAGCGTCCGAGTTTTTGTCCACCTGAGGCTTTAACGTGAACAGAGGGAAGGCTCCACGTGCGTTCAGATTGTAGCTGTAAGATACTTGAATTATCGCAAATCCATTTCCAGTCGCGGTGACGTTGACCTCTCGAGTTGTTTTAGGTATCTATGAGCAGGGTTTTGAACAGAGTAAGAAAATTGCTTAGACTTGGCCACTGTAGATTTTGGAAATTAACATACAACGTGCTTCTGAAGGATCATGTTGTTCTCTGTGGTGACATTCAGGTTGCTCTCTCCTCCGTTTTCATATGTGAACGATATTCCCATATCGTTGTTTCCGGATGATAGTTTCGCGCCTAGTTCGGCGAGTGCATAAATTCCGATGACCGTGTCCTGTGTGGAAGCAAATCCCCCATCACCATTCCTCTGGCTGACCAGCCACTTCATAATAGGGAGAGCCTCTGCGACCATATTTCTTTTCAGATAAGTCAGCATCGCGTAAGAGGTCATTTCAACGTTAACAGAGCTGGGCCTTGAGTGCCAAGGGTTTTTGTCATCCTCTGCTACAAGCCTGCTCCACCATTTGAAATCTTCGTTTGCTGTAGCCTTAGATTGCATCAATCCGAAGGCAGTGTCTTCGCTCGGATGTTTGGCCAGGTTCAGAACGTAGGCACAGAGACAGAGCGAGTAGGCGTCGTCAAGTCCCTCAAGATTACGAACTATGTAATCTACTCCTTTGTCTACTGTACTTTTGTACTCTGGGACACTGGTCTGAAATCAATTGAGTTAATTTGGGAATAAAACTTGACGAAAGAAGAATAGGAGTTTGACGTTCACCTGGTTCTGGAGGAAGGCAATTAGAGTGAATGCAGTCAATGCAAGCCCCTTTGCTGCACCTCCCTGCATATCTTGATGGACGACCGTCCCCACCTCAGGGAAATTTCCTTCAGGTGATTGTTTAGCCGCAAGCCAGTGCAAGGCCTTTTTTATTATTTTCTTTTCTATCGTTATGTGTTCCGCAGCCTGGATGAATGACTTAGCAACAAACGCCGTAAGCCTGGAGTCCGGAAAAATCGATTATAACAGGTTCATAGATCTGTTTCGCGAAGAAACTCTTAAATTTTGTACTAGATAAAACTTCACTCGCCATGTGCTGCCGTTGTTATCAGATTTTCCAAAAGCACTGAAGGATCCATCCTCGTGGCGGTAAGTCAATTCCTGTTGGTATCCGACTTCTAGGAATTTCAGTGCCTTTTCATGCACAGTCGGGGTCAATTGGTTCGTACTCTGTTGAAGAAAAGGCATAAATACGCGATGCAACACGGGAATTAGTTCTTTTCTTGTCTTAATACCTTGAGGTAGTTTATCACGACTATATTTGGTACGAAGTTGAGCATGTTCTGTTCTCCACATCCGTATGGCATTTTGATCAGATTGGCAAGATTAGGAAGGCTCGGTCCGAGGATATCGCCTGTAAATCGATAAACAGGGTCAGTTCTTGCTGTCTTCGCCTGATCATCTCCCGGGCTTCTTACCTACTGCAGAAACTTCGATATTTTCAGATCCAGGGACTGATTTCTCAGGTATATCTACCGCAATGCACGTTTCAAAAGATGTGGAGTTTCTCAAATCAACAAATATCGCCTTATTTCCGTACTGAGTTTCTCCTTCGGACTGAGAAAACATTAAAAAGTTAGTCTATCGAAACTATAAACTGTTTCTAAAATACTAATAAACGAACCAAACCTTGACTAGCAATTTCTGCTCCATGCTGTCTCCAGCCAAGATGCTGGTCGCCACAGCTTTGATAGTAATGTGGCCTAACTCCTTGGGTGTGATTAGGAAGGAAACTGAGGCTCCGGATCTAGCCTTCACCTTGATACTTTTTGAGCGAGAAGGTTCTAGTTCTGTGAAAGAAGTACAGTTTGAGTTTGAGTCTTGGACCTCCAATTTTGCTCCAAGTTATCCGCTGACGTACTTGGGGTCTCTTGAATCTCGTTAGTTGCTTCAGCGAACTCGAATTGTCCTTTATTTTCTAGTACCACCTCGGCGGTAACATCCTTGTCCAAATAGTTGAAGACTAAGATAGGTATGACGACAGTTTCCCCCCGTATCACAGAGTAGGGAAGGTCGACGGACAAGAAAAATGGCTGGAAGACCGAGAGCTGAAGTACAGAAAGAAGACAATTAGGATCGGTATGAAGATTCTTTACGGAATTAGGTACGCACCCTCCTTGGTTCTTCTATGAGACCAAATCCGTAAACGGAGTCAATGGAGAACGCAGAGAGCACCCAAGATGTGATTGTGTCTGGTACGGATCTTTGGAGAACTGTTTTTCCGTCAGGCCTGTTGTTGATAGATACATTTTCAGACTCAACAATTTGAATTGAAGAAATGCAGGTTATTTCATAAATAAATCATGTTGATGTATACAGTAGCGGAAAGTCTATTCAAAAAGCTGGTAGTGAGTAGTCAGTTGGTATCATTCCTTCATTTTGCACCCTTATGGATGAACAGGTGGTAAATATGGAAGAAGAAGAAGAAGAAGAAGAAGAAGAAGAAGAAGAAGAAGGTATAAGCTAATACCCCAAAGAAAAAATTACAAACAGCTATATGTTTGGAATGTCATGTGTAAGAAGAACACGAAGCTTGATCCATGCAGGAGTTGTGTAAGAGTTGAGGAAGTTAAGATAACACACAAAACACGCGATTATTACTTGATGAAAGCACGTATGGTGGGCAGGCAGGTGGAAAATTTTTCGCCCGTTAGTCAAGTACCAACCATTGTCATAAGGATCCCGCCTGCTCGCAGTATCCCCTGAAGATTTGAGGTCAGTTCTTTAATAGCTAGATAATGCGGCATGCTGATAAACAAATCGCAATAGTAAATACGTTTGAATGTAACATCGTTAATAGAAGTCCCAAAATTAGTATGAAAATGAACGGGTATGAAAATAATATGACTAAGATTCAACATTTTTGATCTGTAAAATCAAAGTGTGGATCAAAAGAAACTTGAGAATTATACATATATTTTATTATATATATATTAATTGACAAAAGAATTCCCTTTGTCAATTAATACTGGTGGCATACCCAGCGTCAAGTATTTCCCAAATCCAGGTTTCAGGAAAGTTCTTGCGCACTTCCATCTTCTTTTCCACCTTTGCTTTCCTTTTCATTGGAGAAACATGCGCCATGGCTAATGTAGGAGCAGGCCGTTGACCCACTGATGCACTTGCAGCCCAGTTTGATGTATGATATGCAACCCTACGTGATGAGTATCTACGACGGGGCGGGACTGCGAAATATGAGCTATATGAGATTATAAGGAAACCACCAATTAACCATATAGCAAAGTGCTGATACTCTGACTCAGCATTATTTTGTTGTCAGTCAATCATTATTATTTAAACTGTTATAGGTCACAAGACTATATTAGCAAGAATCTTACAGTCGTAACATCTCTTGGGAAAAAAGCCATTGGTCAACACAACTGTTCCGGTTTCCTGAAATCAATAAATTATACAGATGTATGTTTCAATCTTCTTGAAACTCAATGATTAAAGGCCAAATACATACCTGGAAGGTTCTGAAAGCTGAGCTTGAGCAGGAAGTCCGCCATGCATGACTCAAAGAATGCCTCGATGAAAACTCATTACCCTTTTCATAGAACTTAAGCTCTTCCAATACTTGTTCCTGTGAATAATGTTTAATTATGGATACAGCGTCTTCGGTGTAGATATTGGAACAGATCTTTGGATCTCTGAATACTAACGTGAGAGATATCGTTTCCAGATTTCAGTAGAATGGAGCTTTGATCGACGCCGAGTAATCCGACGTGAGAATTCGGTTTAGATGTAATTACGAGATCCACGCTTCCTGCAGGCTTAGTATGTTCCGGTGTCGTTGCGATGTCGACCTGTAACAGGAAACGATTGGCAAGATATTACTAGTAATCAGGATAAACTAAAATCCGATAATTACGCAGAGAAATGAAATCGTTGCGCACAAAGTTTTCCAGAAATCCCTTGAGATGTAAGTCCAGTGCGTCAGCGACTATTTCACCATCGATTCGCATGTAGTAGACAACAACATAAGCAGTAGGAGCCATTGCATGAGTAGCGAGGAATCTATAAAGGTGAAACTCTGCTTAGTGAAAATTTTAAACTGCTTTTCCCACGGCTAGATGAATCACCTCAAAGTTGCTGTGTTTTTATCGGCTACTTGAACCGAATTTGCCACCAGGATATCACCACGGCCCACCACCTCGTAGCTAAGGTATTTCAGAGGAACTGTAGAGTTTACTACGATCTCAACTTCTTTGTTCACCTGAAGTCAGAGTTACACAGATTATATTCATTGGAGGATTTGTCTAGCGCTGCTTTTATACACACCATGGGATTCTCCGTCTTTGTAGTAGCCTGTATGTAAGTCCCACTTGGTGAGAGAGTTTGGCGTGTTCCGACAAACCTCTGATGCAAGTTCAAGTACCGTGCCTGTATGAAGAGAAATAGTTTATAGAAGCTTTTTCAAATTCTCATCATCTCAGCGTAGATAATTACCTCAATATTGAGAAGCTCTCCATTGTCGGCGGTGTTTAGGGGCGGATAACAGTCTAGTTGGATCATCCCGTGTTCGTCTAACTTCCTCGTGATATTTGTATAAGAAGATGAATGGTAGCTAAAACAGGGCTGGTAGCGGCAGAGGCCTTAAAAAAAAGTGAGAAAAGTGAGTTTTCCACTCGAAAAAAGTGACTAAAAAGTGACTAATCAGGAGTACTTCCAATACATCTTTTTTATTATAATGAAGTACAGTTGCTACTGTATTGAGTAACGTATATGGGAATATCCATGAAATTTTTAACTTTTAAGGTATAAAAATAAATTTCGGAAAAATTGACGGCACACCTATAAAACTAGAATGATCTGTGTTCTTGAGTCTCAGTTCACACGAAAAAAATTAGAATCATTCATTTTCAAGGCTCGGTCAAGTGCTGATAAAGGAAAAATTTAAATTTAATTTTCTTTTTGAAATAATCTTTCAAAAACTATTTTTGTGGTTGAATTCGCACTCCGGTTCGACGGCGCCTAGAGTCTTATACGCGTATAATAAACGAAAAAAATAGAATAAAAAAAAAAAAAAAAATACGAAGACTACTGTAATATTTGGATTCAAATAACGGATATAAGTATTCAATAACTCTAATAAGTCATGAACTTGATTGTACTGAAGTAAATATTTGGACTAGGAAGGTCGGTACTGTGTCTGGCTTCCCTCTTGTTCCTTCGACTGTCTATGAGTGAACATGTATACCTGTGCTAAAGATTTAATTCGCATATTAATAAAGTATATTAGGGTGGTCCTTATTTGGAGCTCGGGCGAATTTTCAATCAGCCACCCCCCAAATCGACTCTAAATAATTCGAAAACGATACCCTAATTTTTTCAGATTTTTATCTAAACTCTAACCCCTCCCTAAATGAGGGTGGATTTCCCCATTTGAAATACACGTGTTTCGGCCATATTCTCAGGACATATTTTATTCTGAGAGTAATAATTCTTGAAAAAATCTGTAACTGCGGGACTTTAGTGTTCATTGGTACTCCTATTTGAGAACAAATTTAAATGATCAAAGGGGTCAATCTAGACGAATTGCACTTTAATTGAGAAAAAAAGGCAGATTAAAGGGTGTGCAATTCGTCTAGATTGACCCGTATGATATTATGAATTTTGTCTCAAATAGTAGCACCAACGAACACTAAAATCTGGCAGTTATAGATTTTTTAAAAAAATTTCACTTTTAGAATAAAATATGTCCTGAGAAAATTGCCGAAACACGTGTATTTCAAATGGGGAAATCCACCCTCATTTAGGGAGGGGTTAAAGTTTAGATAAAAATCTGAAAAAA
The DNA here is from genome assembly GCA_943736025.1 of Tenthredo mesomela. Lineage (NCBI taxonomy): Eukaryota > Metazoa > Arthropoda > Insecta > Hymenoptera > Tenthredinidae > Tenthredo > Tenthredo mesomela. The sequence continues at coordinate 41,328,293 of OX031016.1, forward strand.
TTAGGGTATTGTTTTCGAATTATTTGGAGTCGATTTGGGGGGCGGCTGATTAAAAATTCGTCCAAGCCCCAAATAAGGACCACCCTAATAGTATAATCTAATAAATGAGCTATAATAATCAGTTATTATCAACCCTCGGACATCACAAGTACTATTTTAGTTCATTTTTTGTTAAAACAAATTTTAACTCTTGTTTTTCGGATTAAAGAACTTTGCAGAAGTTATCAATTTACATCCAATTGCAAACCTAGGACTATGCTTGTCAATATACGAACTTTACGCATACTGTATCAAAAAATATTGTATGGAATTCGGGCGTAAACTTTTTGCACTCGTGTGCGCGGCAATCATTACTCGTGCGAAAAATTCTACTTTACGCCCTTGTTGCATAATAGTACATTAATACAGTAGAACCTCGTTTATCCGAGGTAATGTGGGGAGGAGGGACCTCGGATGAGCGAAAACTCGGATAATACAAAATCAGTAAAAAATTCGAAAATTTCAATCATTTTTTATGTATTTGAAACGGTAGAATGAAATTGAATCATCAAAGTATATAAATATATTTGTATAAGCACCAAAGTTCCAATCGCAAAATACTTCGCGCGTACAGCATAGGCATAGCGGGTCCATCCGCTTTATTCGAGTTTTTCCGTATGATCCGAGCATACACCAGGGCTGGGTAACATTTGAAATGGTTCCATTTAAAATATGCATTTGAAATGTAAAATGGCATTTTGCATTTTCATTTTAAATGGTATTTCCAAAAGCATTTTCATTTTGTATTTAAAATGGTAAACTCAACCCATTTAGCCATTTATAAAATGCTAAATGGTAAATGGCGTAGCATGGATGATTAGGCCAAGCAATAGAGGTTTTTTTCGTGACACAAATACTACCTGAAATCTGACTGTGCAGTCATATAATAGGTAGTGCCTAGATGTTTTTTATCATAAATGCCACTCCTGAATCGTCTTGGTTTTTTTTTTAGAAACGAAAAATAGCCAAAAAAAGCAAAATTTTTGCTTTTTCGCTTATAAAATGTAAAGTATTGATCCAATCGAGAAGCTACACTGGCACTTTTTGTAGAGAATTCAAAGACGAAAAAATTAAGAGGTGGCGCGTCTCAATCGGATCATTAGTTTCGGAGAAAAGTAAAAAAAACGGAAAAAATCATCAATTTTTCAAAAATTCATAACTCAGTCAATTTTTGAGATGAAGCGTAGTCCCTTTGGAGTTAAGTTGGTATTAACATATACTTTATTGGTGCAAAACCTGGAAGCTGTCGGATAAATAGTTTCTGCACAATTGTAGTTTTTTGAATTTGATGTACTTTTTTCAAGAAGGTCGTGATGCTCGGCCAGTTGTTCGATTTGAATTTTTCAAAAAGCATTTTGAAGAAGAGAGAAAATACTTGAAATCGTATAATCTCCCGATACCAACAAATGATTTTTAGTGGGTGGAAAACGGTGCCAAACAGGAGCGAAAACGCTCGAGCGCGCCGAGGTAGTCGTAGAGTGGGGGTCGCTCGCTACGCGAGGAGAAACCTGTATGTATAGTATAATATATACGGTATAATACAGAAAACGCGTTTATTTAACCAGGCAGGCCGGTTCGGTTGTCTACCTGAGCGTCAAATTCTTATTTCGCTACAAACGCTAACTAAAAAAAAATACTCTAAATATCTACATGTGACCCTTTGCATAGTATTCTGGACACTTCAAAGTATTTTTTGAAGGAAGAGACATTTTTTTTGTTGTTTGAAAATTTTACAGTAGGATTCCCCTTAACGCAAACGCATTATTAAAATCTTGCAAGTTGAGAGTCGATGTAAATAACCAAGATTTTGTTGTTGTAAAATATAATGATTAAGAAACTATTTTGCATTTAATTATCCATTTCAAATGACTATTTTCCATTTTGCATTTCAAATGTATTCTGTAAAACTATTTCCATTTTGCATTTCTAATACTTTTTCTCAACCATTTTCCATTTTCCATTTCAAATGGATTCGAGATACCATTTTACCCAGCCCTGAGTAATTTTCGCAAGCTTACAATTTTTTTCAGGTTCTGGGTACACTTTCTGTTCGGGTACCGTTTTATAGCTTGTAACGTTCCGGCCAGCCCCCCTCAACTCAACTACTTTTTCATACGGCTTTTTGGGCGGCTTAGTGTCACCCGATTTCAGCTCTCACCAGATGGCGTTAAACGACTAACGTCCCGAGTTTGGCGTGATGGGCGCGATGTTTTTGTTTACATAACCTACAGATCTAATTGAGTAAAATAAGTCCAGTCGTCCAGTCCGTCAAGTCTACTGAATCCTCGGAGTGATTAGTAGTCGTGCTGTAAAAAAATAACAATTGTCGTAATTCGTTAACATTTAAGGTAGTATCTCCACAAAACCACTTTTCTGCGGAAGTTATTCAAACTTTGGGTATACATAAGGAATAGCCTTCTCGAATTTAATACCTTAAATAAAAAAATTTTGCCCGTCGATTAACGGAGATATTCGCGACCAAAGTTTGAACTTTTAGCATGGGTTGAAGGTACCAGTTGATTAAAAGTTACACATTTCACATAATAACTTCAAGAGTTTTCTATATATTTTTTCCAAAAACCACTTATTTGAACATCAGTTTATTGCGAATATTTTGAAAAAAAAACCCACTGTTATTGCCCGATTAGTTGCAAAGATAAAAATTCATAAAGTTTGCAAGTTTAAGCTTTGCTCGGTTAATGGAGCCGAATGTCAATGAGCGTCTGGCAACATTGTGCAAGTGATTAAACTTTTGGTAATTTTTTCTGCTTTAAAAATTTTCCTTTCTTGTCCCGCAACTGATCGTGAGAATTAGGCATTTTTAATTTTTATATAAATCTTCATTCACGTTTCTGGAGTTTTCGCCTTTAGGTTAGTATAAAAGACACATAAAATATATACGATTGACAGATTGACAGGCGACAGAATACAAGGTTGCCATGCTTTTTGTTTTAAGTAATGAATATGTAGTTGTGTGTATCCGTATACACGCAGTGCCTGAGTATAGAGGACACTCTCAGACAAAAATAATAGACATCGGACTGCTGATTCTTATATTATTATACGTTCACACTAGAATTTATTTTTGTATCAGACTGTCGTGGAGATACTACCTTTAAATGAGTTAACATTCTAAGAAAGAGATTGATATTTTACAGCGAATTTGAGAGTCTGATCAAATCCAAAAAAATCAAGAAGTTTAGGGAGAGTTTGACCCTCAATATCCATACTTAACATTGAATATTATTTTGAGTCTATTAGTAGTTACGCTGAATATAGAAAAATACAAAATTACTCGGTTGTCGCAAAGAATCAGTAGTACCGTTGGATCGATTTTGGAATTTTTGGTCTTCAATTGTTCAGAAGAGATGCCTCTATCATATGAACATAGAACTTTTTGATATAAAGTATCATAAAGATATTAAAGTTAATTATACGATTATTAAGACCGGACCACATGCTCAAACGAGCGTTAGGTCAATAAAGGAAGAAGAAGAAGAAGAACTTTTTGATATGACTATTTTTGGTTGAGATAATAGAAAAAATAGAGAAAAAAAATTGAAGAATTAGAAAAATCTCAGTAAAAACCATTGATATATATACCAACTGGATAGCCGATCGACCAAAATTCATGTGCCCTATTGGGGCTCCAAGGCGGCCATTTTTTTTGGAGTCCCGCATTCCGCCATCTGTCGGTTATCCCGATAGATTCGCATGACAGTTATTTATCGGCCGATTACCGATATCAGTGCGGCCGATCAAGTAAAGGGTCATTTTTCAAGCGCTAATTTTCGCGCTCACTTTTTGTTCCGCATAACCACGTAAAATCCTGTAAAATTGATAGTGCCCGCGTCGTATGAACTTTGTCTGAAATTTCGGTTTGTTATTTCGTAATTTTTATTCTTGAAATAGTCCGGTCGATCATTCTCATGCCCTACGTCGTTCGCCCCGTAGTTGACGTTGTCCAGGTGATCAAACTGGTGACTCACATTCCCCAGGTCTTTTGCTTCGAAGTTTTCACTCTAGTTGTCGCCAGGCAAGTGATTTCTGACCTCCAGGATTCTCACTACGTTTTTGACGTTGTCTAGGTGTTCAAACTGATGACTTCCGATCCCCAAGTCGTTCGCTTCGTAGTTTTCACTCTCGTTGTCTTCGAGTTGTTGGTTCACGTGCTCCAGGATTTTCTTCCCGTAGTTTACGTTGTCTAGATGGTCAAACTGGTGACTTGCGTTCCCCAGGTCGTCCTCTTCGTAGTTTTCACTCTCGTTGTCATCGGGTTGTTGATTTCCCGTAAACGTAAACGTCCCCTACGTGACGAAAGTCCCAGAGGACGGAAATCAACTACCCGATGACAACGAGAGTGAAAACTACGAAGAGGACGACCTGGGGAACGCAAGTCACCAGTTTGACCATCTAGACAACGTAAACTATGGGACGAAAATCCTGGAGCACGAAAGTCAACAACTCGAAGACAACGAGAGTGAAAACTACGAAGCGAACGACCTGGGGATCGGAAGTCATCAGTTTGAACACCTGAACAACGTCAAAAACGTAGTGAGAATCCTGGAGGTCAGAAATCACCTGCCTGGCGACAACTAAAATGAAAACTTCGAAGCAAAAGACCTGGGGAATGTGAGTCATCAGTTTCACCACCTGGACAACGTCAACTACGAGGTGGACTAAACCTTCTATAACTCAGGAACGACTGGTCCCTCGAAGTTTTTGATAAGGAACTTATTCTTAGATTTCGATTAGGAATCTGCATGTAAAATCTTTTCCGTGACTTGGGAATCATGCTGTATATACAGGGCGACCCAGAACTCCCGCACCGAACTGAACAGGCGGATTCCTTGTCGAATTCTAAGACGAAAATCCCTTTGCGAAAAATTCCGCTGATCAACGGTGTCCGAGTTATCGAATTTCCAAGTTGGCCATTCAGAGAGCCCAACACTGGCCGAGATAGTGCCGGCTCAAAAGTCAACAATTGGGGCAGTGCCCGCCGTCGCATGTCTAATAATTTGGCTAGAAAATCTCATTTTTATTAATACGTAGCGGATAACGGGTGGACTTTTTACTTTGACACTTCCGCTTTTCAGTCTTTGACAGCCAGGTCGTCTGCTCCTTAGTTATCGGCCGTCAAGGTTGACCGCTCCATAGTTTTCTGCAGCCAGGTCATTCGCTCCATAGTTTCAGCGGTCTAGGTCATTCGCTCCATAGTTCTCAGTCGACTAGGTCGACCGCTCCATAGTTTTAGCGATCCAGGTCATTCTCTCCATAGTTCTTGGGCGTCTAGGTCGACCGCTCCATAGTTTTAGCGATCCAGGTCATTTACTCCATAGTTTCAACGGTCCAGGTGATTTGCTCCATAGTTTTAGCGGTCCAGGTCATTAACTCCATAGTTTTAGCGGTCCAGGTCATTCACTCCATAGTTCTCGGCCGTCTAGGTCAACCGCTCCATATTTTTAGCGATCCAGGTCATTTTCTTCATAGTTTTTGGCTGTCTAGGTCGACTGCTCCATAGTTTTAGCGGTCCAGGTCATTCACTCCATAGTTCTCGGCCGTCTAGGTAGACCGCTCCCTAGTTTTAGCGATCCAGGTCATTTGCTCCATAGTTTAGTTTTAGAAAATGACCTGGATCGCTAAAACTAGGGAGCGGTTCACCTAGACGGCCGAGAACTATGGAGTGAATGACCTGGACCGCTAAAACTATGGAGTGGTCGACCTAGACGGCCGAGAACTATGGGGTACATGACCTGGACCGCTAAAACTATGGAGTAAATGACCTGGACCGCTAAAACTATGGAGCAAATGACCTGGACCGCTGAAACTATGGAGTAAATGACCTGGATCGCTAAAACTATGGAGCGGTCGATCTAGTCGGCCGGGAACTATGAAGCGAATGACCTAGACCGCTGAAACTATGGAGCGAATGACCTGGCTGCAGAAAACTATGGAGCGGTCAACCTGGACGGCCGATAACTAAGGAGCAGACGACCTGGCTGTCAAAGACTGAAAAGCGGAAGTGTCAAAGTAAAAAGTCCACCCATTATCCGTTACGTATTAATAAAAATGAGATTTTCTAGCCAAATTATCAGACATGCGACGGCGGGCACTGCCCCAATTGTTGACTTTTGAGCCGGCACTATCTCGGCCAGTGTTGGGCTCTCTGAATGGCCAACTTGGAAATTCGATAACTCGGACACCGTTGATCTGCGGAATTTTTCGCAAAGGGATTTTCGTCTTAGAATTCGACAAGGAATCCGCCTGTTCAGTTCGGTGCGGGAGTTCTGGGTCGCCCTGTATATCACTGTGATATCAAATCATGAATTGATAGGTAGCTTGATGCCACCAAGCACAGATGGCGATACACGGGACTCCAAAAAAAATGACACTCAACTGGCCTCACGCTTCGGCCTATATTTCATACGCGATCGGCTATCCAGTTATAATATATATCAGTGGTAAAAACTAAGCGAGTCAGGCAATTTTCGCGATATCAAAAAGTTCTATGTTCATATGATAGAGGCATCTCTTCTCAACAATTGAGGACCAAAAATTCCAGAATCGATCCAACGGTACTACTGATTCTTTGCGACAACCGAGTAATTTTGTATTTATCTATATTCAGCGTAACTACTATTATAGTCCAGTCAATAGAGATTTTTCCGTGACAAAAATCCCACCTGAAATCTGATTGTGCCACGTTTTGAAGAACGGTTCACAGATGAAAACGTACGTGTTTCCAACTCCTAGTTTTTTCCGGCTGTTTTTTAAACAATGTTTAAAAACGGAAAATCCGTTTTTTTAGTAGTTTTTCGCTTCTGGGATGGAAACTGATGGAGCAATCTTGGTACTCCAACGAGAAAAATTGTAGAAAATTGAACAACCTTCAAAATGAGCCTCTGATGGACTCGATCGGGGCATTTTTAACCGAGAAAAATCGAAAAAACCTTTAAAAAAAGGTGTTTTTTCAAAAATTCATAACTCCGCCATTTTACAAGTCGTAGCATAAGCCTTCCGCGACGTAGTAGTGAATAACATTTAGATAACGTGGGCGAAAAATGGGCACTGTCGGATGAGTAGTTTTTGCACAATTGTAAATTGAATTTTTTTATGCATCATTTTCGATGAGCCACCCTTGCTCGAGAAGTGGTCCGATCGTAATTTTTCAAATCGATTTTGAAACTAGACTATATTCCCTACAAATCGTTCATTTATAATTTGTCGCTATTTCGCGTCGAAATAGGTGAAAAATGCATCCAAACATAGGCATGAACGTCGGAGCGCGAGAAAGTAGGCGGCTGGTGGGGGCGGTCGACTGCGGCGGAGAAGCGTATGTATAGTAATAGAGCACCTTCATTATACGCTTCTCCGCCGCACTCGATCGCCCCCACCACTTGCCTACTTTCTCGCGCTCCGACGTTCATGCCTATGTTTGGATGCATTTTTCACCTATTTCGACGCGAAATAGCGACAAATTATAAATGAACGATTTGTAGGGAATATAGTCTAGTTTCAAAATCGATTTGAAAAATTACGATAGGACCACTTCTCGAGCAAGGGTGGCTCATCGAAAATGATGCATAAAAAAATTCAATTTACAATTGTGCAAAAACTACTTATCCAACAGTGTCCATTTTTCGCCCACGTTATCTGAATGTTATTCACTACTACGTCGCGAAAGGCTTATGCTACGACTTGTAAAATGGCGGAGTTATGAATTTTTGAAAAAACACCTTTTTTTAAAGGTTTTTTCGATTTTTCTCGGTTAAAAATGCCCCGATCGAGTCCATCAGAGGCTCATTTTGAAGGTTGTTCAATTCTCTACAACTTTTCTCATTGCAGTACCAAGATTGCTCCATCAGTTTCCATCCCAGAAGCGAAAAACTACTAAAAAAACGGATTTTCCGTTTTTAAACATTGTTTAAAAAACAGGCGGAAAAAACTAGGAGTTGGAAACACGTACGTTTTCATCTGTGAACCGTTCTTCAAAACGTGGCACAATCAGATTTCAGGTGGGATTTTTGTCACGAAATCGCCTTCTTTTTCTTCTATTGACTGGACTATTAGACTCAAAGTAATATCCAATGTTAAGTATGGATAATGAGGGTCAGACCCTCCCTCAACTTCATGATTTTTTTGGATTTGATCAGACTCTCAAATTCGCTGTAAAATATCAATCTCTTTCTCAGAATGTTGACCTATTTAAAGGTGGGGATACCCCCTTAACTGTGAACTTTTAGATAGATATTAACACATTGATGACAGTGAATTCGATAGAGTGATAAAAATGCCTCGGAAGTGTCTCATACCAAATTGTGACATTACGAATTCCAGAAATAATAATTTGCACATGTTTGTCGTCTCATCAAAAGACAACGTTCTTCTATTGTGGCAGAATGCAATTAACGCATCGTCTCCGCCAACTCCAATTGTGTTAAAGCCCAAGCGATTGATTTGTGAGAACCATTTCGCCGAAGGTGACATTCTCTCACAACGAGAGCTTCGGGGGCTAGATGGAAAAATCTTGGGGGTGGTAAGTAAATTGTGAAAATTTAATTCATTGTCAGTGCTTCAGTATCCTTAAAGCTTACATATTATAATGGTCCCTCGATTTATTGTAGTCGACGTATTCTCGAAAACAAGTGAGAAACGGAGCAGTACCCTCTATTTTCACCTGGACACCGAGCCATATAGAATCCCAACAACTGGTGGATCTTGTCGTCTGCTCTAGAGAAGATTCATCTCAATCAGATAGAATTACAATCACAACAGAAACAGCAAATGAACTAGGGAAAGCCCAGACAACTAGAGGAGCAACTGATTTTATCTCTCATGATTCATTGACAGCCTGTGTATATCCTGATACAACAGTGTGTTCACAGTGTGCACCAGTTGAGTCAAATATATTGCCAGGGACAGAAATCAACATAGATACTGCTGAAAAATTCGACGATACAGGGAGTTCAACAGAAAGTTCTCGTGATGCTCCTGAAATGATTTTCAGTAAGGCAAGTGAGGCTCAAGCTTGTATAGAGTGGGGGTTTCAAGATTTATTGGCAGATAATAGCTTGGAGCTGCCTCCATCATGGAGCAGAAACGATATATTAAGTGCAGAAATTAACATCGTACATTTCTCCGTTGTCTCATGTGTTCAAGTGGATGGAGTTTTGAAAACAGGGATTTTAAAAGAAATCATTGTTGAGCCTTCCATGAAACTTCAAGTTCGTGTAACAGGTAATGAAGTAGATATGTCTAAGTTTGGGATTGCTACTGCTATCACTAGTAGACAAGACATTCATCGTGCATTATCGTTCATTGACCAAATGAATGTTTGTTCTGGCTGCCAAATACCAAACGAATTGAAAGAATTTGAGTCCAGTGTGATGTATACTGATAATCTGGGTCGAGGAAGGCAACATAAATGTCCTTTACTCTTCAATGCAGAGCAGTGTCGTTTCTGTAAGACAGCCAAAAAGAGTCTAGCCAGAAAAAGAAAACGTCACAGCAAAGAAAATAGCACCGTTAAACGACAGCGTTTCTCTTTTCCACCCCACCAACAACTATTCGTGAAGCAGTTACAAAACAAATTGGTAAAGGCAAAGAAGCAAAAGAAAAAGATACGGGAAAATAATCGTAAACTGAGGGAGAAACTAAGCATATGTCAATCACAGATGGCAAACATGTCGAAGGAATTGGTGAATAAAAAAATGAAGCATGAGAATATTCCAAAAAATCAGGTCACTGCTGTCAATGAAATCTTGGAAGCTGCCAGACACAAGAACCCCAAAGGTCGTCGATATTCTGAACCGTGGCTGATGCTGTGTATGATACTCCACATGCGTTCCCCTGCTGGCTATAATGTGCTTAGAAATAATGAAATTCTACCATTACCATCAGCTACAACGATTAGGAGGTAATAAATTGAGAAGTTCCTTTTAGTATTCTTTTTTAATAACCATTTATCTCTTTCTAGGAATTTGGAAATTATGGAAACCACTTGCCGGTTTGATCCAAGCTTTTTCGAATTAATGAAGAAGTTCTTAGATAAAAAGGAAGAGATACAGCGACACGGTATCCTGTTGCTGGATGAAATGATGACACGTGAAAGTGTCTCAGTTAATACTACTACACTGACGTATACTGGCCTTGTTGATTAAGCAGATGGAAAGGTTGCCACAGACTTCAAAGAACGAGCAAATCATGGCTTAGTACTTATGTTTAAATTAATTACTGATTCATATACCCAACCCATTGCTGCTTTCGCTGCCAGAGGTGCAACAACTGGAATAGTTTTGTCTGAATTAGTGGTCAAAGCTATAATATTATTGGAGAAAGCAGGAGCCAAAGTTCATGGTGTGGTGTGTGACGGTGGTGCAACAAATAGAAAATTCTGGAAAGAACTAGGAGTGAACTGTAAAAGGGAGACCCTTAAGAATTATTTCCCACATCCTATCGACCCTTCTCGTAAAATCTATGTTCTTTCTGATACCCCCCATCTTATAAAAACTGTACGAAATCGGCTTGTGAATGAGTCTACACTACGGGTGAGTTGGAAAATCAAATTTTACCACCAATTATGACTGCATTACTGATTCAATTCATATTTCATTTCCTGTAATAATACCTCATTGATTATAGATGGATCCTTCGAAGCCTGAGATAAAATGGGTGCATTTTGAAGATGTGTATGAAGCAGATAAAAATAACCCAGGGAAATTGAGGGTTTGCCCCAAGATTACTCCCCAGCACTTGAAACTGAAAAGTTCTGCAAAAATGCGAGTTCGACTGGCAGTTCAAGCAAGTTTCTAGTGATGAATCATTCGAGTATCAATGAAATTAATCAATAAACTGTACAGGTTCTCAGTAATTCGATGGCGCAAGGTTTAAGGTTTTATCAATACCGAATTCCAAGTCTCAATGACTGTGAAGAAACCATTGCTTTTTGCGAGTGGATAAATAATTTATTCGATGCATTGAACATAAAAATCCCTAAGGGTAGGATCCAGGAGAACAACTCAAATCCATTACCTCAAGGGCTACAACCGAACAACCATTACTATAAAGTACATATAAACTAGTTCAAAGCTGGTCTTTCATAGATTATACTTTGTGATACTCCGTCTAACTGTCTAGGAACTTGAAAAGTCACTGAGTAAGCTCAATGAATGGGAGATTAAAGCTGAGCAGGGAATAATCAGTAAACACTGTTTCCCCACACCACAAACAGCTGACGGTTTGAGAGTAACTTTAAAATCTATGATGGATCTCACAGACTATTTAACTCAGAATGGACATTCGCATGTATTCTCAGGAGAAATCAATCAAGATCCACTAGAGGTTTGATGTTGAATGATGGGCAATTGATCACAAATGCTTCTAGCTGCCACTACTTTTGCTCTCGCTGTTTCTTTTCATCATTTACTGCTTATACTTGAACGGCTGTGACCTCTCTGCATTTTTATCATTTTCTCACTGCTGCTGGTGTGTTGTTTCTGTTTGTTTTTACTTCAGCAATTCTTTGGGACGGTACGACAAGCAGGTGGATGTAACGACCACCCCTCTACGCCTACGTTTCTCCAAATTTATAAAATTTTATCATCGTACAGTATATTGAAACCCCCAAAAACTGGCAACTGTACGTTGAATAAAACCAATTCTGAATGCCTTGTAACTCTCACAGAACTGAAAGAATTATATATTAAGGGGAGACTTCGGTGAAATTTTGGGCAAAAACAGGTTTTTTAATTCTTAAAACTTTGAAAAGACGTGTATAAAAAAATCCTTGCAGCAGTTTTTGAATAATGTCAGTATAGATAGTGAAAAAAAGTTTCAGCCTCCTGCGATGAAAGTGTATGCGCAAGGAATTTTTGACAGCGGTGAGAAAAATCTTCTTCGCAAGGTTCCTGCGCTTACATTTTCATCGCAGGAGGCTGACATTTTTTTTCACAGTCTATATACTGACATTATTCAAAAACTGCTGGAAGGATTTTTTTTTACAACCTCTGATAGCGATTTTCAAAATTTCACCGAAGTCTCCCCTTAATCACAAGAAGCCAGACACAACCTTGGTAGAGAATCTTAAGCAAAAGCTTAAATGTTCTATTTCCACCGATGATTGGGCTGATGATGACATTTTTTCAATGCACGAACATGACTATTATCAACCTGAGATTCATGATTGCCTTATGTACTATGTTTCTGAATATTTATGCTCGCGACTTCTAAAAGCGAGTGATTGTGAAACTTGTAAAAAAGTTCTGACTGAAAATACCTTTGAAAATCACCCTATTACTGCATATGCGAGCATGAAACTTAATGATAAAATGGTTCATCCAAATCGAGGCTTTTATTTATTAATTACGAAAATTGAATCCCTATTCCAAAAACACTGTAATTCAACTTTTGTTTCTGAAGCTATCATCACTGACGCGATTGATCAGGAAATCCTTTCATTCCCATGCCCTACTCATGCACAAGACGTTTTATCTTCGATAATTCTGTATTATGTTCGCATGCGTATGCACAGATATGCTCAACGTGCCAATAATGATTACGTTAAAGAAAACCAATTACAGAAAAAAATGGCTAAATTCTGTAATACGCGAGTGTGATAAATAAAACAAATTGATAACTAATGTGTGTGACGTTGTCTTAGGTATTATTACATCCATCCCCTATTTGTCTCTTGTGAACTTTCCTATTCGTGGTCGACGCATTTTTTTTCATCTATAAACCCCAACGACTCAACGGTAGTTTATACTTGGATTCGTACGCGCCGCGCAATATCCGGGCGCTGAACAGTCAGCGCTCCACGCGGTTTAGTTCGCTTGGGTGACACTATGCGGCCCAGTCCCAACGGCCGAGATACAGGGGGCTGGTTCCGGCTGTGTTGGCTACCGCCAGCGCAGCCGGAGCACGTCCATCCAGCAGCGGAATCCCGCAGTTCCGTGCATCCCGCGAGTCCGTGCCTCCCGCGAGTCCGTGCCTCCCGCGATTCCGCGCACCCCGCGGAATATCGGTATAAAAAAGGGGCCGCGGAGGCAACAGCTACCGATTGTGTGGCAAAGCGCCCGTCGAGTCACATCTATTAAATTCATTAGGCACGTAGCCAAAATAGTGCGTGACCTTTATTTGCTCTTAAATCGCATTTCGATACTTGCTAAAATTGAAGTGATTAAAATCGCGATTTCTGATATTGAAAAATATAAGTCTAATTAAAATTAAAATTCACATCACACTCTTCAAAGTTTTTTTTACTAATTTTTTATAAATAAATAAATTAGACTGCAAATATCAAAGTCGTCATAATAGCTAATTATCGGCGCAAATTAAACCAATCGAGGATTGGAAATCCTCGGTTAAAATAAACAAACCTTCGACTTGAACAAAACTCAGCAATAAAACATCAAAATCGGAACATTGATTAAAACAATTATGAACTCTGAATAAATCCAATCTTATCCTACTGTATTATTTCTCTAATACAATAGTTTATATTCTATTCTACTCTTGTTTATTCTTTATGATTTATTAATATTCTACTTCTACGCACGATATACTATTTCATGTATATTCTTTTGTATCGTTTCCTGTGCTCAACGATTTAATTTCATTAAACATTATCTATTGTTAAAACGACATCTATTTCTTTCAATTTCCTATTTCCTTTAATTAACAATCTCTAAATATTTCAGCTTGCTTCCTTTATACGCAGTTAACAAACGACAGCTACCGTGCGGGTGCAAAACCCAATCCCGAGTCTAGTCGTACAGCTTGGTACGCTTAGCGACACCCAGCTCTGTGTTATCGCAGCAACGGTTGAGTTATATGCTCAATCCGCGTCTGTCGCGCAGGCTCGGTTAGCGAAGCAGATCCAAGCTCAGTAGGTAAACAGCTCAAATCGGTTGACTTCTGATTTGAGTCTGTAATAGGGTATTTTGTGGTTTTTCACTTTTTCCACCAGAGGAGCTCCAAATCACACCCGTGACAAAGACACTCACGCGGACTAGCACCATATCTCCAGCCATCAGCTGAGATATTGGTGCAGTAAGTTACAAGCTCAAGATAAGTTGAATAAGATACTTCAAGGTCGCTCTTTCAAATGGATCGGTCAAAAAGTTGTAATGAAAAAAGTAAAATAATCTTCAATTCAAAAAATGTCGTCATCGCTATTTCATTAATTTTTATTATAGCTCTCCTGACCGGCACAGTTATCTGGCCCGCATTTTTATATTGTTTACGTGCTTACAATTAATAAAAAAAAAAAAAAATCAGGCTGCTATCATCTTCGGTCAACAAGTTATAGTAGTTGAAAAAAAAAAAATGCTCCTCACAGTGACTTATGATTTTATCGAGGATTTTTGTACTCATAACATACGGAATAGTATATTTCGTATCGGGAAGTTGGTGATCCCTGCACGAGTGCGACGTATACCGCCCGAGGGTATACCCGCGAGGGTGGCAAGAAGCACGAGTGCAGGGATTACCAACCCGCCATCGTTACGTATACTATTTTTTGACACAAGCAGGGAAGAAACCATAACATAACATAATATTAATAACCAAGTATTTCTAAGCACGTGTACGCTCGAGAAATTAAAAAGCTGATGGCCAGCTTGCAATAAACAGACGAAAAACCTTGAGCGTACGTGGTGCCAAGTTGGCTGTGATTGAGTGTTAACTCTCGCGATAATGCAAACAATGAAAATTTGTGACTCATTACGGTTCACTTCAGCCGACTTCAGGGATCAATCACTTCCCGCACTTTCCACAGGCATGGGAAAACGCTCTTCCCGCACGCTGTGTCAAAAATGAATTTAAATATACTAGAACATCACAGTTACCTTTAAGAAAAAGTATTTGTCAGTCGAAAACACCCTTGGGGTATCCAATTTTTCCTTGAAATGGACACAACTACCATATCCCTCACAAAAGTTTGAAATTCCATGGACATGCCCATATAGTCGAATTCTTTACCAACCGGCAATGGTTTATATTGTCAATCGACAGGGGATTTCGGGTGATTCATAAGTATAATACTGTTTTATGTCAAATTTATAACAAATTCATTGTTTTTCCAATATTGTTTGTCATTTATGAAACCTAGAGATAAAATTGAAAAAAAAATAATTTAATCATGATTGTGACGAGAAAAAAGTGACGAAAGTGACCATTTGGTCGAAAAAAGTGACAAAAAGTGACTTTTATGAAAAAAGTGAGAAATAGTGAGAAAAGTGATCAGTTACCTGCAGCCCTGCGAAAATCGTACGAAATCTGCACAGGATTGAGCAGGTCCTGAACCGGGGAGCCATCGCGGTAGGCGATTTTTATCTGCAATTGAAAAATGAAACGATTGGAAGATGAGCAGATGAGACTCCGAGGTCTTTTATCTGATCTAAAATAAGTGACTCACAAACGTTGTGTATTTCAAACCAGGCTTATAGCTGTCTGCAGTCCTTATAAACTCTATAGTGTACTTCTGTTTGTGTACTTTGATCTCAATGGAAGTGTTTTGGCTGCGGCCAGTGAGCGCCTCTTCGACAGCTACATCGATTATTACGAGCTGTTCTCGATCTCCTGATAGCCTGAGAGAGAAAGTAGCAATGTGTGAAATCGTCGTATTTCGAAGCTGAAGAAATGTTCGAGATTTTGAAAGTCACCTCAGCTCAGAAGCCAAGTCAAAGTTCACGGTCGCCTTTCCGTCTATTGGGACAACCTTTTGCACCTTTGCTGGAAACGCCGGTGTAAAATAGTTTGTGGGGACGTCTGCGTGAGCCGTGATTATTACTTCTCCTTTCACAGGCTTGCCGTGTGTGTATCTGTAATATGAATGAAGAAACTCACCGATTTTAATAAGCCATTAATTATTTTGCTGAGTGTATGTTCCAAAAATTGAGTAAAACTTAATTACTTTGCTTTGACGGTGGCAGTTATCACAGAGTCTTTGAAAGTCGCGTATTTTGGAACTTCTATGAACACCTCGAACTTAGGAAGGATGTATTCTGCAACTTCGAACACCTTTTCGATAGTCTGGTCGAATACCTTGACAAAGATCTTCCAGTCTCCTAAAACAGGAACGTCGGATAGCTGAAGCTCTCCAGAAAACACACCTTTGCTGTCCATCTTGGGTTTCCATTGCTTGACTCGATTCCCTTGTCCATCCTGTTTTATGAATAGAGAAAACCGCAATCAAGGGGGATATAAAAATGAGGAAAGCCTTGAATTGGATTCTGGATAATTACCGTTATGTATACGTGCAGTCTTGTCCCATTCGGTGCAGGACGCAGTTTAGCATCCAACACCACGGCACGGAATAAGACCTTGTTTCCTGGCTTGTAAACTGCCCTATCAGTCTGTATGAAAACTGATGAACTTTTATGCTTATAATTGAGAACTCTAGTATCGTCAAAGAGTATTCCAGACAGCCCTTTAGCCACTAGCTTGTACTTCCCAGGCGTCGTGTCTCCGATCTGTTGAAAATAGAATCACACATGTAGTTTGAGCATTTGATATCAGTGGGAGGAAAGAATCTGGCTTTTCTGTTCCTTTCTCTACTGATTTGAGAATAAGTTGTTCAAATTTTATGGAATCTGACCAGGAGGTAAGAAAAAAGTGAATCCTTGATATAAAAGTGACTAAAATGCACTAAAGTTGATAATCTCTATCAGTGTATAAGGTGATCAGACCTCAAATTTGACTACACGAGTTGTGTTGGATTCGACGATTGCTGTTTGAGAAACATTGTATTTATGTCCAGAGTCCAGGGCCGCGTTCAGCTCAATGTAGATAGTAGAAGGCTCTGATATTGCCGTGGTACTGATAGTGACATGGTACTCAGAATTCGGCCTCACCGAGTGTGGAGCTATTACCGTGTAGAACCTTGATGAAAAAACAAACGCAGTAATCATATGATGGGGATCGTGGAATGTTAATTAGGTCAAGTTTTTTTATCACGACTGTGTGAATTAATCATCTCCCTGGCGGCTTCTGTGACACGCTTGATATACCGTAGATATATCTTCTGTTCATCGTTTTATCACCGTTGTCATACGTATAAACATGGAGTAAATACGGTAGATTTGCGCCGAAAATGAACAAAGTTTATACCGTATGTATGGGTACTTAAGACTCTCAACATACGGTTTGAACATCGTGTACATACCGTCCATCCGCCTATACAATATGCGACCTTTTGTGGTCCCTCCAAAATATACGTGAAGATACGATATCTATACCGCGGTCATACGGTATCAGTACTCAGCGCCGTGCGAAGGGGGGGGGGGGGGGGGGGGGGGGAAGGGGGCGGTCGCCCCGGGCGCCAAAATTTTAGGGTGCGAAAATCTTGAACCACGTAAATAACACGTAGCAAGATCATTTCAGCAGGTCCCGGACTTTTTCGACTTTTTTCTCGACTTTTTCCGAAAAAAATTAGACTTCGACTTATTCTCTCGATTTTCAACATTTCTCGTGATTTTTTTGCTTTTATATACTATTAACAATTTTTTTTTTTTTATATTTCCGCAAGTTTTTTTCTCAGTTTTGTAAATACAGAAATACGTTCCGATACTGAATTAATTAAATCCATCTATTTATGAGGTATTCCATGCCAACTCGACCAATGATTTTCCTTCACCAGTTTATATTTGATTCATAATTTTTCCCACTGTTACCCTAACTCTAACACCCATTCATGAATTTTTTCAGATTTTTTTTCAGATTTTTTTTCCGAGCCGTTATTGATTTATGAATTTTCGAAACTTCGAACAGAAACAAAAACGAAAAGCGAAACCCGCTTTTGATTTGAAAAAAAAAAAAAAAATCTGAAGAATTCGGTGTCCGAAGACGATCATTTTGACCCCTATTCGAAACTGGAAACTATATTTCTTACACTTATTTTGCTGATTTAGGAAAAAATTATTCCCTTAACGTATAGTGGATAATGGCTCGCAGAATTGTTTCGATCAAAATTTTCGAAAATGATATCAATAGTATCTCTGATGGTTACAACCCATTATCCGAAAGATACAATTCATAATTTTTTCTTAGATCGGTAAAAAATATGCTCAAAATGATCGTCTTCGGACACAGAGTTTTTGAGATTTTTCTCAAAACAATCCAAAGTGTCTTTCTGTTAGAAGTTTCGAGAGTTCATGAATAAATAACGATTCGAAAAAGAAATCTACAAAAATTCACGCGTGGGTGTTAGAGTTGGGGTAACTGTATGAAAAAATATAAATCAAATAAAAAATGGTGAGGGTGAGGCATTGGTCGAGTTGGCATGGAATACTTCTCATATAAAAATATATCAAGAGACTCGGTAGAGTCTCGCGCCAAGAGCAATAATAAAAAAAGCGCGATCAAGAGACTCGGTAGAGTCTCGCGCCAAGAGCAATAATAAAAAAAGCGCGAGACTCGACCGAGTCTATATACCCGAACGGCAGCTAAACGGCGTTGTGGGAAAACAGTATTTCCTAATTTCTTTCTTCTCGCAATATCCAGGGGATTGGAATATTTATCCTAGAATGTGGGTACCAAGAGCTTTCATTTGAGTCTAACTTCGATTGAATCAGTGCACGGAAAGCTGAGGTATGATTATTTCTAGTTTCCGAGTACCCGTTTCGTCTGAAAATTTTTTCGTCGTTTCACCTCCTTCAGCCAGATCTGACAGTTCACTAAAGCTATGCGGATAAAAATGAGGAAAGAGTGGCCACCACTAGACAGCAGTGACATCAGTTGCAAGATGGCGCTCTTATAATATTTTTAAAAATTCCGAGTGTTAACGGAGTCGTCGCCGGGAGTTGTCTTCATACATCATACGCTTTCGTTATTTGTGACCAGGACCACCGCTACGTCGCTTTCGTCCACTAGGTCGACCGTACCGTAGTTTCCGTCCTCCAGGTCGACCGCTACGTAGTTTCTGTCCTCCAGGACCACCGTTACGTAGTTTCTGTCCTCCAGGACTACCGCTACGAAGTTTCCGTCCTCCAGGTCGACCGCTACGTAGTTTCCGTCCTCCATGTCCACCGCACCGTAGTTTCTGCTCTCTAGGTCGACCACTACGTAGTTTCTGTCCTCCAGGACCACCGCTACGTAGTTTTCGTCCTCCAGGTCGACCGCTACGTAGTTTCCGTCCTCCAGGTCCACCGCTACGTAGTTTCCGTTCTCTAGGTCGACCGCTACGTAGTTTCTGTCCTCCAGGACCACCGGTACGTAGTTTTCGTCCTCCAGGTCGACCGCTACGTAGTTTCCGTCCTCCAGGTCCACCGCTACGTAGTTTTCGTCCTTCAGGTCGACCGCTACGTAGTTTCCGTCCTCCATGTCCACCGCACCGTAGTTTCTGTTCTCTAGGTCGACCACTACGTAGTTTCTGTCCTCCAGGTCCACCGCTACGTAGTTTTCGTCCTCCAGGTCGACTGCTACGTAGTTTCCGTCCTCCAGATCCACTGCTACGTAGTTTCCGTCCTCCATGTCTACCGCACCGCAGTTTCCGTCCTCCAGGTCGATCGATTATAAGTAATTATTAATGAACAATTGATGTTGTACACACGACGTTCTTAACTACGTGGCGGTGGTCCTGGAGGACAGAAACTACGTAGAGGTCGACCTAGAGAACGGAAACTACGGTGCGGTGGACCTGGAGGACAAAAACTTAGCAGTTGGTGCGCGCAAAGTGAATCGCCCTGTATATTTTTAACTATTTATTTCAATATTTAAATATCCATGAATCTGTGGACAATAGGAAGCTGCGTTGTTCATCAGCGTCGTTTTTAGAGCTCGGTACTTGTTTTTCCGTTTTTCACTATTTTCGTGTTCACTTCTTGTTTCGCGTAACCACATGAATAAATAAATATATATATATCGATGAAGGAGGAGGTTTGCGCGCAGGGTTACACGTTGCAGGCATATAGAGTTATTATAACGGATTATAAGGAAACAATTCGTAGAACTTAATGAAAAACGAACACACATGTTACGACTGTCAAAAAAAAAAAAAAAAATTTATAAACACATACGTGTATAAAATACAAAATTGTACAAAAAGTAGTGAAATCAACAACAAAAGCACCTATGGTGCAAAAACCTTTCGCCAAGTGCAATAATGTGGTCCCTACTCAAAACGAAAGAATAGAAAGAAAAATGTCCACGTACAAAAGTACACTGAGAGACTCTTCGTGTCAATAAATGGTAAAACTATATCAAAGTTTAGTATGGTAGGGTTCGAAAGTAGGGAAGACAGCGCAAAATACACTAGTTATTCGTAACGTTATACTGAAGTTTCATATTGCCATAGCAGATTTTAACAAGAAAATACGAGATATTAGTATGGTCAATATGAAATATTAGAACGTTGTATGTCAGAAATCTTCCATACGAAAAATCGATATTCTCCATAGTAAAATTTCCTACAAAGTCGTCTCACTTATAAACACAGTGACTGTCATCATTCGAGAAGCATATTCCAGAAATTAACATGGTCAATATCAACATTGATATCAAGCAGCCGTGAAACTGCAAAGGATATTAGAAATTGAAACGGAGAGTCTCAATTTTTCGTATGGTGCGTATGAAAATATTTCCTGAATCTCCCGAGCGACTACGATCTTCACCGAGAACGCACGAGGCCCCGCTCTGTTTCGGAAACAGCCGAAGGAAAAATCCTGCCAATTCGCTTGCCATGTGCCGTGTGAATGTGGAGATTTGTATATCTCTGTAATTGGCTATATTTTTAGGATTACCTATGTATGACTTTTCCTATTTCTTTTTTCAAACGACGAAAATGTTGAATTCTAAAAATGAAGACAATTCTAATTATAAAAAGTTCTATTTCTGATACCTTCGATTCTTTATGATTAGTTTATTTGTAACATTTAAAATTATGTCATAAATACAAAAATTCAAAGATTAGAAAAAAAATTAGATCATCTTTTCAGAATAAAAGTTATTATAGTATATCTAGACTCTAATAGTGCTAAAATTTTATATACTCCCAAATTATCTGAATTTATTTAAAAGTAGAAAATATTTCATTCTGAACACTTCCTCAATTGAAAGTATTCATGTTTGAGGAATAGGGATGTATATGGGCAATTCACTCCATATCAGCTAACTTCAAATTGGCGCGGAGTGATTTTTATTCTCAATACTCGGGAAAAATTATTTCATTTTTCGAAAACGAGCTACCTAATCAATGCAAAAATGATTAGGCGAGAATCAGATATTTTTCCCCGTTGACCTAAAGAGTTTCAGATTTTTTCCGTCATTTTTAACACAGATATAATTTTTTTTCCACTTTTGCCCATAAGAACACATGTTAATTTGTCAATTTTTCTAATCCAATTTTCTCCTAAACAAACGTCTTAAAGAGCTTGAAGCGTTTGTTGAATTTTTTCTAGGATAAAATCTGAAGATCCAAATTTTCAAAATTTTCTACCATCATGTTTGCTGTGATGCCCATACATGTTTCAATTGAAAAATAATACATAATTAAAAAATTAATTGGATTTTTTTTTTTTTCAAGTTATAAAATTACCTTTCCAAAATAAAGTCTACTTTGCAAATGCAGTTTTCCAAAAGAATGATTCTTTAACGAGTTATTTAGAAAAGAACCCTCCAAGTCCTTTCTCACAAGCAGTGGATTATTACCAGCTTGGTATATATAGAAGTTTCTGAAATTTTCCCGCACGTAATTGTATTACGTTTGTATATTGTAAATGTATAGGTATAAGTCTCCCGGTCTAATTTATAAGTGTGTTGCGCGATACTCCTATGTAACTTGTGTATATTTGTGTACATGTATAGTATACCCGATATGTATGTCCTTTCAGTGCGTGTGACCTCTACTTCCTGATGATACTGGTGTTGGTGATAGCCTCGGCTCACTCCCTTCTTTTTTCACCGGCAAGTCATGATTTTTCATATGGTCCGTACGAAAAACTGATATTCTTCGTGACGACTGGAGACGATTATTTCAAACTTTCATATTCACCATACTAACCGTGTTTGTCAAGTCGCTATCTAACTTTGATATGGTGCGTTCCGAATATTACTATGTTGTTCATTAAACATTGAAACACCTTTTTCACTTATTGAAAGGAAAATATCAGTTTTACCCATTAGTATGCACCATATGAATTTTTGAAACGTACGCCCGGTCTTCCCTACTTTCGAACCCTACCATACTAAACTTTGATATAGTTTTACCATTTATTGACACGAAGAGTCTCTCAGTGTATTGAAATCACATACAGTGCCAAGTACATGTCTTCTGTATACCATAAGTTAACAACAGAAACGTAAAGAGTCTTGTGCTCGTTCACTCGCAAAAAAAAAATGTGGAGGTAGTGGTACTTGGCGGGCCTTCGTAGACAAGTACGAGAGAACAATATTGGCCCGCCAAGTACCACGGACTCCACATTTTTTTTTGCGAGTGAACGAGCACAAGACTCTTTACGTTTCTGTTGTTAACTTATGGTATACAGAAGACATGTACTTGGCACTGTATGTGATTTCAATACTTTTGTACGTGGACATTTTTCTTTCTATTCTTTCGTTTTGAGTAGGGACCACATTATTGCACTTGGCGAAAGGTTTTTGCACCATAGGTGCTTTTGTTGTTGATTAGTATTATAAAACAAAGATTATGAAATAGATTATATAGTGAAAACGTTCAATATGAAATTGGTTACAAGATATTAACCGAATTCATAACAAAGGTTTCGATAAATATCTGTTGAGTCTAATATTCATTTGGGTGCATGTTTTTTTTTTAACATTCTATATGCGACCTCTTTCAAGATTTTTTGCGACTTTTTTCACGGCTAGTCGTTCCGAGGCCTCCCAGTCTAGTCGTTCCGAGGCCTCCCAGTAAACGAAACGGGATTGGCGAATCCGATTTTTTGAGATTTCAGATTAAAACAGATTGAAAAGATTTCAAATTGATGTAAATTTCGGTTCTTTTCTATCCGTTTCAATCCGTAATCTCTGAAAAAAAAAAAAAAAAGGATTTGCCAATCCAGTTTCGTTTACTGGGCTGTTTCAGCCCAAGCAAGGTAATTGTTCAATTTCGATTTTTTTTTGTGTGTGTGTGTGTGGGGGGGGGGGGGGGGGGGGGGGGGGGGCCAAATTGAAGTTCAGCCCCGGGCGCTGGTTTTTCTTCGCACGGCGCTGTCAGTACTTCATTGTATCGTATCCATACCGCATTCACACCATAATCATACCGCATTGAGAACGAACCGTACCGCGATGAAAAAAAAAACTTATCTTAAATTTCAGCATAGGTATTAATAGCGACCAGTGCCGTCTTTATCGACCTCGGGGCTCTAGGCCTGATGGGCCGGGGCGGGGCCCTCTTAAGGCGGCGAAAATCTCATGAAATGAATATGTAATGTAAATTTTGTTGTACTAAAAAAATGTTGTACTTCAATTTTTTAATTTAATAATACTACTTGTACTTCAATTTTACGATGGATTCGATAACTCGATTGTTTTATTATGAAAACTTCATAATTTTTTTTCGAAATTTTTATATCTTTCTCAAAATTTTAGCAAGTACTCCTTGGCAGGGGGCCCTTGGGGATGCCTGGGGCCCTAGGCCCGGGCCTTTCAGGCCTGTGCATAAAGACGGCACTGATAGCGACGCCTCAGTGAAAGAACATACAGCTTTATTAAAAAATCATGCTGTTCCATATATCTTTATCGGACGAGACAGCATAATTTTAGAATTAAATTCGATATATGTTCTTTCGCTGAGGCGTCGCTATATTCTCATATTAGTAAAAGGGACATATTGAAATTTCAACGAAATATGTATTTCATTCGCTGCATGGCGATATCCATATGTGATACATATACAGGTGATATATTACAATTAAATTCGGCCCAACACGGTCATTCGCATTCAGCATTCAATAAGAATTCAAATAGCTATGCGGAAGTGTGTGATTCATGAGTGATGTTTAATGGATGACAAAATTTGACTCGAAACATACCGTATAAATGTGGTATTATATACGTCGTGGTTGCTGACCTTATACCCTTTCCATCCGTACTTTATACGTGCTTTATCCGTACTTCAACTGAAGCACATACGGTTTTCATATCGTATAATCACGTATATATACGGTTCCAACTTTGTTCATTTTGGGCGCAAATCTACCGTCTTTATTCGGTACAACAACGTTTAGATGCGGTTGTCCTACCGTCATCATACTCATACCGTATTTACCCGGTACATACAGCGTATATTCTACGCAAACCAAAAGCCGCCAGGACTGGCAGTGCGATTAGTACTCTAATCACTATAGCTAGCATGATTATTATTAGTTATTTTTATAAACACGTCAAATGTTTCAATATTCTCTTTTATAACGGGAGAGACTTATTTAACGATTGAAATACATGTTTTATTGTATACATACGGAGATGATGTAGCAGAAGCAATTATCCCTATAATGAAGAACAGGGGAGGCAAGAACAAGGCCATGATAACGTTGTCGGATTGGATCCTGGAACATGAAGAATATTGTTACACTGAGAGACTCTTCGTGTCAATAAATGGTAAAACTATATCAAAGTTTAGTATGGTAGGGTTCGAAAGTAGGGAAGACAGCGCAAAATACACTAGTTATTCGTAACGTTATACTGAAGTTTCATATTGCCATAGCAGATTTTAACAAGAAAATACGAGATATTAGTATGGTCAATATGAAATATTAGAACGTTGTATGTCAGAAATCTTCCATACGAAAAATCGATATTCTCCATAGTAAAATTTCCTACAAAGTCGTCTCACTTATAAACACAGTGACTGTCATCATTCGAGAAGCATATTCCAGAAATTAACATGGTCAATATCAACATTGATATCAAGCAGCCGTGAAACTGCAAAGGATATTAGAAATTGAAACGGAGAGTCTCAATTTTTCGTATGGTGCGTATGAAAATATTTCCTGAATCTCCCGAGCGACTACGATCTTCACCGAGAACGCACGAGGCCCCGCTCTGTTTCGGAAACAGCCGAAGGAAAAATCCTGCCAATTCGCTTGCCATGTGCCGTGTGAATGTGGAGATTTGTATATCTCTGTAATTGGCTATATTTTTAGGATTACCTATGTATGACTTTTCCTATTTCTTTTTTCAAACGACGAAAATGTTGAATTCTAAAAATGAAGACAATTCTAATTATAAAAAGTTCTATTTCTGATACCTTCGATTCTTTATGATTAGTTTATTTGTAACATTTAAAATTATGTCATAAATACAAAAATTCAAAGATTAGAAAAAAAATTAGATCATCTTTTCAGAATAAAAGTTATTATAGTATATCTAGACTCTAATAGTGCTAAAATTTTATATACTCCCAAATTATCTGAATTTATTTAAAAGTAGAAAATATTTCATTCTGAACACTTCCTCAATTGAAAGTATTCATGTTTGAGGAATAGGGATGTATATGGGCAATTCACTCCATATCAGCTAACTTCAAATTGGCGCGGAGTGATTTTTATTCTCAATACTCGGGAAAAATTATTTCATTTTTCGAAAACGAGCTACCTAATCAATGCAAAAATGATTAGGCGAGAATCAGATATTTTTCCCCGTTGACCTAAAGAGTTTCAGATTTTTTCCGTCATTTTTAACACAGATATAATTTTTTTTCCACTTTTGCCCATAAGAACACATGTTAATTTGTCAATTTTTCTAATCCAATTTTCTCCTAAACAAACGTCTTAAAGAGCTTGAAGCGTTTGTTGAATTTTTTCTAGGATAAAATCTGAAGATCCAAATTTTCAAAATTTTCTACCATCATGTTTGCTGTGATGCCCATACATGTTTCAATTGAAAAATAATACATAATTAAAAAATTAATTGGATTTTTTTTTTTTTCAAGTTATAAAATTACCTTTCCAAAATAAAGTCTACTTTGCAAATGCAGTTTTCCAAAAGAATGATTCTTTAACGAGTTATTTAGAAAAGAACCCTCCAAGTCCTTTCTCACAAGCAGTGGATTATTACCAGCTTGGTATATATAGAAGTTTCTGAAATTTTCCCGCACGTAATTGTATTACGTTTGTATATTGTAAATGTATAGGTATAAGTCTCCCGGTCTAATTTATAAGTGTGTTGCGCGATACTCCTATGTAACTTGTGTATATTTGTGTACATGTATAGTATACCCGATATGTATGTCCTTTCAGTGCGTGTGACCTCTACTTCCTGATGATACTGGTGTTGGTGATAGCCTCGGCTCACTCCCTTCTTTTTTCACCGGCAAGTCATGATTTTTCATATGGTCCGTACGAAAAACTGATATTCTTCGTGACGACTGGAGACGATTATTTCAAACTTTCATATTCACCATACTAACCGTGTTTGTCAAGTCGCTATCTAACTTTGATATGGTGCGTTCCGAATATTACTATGTTGTTCATTAAACATTGAAACACCTTTTTCACTTATTGAAAGGAAAATATCAGTTTTACCCATTAGTATGCACCATATGAATTTTTGAAACGTACGCCCGGTCTTCCCTACTTTCGAACCCTACCATACTAAACTTTGATATAGTTTTACCATTTATTGACACGAAGAGTCTCTCAGTGTAATAGATCTAATATAAACACTTGGGAATACTTATGAATACCTTGCTTGGAAAACCAATAGTCAATATTCAGAGTGTTAAATAGAAGTAGATTAAGAGTATAAGGATGAAGCTGTAAAACTTCCCCTGGCTTTTCCTCCCTTAATGATATTGTTAAATAATTAATGTTAGTCAGGGTGACGGAATTGTTCTAAGCTACAGGATAGGGAATTTAATAAAGAAACCTTTACGTTAGTGATAAACATTCGTTTTATTAACGATTTAAGTATATATATAAAATATAAAGACGAAACGACAGAAATCACTTTAGCCTCCTGCTCAATTATTATATTTGTATGTTAAACTAATTTAATTATCGTTCTCTTAGATTCGCGTAACTACGCTTCTAGTTCATTTGAATATTCCGTATACTACTTACTGCAGCGGTGCCGACTCCGTGGGTGCTCGAGGGCTCCAGCACCCACGAAAGGTAAATAGTGGGTGCAGAGCACCCATGACCATTAGGGTGGTCTTTCGATAGGGTCAAAAAAATATTCATGTTGGATCCCCCCAAATCAGCTCCAAATAATTAAAAAAAAATTCCCTAATTTTTCCAGATTTTTATTTTATTCCCCTACACTGAGCCAAAAAAAAACTTGATTCAAGAAAATGCATAATTGATGGCTCCTTAGAGAATATTTACTAGTCTCAAAAATTATTTTTTTACTTCAAGTTCACAATTACTCTAAACAAGTAGGGGAAAGCGGGGCAAGTTGGAGACGGGGGCAAGATGACGAAATCGATTTTTCGCGAATATTTCAAAAGATGATGCCAGCTAAGTCATCAAGTAGTGTTAAACAAACTCCCACGCAGTAATAAAACTGGTGTAGACTTGCATGACAAAGTCATATGGCTTCTCACAGAGACATAGTGGTTTTTGGTCTGCGCGATGTAATATTTTGTGTTCGGAAAATGGTTTTACAGAACTACAGGTGAGCAAGATCGTACTTGTGAATTAATCCTTCATTTATGTAGGCATATAGATCCTACAGATCATAGGATTTCCAAACTGTCACCAATGTACTGGTTGAGGTGATTTTTTTTTTTTTGAAAATAGCGGCACACGGGGCAAGTTGGTGGGGGCAAGTTGGCGATCCACAACTTGCCCCTTTTTGCTATCCCTGCATATGGTAGGTATTTAGGCTATATGCAATTTCAGCTTATTGAATAAATCAATGAATAAATCAATGAATTGGTATGAAAGAACCAAGTCTTGAAAGAGCCACCTCCATTTAATCATATAGTTGCATGCAAGCGGCTCTTTCAAAACTTGGCTCTTTCATGCCGCTTTTCCCCTACCTATACATAAAAAAATGTAACCGTATGTGTGTTTCCTTTCTGGATTTGAATGAACTGAAGTATTTTTTGACGAAAACAACATTTTTATAAGCCCATTGAACCGAAATCTAGCATTCGCCAACTTGCCCCGTGGTCGGGGCAAGTTGACGAGTCTGCAACATTTTGGAAAAATCGAAATCACACAGTTTGTAAATAACCGAATTCAATGTCCATTTTTTTTGTAACAGCTAACATCTCATAGTTTGCGAAAATACCGAAAGATTTCAAATTTCACTCACGATTGATTAAAAAAACGCTTCCAAAGCTTAAGGTCTCCAACTTGCCCCGCTTTCCCCTACGCGTACTTGTTTAGAGTAATTGTGAACTTGAAGTAAAAAAATAATTTTTGAGACTAGTAAATATTCTCTAAGGAGCCATCAATTATGCATTTTCTTGAATCAAGTTTTTTTTTTGGCTCAGTGTAGGCTCTCTATTTTCATTCAAAGTTTGAAATACAATCCACGATACTTGTAGTTAAAATTTTCGCAGAAGTGTCTTTTTTTGCAAAAAAAATAAAAATAAAAGTAAAAAATTAAATTAAAAAATTGAACAAAAATAATAATAATAAAGCACGCGATAAGGTAAAGTGGCCATTACTGGGACACTTACGACAACCTAAGTCACATGAGCACAATTAAAAAAAAGTATGTTGCTTTATTCCATAAAAGAAAAATTATAGCAGATAGCCAACACATTCGTGATCAGATTCCCACAATAATATAGGATGATTAAGGGGGACCACTAGTGTGACCGCCTGAAAAAAAGGTGATTTTTGGGAATTTTTTTGAAGAAAGCCACTGCATGGAATGTTTCAATGTTTTGAGTATATATTTGTAGATATATACTGAATCTCTCATAAAATTTTTAGATAAAAAAATTGAAAATTCAGGGAGTTATCCGCGATCTCCCAAGGCTCAAAAAAAAAAAGTACCCCCACTGCTGCAGAGATGCAGACCTTCACAGTGCATGAAATCTAAAAAACCAAAAAGTTTATGAAACTATAAGGTATTTCCCGTACCATCAACCTCGGGTTTTGAAAAAAATTGAAATTTAACAAAATGGCGGAGTTTTAAAAAAAAAGTTCAAATTTCGTGCGAAAATTTGATGATTTTTGGCCTGCCAAAATTACATTTCTCATTCGATCGGAAAACTGGAGGTTCATGGTACGGAGAAACATTTATAAAAGAAGCTGCAATAAGAATTAAATCGATCGGATGATTTGTCTTCGAGTTACAACTGCAGCAAATTTTAAAAACGTAGTTTCGAGAAAAACGCGTTTAAAGCTAAAGTTACTGATTTCATGGTTATAAATGATGGCTGTAACTCAAAAACTATTTGAGATGTGTACTTGAAATTTTAGTATATGTCATTTTGAAAGGTATAGACTATCGAAACATCAAATAAATGAAAAATCGATTCTTGAAAAATTTCACACTAGTGGTCCCCCTTAATGCATTATACGTATTAAAATACTGTATTTTCATAGATAGTCATTTTAAGGTTGTTAGCTTGTAAAAGCGGTTACCGACAGATCTGTGTGAAATTTTACTGGTGAATAGCTTGAAACACGTTCTACAACATGATACGAAGTTCATTGATTTTTGCCGTATATTAGTGATGAAACAAATTATTGAAGTTTACATTATTTGCATACGTACATAGGGAAAATACCAACTTTTATCACTCTAACGTTTTTTATGATTCAACTAGGCGACAGATTTCAATAAAAAACTAGTATGTTATGAATTGAAATTTAACGAACATTTTGAGACTAGAAACAAAAGTATTTCCCGTGTAATAAGAAAGATATTGTTAGTTAAACTCAAGTCTCTTTTAGATATTTGCGTGTAAATCAAATGCTGATGTGATAGACGTGACAACAGCGCTCACGTAGCTCAAACGGACGGCTCGGGCGGATTCTTCCGTTATATACACGCAATGTTGCCACGATCTATTATAACTTCGACTCAATGCGCGTGTGCCTATGCCTAAAAGAAATGTGAACTGTACCTTGACAAAAGTTTGTCAACTTGGCCGTTTTAAAAAAATCTTAAAAAATATTAGAACGACTTTGTTTAACTATCAAAACATTTTGATACGGTTTGCATATCATAGCATGTAATTGATAGTATGTATATTTGATTTTGTGACTTATTTATTACTGTGGTCATTCTAGAACTATCGTCAACTGAAATAAACTTTTGGCTGTGACTATAACAAGCTAACAACCTTAACCTGTCAATCACTGTATGCTTTACCCTATTATGAGTTACGAAAATCTAGGAAACGTTTACGTAAGTTCTTAATATTATGTGCAGGAATATAGGGTAATAAATTGGTTTCAATGTAATTTTTACGAATTGTTTATTGGCCCGTGAAAATAATTTTTTTTTTTTTTTAATTCTCGTGTCTCGGTATTCTGAAATCAGTATCCGGATAAAAATAATAACAGAGCGATATGAGAAGATTTTCACTTCAGAGAAATTTGAGGTTATAAGTGAACTTACTTGAAGAAAGATACGGGTGATAAACAATAGCGAAACAATTAAACTCAGTAGTTCTGAACTCGACCGTTGACTGCCTGTAGCGCCACATCCTGACAACACGCCTGAAGTTAGCGTTAGCAGTCCAGGGTTATATAGTCAAAGTGGCATACTCTTCGACTCACGTACCGATATATACGCTCTCACACTGTCATTCATCCATACTCGCTCATTCGTTCTTCATTCGTACTATATTATTATATTTTGACCGTTAACTATTATATTTTGACCGTTAACACTCGGTCATCCTGCATATATAGTGCACGTCCTCGCGCACTCCACTTAGGTAGCGTAATCCGCGAATCGGAGCGGGTTTCGTCGGAGTCGTTTTGATCGTTTCAGTACGTGTCACATCGTTGTCGTCGGGGTTTCTTCTCGTTTCAGGCAGTTCATTTTCGTCGTTGTTTTCATTTTCTTCCTCATCGTCGGGAGATTCTCTTAATCTTCGAGAGGTTCATCGCAGCTGGGCGCCAAATTTTCAACTGGCTCGGATTAGCGGTCGCCGAGTAGGTGCGACCAGGGTGGTCACCGCGGAGATCAGCGATAGCGTAGGTGCCACTCGGTTATTATAACGCGTGATCACCAAGGGTCCTCGATACTTGGGTTGGGTTCCTCTCCGGGCTGAACCGGATGCAGTAATCCAGCTGGCTTCCCGGTCTTCGACTTTGTTATTATGCGACGCATTCCAGTGAAGTAATAATAGTCCGCTAATGGCCGGTTGCATAAACGTGGGATACCCGAACCTTCAAATACCCCGTAGGTAACCCCGCAGATACTACCCGTTCAACCGTTTTTTCATCTGACAGCTGTCATGAATCGCTGTTAACTTCTGACAGTCATGTCGGTTGAACGAGTAGTACACGGAAAGAAATTTTTCGTGTATATCACTATGCCAGTATGGGCGTGAAGGCCATGCTAGTACGGTATCGACGATTTTCATTCATTTTAATAGTTCGGTCAACAGACTTTCATTCAGAACTTTTTAGTATATTCACCAAAAATGATGGGCAAGGTGTCATTTGATTCGGAAAGGCATTTAGAAACTTTTCGAAAGGATCCCAAAAAGGGCCGAAAAAAATCGCAAAAGTTATAAACAATTTAGTAAAAAAAAAAAGAGGGGGAGTTCGGTTTTTTGCGAATACCTCAAAAACCATTTGAGATATTCGAAATCGCAAAAAAGATCCTAAAAGAGCAGAAAATTTCCTACAAAAAATAGGTTAGGCGGCGGCCGCGCGCGCGATTTCAGTCCTTTTTTCACCGCACAATTAAAATTATAAATATTGGTTGTAGAGTTTGGGGAGGTAGGGCTTTTTTGTAGGAAATTTTCTGCTCTTTTAGGATCGTTTTTGTGATTTCGAATATCTCAAATGGTTTTAGAGATATTCGCAAAAAACCGAACTCCCCCTCTTTTTTTTAAATAAATTGTTTATAACTTTTGCAATTTTTTTCGGCCCTTTTTGGGACCCTTTCGAGAAGTTTCTAAATGCCTTTCCGAACCAAATGACACCTTGCCCATCATTTTTGGTGAATATACAAAAAAGTTCTGAATAAAAGTCTGTTGACCGAACTATTAAAATGAATGAAAATCGTCGATACCATACAGCACGGCCTTCACGCCCATACTAGCATAGTGATATTGGGATCCTTGGAATGGGCGTGGCTTTTAAATTTTAGCCTTCTTTGAGTAGTTCTATTTTCTGCCACTAGTTGGCGTATCGAGGTTCTAAGCCCTCTCATTGGTTACTGTAGCCTTCTTTGAGTAGTTCTATTTTCTGCCACTAGTTGGTGTATCGAGGTTCTAAGGTTCCCAATACGCGAAAAATTTCTTTCCGTGTATCTGCGGAGGTTATTGAAATTTTTGGGTAAATCACCTTTATGCAACCGGGCATAATTTGGAGAGGATTCTCTCCAGTCCTGGATGTCCACTAAGGTCGTGGAAACGTAGGACAAGTCCTTTTCTCATCGCTTTTGGCACAACATATTTCAACTTATCGTTTTCGCGTTTATATAGAATTCCTTCACGGCACTCGAAATTCAGCGCTTTCACCTTTCTCTCGTTTTGGATTTTTCGCGTTAAACGGCTGGAGACTCGGTTTGTTTATTAGCGTGGCTTTTAGTTTTTGAACCGCGTCGGATTCTTGGGATCCCCAGACGTAGGGTCGGATCCTTTCTACCGTATTGTTCCGAATATGAGTCATTCCATGTCAGACCGGACAAAATAAATCAAAAAATGACCTCGATGTTACCGATTTCGCTATCATTTTTTTTACGGGTTCTATGTAACAAATAAATACATCTAACAATTTTTTGTTTTTTTTTTGGCCCCTATTTTCCAAGTTACACGGGGGTGAAATTCACGAAAAAGAGCCAAAAATCGAAAACATACTCCTCTTCAAACGGTCATATCTTTGATTGTATTCATCCTAGAGACTTCATCCAAGAACCATTTTAAAGCTATTGAATGACACTATTATAATATATTTATTTCATTTCGCGGTAACAAACAATTCTATTTGTTATAAACAAATATATTATTCAAACGTGATTTTCATAGAAAATACCAAGCGATAAAATCATCAAAAAAATATGAGCGTATTCCTTGATCAATTCTCTACGAAATCGTTGAGTCAATTTTATGGACAACCGATGGGAACCATGTGAAAACGATTTATTTATAAGCGACGGCGCGCGCTGCCACCGAAAAACCGTACCCGAGCCGGCTCTTTCAGCGGCAGCGCGCGCCGTCGCTTCTAAATAAATCGTTTTCACATGGTTTCCATCGTTTCTTTATGAAATTGACTTAACGATTTTGTAGAGAATTGATCAAGGAATACGCTCATATTTTTTTGAGAATGTTATCGCGTGGCCCTTGCTTTGAAAATCACGTTTGAATAATATATTTGTTTATAACAAATAGAATTGTTTGTTACTGCAGAATTAAATAAATATATAGAAATAGTGGCATTCAATAGCTTTGAAATGGTTCTAGGAAGAAGTCTTTCGGATAAAAACAACCAAAGATATGACCGCGAACATGCCCACCGATGCTTTCTCATGCTAGCCACACGTACCTGAGCCGGGTTTTTGGGTGGCAGCGCGCGCCGTCGCTTATAAATAAATCGTTTTAACATGGTTACCATCGGTTCTCCATAAAATTGACTTAACGATTTCGTAGAGAATTGATCAAGGAATACGCTCATATTTTTTTGATAATTTTATCGCTTGGTATTTGCGTTGAAAATCACGTTTGAATAATATATTTGTTTATAACAAATAGAATTGTTTGTTACCGCGAAATTAATTAAATATATTATAATAGTGTCATTCAATAGCTTTGAAATGGTTCTTGGATGAAGTCTCTAGGATGAATACAATCAAAGATATGACCGTTTGAAGAGGAGTATGTTTTCGATTTTTGGCTCTTTTTCGTGAATTTCACCCCCGTGTAACTTGGAAAATAGGGGCCAAAAAAAAAAAAAAAAAAATTGTTTGATTCATTTATTTGTTCCATAGAACCCGTAAAAAAAATGATAGCGAAATCGGTAACATCGAGGTCAGAAAGCTGTCCGGTCTGACGTGGAATTGCTCATATAAGTCGAGGTTTTTTGTTGCCAAAATCATCAGCAAAAATCGCCCTCGACTTATATGCGAGGTCGACTTATATTCGGGATTTTTAGGAAATTTACACTGAGAGACTCTTCGTGTCAATAAATGGTAAAACTATATCAAAGTTTAGTATGGTAGGGTTCGAAAGTAGGGAAGACCGGGCGTACGTTTCAAAAATTCATATGGTGCATACTAATGGGTAAAACTGATATTTTCCTTTCAATAAGTGAAAAAGGTGTTTCAATGTTTAATGAACAACATAGTAATATTCGGAACGCACCATATCAAAGTTAGATAGCGACTTGACAAACACGGTTAGTATGGTGAATATGAAAGTTTGAAATAATCGTCTCCAGTCGTCACGAAGAATATCAGTTTTTCGTACGGACCATATGAAAAATCATGACTTGCCGGTGAAAAAAGAAGGGAGTGAGCCGAGGCTATCACCAACACCAGTATCATCAGGAAGTAGAGGTCACACGCACTGAAAGGACATACATATCGGGTATACTATACATGTACACAAATATACACAAGTTACATAGGAGTATCGCGCAACACACTTATAAATTAGACCGGGAGACTTATACCTATACATTTACAATATACAAACGTAATACAATTACGTGCGGGAAAATTTCAGAAACTTCTATATATACCAAGCTGGTAATAATCCACTGCTTGTGAGAAAGGACTTGGAGGGTTCTTTTCTAAATAACTCGTTAAAGAATCATTCTTTTGGAAAACTGCATTTGCAAAGTAGACTTTATTTTGGAAAGGTAATTTTATAACTTGAAAAAAAAAAAATCCAATTAATTTTTTAATTATGTATTATTTTTCAATTGAAACATGTATGGGCATCACAGCAAACATGATGGTAGAAAATTTTGAAAATTTGGATCTTCAGATTTTATCCTAGAAAAAATTCAACAAACGCTTCAAGCTCTTTAAGACGTTTGTTTAGGAGAAAATTGGATTAGAAAAATTGACAAATTAACATGTGTTCTTATGGGCAAAAGTGGAAAAAAAATTATATCTGTGTTAAAAATGACGGAAAAAATCTGAAACTCTTTAGGTCAACGGGGAAAAATATCTGATTCTCGCCTAATCATTTTTGCATTGATTAGGTAGCTCGTTTTCGAAAAATGAAATAATTTTTCCCGAGTATTGAGAATAAAAATCACTCCGCGCCAATTTGAAGTTAGCTGATATGGAGTGAATTGCCCATATACATCCCTATTCCTCAAACATGAATACTTTCAATTGAGGAAGTGTTCAGAATGAAATATTTTCTACTTTTAAATAAATTCAGATAATTTGGGAGTATATAAAATTTTAGCACTATTAGAGTCTAGATATACTATAATAACTTTTATTCTGAAAAGATGATCTAATTTTTTTTCTAATCTTTGAATTTTTGTATTTATGACATAATTTTAAATGTTACAAATAAACTAATCATAAAGAATCGAAGGTATCAGAAATAGAACTTTTTATAATTAGAATTGTCTTCATTTTTAGAATTCAACATTTTCGTCGTTTGAAAAAAGAAATAGGAAAAGTCATACATAGGTAATCCTAAAAATATAGCCAATTACAGAGATATACAAATCTCCACATTCACACGGCACATGGCAAGCGAATTGGCAGGATTTTTCCTTCGGCTGTTTCCGAAACAGAGCGGGGCCTCGTGCGTTCTCGGTGAAGATCGTAGTCGCTCGGGAGATTCAGGAAATATTTTCATACGCACCATACGAAAAATTGAGACTCTCCGTTTCAATTTCTAATATCCTTTGCAGTTTCACGGCTGCTTGATATCAATGTTGATATTGACCATGTTAATTTCTGGAATATGCTTCTCGAATGATGACAGTCACTGTGTTTATAAGTGAGACGACTTTGTAGGAAATTTTACTATGGAGAATATCGATTTTTCGTATGGAAGATTTCTGACATACAACGTTCTAATATTTCATATTGACCATACTAATATCTCGTATTTTCTTGTTAAAATCTGCTATGGCAATATGAAACTTCAGTATAACGTTACGAATAACTAGTGTATTTTGCGCTGTCTTCCCTACTTTCGAACCCTACCATACTAAACTTTGATATAGTTTTACCATTTATTGACACGAAGAGTCTCTCAGTGTACCTTAATGACTGAAAAAAAAGAAACTTCTTATTGAAAACAGTGCAATATCTATGATAAATTTCCATGTCAACGGTTTTAATTTGAGTAGCACTAAACTCGACTTATATTCGGTATTTAAAAAAAAGTTCCTAAAATATAGTCTGGAAACTGGGGTCGACTTATATTCGGAACAATACGTATATATATTAATTATATTATATTATATTATATTATATTATATTATATTATATTATATTATATTATTATATAATAATCAAATATATATATATATATATATATTTGATTATTATTTCTATACCGTGATAATTATCGAGTTGTAATTGGACTAGAAATATGCTCAGCGCTATGTTAACGCCAAGAGATCGAGAATCGCCCTACTGGGTATGATATACGTAGAGTCAGAGAATTCGAGATGGAAAATGAACAGAATATGTTAGTCAGTACTAAAACTGCGGTTCGTATTTGAAAATATCTGACAACTCACCTCTAAAGACTGGATGCAAACAGACGGAGGTCACACCGGTTCCTCCTCTATAAACTCTTATACTCTTTTCCCCACTTTTTACTTTAGATGTATACCGTGAAGCCCCTGTACTTGTGGAACGATTTTCACGAGCGTGTGTTTCGTTGTTTGCTGCATAAGTGGGAAACGTTTCCATGAGTGTGTGTTCATTGTATAAAGGAGGAAAAAGATTCACAAAGCTTATCTCATGCAGCTACGGGTCGATAATATTAAGCCGGTCAACAAACATATATTTCTTGTCATCTTTGGAATGGCATAATTCATGGAACAAGATTAAGGGGACCTTTTCCGTTTCTCAGGCGTTTTCAGGCGTATTTTCAAGAATTGATAAAAAAAAAAAAGAAGTTTTTGATTCATTTTATCAAAACTTAGTCAATATCTTTATTTATGTTTAAACCAAATATATAAATTTTTATTCAACAAAATAATGATTTATTATTATTATTGTTATTTTTTATTTATTTATTATTGATTTTTTATTTTATTTTTTTTATTCATTGTTTCCGTGACAGCCGAAGTAAGAAGAAATCGTGCGTGCAGCCTATGGGTATAGAATCCACCCAGGTATGACAATAATCGTGTAAGTTTAGTGAAGAAAAAAATGTTTTTTTTTTATTTTTTATTTTTTTGTCAGATGATTTGTTGAAACCGTAAGTATATAGGTATATACCTGTGGTACAAGATGAATTTTTCTTCTTTATAGACTATTCATAGAAAAAACTGATTTTTTTGCTCTCAGATGGCATATAATTTATGCAACTGGGATTTTCAGTCGCGATTCAGCCATAGAGAATTCCAGCGCCGAAACCTAACAAGGAAGAAGATATTGTAATAATAATTAATATAATAATAATAATAATCAATTATATTATTAATAATAATAATAATAATAAATAAGTATATTAATGATAATTAATTTATTGTAATCATTGTTTTGAACATAATATAACATATTAAAAACCATATTATTGTAATGCGACTTTCCTTTCTACTACAAAGTCGACGCTCTTCACATGTCAGAATAAATACCTTTATTGAAACGCGCACTATCGTAACGTTTTTTTCCCTGGTATTAGCGTATCTCGGGAGTATTGCGTCCAAATTTGAGTTAAAAATGTTGAAAATTGATAAAGTTATCATTTTTCGAGCGAAAAAGTGTCTTTTTTGCGTTTCTACCTCTTCATGATTTTTTTTTAACGAGTCGCAATTTTTTGATTTCAAGAATTTTTTTTTGTACATAGGGGAAGATGGGGTAATTGCGAACGCGGGGTAAATCCGAACAGCGCCATTTCTCTATGTTTCCATTCCCCAATATCCGCAAACTGGCGCATATGGAGAGCTGCCTCGAATTGCAGTGTTGACGCTCTGTCAAATGTAAAAAAACTCGTAAGCTCTTCGAGGTAATAACCGTGAAAACGTTTCAACAAATTTGATCTAATTATTCTTAGGTGTTCAAATCGATTAAATGACCTGGTTTGATGTAATACAGTGATGAATATTTAGCTTCAGAAAGTAAATTCCATAACGATTTCATTGCCCAACCACAAGTTCAGAATGTGAGGCCGTGTTTCTTCGCAATGTTACTTTCTATTGATTTGATCGTTTGGGGTAATCGCGAACGACTGTAATAATGGGAATTCCACGTGTTCGCAATTACCCCAAGCTGATTTCTTTCACCTTGTGTTGTTGGAATAGTGATTCCCTCACGGAAAAAACACTTAGAGTAAGATCCCAGAGCCCCCAGACATACCTTATTTTCTAATGGACAAAATGTGGGGCCTTGAGTAGTGTTCATGTGTACATTAAACGTAGGCATACTTGTAAAGTTGTTCAGACGGCCAATTTACAGGTACCAGGTGAGAAAGGTAAGTAAAAATAGGGTTAACTTATCTTACATTCTAATGGTTGATTTTTATATATATTCCACAGAATATTATTACAAAATGATATTCAACACTGCCAGACACTTTCCGCCGGCCATAACTTGCGCCAGACGCTTTAAAGCTAAAAAAAAAAAAAAAATAATCAAACTTTTCTTATATTCTAACGCTTGATTTTTATATATGGGGAGTTTCATATGAAATGTACAATTGGTTGTCCACACCCCTTTCGATTTGTCTCAAAGTTAGTCAAGTTGAATGATGGGTTGAAAAAAAAATTCCTCTAAATAATGAAAATTCTACCTTTTACAGGTCGCGAGTAACACCGATTCACAAATTTTGAATTATTTTTTTCAAATCGCTGTAACTCCATAACTACATGTCCGCGCCTGGAAGTCAAGTACGTCAAAAGTTTTGTAATTTGATGTACTTTTCGATGGTGCCGCGAGACAAAGTCGATTCTCAGTTAATGGTATAAAAAACGTGAAAAACGCGATATTGATCTCGTTCCCCAAACTTTTTTGCGGTCCATTTTTCATCATAAAATGCGGCTATTTTTCCCGCAAATTTTCGTGTAAAGAAAAGTCACGGGACTTGACTGGTTAAAGAGATATGAGGGAAATTCCAGGAAAAACCGACCGGATTTAGACATTTTCTGACTTTAAATTTTTCAAAACTATTGAAACTTTTTTTTACGTGAAATAGATGTGAAAAAAGCCGATAGTGTTGGCTCGAAAAGTACATCAAATTACAAAACTTTTGACGTACTTGACTTCCAGGCGCGGACATGTAGTTTGGGAGCTACAGCGATTTGAAAAAAATAATTCGAAATTTGTGAATCGGTGTTACTCGCGACCTGTAAAAGGTAGAATTTTCATTATTCAGAGGAATTTTTTTTTCAACCCATCACTCAACTTGACTAACTTTGAGACAAATCGAAAGGGGTGTGGACAACCAATTGTACATTTCATATGGAACTCCCCATATATAAAAATCAAGCGTTAGAATATAAGAAAAGTTCGATTATTTTTTTTTTTTTAGCTTTAAAGCGTCTGGCGCAAGTTATGGCCGGCGGAAAGTGTCTGGCAGTGTTGAATATCATTTTGTAATAATATTCTGTGGAATATATATAAAAATCAACCATTAGAATGTAAGATAAGTTAACCCTATTTTTACTTACCTTTTTCACCTGGTACCTGTAAATTGGCCGTCTGACCAACTTTACAAGTATGCCTACGTTTAATGTACACATGAACACTACTCAAAGCCCCACATTTTGTCCATTAGAAAATAAGGTATGTCTGGGGGCTCTGGGATCTTGGACTAATAGGGTATATCGTCCGCTCGGACGTTACACTGGACTGCTAACGCTAACTTCAGGCGTGTTGTCAGGATGTGGCGCTACAGGCAGTCAACGGTCGAGTTCAGAACTACTCAGTAGCGTTGTTTACATAATTGTTTCGCTCAGATCAATGTGCTTATTCACTAACTTTTGCGTTATCATAACTGCAGAATAGCTGCAGAAAACAATGTCAATCCATGAAATAGGAGCAGCTCATTGGTAGCCGCCTATTGTTTTATCACCCGTATCTTTCTTCAAGTGAGTTCACTCATAACCTCAAATTTCTCTGAAGTGAAAATCTTTTCATATCGCTCTATTAATATTTTTATCCGGATACTGATTTCAGAGTACCGAGAAACGAGAATTAAAAAAAAAAAATTATCTTCACGGGCCAATAAACAATTCGTAAAAATTACATTGAAACCAATTTATTACCCTTCTATATTCCTGCATATAATATTAAGAACTTGCATAAACGTTTCCTAGATTTTCGTAACCCATAATATGCTTCATTTATTAAAAATTTCTACTATTCCGGCATTGATCAATGACATTATTTAGTAAACTATTCTTATTTTGTCCTGTGTTCATCCAAAATACTAAGTACTCATTCAAATTTCCCGCGGAATTGACTGCCGAGAAGTCCAAGGAGTGGGGTAGATGTTGGAAACATCGGCTTCGCATACGGCTTAAGGTGCCGATTCATTAGCGGCGAATAGACGCTGGAACCGAGCGTCAAGACAGATGACGTTACAGATTGACGTTCTTGCGTTGACGCGAAGAAGTTCAGATTTCCCAACTTCTTGGCGTCGACGCGCCTATATTGTGGCTGGGTGCGTTCGGTATATGCGCTCGACCAGCTCGCGGAGCGGTGAAAGAGCGCGCAAAGTTAAAAGAGTTGAATATGAGCCACACTTTGAACCTTTGAAAAAGTTAACAGGGCGAATCGACCGCATACCGGGATGATTTCTTGATAGTATACAGGTGACTGCGCATGCGCGAGTTTCGTCGTATGCTGAGGCAGGCTGGCCTCAAATACCACTGCGTGACGACTTTACCGACCAATGAAAATGAATTATTTGGCGCATGCGCTGTCACCTGTATACTATCAAAAAATCATCCCGGTATACCGAATGCACCTTATTTGCGTATCGCGGCATTCATGTATTCATTTAATGTAGGACTACTGAATAATAAATAGGAATAAAATCATTAACATTATTCGTCTTTCTCGGATTTCACACGCTTAATATATTATTTTCCATATCCAGTACCATATAATAGCGAATTATTACGTGACGTTGATATTTCGGTTACAAGAGATATTATATTCACGATCATTAATTCATATAAAATAGAAATTACAAATCATACAATAATTAAACTCGATCGTTCTGTAATGGCAAACCCTCAACATTAAATTCATCCGAGGTGAGGGTTTTTCATCGCACGAGTACGATAGAGCAGAATTTTTTTTAAATAAAGAGCTTGATTTCTAGTTTTGGAAAGCCCACTTATTTTTCGAATCTGCTCTGTATTTAACCAGTTTAAATTT
This sequence comes from Tenthredo mesomela, assembly GCA_943736025.1. NCBI lineage: Eukaryota > Metazoa > Arthropoda > Insecta > Hymenoptera > Tenthredinidae > Tenthredo > Tenthredo mesomela. The sequence goes on from OX031016.1 coordinate 41,369,915, forward strand.
CAACACGTCGCTCAATTCGGTCGCATGTTTTAGTACGCTGTAAGTGTATAAAACGAATTAAGAAGAGAATGGATCGTATCGTATCATAGTTAGTCAGACTATATAAGCTATTATATAATTATGGGTGGAAAATCGACGTATACAACACCATTTACATGAAATATGACGAGAGAATAAAAAGAACGAGATTTTCTCAAATCACACCGTAGAAGTTTTCACTTATAGTTTATATTCTACCAAATTTTGAAGAAATTGTAACATTTCATAGTCTTCCATACAAGAAAATTATAGATCTACTATGTAGATTTTTATAGAAAATTGTAGATATTCGTTGAAAATTTGTAGATTTTTGTAGTTTTTCATAAAAACATGATGTGATATTTTCATAATCTTATATTATATTACGTAATATTGTGATTTGTTCATACTTGTCGCAAGTTTTTTGAAATTCTTCGACCTGTATTCTAATATTGTTCAGCTCCCTTTTGTGTTCTATAAACTTCTCCAATCTTGTGCTTAAAACTTCGAACCAGGCGTAAAGTTCGGCATTTATATCTTTCATAGAATAATTGAAATTCTTAATTTATGTAAGCACAAAACTTAATTATGATATACAAAGAATTTGGATTTATACCACATTTCGACAATGAAAAGAGAAAAAAAAAAAAAAAGTAAAAAAAAAAAAAAACAACAACAAATATAAAGAAAATCTCATAATTCTCACCATCTACCCTCGACGCAAGGGATGCTAATTCCTCGTCTAGTATGTGGATATGATTCTCCATGATTTCCACGCTTCGTGAAGAATTACTACTGCTGCAGTTATTATCGGCTTCGGAATTTAGTTTTTCAACTTCATTAACTACTTTACCCCGCCGAGTTCCGTTTGTTTCAGAAGTTGACTACGTATTTGAAAATTCCTAGTCAAATCAGCGTCTCTGGATCGTATTTTGTCTTAGACCATATAGGATGGACTGAGCATTGGAGTAGTGGGGGGTGTTGCCGAGTAACCCATAAGCGCTACTCCCGTTAGGGACAATTGCTTCCTTGTCCGACGAACGATTCAGTATCGTGCGTTCACGTCTGTCCTTTTCTCATTACCCAGCAACAACCTTACAATGCTTCAGCATAGGCAATGCTCAGTCCATCCTGTATGGTCTAAGTATTTTGTCTTTGCGGTCACGTGACGGAATAATGGGTGAACCCCCGGATCGAGTTTGGCGGTAAATGGCGGGAGTTTCGAAATTATTGTAATTTGTAACGAATACTAACGATTAAAATGTCATTCTCAAAACTCCTGAAATTATATCTTTACCCTGAAATACACTTTGCAAATACGTCGGCAATAAATTAACGCTGAATAATTTTTTTTTTTTTAAACCTATGGCTTATCATCTACTTAAAGATCTGTAGCCTAACGCTGAATAATAATATAAAGGCGACTAGTGAATATTCTAAAGACAAAAATTCCCCTCAGTAATTCTGACGACATATTCAGGAAGCGAGAGAAAAATATTGAAACTTGCTGGATATCTGTGTTGCGATCACTGACTTACCGACTGAAAGGAACCGTTTTCGTGCTGTTACGTTACGATTGCGAGTATCCCCTAGCGGATCCGTATACACCGTGAATATTCGGTGTGAATTCGGTGTAAACTCGGTGTGGTGTAAACTTAGGTTATACGGTGGACGTATCCGGTGTATATTGAATAAACACTAAATATAGACGAAATATACACCTAATATACAGAGTGTGAATTGGACGCATATACCATGAGTTTAGCTCAAGTATACACCGAATTTTTTTTTCTCTGTGGGCGTCAAAACTTAAAAGTGCAACTCGGGATGTATTTTTTTCACTATTTTATTACTATTTTTTATTTAATTTTTTTCATTTTGTTTTATTTTTTTTCGATCTAAAAAAGTAGGTATGTATAGATTCCAAATGGCCTGAAACGGGTAAATAACCCGACATGAAAGTGATTTTTTTGGGTGTAAAAAAAAACCGGGTTTACACCGACATTTTTATTTAATTTTTTTCATTTTGTTTTATTTTTTTTCGATCTAAAAAAGTAGGTATGTATAGATTCCAAATGGCCTGAAACGGATAAATAACCAGACATGAAAGTGATTTTTTTGGATGTAAAAAAAAAACCGGGTTTACACCGACATTTTTATTTAATTTTTTTCATTTTCTTTTATTTTTTTTCGATCTAAAAAAGTAGGTATGTAAGATTCCAAATGGCCTGAAACGGATAAATAACCCGACATGAAAGTGATTTTTTTGGGTGTAAAAAAAAAACCGGGTTTACACCGACAAAATATTTCAGTCACTCTGATGTAATTTTTTTTCGATCGAAAAAAGCAGGTATGTATAGATCCCAAATTGCCTGAAACGGATAAATAACCAGACATGAAAGTGATTTTTTTGGGTGTAAAAAAAAACCGGGTTTACACCGACATTTTTATTTAATTTTTTTCATTTTCTTTTATTTTTTTTCGATCTAAAAAAGTAGGTATGTATAGATTCCAAATGGCCTGAAACGGATAAATAACCCGACATGAAAGTGATTTTTTTGGGTGTAAAAAAAAAACTGGGTTTACACCGACAAAATATTTCAGTCACTCTGATGTAATTTTTTTTCGATCGAAAAAAGCAGGTATGTATAGATTCCAAATTGCCTGAAACGGATAAATAACCAGACATGAAAGTGATTTTTTTGGTGTAAAAAAAAACCGGGTTTACACCGACATTTTTATTTAATTTTTTTCATTTTGTTTTATTTTTTTTCGATCTAAAAAAGTAGGTATCTATAGATTCCAAATGGCCTGAAACGGATAAATAACCCGACATGAAAGTGATTTTTTTGGGTGTAAAAAAAAAAACGGGTTTACACCGACAAAATATTTCAGTGTCACTCTGATGTAATTTTTTTTCGATCGAAAAAAGCAGGTATGTATAGATTCCAAATTGCCTGAAACGGATAAATAACCAGACATGAAAGTGATTTTTTTGGGTGTAAAAAAAAAACCGGGTTTACACCATTTTTATTTAATTTTTTTCATTTTCTTTTATTTTTTTTCGATCTAAAAAAGTAGGTATGTATAGATTCCAAATGGCCTGAAACGGATAAATAACCAGACATGAAAGTGATTTTTTTGGGTGTAAAAAAAAAAAACGGGTTTACACCGACAAAATATTTCAGTCACTCTGATGTAATTTTTTTTCGATCGAAAAAAGCAGGTATGTATAGATCCCAAATTGCCTGAAACGGATAAATAACCAGACATGAAAGTGATTTTTTTGGGTGTAAAAAAAAACCGGGTTTACACCGACATTTTTATTTAATTTTTTTCATTTTCTTTTATTTTTTTTCGATCTAAAAAAGTAGGTATGTATAGATTCCAAATGGCCTGAAACGGATAAATAACCCGACATGAAAGTGATTTTTTTGGGTGTAAAAAAAAAACTGGGTTTACACCGACAAAATATTTCAGTCACTCTGATGTAATTTTTTTTCGATCGAAAAAAGCAGGTATGTATAGATTCCAAATTGCCTGAAACGGATAAATAACCAGACATGAAAGTGATTTTTTTGGTGTAAAAAAAAACCGGGTTTACACCGACATTTTTATTTAATTTTTTTCATTTTTTTTAATTTTTTTTCGATCTAAAAAAGTAGGTATGTATAGATTCCAAATGGCCTGAAACGGATAAATAACCCGACATGAAAGTGATTTTTTTGGGTGTAATAAAAAACCGGGTTTACAACGACAAAATATTTCAAAGTGTCACTCTGATGTAATTTTTTTTCGATCGAAAAAAGTAGGTATGTATAGATTCCAAATTGCCTGAAACGGATAAATAACCCGACATGAAAGTAATTTTTTTGGGTGTAAAAAAAAAAACCGGGTTTACGCCGACAAAATATTTCAGTGTCACTCTGATGTAATTTTTTGTAGATCGAAAAAAGTAGGTATGTATAGATTCCAAATTACCTGAAACGTATAAATAACCCGACATTAGAACATTTTTTTTTTTTTTTTTTTCATCTAAAAAAGTAGGTATGTAGGTATAGATTACAAATTGCCTGAATCGGATAAATAAGTAGACATTAAAGTTTACACTGAAGCAAAATTTCAAAGTGTCACTCCAATTGGATTTTTTTCCTAACAACAAAAAAAAGGTATGTATATATTCTTATATTCTTTATTTTTTTTTTTTTTTTTTGGTGTAATAACTTATACAGTTTACACTGACGAGTGAGTTATCGTGGCGGTAATTCGCAACATCAGAGTATATGGGGTATTCCAAAATATTTTGAACGATCATTTACCCCGACCCACATCGATTTCCGAAGAAATTATTCTCACGGTAACCCTAGACCAGTGAGTGGCATCGCCTGGCTCGCCGAGCCAGCCCGGCTCTAAGTGACAATTAGTGCGACCGTAAATCCCCTCGGTCTACCTGAAAACGGTCACTCGTCCTTACCTGGAAGTGCGATGGTAGGGGCAGCGTTCAGGAGAAATAAAAGGAACTAAGGGGTGTACGGTCTATTCGGGACGGCAAAAATTGCGTCGGACCGTCCGGGTCTTCGCATACCTGCGAATCCCCACCCATACCTACCAAAATCGAAGAAATGACCTTAAAAGGATGAGTGCCGGTGAACGAGTTGAGTGGATTAACAGTTTAGGCTCTTTCGACTAATTAGTGTGCCGTACACTGCCCTAGACTCAGGTATGATTGCTGAATTATTTTAGAATTTTCCGATTTTTTTTCGGAAGTGCCGAAATTGTTGTTTAGGCGCGTGATTATCCACAGAATCGCACTGTATAATATTAGCATTTAAACATTGCAGTATAGAGCAATACATTAGGGGAGACCAGAGCGGAACAGCCCGCCTAACGTTTGTGAATACATTTCTGGGTCTAAATGATTCATTACTTTTTATCTTAATAATGGGCCTCCAGACGAAATGAGACCATCGAGGCCGTTCTGCCCCGGTCTCCCCTATATAATATAATAATAATAAAAAAAAAATAACAAAATAATAATAATAAAAACAAAAATAAAAAAAAAAACGGGAATCTTCCATCATTCTTCTTGTTATAACTTGAATAATTATTGAACTGCATAGGCGGTATGTTAACTGGCTAACTATCAAAATTGTAGAATCCGTCTTGCGACTTGATAATCATGGATGGTGAGATGATGGGTTGGCACAAAATTCGTAAACGGTTTGGAAAACCGTATATTTTACTTATATCCCGATAGATCTCCGTTGACCACTTGAAGTTATATCTTAAGATCTATGTGGATCTTCATAGATCCGCGTAGACCACTCAAATCAAATATTAAAATTAAAAATACGGATAATAATATGGATCGATAAAAGAAATAAAGTCATAAATATATATTTATTAACATATTTTAAAATATATATAATATAATATTTATTTACATATGTTATATTCATTGAAATTATCAATATTAACAATATTTACTTTACGGGCGTAGAAGCAGGTCTTGTAGAGGCCTCGAAAATATTGATGATTATTATTAACATAGTTTAGTGTTCGAACTTACATTGGCAAAATATAAATTTAGATCTAAATTAAGATCTATGTGGATCTTCATAGATCTACGTAGACCACTCAAATCAAATATTAAAATTAAAAATACGGATAATAATATCGATCGATAAAATAAATAAAGTCATATATATTTATTAACATAGTTTTTGATTTTCATTTTATATAATGTAATATTTATTTACATACACTGAGAAAAAAAAGTTATTGGATTTATTAAATATTAGTTGATTCAAGAAAATGCGGCGTTTCCATACGTGCAATAGCATATTTGCTTTAAAGAACAAGATATTCAGTTTTGAGCGAAACAAATTGTTTTTTAACAATAAGAAAGAACAAATTGAATCAACTAAATTCTTATTCATTCGCACAACTTATTGAATTTGCCAAACCAGATGACGTCTTGAAGCATACATCTTGTCTCTTGATCAAAGAAACTGTATTCGCCATCCAAACAATATTGAGTCCATCTGATTCGGAATTCTTTTCGTCCAACTAAATATACAATTAATTGAAAGCAAATATACTCGTATGCTCCAGGTTAAACTGCCAGGTTAAACTAAGAACGTGAAAGAATAATCGAACATTGTACGTGCACAAACCGAAACAATATCTTATCGAAGCGTCGAACGATTTCGTTAACTTGTAGTCATATATCCTAAATAAGAAACTACATTTCTTACCAACAATAAAGCACTTTTTACTTGCATAAAAACGAATATTTCGTTTAAAACGATATTTTCGTAGGAGAAGGTAAGATTTATTAGTGACAAAGGAAATGTAGTCACATCAAGTGTGATATTCAGTTGAACCAAAATATTGAATCGTCTGATCAAAAATTGTAGAGTTGATTCAACATGATATCTCTCGAATCAATTCGATATTTCTTTTAGTTGAAACCAGAGTCTCGTATACCTTTGTGAATAGATACGTGCATTGATTTTAAAGAATTGATTATACACTTGAATGAAAATATCGTTTCATTAATTTAACTTGTATGCAAAAAAAACTGGTAACTAACCAAACGAGATAATGTGTGTGGCAATTGAGATACTCTCCAGTAAAAAATCAAATTTATTCACAGCAACGATGATATTTATTTCATTGAAAAAAATGAAATATTTGAAAAACGTTGAATTCTATTTTTAATAGTGTTCTGGCAATTCAAACGAATTCTAAATTCTTTTCAGTATGCCGCAATGGCTTGGTGGGTGTTCGTAAAAAGGCGTAAGTCTAATTTGACTTGACTCGGAAGCCCACCGCTTCAGAGTCCTGAGTAATTATTAGTAAGGAGAGGCACAAACTTATGGTTGGCTCGGCGCTGCTTCCTTAGCGAGAATGCTGGTCCGGGATCGCCACGTTGTGGCCGGACATAGAACTGGCGTTCGAGCGCCTACACCCAGAGAAATGAGTTTTTTTAAATTATTTAATCTAAATAAATTTTATTTGATTTAAATAAATTTTATTTGTACATGAACCTAATAGGTTCCTACTAGGTTCATATACAAATAAAATTTATTTAGATTAAATAAAATTTATTTAGATCAAATAATTTAAGAAACCCATTTCTCTGGGTGTATACAATCAACAACAAAAGCACCTATGGTGCAAAAACCTTTCGCCAAGTGCAATAATGTGGTCCCTACTCAAAACGAAAGAATAGAAAGAAAAATGTCCACGTACAAAAGTATTGAAATCACATACAGTGCCAAGTACATGTCTTCTGTATACCATAAGTTAACAACAGAAACGTAAAGAGTCTTGTGCTCGTTCACTCGCAAAAAAAAATGTGGAGTCCGTGGTACTTGGCGGGCCAATATTGTTCTCTCGTACTTGTCTACGAAGGCCCGCCAAGTACCACTACCTCCACATTTTTTTTTTGCGAGTGAACGAGCACAAGACTCTTTACGTTTCTGTTGTTAACTTATGGTATACAGAAGACATGTACTTGGCACTGTATGTGATTTCAATACTTTTGTACGTGGACATTTTTCTTTCTATTCTTTCGTTTTGAGTAGGGACCACATTATTGCACTTGGCGAAAGGTTTTTGCACCATAGGTGCTTTTGTTGTTGATTTCACTACTTTTTGTACAATTTTGTATTTTATACACGTATGTGTTTATAAATTTTTTTTTTTTTTTTTGACAGTCGTAACATGTGTGTTCGTTTTTCATTAAGTTCTACGAATTGTTTCCTTATAATCCGTTATAATAACTCTATATGCCTGCAACGTGTAACCCTGCGCGCAAACCTCCTCCTTCATCGATATATATATATATATATATATATATATATATATATATATATTTATTTATTCATGTGGTTACGCGAAACAAGAAGTGAACACGAAAATAGTGAAAAACGGAAAAACAAGTACCGAGCTCTAAAAACGACGCTGATGAACAACGCAGCTTCCTATTGTCCACAGATTCATGGATATTTAAATATTGAAATAAATAGTTAAAAATATACAGGGCGATTCACTTTGCGCGCACCAACTGCTAAGTTTTTGTCCTCCAGGTCCACCGCACCGTAGTTTCCGTTCTCTAGGTCGACCTCTACGTAGTTTCTGTCCTCCAGGACCACCGCCACGTAGTTAAGAACGTCGTGTGTACAACATCAATTGTTCATTAATAATTACTTATAATCGATCGACCTGGAGGACGGAAACTGCGGTGCGGTAGACATGGAGGACGGAAACTACGTAGCAGTGGATCTGGAGGACGGAAACTACGTAGCAGTCGACCTGGAGGACGAAAACTACGTAGCGGTGGACCTGGAGGACAGAAACTACGTAGTGGTCGACCTAGAGAACAGAAACTACGGTGCGGTGGACATGGAGGACGGAAACTACGTAGCGGTCGACCTGAAGGACGAAAACTACGTAGCGGTGGACCTGGAGGACGGAAACTACGTAGCGGTCGACCTGGAGGACGAAAACTACGTACCGGTGGTCCTGGAGGACAGAAACTACGTAGCGGTCGACCTAGAGAACGGAAACTACGTAGCGGTGGACCTGGAGGACGGAAACTACGTAGCGGTCGACCTGGAGGACGAAAACTACGTAGCGGTGGTCCTGGAGGACAGAAACTACGTAGTGGTCGACCTAGAGAGCAGAAACTACGGTGCGGTGGACATGGAGGACGGAAACTACGTAGCGGTCGACCTGGAGGACGGAAACTTCGTAGCGGTAGTCCTGGAGGACAGAAACTACGTAACGGTGGTCCTGGAGGACAGAAACTACGTAGCGGTCGACCTGGAGGACGGAAACTACGGTACGGTCGACCTAGTGGACGAAAGCGACGTAGCGGTGGTCCTGGTCACAAATAACGAAAGCGTATGATGTATGAAGACAACTCCCGGCGACGACTCCGTTAACACTCGGAATTTTTAAAAATATTATAAGAGCGCCATCTTGCAACTGATGTCACTGCTGTCTAGTGGTGGCCACTCTTTCCTCATTTTTATCCGCATAGCTTTAGTGAACTGTCAGATCTGGCTGAAGGAGGTGAAACGACGAAAAAATTTTCAGACGAAACGGGTACTCGGAAACTAGAAATAATCATACCTCAGCTTTCCGTGCACTGATTCAATCGAAGTTAGACTCAAATGAAAGCTCTTGGTACCCACATTCTAGGATAAATATTCCAATCCCCTGGATATTGCGAGAAGAAAGAAATTAGGAAATACTGTTTTCCCACAACGCCGTTTAGCTGCCGTTCGGGTATATAGACTCGGTCGAGTCTCGCGCTTTTTTTATTATTGCTCTTGGCGCGAGACTCTACCGAGTCTCTTGATACTGTGCCTTGTTTTTATCATTGTCACGCATTGATTCAAGCGAACCGATTAATTCCTTACATACTCGATGATTTTCTCAAGTGGAAAGGTGAAATCATTCTTTGTAACTCAGTTTGTTATTGTCGGACATTTCGGGCTGTTGAAGGAACTATGTGATCGAGTTGCTACATTCAAATATTTTGGTTGGAACAACCAAATCTGTTTTCCACCATGAAAATGAGGTATTCTTGATGTACAAGGTTATATCATTATCGCGAAATGTAGTTATATTGCAATCAATTACATTCTCTGGCTGTGGATTCGACAACGTTACTTATTTCAGCGAAACGAATTCCGATTATTATTTTATTATACTATTTATTATATAAGAAACCCCTTGGTTGAATTGATAATGTAATGCTTCGACTCAAGCAGAAAAATTAATTCTCTATAAGATGCTGGAAATCTGGGAATTTGTTGATTTCATAAAATGAAATTTTAAGACCGTTCCTACGAATCGCTCTATGATGTAATCAAAGGTGTTTTGCTGTTAAGTGGTAGGATTTCGGGATTCACGTTAATGAAGTCGTTGCATTGAAGCAATATATTGTCATTCGTCACGAAAAGGAGATATTATTTTGTTTGTAACGGTTATGACGTTGTCGCAAAACAGAAATATTCTAGACAACAATTTTTTTGGATCGTAGAATTGGCAATCTTAAATGAATGATTCACTTCAATGAAAGGATATATGTATGGCACAACATAATATTTATTCACCACAATCACTCGTATAATTGTATTCACATACTTTTGAAAATGGATTCTAAGTACAAATGTACATTTTTTGAAAAAGTATGATTGATTAAAAATAGAATAATATTTATTTGATTTTATTGAGATAATTATTTGAATCAAGGGTATGTTGACGTATTGCATGATTACTAATTTTTTATTTAGTTGAAACGTAGCATCGTATGATTCACCAAATAATATTTTTCTTGCAATGAATATGAAGATTTAGATCAACAAGAAGATGCTCTCCAATAGAAATAAAAATTCATTTGGTAAGGCAATTTCATTTTTGAGGGGAGTAAATATCTTTTTTACTCAAGTACGTATTGATTGCATTGAATGAACATTTTTTCACACCAAATACACGATTTAACCGTAACATAAATGTTTCTAGCAACTTTAGATTAGTACCTCCAATTATTTGTAGCAGTTGGATGAACGTCATCGACTCTCAAAGTCATGATTTGTTAAGAATTAAATTAGGTTGGTGGCTTTAAGCATACTTCTTGGCTTGAACAACTCAATTTTTAATAGTTTCAAATGAATGAACAGTTGTCTCAAGCAGATAACAGTCTAAAAAATATAACATTGAATCAATGCATCTGTTTTATTGTTTCCAATAACGCGTGATTGCCTGAAATAAAACAGTAGTTGAATCAAATGTATTCAACATCAAATAAATCATTTGTTTGATTTAATAACTTTTTTTTCTCAGTGTGGATGCGCGAATTCAGGAAGGCTATGTTAGGACAAAAGTAAAAGACATAACCATAGCTAACGTATGCCATTTTGAAACAGAGAAGAAAAAGGCATTTATAGTTGACAACGCATATAAGCACATAATCGAGAGAAACAAAGAACACACGTTTAGTAAGGTAGGCAGTGCTAAATCTTATGAAGTAGTGACTGGACGTGACAAAAGTGGAACGAAAGTTGCCCTCTTCCTGGTGTAGAATTTCGGTGGCGGCGGATGGAGCTGAGCGTGGAGAAAAAGAATTGTGATTTTTAGCCCTAAGGGTTGTACGGGTCCGATTGGGAACACAGGAGGCGTGAGTTGCGCCATCGACGGTGACCAGCCCATAGGACCAAAACGTCAAACGCCTCAACTACTACTCCTTTGCTGATATCAAATACTGGTAGTGCTATAAGTGATGAAATTCCTTTTATGCCATTTGTAGTTGTTTTTGTATTAAAGGCTGTTTTCATATCTTCGAGTATTTCATCTTTTATTCGCAGACGTTTGAAGCAGTGATGCAATGGATATGTATGTCTTTGGCCGTTTCTTTCGCCTTTTGCATAACAGAATGTGCACCCATAATATCCATTGAACTGATTCATACGAGTCACTAATGCATGAGCAGGAGAGTCAACACAACAAGTAGTGACTATGAATTTTGATGTCACCTCAACATTTTCGTCAAGCTGCCATCGTATGCCATTGTCAAAAAGTTCTTTCATCTCGTTTATAAATGGAGTCAAAAAGTTGTTCATTAATGGATGCTTAGTATCAACGAAGACTCCCGCTAGTAAAATGTATTTTTTTCTCATATGCGGGGATAATTCGTTGATTTGGACATAGATAGGCCACCCGCTGGCGCTTGATGAATTTGCAAGTTGACAACCATCAGTATTAAAAGTTAACGAATAGTTTTTCGGATTTGATAAAAAGTTCCCAGGTTTACATAGCTCTATGTACTCATTCCCATCGTATATATCTTCTACTGCATTATTATCTTTTATACAACGCAAGCATGTTTTACGCGTTTTTCATGCTCGATTTCGGTACACAAAGTAGGCGTTTTAGCGACAGCTGAGCGGGTCTGCGAATGCGCATGTGCAGAGTCTACTTTTAGCTACTTTTAAGTCCTAGGAGTTAAGGTGAAGTGAAACGTTTGTCAGAACTTCGAGAACGGGAATCGTGAATTCTCCGGAACTACTGAATCAATCGCGATGAAACTTGGAGGGATTACACATAATTGTGGCAGAAAGTGGCTGATTATTTCACTTTTCCAAAATTTGACAAAAATTTTCACAGATTGACGTACCGACCACATAAATCGCGAGATTATTCACTGTTGCCGTAGATAGTCGCATTTTTCCCGATAATTAACCACTCTGCAATGAAAAACTACACACTTTGAGCCTAATCTCGTGTCATTTGATGGAGAAATGGCTGAGAATTGACGATTCTCCGTTGCTCATAACTAAAAAACCGATATTCAGTTGAGATCACAACCCTTATCTACATTTAGTCGAGATCACAACCTGTATCGAAATTGCAGCCAGTATATTTGCAAATAATCTAGCGGTGGACAGAGGTACCAAACGTTCGGTAGTTCTGTTTTACCGCGGTGCAAGGCACCCGGCCGTGGCCTTGAAACGTTTCACTTCACCTTAAGACCAAAACGAAGACGGACCTCCAATTCCTTCTATTTTATTTCGATTTCTGAAATTTATTTGTAAGCCGATTTATTGACAAGAATTGAACGTAGTCGAATGCCACAAGATTCTTAAAAATAACAATAAATGAACGCTTCATGCGAATCATTTTTATAACACACTGTGTTCAATATGTTTTGTATTTTCTGTCTATCTATGTAATTGGATAGTAGCACCATATCAAATAAGTGTCCAAATATTGAATACAGCGATTAAACTCAAGGCATTGAATAAATCGTTGAAATACACAAAATTTAAATATTGAAAAATCAAGATAAAATAGAAGAAATTGGAGGTCCGTCTTCGTTTTGGTTTCAAAAATTCGGGCTTCGGCTGTAGAATACGAGACCTTTTTTTCAAAAAAATCGAAGGGGTCGAAATTGACGAAAATTGATTTTTTTACTTGAAAGCGTATGAAAAAGATTAAATTAACGTTGCATATTCTTTTACCTATTTTTGAGTTAAAGTACAATCCAAGACGAAGAGAAAGACGTTTTATTTATGACGATATCGGTTTTTTATCCAGAGTTACGATTATTTGAAGTTGAACAAATGTAATAATTCGTAGATTTTTCGAAAATTCATAACTCGAAGGCGGATTGAGATGAAGATCTGAAATTTGGTGAATGTTTCTCATTGGTCGACAACTGTCATATAAAAAAAATTGGACAAATCAAAAATGTCGAGGGTCAGCGACCAGGTCAGTTGGCATGGAAAAGCCCATATGTATATGGGCGGTTCCACGTCAACTGTACCACTCCTGTCAGTCATAGTCAGTGATTCTACCTAGATTTGGTGATTATGCTAGTTTGGTAGGGAAATAATTTCTGACCGAAGGATTTCGCGAAATTCGAAAAACCATAGAAGTTGCCTAATTCGAAACTTTTTGATCGTCAATTCTTTAAAAATTCGTATCTTCGCAACCACTTATCGGATCGTGAATTTCCAGGCACGGGGTGACGTGGAAAAGTGTGCAGTTAAATGGAAAAATACGTCATCAATGCGAGTTGGAAAAATGAGCTTGTATTATGCAATACAATGTTGAAAATTGATTTTCAATCATGTTCTCTCACATTCTAAAATTCGAAAAAAATACAGGTTACTCCTTTCAAGCTTATCTTCAATTTCAGCCATTGTAAAGTTTGGAGTCGAATCTAGTTCGCGCGATATTAATTGTCGAAGTCCGCCATGTGCTCTCTCGCCGCGCGGCGTACCCAGTGTGAAATATCCAGAATGCAGAATTTCAGTAAAGTGCGTATCTGCAACAGGTTTTATAGCACTCATCGACCATATTCGCCACGAAGAAAGCAACAAATTATGCAAAAAATTTTGTTTTGATCTTTATACCTTTATTGTGTTGGTCTGGCATGTATTTTTTACATCATCCTTATGATGCTATAAGCCTTGGAAATGGAGCAGATTTTGCACATCATGTGTGAGTTGGAGATGATAGAAATGCCACTCAGCTTTTATGTTAAAATCGGCTTGATGGTGCGTAAGATTAATAAAATAAAATTTGTTCTTGTCTTGCGATACAGCACCATCCGTGAAATATACCATTTCTTTGATTTTATCATCACTATATTTGTTTTTCAGCTCGGTGATAAACTTTGGAATCAACAAATTAACTGTATCGCTGACTAGACCGCGCGGCAAGAGAGCACACGGCGGACTTTGGCAATTAATATCGCGCGAACTAGATGCGACTCCAAACTTTACAATGGCTGAAATTGAAGATAAGCTTGGAAGGAGTAACCTGTATTTTTTTCCAATTTTAGAATGTGAGAGAACATGATTGAAAATCAATTTTCAACATTGTATTGCATAATACAATTCCCGTGTAGAAAATTGTTAGGGCGTCCCAATTAGAAAAGAGGCCCTTTCTGGGCGTCAACAGGGCATCCACTATAAAGGCATCCTCACTGTTGCCTCACTGGGGCATAAGTAGGGTTTATTTTGGCATCCAAGTTAATTTTGTTTAGGCTCGCCCAATCTGTGCCAACGTTGGCCCAAGTCGGGGTATAGCTAGGCATTCAGACTCATTTTGTCCAGGCTTGCCCAACTTGTGCCAAACTTGGGCCAAGTCGGGGGTTAATTAGGCATTGGGACTCATTTTGTCCAGGCTTGCCTAACCTGTTCCAAACTTGGGCCAAGTCGGGGTTCAGCCAGGCATTCAGACTTATTTTGTCAAGGCTTGCCCAACTTGTGCCAAACTTGGGCCAAGTCGGGGGTTAATTAGGCATTCGGACTCATTTTGTCAACGCTTTCCTAACTTGTCCCAAACTTGGGCCAAGTCGAGGTGTAGCCAGGAAATCAGACTCATTTTCTCCAGGTTTGCCCAATCTGTGCCAACGTTGGGCCAAGTCAGGGTTTAGCCTGGCATTCGGACTCATTTTGTCCAGGCTTGCCCAATCTGTGCCAACGTTGGGCCAAGTCGGACTTTAGCCAGGTATTCGGACTCATATTGTCCAGGCTTGCCTAACCTGTCCCAAACTTGGGTCAAGTCGGGGTTTAGCCAAACATTCAGACTCATCATGTCCAGGCTTGCCCAACTTGTCCCAAACTTTGCCCAAGTCAGGGTTTAGCCTGGCATTCGGACTCATTTTGTCCAGGCTTGCCCAATCTGTGCCAACGTTGGGCCAAGTCGGACTTTAGCCAGGCATTCGGACTCATATTGTCCAGGCTTGCCTAACCTGTCCCAAACTTAGGTCAAGTCGGGGTTTAGCCAAACATTCAGACTCATCATGTCCAGGCTTGCCCAATCTGTGCCAAACTTGGGCCAAGTCGGGGGTTAATTAGGCATTGGGACTCATTTTGTCCAGGCTTGCCTAACCTGTTCCAAACTTGGGCCAAGTCGGGGTTCAGCCAGGCATTATGAGGCTGAATCTACACTGAGAGACTCTTCGTGTCAATAAATGGTAAAACTATATCAAAGTTTAGTATGGTAGGGTTCGAAAGTAGGGAAGACCGGGCGTACGTTTCAAAAATTCATATGGTGCATACTAATGGGTAAAACTGATATTTTCCTTTCAATAAGTGAAAAAGGTGTTTCAATGTTTAATGAACAACATAGTAATATTCGGAACGCACCATATCAAAGTTAGATAGCGACTTGACAAACACGGTTAGTATGGTGAATATGAAAGTTTGAAATAATCGTCTCCAGTCGTCACGAAGAATATCAGTTTTTCGTACGGACCATATGAAAAATCATGACTTGCCGGTGAAAAAAGAAGGGAGTGAGCCGAGGCTATCACCAACACCAGTATCATCAGGAAGTAGAGGTCACACGCACTGAAAGGACATACATATCGGGTATACTATACATGTACACAAATATACACAAGTTACATAGGAGTATCGCGCAACACACTTATAAATTAGACCGGGAGACTTATACCTATACATTTACAATATACAAACGTAATACAATTACGTGCGGGAAAATTTCAGAAACTTCTATATATACCAAGCTGGTAATAATCCACTGCTTGTGAGAAAGGACTTGGAGGGTTCTTTTCTAAATAACTCGTTAAAGAATCATTCTTTTGGAAAACTGCATTTGCAAAGTAGACTTTATTTTGGAAAGGTAATTTTATAACTTGAAAAAAAAAAAAATCCAATTAATTTTTTAATTATGTATTATTTTTCAATTGAAACATGTATGGGCATCACAGCAAACATGATGGTAGAAAATTTTGAAAATTTGGATCTTCAGATTTTATCCTAGAAAAAATTCAACAAACGCTTCAAGCTCTTTAAGACGTTTGTTTAGGAGAAAATTGGATTAGAAAAATTGACAAATTAACATGTGTTCTTATGGGCAAAAGTGGAAAAAAAATTATATCTGTGTTAAAAATGACGGAAAAAATCTGAAACTCTTTAGGTCAACGGGGAAAAATATCTGATTCTCGCCTAATCATTTTTGCATTGATTAGGTAGCTCGTTTTCGAAAAATGAAATAATTTTTCCCGAGTATTGAGAATAAAAATCACTCCGCGCCAATTTGAAGTTAGCTGATATGGAGTGAATTGCCCATATACATCCCTATTCCTCAAACATGAATACTTTCAATTGAGGAAGTGTTCAGAATGAAATATTTTCTACTTTTAAATAAATTCAGATAATTTGGGAGTATATAAAATTTTAGCACTATTAGAGTCTAGATATACTATAATAACTTTTATTCTGAAAAGATGATCTAATTTTTTTTCTAATCTTTGAATTTTTGTATTTATGACATAATTTTAAATGTTACAAATAAACTAATCATAAAGAATCGAAGGTATCAGAAATAGAACTTTTTATAATTAGAATTGTCTTCATTTTTAGAATTCAACATTTTCGTCGTTTGAAAAAAGAAATAGGAAAAGTCATACATAGGTAATCCTAAAAATATAGCCAATTACAGAGATATACAAATCTCCACATTCACACGGCACATGGCAAGCGAATTGGCAGGATTTTTCCTTCGGCTGTTTCCGAAACAGAGCGGGGCCTCGTGCGTTCTCGGTGAAGATCGTAGTCGCTCGGGAGATTCAGGAAATATTTTCATACGCACCATACGAAAAATTGAGACTCTCCGTTTCAATTTCTAATATCCTTTGCAGTTTCACGGCTGCTTGATATCAATGTTGATATTGACCATGTTAATTTCTGGAATATGCTTCTCGAATGATGACAGTCACTGTGTTTATAAGTGAGACGACTTTGTAGGAAATTTTACTATGGAGAATATCGATTTTTCGTATGGAAGATTTCTGACATACAACGTTCTAATATTTCATATTGACCATACTAATATCTCGTATTTTCTTGTTAAAATCTGCTATGGCAATATGAAACTTCAGTATAACGTTACGAATAACTAGTGTATTTTGCGCTGTCTTCCCTACTTTCGAACCCTACCATACTAAACTTTGATATAGTTTTACCATTTATTGACACGAAGAGTCTCTCAGTGTAGCGGCCGGAGCTAGCGGCCGCTCGGAGCGCGCGAAGTTATTGCAAGCGAATATCGAGTTCCAATTTCGTAAGCATACTCACGACTGACATTCGAACTGAGAAAAAAATTGAAACCCCGGGGGACGATCTTTGGAAAATTATTACATATTGGTAATCGCTCATTAACGGGCTAGCAGCCGCTAGCTCCGGCCGCTATATTCAGCCTCATCCAGGCATTCAGACTTATTTTGTCAAGGCTTGCCCAACTTGTGCCAAACTTGGGCCAAGTCAGGGTTTAGCCTGGCATTCGGACTCATTTTGTCCAGGCTTGCCCAATCTGTGCCAACGTTGGGCCAAGTCGGACTTTAGCCAGGCATTCGGACTCATATTGTCCAGGCTTGCCTAACCTGTCCCAAACTTAGGTCAAGTCGGGGTTTAGCCAAACATTCAGACTCATCATGTCCAGGCTTGCCCAATCTGTGCCAAACTCGGGCCAAGTCGGGGGTTAATTAGGCATTCGGTCAACCATATCAGACGCCATCTACCACGGCGCGGTCAACTTAGAGTAAACGCCATTTTGTCTAAAAATCTTTCTCGCTAACAAAGTAACTACGGAAATTAACTAGTCGGGCAATAGAATAGCATTTAATCTGAGAAAAAATTATATCTCTGGATATAGCAGGGTCGGGGTGTAGCCAGTCATTCAGACTCATTTTGTCCAGGCTTATCTAATTTTTGCCAAAATTGGTTAACTGGGCATTTGGACTCATTTTGTCTTGGCTTGCCTAACCTCTGCCAAAGTTGGCCCGAGTCAGGGTTTATCCAGGCTCGCAGGATAATTTTAAAACCAATATTGGCCCAAATTCGGTATCCCATAATGGCCCACCTTTTATACCCAATGTTGCTCCGAGTTTGGACAGCCCATATATATTATATATATCCCGTGTAGAAATTTTTGTTGGGCGCAAACAGGGGCCAAGTTAATTTGGCTCGATATTATTCAGGCCCAAGTAAGGTCGCCTGTATTGGGCCAATGTTGGATTGTCCCACGTATTTGATTCGGCCCCCTATGCGTGGTCGAACTGGGGCCAATTTGGACAGCCAGTAGGGCCCAAAGTGGACACCGTATATGGGGCCACAACAAAAAAGCGGGACAAATCGATATAGGCCCAATATTGGTGACCAAACTTGGGCCTATACATTATTGTGGAAAATTAACTTGGCCCTCATTAGCGCCCGGGGAAAATTTCTACACGGGAAGCTCATTTTTCCAACTCGCATTGATGACGTATTTTTTCCATTAAACTGCACACTTTTCCACGTCACTCCGTGTGTGGAAATTCACGATCCGATAAGTGGTTGCAAAGATACGAATTTTTAAAGAATTGACGATCAAAAAGTTTCGAATTAGGCAACTTCTATGGTTTTTCGAATCTCGCGAAATCCTTCGGTCAGAAATTATTTCCCTACCAAACTAGCATAATCACCAAATTTAGGTAGAATCGCTGACTATGACTGACAGGAGTGGTACAGTTGACGTGGAACCGCCCATATGGGAACTTCAATTCGCCTAACATTTTGTTTTATAGTTATTATCACTGTAAATGGAATCTGTGATTTAAAAAAAAAAAGTTATTAGCAGTCACTCTCAGTTCCTTTTTTTTGTTCAATTAAAAAATTTGTATCTTCAGTTGAACAAATTCTCAGATAACCAAGTGTGACTGTACAAGCAATTTATTCTACTTGCTCCGAACCTTTTTGCCAAATACTAGCTGAGAATACTATCTATGCACATGAGATGAAATTTTGACGTAATAATTATCAAATATATGTACCAAGTAGGTCAATTTAGTTCAGTATCAATATAAAAGTTCCCTCAGCCGCACGATATATATTGGCTCCGTGCACGAAAATACTAATACTATTTAACTATCAGTGTGTAACATATTCATGCATACTGTCAGCGCCATCTAAAATCATGCTCAGCATTTTTCCATGCTTAACGTATACACAATACACACTTATTTTTAAAGTAGTGTATGTGCGTGCACCCAGCCAATAAGCACAATTAGTCTCCACAGTATGACAACGACGTCGTGGGTGAGTGGACAGCGTGGCGGATTCACAGCAGGAGAGATTCTACAAACCAGGTTCGTGCCCCGGTCCGGAACAGAAGTTTTTTCGGAAATAAATTCGAAGGTAATAGTGCTAAAAATCTTCCACGAGATGGATTCCGTACATAACGACCCGTGCAAACTTCTTTTTTGGGTTCTTTTTTTTTTGCTCGAAACTAAGCAGTAAGCAGTGTGTCGACACGCGCGTGTCACACGACGTGCGCCGCATATGCGGCGCATATGAGGACACATATGTCGCAACAGTGACAGCACGACGTGCAGTTAATCCGCACGTCGTGCACTCCCCATGCCAGCATCATGCGGACATTTTGTTATCTGGGTGTCTCTGCCAACGGTTCTCATTTCTGTTTATTCGTTTAAAAATAAGAGAATATTCATCAATCATGATGATAATTTAATAATTGAATATTAATATACTAAATATTTATAATATTTTTGATTCGAGAACCGCGATAAGCCCCCTGAGCTTATTCTCGATTTTTTTTTTTTTTTTGTTCGCGGAGGTATCAGCCGTAATGGCTCATGTCCCGACTTATTCTTGATTATTAAACTGATTAAACATTAAAATATTAAGAATTACAGTAAAACCTCCCTTATAGTCCCCTCTCGTTTAGTCCAACCTCTGTTATAGTCCAAGGACAACCTCTCTTATAGTCTATAAGCTCCGCCTACTGTGTACCAATACATCCACACAGACTCGAGCGTCGGTGAGCTTGGGGCACGAAGTAAGAGGGAAGGAGACCGAACTCTGCCGAGTCCACATCCCAAAAGTGGGGTCAGTTTTCCAGCGATAAGTGAGCAGTTCGCTGCGAAGAATACCGAGATGACGAGTCACGCATGCGCAGTACGACTTAGCTGCGTCTTTGTCTCTCTCGCATAAAGTGCGAGTGAGATAGTTTTGTTGTGACAGTGAGGTTAGTTTTTACCACGTTTTTACCACGAAACGGTAAGATGTCAGCGTGTCGAGTACCGCAGTGCAAAACGAAATATAAAGATAAAAATAAAAATACTTTTATGCCAAGAAATTACGCACCATAACCTCACTTCCTGTCGCAACAAAACTGTCTCACTCGCACTTTCTGCGAGAGAGACAAAGACACAGCTAAGTCGTACTGCGCATGCGTGACTCGTCATCTCGGTATTCTTTGCAGCGAACTGCTCACTTATCGCTGGAAAACTGACCCCACTTTTGGGATCAGAGTTCGGTCTCCTTCCTTCTTACTTCGTGGCTTGGGGCCCCTTTACGTTTCATGACGTCACGCGCGTCACGCCCAGTAACGACCATAACCTCGAAGGCCGTTGGAAGTTGAAGTGTTTTATTGAGTAATACATACGAGTGTTATTTTCATAGACATAGAGCATGGACTGCGCATTCCCTATACTGCCTGTGGTAACGCCAAAAGTGAGAGAGAAGGGTAACACACGCGGCCAATCTCTGTCTCTTTCTAAGCATTTGACGTTGTTGGTTAGAAAGAAACAGATTTGGCCGCGTGTGTTACCCCTCTCTCTACGGACCGAGCGATTTTCGGCCCGAATGCACAGTCCATGCTCTATGTCTATGGTTATTTTAGTACGATGTATCGTGGTAAACTAAACGTATAAACGTAATGGATTCTGAGGCGGATGTGTTCGACAATCGAAGAAACAGCCAATCGGCGCTCTGGATTTTTGTAATCCAGAGCGCTGATTGGCTGTTTCTAGAATTGTCAAACAACATCCGGCTCAGAATCCATTACGTTTAGTGTACATTCTTGAAAAGTTTTTTCCGAAATATCTGATCACTGGTAGAAAAAGAACAATATGGAGGTGGGAAAAAAAAAGAAAAGTAGCTCATAATTTTCCATTTTCTACAACTAAATTATTCAATAATCAGGCTTCCTAAGGATACGCACTTGATAGAAAAACGTTTTACGGATTCAATTTGTCAATTGACTTCTGATTGATGAGCAATGTAAAAGTGTACCGCAATATTTTTCATAATAAACCTTTGACTATATAACCCTGGACTGCTAATGCCCCCCACTATTCCCATAAGCCGTATGCGAAGCCGATGTTTCCAACATCTACTCCACTCCTTGGACTTCTCGGCAGTCAATTCCGCGGGAAATTTGAATGAGTACTTAGTATTTTGGATGAACACAGGACAAAATAAGAATAGTTTACTAAATAATATCATTGATCAATGTCGGAATAGTAAAAATTTTTAATAAATAAAGCATATTATGAGTTACGAAAATCTAGGAAACGTTTACGTAAGTTCTTAATATTATATGCAGGAATATAGGGTAATAAATTGGTTTCAATGTAATTTTCACGAATTGTTTATTGGCCCGTGAAGATAATTTTTTTTTTTTTAATTCTCGTGTCTCGGTTTTCTGAAATCAGTATCTGGATAAAAATAATAACAGAGCGATATGAAAAGATTTTCACTTCAGAGAAATTTGAGGTTATGAGTGAAGTCACTTGAAGAAAGATACAGGTGATAAAACAATAGCGAAACAATTAAACTCAGTAGTTCTGAACTCAACCGTTGACTGCCTGTAGCGCCACATCCTGACAACACGCCTGAAATTAGCGTTAGCAGTCCAGGGTTATATAGTCAAAGTAATAAACAGACAAAAATGAATAATGTACTGTCCATGGCGAAGATGAAAATTTGTAGGCACATGCACGGCCCTGGGGTAAGAAATTCGCATAGGGCCCCATCCTTACATATCACGTCCCTGAGTGCTATTCGCTGATTGGCCGATGAGCGTAGCTCTCGTTTACGCCTCTTGTGGACTATGAGAGAGGTTCTGAAACACGGACTTGGACTAGGGATGGGCGATATATATAAAAGTATCGATATTTTGTATCGATACGTATTTACTACTCTAGTATCGATACGACCAATATATTAAAGCCGTAGTATCGATATTGTCAATATCGAGTATCGATACATATATCCTTATTATGAAGTATAAACCATGTAGAATCCAAGTTATTTCAGCTAGAAATATATTTTTCAGTTTGTAAGGTTGAAAATAATTGGAATTTCTTATTTAAAAACAAAATAATTTGTCAAATATTTATTTTCATGTGTTATATCACGACATTTCAAGCAGCTTTTAAGATAAAAGTATCGGATACCAATACTTGCACATGAAGTATCGATGTATCAATATATTGCTACATGAAGTATCGATACAAAATATCGATAATTGAATCCAAAAGTATCGATATTCGGATGTATCGATATATATTGCCCATCCCTAACTTGGACTATAAGGGAGGTTTTACTGTAGAATGAACAGAAATGAGAACCTTTAGCGGAGACACGGGCGTTTGACAAGCAGTGACTTGCTGCTGCTGCAAAACCTCATTTTCATGCGCTGAAGTTCTATCATGCGCTGCAGCAACTTGCTGCCCATGAAAATCCAACCTAAGACCACTGTGGCCCCTCACCCCGCTGCCGGACGATTCTCGCGCGTGCATCTTTGCGCTACTAGTACTGATTGTTGACAGCCAATTCATTGGTAATCTTACACGAGTTTGGTGTGTAAAATCAACCAAAAAAATCTCCAAGAATTATTCTTCATCATTGGAGTAAGACATTTCTGGTACAATTAGCACCTCTGAACAATTGATTCTTCCAACAATCCATCGAATCAATCTCCTAACCTCAAATTGCCCAGTTCACTTAATGAAATGAAACTTTAAACTTGGTATAAACTTTATTTTCGCTATTTTTCTCAGCTGTACTGGTTGATTTAAAGAATGCCTAAGGAAACCTCGAGGAAGAAAAAGTGTTTGCAGAAGCCTTACAACTTACAGACTTTGAAATCAGCTCTCGAAGCTATTCAGGATGGAATGTCTGTTAGAGAAGCAAGTAAAAAGTTTAAGATACCCAAGAGCACATTATTCGATAAGAAGAGTGGTGCATCTGCTTTAGGCAAGAGACCTGGGCCACCAACAGTATTGACAACAGCTGAAGAAAATGATCTTACCACATGGATTGTCTATTGCGGTGAAAAAGGATTTCCTGTTACCAAAGAATTGCTTCTCGACAGTGTTAGAAACTTGGTTATCAGAACGAAGAAAGAGACTCCGTTTCGTGTTAATAATCATCGTCCCGGTCGTCATTGGTATGAATCATTTATGAAAAGACATCCAGATATTAGAAAAAAAGTGGTCCAGAATCTAATCTACACAAGAGGGTTGGCTACTGAAAGTCTAATCCGGAAGTGGTTTTCTGATGCGCACTCATACCTAGATGGGAAAGGTTTATTAGATATCGATTCATCCAGAGTCTTCAACTGTGACGAGAGTGGTCTCCTGTTATGTCCAAAAGCCGGTGAAGTACTAGTGAGGCGAGGTGCCAAATCTGTCTACAAAGTTGCGAATGGAGACGACAAGGAAAATTTAACTACATTATTTATGCTAAGTGCAAATGGAATTCTGGTACCACCAATGGTCG
This sequence comes from Tenthredo mesomela, assembly GCA_943736025.1. Classification (NCBI taxonomy): domain Eukaryota; kingdom Metazoa; phylum Arthropoda; class Insecta; order Hymenoptera; family Tenthredinidae; genus Tenthredo; species Tenthredo mesomela. The sequence continues at coordinate 41,394,055 of OX031016.1, forward strand.
TCTACAAGTATCGGAGAGTTCCTTATACTGTGGCCTCAAAAGTTCCCAAATCCTGGGCTATCGGTAATTCAGATAATGGATGGATGACATCGCAAACTTTTTACGACTACATGACCAACATTTTCTATCCATGGCTGAAGAATAATCAGATTCAGTTTCCAGTAGTAGTATTTTTGGACGGGCATTCCTCGCATTTGACACTTCATTTGAGCAATTTTTGTAGAACAGTTGGCATTGAGCTGGTGGCATTATATCCACATTCAACACATGTTCTACAACCTCTGGACGTGGCCCTGTTCCACACTTTAAAGACGGCATGGAAACACATGGCTGATGATTGGAGACTCGAAAATTCTCTACGTAGAGAGGATTTCGCACCTCTTCTAAAAGAAACTATCGATAGTTTAGATTTGAAAAATATTGCAGAACATGGCTTCAAAAGTTGTGGCTTGCACCCATTCTGTGTTGACAATGTGAATTTCAATGTTCTCAACGGGAATAAAGACACTCGTAGAGAAAGTGACAAATCTCTAGAGAGTTGTTGTGAAAACGATCCAACAACAGCCGGGACACAATCGCCAGAACAAAGAAGAGAGGAAGCGGAGAGAATGTTGAATTTTTTTGAACAAACTATTGATACAAAGCTATTAGAAAATTTCCAAATATCATCGGATGTAGACACTTGGCTTGGAGATATCGAACAAAAAGGACTGTTTCTCTATTGGAAACAATTGAAGGACAAAGCTGGTACCCATCATTTTTAAGCTCATTCAAAAATCTTATTCAACATAAGACATAACTAATTATTTCTGTTTTTGAACTCAATCAATTGACAGGAGTCAATCTCGAACTATGAACAATCGATTAATTTGTACCCATTAATCTAGGTAAATTATTAAAAAAAGAGACTAGTAAATTATTAAAAGAAGAGACTAACATCAGTTTTAGAATTAAACAACAATCAACTTGATAGTGGTAACTTGCAGAGAAAACCTGATGAGCACATATCGCAAACAATGAGCCAGGTTAGAGCAAATTTCTATTTTTCTTGGATTTTATTTTACACAAAGAAGAAATTAGCTGATACTAATTCTGAGGGCACGTTTTTCCAGAGGTTCTCGCCGAGTTAAGGTTGTTAGCTTGTTATAGTCACAGCCAAAAGTTTATTTCAGTTGACGATAGTTCTAGAATGACCACAGTAATAAATAAGTCACAAAATCAAATATACACACCATCAATTACATGCTATGATATGCAAACCGTATCAAAATGTTTTGATACTTAAACAAAGTCGTTCTAATATTTTATAAGATTTTTTTAAAACGGCCAAGTTGACAAACTTTTGTCAAGATACAGTTCACATTTCTTTTAGGCATAGGCACACGCGCATTGAGTCGAAGTTATAATAGATCGTGGCAACATTGCGTGCATATAACGGAAGAATCCGCTCGAGCCGTCCGTTTGAGCTACGTGAGCACTGTTGTCACGTCTATCACATCAGCATTTGATTTACACGCAAATATCTAAAAGAGACTTGAGTTTAACTAACAATATCTTTCCTATTACACGGGAAATACTTTTGTTTCTTGTCTCAAAATGTTCGTTAAATTTCAATTCATAACATACTAGTTTTTTATTGAAATCTGTCGCCTAGTTGAATCATAAAAAACGTTAGAGTGATAAAAGTTCGTATTTTCCCTATGTACGTATGCAAATAATGTAAACTTCAATAATTTGTTTCATCACTAATATGAGGCAAAAATCAATGAACTTCGTATCATGTTGTAGAACGTGTTTCAAGCTATTCACCAGTAAAATTTCACACAGATCTGTCGGTAACCGCTTTTACAAGCTAACAACCTTAAGGGGGGACAGTACTGAAACTTTGTAAAAAACCATTTTTTTTTTCCACCACTCAAAATGGTTCAATCAAAAATCGCCTCCAGCATTTTTTAGATATTAGTAGTAGGTATGTGTATTGGAAAAAAATATCAACCTCCTGCGATGAAAGTGTATGCGCAGTAGGGTGTCCGTTATTTCCCGAATTGACTTTTTCTACTTGGGTATGGGCCAAATCATTAGTTTAGAGCCTAAAAACAATGATGCTATTTGGCCCATACCCAAGTAGAAAAAGTCAATTCGGGAAATAACGGACACCCTAATGCGCAGGAGACCTTTTGCAGTGGTTTCGAAGGAAATCTTCTGCGAAAGATCTCATGCGCATATACTTTCATCGCAGGAGGTTGATATTTTTTTCCAACACATACTACTAATATCTAAAAACTGCTGGAGGCGATTTTTGATTGAACCATTTTGAGTAGTGGAGAAAAAAAAAATGGTTTTTTACAAAGTTTCAGTACTGTTCCCCCTTAATTGTTGTAGAATCAGAAGATGATCCAGAGTTGCAAATTGCTCTTCCAATAAACAGAATTAGGTAATAACGTCAATTAAAATCAATCACAACTCTTCGAAGATCAAAAACATACTATTACGAACATTGATGGTTCTCTAAATGAATTTCCTACAGTTTCTGAAAATTCTCCACCCTCTGACAATTGTTCGAAAGAGACTTGTTCATTAGACTCTGGGAGCCCTCCAAAATCCTTCGAAGGACAAAAACCTACTATTATAACCACTGATAATTCTACAAATAAATGTCTACAGGTATCTGAGAATTCTTCTCTCTTTGCCAATTGTTCTGAAGAGATTCCTCGTTCTTTAGACCCTGAGAGCCTTTCGCAGATAAATGATCCTCCTGCACCAATAGATGATAACAGAAAAGGTTGGTTTCAACTTTTGTTCTTGAAATCATTATTCTTGGGAACTTTCATTCGAGGACTCTTTTTTTTCAGCCTTGCCAAACGTCCAAGAAATTTTACAGCAGACCTTGAGCTGGCCAGGAACACCAAAGAAGAAGAAATCCAAAATAAGGAAAACTCTCGCGTTTATTCCTGTCATCACTTCTGACGCTTGTGTCGATGAATTGCCTAAGGTGCTGGAAGATAAGAAATATAAGAAAGAAGAAGTTGAAGAAAGGAAAAGACAGAGAGAACTGGCCAAAATTGAGCGTCGGAAACAAGCTGAGGGAAAAGAAGCGACTCCGAGAGGAGAAGAAAAAATTTAACCCCTGTGCCAAGACGCCCACAAACAACAATTGTAAGCCTAGAAAAAAAAAAAAACAACTCCAATTGAACCATCTGAAAATTCAACATCGATTGATCCAGCCGCCAAGGAACCCAAAAAAAAAAAAAAAAAACTATCAGTAGGCCAAGAAAAAAAAATTTAGGACATCCATCGACAGAGATTCCTACATAAAGAACTGTACAATAAATATTATATTTTCTTATACTGCATATTGGAGCTTGGATAATTCATACCGTGAAATGTAAAAAAAATTCTGAATTCTGAACAGCTCTTCATTATTGAATAAATTTAATAAAAGAATTTTCATTTTCAAGATACTCGGCCTATTCCTGCATTTTCGTAAATAACAAAATATCTTACCTTGATAACTAGTTGGGTAATAGAATCAATATAATAACTGAATTGTCGAATGAAACAAAAGCAGAAGGGTTTTTCATGCTGCCCGGGATTAGGGCCGCCATTGTCCAGACTTGGATGCGTCCGGGAATTGGGCAATCTGATAGCTCTACTATTTTACCTATTTTCTTCAAATTTAATAGTTCGATTGAGAAACGAAATACATTATCGTATATACTGGGTGAGTCTCTTCAAAGGTCCAAAATGGGTGGGACTCACTTGCGGCAAAGGCACGCCGTAATTCGTGATTAGGCATTGCTACCCTATCCCCACGGACAATTGTTTACCTGATTGGCTGAATGCGTGCCTTCGCCGTCAGTAAGTCCAACCGATTTTGGACCTTTGAAAAGACTCACCCTGTACAGATGTTCAAACTTCCTCCTTTTTCACATTCTTATCTGTGACAAACAGGACACGCCTCTGACCACACAGATTGCACGTGTTGACGTAGTTTGACCCTGAGGGCCACCTTATACGGACTTTGGTCCACAAAAAGTAGATCAAAATCCGAAGACGAAGGAGCGACTTGAAGTTTTGAAATTTGCTCCTCCTAGAGTCAATTTATGTATGAAATTGACGCCCGATACGAATAAAAGCACGTTTCAAATTCCGGGTGGAAAAGAGCACGTTTCGGTTTCCGGGGGAAAAAGAGCACGTTTCGGTTTCCGGGGAAAAAAGAGCACGTTTCAGGTTGACTCAAATACTAGCACGTTTCGGGTTGACTGGAATACTAGCACGTTTCGGGTTGACTCGAATGTGAGCAACTTTCCGATATGATAATTATAACGTTGGAAATTCATAATTCTAAAAAGAAAAACTCGATATAATTTTATTATTCATGTTCACTGATTTATTAGGAACCCAAATAATTACAAAAACTGTTGACTAAAAATTTGTCAACAAAAATTAAATGTTAAAACAAAACATGAATTTTTAATTTTTTCACTTAAAATATTATAATCCGTCTAACAATGGCAATTATTATTTTTCAACAAATTGTTTTGTTTGCTAATAAAAAGTTTACCGCCATACAATGACATGATAGATGAAATTTTTCGTTATTTTTATTTTTATTTTTTTCAACTTCTACTACTGTATGATTCACCAGAGTCAACAGTTTTTGTAATTATTTGAGTACCTATTAAATCAGTGAACATGAATAATAAAATTATATCGAGTTTTTCTTTTCAGAATTATGAATTTCCAACGTTATAATTATCATATCGGAAAGTTGCTTACATTCGAGTCAACCTGAATTGTGCTAGTAATCGAGTCGACCCGAAACGTGCTAGTGTTCGAGTCAACCCGAAACGTGCTAGTATTCCAGTCAACCCGAAACGTGCTAGTATTCGAGTCAACCTGAAACGTGCTAGTATTCCAGTCAACCCGAAACGTGCTAGTATTCGAGTCAACCTGAAACGTGCTCTTTTTCCCCAGGAAACCGGAACGTGCTCTTTTCCACCCGGAATTTGAAACGTGCTCTTTTCCACCCGGAATCTGAAACGTGCTTTTATTCGTATCGGGCGTCGAAATAATCTCTACTTTAGAGGTAGGTGAAAATATATGCTTCACATCGTCTTGAGATTATTATAAATTTTCGTTTTCACTTCAGTATCATTATTTGTAAAACTAAATAAATGAAATTGGTTGACACGCTTGCATTTGAAGAAAAAGTTGTATATTTTTTCCTACTGTTCTCAACATACAAGGCGTACTCTGCGTTATCTACAGCGATAAGAAAAACAACTCAAATTCTGAGACTAGCTGCTGTTTGGAATCTTAGCTCTTATTTAATTACAATATAGGTAAAGATTCAAATCGATGGTCATCCGTGATGGAGAGAGGACACCAAGAGGCTGGAAAAAACCACATTATGGAGGACCTTCCTCAAAATGATTCTGGCCAAGTTGAATGGAATTGGAAATCCGAGCGATTCAATTTGCTGATGATTCTGTAAAATAATAATATAGATCAAGATTCGTCGATTTGGACGTCTAATCAATGCCTTTGCTGAATCAAAAAAACGATTTTCACCTTTTTATAGCAAGTCTGAACTGGTATCTCGTCGCGGACGAGCTAATATCGATACATAATTTGTTCAACTCTTGACATTGGCAAATCATTTTTTCAACAGATGATGTTAGCTGAAAAAAATCATACTCTTTAGGAATAATCCCTAAACGAAGAGCAGAAAGTCTCGAACAGTTCGAAAGTATGTTAACCATCTCAGACAAATGCTCCACGCTCTTGTCCTTGATTGAAAGTTTTCTCAAATTTTTACAGTGATGTAACATTTGTAACAGTTCACTCTCCCAGCTGCAATTTGTATTGGGACCGAGACGGTGCAGCTTTACTTCCTCCAGTTTTTCACATTCTCTTCCAATATCGATCAGAAACTTTCCATCTGTTATTGGTATGTTATATAAGCGGATAACCGTGAGATTCTTCCATCCCGAAATGAGATACAACGCGTCCAAGTCCCAATTTTCCACTTTGTTCTCCCTGTGGAGAGTCAATGAAGTTTTTTGTCAACTTGGAATGATCGAATCTGTGGGATAACATATTTTACATATATTACAGCCGAGATCATCTTACCAGTATCTCGGAAAGATCACCAGGACTTTTAGGCGTGGCGTATTTTCTACAAGCATTTTAAACGAAGAGTCCGTATTCGATGCAGCGCCATCTCCCTCGGATACCAGGCTTCCTTTTTTCCTCAGGCGTCTCTGGAAGGGTTTGGTCTCCTTTGGCACCAAAATTGCTGAAATATCACAAAATTTCATTGAAGAATCAACATCAAGGGTAGATTTCAATACACTCTGTGTTTTACTAATGTATAACTTGGTCAAGTGGGTGCAGGGCCGGATTTAAAGGTGTGGAGGCCCTGGGGCAACGAGGATGTGGGGGCCCCTAATTATTTTTTAAACAAGATAAACAATTCTCTTTTTCACAGTATTTTAATAATTTATTGCGAGACAAATGAAATCTTTTTAACGAACATATGTGGTTATTCTCAAATATGAAAAAACAAAATTAAATTATAATGTTAGGCAAATCCCTGCTAAAAAAAATCGATTGGAAACGATTGGGAAAACGCCAATTGTAACCAATCGCGTTTTTTGTTTCGAAATTTCGAATACAAAACGATTAATACTGTTGTACAATTGCTTTCTATTGTAAGTTCTATATTACAAGGTAATTGTTCCGAATATTTATTCAAACGGTGGAAAAAAAGGTTCATCGTTAATAATTGTCGGTTCCTTATTGAAATTCAACTGTATTAAATACTGAACGTATAAAGGGGGCTTCTGAATTGAAATCAATTGTAACTGTAGCATTAGAATTTAATTTTTTCAAATTATCAAACAAGAAATTAGGTTTTTGAATTGTTTTTTATAAGAAATTATCCATCCAAACTCAATAGTTTTCAATACGCTCACCAAATGATGGACTTTCAACTGAAGCCTAATTGCAAAATTCGTATTTGAAATCAATTGTAACGTATATGTGTGCTCATGAAATTGGGCTTTTCAATTGTTTTTTATTTGGAATTCCTGATTTAGACTCAATCGGACTCAATTGTACTCAACTTTTGATGAGCAATGAATATTTTTTTAAATTGAGTGTCTCTGGTATTCCCGGACAATTGTGGGCGACTGGAACTTATTCACCAATACAGTCGAACCTCAGGCACTGACAACTCGGGCACTGCTTTACCTCGGGTACTGACAGCGATCTTACCTCAGGCACTGACAGCTTTATAGCTTCTCGCTAGGGCCGTCACTGAATGGTGCGCTTCGTAGGGAGGCCTCAGTCTCGAGGCTACATAACCTCCAATCCAACTTGTCAACCGGCAACTGGCAACTGGCGCCTGTTAATCATTATGCCTCATTACGGGATCGTGCCGTTGTGCTTTAGATATGTATGTAGTGAAGTTGGAAAATATTAGTACATGAAAACGGTTATCATCAAATCTTGGTGAACATTCTTCGGCGAGAAATTATTGTAGTAGGCAGAAAAAAAAACATTAGGCCCCGATTCGCAATAACATGACTACGGCCCTGGCCCAACGACGCTATTGGTTCGCGGGAAAGTTAGGTTATTTTGTCAGTACCCGAGGGAATGTTTCCCGAGCTCTGTCAGTGCCTGAGGTTCGACTGTAATTGTATTGAAACTCGACCCATACAGCACTTCAACGTTGCTGCAACGTTGCTGCAATGTTACACTGCAATATCTTCAATATTCGGCAACATTGCTGAATATTGCAATAATGTTTAGCAATATTGCAGCAACGTTGCTATGTCCACTTTTATCGCATTTTTGTAATATTGTAGCAATATTACAGCAATATTGTACCAATATCGCAGCAATATTGGCAGATATTTGCTAAAATATTTACTACAAAAATATGATTGTTAGAAGCTATTTTTTCGACACCAGAATGAATATGCAGGTTGTCATTATTTGTCAGTAATATACACTATATTATATTTCAACAAAACTTTAATACACAATAAAAGTACGTATTATAATATTATAGTCACTATGATATAATAGATATCTAAATATATGAAGATAAAATGTTCATTATTTATTGATTAGCAGAGATTGGCACCGTTGTTAACCGTTCCATAACATTTTAATCTCTACTTTAATGCAAATGAGAAATGAAACTTGAAATCATTGCTCTATTGATATATTTTTTATCCCTCGGGGTCGGTGTTGCTGCAGTCATCATGTTTGGTTATCATTTTCTGTGCCAGTGCCTACCTTGTGTTGTTTGGGAAGTTTTCGTTGTCTAAGAGTATAATATAGGATAATAACTGTAAAAATAACAATAGCAAAAGATATGAGTGAATATGGAAACTGCAGGTAAATGACACTCACTCTGCTCTCGTCAGCCTAAAGTTTGATTGTGCAAGCCACTTCGACACAGTGATTTCGATAACTTTTTCTGTCGTCTCTGAATAGTTAGCCCCCACAATATACGCAATTATTAATCTTGTTACATGCATGTACTGGGTAATAATGAATGCAATGATATAGTCGCTCTGAAGAATCAAGATTAAGTCTCACTATATTATAATTACTAATAAACTTATTCACAAATCAAAATAGATCAAATTATGCTCACTGATAACTAATCGACAGAGCTTTGTGTCTTTGAAGGCACGCTTATTTGCCCCACTGCCGACCCAGCTGTAATATTGAGCAACCTCATCATTGAGGAGGCGTTTTAGTATGGTACGAGTACTGCTGTGTACATTGGAACCCCATAATTGTTTAAAACGGTTCACCTAAAATGAATTCTAAATGAGTACTGCTATTTATGAATCTTAGTTGACTTATATCTGACAATTGGAACATTATAGTCAGTTTATCGAATACCTCATTCTCAAAACATTATCAGTACTTTGGTGTTGTTGATGAAAAATCTTGTCCTAATCATATATAGATATTCAGAAGTGAGGTATTGAAATTATAATCAAAATAAGCGATGAATAGTTATTTTGACATTCATACTATTTTCCATGTTCAAAGTGGTAAATACATCGCTAAAATTATGTGAAGATTTACGCATTGAAAAATGTGCAATCTAGAGGAAATCGTGAGCAGAGTAATTGAAAAATTTGTTTACTCACCGTTTCTTATCCAATTGTCGTCCAATTCGAGGAACCACGGTACGTTTGTGGAAAAAGAATATATGGTCACGATATTATAACCTATAATGTTAACAAGTATCCAAGTTAAACTTTAAGGAACATTTCAAAAATGAATTTGATGATTCACATTGTTCCATGTTTATATTGGGATTATAAACTTACTTCAATTTGTTTTCTAATGCTTCTTGTTTTTCATTACTATTACTTTTCGTTGCACGTGTTTTCGTCCCGCTCGAATAGATATCTGCGACCGGTGTCGATGCGACGCCAATATGGCGTCGTCCACGACTACGCGCATCATGGCGGCGCCAAGCGCGGGAGTTCAAACTGCGGTTTCTACCGCATAATATGTATCCGCCACTTTTTCTCATGGCTTTCGTCTCTTTTCATCACGCAATGTTAACTCTGCGATACGTCCTTGTGCAACGTACATCTCAATACCTAGACCAGCACTTGAGAGAATAGAGAGAAAAGAGAGATAAAAATGCTTCTGCACCCCTCGTAAAAAAAAAAGGTTTCCCAACGCATTTCCCAAATGTGCGAAAATTTCAGAGTGCCACAGCTAAAAAGCGGGTTGATAATTTTTTTTTTTTCAAATAACATGAATTCCTTTTCCGACTGTATCGTATCATTGCAACAATTAATTGCTGCAATGTTGCAGCAATATTTCGATGACAATATTGCAGCAAAATTTAGATGACAATATTGCAGCAATATTTCGATTACAATATTGGGAAAATGAATGTTGTGGCAAGGTTGCAGCAATATTGTAACTGCAATGCAATGAAAAGGAGCTGTTGCAATATTGCTGCAACATTGCTGCAATATTACGTGCTGTATGGGTCGAATAGTGATGTTCATTCCGATAGCTATCAAGTTTTTTATTTGTAGCATCAATAGTCATTTTCACATTAAATCCGATTGGGATTGATTTTCGGAAGGCACGCATTCGATCCAATTGGTATCCAATTGACAATTTTCAATTTGCATTAATACATGACTGTATGCGAACAGTACGAATTGAAAACTATTGAGATCCAAATCGTGTTTTCCGATTCAATCTCTTTCAATATTATTGGATAGTTGCGAACGATTGGAACTTACTCGCGAATAATTGTATTGAAACTCGAATAGTGATATTCATATTCATTCCGATAGCTAAATCGTAGCACCGATAGTCATGTTCACATTAAGTCCGATTGGGATTGATTTTCGGAAGGCACGCATTCGATCAAATTGGTATCCAATTGACAATTTTCAATTTGCATTAATATATGACTGTATGTGAACAGTACGTATTGAATACTATTGAGATCCAAATTGTGTTTTCCAATTCAATCTCTTTTAATATTCTCGGATAGTTGCGAACTATTGGAACTCATTCACAACGTATTGTATTTCGACAGTAAAATCTGATATATGGCCAGTATAGTTGTCATACAATTCAGGTTAATTGAAAATAGTTGAATATCAATTCGCAATTTACTATCGAAAACATTTTACATTGAAACTGATAGAATCCAATTCAATTTTAATAGGAAGAAAATTTCCTGTACAATTGGACTCATTGAAAACTATTAAAACCGATTACAATTCAATTGTTTTCAATCAGTTTGAATCGATTTTTTTTAGCAGGGATGGAACTTTGCGAGTTATCTGTTGCTTGTCACTTTTTTGGTTTTTTGTTTCGGGATCTCACCCCCTCAGTATCTCATACTATATGCCATAATGATGTGGTATGAATTCGAGCTGTGTCGGATTTTTTTTAGAGATTCATCATCGAGTTTTTCTGGTTTCCATTCATTTAACATAGGAAATTTTGCGACCTTGGACCTAATGCCATATATCTTTTGAGTTTTTCTTGTTAATTGCGACCACTATGCGGGGGATTGTTCAGATATATCTACACGATTTTTCGCACCATCATTTATTTATTTATTCATTTTTTTTTTCTTCAATTTTTGTTTTTTTTTAAGTCATTTTATAGTCATTTATTACAGAGCATAAGTGAAGAAAAAAAAAATTAATGATGGTGCGAAAAATCGTGTAGATATATCTGAACGATTCCCCGCATAGTGGTCGCAATTAACAAGAAAAATTCAAAAGATATAATACGGCATTATGTCCAAGGTCGCAAAATTTCCTATGTTAAATGAATGGAAAACAGAAAAACTCGATGAGGAACCTCTAAAAAAAATCCGACGTAGCTCAAATTCATACCACATCATTATGGCATTATACAGTCAAACCTCGGTCCCTGTCCATCCGCGGGACCGGAGGTTTCAGTCCCTGTCCACGGAACAGCTGACTGTTGAGAGAGTCGCTCGGCCAATCACGAAAGAGTTTCAGGGCTGTAACAATTGATCTTACGCCCCGGGGCATCACAACCTAACCTAAGTCACGAACCACGTGAAATCTCGGGCGAAACAGCGGACGACAACGTCAATACGGTACTGGGACGGCGGACCGGGAGTGAAACTAGACAGGGACTGAGGGGACAGGGACCGAGGTTTGACTGTAGTATGAATTACTGAGGGGGTGAGATCCCGGAACCAAGAAAAAAGTGACACCCCCTAATGCACATGCAACAGAGAATTCATCGTGGTTGGCGTTTTCCATCAATTTTGACAGAAATACGCTTTAAAATATTTTAAATACAAAATGCCTCATTAAAGTGTAAGAACTTTTTTTTCTTTGTCAGAACTCTGGAGTGATTTTTTCTTCAAATTTTGCATATCATTCGTTAGCAAATTTTACCTAAACATTGATGTTGTGGAGGCCCCTCTCGTGTGGAGGCCCCGGGGCTTCAGCCCCTGTTGCCCTCCCCTAAATCCGTCCCTGTATATTTTGTATTATATCCTACATATATGCGACATACATGTAACGGATACTTCGGTGCCACTATGCATTGGACACATGGAACATATATTTTGTATTATATCCTACACTGAGAGAAAACCGCGATGTAACTGTCACAGTACACCATGGTTAAAATTTTATTGTTCTACAAATCATATTTATAGTCATTATACCAATGATATTGTAATCGGAAATACTGCGATATAGTTACAGGTACACATGTGAAAAATAACCATAGTTATCGTCTACAGTACAATATTTGCTGGAGTAATGGCAGCAATACATACATGTTAACAATAACCAAAACTTATAGCGATGCTTCCCTCGCGACACTTGTACAGGTAGACATAATGTATGGTCAACGGTTCGTAACTATTTTTATTGTTGAGATACCGAAATTTATGGTGAATTATACTCCTACTATGAGTGTACATAATTGGTTATGTTCACAGTTATGATTGCAACACGTATTGCTTCTGGAACATTGCAATATACTCAAAGTTATAATATTGATAGGTTTGTCTGTAAGTATAGTGACTCGAACCATACGTAGTGAGATACGAAAAATAACATAGTTAAGGATGTAGTTCACGTTAAAAGCTATCTTCTATAATTGATAATATATTAATGCCAACTTTTTGGTATACATTTGTACACTTAAAACTACGAAAAAAAACGTATAACATTGTGCAAACAAGCTAAAGATCAGATGGGAAGCACCAAAAAGGCCTCAAAGCAGTGCTTCGCTGGAAATGGAACTGGCGATGAAATACTTAGGATACAGCAATCTCCATTTTTTTGTGGTATCAGAGAGTCAGAAATAAAAGATTCACGTGAGGAATTTGTTGTACAGTGGACAAAACTTGAGAAATTTAATTTTTAATACGTTTTTTACAAAAAAAGGCATTTTTAACCCGAGCTACATCCTTAACATTTCAGGGTGGAGACAACTCATTTTTATAGTGATGTTTACTAAAAAATGGTTCGCCGTACCATATGACGACAATGAGATTAAATGTAAACTATGAAAATAGTAACAGAGACTATATTGTTATAGATATTGCTACTAGGGATGGGCGATATCGATACGATATTCTGTATATCGATATTGAGGATTCGATACATCGATATATTGAATCGAATTACGGAGTGAGGTGTATTACAATATATCGATGTTTTTCTTCCGATATCTTCTGATATTCGATATTTCGGAACGCATTCTTTTCTGGCGTTTCGTGGCCAGCGGTCGAGTGGACTTCGTGTGAGGAAAAATATTAAATAATATTATCGTAATCGTAACAAATATTCAATATTATAATAATAAATATTGGATATCAAATATGAAATATTAATTCATCATCATGAAGCTATCACTCGAACTGGTACTTATTTGAGGAGGAGCTCAATCAATCGAGTCGAGTCAGTGAATTTAAATTTTTCTTTGGCCTGACGTTTCGGCAGTGATGTGCTGCCCTCATCAGAGGCTTATTAAAATTTGTGATAAGTGAAAAAAACATGGTGTCAAAGACCACCATTATCACGATACACGATGAGCCAAGTGTCATCATGTGCTGGTGAAGACGTTTAATGATTAAATTAATGATCATTAAACGTCTTCACCAGCACATGATGACACTTGGCTCATCGTGTATCGTGATAATGGTGGTCTTTGACACCATGTTTTTTTCACTTATCACAAATTTTAATAAGCCTCTGATGAGGGCAGCACATCACTGCCGAAACGTCAGGCCAAAGAAAAATTTAAATTCACTGACTCGACTCGATTGATTGAGCCCCTCCTCAAATGAAATATTAATGTTAAATATTAAATAATATTATAATTTTGAAAACAGAGATGGAAATGAAAGTACTAATTGCAATCGGAAATACTTGTTATTAATTTACCTAACCCAAGACTTAGTAGGAAAATTAGTTGAAAATAGAACTAGCACTTTACGGAAAGCGTGTATGATGAATTTCATGCGGGGCGGACCAAAAAAGACATAGATGTCACGGTTTTTTCTCATTTTTGTATGACCTTTAGTACCCTTAGAATTAGCATTTTTTTACGTATATACGACATATGTAGCTTTTGTTACCTATGGTGTACGAGCTGTTTCAGTTTTCCATTTCTTACGCTCTGAATGTCTTTGCGGAGGCAAATATCTTAGAAACGGTATGTCATATGAAAAAAGTAATGGGGTGGTGATTTGTAGTATTCTTCACTCTTCTTCACCTCAGTACATGATCTTGCCCGTGACTATCGGAAAACATGTCGAAAAATCATTTTCCAATCCAAAACTCTATTTTAATCCACTTATGTCATTTTTAGGATCTTTCTCGTATTTTTTTTTCGAAAAGCTCGGAAAATTTCCCATCGAATCACGTTTGTTGTGGAATGGGACATCGAGGTCTTTTTTTGGTCCGCTCCGCGTGGAATCCATCATACATGTATGGCCTTGACACACTCGAACAAGGCCCAAAATGCTAAATTAATAGTTTAAATTGCAATTGCTCATGGTTACATGAACCGTTTAGATATTTCTTAGCGTTTTTGAGAAATTCGATACTTCGATACGATATGTAGTGATATCACTATTTTCTTTCTGATATATCAGGATATTGTATCGATGGTTTGCGATATATCGATCTCAGAATATCGATATATTAGCTTTCAATGCCCATCCCTAATTGCTACATATTTATTGTAAGCATTACCCGACTAGAAATTGTGGTAGGGATTCGATCAGGACCGAATCAGGTTGACCATACGTCCTCATCAGGTCCAGATCAGGCAGCCCGATCAGGACCCGATTACACATGTAACGGAGCTCGGTAATGAGGACCGTATGAGGTTTACCCTATCAGGTTTGCATCGGGTTTCAGTATCAGTGCCTCATCGAAATTCTAGTTCGGCACCCGGTAATATTAATAGTAATTGCAAAATTATATCTACGATATCCACGTATTTTATTAGGTTTCAATAATATACATCTCGCTCTCGGCTAACCTAATCACTATCTTAACTTCCAGCAATCTGTAATTTATATTAATTATTCGCTCGCAAGTCTGGATGCATCGCAGTTAGATGTTAGTACGGTGAATGCCTCTACCTTATATACAAACGTTGACCCAGTCAGTGCTAGTGAGAAATGTTTTTCTGTTTGTCGCCACCTATCGGCGAAGTGGAACCCTATTGGCAAGTCAGTCCCGGTCGGGATTTTATCAGGCATACCATACTTTGGCATGCCTCACAACTGCCTGATCGGGATTTGATCGGGCATACCGTACTTTGGCGTGCCTTGCAACTGCCTGATCAGGTCCTCATCAGGCATACCGTACTTTGGCATGCCTTACAACACCCGGATCGGGTCCTTATATAACTCGGGCATGCCGAGCGAGAATTTCTAGTCGGGTACAGTTGAGAACTTTTGGAACTCTGGGTAAGAAATGGAATTAAAAAGATATTTAGAACTCAGATGTTCGGTTAATCAGATATCTTAGCTGCATTAAAACATTGATATCATTGAGACAGATGCCGAGTTCAAAATAAATAGGAAAAAGTGATTCCTGATTTCAATAAATAGTTTAGCGTAGTCGGTAGAGCGTGCGACTAGTAATGCGAGCGAATGCGTGCGTCCCGGATCGAATCCCGGCGAAAATAATGCGATATTTTTCTAATCTAAAAATCCTCACTTTGTATTAATATGCGGTTAAATGCAATTAGTAGGTGTTTCTCGACGCATCGTACAATGTTATAAATTCATTGTAACGAGCTAAATTAATTTTTTTCCGCACAGCAGCCTTGTTTTTGGTTGCTAGGGTATATTGTACTCTTTACTATGTCAAAATAGTTGAGCAAATAATAATTGAAACTAGCGATTTTTCGTATTGCATAGTTGAATATAAAATTTGACCTACACAGCCATAATATATTGTCCTTCGAACACATAGATTATAGTGTAAAACACATAGCAACATTAACTATTTGCGTATAGTTAGTTAGTTATGTGACGTCTACTATAATATTATGTAACAATCACAATATTTTTCAGGGCTTCTGTGACTATAAAAATTGGGTTGGTGCCATATTTCACCAAAGTTTATAGTAAAGATAACTGATGCAATTGTAATTGTAACTATATTTTTCTTTCAGTGTACATATATGCGACATATATGTAGCGGATACTTCGGTGCCTCTAACGTAAACGGCCGGTTTTTGTCGAATAATAATCCAATTACCGGCCAATCAAAGAGCGTTTCTTACTTTTAATCATTGAAGATATCCCTTTTTGTACATGGAATATTTAGAATAGAAATTGACCGGTGAATAGTGCGGCACGCGTCTCAGTGGCTCCGCAGTGACAGTGCCAGGGGGTACAATCTCGTGTATTAAACTAAGTCCGCACAGCTCACTAGCGATCCTGGAAGACGGGACCAGAACTAACTATCTATAGGGTGTCGAATAACAACTGACTATCGATGAGAGAAATATAGGGTGTACAAATAATAGCCAATATAAATGTCAACCGAATTAGCCGCTGACTTTTCAATAAATTAACCAATATGGGATTATTAGAATGCATTTTCAAAGTAAATCATTAATGTTTTCAAATTTGTTTATTTACAATAAATATTTCAGAAGCATTTCATAGTGATAACATGACAAAATAATCCTTATACAATGTATAACCTCAATAAATTATTATATTAAACTAGCTTCTGCGAAGCGACGGACACGGCATCACCTATTTGCATAATGTTTGATGACCTGCATTAATATGCCGTTTCAAATAGCTTTTGTTCATCTTTTGTTACTATCTTGATATCATTATTGACTGTTATTCACTGCAATTCACTATTCCTAATTTCTGTACGCGTGTTCTCTTTGCGTATTAGAAAATGGTGGAAAAATTTTGGTGGCGTTTGGCTGCTTTCCCCCTCCATTGAATAGAAGATGTGCGAGTGAGAAAGAAATAGGTACACTAGCGCTCCAAGGAGACGGGATTGGCGTAACTCAAACCCTGCTGTCTCCACCTATGATTGTACCCCCTGGACAGTGCTAGACGGTATTGACTAGCGACGAGAGACACCGAATTGTGAATCCTGCTCACCATGTGAGTATAAAACCACATAAAAATGGTGTCAACATCTTCAGCAAGAACCAGACTATCGGTGAGATAAGAAATGATTTAACTTTTGGTCAGGTATTTGTTCGGATTCGCGGGGTCAATAAGTGCGTCACCTAATTGAGGTTATGTCGCTGTTGTAGACCCTCGATTCGTCACCTGTTCGGAAGTGTGAGAAAGTGGGTAAACCCATGGGTCACAAACTGCGGCATGGGGGTCATGAATCGGGTACACGCAGGGGTCACAAACTACAGCAATGGTGTTTCTCTAGTGTCATGAACCCCGGCCGCAGAATAGCGCTATTATTAAAACCAGGATTTCATCAATAAATCTTTATTGTTTCACTTTTACAATAGGTGATTCTCATTCGGAGGACTTTGATGCGTGTTGAAACCTTTACTTTTCTGTTTGACTATCACGCGTGACTAAATAGTAGAAATCCGACCCCGCCGCTCTTAAAGTGTCACTAACTGGGCCGTTTACCTTATGCGTTGGATAGATGCAACATATATTTTGTATTATATCCTACATATATATGCGACATACATGTAGCGGATACTTCGGTGCCACTATACATTGGACTATCCTATTTGTTCCAATTGAATTATTCTAAAGAATATGAGGGCGAATGTGCAACCTACTCGATTGTCTCTTAAACCGATTTATAAAAAATATATGATATATATAATACATGTGACTATACAGGGTGATTCGGAATTCGTGACGAAACTCTTGACGGGTTGATCCTGGTCAAAATTGGGATCGAAGGTTTCTCACCCATTTTTCTGAAAAATGATTTTTCGCCTTGGAAATTGTTTTTTCCGACAAATAATTTTTATATAACAATTTTTTTTTATTCTTTCTTCTATATCATTTATCAATTTTAAAGAATCACATATGACGCCGATGAGTTTTTTTCTTTAATATTAAAGAGATTTCTCAGTGAAAGTTTCTTATTTGGTGGAAGATGTCAAAAAAATGTGTTATGGTTCCACGAAAAAAAAATCATTTTTCAGAAAAATGGCTAAGGAACTTTCGATCCCAATTTTGACAAGGATCAACCCCTCAAGAGATTCGTCACGAATGCTGAATCATCCTGTATATTTATTATTATAAACATATACTAACTAATAATATAATATATATTATATATTAAAATGAAAAAATATAACAAAAATAACTATATATTAGGGTGCTTTTTTTGAAACGACTATTTTTTTTTCCAACCCCCACTCGAAAACCTTGTTGTGGACGTCAAAAGATGAATTGTGTCCAATTTTGAGCTCTTAATTCTAATTCTAAGGACTCGCGCTACTCCTTTTGAATTTTCCCATGCCAAAAGCACGTAAACTTTACAATTTTTTCTTTTGCCGCCCACAACTCAGCCACATTTCGATGGACTGCTATCATCCAAGACCCATTTTACAGAGAATTTAGCGGTCTTCAAAATAGTCTTGGGTAGTTTGGCTGTGGTTTCAACCGCTGAACCTGTGTGAGCCTTCAAAGTCGATTTTATGCATAATTTTTTTCTCCTCACTGTGAGCGAATAAACGGTTGGACTTGGAGAAAAGAACTTGCCGACAATTTTGTAGGAAATTCAATTCTCTACGAAAAAGTCCAATGGATGAAGTGTCTCAACCTAGTATTTAAAAAGATATCAGGACTTTGATTTTCTTAAATATAAAATCTAATAAAATGTCAGGTTCCATACTTTCAAGCTTTGATATTATGCATATCATTTTTTTTGTTTCACTCATACTTTTTGACGTGTCTAAAAATATTAGTTAAAATTGTCATGCTGAAAAATTACCACAGGATAAAACGAGCGGTCAAAAATAAATAATTCAATTAATTTTTTGTTTATTCTTTTTCTTATACGCTTTGGTTGGTATTTCAAAGACATTACTACTCAATTATGCATAATTATGTAGTAATGAGTAGTAATGATAATTGAGTAGTAATGTCTTTGAAATACCAACCAAAGCGTATAAGAAAAAGAATAAACAAAAAATTAATTGAATTATTTGTTTTTGACCGCTCGTTTTATCCTGTGGTAATTTTTCAGCATGACAATTTTAACTAATATTTTTAGACACGTCAAAAAGTATGAGTGAAACAAAAAAAATGATATGCATAATATCAAAGCTTGAAAGTATGGAACCTGACATTTTATTAGATTTTATATTTAAGAAAATCAAAGTCCTGATATCATTTTAAATACTAGGTTGAGACACTTCATCCATTGGACTTTTTCGTAGAGAATTGAATTTCCTACAAAATTGTCGGCAAGTTCTTTTCTCCAAGTCCAACCGTTTATTCGCTCACAGTGAGGAGAAAAAAATTATGCATAAAATCGACTTTGAAGGCTCACTCAGGTTCAGCGGTTGAAACCACAGCCAAACTACCCAAGACTATTTTGAAGACCGCTAAATTCTCTGTAAAATGGCTCTTGGATGATAGCAGTCCATCGAAATGTGGCTGAGTTGTGCGCGGCGAAAGAAAAAATCGTAAAGTTTACGTGCTTTTGGCATGGGAAAATTTAAAAGGAGTAGCGCGAGTCCTTAGAATTGGAATTAAGAGCTCAAAATTGGACACAATTCATCTTTTGACGTCCACAACAAGGTTTTCGAGTGGGGGTTGGAAAAAAAAAATAGTCGTTTCAAAAAAAGCACCCTACTATGTATATACAGTCCAACCTCCAAATAAGAAACCAAAAGCCCCCAAGGGGAAGAGTTTTTCTTATATATCGCATACCCCCACCAGGCGCGCGCTCCACGCTCACTACCTCTGTCTGTCTCTCTCACTCTTTTGCTTGGAATGGAAGAGTGGGGGAAGCGCTCGAGTGAGAAACTGGGGAAAGTTTCTTATTGCCGGGTTTCTTATTGGGAGGTCGGACTGTATATTAGGGTGGTCCTTAGAAGGTGCAAAAAAAAAATTCATGTTGGATCCCCCCAAATCAGCTCCAAATAATTTAAAAAAAAATCCCTAATTTTTTCAGATTTTTATTTTATTCCCCTAGTCCCGCTGTTTTCATTCAAAGTTCAAAATACAATCGACGATACTTGAAGTTAAAATTTTCGCCGAAATATTTCTTTTTTTGAAAAAAAAAAAAAAAAAAAAAAAATTAAAAAAAAATAACCATAATAATAATAAAGCACACGATTCCCCTGGGATACCCCATTTATAATTCTTTTATTTTTTTTTTCAATTTTTTTTTTTTAATTTTTTTTTTTTTTTTTTTTTTAAGAGATATTCCGGCGAAAAATTTAACTTCAAGTATCGCGGATTGTATTTTGAACTTTGAATGAAAACAGCGGGACTAGGGGAATAAAATAAAAATCTGGAAAAATTGGGGAATTTTTTTTTAATTATTTGGAGCTGATTTGGGGGGATCCAACATGAATTTTTTTTTTGACCCCATCTAAGGACCACCCTAATATATATGGGGAGTTCCATATGAAATGTACAATTGGTTGTCCACACCCCTTTCGATTTGTCTCAAACTTAGTCAAGTTGAGTAATGGGTTGAAAAAAAAATTCCTCTAAATAATGAAAATTCCACCTTTTACAGGTCGCGAGTAACACCAATTCACAAATTTTGCATTATTTTTTTTAAATCGCTGTAGCTCCCAAACTACATGTCCGCGCTTAAAAATCAAGTAGGTCAAAAGTTTTGTAATTTGATGTACTTTTCGATGTCGCCGCGAGACAAAGTCGATTTTCAGTAAATGGTGAAAAAAACGCGAAAAACGCGATATTGATCTCGTTCCCCAAACTTTTATGGGGTCCATTTTTCATCATAAAATGCGGCTATTTTTCCCACAAATTTTCGTGTAAAGAAAAGTCACGGGACTCAACTGGTTAAAGAGATATAAGGGAAATTCCAGGAAAAACCGACCGGATTTGGACATTTTCTGACTTTAAATTTTTCAAAACTAGGGTAATTCCGGGAGAGTTGAACCACTTAAGCGAAAAAACGGTATAAAAAATTTTTAGTTTACAAAATGAAAAGTTTCATAACATAGAATCTTTACATGAACCTTAAGCTATTATGCAGTACGTTTATAATAATTTCAAAGTACGATATTTACCAACAAGATGATAAAATATGAACATTAGGCCAAGCAATAGAGGTTTTTTTCGTGACACAAATACTACCTGAAATCTGACTGTGCAGTCATATAATAGGTAGTGCCTAGATGTTTTTTATCATAAATGCCACTCCTGAATCGTCTTGGTTTTTTTTTTAGAAGCGAAAAATAGCCAAAAACAGCAAAATTTTTGCTTTTTCGCTTATAAAATGTAAAGTATTGATCCAATCGAGAAGCTACAATGGCACTTTTTGTAGAGAATTCGAAGACGACAAAATTGAGAGGTGACGCGTCTCAATCGGATCATTAGTTTCGGAGAAAAGTAAAAAAAACGGAAAAAATCATCAATTTTTCAAAAATTCATAACTCAGTCAATTTTTGAGATGAAGCGTAGTCCCTTCGGAGTTGAGTTGGTATTATCATATACTTTATTGGTGCAAAACCTGGAAGCTGTTGGATAAATAGTTTCTGCACAATTGCAGTTTTTTGAATTTGATGTACTTTTTTCAAGAAGGTCGTGATGCTCGGCCAGTTGTTCGATTTGAATTTTTCAAAAAGCATTTTGAAGAAGAGAGAAAATACTTGAAATCGTATATTTTCCCGATACCAACAAATGATTTTTAGTGGGTGAAAAACGGTGCCAAACAGGAGCGAAAACGCTCGAGCGCGCCGAGGTAGTCGTAGAGTGGGGGTCGCTCGCTACGCGAGGAGAAACCTGTATGTATAGTATAATATATACGGTATAATACAGATAGGTTTCTCCTCGCGTAGCGAGCGACCCCCACTCTACGACTCCCTCGACGCGCTCGAGCGTTTTCGCTCCTGTTTGGCACCGTTTTTCACCCACTAAAAATCATTTGTCGGTATCGGGAAAATATACGATTTCAAGTATTTTCTCTCTTTTTCAAAATGCTTTTAGAAAAATTCAAATCGAACAACTAGCCGAGCATCACGACCTTCTTGAAAAAAGTACATCAAATTGAAAAAACTGCAATTGTGCAGAAACTATTTATCCGACAGCTTCCAAGTTTTGCACCAATAAAGTATATCATAATAACAACTTAACTCCGAAGGGACTACGCTTCATCTCAAAAATTGACTGAGTTATGAATTTTTGAAAAATTGATGATTTTTTCCGTTTTTTTTTCACTTTTCTCCGAAACTAATGATCCGATTGAGACGCGTCACCTCTCAATTTTTTCGTCTTTGAATTCTCTACAAAAAGTGCCAGTGTAGCTTCGCGATTGGATCAATACTTTACATTTTATAAGCGAAAAAGCAAAAATTTTGCTTTTTTTGGCTATTTTTCGCTTCTCAAAAAAAAACCAAGACGATTCAGGAGTGGCATTTATGATAAAAAACATCTAGGCACTACCTATTATATGACTGCACAGTCAGATTTCAGGTAGTATTTGTGTCACGAAATCGACCTTTTGTTAGCTCTATTGCTTGGCCTACATGTCGCATGCGGCCAACTCACCCGTAGGGTACGGGTGAGATGCCCCCGAGTATTGAGGTGATATGCCCTACCCGGAAAAGATGGTTTCTGCGTCTTTTTCAATGTAGAATTGCATGATTATAAATCAATTTTTATTTCTCATTTTCTTTTCTGGCTTTTTCGTGTCAAAGTTGATCCAAAATACGTCGCCGTATCATAAAAAATCATTTCCGACAAAATTATTGTTTTTAGATTTGGTGCCCGTTTTTCTTCCGTGCCCCTTTCGCCTCCGTGCCCGTTTTTCCCCCCTTTACCCTATTTTCTTGGCATTTCTGGAAAATGGATGATTTTCAATAGTTCTGCACAGTCATTATTATTGGTGGGCATCTCTCCCGATTGGGGGTAAGATGGCCTTTTCCTATCTGCTGCCATGTAGATAGTAATTATTTGAGCCAAAACTGAATGAACATCAACTCAAACTATCGGTTTTTATATTCCCGTATCCAGAATTTACTTTTGTTATTAATTGATAATCGGAACAGTGACGTAAACAAAGCGAGAAATTATAACAGCATCAATATTCATAGGGCTCACCAGTAAAAGGGTGATATCTTGAAACACAACTTCTTTTCACATTATTTCTCGATTGAAGTGAGGAATTTGGGTTCCGAATAACAACTAGGAATTTTATTGCTAACATCTATTGGTTATTTAATGAAATATAGACCGTCGGCCATCTCTCCCAGTGGTTCAACTCTCCCGGAATTACCCTATTGAAACTTTTTTTTACGTGAAATAGATGTGAAAAAAGCCGATAGTGTTGGCTCTTTTTACGTCTATTTCACGTAAAAAAAAAGTTTCGATAGTTTTGAAAAATTCAAATTCAGAAAGCGTCAAGATCCGGTCAGTTTTGCCTAGATATTCCCTTATATCTCTTTAACCAGTTGAGTCCCGTGACTTTTCTTTACACGAAAATTTGCGGAAAAAATAGCCGCATTTTATGATGAAAAATGGACCCCATAAAAGTTTGGGGAACGAGATCAATATCGCGTTTTTCGCGTTTTTTTCACCATTTACTGAAAATCGACTTTGTCTCGCGGCAACATCGAAAAGTACATCAAATTACAAAACTTTTGACCTACTTGATTTTTAGGCGCGGACATGTAGTTTGGGAGCTACAGCGATTTAAAAAAAATAATGCAAAATTTGTGAATTGGTGTTACTCGCGACCTGTAAAAGGTGGAATTTTCATTATTTAGAGGAATTTCTTTTTCAACCCATTACTCAACTTGACTAAGTTTGAGACAAATCGAAAGGGGTGTGGACAACCAATTGTACATTTCATATGGAACTCCCCATATATATATTATAACTATGCATATATCCAGTGGCGTAACAACCAGGGGTCTTAGGGGTGCGAAAAAGACGGGCCCATGGCGTCCAGGGGCCCACGCACTAGGGAAACAAAAAAAATGTATGATCGCCGTACTAGAACAAACTGACTTAAAAGCGCGTCTACCGAATAAACGCAGGTCCATGGTCTCAAACAAGTTTCTGTAATAAAATGAACATGCGGAGACAAAAGTATCGTAACTGTTCGATAGACGGATCAAGAAACTGTGTAAAACAGTGAGTTCAAATGCAAAGCTCTTCCACTCTCGGGCTCAAAACAAAGTGCCTGGTCCAAGGCTGTATTCAAAAACGTCACCCGGGTGCTCTCGGGTGTGTCTTTATTCTTTCTTCACCCATGACAATAGAGAAAGATACAACATACCCGAGAGCACCCAGGTGACATTTTGGAACGCAGCTCAAGATAACGAATCAGACCCGATCATGTTCATTACTATAGCTTTCAGTCTAAGCATTTGATCATCGGCTACGATGCATGGAACCATTATCTGGAAGCCGTTTAGTTCACCACTAGGGAAAGTTTCTGTTTAAGATAAACAGGCGATAAGTTTCCGTTCGAAAAATTGCGAGTCTTATAAAACTAATGAAATTGATTAATTTCGTTGATTGATTACGATAATAAGTTAATGATTCTAACTATTGAATGACCTTTGAATACGTATTTTTTTTTTTTTGTTGTTTTTTTCACTTCTTTTTCCCCATTTTACGTTTATTAGCGGTTTAGCGCCAATTAAAATCCGTAGTTTGAGTGCAAAAAATACAAATTCGTATAAAAATGTGGATAAGTACTGAGGAAGATGGGGTGGGGTGGTGGGGGGGGGGGGGGGGGGGGGGGGGGGCAGAATCATCGATTGCACACGGGCCCACGAGGACATAGCTACGCCACTGCATATATCCGAGCATATATATATCATACATTAAAGGCATATACATATAACATACATCTCAATATATATATTTCATAGACTGATAGCGGCAAAAATGGAAGAATATTATATATATATCAAATATATTTGTGTATGCATATGCTTTATATGCTGCATATGGGTGGTTCCAAGATATTGGGTTCCAGTTGTGAACATTTTGGCAAAACAAAAAAATGTAATAATTACAGATGATTTCATATTTGCTGTAATGATAACAGTCTCTTGTTAAAACGTACGGAAGGGCGAGTCACTTTGATAATTTTTAATGATTTTCCATGGGCCGGGATATAGATAATGACCAGGGGAGATACGCCAGGGGAGGAGATGTTTCTGCGGAAAATCGTTAATAATATGGAGACAAATTATGTTATCGATTCTAAATTTAAACAGGGTGACTATTGCACATATTACAATAGATGTTGCTTCAAACTAAGATAAATAGATAACTAATTGCGACATATAACTGACCAGGGTAGATATAAGGATCACTCCTCCACAAACCCGAACGCGGCAGTTTCTCCGCGCTAACTGAGAAACGAATACGCAACGGCGTTCACCCTTTACGTGTTGCATACTTTATGATGAACTTTTAACATGCTGACATAGTATTAATGGGCGAACCCATTGTATTATTCCAAAATAACGGTCATAAAAATGCCAGGGGAGGAGACGTCGGAAGTGTGGGACAAAACGGAATATGGAATATTTTGAAAAATAGTCATACGGAATCAATTTTGTTACCGAGATAACATTATACGTTTATATAGCTATAAGAAAAACCATTTTTTTATTACATTTCATTCGAAAAGTTAACAAATATTGCTACCTCAATCAACAAATTTGTCGAAGGGACATGCCAGGGTAGAGACAATTTGGCTGTTTGAACTCAATTTTCTGGAATTCGGAAAATATTTGATAATCAAAATTCAGCGCACCGTATCGAATACAGTTTGAAGAACAACTAAGGTCATTCTAAATTTTTTAATTTTTTTGTCTTCACTGTTTTTTTTCTAAAAGACACCAAAAGACCCAATATCTTGGAACTACCCATATAAAGGACATACTTTTTTCGGATATATTTTAAATGTATTTATTTCCGCGCGGGTATTATTCGAAATATTTCAATGTCATCAAAAAATTGCATTTGCGGGACTAGATTGAAGTCCTTGCATATTTTATTACGATTAATTACTGAATATTATATGATATACTTTTCATTTACGCGGTCATATGTGTTTATCCGAATGAAATATGACATTTTGTTGGAAAAAAAAACATGTCCCAGAAGGTCTACTATCATTTTTATGTTTATTTTGACCCTTTTTTTTTTTAGCTAAAACAACATAAATTCACTCAAAGTGTCAAATTCTTCTGTCGCATGAACTAAAAACAGTATTGAAATTACCGTAATAGTATATTGTGTACCAAGGGCGTAAAGTGGGCTTTTTTAGACCGAGTGTGGAGTTTGCAGTACGAGTCAGAGGCGAGGTAGCACGAGTCGAAGACGAGTGCGTCTGCGAGCCGAAGACGAGTACTGCAACCACACAAGGTCAAAAAGCCCACTTAGCCCTGGTGCACACCATATTTTTTGTAACAGCACGATTTTCGCGTTTTTTCATCATTGTTGATAATTTTCATGAAAATATTGAAAAATAATTTAGCGGGCGTTTTTAGTTTTTATTTGCCCGCTTATGCTCGAGTAGCGGGCGTTTTCACTTTTTATTTGCCCGCTACTCGAGCATAAGCGGGCAAATAAAAACCAAAAACGCCCGCTGCTCGATTTAGCGGGCAAATAAAAACTGAAAACGCCCGCTGCTCTATTTAGCGGGCAAATAAAAACTAAAAACGCCCGCTGCTCGATTTAGCGGGCAAATAAAAACTGAAAACGCCCGCTCGTCTGAAAACCGTCACTTTAGGCCCGCTTAATGGGTAAAAAAAACGCAAAAATCGTGCATGTGTTACAAAAAAATTTTAGTGGATCTCCTGGAACGTTTTTCTTCTCCACCAGTGTACCTATATATTTCATATTTTACAAATCCGGTAAACCGATCGAGCAGTGATATTGGGATCTATTATTGTGGAATCCACAACTGATCCTGATAGGGGCCATTGTGTTGTCAAGGCCTGATTATACTACCGAACAAATTTCTACACGGGTTATATACCGATCAAGCATTAGCTCTCGCGTTAGATATTATTATTATTTTTCTTTCTTTTGCACATTATAGATACTCTAGTAATATTTAGACTTAACACGATAATGATAATAATATCAATTAAGATGATAATTGCAGAAATGCAAACGTGGACGACAAATACCAGTTTATGTGAACTTGCTTTCCTGCCCAGTAGTGGTACACCCAGTCAAACGATTTATTTGAATTTTGACTTATTGCAAAAATGTATTTGCTGGAAGTAAATTTTTATCCGTGGCAACCAAACTATATCTGTAACAATGAGAAAATTTGTTCACTTTAAATATATTTTTTCCGTAGATTCCGTTTCCGCCAATTAGAGATGTTTTTGAAGCAAATACATTTTTTCATTGTTACGAAAGAAATTGGGTTGCCAAAGATAAAAATGTACTTGGCAAAAATTATATTTTAAACAAAGTCCAGATTTAAATAAATCATTTTCTGGGTGTAGTTTTCAATATTTATTATTATTCGAGTATACTCGACACTTGATCGAGCTCTGTGAGTATCAAAATAGGTCCTCAATTATGCCTGCGGAGGACTTGGAGGTCCTAAACGGAAACTTGAGGTCAACCAGTGTTCAAAGAGGATCATATGTACGCTATGAGTACTAAAGTAGGCGCTAAATTTTAACCATGGAGGGCTTGGAGGTTCAAGATAGGAGTTCGAGGATGAACATTTTTGATTATGAAAGTAGGCGTTGAATTTCGACTCTGGACGGGGCTCTGTGAGTGCTAAAATAGGTCCGGAACGGAGGACTTGGAGGTCCTAAACGGGCGCTCGAGGTCGATCGGTGTTCAAAGAGGTGCATATGTACGCTATGAGTACTAAAGGAGGCGCTAAATTTTCGCTACGGAGGGCCTGGAGGTTTAAAATAGGCGCTGGAGGTGATAGCAGAGTCTAAAGAGGTTGAGGTAGATGCTGAGAGGATCAAAATAGGGGCTAAATTTCGACTCGGGACCGTTCGGGAGAGACGCGCTGCCCGAGTCGAAATTTAGCCCCTATTTTGATCCTCTCAGCATCTACCTCAACCTCTTTAGACTCTGCTATCACCTCCAGCGCCTATTTTAAACCTCCAGGCCCTCCGTAAACGAGGTCAAAGAATACTATTCTTCTACAATTCTATATAACTTTTATATAATTCTACATAATTCTATAAAATTATTTTTACTCGATTCTTAAAAAATCTACCCATGCTTTGTTATTCTTTTCGTTTCAAATTTAGGAAAGAGTCCGGCTTCAGTATAATTTTATAGAATTATTTATAATCTTATAGAAGTATATATAATTCTATAGAAATATTGGCCCGATAGAAATATATAGAATTTTATAGAATTAAAAAAAAAAAAAAAAAAAAAAAATAAAATAAAAATAAAAAAATAAAAAAATAAAAAAAAAAAAAAAAATAAAAAAAAAAAAAATAAAAAAATAAAAATAAATAAATATGAATCTAACATGAGCGGTCTGAAATCTGAATTGCTTTCTTCCCAAGTGAAAGCAGTTGCTTTTTTCCCAAGGGATGAAAGCAGTTGCTTTCTTCCCAAGGGATGAAAGCAGTTGCTTTCTTCCCAAGGGATGAAAGCAGTTGCTTTCTTCCCAAGGGATGAAAGCAACGCAGCTTTCAGGGGGCCTATTCAGTAACTTTTCGTTAACGAAACGATCGGTTCAGCTTCTTTTGTCTTGTTTTTAATTGGGTAGATTTGTCTTTCTGGAAACCTTATTGGTCGCTGACGTCACACTCGATCGTAAACTCATCGATACGATCGTAATCGGAGTTAGTGAATAGGGGTCCAGACCGCTAAAACATCGAAGTCGCGATTGTAGCGTATGTCACAGCTTTTCACGGCATTCGCATGAAATTAGCTTGTTTCGACTCGCTAAACAGGCACTGAAAGCTGAAGTGTCAGAGCAGATGTTATGAAAATAGTTTTTTCTATCAATACGATGAACCGAAAAAAATAGAGAAAAGTCAGGTATGCACTGAGGTACCCGAGGGCGGAAAAGGATCGTCCTGGCATACAAGTTTACATAACATTAATTATAAACCAGATTCGAGTTCCGTGGTTTTTTTTTTTTTTTTTTTTTGTTCATGCGAATGCCGTGAAAAGCTGTGACATACGCTACAATCGCGACTTCGATGTTTTAGCGGTCTGAAAGCTGCGTTGCTTTCATCCCTTGGGAAGAAAGCAACTGCTTTCATCCCTTGGGAAAAAAGCAACTGCTTTCACTTGGGAAGAAAGCAATTCAGATTTCAGACCGCTCATGTTAGATTCATATTTATTTAAGGTTCGAATTAGATCAAATCAAATTTTACGAAAGATCAAGAAAATAACTCAATATAACATCTTCCGACCAGGTCGTCGCGCCTTGAGTTTTCATCCATGAGGCGAGGGTATTATAACACGTTAACCTCTTCCCGGCCACTGTTCCATATATGGAACAAAAGTTAAAGTAACCTCTAGCGCGCGTACGTTGTTGTGTTATTTTTTAAAAAAATATCCTGAAACATTTTTTTTTTACGGAACCAAAAAATTCGGCCGGGAAGAGGTTAAACATTTGTCCTTAGAATATTATCCGGCAATAGATCCATTGATGCAGCATTTGCTTTATCTATCAGATGTTGTGGAGTACTTGGTGTTTCACCATTATTCACGTTATTTATATCCATTTGTAGGTATTTCAAAATTTTTAATATTATACCAAGCAAATTGAAATATGTATGAAACGTGAAGTTTTTTGCAAATGTTATGAAAAACATAGTTGCCGTGTCTCAATTCGCACAAGTCCGGTCTCGGTCTCGGTCTCGGTCTTATACGCCATTGCGATTGCACTCGATCTGCTGCATACTCTGGTGTCACCTCGCTGTACTACCCCTAAATATGCAACGCTTAGCAGTTATATTGTATGTGTAGTTCATGGCACAAGCCGATGCGCGAAGTTTTTGAATTGTGGAAAAAATAAAATAAGCAAGAAGTAAAAATAACACGAAGAAGAAGCTTTTAAAATATATTAAAGATTGAATTCGAATTTCTAGCTCTTATATCCCGGATATAAAGTAAGTATCGGTCTAAATCGTTTATTTTATAAGTTATTGTTATATCCAACTTGTCAATAAAACTGAATCTATAGGGAGTGTAATTCGAATGGATGACCAGGTGCATTTATTAATCGCTTATACAGCGTTACGCAATATGCAGCGGAATATTCTAATGTACAGAACGCGGCGTTTAATTTTCACTTGCATTTTGCTGCTACTGCAGTTGAGGCAGCGCAGAGAAAATCAGGTAAAAGTTAACTGAACTGCGTTTCTGAAATATTTTGTAATAAATCCGCAAACTGAACCAAATAATGAAATTGTTTTCTCACAATTTTATAATCCCATTTCCTATCCTATTCCTTATACGGTGTAGCGCGGACCTTACTGCCAAATTGTTGGTCACTTTGACCGGTTGCTTGGCGCTATCTTAAGACGCGAACTTCGAGCTACGAAGGAAAATCTGAGGGTGAATCCCAATACCCTACGGCGTTTAGTTATTTTGTGTACAAACATCCCTAAACAGTCGGGCTGGGCAGTTGAAATTCAAGTGAGTTGATCGATGGTGTCATCCCAAGAATTAGGCCTGAGGTTTCATCCTAACAATGGGTACCTATTCAGCTGTGTACAACTTTTTTTCACCGAGTTATTTAACTTCTAAGACAAAATGTTCCCACTAAATTCTGCCACTTAAACCTGAGAACGTTGCGATTTTCAAAGTTGAAAACTTTTTAAATAAAATTCGTAAAATAAAAAATCAAACGGTGTTCTGAAGGGCATGCTTAAACCTATCCGATTTCAACAGGAGCCACCTAGACTTTCGGTTTTGATGGACCTATGACGCTTCGAAGCGCACGCTTCACTTTTCGAAAATAAATATCGAAATCAAAACGGAAGCTAGAGTTTAAAAGTCGATCAAAAAGAAAATCCAATAACTGACCTGGTGACTAGAGATTTCGAGCTCCAATTTAGTATTTTTTCAATTTCTCTACAATGATCTGGTTGTCCATTGCATGCAATCAAAGTTTACCGGAAGTTTTTTTCTTAGAAGGTGAATAACTCGGTGAACAAGTACCCATTGTAAAGCTGAAACCTCAAGCTTCATTTGGAAAACCTTGGATTAGATGGAAAAAATATCCCATATTTTAACGTATTTTGTATAGTAAAATATGATTCCCACATTTAATTGATGCTCATATAAAAAATTAGGAAGTCGTTGAACAAGTTATATTATTTTATATGTAAAGGTTTCAAAACGTGTAGTAAATTTTTAGAGTGATTATTTCAGATAGGTTACCGGAAGTTGAATGCCCTTCATCGGATACCCTACCGCACCATTTAAATACCTCACGTTACTTATTTTCAGGTGATCGTTTTTCTATTTTGGCTCGCGTGCAGGACTTCCTATCGCGTCGTGGGACATTGTCTTGGCATCCCGCGATCCACTGTCCACAAAATGGTCCACAGTGTTTTAAACAAGGTTTTATCGCTGATCCATGAAGTGGTTAGACTGCCACCAGAAAACGAACTGCCAGGCATAGGATTAGGCTTCGCGCGTAAGGCACGTAGTGTAGTATTTAGGCAATGCGTTGGTGCGATCGACGGTTGCCACGTACGTATCGTTTGCCCCGTAAATTTGCACGAACAGTACTACAACCGAAAACAGTTTTACTCGTTGAATCTGCAAGCTCTGGTAGATGATTCCGGAAAATTCATCGACATTCTGAGTGGGTACCCGGGTTCAGTACACGATAGTCGGATCTTCAGAAATAGTACGTTATTCAGGGATCATATTTATCCACCCGAAGGCTATTTTATAATTGGTGATAGCGGGTATCCATGCAGGCGTAATCCTGTGCCCATAATAACACCGTACAGAGAGCCACTAACGCCAGAAAAACGCGCATTCAACCATTCGTTCAGCAGAGCAAGAGTGGTAGTCGAACAGTCGTTTGGGATGTTCAAAGTACGCTGGCGTTCGATTTTTACGAAAGCTCTCGAGGTGAGCTTACTAACTGCTACCAAAGTTATAGCTGCGTGCACTATCATGCATAATATATGCATAACTGAAGGCGATGTGCTTCGAGCGATTGCTGAACCACCGCAGCTTCCGCCACGTCGCCGGCCGCATGTTGAGGAAGATGGTGGCCCTTTCCGCGATATTTTATTATTGCTTTTTACAGCCGAACAAAATCAAAATCGCCTTTAATACTCATGAACACTACCACTTTTGCTCTACTGAGCGAATGGTTGAATGCGCGTTTTTCTGACGATGAGAAATTGCTATATTTCGTTATGATTGACCGACTGGCTCTGCCGGAAGAATTCTTAATGTCTACATTGAACGTAAAAGACTAATTAAAGGTGCGATCAAAAAAGTCCCGGGCAACCTACTTGACCAACTTTTTTTTTCAATTTGTTCTTCAAATGACGATGATTAACGATTAATGTTTAATTTAAATGTTAAATTTTTGCACTCGGTCTATTTCTCTACATAATTCATAATATAATTATTCTATACAAAACAGAAAAGAGGAGGTAGGAGTAGATTAAGATGAGGAATAGAATGGAAATACAGTAAGAAGAAAAAATGTAAGGAGAAAATGTAACGCCGAGCGGCAAACATGAGATGAATAAATATGTATACGTATAATTATTCTGTAAAAAATAGTTATATTTGTAATTGAAATATTATTATTTCTAGTGGCTTTTGAGCACCAGATACAAATTGTTTTCATCTATTTAGAACAAATTAAAGAAATTGAATTGATAAATTAATAATTAAATTGAGTGTGAATATTGAATTGTATTTATAGACTGTTATGAAAAAAAAGGTTCCAGGAGGTCCATTAAGATTCTTATGTTAATTTCAACCATTTTTTTTAGTTAAAACAATATTTTAATATTTCTTAATATTTCAATATTAAGAAATATTTTAATATTTCTTAATATTTCAATATTAAGAAATACAATATTACAATATTTTCATATTTCTTAATATTTTTTCTTTATATTTCAATATTTTTATTTCTATTTATCTTATTTTCAATATTTTTTTTTTTTTTAGTTAAATCAATATTTTAATATTTCTTAATATTTCAATATTTTTTGGAATAAAAATGTATATATTTGGTTTAAACATGAATAAAGATATTGACTAAGTTTTTATAAAATGTACCCAAAACATTTTTTTTATCAATTCCTAAAAATACGCCTGAAAACAAAAATGCAAAAAGTGTTGAAATTTATATAAAAATCTTAGTGGACCTCCTTGGAATTTTTTTCTATACAGTAAAACCTCCCTTGTAGTCCCCTCTCGTTTAGTCCAACCTCTGATATAGTCCAAGGACAACCTCTCTTATAGTCTATAAGCTCCGCCTACTGTGTACCAATACATCCACAGAGACTCGAGCGTCGGTGAGCTTGGGGCCCCTTTACGTTTCATGACGTCACGCGCGTCACGACTAGTAACGACCATAACCTCGAATGCTGTTTGAAGTTGGAGTGTTTTATTGAGTAGTATACGAGTGTTATTTTAGTACGATGTATCGTGGTACATTCTTGAAAAGTTTTTCCCAAATATCTGATCACTGGTAGAAAAAGAACAAATATGGAGGTGCGAAAAAAAAGAAAAGTAGCTCATAATTTTCCATTTACTCCAACTAAATTATTCAAGAATCAGACTTCCTAAGGATACACACTTGATAGAAAAACATTTTACAGATTTAATTTGTCAATTGACTTCTGATTGATGAGCAATTTAAAAGTGTACCGTAGTATTTTTCATAATAAACAGACAAATTTGTAGGCACGTGCTACGGCCCTGGGGTAAGAAATTCGCATAGGGTCCCATTCTTACATATCACATCCCTGAGTGCTATTCGCTGATTGGCTGATGAGCGTAGCTCACGTTACGCCTCTTGTGGACTATAAAAGAGGTTCTGAAACACGGACTTGGACTATAAGGGAGGTTTTACTGTATATATGTATATATCGCGTATAAACATGTATTAAATTTCACCCCAAAGTGGATGAGATTTATTTTTTGCATGTTAATTTCTGGATAATCTCCATCATTATCCGATCGGTATTTCGCGCCTCCTCTTGCTGCAGACGCGTTTGTTCAATTTGTTCGGCAAGCATTTTCAATAAATCCGTTGTCGCTTTACTATTATTATTTGTACGTCGTTTTTTTGATTTTATTGCAATCTGTGATGGGCTGTCGTCTTCGTCGCACGAGTTTTCGCGAGATGCGTTTACATCATCTGCAGCATGATCAGTTGTAGACGGCGCACGTTTGCGCGTTTGAGTATTGTTCATTTTGGATGGGGATTTTGACGAAGTCGAAGTCGAGGCAGAGCTCAGCAGGAGCGGCGGGTTCATCACATGACGATCACTCATATGTTCGTTTATGAGGTCGAAGTACGGCCACTCGTCTGCTTCGTGACCCTCCTCTTCGAGACCCTCACCCGTTGGTGGATTCATAATGTTTTTATATTTGGCAATCAAATTTTGCCACTTCTTCTTGCACTGCTCTCCGCTTGCACCACAGTTGAGTTGTTCGGCAATGTTTGCCCACCCGAGTTGAAATTTTTCTCCTCCTTTCGACCTGTAACTCCTACCGATTAGGAGGTTGTACAGGGTCACTGGAGGTTCACTTTCAATGTAAAATGAACTCCTACTTTGCGCCTAAAACAGTCAGATATCGGACAATTTGCCACTTTTAGGCTCAAAATAGGAGTTCCCGAGAACCTCGTAGAACCCTCCAGACCCTAGACATTCGTGATCATGGATTTATGTGGTAAATATCAAAATTCAAAACGCCTGAGATATTATTACATACATATAAACATGTTTAACAGCCCTTCATTGGACAAGTGCTACGATATAATTAAAAAAATACAAAATCAGAGAAAACTTTTTCAAATTACACATTATCGAATATCGATGTAATGGATGATTGAAAAAAAGTTTAATTACGCATTACAAATGTAATGTGTAATTGGAAAAAGTTCAATTGCACATTATTAAAATTATCCGTAATTAAATGGGTAATTCAATTGGAAAAGTATTTATTGACTTCCAACCCTGATTAAAACATAGCGGTTCAAAGTAGGGGTTCCAGGTTGAACAGTACTAAATGAGGTTGAGTAGGCTCTAGAGAATCAAAATAGGAGTACAATTTCTACTGCGAGTAGAACTCCGCGGGTCAAAATAGGCGCTATAGGTTGGGCAGTATCAAAATAGGTTGATTTGAGTGCTTAGAGCAGGTAAATAGGAGAAAAATTTCGACTCGGGCACTGTTGCTTAGCCGTGCCTCGCCTCCCACCAAAACAACTGTCTTTCCGAATTCTCAGGTTAATCATTCGTTCGACATCTTCATGCTTCACTACAAAATTGAGAAACCATCAATTTTACAAAGCGTTTACATATCCCTAGTGTCAATGCTTCAGATACTCGCAATAAACAATCTAAAACAATGTGAAAATCAATATGCGCAATGCGTATTCATAAAGTAGATACTTGGAAGGTACTTATAATTTTTAATTTTTTTTTTTTTTTTTTGAAGCGGCACACTTTTCTGCGCGTGGGTCATCGACTTTGGTGCCACGCGAGTCTTTCTATTTTAGCGAACCCGCAACAACAAATCCAGAGCCATTCGCCCTATTATAAAGTGGTTCATAACCCGTGTAGAAATCATAGGACGGCGCAATATTGGGCCAATATTCTGTTCCGTTGGCCCGTGCTTGGCATTTTATACTGGACCGGAATAGTGATGTAACGCCGGGCACTAGTGAGCCAACATTAGCAAGGCAACATTGGACCAAGCTCATTTATCTAGCTTGGGCCTGGGTAGAAATTATAGGATGGCACAACATTGGACCAATGTTTTGTTCCGTTGGTCCGTGCTTGGAATTTTATGCTGGTCCGACATAGTAATGTAACGCCGGGCACTGGTGAGCCACCATTGGCCAGATAACATTGGACCAAGCTCATTTATCTAGCAAAAAAAAAATAAAAATTTCGAAAACCTCAATCTGAATTCGTCACTTTATTCGTCACGCGTTAGATTATATGATCAACTTATGTACCACCTGATTATTAACTAACTACATATTTTTTTTTTTCTTTTCCAATAACGAGGGGATTTGAACCCGGAACGCTCGGTCTCCCATATTACGAATCGCTCGCTCTAGCCACCACGCCAGTTCGTCGCATGGCTATCGATACTACTTTTTGTTACTTGTATACATAGCGCGCACATACAATGGGTGATTTGGGCCCGATCTTGGGCCGGGATACTGCGCTCCGGTTTGACCCATACATCAGCTGCTAGCTCAAGTTCGATCTTGGACCGGGATTATGAACCTTAGTATGACCGTCGGATCGGAAATCATTCTGAAACCTATATTAGATGGATATTGCGTACCGGGGTTCGACCGTTCCATCGGTCGCCAATCTGACACCAATATTGTACGGATAGTGGGCACCGAGGTTTCATTGTTGCATTGGTGCTCGGTCTAAAACCGATATTGGACAGGTAACGCGCGTCGAGGATCGACCGGCGTATCGGTGGCCGACCTGAAAGCGGTTGTGGATGGATATTGCGCACTGATATCTGACCATCGCGATGGGTGCCATTCTGAAGCCAATATCGGACAGACATAGCTTACCGATGCTGGACCATTGGGTGGTTGCCGTTATGAAACCAATGTTTGGATAGACATAGCTTTCCGATGTTTGACCATCCAATGGCTGCGATCCTTAAGCCAATATCGGACAGACATAGCTTCCCGTGTAGAAATCATAGGACGGCGCAATATTGGGCCAATATTCTGTTCCGTTGGCCCGTGCTTGGCATTTTATACTTGACCGGAATAGTGATGTAACGCCGGGCACTAGTGAGCCAACATTAGCAAGGCAACATTGGACCAAGCTCATTTATCTAGCTTGGGCCTGGGTAGAAATTATAGGATGGCACAACATTGGACCAATGTTTTGTTCCGTTGGTCCGTGCTTGGAATTTTATGCTGGTCCGACATAGTAATGTAACGCCGGGCACTGGTGAGCCACCATTGGCCAGATAACATTGGACCAAGCTCATTTATCTAGCTTGGGCCAATATTGGGCCAATATTGGACCAAGCTCATTTATCTAGCAAAAAAAAAATAAAAATTTCGAAAACCTCAATCTGAATTCGTCACTTTGTTCGTCACGCGTTAGATTATATGATCAACTTATGTACCACCTGATTATTAACTAACTACATATTTTTTTTTTTCTTTTCCAATAACGAGGGGATTTGAACCCGGAACGCTCGGTCTCCCATATTACGAATCGCTCGCTCTAGCCACCACGCCAGTTCGTCGCATGGCTTTCGATACTACTTTTTGTTACTTGTATACATAGCGCGCATATACAATGGGTGATTTGGGCCCGATCTTGGGCCGGGATACTGCGCTCCGGTTTGACCCATACATCAGCTGCTAGCTCAAGTTCGATCTTGGACCGGGATTATGAACCTTAGTATGACCGTCGGATCGGAAATCATTCTGAAACCTATATTAGATGGATATTGCGTACCGGGGTTCGACCGTTCCATCGGTCGCCAATCTGACACCAATATTGTACGGATAGTGGGCACCGAGGTTTCACTGTTGCATTGGTGCTCGGTCTAAAACCGATATTGGACAGGTAACGCGCGTCGAGGATCGCCCGGTGTATCGGTGGCCGACCTGAAAGCGGTTGTGGATGGATATTGCGCACTGATGTCCGACCATCGCTATAGTTGCTGTCTTGAAACCAATGTTGGACAAACATAACTTACCGATGCTGGACCATTGGATGGTTGCCGTTCTGAAACTAATGTTTGGACAGACATAGCTTTCAGATGTCTGACCATCCAATGGCTGCCATCCTGAAGCCAATATCGGACAGCCATAGCTTACCGATGCTGGACCATTGTAATGGTTGCTGTTCTAAAACCAATGTTGGACCGATATAGCTTTCCGATGCAGGATCATTGCAATGGTTGCCATTCTGAAACCAATGTTGGGCAGACATAGCTTACCAATGCTGGACCATTGCAATGGTGCCGTTCTAAAACCAATGTTAGACCGACATAGCTCACCGCTGCTTCACCATTCTATCAAGTTTCGATATTGGACCAGAGCAGGGCCGGACCAAACTACTAATGCAAGACCGTTGTATCAGATTGCCAATATTGGCTTAACGCTGGCCCGATTTGTAAAAGTGGCTGCCGTTCTATGATTTCTGCACGGGAAGTTATTCGATTTTCAAAATACGACAAACATCTGTTTCCGGACGTTCTCTAGGCGTACGGTTTGAAAATCCAATAACTTTTGAACCACTGCATAATAGGGCTGTTGGCTCTACATTTTTCGTTAGGGATTGCCTCAGATCCAAAATCTCACGTGGCACCAAAATCGGGGACGTACGCGGAGAAAAGTGTCCCGCTTGAGGGAGACTACCCCATAACTGGTACTGGTAGATGAAGTGCTTTTCTAATTTTACGAATTCATATTGTCAATTAAGAATTACATTTATCAAGTGCAAGGACTTTGGAGATACTTACAAATGTGGACGGCAGATTCACTCATACTTGGATTGAAGAGGATTTTTTCAAAAAACCTATGAATACATCAAATTAATGATTAGGTATACATGAATTATATGATATTTATTTAATTAATTTATATTATTTGAATTATTATTAATTAATTAATAATAAATAATAAATAATAATAATAATAATATTGTCATTGAGTAGTGACTCTATCGTTCGAAGCCTATTAATTCATACCATATGTGAATTTATCGGACCAGTCGAACCAAATTTTTTAAAGTCTTCAAATGTTACGTTGCGGTTCTGGAGCGATACCACCGGTATCGCGAACCGTGTGTAATTGTGAGTTCTTTGCTCGATTTTATATGTTCTAGACCTTTATATCAAATATTTAATTTTCCCTATTACGGACTTGAGTCGCCGTGCAACTAAAGCCGCCTCCCCACAGACCTGAACACGTAAACGTGCTAAGGCTGCACTTTACCCACCTAACCTTTTGATTTTAGTTCTATTTAAGTTAGTTTATTCCCAACTATTCTAAACAATACAACCTGCTGTGCCAGACCTGAGTATGTCAGAGACACACTAAGGCTGTATCTAGCGTTGGTTAGTTATATCAATGAAGAAGACCTGGAAATAGCGGATAAGGGATCTGCATAGACTTACTTTTATATAATCTAGAAATTCGATTTATTTTATCTTTAACGATTTGCGGTTGCAACCAATTCTTATTTTATATTTACAGTTGTTGCTTACTTACTAAGTTATGACTATCGAAGCTGATTTGATTTCCGTTATATTCTATTTGAATTTTGACAGTTTTGTATGATTGTGATTTTATTGTCTAAATAATATTCTTGTTTCCAAATTTAATATCTTTATTTATATCTTTGATAATATTTTTTGAAATTAGTTAATTTTCTTTTTGTTGATTCTCGCGAAGGTAATTGACTTTAAAAAATTTGGTTCGACTGGTCCGATAAATTCACATATGGTAATAATAATAATAATTATAATATAATATTATATATTTATTATACTATTATTATTATTATAATAATAGTTATAATTATTAAACCCAAAAGCACCTCTGGTGCAAAAACCTTTCGCCAAGTACAATAATGTGATCACGACCCCCAAAAATAATCTACCAACGAAAATTCCTCCTTAACAACAGTGGTACTATAAAAATGTCTACTTACAAAATGATTGAAATCAGATACAATTGCGAAGTGCATATCCGCCGTACAATTATAAAACAGAAGATATGAAAAAATAAAAATTTGGAGTACGTGGTACTTGGCGGGCCGATATTTCATATCACTTCAGGGTGATTGACATAGTTTAATGGCTGTTTTCTAGTACTTATCTCTAAGAGGCCCGCCAAGTACCACTACCTCCAAATTTTTATTTTTTTATATCTTCTGTTTTATAATTGTACGGCGGATATGCACTTCGCAATTGTATCTGATTTCAATCATTTTGGAAGTAGACATTTTTATAGTACCACTGTTGTTAAGGAGGAATTTTCGTTGGTAGATTATTTTTGGGGGTCGTGATCACATTATTGTACTTGGCGAAAGGTTTTTGCACCAGAGGTGCTTTTGGGTTTGATATCACCACTTTTTGTACAATTTTGCTTGATCACCTAATGATCGCTTGCTACGCTTGCTCGTTCGGGTATTCCTATATCCTCGCTCGCATGTCAACATTCTGCCAATTTTGTCTATGAGTAGCTCAATGCACTCACGCTATACATTTCATACCATCTAAATTCCTTGTTAAGCAGTAGTGTTAATTGTGGCAGTATAATATAAATATTTTTTCTAAAATTTTGCTTGACTACCTAATAATTGTGCTCGCTCGCTACGCTCGCTCGATTGGATTTGCCTATATCCTAGCTCGCTAAGTTCGCTTAGTTGACAGCATTCTGTACATTGTTTCTATGAGTATCTCAATGCACATACGGTGATGCATTTCATACCATCTAAATGCCTTGATAAGTAATAATGTTAACTGTGGCAGTATAATATAAAACCACCACTGATATATATACTATGGATAGCAGCTCGCCGCCATAACGGTGTATGCATTAGAAGCTTGATTTCGACCATTGCGACGCCTGGCAGTCAGATAGGGTACTACGGAGAGCGAGGTCTGTTCAGGTCCGTTCAAAAGTACAAAGCGCGAGTGAAGTATATTAGGAAACGACAAATCATCCCGATTCGGAAATAATATGAATAATAAAACGGGACGCAGTTTGTAGGGGAACTTGAAGGTTGCATTTTATTATAGTAGTACACGATGTAATATTAATAAAATTATTATAAATTAATAATAAATTAATTGATATTGTTTATAAATTGAGTAAATCATATACCCTGTAACTATTATATTTGAATGACGTTGAAATTACATACATGCATATAATAAGTCACGGTTTTAAATACATTTTTTAAATTATCACAGCTTTCATATAAACATCTATCTCAGAGTAAC
This sequence comes from Tenthredo mesomela, assembly GCA_943736025.1. Lineage (NCBI taxonomy): Eukaryota > Metazoa > Arthropoda > Insecta > Hymenoptera > Tenthredinidae > Tenthredo > Tenthredo mesomela. Next base: position 41,435,426 of record OX031016.1, read on the forward strand.
TTACAGAAAAACCCATAGTTATATTTGGCAAAAATAGTACAAACGTTCTTAGAACAAGTATTTTTGGAAACGGTATTGCAACAAATTCAGCGACAATCAGAGTTACTGATGCGCCCAAACGATTTGTCGGCTCAGAAAATGGCGAACATTTGTGCCAGTTACCGAAAGTGCATGATTTTTTGTCAATGCATAAAGGCGAAGTTCGATGTACGTTGCAAGAATTGTTTTAATAAGTTTGTGTACATGGTGTGAAAATTCTTCTACAACGAACATATCAGTAACATGCCCTTCTAGTTCAGGAAATAGATCAGAATTTGATAGAAGCAGATCTTGAAATATAGCCGAAGCGAGGACTGCCGGGAAATTTGATTCAACTGGGGGCTTACCCATATTGGCGTTGCATGCCCGACGAAAAAATTTCTCAGCAATGGTACATATTGTGATTAAACTTTTGGACGGAATTGTCAAACCACCTCTACTCTTCGACAGTATGAGGGCTATTCGGTTATGGCGGTTCGAGAAATCATCAGCAGCAGCTATCGATTCACAGGCGCTTAAACATTCTAAGCACTTCATTTTTGTACGTAACTTACGCACGACAAACCCCGCAATATACCCTACTGTCTGTTGCGAGAATTCACTCAGGCTGCTCGGTACAGACCAAGCGAAATCAACAAATTCATTGAGAACTTCAGAAGTGGAAGAGAGCGAAGAAGGTGTCTCATCGAGATTATATTTTTGTTGAACTCTCAGATTATCCATCTCATCATAAACATGCACATCATATTTATCAACTTTTACTTTTTTTTTGGCTGAAGAAATATTCAAGATTTTAGTATTATCCATAGCCTGAATGTTGCCAGTTGAGACTTGCACATCATGTCGCACCAAAAGCCTTTTAAAAGCCGAAATAAATTGCGACGCGGTTGGGTTTGGGCACCAGCCACTGCGACCCCGGATAGCACAAAAAAATAATTCGAGGTGATCCTGGCTCATTTTGTAAGTGGTCAAGTAACTGAGGTTAAAGTCCGGCGATTTTACGTAAAAATCATACACATTTATGGCTGATAAAACAGCCGTATAGAAGCCAATAAAGCCAGCTTTACGCCTAGATGTAAATATTGACGAGCCATTTTGTTGTTTGATGTTAGCTAAATACTTGATTTCATTTGTAATTCGTGGACGCCAGACATACTCATTAGTGCTTCTCAAAGGAGCCTTGAAGCCCTTGCCCCAAGGATTTCGGACATTAAGAAAATCGAAAATGCAGTCGATACTGCGAATAAATCTTACTGTTGCTTCGCAGCCCTTAAACTGTGGCAACTTCAATACAGACCAACAGAACTCTATTGCATCCGCCACACTAGTACTTAGGGTCTGCGCGGCTAAAAAAACTTTCATGATCATTTTCTTAAAATCTATGTGACGAGTTCTCAATTTGTTCCCTAAACGTAGTCCCTCTTTTTCCTGAAGCTGAGCTAAAGCTACAATGTACTCCCACTTTATCTCGGAACCATTTTCATGAAGAAGAATTCTATACTCGGCAAGGCAATTTCGTATGTTTTTGAGCATATGGCAAGGATCAAAAAATACATTAACTATCGGTTCCTTGGTAATTGGATGAGGAAAATACGGCTGAAATTTTTCACTGTCTTTATCTAAATTGGCTCCAAGCTTTTTCAACATCGAAAAATGGTCGGGTGGTCCATCCATTGTTAATGAACAAACTTTGATCCCAACCTGTTCTAAACGAATGAGGCTTTCTCGCACCATGTTTGCCTTAGTTTCTGCAGACAAGCCATTGACTAAAAAGTAACCAATTGGTAATTTCCAATTTGAGTTCAGGGGTACGACCATGAAAACAAGGCTATCTTTTGCTTCGGGAAGATCATCTCCCATGTTCATCCCTGTCCCAACATCTACATGACCCCTCTGTTTGCCATCTCGACCTCGTTGGCTTCCTTTTTTAATACCTATTTCATCCATAAGTAATGCGCAAGTTATTTGCTCGCCTTTTTCAGCTGCCCTATCAACCTTATACTTCAATGTAGAAAAACAATCCTCGACAAAACCTGGCTCAGCATCTATGCTGGCATACCATGTACGAATCACAGCAGGATGTGGTAAAGCCAATTCGAAAGTCTTTCGCACGAAATCATATGCCTTTGGCGAGTAGAAGTGTAATGTTAACGCAAAACATCGTAGTTGCGGTGGGTATTGTTCTCGAGTTAGTTTACGAGACTTATTATTTTTCAACATCCTCGTAAATAGTGAGAGCGGTGTGTTACTGAAGCTGGATAATATGTATGAAATAGATTCTGAAACAATTTTTTTCTTGTTCAACGTACTCACGACTTTTTTCAGAGAATCTACTGTGGTCTTCAATTTACTAACTTGTCTCTTTAGAGCTTTTACCTTTTTTTGGGATGATTCATATTTTTTCCTGATAAGATTTAATTTTTTTCTACTTGTTCGAGGAGTATCTTCGTAATGGTGATCGTGTTTGAGTAAGTCTCGCCGCCGTGATGTTTTAGGTGTTAGCATAGTCGTTACTTCATGCCGATAAGTAGATGCCTTGGGAGTTGACACAGTACAGCTTGGTATTGAAATTTCAGGACCTGAAATTCCGAAGTACGAATACGATAATTCACAAACGCGCACATTTTTTTAGAATGAAGTATGCAATTCGTAAAAAGTTACATTTAGACTGTTAATCGATAATCAATTAATTTATAATTAGTTGATACGCGCAACAGGACTAACTATTAATAAGCATATATACTCACTCATTGTGAGAAGTATTGCCTCTTGAGAACTGGACTCCTCCGCACAGCTCGTTCCACTCGCCGGTGCAGATGGTGAAATACTTCTCTCAGGTGGTGTTGACATGTCGAGCTTTAATTCTGCGCAGTCATTAGTTATTTATTTATTAATTTCTTAACGGAAAACCGTTCACGATCACTAGAAATGAACGAGTATACAATGATGTACTTTTACTTGGAGGCTGGCCTTCATCCAAACTGATATGTGCCTTAATTGCATCTTGCGTGAAAATTGTGGGCAAGCTACCTTTACGTAGCCTAGTAAAATTCCACCAGCGCTCAAAACAATTATCTGTAAAATGGGTAGAGCAAAGAACCGCTGTTTTTGCAGGTACCCAGAGTGGTCTCCCGATTCTTTCGGTCCATTTTTGCCTTTCAATTATATTAGCTGGGAATCTAATAAGATTTTGAGGAATTGATGTTCGTTCGTAGCCTCCAAACAATTCATTCTATAGTACTTACCTGTGAAATGTTATTCCTTTTTCTGTAGTTAATTTTTTACAATACTCACATCTTCCCATTTTTAAATTGTGTCAGTCACTATCACTACATCACTTTTTAAATCGCCGCCTATTTGTTGGTATGGTAACGTAGTACCGTATCTGACTGCCAGGCGTCGCAATGGTCGAATCAAAGCTTCTAATAGGTACACGCGCCGACCGATGCCAGCCATGTGAACTGCTATCCAGTTATTATATATATCAGTGAAAACCACCTAATAATTATGCTTGCTTGCTGCGCTCGCTCGTTTGGGTATTCCTATATCCTCGCTCGCTTGTCAACATTCTGCCAATTTTGTCAATGAGTAGCTCAACGCACGTACACTATACATTTCATACCATCTAACGACCTTGATAAGCAGTAATGTTAAATGTGGCAGTATAATATAAATACTTTTTCTAAAATTTTACTCGACTACCTAATAATTGTGCTCGCTCGCTACGCTCGCTCGATTGGGTTTCCTATATCCTAGCTCGCTAGGTTCGCTTAGTTGTCAACATTCTGCCAATTGTTTCTACGAATATCTCAATACACCTATGGTGTTGCATTTCATACCATCTGAATCCCTTGATGAGCAGTAATGTTGAATGTGGTAGTATAATATAATTACTTTTTGTAAAATTTTTCTTGACTACCTAATAATCGTGCTGGCTCGTACGCTACCCTAACAGCACCGAGACGTTGCAGCAACGTTGCAGCAACATAACTTTGCAATATAGGCAATATTGCAGTTTTATTGCGCAATGTTGCTGCAATGCCCCTGCAATGTTGCTGCAATGTCTCTATGTCCGCTTTTCATTGCATAACATTGCAATATTCCTGCAACATTCCCTGCTTAAAAAAAATTATTCAAATCAATAGAAGGTTATGTATGGGTCGTAATCGGATTTCTGTTTAAGTTATTTCCTAATGAAAGGCCCTTTTCCAATTTACATTTCCAATTCTGTCGTATCGGTGTTGCTCAATTAACTTTCTCATTTTGTATATAGGATTCTATCGGTTCCATTCGTTTCTTCTAGCACAAAAAAAAAAAAACCAAAAAAAAAAAAACGGATTGAGATTTTTTCACCCACAACTAATTCTTTTTTGAGCGGTCGAGCACAGTGATTATTTCGGAGTGTTCGAAATTTTCTATTCGCAGACTAATCGATTTATTCATGTGGGTCACCCATCCAAATTCTGGTCGCCGATGAGATTGCTTAACTTCGTTGATCAACTGACGTCCGGTGTCGATCTGGATCCAACGTCGCCTGTTACGATCTTTAACACTTTTAGACTCAATAGGTAAACTTTTATTCGTGAGGATTGACATCAATATGTATGTAACTGTAACTGTTGACCCGTGGCGGGTTAATTTTCAGTGAAATCAAAATAAATGATGAAATCTAGTGATAAATTCTGTCACCATATGGCATTCAAGTTACAGTTAATTATAAGTGTCCGTTTTTGTCCGTAATTATTTTGTCCGTTTGATTGATACATGGAAAATTGAATTTTTGTATTTTCACATGCGTGAATATATAAATATAACATAGTTGCATTGCAACAACCTTGCGGCAACATTGCAATGCAATGTTACAAATGTTATATTGCAGAGATCTTGCAGCAACATTGTAGTGCAATGCAATGAAAATGAAATTTAGCAATGTTGCTGAGACATTGCTGCAACGTTCCGTGCTGTTAGGGTAGCTCGATTGGGTCTTTCTATATCCTAGCTCGCTAGGCTCTCTTCGTTGTCAGCGTTCTGCCAATTAATTAATCCCTCGATAAGCAGTAATGTTAAATGTGGTAGTATAATATAATTATGTTGGAAGCACAAGGGCCTGAAATACTGACACACACGATCATTCGTTGCTTTCTAAGCTCTGTAATAGTACATTTCATTACGAGTAAGGAAAGGCTTTTTTGACGAAAGGAGAGGTTTACGGCACGAGCCGAAGGCGTGTGCTGTAACAAGGTTCGTCAAAAAGCCTTTACGTACAAGTAACGATCATTAATTTTCATCAGGATTGCCGAGAAATCGCGACGAAGTTGCGATTTTGAGGTTAGAATATATGAAGAATATATAGGATATATAGGAAAGATATGTTCTTGTGTGCATGTACTAAATATGGTATATTTAACTCATTGAATATACGAAAATATTTGGAAATTAATAATAATACCGCGAAGTTCTCTGTATGCGGAACGCTAGGGGTACCAACCCGAAATTTTTGCTATTTCCATAGGCGTAGGTCATACAGTAAACTGCGGCAGCAGTTTGGTAACTTACTAGATGTTTCTAGTAAAATCACTAGAGATCACTAGAAATCTAGTGATCATTGGTCACTAGATTTCTGGACTTGAAATCTAGTCACTAGATTTCCAGTGATTTCTAGTGATCTTACTAGAAACATCTAGTAAGTTACCAAACTGCTGCTGCAGTTTACTGTATGACCTACGCCTATGGAAATAGCAAAAATTTCGGGTTGGTACCCCTAGCGTTCCGCATACAGAGAACTTCGCGGTATATTGAAGACCTGCAACGTTGATTGAAAGCTTCGTCACTTATTAATTTATGTTGTAGACTAAACTTCATGCGATTCAATAACTGTACTTATAATCCAACCTCAAAATCGCGCGCTTCGTCATTTCATGAGAGATTGTTATAATTTCGCCCTCCACTTTAAATGTGAATTTTATCATAATAAGTAAGTATAGGAAGCATAAAAGAGAATGAAATTTGCAAAATGATCAGATGTACGAACAAGGTCGGCGACTTATGAAATTTCAGAGTGTGGAGTAACTCAGGTGACGGGGGGGGGGGGGGGGGGGGGGGGGGGGGGGGGCACCCACAACATTTTTGCTCAAAGTTGAATATGGTCGAGATTTGAATCTGCTAGTAGAGGGCTCGCAAGTGTTGATTCCCTGTAGGGACATATAATGTGGTTATTTTCGGAAAATTTTGTATACTTGTTTTTATCAAGAGATTTTCAAAATCCATTAAAAAATTTTAATTTTGAAACAAGGCCTTTAGGGTGTGGAATATCCATATGGTGGGCATTCAGGGTGTGGACTGCTCCACACCATCCACACAAAAGTCGCCAGCGCTGTGTACGAATATGAACAGAACTGACAGCTCTCAGCTGTGTCTCGGGACTCGGGAGTCTGACAGTCCGTACTCCGTGGTCTAAGGTCTGCAATCGATTCGCGATCATGACGTCAACAGCGTCGACAAGAGCGCCACCTGGCAGCTGATGTCGAGTACTTAGTATATCTCTGCTATTTAGTGGTGGCCGCTCTTTCCTAATTCTCAGACACATAGGTTTAAGGATGATTTGGTCTGAAGGAGAAGGAGACGATTTGGACCATATGCTCAAACGAGCGTTAGGTCTATAAAGGAAGAAGAAGAAGAAGAAGAAGAAGGAGACGATCCGGACCACATGCTCAAACGAGCGTTAGGTCAATAAAGGAAGAAGAAGAAGAAGAAGAAGGAGACCAGGGCCGGCGAAGTAAAATTTTCCGAAGTGTGGAGTTCTGTCATATGTTCGGGGGGAGAGGGGGGGGGGGGGGGGGGGGGGGTGATAGCACTCTGTGTTCTTTTTAATCTTATTGCACATAAACGTTACATCTGGCGAAAAAAAAAATTGTTTTTTGATGTCGTCTCTTGCAACTCGAAACATTAGCTCGGGTTTGAGAATGGCTCTGTCAAAATGTTGACTTCGTCGGATAATTTCAAGTATCGCGCATCGAGTCTCAATATTTTCATTTCATTAACACGTAAAAAATAACTTTTTACCGTTCAAAGCTGTTTTCAAAAATTCTAGGCGATCGAGGGGGGTGTAGATTTCTGTGCGGCTTTATTCTATGTTGAACCCAATCTCGGATGCTCGAAAAAAGAAGAAAGAAAATCAAAAAAAAAAAAAAAAACTGCTGAAAAATGAAAAGAAATTAAATAAACTTGAATTTTTTAGAACAGCTTTGAATGGTGAAAAGTCATTTTTGGCGTGGTAATCAAATGCAAATATTGAGACTCAGTGGGCGACGACTTAAAATTATCCGACGGAGCCCGAATTTTGACAAAGTCATTATTAGACTCAAGACTATAATGTTTCAAGTTGTGAGTCGAAATTTTTTTTTTTCTGCCAGGCCTAATAAACATTCTGCGTTCCTAATTCCATGAAGGCATACAGCGTATGCTGAAAAGCTGTGGCATCAGGGACGCGATTTATATTATAATTACTGTTTTTGACTTAATATAATCGTCCATAAAAATATCTTATGAATCTATCATCTTATAAAACCAATTCTATAGTATCTAGTATACGGGGTCAAGCCTCCTCGAATCTACACTAGAAGCGTGTTGACGCGGGAATCCGCACACTACAAAATGTATCGCGCGAAAAATGCCACAACGTAATGCAGAAAATTCAGAGGTGTGCAGAGTCACACGATATTTCATTTTTTTTTGCGATGGGCCACGCCACTAAACGAGGTGTTTTCTGTAATATACAAATTGAGCCGGAATTCTGAGGTATGGAATTCCATACCCAGCCAAATCCGAGATATGGAGTGCTCCACCGAAACCATAGGGGGTTCGCCGGCCCTGCACTCTGATAGGACATATTTTGAACACAATGATTAGTTGGTGGATCGATAGGATTTCTACTAAGCGCATCTGCGTTCTGATTTTTTATTCCGGGTTTGAAACAAATCTCGTAGTCGAATTCCGAGATTTTTAATTGCCATCTGACTAATTTACTATTTGGATCTTTGATGTTAAACAGCCAAGTCAGGGGCCTATGATCGGTAAATATCTTGAATTTCCTCCCGAACAGGTATGGTCTGAAATGTTGGGTCGCCCATACTATTGCCAGCAGCTCGCGTTCGATTGTGGAGTAGTTACTTTCTGCTTTGTTTAGAGTTCGCGAGGCATATGCAACAGGCCTATCGTCACCTGGGACACCTTGAGATAATACGGCCCCTAGAGCAGTGTTACTGGCATCTGTCGTTAGATTAAATGTCTGTGTATAGTCAGGGTATATTAAGACTGAGTCGGATATTAGGGCATTCTTTAGTTCTTCGAAAGAATTTTGCTGTAATGACGTCCATTCGAATGGTACGTTTTTCCGTAAAAGTTCTGTCAATGGCTTAGCTATCATCGAGAAATTATTTATGAAACGTCTATAGTAACCTACAAGCCCGAGAAATGATTTTATTTTCGTAGGTGTGTTGGGTGTAGGAAATTCCTTGACTGCTCTGGCTTTGTCTGGGTCAGGTTTAACTCCGTCTTTTGATATTATGTGTCCTAAGTAAGCAACCTCTTTTCTCAAGAACTCACATTTATTTGGTTGTAATCGTAAGTTATATTCTTTCAATTTCAGTAATAACCCCCAAAGGTTTTCTGTATGGGTTTGAAGTGAGTCGGCGTAAATTATCAGGTCGTCTAAGTACACTAAACATTTCAATCCTTGTAACCCCGATAGAACGCTATTCGCTAATCTCTGGAATGTAGCTGGGGCGTTTTTAAGCCCAAATGGCATGAATGCGAATTCGAAATGTCCTTTATGGGTGGAAAACGCGGTTTTATGCATATCGTCGGGATTCATTGGAATCTGGTGAAACCTGCTGGCCATGTCGAGTACGGTGAAGTATTTAGAGCTTCCTAACTGGTCTAGGATATCTACTATATTCGGTAGCGGGTAAGCATCCCCTATTGTTTTATCATTCAATTTTCGGTAGTCTACGACTATTCTCCACTTCTTAATCCCTGATGAGTCTAGTTTCTTTGGTACCACCCAGATGGGTGAGTTCCATGGTGAATTTGAATTTCGAATTGTTCCTTTATTTAGGAGATCTTCTATTTGTTTATCTATTTCTGTTTTGTGGATTTCAGGGTACCGGTATTGTCTAACATGGACCGGTGTGTCATCGGTAGTTTTAATTTTGTGGGTACAGGCTTGCGTACCTGGCAATGTGTCCCCATCTAAATAGAAGAGTTCGTTAAACTTGGTACAAGCTTCTACTATACTTTCCTTTTCTTCTAAATTTAAATGGTCTAATCTTAATGCGTCTTTTAATTTTTTGATTCTGTCAGCTGAAGTATTTTCGTTTATACAATTAACTGAATGTATCTCGTCAGTTTCAGAATCTAGAATTCTGTAAACTCTTTGTGGTTCGATATGGATAGTATGGTCCGTGTCTGTTAGATTGATGATGCTTGTGATAGCCGTGTTATCGGGTCTAATTGTCACGTAGCTTTCGCTTATTACGACTCCCGGTTGTAACTCGACCCTATATATTGAGCCTTCTTTTAAGGAATCTTCGGCGATGGTTGGGATGTCTGCTAAAATTTCTGTCCTGGCGGGAATCGTGAATTGTTTTTGATTTTGCAATTTGTATTTGAGACTACCTAATAGCAACTCGGGCTTATCCATGCCTCTGCATCTATAACTGATCAGCACATTATTGAATTGGGTTAAGAGGTGGTTGCCTATTAAACCATCTTGTGTTATGTCTAAGGAATCGTCTACTACGTGAAATTTGATCGGCCTAACTTCGTCTCCTCCATCGAGTGTAAGTTCAATGGTTCCTAATGTATATGCTTGTGAGTCACTAGCTAGACCCTTTAATTTAATCCGCTCTTGTGAGTTTATCTGTGATGAATTTATAATAAATTTCTTCTTGATCAAACATGGGTAGGCTCCAGTGTCTAACATCAACAAGGTTTTAGGTTGATTCAACTCGGGTATTGACAAAATTACGTTATTTGGTGACCCGATTAAATTTATCTTATGTTCTGGTATTTCTATTTTTCCGCCGTTTGTGTTGAGCGGTTTTCTATTACGGACTTCGTTCCGCTCGTCGACGCAGTCCGTTCCCCAAAATTCGAGGTTCCTACATGGTTTTGATTAGTTTTCGCGGCTAACATAGCTTTCTTTTTGAAACACTTGTGTTCTATATGGCCGGGCTTTTTACAAAAGAAGCACTTAATTCTGGAACTATCGATAGGATAGATTCGTTGGCATTCGTCGCATGTAATCTCTTCTGTTATAGAGTCATAGCCATTTATGATTTCGGAACAGTTTTGTGAGCAGCTGTTTTCTGATTGGTGGTCTAAGTCTGCGTACTGATCGGATTCTGAACTATAACCTGCTTCAATGGTATTTATTGGTTCGGATCTCTGTTTCTTAAAACAGGTTTTTGCTGTGTGCCCGATCTTATTGCAATTTTGGCAAACGAGATCAGTTCTACTAGTAGCAGCGGTTCTTGCAAGATAAGTTATTTGATTTTCGGTTGCCTTCAATTTTTCTTCTTCTGTGGCCCAATTGTAAGCTTGAAGTAAGTCTTTAGGGTTTTTTAATCTTAGGATGTCACGTAGTTTTTCGTTAAGTCCGTAAATGAAACAGTCTCGTGCTTTTGTCGTAATGTTTTTCTCGTAAAATACAGTCTCTTCCTTAGTTCTTACCGGACCAGATTCTACTACTCTTATGCACAGATTTTCTATTCTTTGATAGAAGGAATCGACAGATTCCCCGGGGCGTTGCCTACAGATACTTAGTTCCAATTCCCATTGTCTATTTGTTCCCTTGGCTCCATAAAACAGTAGTAACTCCTTTTTCAGAGTATCGTAGTCTTTAATTTCCCTATTTTGAATCCTTTCATATGCCTTACCAGTGATTTTGATACGTATATATTCGTAAAGTTCTTCTGATTCTGTAGTAATGCATTGTTTGATCGCGCGATCGCATTTGTCAATAAATTCTCTGACGCTAAAATCTTTTCCGGTAAATACGGGAAGGAGTTTGGCTAATTTTTCAGCTGATACTGGCATTTTCTAGGATTTCAATTACAAATTTCGAATATTACTATTGCTAGTTCGTAAGACTTACAGTAACAGTAGGGTGAGCCAATACATAACGTTATCAGTGTTGAAAGCTCGAGTTCGCTGTACCGTCGGATCCGTAGTTGGTTGCTTTGGTGTTGGTTTACTGGAATCCTCTTGCGTTTATGTCTTGACGGATCTTGAGGTTTCTTGAGCGCCTCTTCATATAGGGCACGTAATGTAACTTCGGTATACTTTGGTTTGTTGGTCACTTCACAGGGTTTTGTTAACGTTGATTTCGTGTAACGGTAAATTATATGTCAATCCACGGACAGTGATTTTGTTAACGTTGATGTATAACAACGAATAGGGTTTTGGTAACGTTGATTTCGTACAACGGTGAATTATGTGTTAATCCACGCACAGTGATTTTTGTTAACGTTGATGTATAACAACGAATATGGTTTTGTTAACGTTGATTTCGTACAACGGTGTATTATGTGTTAATCCACGCACAGTGATTTTTGTTAGCGTTGATGTATAACAACGATTAACGAATAGGGTTTTGTTAACGTTGATTTCGTACAACGGTGAATTATGTGTTAATCCACGCACAGTGATTTTTGTTAACGTTGATTTATTACAACGGCCTCTGTTTTCTAATTATTGTCTTCAATCCAATATCTCGCTTCTGACACCACTGTTGTGTGGGGACGGGTTTATAACAAATTAATTGGTTTTGAAGACAAATTTGAATGAGCTTTATTATTGATACAAGCTGTTTGGCGTTTAGAATAAGAGTAAAGTCCGAATGTGGCAACTTACGTTGCTACCCATCGTCAGCGAGATGCTGACGCAAGGTATTTTAGCATAGGCGTATAGGACGCCGTTAAAGTGTCTCAAAGGCATGAGCGCAAAAGGCAAGGTGTATAATCTTGAACTACTCTCCACTGTAGTTCGCAGAAACTGAAGATTAATAAGAATAATGAAATGGAGAATTATTGGTATCGCGATGTTTTGTCTTCGGTAGAAGGCGAGACATCCCGATCTTGTCTAAAATTTTAGTATTTGAATTTATCGTTAAATAGCAATGATTTGATTATAACACCAATGAGTTTTTTTTTCCTCAATATCAGAGAGATTTCTTGGTGAAAGTTTCTTATTTGGTGAAAGATGTTAAGAAAATATGGTATGGTTCCGAGGGAAAAAATCATTTTTCAGAAAAATGGCTGAGGAACTTTCGATCCTAATTTTAAAAAAAGGCGCCTCCTAAAAAGTTTCCTTTTTATCTAAAAACATGAGGGCAATTTTTTTTTTTTTTAATGAAAAAAATGAAGTATAATATATGTGGCTTAACTTTGATACAGATTCTTCGATTGTTCTGCTTGTATACTGTACTTAGTAAAATACTCTGAAAGATCTGCAACAAATCTGCGAGAATACTACAATAAGATTCTTGAAGCAGAATCTGCAGAAATCTGGTAATGCAGGTATTGCTACTAGGGTAATTGTTGTTTTACTTTAGATAAAATCTGACTCAGCAAAGCGTCTCGCAGTTCTTGATTTCTCTTAGCTGCAGTATACCGTGACAAAAATTTAGATCAATTTAAAATGGTATTGAATTGATTAAACGAGATAATTCAAACACATTTCCGTTCGATGTGCTTATACTTTGCAGGGATTCGAACGACGAGTAAATGAAGGTAACGGAAAAGAAACCGCTCTACTTTTATCATCCCTTCTACAAAAGCCGAAAGACCACCCATATACAGTCTCATTTTCCACGTACACCTAGCTAATCTGGTCAAACTTCAAAGTCAACCGTCTGTTATTGTTTTCATGATCTGCTAATAGTACCGGAAGGATAAGGTAAAAGGCGGTTGAAGTGGTCGGTTCTCGCATAGAAAAAAAAAAAGATATACAAATACATGCGAAACCGTATACAGGGCGTCCCATTTAACGTGACCACCCCAAATATCTCTGTTGCTTTTACAGTTACAAGAAAAATTTTAAGAGATGATCTTTTTGATTTCGAAGGGCTGATACAGTGGTGATAAATTCATTTTTTTCAAGGTCACAGTTTTCAAGTTCTCAGGGTCATCAATGGTTTTTCAAATGGAAACTTGTGTATTTCTAGTATGACAATATTGTAGCTGACACTGAGACGAATCCAACGACGTATGATAATATGACCTTGGAATAATTTTCGACCTCAATACACGGAGAGAATTTTATGGTAAGCGCGCTCTCATACTGCATAGGGTTTTCGATGTATCGCGTACTTTTAAGGCCATTCTCACAATTTAGGCAATGGTTACCATATCTCATAGTACTACGAGACCTCCCGGGAAAAAATCGGCATGCATAATCATGCATGATCATTCGTTAATTTCATGCATGATCAGGCATGAATTTTGGCCAGGCATGAGCACGCATGATCATACGTTATCATGCATGATTTTGCCTGAGCACGCACGATCAAACTTCAACATCCGCAATTGTATCTGAGTAAGTACAGTCACGCCTGAATTTTGGCCAGCCCTGAGCAAGCATGGTCATACGTTACCGTACATGATCTTGCATGAGCAAGAATGATCATACTTTATAGTCCACGATCCCATAGTTAATCGGTCATGTTTGAAGATTCGCTAGTGATTGTCCTATTCATATGAGAAGATAAGATATATATGATAAATTTGTCAATAAAAATAATTGAATAGAATTTATAAATTTTAATTAGTCTTTTTATCTTCAACTTTTCAAAAATGTTTACAACGTATCATGTACTTTATACTTTTAACACACTTCCCAATAAACACAATAACCTGATAAACGTATAAAAATAGGACGAATGTTCGGCCGAAAAAACGTATATTTCACGTATAAACGTATACCATGAAGTTAAGGGGGGGGTTTACCCAATCAGTTACCGATTTGTCTATTTTCTCCTAAACGGGGTAATCAATCGACTTGTCCTTTCGGCAGCCGATGTTTGACGAGTAATGAGTTCGAACTGGTACGTTTGATCGGATGAAATCGGGATTTTTTATTTTTTTTCGATCGAAAAGTGTTGGCGTGCCATTTATTGCGACTTATGTCAAAGCCCACGCATCAAACATGTAAAATCGAGCTCTGTCGCCCGATTCTGTGAGGGATTCTGAACAGAACCATCCCAAAACATCTTTGTTTTCGACAACGATTCAGGAGACGCTTGGATTCCACGTTTTTGTGGTAATTTTCGCGATTGTCAGAGGCTGGGGGCGGCCATTGCCGCTACAGCTGCTGATATAACGCGGTGGTTCCCAGAACGCCCGTGAGATGTCGCCACGCGCCCATCTGAACTTCATCCTTTTACTATAGTATAGTATACTTTTACGGTGACATCTCACGGGTGTTCTGGGGACCACCGCATTATATCAGCAGCTGCAGCAGCTGTAGCGGCAATGGCCGCCCCCAGCCTCTGACAATCGCAAAAATTACCACAAAAACGTGGAATCCAAGCGTCTCCTGAATCGTTGTCGAAAACAAAGATGTTTTGGGATGGTTCTGTTCAGAATCCCTCACAGAATCGGGCGACAGAGCTCGATTTTACATGTTTGATGCATGGGCTTTGATATAAGTCGCAATAAATGGCACGCCAACACTTTTCGATCGAAAAAAAATAAAAAATCCCGATTTCATCCGATCAAACGTACCAATTCGAACTCATTACTCATCAAACATCGGCTGCCGAAAGGACAAGTCGATTGATTACCCCGTTTAGGAGAAAATAGACAAATCGGTAACTGATTGGGTAAACCCCCCCCTTAAGAGGAAACCGAATAATCAAAAAAAAATCTATTATTTTTCCAGATTTTTATTTCATTTTCCTGGTCTCGCTCTTTTCATTCCAAGTTCAAAATACAATCCACGATACTTGAAGTTAAAATTTTCGCGAAAATATCTCTTTTTGTGAGAAAAAAAAAAAAAAAATTTAAATTAAAAAATAAAAATAAAAGAATTATAAATGGGGTATCCCAGGGGAATCGTGTGTTTTATTATTATTATTATATTTTAATTTTTTTTTTTTTTTTTTTTTCAAAAATAGAAATATTTCTGCGAAAATTTTCACTTCAAGTATCGTGGATTGTATTTTGAACTTTGAATGAAAAGAGCGAGACTAGGAAAATAAAATAAAAATCTGGAAAAATAATAGATTTTTTTTGATTATTCGGTTCCCTCTTAAGGTGGTATCCCCACCTTTGAATGGGTTAACATTCTGAGAAAGAGATTGATATTTTACAGCGAATTTGAGAGTCCGATCAAATCCGAAAAAATCATGAAGTTTGGGGAGGGTTTGACCCTCGTTATCCATATATAACATTGGATATTACTTTGAGTCTGATAGTAGTAACGCTCAATATAGAAAAATACAAAATTGGTCGGTTGTCGTAAAGAATCAGTAGTATCGTTGGACCAATTCTGGAGTTTTTGGTCCTCAATTGTTCAGAAGAGATGCCTGTATCATATGAACATCGAGCTTTTTGATATTGCAAAAATTGCCTGACTCGCTTAGTTTTTACTGAGATTTTTCTAATTCTTCAATTTTTTTTCTCTACTTTTTCTATTATCTCTACCAAAAATAGTAATATCAAAAAGTTCTATGTTCATATGATAGAGGATTCGATTCTACAAATTTGAAGACCACAAACTCCAGAATCGGTCCAACGATGCTCCTGATTCTTTACGACAACCAGTCAAAATATTCATTCTCCAGAAATCAACTTTTAAACTTTTTATTTTTTTATTTTTTTTCTATTTTCTACTTTTCCCAGACAATAAAATGTATGTACAGAAAATCAAGTTCTAAGATTTTGCTTATGATTAATATGCTGGATCCGCAGCTGCTCTCGTATCGATTTGTTATGAGTCGAGTCTAGACACATGTGCCAGGCGTAGACTTGTATTGAGTTTTGACTTGTTCTGTCCAACAACAGTGTCCGGGAGGTGTCCAGTTAGGCTGCTAGAAAAAGAATGAATTGCGTCAGCAAAAATCTGATCAAAATTTTTCAAAACATAAAAATCCTTCAGAATTCTTAAGGGGAGACTTCGGTAAAATTTTTGGCAAAAACAGGTTTTTCAATTCTTATAACTTGGAAAAGACGTGTATAAAACAATCCTTGCAGCAGTTTTTGAATAATGTCAGTATAGATAGTGAAAAAAAGTTTCAGCCTCCTGCGATGAAAGCATAGACGCAAGGAATTTTTGACAGCGGTGAGAAAAATCTTCTTCGCAAGGTTCCTTGCGCTTACATTTTCATCGCAGGAGGCTGAAATTTTTTTTCACAGTCTATACTGACATTATTCAAAAACTGCTGGAAGGATTTTTTTTATACAACCTCTAATAGCGATTTTCAAAATTTTACCGAAGTCTCCCCTTAATCTTCTATATTTTTGAGATTCAGAAGATGCTAGCACAATTTTTGTCAGTACTCCAAAAATTCTCCCATCTTTCATCAATCGTACCTTTTTTCTTATAATATTTATCAAACTTTCGCAATTAATATATTATAGAAATACTCATCGTTTTAGAAATCTGAATGTGTAGTCTCCTGGCATCGATTTCAAATACACTTTTTTGATGGATCATCTTCTTTCGATTGCGACGTTTCATCTCATCTCAGATATATACACTGTGTTTGTTCAATATTGAAAATTACTATTGGTTTGAATTCGTAATGACAGCACGACTATTTACAAACAAGTAGACACCTAACCTCGAAAAAATGTAGATCGCAGCCATGCGTTCTGTCAATTATCACAATTCAAAAGAATATTGAGAATTAAATATGTACAAAAATCATAATTACAAAGAATTGAAAGATCACAAAATAAAATTCAAAAGCAAAATGTATAAAAACGTCAAAAAAAGCAAGACAGTGGTGTTGGCGGTACTGTACAATATTTACGAGACCAATATGAGCGTCCGGCGTCCGCGCGCCGCGTGGCGGCACTTTTTCGCATTTCGGGACTGTCATGGCTATAACTTTTCAAATCCTCTAGATTTTCGGACGCCAATTTATTTGCAGGTAAAGTAGGTCACTAACATTCCAAAAAAAAATATATAATAACAAACACGATTTTTTGAAGATTCAAAGGTGTAGATACCCCTTTAACTTCATGGTATACGTTTATACGTGAAATATACGTTTTTTCGGCCGAACATTCGTCCTATTTTTATACGTTTATCAGGTTATTGTGTTTATTGGGAAGTGTGTTAAAAGTATAAATTACATGATACGTTGTAAACATTTTTGGAAAGTTGAAGTTATGTGTGTAAACGACCTAATTTATTGAATAAAAATTTTTGAATTACGTATTAAATTAATCTTTATTATTGTGACAAATGTAAATGAATTAATGAAATATTAATAAATACATCATTGCAATAGTATTTGTTATATATTATATACCTGAAAAAGATCCGCATGCATGATCATGCATGATCAAGCATTAATGTGTATATATTTTTCAACTAGTAATAAATAACCACCATGATTAAGCTTGATCATGTATAATCTTGCCTGATCATGTATGCGCCACGCATGATCATTAGTGTTGCCGCGAGAGACGAGAAAAACGAGACGAGACGAGAATGAAGAGTCGAGAGACGAGACGAGAGAGCGATTTTCTCTCGGCCGTCCAAGTCGAGACGAGACGAGAAAGACACGGCGAGAGTGTCGAGAGTCTCGGCCTATCGATATGATTAATCATGCGAATTAACTGAGTTCTTTTGGTATAATATAAGCATTTTATCTATGGGAAATAAAAATGGGCAATTATTCGGAAAACGAAGATTGCAGTATAACAGGTACATGCGGTACAATCGAAGATATAAAGCACCAAAATAAAAAATAAATCGATATTAAGATTTTATGCCGACATTTTCCATCACGGTCAGTCGAGAAAATTCGAGACGAGACGAGAGACGAATCTTAAGGTCGAGAAAAATTCGAGACGAGAGACCAATTTTTTCTCGATATTCGAGACGAGACGGTATGATCTCTCGTCTCGACAATGTCGAGACAAGACGAGAGAAGAGAAATTCTCGTCTCGTCTCGTCTCGCGGCAACACTAATGATCATGAACGACAGGGCATGCTAAAGTATGATCTTTCCTGAGGTATCATAACTTAGGATAAAATTATTTTAGATTTTATGCATGAGCAGGCCTGATCAAGAATGAGTCATGCATGATCATATTGGATCATGAATGAGTTATGTCTGATCATGCATGATCAATCATGAACCACGTATGTTCATGATTGATTCATGTATGTTCATGAATGATTCATGCATACTCATGAATGATCGAGTATGTTGAAGCATGATCCTTCTTGAGGAGTTTAATATTGGTTAGAGTTGCTTATAACTCCTCAAGCATGATCATGCTTGATCATAAATGAACATCTATGATCAGGCGTAATTCATGCATGACAAGGCATGAATCATGCTTCTTCGACCATGCGTTATGCTTGATCAATCATGGATTGTGCCCGATCAGGCATGAATTATGCACGATCAGGCATGAATTATGCATGCTCATGCATGCCGATTTTTTCCCGGGCTCAAAAGTGCGCGATACATCGAAAATCCTATGCAGTATGAGAGCGCTTACCATAAAATTCTCTCCGCGTATGAAGGTGAAAAATTATTCCAAGGTCATATTATCATGGGTCGTTGGATTCGTCTCAGTGTCAGCTACAACATCGTCACATCAGAAATACATGTTCCCATTTGAAAAACCATTGATGACCTTGAGAACTCGAAAACTGTGACCTTGAAAAAAATGAATTTATCACTACTGTATCAACCCTTCGAAATCAAAAAGATCATCTCTAAAAAATTTTCTTGTAACTGTAATATATAGCAACAGAGATATTGGGGTAGTCACGTTAAATGGGACACCCTGTATAGTAAAGTTCATTTTATACGATACGATTTTATACTTCGATCTTCGATTTTAATCGATTTTGTGTGGATCGAAAGGTAGCCAATCACTGAATTTCCACAACAGAAGTGACCAGTCAGTTAACAGATTTCTCATCAAACCAACATAACCATGGCAACATAATAATAGCGTGTAGACTGGGCATCAATGTCAAAACACGATCACCACGTGCGATCAGAGTGTCTTGAAACTTTGAGATTTTTGTGAGAGATGATTCTTGGAAAATTGTCAAATCATCGAGATCATTGAGATTTCTACCCAATCAGGCTCAATTCCCTCTTTATCATAGCTGAAAATAGACTTTTTGCTTTGATTAGACTTTTTTAGCAGCCGTCAAAGAAGCCGCGATACCAGTACGTGGATTCGGTACACAAGTTGCGCAACCTCGCGTGAATTTTATCCCACAACATGAGCAATTCAAGGTTTGTAGCAATTTAACGACGTATTATAACGACACTATCTAAAACTGTTAATTCCACGTTCTTTCAGCATCTACAGTATTCTGGATATGCCTGATGAACTTTTAGTGAAGATTATCCTGCATCTCGATGCCGCAGATCGCATGGCTTTGGGAAATTCTTGCCATAGATTCAACGATCTTGTGTTTGGCGAAGAAGAATTATTGAGGTGAGAAATGCTTCGGTTTTTCAACTATTCTCGCACTTTGTAAACGATTTCATGGAAACCATAGCACCTACAAAGTTTGGGTTCCATGTAGTTATTCAGTACATACTTCCACACGGTGTGAACTATGGATATTAATATCGGTTGAGAACTTTCTGCGATAGACGCAGAAATGAGGTCGCTCAACGCGACGATGATAAAAAATGGTGGAAATCTTCGAAAAATAGATACTTGCCATAAGTTTAATGCGATTCCTGTAGTTCACACCGTAGACATACCTGTCTAGAATATTCATGTGAAATTTGGTGTGTTTCGGATGATCGGTGCCAAAGTAATCTTGTACGAATCGATTAATTATATGTTCGTCTACGAAAGCTATAAATTCGCATTAGTTGAATTTTCTCAATATTTCTATGATCTAGTTAATCTCATGTATCTGCGGTTTCAGGAATTTGGATTTCAACAAGAAATCACTGTTCACAGAAGAGTATGACATCCTGCAATATTTCAATGATGACAACGCATGCAAGAAAATACGTAGGATAAATGTTGAAGACGTGTCTGGATCAATCACAAATTTAGGCAGTGTAATCTGCAAGGCGATCAACCTAGTCGAATTGAAGATTGTAGATGGATTGGAATTCGACTATCTTGAAGAATTGTCTTGTTTTCTAAAACCTCTGGTTCATCTCAAACGATTGTCTGTCGATTTGCCAGGTTCATGTATGATAGAAGACTCTGATTATCCCTATTGGACCCAACTGTTGAAAGAACCGTTTAGCAGACTCACGTATCTGTCGTTAGAAATAAACTGTTACACAGACGGCGTTCTACTCATTCTCCAATACTGTCAGCAGCTCGAAGAGCTGCATATGTCGACTTATGATCACCTAATTGATGATGAAACCCCATTGCCTCAAAAAATCATGAAAATAAGCAGCCTCAAGTTTATTCAGGCCATGGATGGAGCAGGATTTCCAGGGCCGCTAAAGAATGATTTAATATCTATGGTTTCTGACCCTGCTGAATGGACAGTGTTTTACCTGGTTGATTTATATCACAGAGCCTACCTTGGTACATTTTCGCAATCAATGATTCTGGACTGTATTAAATTTTATCACGTAATTAATCTTGATTTTCTAACAGCCGATTGTTGACTTTTTGATTACTTTCCAGAAAGAAACGTTGAAGTTTGTGCAGAATTAG
This sequence comes from Tenthredo mesomela, assembly GCA_943736025.1. Classification (NCBI taxonomy): domain Eukaryota; kingdom Metazoa; phylum Arthropoda; class Insecta; order Hymenoptera; family Tenthredinidae; genus Tenthredo; species Tenthredo mesomela. Next base: position 41,456,371 of record OX031016.1, read on the forward strand.
GGCAACTCAAAAATATGCCACTGCCTCAATATATCGCGGATCTCCATGTTCCCGGCTTAATGGACGAGGGTTGGCCTCTGGTCCCCGAATATCTGCTGAGCGAGGCAATCAAAAACACCCACGAACATCTACCGACGAATTTTTGTTGCTTTTCTTGGTCTCCACAGGTGTTTCACAAGTATCCATGTCTGCTGCTGATCGAAGAAGCAAAGGTAAAGTTACAAATTCCAGTAGTAATTTTTCTCAACTATGCTTTTAAAAGTTGTCGCAAGGCAAAGGTGAATCCAAAGTAAGAGATAAACTTTCTTGTATTCGTTCTCCCCCAATTTGTGAATTTGGATATTTTTGTGTTGCAGAAGCTGCTGAAGGATTCTAGCTATCAGATATCTTACTTAGATATCTCACACGCCATAGAGAAAAATTGCGACGTGCACTTGCTCGCATCTGCTTTTCCGAATCTGACCACGCTCGTTCTAAGCCGCATAAATAAAGGAAATTGTAAATTCATTTGTTCAATCTACCCACTCGACAAAGTTTTAGATTATTAGGACATTCGTGTGTTGAAATCTACCCCTAAGGATAATTCTCTGAAGAAACTTTTCATATTCCAGCAATTTTAGTGCCAGAGAAGACCGAACCCCTGCAGAGACGCCTGAGGAGAAAAGATAGCATGGCTTTCGAAGAACATAGCGATGCAAAGAATACGGACTCTTCGTTCAAAATGCTTATCGAAAATACGCCACTCCTAGAAGTTTTGGTAATCGCTCCGGAATACAGGTAAGATGATCTTGGCTGTAATATATATGTAAAATATATTATCCCATAGATTCGATCGTTCCAATATGACGAAAAACTTTATTCAGTTACCACAATAGGAACGAGGTGGAATGTTGGGACTTGGACGCGTTGTATTTGATTTCGGGCTGGAAGAATCTCACAGTTATCCGCTTGTGCAGGATACCAATAACAGATGGAAAGTTTCTGATCGATATTGGAAAAGAGTGTGAAAAATTGGAAGAGCTAATGCTGCACAATCTCTGCAGTCCCGACAATCCCGATAGAAAGTTTAGCTACGAGAGCGAACTGTTGCAAATGCTACAGCTCTGTAAAAATTTGAAAAAACTTTCAATTCATTGCAAGAACCTGAAGCATTTGTCGGCGATGTTTGACATACTTTCAAACTGTTCGGGACTCAAAGATCTCGATTTAGAGACTACGATGGAAGATGTTCTTCCTGTGCTAATATCGTCTGTTGAAAAAATACTTCACCAATGTGAAGAGTTGAGAAATTTCTTCATTGTTATTAACCCATACCAGATCGGACAAAAGTTCCGTCTTGCAACAGAACGGTAAAAATCGTTTTTCTCGATTCATCAAAGGCATTAATTGACGTCAAACAACCATTGGATGTTCAAATCGACGAATCTTTATTGATATTATTATTTTACAGAATCTTCAGGGAATTGAATCGTCCGAATTTCCAGTTCAGTAGAGATACGCAGAGATTACAATACGCAACCGCCTACGGTGCGTTCTTTAGAACCCCTTTGAAGCCCTTTCCCCGTTACGGATGACCAACCATTTGCATCTTCTTCTATATATACCTATATGTGATTAAATAAGAGCTAAGATTACTAAAAGAACCTATTCTCGCAATTGAAGTTATGTTTCTAATCGCTGCAGTGATCCTAAAGAATAACAGACGAGTTGTGAATAATTCAGATTGCGCCTTGTATGTTAAGGAAAGTACGAAACGTTGTATGTACAACTTTTTCTGTCAATGCAAGCGAGATTTGAAAATAGTAAGAAGCATTTATTTTGTTTTATTTTTTTGTCAACTTCTTTGATGCTACTTTTTTATACTTGATTGTATAAAAGAATTCCAATGACTTCTGGCTCGAATAAAAATCATATTTGGAATATAAAACTAGTTGACATTCATTTACATGTAATTGACTCAGGAAAGAATTTTCCAAAACTTCGAATCTTTTTCCGCGCTTGAAGACGTTTCTTCGTTCTTCAAGTTTAATCGACTTTGTGTGTACCGAAAAGTGGCTGTCGATTTCACAACATTATCAGCACGTGCAATCAGGCAATATCCTGTTCATGCTGTTGATCACAGCTAAAAATAGACTTTCGGCTTACATCGAAATCGAATTGAGCAGTGCGTACTGCGTAGATCGTTGCCCAAGTTGAGGATAATTATTCTCAATTTTATTCCACAACATGAGTATTCCAAGGTTTGTAGTAATTTGACGAAATAACAACACTATATAAAATTGTTAATTCAACTCAATTCAGTGAGTTCAACACTCGAAATTTGAAAGTCAACTCCCAATTTAAGAGTCTTACACCCAAAATTCAGTGTTAAAAACTATGATAATGTGGGATGGAAACAAGTTTTAGAAGAACGTTTGAACAGCCTCACGTATTTGTCGCTACAACTAAGAACATACTCAAAAAAAAATACTAGACACTCTATAACTCTGCCAACAGCTCGAGAAGCTGCATTTGTCTTATCACACACTGAAATTTACTTACAGACGCCCATTGCGTCGAGAATTCATAAAACTAAGCAACCTCAAGTTTGTTCAGCTCACTGTCAATGATTCAAATGTAGGCATGATAAGGGAACATATCATGTGTATCGTTCCGGATCCTGCTGAATGGACAGACTTATACCTGTTTGGACCTGGCCACGAAATTTTGCTTGGTATGTTATCAAAATTACCAATTCTGGTCCGTCTACCACATTTTATCACATAACGAATCTTGTAGGATAACTTGGTTTAAGGGGGTATACACCTTTAAATGGGTTGAATTTCTGAAAAACAATTTTCCTTTTTTTTTCAACTTGAAGACTCTGATAAAATTTAAAAAAATCAGCATGTTTGGGGAGGGTTTGACCTTCATTATCCATATCTTACATCATGTATTACTTCCAGTCTAATAGTGGCTGCGCTGAAGACAGGAAAATACAAAATCACTCGGTTGCCGTAAAGAATCAGACTCAGCGTTGGACCGATCTTGGAGTTTTTGGTTCTCAATTGTTCATAAGACATGCCTCTATCAGATGAACATAGAACTTTTTGATATTGCAAGAATTACTTGAGTTATTGAATTTTTTCGATTTTTTTTCTGAATTTGAAAAAAAATTTTGCTTATTTTTCTAATATTTCAACTAAAAATGGGTTTATCAAAAAGTTCTATGTTCATCTGATAGAGGCCTTGATTCTCAAAATTTGAAGACCAAAAACTCCAGAATCGGTCCAACGATGCTCCTGATTCTTTACGGCAACCGGTCAAAATATTCATTCTCCAGAAATCAACTTTTAAACTTTTTATTTTTTCATTTTTTTTTTATTTTCTACTTTTCCCATAGGAGAAAATGTAGCTACAGAAAATCAAGTTCTAAGTTTCTGCTTATGATTCATATGCTGGATCCGCAGCTGCTCTCGTGTCGATGTGTTATGAGTCGAGTCTAGACACATGTGCCTGGCGTAGGCTTGTAGTGAGTTTTGACCTGTTCTGTCCAACAACAGTGTCCGGTAGATGTCCAGTAAGGCTGCTAGAAAAAGAATGAATTGCGTCAGGAAAAATCTGATCAAAATTTTTCAAAACATAAAAATCCTTCAAAATTCTTAAGGGGAAACTTCGGTGAAATTTTTGGCAAAAACAGGTTTTTTTAATTTTTACCACTTTGAAAAGACGTGCAGGTACTGTTCGTCTAGATATTTTGGACCGTTTGTAGTTTTAACGAATCAGATTATTATTGAAAAAAATGTCAAAACTTGAAGATAATTACGTATAATATTGTTACAGTGGTTTCGGACACGTTTTACCGACACGTGTTCATCGAACCTTATTTGTCAATATGTAGAAGGAAACTGAATAGCACGTGCACAAATTGGGTAGCGACCACACGACCTTTCACCATTCCATTGTTATACGAGAAAATTATACAATTCGACTTCGATCAATCATGTAGTACATACATACATTTCTTCACACGTAGAGAACTGTTTCAACTTACCTCCCAAAAGCAAAATAAATGCTGCATAGTAACCCGTATAGTCCAGTCGAGATAGGTCTAAAAATCGGTTGACCTGGAATTAATTGGCGGGAGCGATTTTCTTTTTTTACACTTAGGGGCGGGTGGTTGGTAGTATAAATCTCGATTTTCGGGAAAATCCCCCTATTGCGTTTCGCGCCATGTTGATTTAAAGAGGGGGGGGGGGGGGGGGGGGGGGGGGGGGGTTGTTGTTGTTGTTTTTCGAATAACTCGCTTATTTTCAACTTAAGTGTGAAAATGAACGTATCCAAAGTTGTGGGAAATATAATTCGCCACAAGTTTGCTGGTGATAATTTTTACCCTAGGATCGATATTTGTAGAGTTAGACTGCGAAGAGGGGTAAAAAACGATTTTTTTGAACTATCTCGTTTATTATCGAGTTCATCGTACGAATGGTAATAAATAATCAGGTGTAGAGAAGAAACAAATAGTATATTAGGGGAGACCGGGTATGGTTGTCTCACGGGTTGGTTGTCACAGCGGTCATAACACAGAACTGAACGAACGAATAAATTTATCTATCGGTATCGGAGGATCACAAGAGCAACACCACCCTCCTTACTTCATTTTAGTCCGCTCCGAAATGCCGTGACGCAGATATGTGCGTTTGATTTTTTCACACAGTGAAAGTAATTTTTTATGTATCTGTGTCGAGTCTCCTAAGTATACTTAAATTTTGTATATTAATATAACTTTTCGTGTATTTATAATGTTAAATGTGTGTTTCATGATATCATTATATGGTTTTTTGAATATACATTAAATTGAATTCTTTTTGGAAGGTCATGTTCTAAAATGTGTATTGGGGCAGGTTGTCTCAGGTTGACGGGGGCTGGTAATCACATGTGACGACCAACACCATACACGTCTGCCGTCTTTTTTTATTGACTTTTTGGGTTTTTGCTACATGAACGTTTTTTTTTTTTTAAATATTTTAAACTTTTTAATTTTTAATCTTTAATTCAATTTTTTTTTCTTGGGTAAAATTAGCCACGTACACCATTTTGTTTTCCACAAAAATATTTATTTTATTTTATTAAGCGTTTCTTTTTATATTCCGCCCTTGATTTACCATGTGACTACCTACCCCAGACAATGTGACAACCATCCCTGACACGGGGTTAAAAGTCACACTTTTCTTTTTTCACAAAAATTGTAATATATCCTCGATAGATAATGTTGATACATACATGTCACTGCTAAACTGAAAACATGGGTATTAAAAATGCAAAGAAAAAAAATGTGACAACCATACCCGGTCTCCCCTACTCACCTAGGGAGGGAAAAGTAGGCTAACCCAAACTGCGTGTGAGATTGACACCCGAGCCGAAGGTGGGGGTGACAAAAACGCCGTTTGGGATGGCCTTTTTCACTCCCGTGTGAGGTATACTATTTTTCACCACCCCTGCATCGGAAAGAACGACTTCCCGCTCACGCAAGGGAGCGAAAGTCGTACTTTCCGTGCAGGTGTGGTGAAATAGTATATTGTGCATCAAGGGAAGGAAGTGAGATTTCGCTCCCGAGCGTGTAGATAGTCGCCCGAGCCGGTCGGGGGGACTCGACGAGCCGAAGGCTCGCCGATTTCACCCGATCGCGAGGGCGGCTATTTACACCGAGGGAGCGAAAACTTCCGACCGTGATGCACACGATATTTTTTTTCACACATGGACGGAAGGCCGATTTCCTACCCGCAGAGAGGCACGACCACGCACGATCGCAAACGCGCAATTTTAGGTTGAGGGACAAGGAAGTCATGCTATTTCGCTTTTTATCATTTCTGATTTCACTTTCTTCTTTGCAACAAACAAACGAACGATCATGAACGACGCGCTTTTTTTCTATCATTTTGTGCGTCCGATGGCGCTGTTACCGAAAACATACGAAGCGAACTGGGAGGAAAATTCATTACTCACGGCCTTCCCTCCCATGGGAGGCAAAACTCCCCTGGTCGGTAAAACTGAACTTCCTCACCTCTCAGCGGGTAAGGAAATCGGCCTTCCTGGCCATGTGGGGAAAAAAAAAAAATTAAAAAAGTAAATAAATGAAAAAACCAATATATTATTATACCCTAGGGTAGAAATGTTGATTGAAAATAAAATTATTATTGATTACCATTTTTACGATAAACTTAATAATATACGAAATAATTGAAAATATATTTAAAAAAAAATATAGTATAAGCCTGAAAATATTGATCCTAGGGTAAAAATGGCAATAACCAATTATAAAGAAAATAAAAATTCCCTGTTGTTATGATTCTTGGGTATGTAGCACTGTAGTAGTACGCAAGGCAAAGTCATATACACTATAGCACCTGTATGACGGCTGTGTCACGAGCAGGCTGTGAGTTTATTGTATATAGCGGCCTTTTTGTGTGCGTAATATTTTTATTAAGTATTTAATTAAATAATTAATTGATTACTTAACTTTTTATCTATCCCTGATGTTTCAAATTGAAATAATTTTTGATGAGAAAAATTAACGGACGATCCGGGAATCGAACCCAGGATCTACGGAAGCCTATCCGGGGACTTACACCCGAGACCACCTAGCTCGCCCACGGATCACCGCAATTTTTCTCATCTTCTATTCTTGTGCTCACATGTATGTGTTGTTATGATTCTTGGGTATGTAGCACTGTAGTAGTACGCAATATGCTATAGTGTATATGACTTTGCCTTGCGTACTACTACAGTGCTACATACCCAAGAATCATAACAACACATACATGTGAGCACAAGAATAGAAGATGAGAAAAATTGCGGTGATCCGTGGGCGAGCTAGGTGGTCTCGGGTGTAAGTCCCCGGATAGGCTTCCGTAGATCCTGGGTTCGATTCCCGGATCGTCCGTTAATTTTTCTCATCAAAAATTATTTCAATTTGAAACATCAGGGATAGATAAAAAGTTAAGTAATCAATTAATTATTTAATTAATTACTTAATAAAAATATTACGCACACAAAAAGGCCGCTATATACAATAAACTCACAGCCTGCTCGTGACACAGCCGTCATACAGGTGCTATAGTGTATATGACTTTACCTTGCGTACTACTACAGTGCTACATACCCAAGAATCATAACAACACATACATGTGAGCACAAGAATAGAAGATGAGAAAAATTGCGGTGATCCGTGGGCGAGCTAGGTGGTCTCGGGTGTAAGTCCCCGGATAGGCTTCCGTAGATCCTGGGTTCGATTCCCGGATCGTCCGTTAATTTTTCTCATCAAAAATTATTTCAATAAAAATTCCCTGTATGATTATTCGTTACCATTTTCACGATGCACTCGATAATAAACGCGACAATAAAAGAAAAAACGTTGTTCACCCCTATTTGCAGTCTAACTCTATAAATATCGATCCTAGGGTAAAAATTAAAATCAGCAAACTTGTGGAGAATTATATTTCCCACCACTTTGGATGTGATCATTTTCACTCTAAAGTTGGAAATAAGCGAGTTATTCGAAAAACAAACCCCCCTCTTTAAATCAACATGGCGCGAAACGCAATAGGGGGATTTTCCCGAAAATCGAGATTTATACTACCAACCACCCGCCCCTAAGTATAAAAAAAGAAAATCGCTCCCGCCAATTAATTCCAGGTGAAATCCTATTTTGACTGGACTAGTATGCTCATCACAGTTTTCGCTGCACTCGTCATCACAATGCTGCCACTTGGCATAGCAAACATATTTTCGGTCAAAATCACTATCGTCCTTTGGTGTAATTGAACATTTTGAATTACGTTTTAATCTAATGTCGTTGCACGCAACTGTTAAAAAACGCTTTGTAGAGTCTCTATAGACGATACAAGCGTGCGAAATCACACTCATGGTGATGCGGCACTGACAGTGAAGTATTTAATATTAGTTTGCACTACAATTTACTGCAAAAAGTTCCCAAATTATATCCAAACAAAAGCAAACGATAAGTCTTTGGAATTTCTTGCTGTACCGGCTGGACTTCGAGCAATGTGCGCGACGTGTGAACAACGAGATCAGTGACAAGCGTGAGGCAGTGATATGCGTGCGTGTGTGCGAAGTTCGACAGCGCCGTTAGTTAGCACTGTTGATGGTACTACAGCAGCTACCATTGGTCGGGATTCGCCGCCGATCGCCAGTGGGAATTCCGACCAATGGTGTTCAGGATATTCAAACTGAGTTCAAACACGGCGCACACTAACCGCATGGCAATATACCTTGCAGCGCCGCGGCTTCAAGCGTCAAGGTCAGTTCAATGTTTATCATTTAGTTCTACACGAAACATGTGCTTGTTGTTCACGGTGTAAATTTTGAGATACCGTTTTTGGAAACTTCTGATCTTCTCGTCTTATCGGACTCATTTCGTTGTTTTCTGGTAAATGTCTGTAAAGTACAGTAACATATTATGAAAAATTAAGCGGATATTTTGTAACAAAAATTGGTCGAAGGATCGACTGAGACTTTTCTATCATCACCTGCATGGGTAATATCTGCGTGTTCAGTGCGTTAGCGGTCTTCTGCAGTTTCGGAAAGGTATTGGAATCAAGAGCCACATTCCAGAACCATGAGTTCTCATAAAAGACGAAAATCGTATTTACATGGAGACGAAAACATTATTTACCGTGCAAGATACGACACGCTCAAGAAAATCGCAAATACAGAGGAAAGCATCAGCGAAGTAAGTTCAGTCATGAAAACATTTTTTTATATTTATCCTGATTAATTTCGAAACGTTATATTGAATAATTATCAACCCATGATTTGAATAAAAGCAAATCTGCGCTAGAGATTGTCTAGCGGTTACGTTAGTATCGAGGTTAGGGGGTTGTGAAGCAGTGAACAATGACTGCTCTATCTTGCTCTAATGCCCGGTTGCATAAACGTGGGTTACCCAAAAGTTTGTAATGGTGAATTCGACTCACTGCCCTGGGGCGCACTGACATGAGTGCACTTTTATCCTCTTCTATTTCCCATAGTAGAGTGCGACGGAAGTACACTCAGTGCACCACGAGGCAATGACCCGAATTCACCATAAGTTACCCCGCAGATACTACCCGTTCAACCTTCATATGGTCGGTTGCATAAACGTAAGGTTTAAATAACCTGCACGTTACCCCGCAGATACTACCTGTTGAACCGTTTTTTCATCTGACCGCTGTCATGAATCGCTGTTAACTTCCGACAGTCTATGAAGGTTGAACGGGTAGTATCTGCGGGGTGACCTACGGGTTATTTAAACCTTACGCTTATGCAACCGGCCATAAATCTCTTTCTCCCTCTCTATCTGTTGTCGGTTTCCTTCCCTGCTGGAAGTAAAAAGATAGGAACGGATAGAAAATTTTGGATAGAAAAAGATAGACATTTTCTATCCGTCGCAACTATATGATTTGCATCCCTCAAACTATATCTCTTTCTATCCACAACTTTATACGTCACGCTTCAATAGCTATCCCTTTCTATCCATGATTATATCAGTCGCGTTTACACACGTCTATCCTTTTCTATCTACGGATCTATCTGCCATGCTCACTGATTTATATCATTTTCTATTCTTTTCTATCCCCAACGCTTATCCTTTCCTATCCATCGATCTATCTGTCGTGCTCACTGATTTGTATCCTTTTCTATTTTTTTCTGTCCCCAACGCCTATCCTTTCCTATCCATCGATCTATCTGCCATGCTCACTGATTTGTATCCTTTTCTATTTCTTTCTATCCCCAATGCCTATCCTTTCCTATCCATGGATCTATCTGTTGCGCTCACTGATATCTATCCCTTTCTATTCCTTTTCATCCTTAAGGTGAAGTGAAACGTTTGTCAGAACCTCAAAAACGGGAATCGTGAATTCTCCGAAACTACTGAATCAATCGCGATGAACCTTGGAGGGATTACACATAATTGTGGCAGAAAGTGGCTGATTATTTCACTTTTCCAAAATTTGACAAAAATTTTTACAGATTGACGTACCGACCACATAAATCGCGAGATTATTCACTGTTGACGTAGATAATCGCATTTTCCCGATAATTAGCCACTCCGCGATTAAAAACCACACACTTTGAGCCTAATCCCATGTCATTTGATAGAGAAATGACTGAGAATTGACGATTCTGCGTTGCTCATAACTAAAAAACCGATATTCAGTTGAGATCACAACCCTTATCGACATTTAGTCGAGATCACAGCCTGTAACGAAATTGCAGCCAGTATATTTGCAAATAATCTAGCGGTGGACAGAGGTACCAAACGTACCAAACGAAGGCCACGGTCGGGTGCCTTGCACCGCGGTAAAACAGAACTACCGAACGTTTGGTACCTCTGTCCACCGCTAGATTATTTGCAAATATACTGGCTGCAATTTCGATACAGGCTGTGATCTCGACTAAATGTAGATAAGGGTTGTGATCTCAACTGAATATCGGTTTTTTAGTTATGAGCAACGGAGAATCGTCAATTCTCAGCCATTTCTCCATCAAATGACACGAGATTAGCCTCAAAGTGTGTGGTTTTTCATTGCGGAGTGGCTAATTATCGGGAAAATGCGATTATCTACGGCAACAGTGAATAATCTCGCGATTTATGTGGTCGGTACGTCAATCTGTAAAAATTTTTGTCAAATTTTGGAAAAGTGAAATAATCAGCCACTTTCTGCCACAATTATGTGTAATCCCTCAAAGTTTCATCGCGATTGATTCAGTTGTTCAGGAGCCTTATTCTGTGAAATTTTCATTTGAGTCATGCTTGTGTCATCGGTGAAATGAGCGAAATGAAGTCAATCTGCGCATGCGCATAGTCTATATTGATAAGGCTCTTGAAAACATAGACTATGCGCATGCGCAGATTGACTTGATTTCGCTCATTTCACCGATGACCCAAGTGACAATTTCACAGAATAAGGCTCCAGGAGAATTCACGATTCCCGTTTTCGAGGTTCTGACAAACGTTTCACTTCACCTTAAGCGACCAGCCGAAAACACTATCAATGAGTGTTAACCACCTCACACGCGCCGTCTGTAGTTGGCTCAAAACACTAAGCCTCGTGGCGGGTCGTTCTAATCGACAAATCGACTTGCCGGTTCAGCTGTTCATACGGCTCCAGTATTTCGTAAATTTAAATTAATTTTCGGGAAAGGGTATTTGCTAAAACGAAAGAGAACTTGATTTGTTTTTATATTATTAGAATGTATTTGAAAATTGTTATGAAAGAGGATATAAAAATTGATTTGCGAATTATGGAAAAAAATTAAGTCAAAGAGAAAAATTAAATGAGATTCATAGAAATTAAAGTGATGGGAAAAATGCTGAAGGCTGAAAACCCATCCAATACAATAAATCTATTACATCATGGCTAGGGAAAAAGCATAAGGCAAAAAACCCTGGCTGGTCGAATATTCACAATAACGTTTTGGTAACAATATTAAAATATCAGCCAGTGCTCGTCAAAATATATGTATATACAATATCACCCTCGGGCTTGTCAAATCTAAATACTTCATTTTACTACTATACATTACATAGTTACAGGCTTCACACCCCCTTTTCTCCTCAAAGTAGAGTAAAAGGGGAAAAATTTTGTTAAAAAAGGGGAAAAATAGGGGGTTCAAACAATAGAAAATAGAAGGCGTTATATCTAAGAAATGATATTTTAATCTTGTATCATAGTGACATATAATATTCTGAACATTTTGATAATAATGTTGCGTGAAATGAAATCATTCAAAACGTAAACATTGATATGAATTGTGTAGTACAAAGGAACTTTTAATATTTTTTTGGCATTTGAATCCCTGATCAAATTTAGGGCGCTATCGACTAAGTAATACTTATTATTTTGCTTGGACGCAAGACACTCTTTGGTTTTTCTTCAACTTTTTGGCAAATGGAGACTTATGACTCAATTTATATGCATGATAGTTTTGGAGATTCAAGAAAAATTGGAGGAATTATTAACAAATTTCGCCCGATTCTGCAATCATATAGGGAAAAACTAGAAAATGTTGGTTTTTAGTGTAAAAATAGGGAAAATGTTAGTTTTAGAGTAAAAATAGGGGAAACTTTGAAAAAAGGGGAAAAAAGAGGAAAAGGGGAGAAAGTGTGAAGCCTGTAGTTAATACTTTATCACAGTTAATTAGCTTATTATACGCCTATAATGCAACATTTACAGGATTTACTAATTTCAGGGCTGCCAGCCATACTCTGGGTGAAAAAAAGTAAAAAAGGTGACTATTTGAAAAAAAAAAAAAAAAAAAAAAAAAAAAGGACCAAAAATTGACCGAAATCCCTTGAGAATTATGCTTTTATTGCACTCACAAAACATAGATGAGCTTAATGAGTTTAAAATCTTTGCATAAAAAGTGGTTTATAATAATCGAAAAGCATGATACATAAGACGACATAAATTTATTGGTATCCCACACAGCATTGAATATTTCAGAAATATTTCAGAAATATTTCAGTGAAAGATTAAAATATTTCATAAATATTACAAGGCAATATTTATGAAATGTTCCTATGTCCGTTATCTCATGTATTTAAAATATTTCATGAAGTATTTTTGAAAGATTTCTGAAAGATCTTCTGAAATATTCCTTGAAAATATTTCTGAATATCTCAGAAATATTTTCCGAAATATTTTCCGGAGATATTTATCAAAGGTGTCTGGATCATTGCGTGAAATGTTTTTTCCATAATATTTAATAATATAATATAATATAAAATAAGTATTTTACATAACATTTCAAAAAGTTGAGTTCAACCTTTTGCGGAATATTTGTGAAACATCCTTTTGAAATACAGTGAAACCTCCCAATAGCGGACACCTTCGGGACCGGACATCTTGTCCGCTATTCAGAGGTGTCCGTTATTCAGAAAATAGCTCATTTGATATTGCACAAACTTTATTGCGGATAAACATATATTTATTTACGTACATACACATGAAATGTTAGATGAATGTAAGCATTCAAAATGCTTTAACGAACGAAAACAACAACTTTTTTTTGCAGTGAAATATATAATAAAATATATAATATGTATGTAATAAACTAAAATAGGAACGATTTTGTTAACGTAACGTACACATCTACGTATGATTATTTTTCCGCGACGGCACGTCAACAGCCAAGAGTTTGGAAAAAGTGTAAACAAACTGAAAATTCTGTGAACGTGTCCGTTATTAACCCTTTGTGTCACACATTTTTTTTTTTTTTTTTTTGTTTTAAACACAAAAAAAAAGTTTGAAAATTCGATCGAAATTGCTCAGAAAATGGTTATAAAACAGGTGGCACTCTCAGAGTGCCACCATGGCAGAAAGGGTTAAGAGGGTTTTTCATGTAAAAATGCATCCCTGACAGTGTCCGCGTCCGTTATTGGGAGGGTCCGTTATTGGGAGGTATGTTTCCCATAAGAGGCAATGCTTTTCTGCCGGGGGTTTCTAACTTGTCCGGTATAAAGAGGTGTCCGCTGTTAAGAGGTGTCCGTTAAGGGAGGTTTCACTGTATTTCTTAAACTTTTTGCGAAACATTTCATGGAATAATCCTGGGATGTTTATGAGACATTTCTTGAAATATTTGTGAACATTGCATTGCATTCTTTCATGTAATATTCGTGAAATATTTCAAAAGTGTTTCGCTGAAACAATTCACAATATGTTTAGAAAATATTTGAGTGGATATTTCTGAAATATTTCCGAAATGTTTCCATGTAATAATGCAATTTGAATGATACATGAAATATTCAATGCTGTGTGGGATATAAATGGGGCATTCCACGTCAAAACGAAAACGGTTCAACCAATGGTCTCCGATTTTGTTCCAAATTCTTTTTCTTGTCCTATTTCAGAACCAAAACCTCCCAGACAGCACTATCTCTTAAAGACGACGAAAAGACATATTTTTCAAGACATTTTTTAGGCAATGTCTCAAAGACGACGAAAAGACGTATTTTTCAAGACATCCTTCAGGCAATGTCTCAAAGACGTCTAATCGAAGTCTTTCAAAAGACAACTGATTTTAGTCGCCTAAAAGATATCCATTTGAAGATGTCTTGTGGATTTCCACTAGCGCCACCACGTATAAGTATATTGTAGTGATGCGCGATACAGTATCGATATTCTCAATATCGATACTTTTCCATCGATATATCGATATTTTGTATCGATATTTCATGTGCCGATATTTGCAAGTATCGACACTCAACCCACAGATATCGAAGTTCGATATTTCGGGCGAGAAAACAGATCGACAACCGCTAAACTGTCATATTGAATTTATTATGTTATACAATTTTATTGCGAAAAAAAAAAATTATATTTAAACAATAATATTATAGAATTCACTATGCATAACCACTGTCCTTATAACCTTCTGTGCAGGGGCCTTATTCTGATTTTTTTTTCATCGGTGACAACGGTGATAAACGTCGTTTAGGCCAATCATGGAGCCGCTTTAGATGGAAAATCTCTGTTATCACGCGTGATACAGAATCAGAATAAGGTCCCAGAATCACATTCGAAAAAAGAATTCATTTTCATTGTTTGTTTTTATTTCCATTGCAAGTATCGATACCGATGATATCGATACTTCGCTGCCGATATTCTATGTGTATCGATACACTGACCATCAATACGTATCGATACGAAATATCGATACAATTCTAAAATATCGCCATCACTAGTATATTGGTAATATAACAGCTGAATACGCGTAGTGTCAAAACGATGTTAGCCGATTTTTGACTGAGAGAAAAGGTGAGTTATATTATTACAATCGATTAATCTGAATAACTTCATTTATCCAGAATTCATGATCGCAGAGAGTAGTGGAATTCGTATTTTCAATCCGTGCATGCATAATTTGCACATGCCATAACATACTCAGAGTCTCCATAACCTCATTCTATAACACGTCTTGTTCCTACATAAAATACACTTGTTCGGCACATATAAATTATCTCGATCAAATTATTTGAAAAATGAGTTGTTGTTTACCCTTGATGCCATTGATCCATGAATATTATCATTCAGGAAGTCGAAAGACATGTATATTATTCGATTTTTCAAAGTTATTTCAGAAGTAAAATAATCGTTGTTACCAAGTTTCAGCGATAAGGATCCCTGCTTCGAAAAGACGGTACGCTACTGAAATTACAATATTACAATATCCATATAATACACATTATTATTTTTAATACACTTTATGAAAAAAAAATTCAAATTGGTCGTCTACATTTATTCAAACAACACCTAATAAAGCAAAAGTACATATAATAAAGAGAAAGGCAACAAGAAGATTTTAAGGTTAACGGCGTCTTTTAGTCATTTCTGAAAGATGTCTTAAAGACGTGGCTAAAAGACATCTTTTAGCCGTAGCCAATAGGCGTCAGAAAGCGGGACATAAGACGTCCCTCCGTCATCTTTTTGTCGGCATTATGCTATTGATGTAAGACGACTTTACGAAAATTCCGTCATCTTTTGGACATCTTTTAGACAACTTTGTGCTGTCTGGGCTACATGATAAAGCATTTTTCAATTTTTTTTCGGTTTTGGTCCTTAAAATTTTCTAATTTCCGGAAGTTTTTTTGAAAAAAAAAATAACAAATCAAAAATCAAAGGTATCCCTTTTTCAAAAATCTAAATTTCATATTTATTTTTTCAATCACTCCAAATCCGTTGATGCAAAAAATTCGATACAAATTTTTATGAAAAGTACAGTTCGAATCGAACATTTCCTGTTTCATATATCTTCTTCTTAGAATAAGCTAACACTGAATGAAAAAATATTGAAATTTTCAGATTAAAAAAAAAAAACAAATTTTCGAAAATCCGTCAATAAATAACCATAGTTCAAATTCAAAAATGCTTTAGTACGTAGGTTTTGGTACTGAAATGAAACAAAAAAAAAAAAAAAAAAATTGGAACAAAATCGGGAGACCCATCGGTTGAACCGTTTTCGTTTTGACGTGGAATGCCCCAAATACATACATGCATATTCAATACACATGCAAAACAAGTCATATCATTTTTTGTAATGGAATAATATACCGCGAGTATTCGGTGAGTCTGAACGACCCCCTTCCTGGGGCAGGACCAATACAGGCGCGCACTGCGTGCGTGAGGCTCGGCGAGCGGGGCTAGGCGGCCAGTGGCGCTTCTACCGACGCAGTGCGCGCTTGTGTTGGTTTTGCGTAGAGAGGGGGTCGTTCAGACTCACCGAATACTCGCGGTGTATTGTTATTAAGTTACGTATTATACGTGAGAGAAAAAAGAGCAACGTGAGTCCCTGAGTGAAATAAGGTAATTGGACACAAAATAAATGGATGGGAAGAAAATGGCTTTATATTTGAAAAAAGGCTAGTGTTCAGTTTTGGGTCTCGAACAAGACTGTTTATAAAAATTGAAAGGTGTTTACACAACAACTCATATCATTTGTTAAAATCATGTCATTTGTAAGTGTATAGTGTGTGTTTGAGACTACTAGACCGTATGCGTTGAATATACAGGGTTTCTCCCTTTGTAACAATATATTTTCTGGTCGCAATTATTCCGTACGTTAGAAATATCACATCGTTATTTAAAATTATCAATACCTTTAGAAAGAAATCAAGTCCTGAAAAAAAAAGTATACATGATTGAGGATTTGAATTTTAAGAAAAAGAAAATCGCCAACAGGATGAAAAAAGTGACAAAAAGTGACTAAATTTCAAAAAAGTGACAAAAAGTGACCTCTTTGAAAAAAAGTGACAAAAAGTGGAAAAAGTAACTCGCTGGCAGCTCTGTAATTTTAGTTATGCCTAGAGTGTTTAAATCTATATGTTCCGGCTTGCTTATACAGGGTGTTCCAGACCTCGCGACGAATATTTCACAGGGTAAATCTTGATCAAAAATGGGATCGAAATTTCCTCAGCCGATTTTTTCGGAGATGCATGGATTTTCCGTTATAATTATTTTAATTTCAGCTAATGACATGCGACTTATAAACGGCCGTTTGTCGGTGTAATCACCGCTCGGTTGTGTGCGCGTCTCTCGCCCTATTGTCGCCACGAAAAAAGTGCACACAACCGAGCGGTAAGCACACCGACGCGCGGCCGTTCGTAAGCCGCGCGTCATTGACTGAAATTGAATTAATTATAACGGAAAATCCATGCATCTCCGAAAAAATCGGCTGAGGAAATTTCGATCCCATTTTTGATCAAGATTTACCCTGTGAAATATTCGTCGCGAGGTCTGGAACACCCTGTATACTAAATTTTCATTATAAAGTGCTCTATCATATTTGCCGGTAAGAATCTTGTTGACGTTAGAACAAAAAGCATGCACCTGCAATAAAATCAGTATTTCAAAGAATTTTGATTTCATTGTAGATGCATGCTCTGTACATGTGGACCAAATTATAAATTCGTTTTCGTTAAGCTTTGAATGTAATGTCGCCAGCAAGTTTCTCCTAAAGCAATGACTAGGAAGCGAGGATTTTAACAATTAATTATAATGTTTGACTGATGCTAAGAAGACTGAATTAACGTGTTGCAACTGATTGTCTGGAAAAATTACTCCAGATTGTTCGTCGCTATCTAGAAGAGAATCCCCTGTCAACATACACTCTTTACAGTTTGTACAGTTATTTACATGCTTTAACAAATCTTGAGCAACAAAACTGGCAGCATGGCTATTAATAGGGTTACGAAAAATGGAACAGGAGTTAGAGGACTGAGGGGAATTTGCAACAGGTAAAGGCAAGTCATCCATTGAGCCATCGTCAAGTTCATGATTCTCTTTTAGGGAGACCCGATGGATGAAGTCCTAGAGGACGTTTTCGTTTGCGTGAAACACATACGGGTACGTACTCATTAGACCTCATCACAGGTTCATTATGTTGATCAGATGACAGCGATAGTGATTGCCCGTCAAGCTTTGTCTCAACAGCATTGCTTTCATCTCTCTCCGGAGACTGATATCTCGAAGGATGCCCGCTATCGCTATTTTCAACAGTACTGACAGTGAGAGTGAGAGGTAGCCGTAAACTCGGTACAGCCATCTCTTTCAAAGTAGGCCTTTGAGTTTGCGCTAAATAGTCAGTGCTGGAAAAATGTAGGTGACACACGCGATATTTGTTCAACTCAGCCGCCCCAAGGTTGAAGAGTTCGGGATTTTCCAAACTTTTCACCCAGAGGTCAGCTTTATTCTTGTTTTTCGGGATTCGATGGACCGTTGCCTTCCGACAATCCGTTTCACACGTGAGCACTACGCACTTCCACGTTGTAGTTGTTTTTCTAACAGGAGCCATCGTAGCCACAAACCGTCACTTTGCCTCTGCTTAGCTTACTTTAAAAATGATCCGAAAACTTTCTCAACTCGTCACAAGATCTACAGTCTAGACACGCCGAACGCCAAGCAACAACTGAACTGTAATGGCGTCGAATGGCGTCGTGTCATGGCGTCCTAAATTATGCCGAGAATGCCCGCAGGGTGGCGCTGCGCACAGCGCCGCCAGCGCCTCTTCAGTTGGCTCGAATTACTCAAATAGTCTCACGCCCCACCGCACAGTGGAGAATTTTTACGAAAACGTGGCCATAATCCAGGGAATCATCGGAATTTTTCCAAATTCGATATACTCATGTTTTTGGGGTTGCTGATTACGAATCTGGTATCCAAATTTGGAAAAACAAAATGGCGGCTTCAATATGGCTGATGAAAACATGAATTTCGTGAAAAACTCGATTGATTATACACTTTACTGATGTTTTCTATGTCGCTGATTACGAATCTGATATCCAAATTCAGAAAAACAAAATGTTGAACTCAAAATATGTGTGTGAAGTGGTTGCTATACTAGATTAGAAGATAGATTCAGGAATTTCGGGGAAAATAATTATTCTCTTGCAATCTAGGTAAACAACCCTACCCAGACAGCACAAAAATAGAAGTTGCCTTAAAGTTGTCTTAAAGTTGTCATGTAGACGTCTAATGCGCCACTTCAAGACCTTTTTTCGTGTATAAGACGTCTTTAAGAACAAGTACGACATATAGACGTCAGAAGGTGGCGCATAAGATGTCCATATGACGTCTTCAAGATAACTTTTATTTCTTTGCTGTCTGGGTAGTAACCAAATACTGTAAGAAATTTCGAAAATCCTCGTTCGCACGCATCTTTCGGCAGATTTGCCGTAGACTTGTGAATGAATATTGTAAGAAACTTAGACAATCTTCTTTCGCACGCATCTTTCGGCAGATTTGCAGCAGACTTGTGAATGAATATTGCAAGAAACTTGGACATATCCTTTTTCGCAAGCATCTTTCGGCAGATTTGCAGCAGACTTTTGTATGATCATTTCAAAAGACTTGGAATCATCAACATCTTGCGAAAGTTCATAGCATGCATGCGGAAACAGACTACTATCCCGTGCAGAAATCATAGAACGGCAGCCACTTTTACAAATCGGGCCAGCGTTAAGCCAATATTGGCAATCTGATACAACGGTCTTGCATTAGTAGTTTGGTCCGGCCCTGCTCTGGTCCAATATCGAAACTTGATAGAATGGTGAAGCAGCGGTGAGCTATGTCGGTCTAACATTGGTTTTAGAACGGCACCATTGCAATGGTCCAGCATTGGTAAGCTATGTCTGCCCAACATTGGTTTCAGAATGGCAACCATTGCAATGATCCTGCATCGGAAAGCTATATCGGTCCAACATTGGTTTTAGAACAGCAACCATTACAATGGTCCAGCATCGGTAAGCTATGGCTGTCCGATATTGGCTTCAGGATGGCAGCCATTGGATGGTCAGACATCAGAAAGCTATGTCTGTCCAAACATTAGTTTCAGAACGGCAACCATCCGATGGTCCAGCATCGGTAAGCTATGTTTGTCCAACATTGGTTTCAGGACGGCAACCATAGCGATGGTCGGACATCAGTGCGCAATATCCATCCACAACCGCTTTCAGGTCGGCCACCGATACACCGGGCGATCCTCGACGCGCGTTACCTGTCCAATATCGGTTTTAGACCGAGCACCAATGCAACAGTGAAACCTCGGTGCCCACTATCCGTACAATATTGGTGTCAGATTGGCGACCGATGGAACGGTCGAACCCCTGTACGCAATATCCATCTAATATAGGTTTCAGAATGATTTCCGATCCGACGGTCATACTAAGGTTCATAATCCCGGTTCAAGATCGAACTTGAGCTAGCAGCTGATGTATGGGTCAAACCGGAGCGCAGTATCCCGGCCCAAGATCGGGCCCAAATCACCCATTGTATATGCGCGCTATGTATACAAGTAACAAAAAGTAGTATCGAAAGCCATGCGACGAACTGGCGTGGTGGCTAGAGCGAGCGATTCGTAATATGGGAGACCGAGCGTTCCGGGTTCAAATCCCCTCGTTATTGGAAAAGAAAAAAAAAAATATGTAGTTAGTTAATAATCAGGTGGTACATAAGTTGATCATATAATCTAACGCGTGACGAACAAAGTGACGAATTCAGATTGAGGTTTTCGAAATTTTTATTTTTTTTTTGCTAGATAAATGAGCTTGGTCCAATGTTATCTGGCCAATGGTGGCTCACCAGTGCCCGGCGTTACATTACTATGTCGGACCAGCATAAAATTCCAAGCACGGACCAACGGAACAAAACATTGGTCCAATGTTGTGCCATCCTATAATTGAAAGGGAAATATTGTCCTTATTAATCAAATAGTTCTTTTTCCTATTCATATATATTATTAGAGTAAACGACGAAGAAAATCACCGGATAGAAAACGATCGATTGGATGATGACGTCATGATAGAATCGGCGAACATCGTCGATATCATCCGGACAGAAAATAGAAAAGAGAATTTATAGTATTAGAGTTTTGAATGTTTTTTAAAATAAAAGAAATTTGTTGATCTTGTTGTTGGAAAAACAAGATCAGTTCTGTAAAAGTGATTGAAAGAGAAACATCTTTTTAAAAATAAAGATATTGTTCAATTAATAGATTTCTCGAAGCTTTTAAATATTAATTAGTTGGATAACTGATTAATTGGCACCAGGAGTTATATAATTAGAATCTTCTTTAAAACCTTCGAAATAATAAATATATAACTTCTATCAAATAATAAGTCTGGCCGAGAACTGAAGTCTTATTAAACAAAAATTAAATTCCGGAATTCATCACAGCTGAAATCAAGCGATTGTCCAGATTAAAATCATAGGAACCTTCGTTGATCCATAAGCATCGATCTGAATTTTAGAAATTAATTTTCGAGCCAAAATTTAACAACGAGAACGACGAGGAGATTTAATTTTCGAAACAAGAAACAACTAAAAGAAAAAACAGTAACAATTATTTTCTTAATCCGCGAGCGAGGATATTTATCTTCAATGACTGAGATCTTCAAAAAGAACCTCAAACATAGATCTTCATTAAAATAAACTGAGAGGTGAATAGGAAGACGAATCCTATTTTACCGTCACAGAATTTGGCGACCGTGACAGGACTCAAGAAGAATTCAAAAGAAAAGCAAGTAGAGTCTGAAGTAAGAAGAAAAATAAACAAAAGGAAACAGAAACAACTAATTTCATTATCAACAACATCAAAGAATAACACGAAGACAACGAAGAGGTTATTGAGCAGTTTAAAATTTGTCAAACGTTGGAAGAAGATATACAAATTTGTGAGCTCTCATCATCAGTATTTATTCAACTCACGAAGGTAACAACCCATGTGGGGTTGGACAAACGGCCCAGCCTTGGACCAATACTGGAATCCAGCTATCACAGTATTGGGCCAATGTTGGGTCTCAGTACTGCCCCAACGCTGGTAATTATCCGAAATGATAAGGTCGGTCCGTTGCTCGATTTTTGGTACTGGGCCAGCATTGACCACCAGTACTGGGCCAGCACTGACTACCAGTATTGTTCCAGTCTTGATCAACAGTACTGCGCCAGCATTGGTTGCCAGTATTGGGGAATTTTGCTGCACGGAAAAAATAAATTTAGATTGTTACAATGAATTTATCACAATGTATGATGCGTTGAGCAACATCTACTATTTAATCAACTGCATATTGATACAAAGTGAGGATTTACAGATTAGAAAAACTTCGCATTATTTTGGCCGGGATTCGAACCGGCGACGCACGCATTCGCTCGCATCATTAGTCGCACGCTCTACCGATTACGCTAAACTATTTATTGAAATAATCTATCACTTTTTCCTATTTATTTTGAAATTCACATCTGTGTCTCAATGACATCGAAGTTTTAATGCAGCTAAGATATCTTAACTGAACACCTGTTTCCTAGAGTTCCAAATGTTCTGATTTACTGTAACGCTTGCAGTAAGTAATGTAATAATATCTATAAAAATTTACACCTTTAAAAATACATCTCATTCCACGGTGTATTATAGAGGATTGTTTTGCCTCTTCTGTTCTGGGCAGAGGCTCTCGTCAGTGCTGGCCAGTATCCGATCCGAATATAAAAGTCCGAACGTAGGCGACTGGCCCTGGCCTAGCAGCGAACCGAATCCGACATCCAGACCATGGAAGCAGCCCTGGCATCCAGAGCTGGGCCGAGAGTCTCGTCAATGCTGGGCCTTAGTATCCGATTCGAGTGAGAATCCGAACGTAGACGACTAGCCCTGGCCCAGCACTGAACCGAACCCGGCATTGAGACCATAGTAGTACCGCCGGCATCCAGTTCTGGACCGAGGCTCTCGTCAGTACTGGCCAGTATCGAATTCGAATAAGAGTCCGAACGTAGGCGACTGGCCCTGGCCTAGCACCGAACCGAACCCGACATCCAGACCATGGAAGCAGCCCTGGCATCCAGAGCTGGGCCGAGAGTCTCGTCAGTGCAGGGCCGTAGTATCCGATTCGAGTGAGAATCCGTACGTAGGTGACTAGCCCTGGTCCAGCACCGAACCGAACCCGACATCCAGACCATGGAAGCATCCCTGGCAGCCAGAACTGGGCCGAGAGTCTCGTCAGTGCTGGGCCAGCTTCACAATAAGGTTGGCGGTCGAGCGTTGGTGACTAGCTCTGGCCCAAGACTGGACCGGGTTCGTCGTCCAAGTCTCGATGGCAGCCTCGGCACCCAGATCTGGGCCGAAGATCTAGCCAACGCTGGGCCAGGCCCGTATCAGGGTTGGCATTCGACCGTTGACAATTAACTCTGGCCCAACACTGGGCCGTATTACCAGTATTGGCAAACCCCACATGGGAAACGTCAAACTGGAAACGTGAGTACCTACCCATCTTTTCATCATCAAGAAAGTAACAAGAATCTACATCCGAAGGATTAGGTTTAATTAATTAATTAATTATTTATTTTTTTATTTTTTTTTTTTTTTTTTTTTTTTTTTTTTTTCTTTCAATTTCATTGATAGCGAATTTGAAAGAAAAGATAAAATGGCACCCTCTAAAAATAAAAGAAATACTCGACATTCAGTAGATCAAAATAGATTTTCTAATTTTGAACTTGAAGAAGGTCATAGTAGTCATCAAGTTGATCCAAATATTCTCAGACCAGAGTCTTCTTCAATGGAAAATCAAAGAGAAATTGAGAAAGATTTCGAACTTTTTAAAAAATTCAGGGATTTTATGATTAAAACAGAGCGATCACAACATTGTGAAAACCCTATTATTGACATAGGATCAGAGACTAATTTAAATCTATCAACAAATCGTTTTAAGATTAACATTCCCAAACCAGATAAGGAATCGATACCAATTTACAATGGTGAACCTGAGGGAAGAATCCACCCTATCCAATTCATCTCGTATTGTGAGGCTGAAACTCATTGGGAGAAGAGATCGGAAACAGAAAAATTAGGGATAGTAAGACAACGACTAGCAGGAGAAGCCTCCTCATGGTATGGTACAAGGGATTTCAACCACTTTGGACAATTCAGGTCAGAATTTCTTGATTATTTCTGGGGAAAGACCAAACAACAGGTTCTCAGAAGGAACTTGATGTGTGGTAAATACAATTCTAAGGATTCGAAGTCCAAAAGAGAATACGGTTGCAATCTTTTCACACAAGGCCGATTTCTGTCACAAAATCTCTCAGAATTGGAATTGGTTGAATTCATTGTTGAACATTTTGATGAAAATCAAAACTTAGCTCTCTATCTTTTGAACGCATTACCGACTACCATAATCAAACTTATCGAAGCATTAGAAAAATTTGACGCAGTTCAAAGTAGAAAAACAAATTTTTACGAACAAAGGAATCGATTCTTAACCCATGATAAGTCGAATGGAAGAATCTCAGATTTCAGGGAACTAGTAGATAGATCTATAGAAAAACCTAAAACAAATAACGGTAATTTTGCGAATTCCTCTGACAGGAATAATCCAACCAATTTTCATCTCCCCAATAACTCAGGGAACTTCTATAAGTCACCAAATTTCCAACCTCAAAATGGGAATCAACCACAGACATTTTTTAACAATAAGAGAAGAGTTCAAATTTTAGAATCAGAACAATTAGAGAATCCTAATATCATTTTTGATGAAGTCGAAGACTCTCAGAGAGTAGTAGATGAAATGAAACAGGAAAACTAGAAGAAGGTTCTCTAATCGTTCCAGTGGGGAACCGTTTTGTAGTAACAATAGCTGGGACAGATCCAAAAGACTTAATAGACGAAGAGATTGGTAAACTTAATATAGAAACACAAAAGATAATAAAACCGCTTCTTAAAGTTGAAATCATGGGACAAACCATCAATGCATTAGTAGATACGGGAGCGGAAATATCGTGCATTTCAGAAGAATTGTATCAAAAATTGAAGACAAAACAAAATAAAATTCTTCAACTTCCAATGACAGGAATCTTGTTACAAGGAGCACTGGGAAATAAATCAAAAATAATTACGAAACAAGTCCTTTTGGATTTAGAGTTAGGTAGTCAGACGTTTTCGATTATATTTCTAATTGTCCCAAAATTGATCAAACCCATGATACTTGGTTGTGTAAAAATAATTTTGAGATTAATTTCAAAGTAGGATTCCTTAGGAAAAATAATGATTCTTTTTTCTTTATACAAAAGGGTAATAACTACCAGGAAAATAATGATATTTCGAAAGAATCTCAAGTAATTGAGGAAAAGGTAATAGAGGTACAGAATATCTTAATAGAGGAGACAAATGTTCAAATTACGGAGACTTTAGAATCAAATAGTAAACTGAATTTTGAGATCAGGAACAATTTTTTGACTATTGAACAAAAGGAAGCTCTCTCAGAGTTAATTTTTAAAAAGGAAAAAGTTTTCAACGACAAACCCGGTCTTACTCATTTGTATGAACATAAAATCTTTTTGAATGATATTTCCCCTTTTTTCAAAAAACAATATCCGATTCCATTTGCACACAGACAAAGTACGGACAAGCAAATAAAAGAAATGGAAGAGGCTGGTGTTATAATTAGAAGAGAAACACAGTACATTAATCCATTGGTTACAGTTACAAAGGCAAACGGAGAAGTTAGATTATGTATGGATGCCAGATACTTAAATTCTCGGATGATCAAAGATTACGAGAAACCACCAACTTTAGATGAGATTACGATTAACTTAGGAGAATCGAGATTTTTCTCAACTCTAGATTTGTCAAGCGCCTATTGGCAGATACCACTTGAAAAAGAATCGCAAACGTTTACAGGTTTCATGTATAATAATCGGAGTTACACGTTTACTAGACTTCCTTTCGGTTTGTGCACAGCAGTCGCATCTTTTTCAAGGGCAATGGATAAAATATTAGGACCGGATATTAGAACCTTCTGTATCAATTACATTGACGATATTCTAATAGCATCTCCTACCTGGGAACAACATCTTGAGCACATCACAATAATACTCGATAGACTTTTGAAAGCAGGAATGACGGTTAAACTCAAAAAATCTCATTTTGCGGAAACGAAGTTATCTTTTCTTGGTCATTCTATGGACTGTGAAGGAGTTAAGATCGAAGATAAAACCATAAATAATATAAAAGAATTTCCTATTCCCAAAAATCTGAAGCATCTCCAAGCTTTTCTAGGTTTATGTAATTGGGAACGTAGATTCATACCAAATTTTACAGAGAAAATTTTACCAATGCAACAAATGTTAAAAAAAGATAGTAGATTTAAATGGGAGGATCAACATCAAACATCTTTCGACAATATCAAACAAGCGCTTTACGAGAGTAGTAAACTTTATCACCCTGATACAAAAAAGACTTATTTTGTCGAGACGGATGCTTCAGGTCATGGTTTAGGAGCTAAATTATATCAAATAGATGAAAATAATTTACCCAGAACTATAGCTTACACTAGTAGAACTCTGAGGGGAGGAGAATTAAACTATACAACGACAGAAAAGGAGCTATTAGCTATAATCAACGCTTTGAACAAATGGCGCATTTATTTGATTGGATCGAAAATTAAATTGAAAACAGATCATAAAGCCTTACAATTTTTATAGACGTGTAAGTTGACTAACGGTAGATTAACAAGGTGGGCACTTTTTCTTCAACAATACAACATCGAAATAGAACATATAGAAGGTCGGAGAAATATTGTAGCTGATACATTATCAAGGTATCCAGAAATTCAGAATTTAGAGGATGAAGAAGCGCAAAGGTCTCTTACCCAATATAAAACTTACAAGGTTTTAGCGCTAGAAGATAGAGAAAAAGAAATTAACTATCAAAGAATCTTAGAAAAAATAAGAGAATCTTTTGGAGATCATAAAGAGCAGATTCAGTCAGAAATTTCAGACAATATCAAGGTAGCTAAAAAGGAATGGAAAATCAAAGAAAAGATTTTATATATTAAGATTAAAGAGGAATGGAAAGTATGGGTTTGTGAAAAGTTGAGAAAAGATTTGATTAATGCTACACATAGAAAACTTTTACATTTTGGGTCAAACAAGGTGGATCAATTCATCAAAAGACAATTTTATTTTCCGAATTCTTTAAATAAAATCAAAGAAATGGTCAAATGTTGTATCCTCTGTCAAAAATCTAAGTATTACCAACAACCAAAAGAGGGCAAGTCTAAGTCAGTATTGACAAAAGAACCGTTAGATCTTGTAGCAATAGACTATTATGGACCTTTGCCGACAGGTAAACGAGGTTCCAAATATATCATTGTTTTTATGGATATTTTTTCAAAGTTCGTCAAATTATATGCAATCAAGAGTGCGAAAGCAGATTCTTTGATTAAGATCACGAGCGAAAGATTTTTAATCGAGGTAGGAAAACCAAAAATGTTTCTGTCTGATCATGGTGGTCAATTTATTTCTGATAGCTGGGAAAACTTTTTGAAAGATAATTCGATATCTTCGTCAAAAACAGCAGTATATCATCCTCAGTCTAATCCTGTAGAGAGAGTCATGAAAGAAATCGGTAGGGTTTTGAGAACCTATTGTAACGAGCGACATACGAATTGGGTTAAGTGGTTGGAAACCTTGGAATTCACGATTAACACAACAGTTCATTCCTCAACTGGTTTTCCTCCCAATGAGTTGATGCCAAATAGGATTGATCAGAATCTGGTAAAGAAAGATTTTTATTTAACTACTTCTAAAGACGAATTAGATTACGAAAGTAGAAAAGAAAGGGCAAGAGAATACAATAAACGAATAGCAGAAGACAAAAATGAAAAACAGGATCAAAAGAGAGAAAAATATATTTCTTTTCTAGAAGGAGATTTAGTTTTGGTTAGAAACCATAAATTATCAAACCTGAAAAATAAAAAAATAAAAAAGTTCTTCTTGATTTACGAAGGTCCTTTCCGAATCAAAGGAATCAAACGTGACAATAGTTATGCATTGGAAACTTTAGAAGGAGTAGAAGCAGGAACACAAAATGTTATACATTTAAGACCTTTCTTCGAGTTATAGTCCAAACCGGAAATTTTTTCTTTTTCAAAAATATACGGTCTGGGGGGGGGGGGGGGGGTCTGAAAGGGAAATATTGTCCTTATTAATCAAATAGTTCTTTTTCCTATTCATATATATTATTAGAGTAAACGACGAAGAAAATCACCGGATAGAAAACGATCGATTGGATGATGACGTCATGATAGAATCGGCGAACATCGTCGATATCATCCGGACAGAAAATAGAAAAGAGAATTTATAGTATTAGAGTTTTGAATGTTTTTTAAAATAAAAGAAATTTGTTGATCTTGTTGTTGGAAAAACAAGATCAGTTCTGTAAAAGTGATTGAAAGAGAAACATCTTTTTAAAAATAAAGATATTGTTCAATTAATAGATTTCTCGAAGCTTTTAAATATTAATTAGTTGGATAACTGATTAATTGGCACCAGGAGTTATATAATTAGAATCTTCTTTAAAACCTTCGAAATAATAAATATATAACTTCTATCAAATAATAAGTCTGGCCGAGAACTGAAGTCTTATTAAACAAAAATTAAATTCCGGAATTCATCACAGCTGAAATCAAGCGATTGTCCAGATTGAAATCATAGGAACCTTCGTTGATCCATAAGCATCGATCTGAATTTTAGAAATTAATTTTCGAGCCAAAATTTAACAACGAGAACGACGAGGAGATTTAATTTTCGAAACAAGAAATAACTAAAAGAAAAAACAGTAACAATTATTTTCTTAATCCGCGAGCGAGGATATTTATCTTCAATGGCTGAGATCTTCAAAAAGAACCTCAAACATAGATCTTCATTAAAATAAACTGAGAGGTGAATAGGAAGACGAATCCTATTTTACCGTCACATAATTTCTACCCAGGCCCAAGCTAGATAAATGAGCTTGGTCCAATGTTGCCTTGCTAATGTTGGCTCACTAGTGCCCGGCGTTACATCACTATTCCGGTCCAGTATAAAATGCCAAGCACGGGCCAACGGAACAGAATATTGGCCCAATATTGCGCCGTCCTATGATTTCTACACGGGGAAGAGCTAAAAATTGGACAGGATTCCCTTTTCGACGTCTACAACAAGATTTTTAATGGGGAGTTGCAAAAAAAATATTGTCGTTTCAAAAAAAGCACCCTAATATTCACACTCACAATATTTGATCCTTGGGTGGCGAGCAATCGTTGTATTACAGTAAAACCTCCCTTATAGTCCAAGTCCGTGTTTCAGAACCTCTTTTATAGTCCACAAGAGGCGTAACGCGAGCTACGCTCATCAGCCAATCAGCGAATAGCACTAAGGGATGTGATATGTAAGAATGGGACCCTATGCGAATTTCTTACCCCAGGGCCGTAGCACGTGCCTACAAATTTGTCTGTTTATTATGAAAAATACTACGGTACACTTTTAAATTGCTCATCAATCAGAAGTCAATTGACAAATTAAATCTGTAAAATGTTTTTCTATCAAGTGTGTATCCTTAGGAAGTCTGATTCTTGAATAATTTAGTTGGAGTAAATGGAAAATTATGAGCTACTTTTCTTTTTTTTCGCACCTCCATATTTGTTCTTTTTCTACCAGTGATCAGATATTTGGGAAAAACTTTTCAAGAATGTACCACGATACATCGTACTAAAATAACACTCGTATACTACTCAATAAAACACTCCAACTTCAAACAGCATTCGAGGTTATGGTCGTTACTAGTCGTGACGCGCGTGACGTCATGAAACGTAAAAGGGCCCCAAGCTCACCGACGCTCGAGTCTGTGTGGATGTATTGGTACACAGTAGGCGGAGCTTATAGACTATAAGAGAGGTTGTCCTTGGACTATATCAGAGGTTGGACTAAACGAGAGGGGACTATAAGGGAGGTTTTACTGTATACACAGTAAAATAATAACTGAATAGACCGCGAAACCCTGTGTATTTCAAACGGAAAAGTTCATCCTCTGTGGTCAAGGGTCAAGCGTTAAAATAAAAATCTGAAAAAATTACAGGATTTGTTTTGATTTATTTAGAGTTGATTTGGGGGGCGGCCCGGATTTTTTTTTTTTTTTTCAATTGACAACCCTATTATACATGGATTGGAGCGGAATTTTCATCGGAATACAAAAAAAAAAAAAAAAAACCGATTATGCCATCCCTTCTCATTCAAAAAGAGATAACCCTGCTAAAAAAAATCGATTCAAACTGATTGAAAACAATTGAATTGTAATCGGTTTTAATAGTTTTCAATGAGTCCAATTGTACAGGAAATTTTCTTCCTATTAAAATTGAATTGGATTCTATCAGTTTCAATGTAAAATGTTTTCGATAGTAAATTGCGAATTGATATTCAACTATTTTCAATTAACCTGAATTGTATGACAACTACACTGGCCATATATCAGATTTTACTGTCGAAATACAATACGTTGTGAATGAGTTCCAATCGTTCGCAACTATCCGAGAATATTAAAAGAGATTGAATTGGAAAACACAATTTGGATCTCAATAGTATTCAATACGTACTGTTCACATACAGTCATATATTAATGCAAATTGAAAATTGTCAATTGGATACCAATTTGATCGAATGCGTGCCTTCCGAAAATCAATCCCAATCGGACTTGATGTGAACATGACTATTGGTGCTACGATATAGCTATCGGAATGAATATGAATATCACTATTCGAGTTTCAATACAATTATTTGCGAGTAAGTTCCAATCGTTCGCAACTATCCAATAATATTGAAAGAGATTGAATCGGAAAACACGATTTGGATCTCAATAGTTTTCAATTCGTACTGTTCGCATACAGTCATGTATTAATGCAAATTGAAAATTGTCAATTGGATACCAATTGGATCGAATGCGTGCCTTCCGAAAATCAATCCCAATCGGATTTAATGTGAAAATGACTATTGATGCTACAAATAAAAAACTTCATAGCTATCGGAATGAATATGAACATCACTATTCGACCCATACATAACGTGACCATTTATTTTTTTACTCAAAACGGGACACCGTCGTATTGACCTCTATAGTTGGTAATAGTACACGGCAAAAAAAAAATGTTACACTTACAAAAAATAGTGTTAACTTTACAGAACTCCTGTGCTAAATAGGGGACAAGCGAAGTCTGTTGTCACGTTAACAAGGGTAAACTTGTAACCATGATCAGTTGGAATTACAAAATGCTTTGTCAAATGAACAAATGTTGTACAGTTGTTAATATTACTCTTGAGTCATGTGGAAGTTGCCATGTTGAAGCTACAATATCTTCTGTTGAATGTACAAGCTTCCAATGTAACGCTTACTAAATATTCTTACTCGAATGCCTATGTTACTGTAACAATACTGGCGTGTGGAATTACATGATAACATAGTCAAAATGACTTCCTCCCCAGTCAGTATAACAAGAAGTCGAGTAAAATTTTTTACAAATCTTGTTTTGTAAGTGCAGCATTAGTATTTTTTTCCGTGTAAATAGTGTGACAATAGAAAATAGTACATTATGTCACTAGGCCGATTAAGTATTTTCAGACGAATTTGAGTTTATAATCCGAGCCGAAGGCGAGGATTATGATGAAATTCGTCAGAAAATACTTTTTCGGCCGTATGGCATACAGAATTTTATGTGTCCAGGCCAAAAACCGCGTTTAAACCGAGCGAAGCGAGGTTAAAATCGCGGTTTTACGGCCTATGACACATAAACACATTTTTCTTGATAAGTTTTATTCATCAAAATAAGATTGCACACAAGAAGTAATGGAACATAAATGCTTCAGTTTTTTTTAAATATTTTTCTGATGAACATAAATGCTTTAGTTTTTTTTTTATATTTTTCTGAGGAACAAATTTGTTTTAATATAGCTGGTGACGATTTCAAATAAGAATAAAATTCTAGAATTTTTTCAATATTCACCTTATTTATCAACATTGCCTTAAGAACCGAGACCTGTAACTGAGTCTTCTCAGATGTCCACAATTTGTTCATCAAAGAAAAGACGCGTTCTACTGGTGCATTTGTGCCAGGCAGACATAAAATATATTCAATTAGAATACTAAAGTTCGCATGATCAAGATTATTGGTGCGGAAGTGGTTGAATACTTCCACCCAACGATTTTCCGTAGAAATATTTAGGTTTTTCCATTCGGAAAACATTCGAATAATGTACAAACCATCTGTAGACTCTATTTTCGTGTAAAACGAACATGTTTTTGGACGTATAGTATGTTCGGAATTCCCTGCTAAAAAAAATCGATTGGAAACGATTGGGAAAACGCCAATTGTAACCAATCGCGTTTTTTGTTTCGAAATTTCGAATACAAAACGATTAATACTGTTGTACAATTGCTTTCTATTGTAAGTTCTATATTACAAGGTAATTGTTCCGAATATTTATTCAAACGGTGGAAAAAAAGGTTCATCGTTAATAATTGTCGGTTCCTTATTGAAATTCAACTGTATTAAATACTGAACGTATAAAGGGGGCTTCTGAATTGAAATCAATTGTAACTGTAGCATTAGAATTTAATTTTTTCAAATTATCAAACAAGAAATTAGGTTTTTGAATTGTTTTTTATAAGAAATTATCCATCCAAACTCAATAGTTTTCAATACGCTCACCAAATGATGGACTTTCAACTGAAGCCTAATTGCAAAATTCGTATTTGAAATCAATTGTAACGTATATGTGTGCTCATGAAATTGGGCTTTTCAATTGTTTTTTATTTGGAATTCCTGATTTAGACTCAATCGGACTCAATTGTACTCAACTTTTGATGAGCAATGAATATTTTTTTAAATTGAGTGTCTCTGGTATTCCCGGACAATTGTGGGCGACTGGAACTTATTCACCAATACAGTCGAACCTCAGGCACTGACAACTCGGGCACTGCTTTACCTCGGGTACTGACAGCGATCTTACCTCAGGCACTGACAGCTTTATAGCTTCTCGCTAGGGCCGTCACTGAATGGTGCGCTTCGTAGGGAGGCCTCAGTCTCGAGGCTACATAACCTCCAATCCAACTTGTCAACCGGCAACTGGCAACTGGCGCCTGTTAATCATTATGCCTCATTACGGGATCGTGCCGTTGTGCTTTAGATATGTATGTAGTGAAGTTGGAAAATATTAGTACATGAAAACGGTTATCATCAAATCTTGGTGAACATTCTTCGGCGAGAAATTATTGTAGTAGGCAGAAAAAAAAACATTAGGCCCCGATTCGCAATAACATGACTACGGCCCTGGCCCAACGACGCTATTGGTTCGCGGGAAAGTTAGGTTATTTTGTCAGTACCCGAGGGAATGTTTCCCGAGCTCTGTCAGTGCCTGAGGTTCGACTGTAATTGTATTGAAACTCGACCCATACAGCACTTCAACGTTGCTGCAACGTTGCTGCAATGTTACACTGCAATATCTTCAATATTCGGCAACATTGCTGAATATTGCAATAATGTTTAGCAATATTGCAGCAACGTTGCTATGTCCACTTTTATCGCATTTTTGTAATATTGTAGCAATATTACAGCAATATTGTACCAATATCGCAGCAATATTGGCAGATATTTGCTAAAATATTTACTACAAAAATATGATTGTTAGAAGCTATTTTTTCGACACCAGAATGAATATGCAGGTTGTCATTATTTGTCAGTAATATACACTATATTATATTTCAACAAAACTTTAATACACAATAAAAGTACGTATTATAATATTATAGTCACTATGATATAATAGATATCTAAATATATGAAGATAAAATGTTCATTATTTATTGATTAGCAGAGATTGGCACCGTTGTTAACCGTTCCATAACATTTTAATCTCTACTTTAATGCAAATGAGAAATGAAACTTGAAATCATTGCTCTATTGATATATTTTTTATCCCTCGGGGTCGGTGTTGCTGCAGTCATCATGTTTGGTTATCATTTTCTGTGCCAGCGCCTACCTTGTGTTGTTTGGGAAGTTTTCGTTGTCTAAGAGTATAATATAGGATAATAACTGTAAAAATAACAATAGCAAAAGATATGAGTGAATATGGAAACTGCAGGTAAATGACACTCACTCTGCTCTCGTCAGCCTAAAGTTTGATTGTGCAAGCCACTTCGACACAGTGATTTCGATAACTTTTTCTGTCGTCTCTGAATAGTTAGCCCCCACAATATACGCAATTATTAATCTTGTTACATGCATGTACTGGGTAATAATGAATGCAATGATATAGTCGCTCTGAAGAATCAAGATTAAGTCTCACTATATTATAATTACTAATAAACTTATTCACAAATCAAAATAGATCAAATTATGCTCACTGATAACTAATCGACAGAGCTTTGTGTCTTTGAAGGCACGCTTATTTGCCCCACTGCCGACCCAGCTGTAATATTGAGCAACCTCATCATTGAGGAGGCGTTTTAGTATGGTACGAGTACTGCTGTGTACATTGGAACCCCATAATTGTTTAAAACGGTTCACCTAAAATGAATTCTAAATGAGTACTGCTATTTATGAATCTTAGTTGACTTATATCTGACAATTGGAACATTATAGTCAGTTTATCGAATACCTCATTCTCAAAACATTATCAGTACTTTGGTGTTGTTGATGAAAAATCTTGTCCTAATCATATATAGATATTCAGAAGTGAGGTATTGAAATTATAATCAAAATAAGCGATGAATAGTTATTTTGACATTCATACTATTTTCCATGTTCAAAGTGGTAAATACATCGCTAAAATTATGTGAAGATTTACGCATTGAAAAATGTGCAATCTAGAGGAAATCGTGAGCAGAGTAATTGAAAAATTTGTTTACTCACCGTTTCTTATCCAATTGTCGTCCAATTCGAGGAACCACGGTACGTTTGTGGAAAAAGAATATATGGTCACGATATTATAACCTATAATGTTAACAAGTATCCAAGTTAAACTTTAAGGAACATTTCAAAAATGAATTTGATGATTCACATTGTTCCATGTTTATATTGGGATTATAAACTTACTTCAATTTGTTTTCTAATGCTTCTTGTTTTTCATTACTATTACTTTTCGTTGCACGTGTTTTCGTCCCGCTCGAATAGATATCTGCGACCGGTGTCGATGCGACGCCAATATGGCGTCGTCCACGACTACGCGCATCATGGCGGCGCCAAGCGCGGGAGTTCAAACTGCGGTTTCTACCGCATAATATGTATCCGCCACTTTTTCTCATGGCTTTCGTCTCTTTTCATCACGCAATGTTAACTCTGCGATACGTCCTTGTGCAACGTACATCTCAATACCTAGACCAGCACTTGAGAGAATAGAGAGAAAAGAGAGATAAAAATGCTTCTGCACCCCTCGTAAAAAAAAAAGGTTTCCCAACGCATTTCCCAAATGTGCGAAAATTTCAGAGTGCCACAGCTAAAAAGCGGGTTGATAATTTTTTTTTTTTCAAATAACATGAATTCCTTTTCCGACTGTATCGTATCATTGCAACAATTAATTGCTGCAATGTTGCAGCAATATTTCGATGACAATATTGCAGCAAAATTTAGATGACAATATTGCAGCAATATTTCGATTACAATATTGGGAAAATGAATGTTGTGGCAAGGTTGCAGCAATATTGTAACTGCAATGCAATGAAAAGGAGCTGTTGCAATATTGCTGCAACATTGCTGCAATATTACGTGCTGTATGGGTCGAATAGTGATGTTCATTCCGATAGCTATCAAGTTTTTTATTTGTAGCATCAATAGTCATTTTCACATTAAATCCGATTGGGATTGATTTTCGGAAGGCACGCATTCGATCCAATTGGTATCCAATTGACAATTTTCAATTTGCATTAATACATGACTGTATGCGAACAGTACGAATTGAAAACTATTGAGATCCAAATCGTGTTTTTCGATTCAATCTCTTTCAATATTATTGGATAGTTGCG
This sequence comes from Tenthredo mesomela, assembly GCA_943736025.1. Taxonomy (NCBI): domain Eukaryota; kingdom Metazoa; phylum Arthropoda; class Insecta; order Hymenoptera; family Tenthredinidae; genus Tenthredo; species Tenthredo mesomela. The sequence continues at coordinate 41,492,218 of OX031016.1, forward strand.
AACGATTGGAACTTACTCGCGAATAATTGTATTGAAACTCGAATAGTGATATTCATATTCATTCCGATAGCTAAATCGTAGCACCGATAGTCATGTTCACATTAAGTCCGATTGGGATTGATTTTCGGAAGGCACGCATTCGATCAAATTGGTATCCAATTGACAATTTTCAATTTGCATTAATATATGACTGTATGTGAACAGTACGTATTGAATACTATTGAGATCCAAATTGTGTTTTCCAATTCAATCTCTTTTAATATTCTCGGATAGTTGCGAACGATTGGAACTCATTCACAACGTATTGTATTTCGACAGTAAAATCTGATATATGGCCAGTGTAGTTGTCATACAATTCAGGTTAATTGAAAATAGTTGAATATCAATTCGCAATTTACTATCGAAAACATTTTACATTGAAACTGATAGAATCCAATTCAATTTTAATAGGAAGAAAATTTCCTGTACAATTGGACTCATTGAAAACCACTGATATATATTATAACTGGATAGCCGATCGCGTATGAAATATAGGCCGAAGCGTGAGGCCAGTTGAGTGTCACTTTTTTTGGCGCCACGTGTATCGCCATCTGTGCTTGACCGCATCAAGCTACCTATCAATTCATGATTTTCAAATTTTGACAGGTCGCACTGATATTGTTCAATAAATATTTTACATTAGTAAAATGGCTAAATGTGTAGCTTGCCTGTCACGCACAGAAGAAAAATCAAAATGTTATTTTCACAGGTGGGTGAAATTAACCCTAAAACTACAAACCGGGGTATATATCTACCCCAGGCGAACTCTGAAAAATGACGTTTTGGCCGTTTCCTTAGCACTTTCAGGTATTTAAATCGATTTTTCATCGAAAAAACCTGAATGAAATTGAATTTGCTTTTCAACATTCTCTTCTAGATGAAAAAAGGAAGAAATGCATGTACTCACGAGTCCCATTACTGCTTTCAGAACAATTTTACGAACAAGAAACGCGTGGGGTAAATATTTACGGTTTGTAGTTTAAAGGTATAGAAAAAATGTGGGTTTGTAGTTCTAGGGTTAATTATATTCTAAAGTATAAACCTTGTACCGCGACACGGCTGGGTAATTTGATTATTTGTCCTCAATTTTCGATATTGTGGGTTTTGGGACCAAATCTTTCTCGACTTACCAATCCTCTTGAATTATTTCATTATCTTATTAATAGCTGTCATGCGAATCTATCGGGATAACCGACGGATGGCGGCATGCATGGCGCCAATAAAAATGGCTGCCTTGGAGCCCCAATAGAGCACACGAATTTTGGCCGATCGGCTATCCAGTTAGTATATATATCAGTGTTGAAAACTATTAAAACCGATTACAATTCAATTGTTTTCGATCAGTTTGAATCGATTTTTTTTAGCAGGGAAACCCACGCTTGAAGGCCGCTAACGTGCGAACCTGCCTGAGTTCCGAGAGAGAGTAAGAGAGTAAGAGAGAGAGAGAGAAGAGCGTGAGGACTTGCTCCAACAAAATGTATAGTCTTTAAGGTGCTTTCCTAGGCAATTCCACCAGTCCTGAAAACATCGTGAAAAAATGTCCTATTAAACGGAATATCTCGGCCTAGGCATCGAAATCAATGAAACAAAATACGTCGCGCAATTCTGTGGGCAATTGCGAACACGCACGGCCTAAAACATGTCCGTTTTATGCTGAAATAGAAAAGATATGTATGAAAAACGCGTATTTTTGACACTTGGCGATATATATCGATCGGAATGATTGCGAGTTAGTTGTTTTCGAGAGTTTTTGAGGTATCGGTGACGGTTCAGAGATGGCGTGGCGCACGAATCAACGAGTCGGATCACTGTTTGATAAACTGGACAAAATGGGCTGTCAGTGATAAATACGCGTGTATTCTAAAGTTGCCATAGAAAAATGTTGTTATTGTGGTCAGGATACACAGAATTAGTCTTCTGTGTATCCTGACCACAATAACAACATTTTTCTAAAGTTGCCATAGAAAAATGTTGTTATTGTGGTCAGGATACACAGAATTAGTCTTCTGTGTATCCTGACCACAATAACAACATTTTTCTAAAGTTGCCATAGAAAAATGTTGTTATTGTGGTCAGGATACACAGAATTAGTCTTCTGTGTATCCTGACCACAATAACAACATTTTTCTATGACAACTTTAGAATTTATCACTGACAGCCGATTTTGTCCAGTTTATCGAACAGTGATCCGACTCGTAGATTCGTGCGCCACGCCATCTCTGAACCGTCACCGATACCTCAAAAACTCTCGAAAACAACTAACTCGCCATCATTCCGATCGATATATATCGCCAAGTGTCAAAAATACGCGTTTTTCATACACATCTTTTCTATTTCAGCATAAAACGGATATGTTTTGGGCCGTGCGTGTTCGTAATTGCCCACAGAATTGCGCGACGTATTTTGTTTCATTGATTTCGGTGCCCAGGCAGAGATATTCCGTTTAATAGCAAATTTTTTCACGATGTTTTCAGGACTGGTGGAATTGCCTAGGAAAGCACCTTAAGCACCGGAATATAAGTTCTACGATTATCTATGAAAATCTACAAAGATCTTATACAAACAAAATGGAGCGAAGTCTTTTTTTGAGTTTATCCTATAGTTTTGGAAGTAGAAATCTCAATCTTTTATTTATTATCAATAACAAACATTGCATTACAAAGTTGCGGGGAAAAAATTGCTACACAACGTACGGTATAGTAATTCAATTCATTTTTTATTATATATATATATATATATATATACATGCACACGTTTCAATTATTCGTTATCACTGTGTACATCAGAACTACAATCGCTTGGGTGGTATTTATCATAAAAGCACGCAAAGCATAACACGGTGTCACACCATGCACATTGAATGAAGCCTACTGCTTTGCAGACGCATGGTTGTTTCAAAAGTGTTATCGAGAAGCAGAGCTCGTTCATATTTAAAAATATCGTTCTTTCGTCTATTAATTTCGATGCGAACCACGCGTATCGAATCATTGGCCGAAATGCAGGTGCGCTCAATTGATGCAAAAGTAAGGAATGAATTTTAATTGAATCCTCTCTGGACGCTATTTCTCGATTTGCCTTTAACAGTTCAGGAGCGTGTTGCAATTTTTGTATGAAAATTTTTACCTGGCGGTAAAAATAGACATCGCACGGTTGGCAGCTGAGCGGAGTACATTTCGGTGGAATTATTTTAACAGTACAGGTGCATGCCTGTTCGTCGTCTACGAAGATATCATCGTAGAGTGTCTGATCCGTTTGCCCTCCCCACGAATCGATTATCAACAGAAATTTTTCTTGGCGAACGTACGGTCGAATAAAAGATTTCAAAAATTCTACCCAAATTTGTTTGGTAAACTTACCGGATTTTGTGCAGGTCACAATCACATTTTTAAATTCATCGGTAAGCTCGTCGACTTTTTTTTTATCAATCGGACCGAATTTTCCAGACGGTTCTTGCATGCATAAAAAAACGAAAGGAAATATCTTGCCGGATGCAGTTATTGCATACTGTGCCGTGTAGGAATGGCTTATTTTGTTCAAATCCTTTTTACTTACAAGAACGGGTTTGGACCCCTGTTGCGCAAGCGTTTTATTATACGTGGATTGGTATTGGCAGCCGGTTTGATCAGTGTTGATAACATAATCAAGGTCGAAATTAGGGATGAGCCTTTTTGTTTGCACCTGGAATTTTTCAGCGGCTGCCAATACTTCCTCCATCGTGGCAAACTCTGTAGAGCTGATACATTTGGTGATCGTGCGCTGTCTGATCCTATGATGTTTTTTGAATCTTTTTACCCAAGTCGAGCTGGCGTTGAAATGGAAGGAATCCGATAAAAATGGAAACGCAGCATTCATCGCCCACTGCTGTAAAGTCCGTGTTGTGACCTGAATGAGAATAAAATTAATTAATCGTAGCATATCAGATGCATGTGATTCCGCTGTTTTTATTAATAAGAATACTCTAAACTTTTCTTCAATGTGTTATTTATTTTTTATGAAATTGTTTACCTGTTCCAAATTTTTCCGTGCCTCCAGAAATTGTTCGTATGTTTCATTGTCAATAGTTTTCCATTTGTCAAAGTTGGTTCCTCCTCTTTTTACATCATCTCTCCATCGATATATATATGTCATATGTTTCAAGCGAGAGCATCCTTTTTTTTGCAAAGTTTTCAAGGACCACTTTGGATGGGCTGCAGCAAGAGCAACTGTTCTTTGTTTGTACGATAATGGAATGTAATCTTTGGGCTCTGGTGCGAATTCTTCAGCAATGCATTGCTCATCATCTCCCACTACACCCTCGCACTACAAGATACATTATTGTATACTTCAATAAATTTGCACAAAATGAAAAACAACTCGTACTCATAGAAATCCAACTTACCGGCGAATATTCCTGTAATTCGTCAAACTCGTCAATGCCGATCAGCTCCTCGACGTCGATGATTTTTGCCTCAGCCACCAAATCAACAATTTCCCTGCTTATGACCTCTCCTATCGCAATAGAAGTAGCGGAAATTACGGTTGGCGGTGTATCCGTGAGTAAGTTCAAATCTCGGAGCAATGATTCGGAATATTTGAGGGCGTTTGTCAATTCACCCTTCGATTGCTCATCTCTCTCTTCTGTGTCCGATGTCTTCACTTGTGACGTACCTGGTTGTGGTGGTCCTACTTCTAGAGCAGCAGCTTTCTCCATGTTACACTCCTGTTATTTTTCAAATTTCACTTATATTAATTCTTCAAGTTATAGCGATCCGTATAACTTGCGTTATTTCATGCACACTCTGCTGAAAACAGGTTGCGAATGACTGGGGAGCTATAGAATTCCGTCGAGAGAGGCCTGCGTTAAGGTCGTCCCCATAGAGGGGAAGGTCAATAACGGTAAACGCAGGTGACGAACGATGCCGAAATACTTGGAATTTCGGCAAGGGGCCGGATCGTTGATTTTAACCCTTCGTTGTCATACTGGGTCAGATCCCGACTAGAAATTCTCGCTCGGCATGCCCGAGTTATATAAGGACCCGATCCGGGTGTTGTAAGGCATGCCAAAGTACGGTATGCCTGATGAGGACCTGATCAGGCAGTTGCAAGGCACGCCAAAGTACGGTATGCCTGATAAAATCCCGACCGGGACTGACTTGCCAATAGGGTTCCACTTCGCCGATAGGTGGCGACAAACAGAAAAACATTTCTCACTAGCACTGACTGGGTCAACGTTTGTATATAAGGTAGAGGCATTCACCGTACTAACATGTAACTGCGATGCATCCAGACTTGCGAGCGAATAATTAATATAAATTACAGATTGCTGGAAGTTAAGATAGTGATTAGGTTAGCCGAGAGCGAGATGTATATTATTGAAACCTAATAAAATACGTGGATATGGTAGATATAATTTTGCAATTACTATTAATATTACCGGGTGCCGAACTAGAATTTCGATGAGGCACTGATACTGAAACCCGATGCAAACCTGATAGGGTAAACCTCATACGGTCCTCATTACCGAGCTCCGTTACATGTGTAATCGGGTCCTGATCGGGCTGCCTGATCTGGACCTGATGAGGACGTATGGTCAACCTGATTCGGTCCTGATCGAATCCTTACCACAATTTCTAGTCGGGATAGACCCCGACGGATTTAAATTAAGGCTCTTGCATGCAAACTATCAGTCTGATTTCAATCAAAAAAATATGGAACATGCTGTGAACCATCTAGAATAAGAATCCGTCGTTGTTTTTTGAAAAATAAAATGTCGACATAAAATCAGAAAGCCATCAATTTGCAAAAAAGACCCTTCTAACGTAAAAAATTATAACTCTTTCAATTTTCAATATTTTTTCATAAAATTTATGAACGACGCTCTCGAAATAGGGTACTTTGTGGAAAAAAATAGCTCGGTGGTGTACGTTTCAAAAAGTATATTTATTCCGACACATAGATAAGGTCGATTTTAAAGTGTAAAAACATGGCTATTTAGAGTCAAATGCTGATAGTATAATAGTATTATGGTTTATTAATATAAAATAAAACGATGAAAGGTCAACAGAAAAGGTATTCAATCTGCTACAGTGCAGTCGACACACATAAGAGCTCGATGTTGGCTGCACATGAGCCATTCCACGGCAGACCGGACAAAATAAATCAAAAAATGACCTCGATGTTACCGATTTCGCAATGATTTTTTTTTTTTACGGGTTCTATGAAACAAATAAATTAATCAAACAATTTTTTTTTTGGCCCCTATTTTCCAAGTTACACTGGGGTGAAATTCAGAAAAAAGAGCCAAAAATCGAAAACATACTCTTCTTCAAACGGTCATATCTTTGATTGTATTCATCCTAGAGACTTCATCCAAGAACCATTTCAAAGCTATTGAATGACACTATTATAATATATTTATTTAATTTTGCGGTAACAAACAATTCTATTTGTTATAAACAAATATATTATTCAAACGTGATTTTCAAAGCAAGGGCCACGCGATAACATTCTCAAAAAAATATAAGCGTATTCCTTGATCAATTCTCTACAAAATCGTTAAGTCAATTTTATGGAGAAACGATGGAAACCATGTGAAAACGATTTATTTATAAGCGATGGCGCGCGCTGCCGCTGAAAAACCCGACTCGGGTACGGTTTTTGGGTGGCAGGGCGCGCCGTCGCTTATAAATAAATCGTTTTCGTATAGTGTCCATCGTTTCTCCATGAAATTACTTAACGATTTTGTAGAGAATTGATCACGGAATACGCTCATATTTTCTTGAGAATGATATCGCGTGGCCCTTGCTTTGAAAGTCACGTTTGAATAATATATTTGTTTATAACAAATAGAATTGTTTGTTACCGCAAAATTAAATAAATATGTTATAATAGTGTCGCTTAATAGCTTCAAAATGGTTCTTGGATGAAGTCTCTAGGATGAATACAATCAAAGATACGACCGTTTGAAGAGGAGTATGTTTTCGATTCTTGGCTCTTCTTCCTGAATTTCACCCCCGTGTAACTTGGAAAATAGGGGCCAAAAAAAAAAACAAAAAATTGTTTGATGAATTTATTTGTTCCATAGAACCCATAAAAAACATCATTGCGAAATCGGTAACATCGAGGTCAGAAAGCTGTCCGGTCTGACGTGGAATTGCTTACATTGGACGCTGACAGGAGGAGCATTGCTCCTTCGACTTACGATCCTGTTGTGGGGTGCACAGTCTGTACCGGACCCCTTTTTCCAAGTATTGTCTTTTTTTTAGTGGTGTGGAACCCTCGTACTTGAAAATTGCTAATATTCCCTGTCTTATGTAGTAATGTCGCGTCGGAGAGTTGGCACTTGCGACCGAGTCCGCAAGTAGGGCGCAACGAGGTGGAAAGTCAGTTCATATAAATGCACTTCTTTCTGCTTTTTGTTTCTTTTTTCTCCAATATTTGACATGAAAATAAAATAACGATTACCACAATTATACTTACGGCTTGTACGAAATATTAAAAAAAAAAAATTATTTTGTCTCAATTTTTCACAAAAGTCGACGCCATTGTCACACTTGGGTCACAATGACCCACACCTGGCGCACGGTTTTCTTTAAACAGCTGTCACACTAACACTGACCCTTCTACTGAAGGGCTCTCTGCGTCTCCCGACTGAGGATAGTCCAAACTAACAGTATAGACAGTAAAAAAGGGCCCATTTGTACCCCTTCAGTTACTTTCAGTTACATTAGGGTGTGCCAAAAAAAAAAAAATTCAAACGCACATCAATATTCCGATAGAGCATCTCAAATAGAATATCTCAGCCAAATATGAGCTCTTAATATTGATATTGTTACGGAATTGAGTTTTAAGTAGACCGTAATTTTATGTGGGTCTCTGAGAAGATTAATTATTAAGTGAATACACGAAATAAAGCAAGGGAATGATATTTTTGAGAATATTAGTTGTATTGAAAATACGTGTGTTCGAGTTTAGGTCTAGAACAAGACTATTTGTTTATAAAAATTGAATAGCAATTCATAACGACGAACAAATGGTACATGTTACATTTTATTTAAGATGACTACTAGACCATGTGAACTAGATTTAAGGGATAAATCAACCTCCGTAACAATATTTAGAACTGCCTAATTTCGTTACTAATTTTAGTTACTACAGTCGAACCTCAGGCACTGACAGAGCTCGGGAAACATTCCCTCGGGTACTGACAAAATAACCTAACTTTCCCGCGAACCAATAGCGTCGTTGGGCCAGGGCCGTAGTCATGTTATTGCGAATCGGGGCCTAATGTTTTTTTTTCTGCCTACTACAATAATTTCTCGCCGAAGAATGTTCACCAAGATTTGATGATAACCGTTTTCATGTACTAATATTTTCCAACTTCACTACATACATATGTAAAGCACAACGGCACGATCCCGTAATGAGGCATAATGATTAACACGCGCCAGTTGCCGGTTGACAAGTTGGATTGGAGGTTATGTAGCCTCGAGACTGAGGCCTCCCTACGAAGCGCACCATTCAGTGACGGCCCTAGCGAGAAGCTATAAAGCTGTCAGTGCCTGAGGTAAGATCGCTGTCAGTACCCGAGGTAAAGCAGTGCCCGAGTTGTCAGTGCCTGAGGTTCGACTGTAATTATAGTTACTAATTTTAGTTACTAATTTTAGTTACTAATTTTAGTTACTAATTTTAGTTACTAATTTTAGTTACTAATTATAGTTACTAATTTTAGTTACTAATTTTAGTTACTAATTTTAGTTACTAATTTTAGTTACTAAAATAGGCAGTTCTAAATATCAATATTAAGAGCTCATATTTGGCTGAGATATTCTATTTGAGATGCTCTACCGGAATGTTGATGTGCGTTTGAATTTTTTTTTTTTTTTTTGGCACACCCTAAGTTACATATTTAGCTACAAAGTTAGACCATGGGTCCGGTGGACCCAGTGTGACAACGAAGGGTTAACAAAAGAACTCGTTATAAAACTGTACAAAATCTTACCAAGAACCGTACGTTGTGTAGCAATTTTTTTCCCCGCAACTTTGTAATGCAATGTTTGTTATTGACAATAAATAAGAGTAGATACGTAGACGAGAAAAAAAAAGTATTGAAAAAAAATTAAAAAAAAAGGTCGAGCGAGACGAAAAAAAGGATTTTTCAAGAATTTTCGAAACGTTGGAACATATGGTGCTTCGTTTGTTCAAAATGTTAAAAGTGCTGAGAAAAAAAGAAGAAATAATGATCCCATCATGGGAGGGGTGTCGAAATGATCGAAATACAAAAAAAAAAAAGATGTTTGAAAATTTTTCGAGATTTTTGAAAAATGCCAATTTCAAAATGGGTTTGAATAATCATGGAAAATTAACGGTCGGAGGGAAAAATCTGAAAAAATTCAGCAGTGCTTTTTCGAGCAGTGTCGGCGTTAGGGCGGGGCAGGCCGGGCAACCGCCCGGGGCGCCAAATTTTCAGGGGCGCTGCTGCCTGCTCGGTGTTCCCAATATACAAAAAAAAAAGAATGACAATACAAAAAAATACGAAAAATCAAACTAAAAAAAGGTACAAAACAAAAAACAAAGGAGCTACAAAACTTCCCACGTCCACGTCGTTGGCTCTAGGTAAAGCTAAAGAAAAGTTCCTAGAGTTTAGAATTTTCATAGTCATATGCGCTTATTCATCTATGCTCATTTAGTTCCCAGAACGTCCGTGAGATGTCGCCACGCGCTCGTTCCCAGCTTCTCAGTCAGAGATGATTGGACTACAGGTCGAGTCGCGTGGTACCAGGTGTATCAACGTAGTAGCGGTGGTGAAAAGAGAAGCTAGAAACGTAGCGCGTGGCGATATCTCACGGACATTCTGGGCTAATTGTTATTATATTAGCGGCCCATAGCGGCCATTGCCGCGATCAGCCGCGGACAATCGCGCAAATTACCACAAAATCTCGGAATACATTTTGCCCCTTCATCGTTGTCAAAACAAAGGTGTTATTGGATGGTTATGTTCGGAATTCCATTATAGAATCGGGCTACAGAGGCCGATTTTGCATTTTTGATACGTAGCACAGTGGGACAGAATCCCAAAAAGCTGGCCAAAACCTCGAAAACCAAGGTTTTATTTCAGGTTTCTTTTGTTGCGGAATGTGAAATAGGGGTATCGAGGGTCCTCAAACAACCGTTCTCTAGGCGCAGGTGTATTTGCAGTTGAACCGATCGGACTCGTCAATAGTATTTTCTGAGTGGATGGCGAGTTTATACCTTTAGTATTGTAAACGTGTAAAGTTAATTAAGGAAATAATTAGTATAAGAAGTCTCTTTTGGAGTCTACCATCAAATCATACCTAAAATTAATAGAAATAGTGGAGGATTGCTTAATAAAACTTGGATGGAGTTGTAGAGTGAATCCGTCAGAAGGCGAGGCAACCTCGATGAGTACAGTTATAAATCGAGGATTCCAGATCTGTGTCAAAAATCTAACTGGTTAAGCTGGAGCTGTTGGTGAATATGAATAGTTCTAATTCGAGATAATTAATTGGTGATTTCACATAATCAAAAACCTTCAAGAAATGCATATAGAAGAGCAAGGCTAAGGGCTTTAGTGTGATATAGAAGGATCTCAAGCAAGGATAGGGTTATATGTAAATTAATCCCTGATGTAGTAGTGACTAACACCCATATATAGTATATTGTATCCTGAGAGATTAAAGTATTAGGCAGTAAGATCAAAACAGCGAGATTATAGAAGTCGTTAAATTTGAAGTTTAATCCATAATATAAGGTTAGTTCATACTGTAATATGTAGAGAGTTATAGATTTATTATTGTTTATATTAAGTTCTCGGTCACCTTTAAATAATTGGAAAGATTTATTGCTGCTGCAGTGTTTATTCTCAGACTTCAGCATTCAGATCGTTAAGAGGGTTTTGAATATAGTCAGTCATTGTGTAAATCGGATACCCTGTATAACCAATCATTGATTTCATTTATATATGGTCATTAAATTCCCTTGAAAGTTTGGATAAATGTCGGATCTAGTCAGTAATAACAAACGCGTTAGACGATCTGGGGATTTCATGGATCTACCTATCAATCATGGTAAAAATGCGAGGTTTAATTCTCCCTCTAAAGATGGGAGGTCGGTTGGGCTCCAATTAGAAGAACCGCATTCCAGTTCCAGTAATAGATCATCGAGTAGTCAAAACTCAAGTGCAAATAGTTCAAGGGTCGATCAGGCTCCGGACGGGGTCAACAATGTAGGAAATGCAGGACAAGAGTCCTTGGATATTATAAAGGCCAAACTTGTTAACCGGTTTGGCAACGATTCGAAATTCCTTAAAGCATTTGAGGGAGTGGAAGCATTAACTATTTCCGAACTAGAAAACAATGAGTAATGGAAAGGGGGGAATAAAATAGCTCAGATCGGTCAGCTCTCGACCCACGACGAGATCTGTTCCTGAAGGTGAGCTTAAGGATCGTGGTTCTGGTTAACTCTGTGTGTGCAGAGTGACATTCAGAGTCCATGATATATATAAATAAGAAGGATATTAATTAGATATAAGGTATAAGGTGGTGGGATATCAATATATATAAGCATAGATAATAGTGCAAGTTATCATGAATATTGTGTCTTGGAATATTAACGGCATTATATCAAAGATTCATGAAGTTAACATTTTAGTGCAGGATTGTGATATACTATGTATTTCTGAATCAAGGCTGACTCCATTATCCACGTATAACCCTTATTTTCCCGGTTACAACTGCATGCGCAAAGATAGGTTAGTGGATAATGGAGGGGGTCTTTTAATGCTCGTTAAAAAGGATATCAGTTATAATGCTATTAGTATAGACAATGTTCCTGAAGGTGTGGAAATATGAGGGGCCAGAGTTCTCTATAATAATGAACAAATCCATTTATTTAGTCTATACATCCCTCCTGATGTGAGACTGGACAGAGTTGAGTTTGGTAATTTTGTGAACATATTGGGAGACTATCCGAATGTCATAATTACGGGAGATTTAAATGCTCAACATGAGCATTGGGGCAGCAGCATGAAAAATCATAGGGGGGATATACTTTTCGACATAATTCTAGATTCGGAACTGGAGTTATTAAATAATGGAGAGCGAACCAGGATCTGCTTACAGGAAAATAGTATTAGTGCCCCTGATATTTCCTTAGCTTCAGCAGAGATAGCGTTATTCATCCATTGGAGTGTGATAAAGGATACTTTTTCTAGTGATCATCTTCCTTTATCAATTTATATTGGTAAGGGATCTATACTTAATAAAAGTTTCATACACCGAATAGGTATTTCTAGAGTAGATTGGAAGAAGTTTGCTGAGGAGATGGGTAGTTATAGTGAAAATTGCATAGCCTTAAATGAGGCTAATTACTTGGTAGAATATGATTTATTCATTACAAACTTGAAAAGGATAATAAGCGAAGCGGGAGGGAAAATTCTCAGGGATGAAGATCAAAATTTAATACGGAGGGCTCCTCCACCGAATAGATGGTGGGATAATGAGTGCTCAAGAGCGGTTGAAGAGAGGAGAGAAGCGTTAAAAAAATTTTTGAGTTGCAATTCTAATGAAAACAGGATCCTTTATGTCCAAACTTCAAAACGTTCTTCAGAAATATTAAAAAAAAAAAAAAAAACAAGTTTTACTGAGTTCTGTAATTCTTTAAACCCTTCTAAACCCATCTCTCAAATTTGGCAGGTAATAAAAGGGTTTAAAAATAGGGCTCTTCAGACTCCTGAGCACTCATGTGAAAGGAATAACGCTAAAGAGGATCCTAAATTGTCTGAAGCTTTCAATAAAATAGGATTAAACCACGTAGGACCGAATATGGATATAAATTGGGATTATGAGTATGATCAGGAAAAAGGATTAAATGAAGATATATCATTTATTGAGGTCTCAAGGGCCATTTCTGTGTCAAAGAAAAAATCCGCTCCTGGACTGGACGGCATTTCGTATGAGATAATCAGAAATTTCCCGAATCAGACTGTCACATGGATGAAGAATTTGTTTAATTTAATTATTCTTACTGGTATTTCCCCTATAGATTGGCAGAAATACAAGGTGTGTTTCATCCCTAAACCCTCAAACAAGGGTTATCGTCCAATTGCTATGGCTAGTTGTTTATGTACCTGAAGTTCGGAACGTTCAATTGAACGAAAACTCTCACAAGAATTTCTGAGTCTCGATGCGGCCCTGTATTCTCCTGCATTAGGCCCTAGGTGACTAACGTCAGACCCGTAGTTCATACAAGACTAGTTTCTTCACTAAAATTCAAAAAAATCTAAGCAAGTGTCGAACGAATAATTCCAAGTTCAATTTTCTTGACTCACCGGACGACACCCCTAGTCCCACCCTTATGATCGAGAAATTTATCGTAACGAGTAAGAGTCGAAATACCCCGCCCGTTTTAATCGGAATATTATTAGAAAATTCAAATACAATTTTTAAGATTTTTTCAGATTTTTTTCAAGACCCGGACAGCACCCCTAGTCCCACCCTAATGATCGAGAAATTTATCGTAACGAATACGAGTCGGAATACCCCGCGCGTTTTAATCGGAATATTATTGGAAAATTCAAATACAATTTTTAAGATTTTTCCAGATTTTTTTCAAGACCCGGACAGCACCCCTAGTCCCACCCCTATGATCGAGGAATTTATCGTAACGAATAAGAGTCGAAATACCCCGCCCGTTTTGATCGGAATATTATTAGAAAATTCAAATACAATTCTTAAGATTTTTTTCAATACCCGGACAGCACCCCTAGTCCCACCCTTATGATCGAGGAATTTATCGTAACGAGTAAGAGTCGAAATACCCCGCCCGTTTTAATCGGAATATTATTAGAAAATTCAAATACAATTCTTAAGATTTTTTCAGATTTTTTTCAAGACCCGGACAGCACCCCTAGTCCCACCCTTATGATCGAGAAATTTATCGTAACGAATAAGAGTCAGAATACCCCGCGCGTTTTAATCGGAATATTATTAGAAAATTCAAATACAATTCTTAAGATTTTTTCAGATTTTTTTCAAGACCCGGACAGCACCCCTAGTCCCACCCCTATGATCGAGGAATTTATCGTAACGAATAAGAGTCGAAATACCCCGCCCGTTTTGATCGGAATATTATTAGAAAATTCAAATACAATTCTTAAGATTTTTTCAGATTTTTTTCAATACCCGGACAGCACCCCTAGTCCCACCCTTATGATCGAGGAATTTATCGTAACGAGTAAGAGTCGAAATACCCCGCCCGTTTTAATCGGAATATTATTAGAAAATTCAAATACAATTCTTAAGATTTTTTCAGATTTTTTTCAAGACCCGGACAGCACCCCTAGTCCCACCCTTATGATCGAGAAATTTATCGTAACGAATAAGAGTCGGAATACCCCGCGCGTTTTAATCGGAATATTATTAGAAAATTCAAATACAATTCTTAAGATTTTTTCAGATTTTTTTCAAGACCCGGACAGCACCCCTAGTCCCACCCCTATGATCGAGGAATTTATCGTAACGAATAAGAGTCGAAATACCCCGCCCGTTTTGATCGGAATATTATTAGAAAATTCAAATACAATTCTTAAGATTTTTTCAGATTTTTTTCAATACCCGGACAGCACCCCTAGTTCCACCCTTATGATCGCGGAATTTATCGTAACGAGTAAGAGTCGAAATACCCCGCGCGTTTTAATCGGAATATTATTAGAAAATTCAAATACAATTCTTAAGATTTTTTCAGATTTTTTTCAAGACCCGGACAGCACCCCTAGTCCCACCCCTATGATCGAGGAATTTATCGTAACGAATAAGAGTCGAAATACCCCGCCCGTTTTGATCGGAATATTATTAGAAAATTCAAATACAATTCTTAAGATTTTTTCAGATTTTTTTCAATACCCGGACAGCACCCCTAGTCCCACCCTTATGATCGAGGAATTTATCGTAACGAGTAAGAGTCGAAATACCCCGCGCGTTTTAATCGGAATATTATTAGAAAATTCAAATACAATTCTTAAGATTTTTTCAGATTTTTTTCAAGACCCGGACAGCACCCCTAGTCCCACCCCTATGATCGAGGAATTTATCGTAACGAATAAGAGTCGAAATACCCCGCCCGTTTTGATCGGAATATTATTAGAAAATTCAAATACAATTCTTAAGATTTTTTCAGATTTTTTTCAATACCCGGACAGCACCCCTAGTCCCACCCTTATGATCGAGGAATTTATCGTAACGAGTAAGAGTCGAAATACCCCGCCCGTTTTAATCGGAATATTATTAGAAAATTCAAATACAATTCTTAAGATTTTTTCAGATTTTTTTCAAGACCCGGACAGCACCCCTAGTCCCACCCTTATGATCGAGAAATTTATCGTAACGAATAAGAGTCGGAATACCCCGCGCGTTTTAATCGGAATATTATTAGAAAATTCAAATACAATTCTTAAGATTTTTTCAGATTTTTTTCAAGACCCGGACAGCACCCCTAGTCCCACCCCTATGATCGAGGAATTTATCGTAACGAATAAGAGTCGAAATACCCCGCCCGTTTTGATCGGAATATTATTAGAAAATTCAAATACAATTCTTAAGATTTTTTCAGATTTTTTTCAATACCCGGACAGCACCCCTAGTTCCACCCTTATGATCGAGGAATTTATCGTAACGAGTAAGAGTCGAAATACCCCGCGCGTTTTAATCGGAATATTATTAGAAAATTCAAATACAATTCTTAAGATTTTTTCAGATTTTTTTCAAGACCCGGACAGCACCCCTAGTCCCACCCCTATGATCGAGGAATTTATCGTAACGAATAAGAGTCGAAATACCCCGCCCGTTTTGATCGGAATATTATTAGAAAATTCAAATACAATTCTTAAGATTTTTTCAGATTTTTTTCAATACCCGGACAGCACCCCTAGTCCCACCCTTATGATCGAGGAATTTATCGTAACGAGTAAGAGTCGAAATACCCCGCGCGTTTTAATCGGAATATTATTAGAAAATTCAAATACAATTCTTAAGATTTTTTCAGATTTTTTTCAAGACCCGGACAGCACCCCTAGTCCCACCCCTATGATCGAGGAATTTATCGTAACGAATAAGAGTCGAAATACCCCGCCCGTTTTGATCGGAATATTATTAGAAAATTCAAATACAATTCTTAAGATTTTTTCAGATTTTTTTCAATACCCGGACAGCACCCCTAGTCCCACCCTTATGATCGAGGAATTTATCGTAACGAGTAAGAGTCGAAATACCCCGCCCGTTTTGATCGGAATATTATTAGAAAATTCAAATACAATTCTTAAGATTTTTTCAGATTTTTTTCAAGACCCGGACAGCACCCCTAGTCCCACCCCTATGATCGAGGAATTTATCGTAACGAATAAGAGTCGAAATACCCCGCCCGTTTTGATCGGAATATTATTAGAAAATTCAAATACAATTCTTAAGATTTTTTCAGATTTTTTTCAATACCCGGACAGCACCCCTAGTTCCACCCTTATGATCGAGGAATTTATCGTAACGAGTAAGAGTCGAAATACCCCGCGCGTTTTAATCGGAATATTATTAGAAAATTCAAATACAATTCTTAAGATTTTTTCAGATTTTTTTCAAGACCCGGACAGCACCCCTAGTCCCACCCCTATGATCAAGGAATTTATCGTAACGAATAAGAGTCGAAATACCCCGCCCGTTTTGATCGGAATATTATTAGAAAATTCAAATACAATTCTTAAGATTTTTTCAGATTTTTTTCAATACCCGGACAGCACCCCTAGTCCCACCCTTATGATCGAGGAATTTATCGTAACGAGTAAGAGTCGAAATACCCCGCCCGTTTTAATCGGAATATTATTAGAAAATTCAAATACAATTCTTAAGATTTTTTCAGATTTTTTTCAATACCCGGACAGCACCCCTAGTCCCACCCTTATGATCGAGGAATTTATCGTAACGAGTAAGAGTCGAAATACCCCGCGCGTTTTAATCGGAATATTATTAGAAAATTCAAATACAATTCTTAAGATTTTTTCAGATTTTTTTCAAGACCCGGACAGCACCCCTAGTCCCACCCCTATGATCGAGGAATTTATCGTAACGAATAAGAGTCGAAATACCCCGCCCGTTTTGATCGGAATATTATTAGAAAATTCAAATACAATTCTTAAGATTTTTTCAGATTTTTTTCAAGACCCGGACAGCACCCCTAGTTCCACCCTTATGATCGAGGAATTTATCGTAACGAGTAAGAGTCGAAATACCCCGCCCGTTTTAATCGGAATATTATTAGAAAATTCAAATATAATTTTTCATATTTTTTTCGATTTTTTTCAAGACCCGGACAGCACCCCTAGTCCCACCCTCATGATCGAGAAATTTATCGTAACGAATAGGAATTGGAATACCCCGCCCGTTTTGATCGGAATATTATTCGAAAATTCGAATACAATTCTTAAGATTTTTTCAGATTTTTTTCAAGACCCGGACAGCACCCCTAGTCCCTCCCTCATGATCGAGAAATCCCATACACAACCTTCAAGAAGAGTATTGCACGACGTGCGGGTATATTATTCTTCCGCACTGTTCCTGGGCTGTTCGGGACAGATCAGTCACTTCCGCGTACCCAATACGTGTACGGGAAATCGCGATGATTATCCATAACAAGGTCCACTAAAATTAGGATTTGTTGCACTCGTTGCGCAGCCTTTGCGCCATCTCGTCTCTCTTTTTTTTAAACTTCAAGTAGGTCTAAGCCTCAGTCTCATATGTTATGAATGGATTTCAACAAGGATTCGTTACTAAATAAAATCAAGAAGAAACAATCAAGACATAAGTGTTGTGTTGTGAATTGTGGAAATATAGAGGGTGAAAGTCCAGAATCACAATCTTACCGTTTTCCTGGACATTCTTACGAATCAAAGAGGAAAAGAAAATTGATTGTATCAAAGGTAATGGATTTTGTTTTTTCAGATATCAAATTATTATTGAATACATAGAACATATAATAATTGCCATTTTGTTAGAAAAAAAAAACATTTAAAAAATGGTAAGCTCAAAAAAATTCAGCTTTCATGTAGTTTTTCTATAACATATATATTCTTTCAATTCCAGGTTAACTCAGGATATAAAATAAAATGAGTGTAGGATCATGAACAAATTAGTATTTCGTAATTTTAATAAACTAAATATTTTACTTTGTATCTATGACACTTTATTTTTTATGAAAAAACTACATAACAGTTTAACGTTTTTTCACCTCACTATTCTTTAAATAATCTTTATGCGACCCGTTGTTTGAAAGTTCACTTTTTGAGCATCGGATTTAGGCCGCAAAGTGACCAATTTCAGGTCACTGAAATATAGTGAAATATTATAGGACAGGAGCCTATAATGAAAATATTATCGTACAATATGAATATGTTTCATTAAAATAAACATGGTCAGGTTATTTTTTACTACGTTCACACATTATAAACCAAAATGTCTGAAAATGTCAAATGTCTGAGTCCAAACGTTTTGATACAGAAAGATGCAATAACACCAGTAATTTTAGAAACTAAAGTAAGTATAACACTGATTTTCCAAAAAGTGAACTTTCAAACAACGGATCGCATAAAATATTGTATGTGCCAAGTCCGAGAAGTGTCAAATCCGGTATGGGTAATTTCCGAAATTCGCCTCTGAGTCTGCTGTGTCACAGAAGAACTCGTGTGAATTATCGCCCTCGCTGCGCTCGAGCGATAAATTCACACTCATTCTTCTGTGACACAGCACACTCGATCGGCTCATATTAGAAATTACCCATACCGGATTGTGACACTTTTCGGACTTGATACATAAATAGCTATTTTTTAACAAAACGGTAATTACTAAATTTTTTATGTACTTTATAATGGTTCAATATAAAAAAAAAAAAAAAAAAAATCAATTAATTACCTTCGACGACGCACTGCTACAATCCATTTTCTTTTCCTCTCTGATTCGTAAGAATGTCCAGGAAAACGGTAAAATTGTGATTCTGGACTTTTACCCTCTATATTTCTACAATTCACAACACAACACTTATGTCTTGATTGTTTTTCTTCTATTTTATTTAGTAACTAATCCTTATTCAAATCTATTTAGAACATATTATGAGACTGAGGCTTCGGATCTATTCAAAGTTTAAAAAAAGACACACGAGATGGCGCAAAGGCTGCGCGCCATAGATACTTTACTAGCGTATGCACCCCTTCTTACCACTGCGCCGCCACTCCGTCCGAGCTTCCGGCATAAGTCCCTTGTATCAACCAACCCGGGCCTTAGGAATATAGCTTTACAGCGCCGCCGAGCGTGTCTTTCAGGCGACGCTCACTTTCAAGGCGTTTAAAGCACGCAGGCAGCATGGCCAGGAATTTTATCTCATGTCTTGTGGTTGAAGTTTTATTCTCGATCAAATTATAATAATACTTGTGATATTAAAATGCCGGAAAACAGCAGAAAAATTGAAAGATTGGCCAATATCATTATTCAGTCTGTTTCGTCAATCGATCAAGTTTCATTCGCAAAAATAAGTGAAAACTCATTGTGTCATCAGGTAAGTACCTCAAGTACAAAATTAATTTTTTTCCAGAATCAGATCTGAGGTTTAAAGTCGCGTTCCATTTTTAACATGATGGACAATAATATCACGAAAGTGTTATACGAATGTTTGCTGAATCTCTATTTTCATGGCAATCCACACGCAGTAAATACCTGTCTATATATATTTTCTAAAGCCGTGAAAATAATTAAATTTTTTCAAGCACGTGAAAATAGTGTAATTAATTTTATAACCTTATATAAATGATATTTTGAATGTGATGTCAGAATTTAGTCCTGAATATTGTTGTATTTATGAGCGGTGAGCGGCACTCAACGACATCAAACGTGCACCGCCTGCTTTTGTTTCCATTCGCTCGTAAGCTGCGCTACATGTTTTAGCCCTGAAAAATATTAGGCAATCATGCAATAAATTACTCTTTGGGCTTAACGCTTAGGCGGCACTAATACGTACCGTGGACTCAACTTTATCAAAAAAGGTGCATTCTCAAAATAGTCGTCACGGAGAATTAAATTTTTTAATACTCGTCAGAAATTTCACTTTCCTATGCCTGTAGAGGGTTCGAGAAGTAGCTGATTTCCGAGCAGGAAAAAACAAACAAATTTACGAGGTTCAGAATTCATTCATGTCATTTTTATCTTATAATCTTACGGAAATCAACTCTTGTATTATACCAACGTTTTTCGAACTAAGAATACATGGAAAATCAGTATAAACAACAATCGCTTTAATTGTTTCTCTTCATTTCTTTGTGGAAATGTAAAATGTAATTAATTTTTTTTATGTACTATATTCGGACAGATTTTCTGCTCTTCTGTTTGAAGTACGTCGAAAATCTGTGTAAGCTCATTAAGAAAAATAAAAAAAAAAACAATTCATTATTTTCTTACCCATTATTGCGATTATAATATTTTTGTTCGTTTTCCATATACAATCATCAGTTGAGACATCTCAATGTAAATAGAACCATGTAGATATATGTTGGTATATACATATGGGGGATTCCATGTGAAATCGAACGAAAAAACGAGATTTTTTCCCTAACCCTTTTTGATCTTGTTGCCCTTTTACACAATTTAAGTACCTATATGTCGAAAGGATCAAGCATGAATTGTGTCAGATTTTTGTGATCAAGTGTTTTCAAATTGAATAAACGTATAATAATTGCGCAATAATTTAAATTCCACTGAATTTTAACCAGCTCAATAATTAAAATCTCAATAGATATGAGCATACATATGAGCTTTTCCATGCCAACTGACCTGGTAGCTGACCCTCGACATTTTTGATTTCCCCAATTTTTTTTTATATGATAGTTGTCGATTAATGAGAAACATTCACCAATTCTCAGATCTTCATCTCAATCCGCCTTCTCGTTATGAATTTTCGAAAAATCAACGAATCATTACATTTGTTCAACTTCAATTAATCGTAACTCTGGATAAAAAACCGATATCGTCATAAACAAAACGTCTTCCTCTCCGTCTTGGATTGTACTTTGACTTAAAAATAGGTAGTAAAAGAATATGCAACGTGAATTGAATCTTTTTCATACGCTTCAAAGTAAAAAAAAATTAATTTTCGTCAATGTCGACAGCTTAGATTCAGTTGAAAAAAATGTCTCGTAATTTACAGCCGTAGCCCGAATTTTCAGGACCAAAATGAAGACGGACCTCCAATTCCTTATATTTTATTTTTATTTTTGAAATTTATTTGTATGTCGATTTATTAAATTTTTTATTTTAAGACGGACCTCCAATTCCTCATATTTTATTTTTATTTTTGAAATTTATTTGTACCTATGTCGATTTATTAAATTTTTTATTTTTATTTTTTTATTTATTTATTCAATGAATTATTGAATACTGTGTGTTCAATATGTTTTGTATTTTCTGTCTACCTATGTTATTGGATACACTGAGAAAAAAAAGTGGTTGAATCAACCAAACCCAATTTGGTTGAAATATTCAGTTGCATTGAATGAGTTTCAGTCAATGCAACTGAAAATTTATTTGATTCAAGCTGTACTATTTTTGTTTCAACCAAAACACGGCGTTTCCCTGCCCGTGACCACCCGCGATTTGTTTGAAAACGCCGTGTTTTGGTTGAAACAATCAAAAATATGATCATTTCAAATAGTACAGCTTGAATCAAATAAATTTTCAGTTGCATCGACTGAAACTCATTCAATGCAACTGAATATTTCAACCAAATTGGGTTTGGTTGATTCAACCACTTTTTTTTCTCAGTGTAGTAGAACCATATTAAATAAGTGTTCAAATATTGAATACAGCGATTAAACTTACGGCATTGATTAAATCGTCGAAATACACAAAATTTGAATATTGAAAATTTAAAATAAAATAGAAGGAATTGGAGGTCCGTTTTTGTTTTGGTCCTGAAAATTCGGGCTTCGGCTGTAGAATACGAGAAATTTTTTCAAAAAATTCAAAAGGGTCGAAATTATGACGAAAATTGCCTTTTTTTTACTTCCAAGCGTATGAAAAAGATTCAATTCACGTTGCATATTATTTTATGCACCGAGGGAAGAAAGTGCGTACTTTATTCCCGGCTGCGCGCATAAAGAACGCGCTTTCTGCCCTTGGATGCATAAAATATCGTATGCACCATGGTGTAAAGTGTTCTTCTAGACGAGTGTGAAGGTCACCCTCGCTTCACTCGGGCGACAAACCTCACACTCGTCAAAAAGAACACTTTACTCCCTAGATGCATAATATACTACTACTACTTATTTTTAAGTCAAAGTACAATCCAAGGCAGAGAGGAAGACGTTTTGTTTATGACGATATCGGTTTTTTATCCAGAGTTACGATTAATTAAAGTTTAACAAATGTAATGATTCGTTGATTTTTCGAAAATTCGTAACGCGAAAGCGGATTGAGATGAAGATCTGAAAATTGGTGAATGTTTCTGATTAATCGACAACTATCATATAAAAAAAAAACTTGGGGAAATCAAAAAATGTCGAGGGTCAGCGACCAGGTCAGTTGGCATGGAAAACCCCATATATTCATCACCCAACTTATACTTTTATTCCCTTTTTATTTCCTTGAAAGATTAAATAAAGATAGCTGCGCGATAATTTAAATTCTACTGGATTTCAAGTACCCCAATAATTAAAATTTCATGCGACGCCCGACCGGAAAATTTGATTTTCACGATTTGTCGATTTTTCCAATCAACGTCGCTTGGAATCTGGATGAACTATGAAAAAAGATTTTCGCTCTGATCGGTTGAGTACTTTTCGAATTATTTAAATAACAAAATTCTGAAAAATAAAATAAAAATCATGATGTCTTGAGAATGCGTGAACGGATTCAAATGAAAATCGATACCGTAAAGTTTCTTGTCTCGCTGATCACGAATCTGAAGTGAAATTTGCGAAATTCAAATTTGGCGTATTCGATATATTGAAAAAAATCCAAAATCATTTGGATTTTGATGAAAAATGGTACTTGCAGGTGTTTCAGGCCACTGATCACGAATCTGAAAACGGACAGTTCAAAGGCTGCCTCATGGTGGCGTGAAAACACTTGATCATATTCTTTAAATTTCTAGGAGTGAAAGATTCACTCTTTTTTCTCGGAGTTGCACGATTTTCACTCCAAGGGCGTGAAAATTCACTTCCATGGAGTGAAAATCGTGCAACTCCGAGAAAAAAGAGTGAATTTTTCACTCCAAGAAATTTAGAGAGTAAAAATCTAAAATAATTCATAGGTAATCCTTTTAACGTTTACTTTTGGGTAATTCCGGATGAGATGGCCACAGGGGAGAGATGGCCTTCGATGATATTTCTCATCCAACTCGATATATTACACTTTCTCTATAGGGTAGATCGGTAGTAGTACTTTAAACGAAGCGATCTACTCTAAATAGGAAGTGTCATATATCGAATTGCATGAGTAATCCCGTCGAAGGCCATCTCTCCCCTATGGCCATCTCACCCGGAATTACCCTAATTGTGTGAAAGATCAACAAGAAATCAGGGGAATCGGTAGTTTGATTTGACATGGCATCCTCCATATAGAATAATAGAAAAATCAGATATGATGAAATAGGATTCCTCCTTTGAAACTAATTTCATAATGATCCGATAGGTCGCACAAGAATGGAGGGTCAAATGTGACAAGAAACTACGGAATGAATTACGAACTTTATGGAATCGAGGACCCTTGAGAAATTACGTGGAAACACTTCTACTAAATTCACGGGAATCGGAAATCCTCGAACACAATGCATTAAAGCAGGATCCCGCGCATGAGGCTCCTGATCTTCAACTAGAAAATTTAGAAAAATCTAACGAACATCGTGACGCTGACTTCGTAACTAAGGCTCCCGTTCATGAGGCTCCTGATCTTCAATTGCCAAATTTAGAAAAATCTAACGACCATCGTGACGCTGACTTCTTGACTAACTTAAGTAATGACAGCATTAAAGACATCACAAAGATTCCCAATTCTGATACAATACGTACGCCGACCGTCGATTTCAATATCATTACGATTGTCGGGGATGGCAATTGCCTTTTCCGATGTTTTTCACACGCATTGTACAAGTCGCAAAATTCTCATCATGAAATACGTAAAAAAATTGTTGATTATGTAGTAGATCATTGGACGGAAAATGTTGGTACCTTAGACGCCACATGCGCAGAAATGCTATACAAAAGTTGCGAACACTACAAGTCCATAATGGAGTCCAATAGTACCTATGGCACCGACTTCGAGATCGGTATCTTTTCTAAAATATTCAAAAAACACGTGAAAGTGTATTGTGTAGACGCAGATAAGCTCAAATGTATAGGCACAGTTAATGTGGAAGGAGTTGCCGAAATTGATATCAATTACGTCAACATATTATTTAGTGGCGAACAGAGAAATGGCCATTACGATATTTTACAAACAGTGAATAAAAATAGAGATAAAAATAATAACAATTTCACGCAGTATAGGGTAGAAAATGATAAGGTTGAAGCTTCGGTTAACACTGATTCTGTAATAGAACTTTTCGAATCTAAGTATGACATGAATGGTAATAATTGCGAAAAAAATACATTACGTAACTCCGAAATAACAGAGAGTCCCGACAAACTAAATTCTTGTGAAATTCGTACGGACGAACATTTAGATCATAGCGATTTCCATTTTCAGTACGTTGATAACAAGTCTGTCGATTCGTCCGATCCGATCCGATGTGACAGTCGTTACAGTTCTGAGGCAAGTTGTAATATAAGTTCAGGTTGCGAAAAACGAAGAATTATAGAACTGGACGAAGTTAAAAATCCCGACGATGATCGTATTTCTGTAACGTCTACGAATTCGTTCGACGACGACTATAATCAATTTGACAGCGATACCAACTTTTCTGACATCGAACCTGTAACTGATCGTTCAGCGAAAATAAAATCAACCGAATCTTGTTCAGCAGACGTTACCGAGAGTCATGACCAGCCAACAAAAAAAAAAAACGGTAGTAACGAAAGACCAATCTATAAGTTTTTTGTGGGCAAAATCAGAATTGTCACTCAAATAATAGCCACCAACCGTGGATATATAGATGCCGAATCATTACGAGACCAGATAGATTTATTACTTAGACAAAATTTTCGTTGTTCATGCCCTTTGAGATTTTATGGCGGCATTAGGGATAACAATGGAGGGGTTTATGTAGCCTACGCTAGATGTCTTATTGTGAGTCATAATGCTCGTTTTCGCTTCGACGTATTGGAAATAGACGAAAATGTAATGGAAATAAATTTTTCTTGCAATAAAAAAGTGCCATTCAAACATGATGAAGACACTGTCAAACCATTTCGTCAAATCAGAGGAACGAAGCGAACAGAAATGAAGAAACTGTTGAGGTATTGCTCCGCCCGTAAAATTCAATTAGAAGCGATAAATGCATGTGACAAAGAACTTTTGGCTGATGGACACATGCAAAACGTTGTGAATTTGAGAACGTTACATACAATAGCCTCCGAAGATCGAGCAGATAGCAAACTTGGGTTAAAGTCGAGCGATATTTCAGATATAACGGAATTATTCATGACGGAACATCTATTACAAGATCCATTTGTCAGAAAAATTACTTTACCATTACAAGTGTTAATGTTCACCGAGAAACAATTGAATATAATAAATCGAACTCGACCGGCTGTATTGCATTTAGATGCGACCGGTAGTAATGTGCGAACACCGCAATTTTTGCATTGTAAAAAGATCTTCTATTACTGTTTGGTATACAGGGCTAGTCGATCAACAATTCCCGTCGCCGAAATGTTAACATCGGAGCATGACATAACATCCATATCAGTATTCTTAGATAAATATAGATCGTTTGTTACTACGACGTGGAACAAGTGGCCATTTGTAAAGGCCGTCGTGGTAGACTGGAGCTGGGTCTTTATGAATAGCTTGATGAAATCCTGGAATAACTCGAAAATTGAAACGTACTTACAGGAATGTTATAATTACGTTAAAAATAATGTAAGACCAACGGGGAAAATAATTATTTTGAGCTGTTGCGCACATGTAATGCATCGAGTTTTGAAGATCATCAAGGATTTAAACTTGATTAAAAAAAAAGGTTTTTTGATGGAATGTATGGCTCTACTTATTCTTAGTAGAAGTTTACCTGAAATGGAGATGATATTCGAAGATGTATTGTCAGCTGTTTTAAGTAAGGACAGTTCTAGAATTCGGAATTGTGTGTTGCATCTTACAGGGACCAAAAATAAACACGAACATGACATGAAGGATATGTTTTCACAGATGGATGACTTGGAACAGAAAGAGCTAGAAATTGAAAATAACTTTTACGAAATGTTTGGAAACAGCACGGCTATTTATGCTACGTCACCCTTTTACGAACACTTCTGGAAGAAATTGCAATTGGTAAAAGCATGCATTAATGAAGAAGAAGAATCGATTGGCGAAATCACGAATGACTTTCATGCACCGGAGTTCGCTGAGTATTTAATGAAAACCTTCATGCCGTATTGCCCTATATGGAGTGCGATCATGTTAGATCTGGTAGATCCAAATATATCACGTGTGTCAAATGCTTACGTAGAGTCACACGTGAAGACTTATAAGTCTATTGTACTCGAAAACAAAAAAAATTGGACTGTCGCCGAGGTATGCCGCAAATTAAAAACTAATAACGAAGCCTTAGTTAAGGAAGACGAGTTGAATGTTCCGACGAAAGGTAAAATAAAACTTAGCAATTATCCGTTGTACCCAGAAGAAGCGTCAAATCCTTTCATCACAGAAAAGTGGGGTAGAAAAAAGAAAGATATATTGAGCCAAAAAAAAAAAAGTACGGAGAAATGTTCACATGGAAGGAAGAGAGCTAATTAGGTTGAGTAAAAAAATGGAAGGGGAAACAGCAAGGGACATAACTAAAAATGCATGTCTACAAAAATGTACCAATATTAAAACTGAATCTTTCGGAGAAGATAAAGATATGTCACTGCCATTACAAATCAAAAATAGTAGTGAGCCATTGAAAACATTGGACAATGGTTTGATTGATAATATTTTGTATTATTTGGCGAGTAGATCACGAATCATTATGGTTGGTCTTTACTCGGCAGTTACCAACCCCCCTTTGGTTTTTAAGGAATTTTTAATCACACCTCGGGATGTCCATACCGTCGTCAATACCAATGCGTGGATCGATGGGCAAATCGTGGATGGTTTCACGACTACACACATGGACGAGTGGGAAAATATGACTTACGTCCCAACTGATATAGGTGGTCACATATTTGGTACTTATTGGGATCGTCGAAAGCCTTCATGTCATCAAGTATATAATATCACTGAAAATTTAAAGGACATTGTTTTAATACCGTATGCATTCGAAGGACACTGGAGATTGCTAATGGTCAATATCAAAGATGAAAGCTTGACCCTCTTAGATCCCTTCGAAATAAGCAGTGACACTGAGCGAATGGTTGAGGCATTTCAAAGATATTTAAATGCGTGCAATCAACAATCCAGTTTTTACAAACTAAGAAATGTGAACTGGAATACCAAAGAAATCCAATCTCGTCCGTACCAACCCATCGGCGATGGATCCAATTGCGGAGTGTATATTATATATTACATAAAATGTATCGGGACGAAATCGAAGTTTCATACAACATTCGATCCTTTGGTATATCGAGAAGAGATAGCGGAAACTTTACTTTTAGAATCAAAGAATATTACAAATTATTGTATTTACTGCTCCAAAGGATTAAATGATGATAAGACGATGTGTCCATCGTGTAAACGATTTATTCACAAGAAATGTATAAAAAGAGACGATATGGATACCGCAGATGAAGACGGAGAAGAGGTCACGGGTCGCAAACATAAAAAAAAAAAAAAAATACCTGAACAAAGATGATTCAGCATACATGTGTAGACTTTGCCGGAGGTTTGTTAAAAATAATTCCAAAGGGTGTGAACCTAATTAAAAACGTATGAAATAAATTTGTTTTAGTCACCTATGGTCGATGAAAACGTGCAGTTTTTCAATATTATAACAAGCCTTATAATAAAAATAGATGTAAGTCACGAAGTAAGAGTTTTTATTACAATCTAGTCGCATTTAGAGAGATCAGCTGTGATGTGATAGATCATAGATCGAATAGTGATAAGGTGCATGATATATTCCTTGACGAATTGAAAAACTCAGTTTTAGTCACCTGTGATCGGTAAATGTGTGCCATTTTTCAATATCATTACTAGTCTTATAATAAAAATAGATATAAGTCACGAAGTAAGAGTTTTTATTACAATATAGTGGCATTTAGAGAGATCAGCTGTGGTGTGATAGATCATAGATCGAATAGTCATAAGGTGCATGATATATTCTTTGACGAATTGAAAAACTCAGTTTTAGTCACCTGTGATCGGTAAATGTGTGCCATTTTTCAATATCATTACTAGTCTTATAATAAAAATAGATATAAGTCACGAAGTAAGAGTTTTTATTACAATATAGTGGCATTTAGAGAGATCAGCTGTGGTGTGATAGATCATAGATCGAATAGTCATAAGGTGCATGATATATTCTTTGACGAATTGAAAAACTCAGTTTTAGTCACCTGTGATCGGTAAATGTGTGCCATTTTTCAATATCATTACTAGTCTTATAATAAAAATAGATATAAGTCACGAAGTAAGAGTTTTTATTACAATATAGTGGCATTTAGAGAGATCAGCTGTGATGTGATAGATCATAGATCGAATAGTCATAAGGTGTATGATATATTCTTTGACGAATTGAAAAACTCAGTTCTAGTCACCTGTGATCGGTAAATGTGTGCCATTTTTCAATATCATTACTAGTTTTAACATGGGAATAAAGATGCGAACTCTTTGCGAAAGTCTAGAAACTATCCAGTAGTGAAATCTCTAGTTCACAGCACTAATATAAAAGTCTGCCAAATGTATATTGACCGAATTTGATATCTGGTTTGTATTGTCATTGAAAATCAGTGTATTTTTGTGTTATTTGAGAAAGAAATAAATGTTGTTGCAAATATTATAAAAACATTTTTTTGTATTTCACGAATGATGGTTGGACTATATGACAATGTACATAAATCAGATACATTTTTTTTCAGTGAAATGCCACCAACATATTTTGTCAAACTGCAGAAATTTCATAATCCCATGCTACAGCGGTTTTTATAGTATCAAGGAAATTGTGAAGATAGCATTCAATATTCTCCAAATATTACGAAACGAGGGAGATGTTACAACTCTGATTCGTTACGATAAATTTCTCGATTATAAGGGTGGGACTAGGGGTGCTATCCGGGTCTTGAAAAAAATCTGAAAAAATCTTAAAAATTGTATTTGAATTTTCTAATAATATTCCGATTAAAACGCGCGGGGTATTTCGACTCTTACTCCTTACGATAAATTCCTCGATCATAAGGGTGGAACTAGGGGTGCTGTCCGGGTATTGAAAAAAATCTGAAAAAATCTTAAGAATTGTATTTGAATTTTCTAATAATATTCCGATCAAAACGGGCGGGGTATTTCGACTCTTATTCGTTACGATAAATTCCTCGATTATAGGGGTGGAACTAGGGGTGCTGTCCGGGTCTTGAAAAAAATCTGAAAAAATCTTAAGAATTGTATTTGAATTTTCTAATAATATTCCGATCAAAACGGGCGGGGTATTTCGACTCTTATTCGTTACGATAAATTCCTCGATCATAGGGGTGGGACTAGGGGTGCTGTCCGGGTCTTGAAAAAAATCTGAAAAAATCTTAAGAATTGTATTTGAATTTTCTAATAATATTCCGATTAAAACGCGCGGGGTATTCCGACTCTTATTCGTTACGATAAATTTCTCGATCATAAGGGTGGGACTAGGGGTGCTGTCCGGGTCTTGAAAAAAATCTGAAAAAATCTTAAAAATTGTATTTGAATTTTCTAATAATATTCCGATTAAAACGGGCGGGGTATTTCGACTCTTACTCGTTACGATAAATTCCTCGATCATAAGGGTGGGACTAGGGGTGCTGTCCGGGTATTGAAAAAAATCTGAAAAAATCTTAAGAATTGTATTTGAATTTTCTAATAATATTCCGATCAAAACGGGCGGGGTATTTCGACTCTTATTCGTTACGATAAATTCCTCGATCATAGGGGTGGGACTAGGGGTGCTGTCCGGGTCTTGAAAAAAATCTGAAAAAATCTTAAGAATTGTATTTGAATTTTCTAATAATATTCCGATTAAAACGCGCGGGGTATTCCGACTCTTATTCGCTACGATAAATTTCTCGATCATAAGGGTGGGACTAGGGGTGCTGTCCGGGTCTTGAAAAAAATCTGAAAAAATCTTAAGAATTGTATTTGAATTTTCTAATAATATTCCGATTAAAACGGGCGGGGTATTTCGACTCTTACTCGTTACGATAAATTCCTCGATCATAAGGGTGGGACTAGGGGTGCTGTCCGGGTATTGAAAAAAATCTGAAAAAATCTTAAGAATTGTATTTGAATTTTCTAATAATATTCCGATCAAAACGGGCGGGGTATTTCGACTCTTATTCGTTACGATAAATTCCTCGATCATAGGGGTGGGACTAGGGGTGCTGTCCGGGTCTTGAAAAAAATCTGAAAAAATCTTAAAAATTGTATTTGAATTTTCGAATAATATTCCGATCAAAACGGGCGGGGTATTTCGACTCTTATTCGTTACGATAAATTCCTCGATCATAGGGGTGGGACTAGGGGTGCTGTCCGGGTCTTGAAAAAAATCTGGAAAAATCTTAAAAATTGTATTTGAATTTTCCAATAATATTCCGATTAAAACGCGCGGGGTATTCCGACTCGTATTCGTTACGATAAATTTCTCGATCATTAGGGTGGGACTAGGGGTGCTGTCCGGGTCTTGAAAAAAATCTGAAAAAATCTTAAAAATTGTATTCGAATTTTCTAATAATATTCCGATTAAAACGGGCGGGGTATTTCGACTCTTACTCGTTACGATAAATTTCTCGATCATAAGGGTGGGACTAGGGGTGCTGTCCGGGTCTTGAAAAAAATCTGAAAAAATCTTAAAAATTGTATTTGAATTTTCTAATAATATTCCGATTAAAACGGGCGGGGTATTTCGACTCTTACTCGTTACGATAAATTTCTCGATCATAAGGGTGGGACTAGGGGTGTCGTCCGGTGAGTCAAGAAAATTGAACTTGGAATTATTCGTTCGACACTTGCTTAGATTTTTTTGAATTTTAGTGAAGAAACTAGTCTTGTATGAACTACGGGTCTGACATTAGTCACCTAGGGCCTAATGCAGGAGAATACAGGGCCGCATCGAGACTCAGAAATTCTTGTGAGAGTTTTCGTTCAATTGAACGTTCCGAACTTCAGGTACATAGTTGTTTATACAAAGTACTAGAAAGAATAATTAACGACAGGCTAATGTGGTGGGTTGAACGCAACAGATTGATCCCTGAGGCATACTGCGGTTTCAGAAGGGGAAAGTCTTGTTATGATAATTTAGCTAACTTGAGACTTGACTTGGACGTGGCAAGAACACAAGGTATGAATACCGGCGTAGTCTTTATTGACATAGAAGGGGCTTACGACAATGTTAATATAGACAAGTTGACTAGGAGATTGATTGGTCTGAAAATTACTCCCAAAATAGTGAAATTCATAATGAATGCATTTGCATATAGGGAAATAAGGGGATTTATAAATGGGGAGGACATGGGGGTCAAAACTACAAACAAAGGTTTGCCTCAGGGAGCTATACTCAGTCCTCTGTTATTTAATCTCTATTTAATAAACATAAATAAAAATATGGATGAATCCTTGTCATTTTCATCATTTGCCGATGATATCAGAATCAGCACATCCAACTCAAGAATCGAATGCATTCTGACAACATTAACCAGAAATTTGAATCGTTTAGAGACAGAATTAAATGACAGGGATCTATTCATATCCTTTGATAAAACAGAATTATTATTGTTCGGAAGTGGTAAATCCATTATCAAGGAAAACTCCAAGTGTATAATAATAAGAGATAAGATCATCAGAAATAAGCTGCAAGCCAAGTATCTTGGAGTAACGTGGGATACAGGCCTGAACTGGGATGCACACCTAAAAAAAGTGAAAATGAAAGCTGGTAAGCTGGTAGCCATACTAAAAAGTATCGCAAGATTTAATTGGGGAGCTCATCCGATAACTTTGTTGAACATTTATAAATCTCTAATACGACCTGGATTAGAATGGGGGGGGGGGTTTTATTCAGCTCCAAGTATCAAGATAAGTTAAACAAATTAAACGTAATACAAAATAGTTCACTGCGAATAGGGTTGGGGTGTATGAGAACCACTCCTATCGATATACTATTACATTTGAGTGGCTGCCTAACTTCCCGCACGGAAATATATATATGCGAAAAATATATGCGAACATAGATGTGACATATTTTTTTTTTGCGCCTTTTTATAATTTTTATAAGTTTGACATAAATGTCGGATATTGGTCGGATATATGTCAACATAAATGTCGCGGCATGTATGTCGACATAGATGTCGACATAGATGTCAACACGATTTGATATAAATGTCGGATATATGTCAACATACATGCCGCAACATTTATGTTGACATATATCCGACATTTATATCAAATCGTGTTGACATCTATGTCGACATCTATGTCGACATACATGCCGCGACATTTATGTTGACATATATCCGACCAATATCCGACATTTATGTCAAACTTATAAAAATTATAAAAAGGCGCAAAAAAAAAATATGTCACATCTATGTTCGCATATATTTTTCGCATATATATATTTCCGTGCGGGTTTAAAGGATAGAATCGAGGAATTAACTAAAAGATTTATAGTAAAACAGGCCGGCTATACCACAAACTCAATAATCCATAAAATGAAACGATTATTAGTGTTAAAAAATCAGCCTCACGTACAGGAGAATCATTATTTGGATTCCAGTTTATTTTTATTGTGGAAAAACATAAAATCAGAGCTTGGTGATATAAAGAAATTTCAGATCTTGCCTACTTTTTTGTCCGACTACTTTGCTCTATATATGAAAAACTGTTTTGATTGGGAGCTGGGAAAGAAATTAAGCCCGCCTGAAGGTCAGCCGGAAAATTTTGACTTAATAATTTCAGAGGCATATCCTCATCACCGGATGGTGTTTACCGATGGCTCCTTGGATAAGCAGAATGACAAATGTGGTGCAAGTATTATAGTTTTGGACTATCCATATCTTTCAAGGAAAATATCGTTAAATGCCAGAAATTCTATATTTAATGCTGAAATGTACGCAATATTGGAAGCGTTAAGGGGGCGTCCATTAATCACGTGAGGCTTCAGGCAGGGAGGGGGGGGGTCACTAGAAAAATCACGGCCCCTCATACGGGGGGAGGGGGGGGTCATTCGGACGCATCACGTATATTTTTTTTCCGACGATCTGGAAGAATCTCCTATTATTTACGACTTTCAAATATCCCGCGATTGACAATTGTCTCTATGCGCTTTAAATCGAGCATGAATTCACTGCGCAGCCGCGAAGGGCGCGCCACCGACGCGTATTCAGACTGTCAGATTTTTTGAATCTTATTGTTTTAACATTTTTGGCGAGTTATTATTTCAATAGACGTATTTGTTAATACTGATTGTAGTCGATGTTGGATCTTTCAACTTAAAATCGAGTAATATTTCCATATGGCTTCCGAACTGGGCTCTTTATATAACGAGAGCTTCAAGCTCTACAAATTATTGCACGAATCGCGAACTGGACAACAGGCCCAAAAAGAGTTTAATGTTCTCTGGGCTAAGGCGAAAGCCGAAAATCCTACAAAAAATGAGTTCGTTAAATTTGCTAGAAATCTTCTGGCAGATTATCGAAAAAAAAACAGTGCTAAGAAGGCAGCGAGTATTTTATTCTATTTCTCGAAACAAAATGAACAGGTAGGTGAAAGTTTGCATGGTTTTAAATAGCAAAAGTCACCAAAAGAGACGCAGTGAAATCACACTCACTCCCATATTATTAATTCAACTTTATCTGTCAAATTAATATTCTGTGTGAATTTCAACGAATTGTAAAAAATCAACCCAATACGACATCGAAGAAATTAACTCTGATACTCTTCGTACTCTAATATGCTTCATGGTTTTCACAAAAGAAATAATATGCTCAAATTCACAGACTATTGTATAGTTTTCTATGTAATAGTTGATATATCGTCTGGTTACTATTAATGTTCATATTAAATTGAAATATCTCCGTAATTGGAGCCAGAATAAGTTTTCCGAGTGCTTAACAATATTTGATTATCCAAAATTTTTGGGGGAGAAGGCTTAAAAAATAAATAAATGTAGGGGAAGATGGGGTAATTGCGAACACCTAAGGGAGATTGGAAAAAAACCGAGGAAATCACATAGTTATGAAATTTTTCTTTATTGCAACCTCAACTATGATATCTTATCTTGGCAATCCATCACAATTTATATCATTAAATCAAGAATTAGGTTAAAATATTAAATAAATACGAAACCCTTGCATTTCGCAATTACCCCGACCCCCCTGGGGTAATTGCGAACAGCACTTGGGGTAGCCCGGACGACTAGACTTGAGATAAATCCGATAATAAATAGGGGTAAAACATCAAAAATCAACCGAGTACCTGCAGATAATCAATATTCCAACAACACATGGTGAAGAAATATCAGCTCGGGGTAATTGCGAACCTGTTATTACGCAATTCGCAATTACCCCAAACGATCAAATCGATAGAAAGTAACATTGCAAAGAAACACGGCCTCACGTTCTGAACTTGAAGGTGGGCGATGATATCGTCATGGATTTTACTTTCTGAAGCTAAATATTTAACACTATATTACATAAAACCAGGTCATTTCATCGATTTGAACACCTAAGAATAATTAGATCAAATTCATTGAAATGTATTTACGGTTATTACCTCCAACATCTTACGAGTTTTTTTACATTTGATAGGGCGTCAACACTGCAATTTGAGACAGCTCTCCATATGCACCGGTTTGCGAAGATTGGGTAGAGGAAACATAGAGAAATGGCCTGTTCGGATTTACCCCGCGTTCGCAATTACCCCACTCTCCCCTACATAATGATCAGCTCGATCTTGTCATCTCAAAACAATGAGATATTGTGAAATTTAAGTCAATTGCATTGTATTCTATGATTATATTGTGGTCATAAAACATTTGCAGAGTGATGGAAAAAATATAGCATCATCATCAACTACTACTACAACAAATATTGTGGTGAATTCCTGTGCCCCAAACTCATCCACGAATATAGTCTCGCAGGCGTCCGGTACCCATGAACCTGAAGTAAATGAACTGGGCTCAAGGTCATTATTGCTGCAGGATTCCGATGATGATATTGATAAAGAAGTTATTATGAGTAGCACCTCTCCAATCCCATCAGGTACCATTTTTATACGCAAATTTCGCCGTTTCAAAAATGTTTGTCACTCCAGATTCACGATATTCAACGATTTTGTTATTGTTTGGTAGCTATGAGCTTGAAAATGTTTCGTTCCAGGGACTCGTAAGCGCAAAGTGAGAGTTTTGGAAAGCGATGAAGAAGCTATTGACGACCCGGGCTCTAGCAGTACCTTAGTTAAGCGTGTGCGAGCAACCCCCGCACAGGATGAACTAAAGAAGCGCATTTCTTTACTAGAAGCGGAACTTGAAGTTGCCATTCGTCGCAGAGATTGCATGAGTTCAGATAATAGCGAACAACGTCAAATATTAAAGCTTAAAAAAAATATCGAGTCATCCAAGAAGGAGTTGCACAAAAAATGGCAGCATACTCTTCACGCCAAAAAACACAGAAACACCCACAGATCCAAAATCAATGCGGTGTGTATTCAGAACCCCGATGCTGCTAATATTTTGAAACTTCGCACTGAACCAGGCCGTCCACGTTTGGAAGAAAAGCAACCTGAATTGCTGAAGACGATCGTAGATTTGGCAATGTTTGGAGCGTCTGCAGAGGAACGTCGTCGCTGTGAGATCGTGCGAAGTTGCCGAACACTTGGTGATCTTCATGGCAGATTGGTAGAGTTGGGCTTTCAAATTTCGAGAAGTGGAACTTATATTCGTTTACTGCCGAGGAGGTATACCACATTAGAGGGAAAGCGGCACGTTGTCACGGTACCAGTGAAGTTAAGTCGCCCCGAAGCTGACCATCACAAGGCTCACCCAGATCAACACTTCTGTACAGCGACAGTTAGATCGCTCGAAACCGTAGCATCCATTCTAGGTCCCCATCAAGTCAGTTTCATTTCGCAAGATGATAAAGCGCGAGTTCCGATAGGTCTAACAGCTGCCAACAAGCAGGCACCATTATTAATGCACGTGGAGTATCGAGTATCTCTGCCGGACCATGACTGGGTAGTTGCTGCGAAACATAAGCTAATTCCTAGCGTATACGCCGGATGCATTATTAAAGGTAATGCTATGGGTCGCCCAGAAGCCGTCACATATACGGGGCCAACTTACATCTCGATTCGAAGTGGCAAGCACTCGTCTTCAACCGCCTCATCGCATGCCACGGACTTCGACAAACTTGCCACCCTGGACAGTTTCAAAGAAATTATGCGAGAAGAAAACGGGGATATGAAGCCTGTTTTCATGATTTCCTCTGATGGTGGGCCTGATGAAAACCCTCGCTACCCGAAAGTTGTTGCCAATGCAATACACCACTTCCAGCAGTATGGCCTTGATGCAATATTTGTTTTTACAAATGCACCGGGAAGGAGCGCATTCAACAGAGTTGAAAGAAGAATGGCCCCTCTTAGTAGGGAATTGTCAGGTGTGATTCTACCGCATGACTCATTTGGGAGTCACCTTAATGACAGGGGTCAAACAGTCGATTCGGAGCTCGAGAAGAAGAACTTCCGCAAGGCAGGTGAGGTCCTCGCCGAGATATGGAGCAGCGTTGTGATCGACGGAAAAAGCGTTGTCACTGAGTATGTCGAGCCTGATGCTCACGCCGAGAGCTTTGTACCGGTGATGCCTTCACAACAGTGGTGTAGCAATCACGTTCGACACAGCCAATATTTACTCCAGGTTCTTTTTCGAAATTTTTACTACTATGATTTTACAGAAGTTTTCTCGAAATAATGTAGACGTTAATTGTAATATGGTTTTGTGACGGTTTTTCTTATGAACAGGTGGTAAAATGTGACGTCAGGGCTTGCTGTAGCGAATTTCGTAGTTCACTGCATCTTGTCCTTCCCGAACGCTTCCTTCCTGCTCCCTTTCCGATCATTCAAACTTCTAATAGTTTGAGTATTCCGACGCACGAAGAACACGACGGCGAGACGTTCGCCCCTTTTCTATTGAGACAGTCTCTGTGCCTGGTGCCTCCACAGGGTCCCTTTCGCCAATTACCTTACGACATGTATTGCCCGAGTGTACAGTCAGAACTTGAAGGCAGAACATGCAAGGAATGTGGCCTGTATTTCTGTTCGAAAAAAGCTGTGACTGCACACAAAAGTTCTCTTCACAGGAAAAATAAAGGTATACGCAATGAGCAGGCTGGTGAACAAATGGATGAAGAAGAAGGGTTACATGACGTACAGGAGGTCGATACTCTCGACGTACAAGAGTTGCAAGAGGTGGAAAACACCCCGGCACTTGTCAGTATAGCACAAAGTATACAGAATCCCTGGATCGAAGAAGAATATTAATTTTAAACAGAACTTTTGACGTCTTCAGGATTGTTAATCTCGAATTAGTTCCGTTGGAGAGATTCCTCGAGCCATAGTATTTCTTAAAATCATTATATTGTTTAAATCTTATAAGTTTCATTGCCAAAGATGCTCAAGCTAGTGTTCCTAAGATTTAATATATTATATGTTATAATATTCGTTAACTATTATTTCCTATATTTATATTATTAGGTATATATGAATATTCTGTTATTTTACTGTTGAATAAATAATATGATTGCACGAATCAGTCATTGCAATGTGAACTTGATAAACAGAGGATTTGAAAATATTTATGAGCCATTTTATTTAATATTTTTTAAGCCTTGCGTAGAATATCGATTTTTTTTATCAATAATCACGTGATAAGGAGGAGGGGGGGTGGGGTAGATACAGTCTCACCTAAGATCACGCAGAGGAGGGGAGGGGTCAAAATCGGCCCAAAATGTATCACGTGATTAATGGACGCCCCCTAAAGGTAATACAGGGTAACGATTTACAGGGTGAATTTATAGTTTGTACGGACTCCAAGAGTGCCGTACTCAGTCTAGGACACTTGGGTTTGGACTCAGATATGAATTCGCATGCTGCGGACATCCGGAAAATCTTATATTCAGAAAAACTGTTAGGGAGAAACATTAACATTGTGTGGATCCCTGCGCATGTGGGTATATGCGGAAATGAAATGGCAGATAGGGCTGCAAAAGAAGCAAGTAGGAAAAACACTGTAGATAAGCAGGAAATAATCGCCAGAGACCTAAATTCCATCATAAGGGAACAGGCAATTTTAGGCACAAACAGATTTATTAAACGATACTCTGAACCGCCTTCAAATAAAGGTACCAGGTTTGTGAACCATTCTGGTGATTTTCGGACTTCAGTTTGGTTTGCTGCTTGTGGTTTGGACAGAAGGAGAATCGGAATCGCGAATCGGCTTAGATCGGGACATAATAGATCTAGGGCTCACCTAAAGAGAATGAATATAATATAAGATGGGTTATGCGAATGTGGGCTGGCTGATGAAACAGTCGATCATTTATTCTGGTTGTGTCCAAAGTTCACAGACACCAGGGTGGGTTTAACTAATTATTTGAATAATAAAGGTGTTCGGGTGGGTCAGGATATACAAGAGTTGGCCATTAGTGGCGATTTGGACACATTAATAAGATTAGTAGCCTTCGTAGTCGATAATAAGATAAAGTTATAGAGGATATTTAATATTAAGCTTATATGTTCATTTCACTATTTGTCTATAAATTAAGTATATGTGGTTGTTGTTCTAGTTTCCTGATTCCGTGTGACGTCCCAACCGAGCATATCATGTAATTACAAAATAATTGAAGTAAAGCAAAAATGTAAAATAGCAAAGAAGAGTGTCTCTCAATAATGGTGATAAAAGTAGTCATAAACTCTGAATCATAATTCCTATTAAAAAAAAAAAAAAAAAAAAAAAAATAAGAATAAATAAAATAATAACATAGATATGATATTAATAAAAATATAATAATAAAACAAAACAAAAACAAAATCACTCAATCATAAACAATATATTTGAGGTTAGGATTTGCTCTTCTAATTAATAAGTGTTTGATCTTAAATAAAATATAATACACCGGTAAAGACATTTGGATTAACTCATAAATATATAAATTCATCGAACACAACGGCCTCTATCATATCAATCCCGGACTAAACAAAAAAATTTTTTTTTTTTTTCCATCAGTTAATACAGACTAAAATCTGAATAAAACATTATCAGAAATTAAATGAACATGTCCATTCAATTATCGAGGAGTCAGGCTAAATTAAACTGATGTATCATTTGCAGAAGTCTCAGTTTAGAGCTAATAGTGTTCAAATGATCATCGCAAAGTTAGAAAAAATTTTATAGCCTGACAGATAATATATATCAGAAGACAAGGAAGTGGGAGAGTTTTTTAGGTATATCGGGTAAACCGAGTAACTGAGGGGAAAAAAAAAAAAAAAAAAACTCTTCGTGAAGGTATGTAGAATAAAATACAATTTACATTCCCTGCTCAAAATCCCAGACTGAAATCGACAGGAGCGGATAGCTTTTCGGACAAGTTTCCAGACAAGACCAGATCGCGTATCTGTCTGTCTGTGGTCTGTACCCTATCCGGTCGAAAATTCCTGTCTGGATTCTGCGCGAGCCTTGTCTGCATTCAATCCGGCTCGGAAAATCCGCGACGGGGTAACTTATCCGGACCAATCGGCATCCTGTCGGTTGAAAAAATTAATCTGGTTTTTAGACTGCACTGAAAAAAAAGTATAGCGTGTCGAGCGGAGCAAAGTTACGCTGACAGCAGTTCGCTACTGTAACAATCACACATCGTCACA
The DNA here is from genome assembly GCA_943736025.1 of Tenthredo mesomela. Taxonomy (NCBI): domain Eukaryota; kingdom Metazoa; phylum Arthropoda; class Insecta; order Hymenoptera; family Tenthredinidae; genus Tenthredo; species Tenthredo mesomela. The sequence continues at coordinate 41,532,498 of OX031016.1, forward strand.
TGAGCAATACGTACCGCTAGACCAGCGGAATCATTCAAGAATTCATATGTCTGCTACTATCGGAATGCTTCAGGTTCCAAGCAGAATACTTAATTCAGTTGTTCCCCTGGTAGAAAATTGATCAGATTTTCTGGCCATTCGTCATCTTATGGGCAGACAATCTGGGCAGAACCTGCCCAGAATCCAGATATTCAGGGGTATCTGGTCAGAATCTGACCAGAATCTGGTGAACCATTAATATCACGTACTTTTGAGGTTATATGTAACTAACTGTTAACTCGTGGCGGGTCAATTTTCAGTAGTAATATCACAAGACCTTCAAAATTATCGGATATTTCCCGATTGTTTTGCTGCGTGGCATCGAGAGGGCTAAGTTTTGCAGATCTAAAATCACGAGCGCGCAGCGCGAGGGATTTTTGTGCAAAACTTGGCCCGTTCGTTTCCACGCAGGATCAAAACATGAGGGAAATAACCGATTCATTTTGAAGGTCGAGTGGTATTCGACGGATTATTTTTCGCATTCGGATTTGGCCAAGCAGTGAGCGACAGGTTGGAAAAAATTAGAAATTATTCACGAAGTTCTCTGACTTTTATCACGGTATTTGACAGTTATAAAAACATTTGCAAAGCTAGAGGTAAATTATCAAAAGCTATGGGTAAATTATCAGTATAATAACGAATTGGGATGTCCTTCACATCATCAAATACCGCGCTCTGATTGGCCAGAATCCGAATGCTAAAAATAATCAGTGAAATAAAAATAATTGATTTAATCTAGTGATAAATTCTTTCACCATATGGCATTCAAGTTACAGTTAATTATGAGTGTTACCGACGTCGTCGCCGGGAGTTGTCTTTGTACAACGTACGCTTTCGTTATTAACCGCATCGTAGTTTTCGTCTTCCAGGTCGACCGCTAGTACTTTCCGTCCTCCAGGTCGACCGCGACGTAGATTTCGTCTTCTAGGTCAACCGCATCGTACTTTTCGTCCTCCAGGTCGACCGCTGTGTAGTTTCCGTCCTCCAGGTCCACCGCTACGTAGTTAAAATAAAAAAAAAATAAAAAAAATAAATAAATAAATAAATAAATAAACTACGTAGCGGTGGACCTAGAAGACGAAAACTACGGTGCGGTGGACCTAGAGCATGAAAACTACGTAGCAGTGGCCCTGGAGGACGGAAACTACGTAGCGGTCGACCTAGAGGACGAAACCGACGTAGCGGTGCTCCTGGTTACAGATAACGAAAGCGTATGTTGTGTGAAGACAACTCCCGGCGACGACGTCGTTAACACTCATAATTGTTGTTATTTTTCATTCGAAGCTGTCGAATTTTTTTATTTTTTTTCATAATAGTGAAAGCTTTATTATTTTTGATATAATTTAAAAATTATTACGATTCTTAATATAATTTGAAGATAATACATTATTTTCCACAAAAAATATTCTCACCTTGATGTTATTAAACTTTTTAATTACCTGCATTTCTAACATGACCTCGAATTACACCTCAGATTCGTTCACCAGATCCTTCAACAGAATCTGCCCAGATACATAAATGTCATTCTGGCCAGAAACTGTCGTCGAATTGATGAGGTATCTGGCCAGAAGATCTGACCAAAATCTGCCCACTCATCAGAAAACTCAACGGATTCTGGTCATATTCTGCTCAATTTTCTACCAGGGTCGAGATAATATTTTCAGCGCGATTCAGCTCCTAGAGCGATACCGTATTTTTCGAATAAATGAACTACGCCAGGCAGAGTTGTTTCGCTCATATAGCTGGTTGATCGTTCACGTATCGGAAGAAAATGGATTCCTGCTCAGGGAGCTAGAATTCTCGCTATCACAGCCTAACTTTTTTTTCAGTGTGGTTTTGTCTGGACTGTTTCCGGAACAAGCGCATCACCTCAGCTAATATTCTAAGTTTGAATCGGGGCTCTGTCTGTATCTATCCGGTTTGGGTCCCGCAAATCATAACGTGATTATCAATACAGCTAATATTCCAAGTTGGAATTGGGGCTCTATCCGATTTCGTGCCGTATCAGTTGATAATTACGTTATGATTTGCGGGACCGAAACCGGATAGATACGGGCAGCCCCCCGATTCCAACTTTGAAGATTTGATGTAAATTTAATGACTTTATGATTTGCGGGTACGAAACCGGATAGATACGGACAGAGCCGCGATTCCAACTTTGAAGATTTGATGTAAATATAATCACGTTATGATTTGCGTGACGGAAACCGGATAGATACGGACAAAGATTTTCAAAGTTGGAATCGGGGCTCTGTCCGTACCTTTCCGGTTTCCATGTAATGTACATTACTTCAATATTTTCTCGTAAGGCGGCGACCACCGCTTTCGATATTCTCGCGAGTACCACTTATCGGAGTTGGTGAGTATATATAGAGGCGGAAAATATCATCTATATACTTGAGAAAAAAAAAAAACGAAAAAAAAAACGAAAAAAAAAAACGAAAAAAAAACGAAAAAAAAACGAAAAAAAAGAAAAAAAAAAGAAAAAAAAAAACGAAAAAAAAAAAAAAACGAAAAAAAAAAGAAAAAACTTCAATTTTTTGAAAATGGATCCGGATAGAACCATACAGGAAAAATGCCTAGGGCGGGGTTACTTTCCGGATAGAATCCGATAGGAATGCTGACACGAGAAAATATTGGACCGTCAAAATTCCGGACAGGACCAGAAGTTTCCAGGTACACAAAAACCAGAACTCGGACGTATACAGGCGGATACAATTCCGCCTATCCGGTTTTCTGTCTGGGATTTTGAGCAGGGTTGTTATTATAAAAAAAGTTATTCATTATGAATTGAGCGTGTCTTTTTGGGAAAACGCAAACGACAAGTAAACTTTCAGGCAGACATAACTTTATCGCTCGTCCTCGCTCGTTCATTAGATTTTTTTTTTATTGGATTGCTTATCTCCCAACGAAAAAAAAACGTGGTCGACGAACTTGCGCATTTTTGCGCGAACGGAGATATGATTTTTTTTCTGAAGCCGTGCAAATTTCGACGTGGTATTTTGGTATAAGGGGGTTTTCGAGGTCGCTGATTTACATATTATTTCTGAACTTCTTTCATTTCTAGTTATTCGTTGAGGATGAATAAACATATGTCTTCAATAAATTATTGTGTACATTGAATAAAACATAGTATAATATGTCACAATATAGTAGTGTCACCTAGTATAGTGAGATCTTTTGTTTTCGCTCGCTGTTTATTCTATTCACGGGCTAGTTTCGGCTCCGAGGAATGTAATCCCATATTATTCACTGATTTCAGGAACTGCAGACATGAGAGAAGCACAGCAATTGACAAGGAAAGAGATATTCCGCATAATTAAGAATACTATTATGCTTCTCAAACTGTGGACGATGCAGCTCTCATTCTTGAAGCGCACGTCTCGTGCCAATTGGGCACGATGACACGGACATTGAAGACGACACTGACGTGTCCACTATACATATACCGATAGTGAATCTAATGACAGTGAATGTGACAGATTAATCCAATGTAGATGTAGTGTACAAATTAAAAAAATTTCATTTTCTTTTCTAATTTTCATGTTTAATTCATTTGTACCTAGTTCCCGCCGGAATCTTTCTGATTCTTATACATTGCCGATGCAACTACGATTAAAATATTTTGTTTATTTGAAAACAAACATCTTATTCGTAATTAGCGCAATGTAAAACCCCCAGATACGAAATTTCTCCGAAAAATAAGAATTTTATAAGATACTCGGTCGCCATATTGGATCCGCCATTTTTTTTTGCCAAAACTGATATTGGATTCGTTATCAGCGACCCCGAGAACCCCCGAGTAGAAAATTTCAAAGCCGTTAGACAACGTTTTGAGGTTTTGGCCAGCTTTTTGGGATTCTGTCCCACTGTGCGTAGGCTGTGATATAAGTCGAAATAAACGGCACGCCCACATTTTTCGATAGAAACCAAAAAAAAAAAAAAACCCGATTTCTTCCGATCAAACATACACTGTGAGAATTTTCCGTTCATTTTTACTTTGCATGGAATTCACATTTTACTATGGTGCATATTACTGGTGAACTTTGTTTACTCAATCCTAAATTCTATAATGGCCCATAGTAATTGATTACAGATGTCAATTTCTGTTCATTTAAAACATTATTAGGTTGTAAATAACTGTCTTGGTGAAATTTATGCATCTCGCAGTAATAAAGTTAATAAGTCAATAGCATATACGATATTGATTCTTGATAACTTTATTTCAGGTGTGCATTTCTGTTTACTTGCTTTTTTAGTTTTCATTTTTGTAACCAAACTTTTACATGCAAATAATCACGAAACAAAGAAAAAGCGCGCGTCGCTACTCACGCGCATCCGTTTACTATGGCCTCTAGTAAATATTCTTTGGTTCAATACGATATTTTCATATTTTTATAGTAAAATTCTGGATAGGGTCATTATAGTTCACCTTTAATATGCTCCCATGGTAAATTCTAGCGGGAAATTTTCACAGTGTACCAGTTCGAACTCATTACTCGTCAAACATCGGCTGCCAAAAGGGCAAGTCGATTGATAGCCCCGTTTCCGAGATATTCGAGAGAATAGACAGGCTGGTAAAAATCAAGTAGACCTCCCCCCCCCCCCCCCCCCCCCCCCTAACTGGGCGCCACACTTAAATCTTGCCCGGGGCGCCAGTGTTGCTAACGCCGGCGCTGTTTTCGAGATCGTAGAATCGTATAAAAAATCGTGAAGCGAATCAAAAATGGTGAGGGAAAAACATTGGTCGAGTTCATGTTGAATTCCCCATATATATATATTGTAACTTTTCGGATAGTGAGCGTCACTGAAGGTGACGCGAGCCGGTTGGTTATTGTGTTTTCTTTACTCGATTTATATTTTTATTTGAGACTTCTACTATTAATTATTAGCCGTGCCTATTACGGACTTGAGCTACCGCACAGTGGGGGATTTCGGCCGAAGTGTGGCCAAAATTCGAAAAAGTGATTTTTTTTTTTTTAAATGTATGACTGGTGGGGATCGGTTCAGGAATAACCCCTCTATTCAAAACCGTTAAACCCAACCCCCGATGACCTGTGGTTGCCGAGATATTTCAGTGTAAAGTTGACCCTCTGCAACGGCACATGATCGACGCGCGCGTCTACGAAATTCTTTACAAAGTTTGAAGTAATATTTACGCAAAGTTAAAATCACAAAAAAATATTGAAAATATGGCTGAGGTTCCTGGAGGTATGTAGAATATTATGGGTATTTTACTTTTTCTAAAAAATTGTCGCTCTGTTTGTTTATTACATATAACAATACATCGAAAAAGTGACTATTTATCTGAAAGAAAACTGACGAGACACAGACGAAAAGTACCAAATCCCGCGGAATCCCGCGATCATTCTGCGATTAATTCAAAGTATAAACTATTAGTAAATGACTCTGAAAGAGCTAGCGACCAGTTTTGACCGGGTTAGATGTTACGTATTTTATTAGATCAGCGTGTGCGCTCAGCAAAGGCCTCTGGCTCGGGCGCCATGCTGCCTTCCTGCCTGCTCGGGCGCGCAGCTGCAGGTCAGCTAGAACGTACATTATGTCTCTTCTCGGAACGGATTACGGAGAGGTAAAGGACAGTTCGTATAATTTTAGCATTTGAATAACAAAAGACTGTCCTTTTCTGCAAAACGTACTAATGTGAAATCAATTCTCGCAAAGGCACGTTCGAAAATTCAAAAGCATATTAAAATATAAAGAATATTTTATACACCTTATTTTCATCTCTAATCAAATCTTGATTAAAAAACTATATATGATGTAGTGTGCAAACAGAGCTTCATAATAGATGTTATTTTAACATCGCAAATAACTGTAATTATTTATGTATCCGTTTTTTTTTCAAAGGATCTCAGGATCAGGTCGTCGTTTGGACGCGGAAAAAAATATTTTCAATACTGCGTAACTGCATGTCATCCGAGTTCAATTCTGAATTGGAAAGTTCGGAGCATGAACTATCCGACAGCGAGGAGTATGACTCCGATTGAGTTTTGATACAATTTTTTTGAATAAAAGTAATTATCATAATCAATGGTCACCAAAATGTCTCAAATTTTTTCATAGTCAACCCAAAAACTCCTTCAGTATTTTTCAGCCATTTCCAACCAGTATTTCTAAGACCGAACGACGATATCTCGGGCGCCATTTTGTTTTTGAAAATTTTGATACCAAATTCGTATTCAGCGACCCCAAAAACGTATCCTAGCCAACTTTCAGCCATTTCCAACCAGTATTTCTAAGACTGAACGACGATATCTCGGGTGCCATTTTGTTTTTGAAAATTTTGATACCAAATTCGTATTCAGCGACCCCAAAAAGGTATCCTAGCCAACTTTCAGCCATTTCCAACCAGTATTTCTAAGAACCAACGACAATATCTCGGCCGCCATTTTGTTTTTGAAAATTTCAATACCAAATTCGTAATCAGCGACCCCAAAAACTACGGAATACTAAATTTGGTACAGTTCTAATCTTTTCCTGATTTATGGCCACGAATCGGCCCAAATCCCCCACTGTGTACCGTGTAGCTGAAGCCGCCTCCCCACAGACCTGAGTACGACAACGCACTAAGGCTGCACTCTACCCTCTTAACTGTTAAATATTAATTTAATGAAGTTAATTTATTCCCAAATAATAGCTGTGCCAGACCTGGGTAGATCGGAGATCCACCAAGGCTGTATCTAGCTTTCCGTTAAGATTTAAACTATAACCTGGAAATGGCGGAGGAAGGGGTTTGACATCTGATTAAATTGCTTTTTTATAATGATCAAGAATCTATTTATTCAATTATTCTAACCTACGGTTGCAACCCTACTCTATATTTACACGTTGCCTATGAGTTACTTACGTTAATACAATCTGTTATAACGTCTTTGCTATTTTTTTATAAATCAAGTTATCTGTTGTTTTATCTCTGATATTTCTACAATTGTTTAACAATATTCTTTGAAAGTATTCTGTCGTTGCCGAAGCTCTTAAATTTCGATAATTGAATTTCTGTGTGCAAATGAATTTATAAATTATATTGAAATTAATAGATGATTCTAACGGTTCATCGGAGCTCTATGCTCGAGATGACCAACAGGTGACTGTGAGTCTATCTGGTATCTACCCTAGAATAGCTAGTGAGCTGAGCGGCGCCTCGACTTTTATACCAGTCGTGACGTCACTCAGCTCGTCGCTGCTGTCGATCGTTCTAGACTGTTCTCGACGTTCGCAACGGCTGATGTTTGAATGCTGACGGTCAGGCCTGGGTTGCCTGAATCGTTACAATATATATTATTGTATCGCATTCTATGACTATCCATGAAAAACTACGGTGAACTACGGATATTTACTACAAATATCGCATACATCTTTTAGAAATTTTGAGAGGGTATATATGCTGCATTGCTGCATTGATGTAATTTTGGACCAAACCAATAATATATAAGAATGAGTTCCGTCTTCTGTCGTTGTGACTACGCAACACACTTTTTTTCAACTTTTTTCTTACAAATTTCTAAAAATAAAATTTAATATCATTGGTTTGTTTCGAAATTACATATCAATGATGCATACTACTCCCTCCAAATTTCAGAAAGACCAATCAACCATGCAACCTGTGAAATATCATATTAATACGTGGACAAAGTTTCACAGATTTCTTAAAAAAGTGATTCCATGGAGGTATGCTACTTTAAATCATTTTCAAATATATTCATATGTGTGATTTCATCAATTCCATGCAAACATGAAGAAGTTTTCTAGCTTTTCTCCTATATCGTTCCGATTTACGGGTGATGAAAAAATTTAAGCCAATGGTCTCAGCATAACCATAATGTTTTAAATATTTACAGAAAGATATACACGGAAAGAAATTTGTCGTGTATATCACTATCCCAGTATGGGCGTGAAGGCCATGCTGTATGGCATACCCCGGCTCACTCATTAGTCGAAAGAGTCTAAGCTGTAAATCCACTTAACCCGTTCACCGGCAGTAATCCTTTTAACGCCATTTCTTGGATTTTGGTAGGTATGAGTGGGGATATGCAAGTATGAAAAGACCTGGACGGTCTTACGCAGTTGTTGCCGTCCCAAATAGACCGCACACCCCTTAGTTCCTTTTATTTCTCCTGAACGCCGCCCCTACCATAGCACTTCCAGGTAAGGACGGGTGACCGTTTTCAGGTAGACCGAGGGGATTTCGGGTCGCACTAATTGTCACTTAGAGCTGGGCCTGCTCCGAAGAGCACAGTGAGGCCGGGGTATGCTGTATGGCAAAAAAGCCCTACCGCCCCAAACTCTACAACCAATATTTATAATTTTAATGGCGCGGTGAAAAAAGGACTAAAAATAGATTAGGCGGCGGCGGCGCGCGCGATTTCAGTCCTTTTTTCACCGCACAATTAAAATTTTAAATATTGGTTGTAGAGTTTGGGGGCGGTAGGGCTTTTCTGTAGGAAATTTTCTGTTCTTTTAGGATGTTTTTTGCGATTTTGAATATCCCAAATGTTTTTGAGATATTCGCAAAAAACCGAACTCCCCCTCTTTTTTTTTTTAATAAATTGTTCATAACTTTTGCAATTTTTTTCGGCCTTTTTTGGGACCCTTTCGAAAAGTTTCCAAATGCCTTTCCGAACCAAATGACACCTTGCCCATCATTTTTAGTGAATATATATACAAAAAACTTCTGAATAAAAGTCTGTTGACCGAACTATTAAAATGAATGAAAATCGTCGATACCATATACAGCATGGCCTTCATGCTCATACTGGCATAGTGATATACGCGAAAAATTTCTTTCCGTGTACTTGTCTTGGATTTTATTTCGCTGGAGCACTCTGCAATCCTCAATTTCTGATAAAGCACTATGATTTTGAATCCACAATTATCTCGACAATCCACTTCAGAATTATATTTATTATACTATATATGATATTTTAATGTAAATTAGCTTCGTACATATAGTATAGAGATCAAAATATATTAATTCATCAAACTAGCTAGACGTTTAATAACCAATTGCTAACAAACAATTTCCACACTTAACATACACCTAATCTAACAATCAAATACAGAGACAACACTTGGGCACGTCCGCTCGGTAACGCGTGGTAACGCGTCCGAAACGGAGTCCCTCTCATTGAAATATTTTAACGCTTATTACCTTGAAGAGCTTGCGGGTTCATGCAGTACATTTGACATGCACGGCGTCAACACTGCGATTCGAGACAGCTCTCCACATGCACCGGCTTGCGGGAATCGGGGGAAGGGAAAATAGATAAATGGCACTGTTCGGATTTACCCCGTGTTCGCAATTACCCCATCTTCCCCTACGCTGTGTTCCTACGGAAAGTATTCACTCGCGTATCGAAACCGGTGAAGAAAACATCTACGTTTTTTTTACACATCAGTTATTACACCGGTGTATAAAAGCAGTCGGAATTATTGTCCGGAGAATCAAATTGTGAATCAAAAGAAAAGACGAGACATGGCTAAATTTACAGTGCTATTAGTACTTTTGACCATCGGTCACCTGTCCCAGGGAAAACCATCCGTTCTCGAAGCGATGAAATCATTTCTAGGAATATCAGGTAAAAGCGATAATAACTATATAAAATATTTTTGGGCCATTTCACATGAAACGGTACGCCTCCAAATCAGCTCAATTTTTCATTTTATATACTTACCCTCATCAAATATAAGATACCTGCCGAATCCGATTCGATTATGCACTGTATAGAAAAATGTTGTATTCTATACTGTGACCAGGCCAGGTATGATTTGAATCGTGATTTGAATTATATCATTTGCGTTTTTCAATTATGATTATTATTTAATGATTCTTCCATTTTTATCTGGGTATCGTGTACGAATGCAGTTTCTATTATGCATGGATGAAAATGTACCAACGGGTGCTCTAAAATTTTCTAATAAATGAAGGCAGCTAGCGAATCAAATTTCATAGAACAGATTTGGATTGCTAGGATAATTTTATGTGAGAAACCGCGTCTTAGGCAACTTACTTTCTGTGACATGTCTCGTCGTCGTCGATACCGGATATTAAATATTTTTGCAGTCCAGACTAGTGGTTATACATTATCATTATTATCGCACTCATAGCGTACGAATTTCACATCTCTGTGTAACAATTTTTTTTAAATTACCCTTAAAACGGTACACTGGGATCCAATTGACCCCAGCCAAAATGTCGGCTGCATAGAATTAAGGTTCGATATCGGTCGAATTTCGGATAGCGGCCTAAAAAAAATGGTCCGGTGAATTTAGAAAAAGCCTTCGCCAGTAATTTTGAAATTGTTCAAAATTTTAAATGCTGCAAGCCGCATTGAAAAATATCGATTACAACGGAAATGGCACGTGCTCATTGCTCAAAGTCGACTGCGGTCCGCTAGACCCCTAGTGTACTGTTAATGATCGGCTAGAGAAGTGTACCGTTCTAGGCCCGAGAAAAAACGATTAGATATATTCGGATATAATTATATCTAATCATCCAGATATAATTATATCCGAAAATTGGCCCGATATAATTGTATATAATCAGATCTGACTATATATAGCTATATATAAATAGATATGTAAATTGTTGGCGTAAATATCTAGATATAATTATATCTATTCGACTAGATATGATGAGACACAATTGTATATGATTATCGGTGCGTTCCGAAATCAGCTGCATGCTGCTTCAGCCAGCAGCTTGGGTTCTAGACAAAACGATCATTACGTGAGTACACTAGATAAGTTACCGGTAAGTTCGCGGAAAGCATTCCGAAATTAAATGGGAGAGTGTGGGTAACTTTTTTTCGTGTAGCAACTGCTGCGTTACGGAATGATCGGTTGCTGGCTGAAGCAGCATGCAGCTGATTTCGGAACGCACCCTAGATTCGAAAATTTTGCTTTTTATTCCGTTATTTTTGAACAAAACAATTTCATTTTCCAATGTCTGAGCATTCGTAAAATATTGAAATTGGTAATTTTTCATCAATTTTCAAATAGATGATTGCATCTGATCATGCCGTATCCGCGATATGAACTTATGTATAATCGTGTAACGACAGCTATATCTGATTATATATATTTCCGCTCAAGCTTTCTTATAGATTTTATTCCGCTGTATATATAATTATAGATAGATCTATATCTGATTATGTATAGTTCCGCACAAGCTTTACTTGATTAGATCGAATCACATATAACTATATACGAACCTATATATGATTTTATATGGTTCCGTATGAGCTTCAACTGATTTATATCTAATTATATCTGACTATACATGGGCCTGGGTCTGACTATATATAGTTCAACATGAGCTTTAGCAGATCATATCTAATCATATATGGTTGTATATAGTCCTATATATAATTCTATATGGGCCTATATATGATTATATATAGTTCTGAGCAAGTTTCCATCGGTTATATCTTATCACAGGAGTCGGCCACGCCGGCTCGCCGAGCCAGCCCGGCTCTAAAGGTTGACTGTCCATCTCGCGTCTAAAGCGATTGGAGCCGCGCTACTAGTAGTAGCGCGACGATCGCTGGCTGTAGCCGCGCGTATGATTGTCAATCATGCGGCTGAAGGAATGAATCATTCATCTGGAACTTTGGAAATATCGGACCACCAAGATAAATTCGGAAATTTCTACTCAAAACCGCGGCGGCCAGCGATTTGACTGCTCTCGGAGCAGTCGAGCCCCGTGTAGAAATTTTCCCCGGGCGCTAATAAGGGCCAAGTTAATTTTCCACAATAATGTATAGGCCCAAGTTTGGTCACCAATATTGGGCCTATATCGATTTGTCCCGCTTTTTTGTTGTGGCCCCATATACGGTGTCCACTTTGGGCCCTACTGGCTGTCCAAATTGGCCCCAGTTTGACCACGCATATGGGGCCGAATTAAATACGTGGGACAATCCAACATTGGCCCAATACAGGCGACCTTACTTAGGCCTGAATAATATCGAGCCAAATTAACTTGGCCCCTGTTTGCGCCCAACAAAAATTTCTATACGGGATATATATAATATATATGGGCTATCCAAACTCGGAGCAACATTGGGTATAAAAGGTGGGCTATTATGGGATACCGAATTTGGGCCAATATTGGTTTTAAAATTATCCTGCGAGCCTGGATAAACCCTGACTCGGGCCAACTTTGGCAGAGGTTAGGCAAGCCTGGAAACAATCAGCGCAAATGCCTAATAAACCCCCGGCTTGGCCCAAGCTCGGCACAAGTCAGGCAAGCCCAGACAAAATGAGTCCAAATGCCCAGTTAACCAATTTTGGCAAAAATTAGACAAGCCTGGACAAAATGAGTCTGAATGCCTGGCTACACCCCGACTCTGCTATATCTAGAGAGATAATTTTTTCTCAGATTAAATGCTATTCTATTGCCCGACTAGTTAATTTCCGTAGTTACTTTGTTAGCGAGAAAGATTTTTAGACAAAATGGCGTTTACTGTAAGTTGACCGCGCCGTGGTAGATGGCGTCTGATATGGTTGACCGAATGCCTAATTAACCCCCGACTTGGCCCAAGTTTGGCACAGATTGGGCAAGCCTGGACATAATGAGTCTGAATGTTTGGCTAAACCCCGACTTGGCCCAACTTTGGGACAGGTTAGGCAAGCCTGGACAAGATGAGTCCGAATGCCTGGCTAAACTCCGACTTGGCCCAACGTTGGCACAGATTGGGCAAGCCTGGACAAAATGAGTCTGAATGCCTGGCTAAACTCCGACTTGGCGCAACGTTGGCACAGATTGGGCAAGCCTGGACAAAATGAGTCTGAATGCCTGGCTAAACCCCGACTTGGCCCAACTTTGGGACAGGTTAGGCAAGCCTGAACAAAATGAGTCTGAATGCCTAATTAACCCCCGACTTGGCCCAAGTTCGGGAAACGTTAGGTAGGCCTGGAGAAAATGAGTCTGATTTCCTGGCTACACCTCGACTTGGCCTAAGTTTGGGACAGGTTAGGCAAGCGTTGACAAAATGAGTCCGAATGCCTAACTAACCCCCGACTTGGCCCAAGTTTGGCACAAGTTGGGCAAGCCTTGATAAAATGAGTCTGAATGCCTGGCTGAACCCCGACTTGGCCCAAGTTCGGGAAAGGTTAGGTAGGCCTCGAGAAAATGAGTCTGATTTCCTGGCTACACCTCGACTTGGCCCAAGTTTGGGACAGGTTAGGCAAGCATTGACAAAATGAGTCCGAATGCCTAATTAACCCCCGACTTGGCCCAAGTTTGGTACAAGTTGGGCAAGCCTTGATAAAATGAGTCTGAATGCCTGGCTGAACCCCAACTTGTCCCCAGTTTGGCACAAGTTGGGCAAGCCTAGATAGAATGAGATCGGATGCCTAATTGACCCCCGACTTGGCCCAAGTTCTGCAGAGGTTAGGCAAACCTGGACAAAATGAGTCTGAATGCCTAATAAACCCCCGACTTGGCCCAAGTTTGGCACAAGTTGGGCAAGCCTCGATAGAATAAGACTGGATGCCTAGCTAAGCCCCGACTTGAGCCAACGTTGGCACAGATTGGGCGAGCCTAAACAAAATTAACTTGGATGCCAGAATAAACCCTACCTATGCCCCAGTGAGGCAACAGTGAGGATGCCTTTATAGTGGATGCCCTGTTGACGCCCAGAAAGGGCCTCTTTTCTAATTGGGACGCCCCAACAATTTTCTACACGGGCAGCTTCAGCAACATCACCTGGTAATGACTGATACTCATGTTTATAAGTTGATAATGTATTCGAAGCTCGCGCTCGCTGCCAACAACACCATGACTCTGCTCCGACCGGGCATCTCTCGTGTTGAGGATTTTCCTGTGTTGAACAATAATGGTGATATGTTGCCCATATTGCATTGTACATATTCTCAACGGAATCACAGTGTCTCCTGATTGCCAAGCCATAATAAACTGTCAACTTATCTATCATTTTACCAGTGAGCTTACCTTTTCCACTAAGTAATTTTTTTTGTATTTTTTTCCCACCTTTATCTACAGTTTCAGTATTTTTTTTCACACACTCTCGGAGTCGTGTACCCATTCTCTTTTGGACATGTCCAATACATTCTTTCTTGACCACTTCAATTTCACCGTAAGGCGCAGCTTTCAAAATCCCAGAGTATGTTTTGGAGTCACCATCACCAATATAATTTTTGTAACGAACGTTAAATTTTTCCATCGAACGCCTGAACATTTCAACGACCGCATCGACTTCCATTTTTCCTGCGGAACCGATATGATTTGCAGAACAAATATCTTTGTGACCGTCATACCATTCATTGTACTCTGCAGTATTCTTTTTCTTTTTCCTAAGTTCGCATTGTTTGCAGTACGAACTTTTCGCAACAATATCGAGAATTTTCCCCGTATAATATCCGATCAATGATGTTACTCCGTATAAAGAACTAAATCCCCGTTTTTTCCAGGTTCCATCGCCAGATATTGTCAATTCTTCACGATTTTCATCGCTTGGTTTTCAGAAATCGCATCTTTTTCTTCAGCACAAGCTTTTTGGAAAAGTTTCTCGGTGGCTATTTTCACACAAGAGTGAATATTATTTATAATCAGGTCATAAGTATTTTGCATTATACAAGCTGGCATGTCCATCAATCCACAAAATTTAGCTGCACCTTTCAATCCTAATCCGAGAGTTCTCGTGACAAATAAAAATCGTCTGTTTATCTCATAAGAATGCTTGACGAAGGGACTGGAGTTTATGGTACGAGCTTCACACTTATCACACAGTGTAACAATTTTGAAACCAAGTCCTCGTTGTGAACCTGTTTCAAATTTGACTTCTCCGTTACAAGATTTACATTTTACGTATTCACTTATTGCTGCAAACACTGTTATAAAATTCAAAATTCTATATTCAATAGAGGAATCACGGGGAACTAAAACCTCTTTCTGCATTTTAAATTTTCTCGCGGACGCACTAAAACTGCTTTTATCCTTCTCAGCTATTTTTGGATTAAAAACATTTTTTCTCTTTTTTGATCTCGATATTTGCACCTTGGTAGATCCTCTTCTTTTTCTACTACACTTGAGGGCCATTTTAAAACGCCTTAAAAATAGACCTTATTATTCTTATTATTATTTAGGGAACTCAACGGAGCTTTACTGCCGTAGCTAAGCGGAAGTTTTTTTTTTTTTTTTATTCAATTGAACATCAAGAAATTATCTCGACAAAAAATCAATTATGAACACCGACTTTTCAAAACACACGCGCCACCGCTACTTCGGAAAACTTCCGTTAAGCTACGGCAGTAGGGGAACACGGGGCAAAACGGGCACCAAATCAACAAAAAATACCGTGGTCGGAAATGATTTTTTATAAAATACGGCGACGAATTTTGGATCAATAATGACACCAAAAATAAAAAAATTTACATGAATTTTTTTTTCATTTTTTTTAAATTTAATTTAATTTTTTCATTTGTTGTATCATTATTGACCCAAAATATGTCGCCGTATTTTCTAAAAAATCATTTCCGATCACATCATTTTTTTTTTTTTGATTTGGTGCCCGTTTTGCCCAGTGTTTTCCTATTCCTTTCCGTTAAGTTTCCTTCCGTTCCGTTCCGTTCCGTTCCGTTCCGTTACATTACGTCACGTTCCGTTACGTTACGTTCCGTTACGTTCCGTCAAGTTGATCGTAATCCCCGCTGCTACTCCGGCCTCTACTCCACCTACTTTCCAACGCTCGGAGACGTCCTTACAAATATGCGTGTATCTCCAAGAATATTTGCCGGATCGATTTGAAATTTACAGATAATATACTCAAATATATGTACATTCCGAAAATGCAATAAAAAAAAAATGAATTTTTTCAAATTTCTAACTGCGTATAACCCCTTAAGTGTTTCACAATTAAAAATTTTTTTTTTTTTTCTTTTTCTTCTGCATCCAAACGAATGTCAACTTAACTTTACTCGGTCCCAACCTATGAAAATTGACAAAACCAGAATCCTCGATTGAAATTTAATAATATTATTTAATAATGTTATTTAAGAATATTCTTACCCTATTATGAATCAATTCCATTTTTTTTTTTTTTTTAATATATATATTTTGAACAACCGAATTTCGTTCGTGATCTTATTCGCTACTAATTAAACTATTGCAATACTTCATCATTTGTTAGTAATTGAAACGTTGCAATATTTTATCAGAATTGTCAAGCCTGCAATCGTGCCTATTGCAAAAAAGCAGAGCTTTTTTGTTAACACTGCTGGTTCTATTCAAATCCGGTCAAATAGGAAAATAAAAGCACTAAAGAAAAAAATCACACGGAAGGACATTTTTTAAAATTCTGAAAAAAATCTGAAAAATCCTTCACTTGATTTCAAGAATTTCGGCGTGTGGACCAGAGTGGGCGCTTGCTTCTATAAGTCATTCGCGATTTTCTTGAAAAACAAAAATAAAAAATTTGACGTAACGGTCAGTTTACTGTGGGCAGTTGCATGAACAGTTTTAAATGTTATTATGTATATGTAAGTATATGTAGTATATCGATACTGCAATTCTAATACGTCGTATCCCACATTTGGAAAATTTTTCAGGAGACGTTAAAAACGTTTCACGGTTGTAAATGAAAGAAAACTAGTAACTTTTTTTTTCTTACGTTTGTTTTAATACATAAGTAGTAATAATTCAAGTAGAAAAAATATTTTTGTTAAATTGTTTAATTATTATGTGGGTTACGACGTATTGACTGCTGCTGCATATGTGGGATACGATATATTGTCAATATATGTTTTTCATAAAATACAGCAATCGGCAGTAAATAAATAATCATGAATTATATTGAATTATATGCTACAATTACAGTAAAAAAATTATGCATGATTACCTTCTTACTCATTTTGGGAATCACTTCCTTAAAATTAACTTAAAATTAATAATATTAGGCGTGACTGTCACATCACAGCGCCGACTGAACCTACAAAATTAATTAATTAATTAATAAACATTTGAAAAATTGTTTAGGAGGCCATGGAAACGCTTCACTATTGGTATCGAAATGTGGGATAAGACATTTTAGAATGCGCGAAAGTCTGCGTGTGGGATACGACATATTAGAATATTTATTTGAAAATACTAAATAAACAATTTTACCTCTAAAATTTTTACAAAAGCTGCACACTGTTAAAATGATTCCATTTTTCAAAAAAAGTGAAAATGTCAAATTTTGTGGGATACGACGTATTAGAATTGCAGTATCGATATATGTATTGGGGTGATTTTTTTAAAACGACTATTTTTTTTTTTCAGTGCTCACGTGAAATTTGGTTGAAAATGTCGAAAAATAATTTCCCTGAAAGTTACAGCTCTTAATATTAATGTTAAGTACTTTCCCAAAGCGTGCGAAGATTTTCCATTTAAAATACACGTAAATCGAGCTTGTTTTTTTTCAAATTTCTATAACTCAGCCGCATTTCAAGCTATTACATTGGTCTTGATCTTGATTTACTCAGAATAAAATACTCTACAAAAGTGCCCCCGGCGGCCAAAGTGTAACTTGTACCGGTAACCGAGAATTTTGGGTAAAAATCAACTTCAGCGACCCGTATCAACTCACCAGTACAAGTTACACTTTGGCCGCACGGGGAACTTTTGTAGAGTATTTTATTCTGAGTAAATCAAGATCAAGACCAATGTAATAGCTTGAAATGCGGCTGAGTTATAGAAATTTGAAAAAAAAAAATCTCGATTCACGTGTATTTTAAATGTAAAATCTTTGCACGCTTTGGGAAAGTACTTAAAGTTAATATTAAGGGGGGGGTTTACCCAATCAGTTACCGATTTGTCTATTTTCTCCTAAACGGGGTAATCAATCGACTTGTCCTTTCGGCAGCCGATGTTTGATGAGTAATGAGTTCGAATTGGTACGTTTGATCGGATGAAATCGGGATTTTTTATTTTTTTTCGATCGAAAAGTGTTGGCGTGCCATTTATTGCGACTTATATCAAAGCCCATGCATCAAACATGTAAAATCGAGCTCTGTCGCCCGATTCTGTGAGGGATTCTGAACAGAACCATCCCAAAACATCTTTGTTTTCGACAACGATTCAGGAGACGCTTGGATTCCACGTTTTTGTGGTAATTTTTGCGATTGTCAGAGGCTGGGGGCGGCCATTGCCGCTACAGCTGCTGCAGCTGCTGATATAATGCGGTGGTCCCCAGAACACCCGTGAGATGTCACCGTAAAAGTATACTATACTATAGTAAAAGGATGAAGTTCAGATGGGCGCGTGGCGACATCTCACGGGCGTTCTGGGAACTACCGCGTTATATCAGCAGTTGTAGCGGCAATGGCCGCCCCCAGCCTCTGACAATCGCGAAAATTACCACAAAAACGTGGAGTCCAAGCGTCTCCTGAATCGTTGTCGAAAACAAAGATGTTTTGGGATGGTTCTGTTCAGAATCCCTCACAGAATCGGGCGACAGAGCTCGATTTTACATGTTTGATGCATGGGCTTTGATATAAGTTGCAATAAATGGCACGCCAACACTTTTCGATCGAAAAAAAATAAAAAATCCCGATTTCATCCGATCAAACGTACCAATTCGAACTCATTACTCATCAAACATCGGCTGCCGAAAGGACAAGTCGATTGATTACCCCGTTTAGGAGAAAATAGACAAATCGGTAACTGATTGGGTAAACCCCCCCCTTAAGAGCTGTAACTTGCAGGGAATTTTTTTTTCGACATTTTCAACCAAATTTCACGTGAGGACTAAAAAAAAAAAAAAATAGTCGAAAAAAAAAAATCACCCTAATATGCATATGTAGTATTAAATGTTACTATGTGAAATGTAGCCATTTAGCCTATTAGTCTAATTATCGAAAACGAATGAAATGGCCAGAAAAAAAAATCAGAAGAAACTTCGAAAAATTCGGAGTAACACTTAAAACTGTTCATGCAACTGCCCGCAGTAAACTGACCGTTACGTCAATTTTTTTTATTCTTGTTTTTCAGGAAAATCGCGAATGACCTATAGAAGCAAGCACCGCCGGCCCACTCTGCAAGTCCACACGCCGAAATTCTTGAAATCAAGTGAAGGATTATTCAGATTTTTTTCAGATTTTTAAAAAATGTCCTTCCG
Source organism: Tenthredo mesomela (assembly GCA_943736025.1). Lineage (NCBI taxonomy): Eukaryota > Metazoa > Arthropoda > Insecta > Hymenoptera > Tenthredinidae > Tenthredo > Tenthredo mesomela. Next base: position 41,551,673 of record OX031016.1, read on the forward strand.
TGTGATTTTTTTCTTGAGGGCTTTTATTTCCCTATTTGACCGGATTTGAATCAAAAAATCTGAAAAAAAAATTCAGAGTGCTTTTGAAAGATGGAACAATTATATGAAAAATTACGAACCAAATCAAAAGGGTAGAGGGTCAAACCCTGCGGTCGAGTTGGCGTGGACTGCCCCGTATATACCCTTATACCTCCTGAATACTCCACGTCCTGCACCTTCTTCCTCGTCGTCCTACCTCTGCTCCTGCAGGTTTTAGGTTTCGAATTTCTTTCGACACTGTATTAACGATTTTGGAAAGAAACGCATGATTCGTCGTATCAACTATCTATACGAATTATATATGACCGAAATTGAGAGTCAAAAACCGTTGATTATTTCAAAGTTTGAATAATAGTATATTGTGTGGCAAGGGATGAAACCACTGATATATATACTAACTGGATAGCCGACCGACCAAAATTCCTGTGCTCTATTGGGGCTCCAAGGCAGCCATTTTTATTGGCGCCATGCATACCGCCATCTGTCGGTTATCCCGATAGATTCGCATGACAGCTATTAATAAAATAATAAAATAATTTAATTTTTATAACACGTGCATGAAAAGTGGGGCGTTGCATGTCAGTTTAGCGGGACGAAAGTGGCTGAATGCATACCAGGGACGAAAGTAAGGTTGACGCATGCGCAGTCCACAATTATTTCACTTTCGTCCCTTGGGAACGCCCCGCTACTGACATGCACGCCCCACATTCATGCACTTATTATAAAAAATATCGTGCGTTACTATGGCCAACAGTTGCCGATTGCAACTCGTGTGATTGCAGCCCTCGCTTCGCTCGGGCGGCAAACTTCACACTCGTCGCAATCGCCAACTTTCGTCCCTAGCAACGCAATATACTATTAAGAGGATTGATAAGTCGAGAAAGATTTGGTCCCAAAACCCACAATATCGAAAATTGAGAACAAATAATCAAATTACCCAGCCGTGTCGCGGTACAAGGTTTATACTTTAGGATAGAATTAACCCTAGAACTACAAACCCATTTTTTCTATACCTTTAAACTCCAAACTGAGGTAAATATTTACCCCACGCGTTTCTTGTTCGTAAAATTGTTCTGAAAGCAGTAATGGGACTCGTGAGTACATGAATTTCTTCGTTTTTTCATGCAGAAGAGAATGTTGAAAAGCAAATTCAATTTCATTGTGGCTTTTTCGATGAAAAATCGATTTAAATACCTGAAAATGCTAAGGAAACTGCCAAAACGTCATTTTTCAGAGTTCGCCTGGGGTAGATATATACCCCGGTTTGTAGTTCTAGGGTTAATTTCACTTACCTGTGAAAATAACATTTTGATTTTTCTTCTGTGCGTGACAGGCAAGCTACACATTTAGCCATTTTACTAATGTAAAATATTTATTGAACAATATCAGTGCGACCTGTCAAAATTTGAAAATCATGAATTGATAGGTAGCTTGATGCGGCCAAGCACAGATGGCGATACACGTGGCGCCAAAAAAAATGACACTCAACTGGCCTCACGCTTCGGCCTATATTTCATACGCGATCGGCTATCCAGTTATAATATATATCAGTGGATGAAACAGTATGAATGCAGTATGAATTCATGTTTCATCCCGTGTCACACACTTGCCGTGTCTCAATTCGCACAAGTCCGGTCTCGGTCTCGGTCTCGGTCTTATACGCCATTGCGATTGCACTCGATCTGCTGCATACTCTGGTGTCACCTCGCTGTACTACCTCTAAATATGCAACGCTTGGCAGTTATATTGTATGTGTAGTTCATGGCACAACTAGCCGATGCGCGAATTTTTTGAATTGTTTAAAAAATAAAATAAGGAAGAAGTAAAAATAACACGAAGAAGAAGCTTTTAAAATATATTAGATTGAATACATTCTACTCAATAAAAAGGTGCTAAGGTAAGAAATACGCATACCAATAACAATTTTTCGAATGATACGTCCGATTAAATAAAAATAAAATAAATAAATATAATTAATAATTAATCAAGAGACTCGGTAGAGTCTCGCGCCAAGTACAATAAAAAAAATAAAATTATCATAAGGTAAATATATCTGTATACGCCACGCGAGACTCGACGAGTCTATATACCCGTACGGGAGCTATTCGTAGGAGTGGGGAGACCGTACTTTCCTAATTTCTTCAGTTTCGCGATATCCCGGGGATTGAAATAATTATCTCAGGATGTAGGCCCGAAGAGCCCTTCACTTGAGTCCAACTTCAATTGAATCAAGCCACGGAAAGCTGAGATATGATTAACTTAAGTTTCTGAGTACCCGTTTCGTCTGAAAATATATCGTCTCCTTCAGGGCCGGCGAACCCCCTATGGTTTCGGTGGAGCACTCCATATCTCGGATTTGGCTGGGTATGGAATTCCATACCTCAGAATTCCGGCTCAATTTGTATATTACAGAAAACACCTCGTTTAGTGGCGCGGCCCATCGCAAAAAAAAATGAAATATCGTGTGACTCTGCACACCTCTGAATTTTCTGCATTACGTTGTGGCATTTTTCGCGCGATACATTTTGTAGTATGCGGATTCCCGCGTCAACACGCTTCTAGTGTAGATTCGAGGAGGCTTGACCCCGTATACTAGATACTATAGAATTGGTTTTATAAGATGATAGATTCATAAGATATTTTTATGGACGATTATATTAAGTCAAAAACAGTAATTATAATATAAATCGCGTCCCTGATGCCACAGCTTTTCAGCATACGCTGTATGCCTTCATGGAATTAGGAACGCAGAATGTTTATTAGGCCTGGCAGAAAAAAAAAAATTTCGACTCACAACTTGAAACATTATAGTCTTGAGTCTAATAATGACTTTGTCAAAATTCGGGCTCCGTCGGATAATTTTAAGTCGTCGCCCACTGAGTCTCAATATTTGCATTTGATTACCACGCCAAAAATGACTTTTCACCATTCAAAGCTGTTCTAAAAAATTCAAGTTTATTTAATTTCTTTTCATTTTTCAGCAGTTTTTTTTTTTTTTTTTTGATTTTCTTTCTTCTTTTTTCGAGCATCCGAGATTGGGTTCAACATAGAATAAAGCCGCACAGAAATCTACACCCCCCTCGATCGCCTAGAATTTTTGAAAACAGCTTTGAACGGTAAAAAGTTATTTTTTACGTGTTAATGAAATGAAAATATTGAGACTCGATGCGCGATACTTGAAATTATCCGACGAAGTCAACATTTTGACAGAGCCATTCTCAAACCCGAGCTAATGTTTCGAGTTGCAAGAGACGACATCAAAAAACAATTTTTTTTTTCGCCAGATGTAACGTTTATGTGCAATAAGATTAAAAAGAACACAGAGTGTTATCACCCCCCCCCCCCCCCCCCCCCCCCTCTCCCCCCGAACATATGACAGAACTCCACACTTCGGAAAATTTTACTTCGCCGGCCCTGGTAGCCAACCATTTGAAAAGGTTTTCTTAGACATAGTTGGGCCCTTACCGACTACAAAGTCAGGTCATAGTTACATACTGACACTACAAGACGACCTAACAAAATATTCCCAAGCCTACCCACTCCGAGCTGCCACCGCTGAACATACCGCAGAAGCTTTCATACGAAATTTCATATCTAACTACGGAGTACCACTATCAATCCTCACAGACCAAGGCACAAATTTTATGAGTGACCTGTTCACCCAAGTCACAAAAATACTAAAAATAAAAAAGTTAAATAGTACTGCATACCACCCGCAAACCAACGGGGCGCTCGAACGCAGCCACGGCACGTTAAAAGATTACCTTAGGTGTATGTCTACTACAAACGACTGGAACGAAACACTCCCAATTTATATCCTCGCGTACAACACAACACCTCATACTACCACTAAAATATCACCTTACGAACTTATATTCGGACAGGTAGCCAGAGTACCTTGTAGTGTGCCTCACGATCCTAAGGACGAAACATATAAAGAATATGCTCAAAGACTCTCAGAAAAATTGATGAACAGCCAAGCCCTCGCGAAACAGAACATAGATAAATCCAAAGAAAAATCCAAGGCCTATTATGACCAAATTACTCGACCACAAAATTTCGAAATTGGGGACTTAGTACTGATGAGTAACGAAACTGCCGGACCATTAGACCCAAAATTTCTGGGGCCATACCCCATTACTGATCAAATTAATGAAGTGAACTATGAGGTAAAAATCAAAGGGAAGAACAAAATAGTACATGCAAACAGATTGAAACCATACCACAAGTCAACTGATCCAATAGAACCGATTCAAATAGAATATGGATAGGGATCATAGAGAATAAACATACGTTACACACTCGAAGAAATTTACATGGAACTCAACAAAATATTGCTGTTCAACCATGGGAATTTCTTTCAGTGCACTCTATCCCGCACGGAAATATATATATGCGAAAAATATATGCGAACATAGATGTGACATATTTTTTTTTTGCGCCTTTTTATAATTTTTATAAGTTTGACATAAATGTCGGATATTGGTCGGATATATGTCAACATAAATGTCGCGGCATGTATGTCGACATAGATGTCGACATAGATGTCAACACGATTTGATATAAATGTCGGATATATGTCAACATAAATGTTGCGGCATGTATGTTGACATATATCCGACATTTATATCAAATCGTGTTGACATCTATGTCGACATCTATGTCGACATACATGCCGCGACATTTATGTTGACATATATCCGACCAATATCCGACATTTATGTCAAACTTATAAAAATTATAAAAAGGCGCAAAAAAAAAATATGTCACATCTATGTTCGCATATATTTTTCGCATATATATATTTCCGTGCGGGATTCGTTCTTATTAGGAACAATTATGTGGCTATATAACAGCTGAGGAAAGCTTTGTAATCCTCACCTGGAATATTGATTTTTAATATTAAGAATAACTATGTGTAATCAAGTAAACGGCTGAGAAAAGCTTTTATAAATTCTCATCCGTACAGAATAATATTGTAAGCGTTCTTATTAAGAACAATTAATATTTAGAATAACTATATGTAATCAAATAAACGGCTGAGAAAAGCTTTTATAAATTCTCATCCGCACAAAATAATATTGTAAGCGTTCTTATTAAGAATAGTTATATGGCTATATAATAGCTGAGGAAAGGTTTGTAATCCTCACCTAGAATATTGATTTTTACCGATGAATATTTTGCTTCGCTTCACATTCATTCTTAAGGGGGAAGGTGTTATAATCAAATCATTGCTATTTAACGATAAATTCAAATACTAAAATTTTAGACAAGATCGGGATGTCTCGCCTTCTACCGAAGACAAAACATCGCGATACCAATAATTCTCCATTTCATTATTCTTATTAATCTTCAGTTTCTGCGAACTACAGTGGAGAGTAGTTCAAGATTATACACCTTGCCTTTTGCGCTCATGCCTTTGAGACACTTTAACGGCGTCCTATACGCCTATGCTAAAATACCTTGCGTCAGCATCTCGCTGACGATGGGTAGCAACGTAAGTTGCCACATTCGGACTTTACTCTTATTCTAAACGCCAAACAGCTTGTATCAATAATAAAGCTCATTCAAATTTGTCTTCAAAACCAATTAATTTGTTATAAACCCGTCCCCACACAACATTGGCATCATTTGGGATTTTTCAAAATTTAAAGATGATGAAAAAAAAAAAACATTCTTAAAAAAAATTACTGAAAACAAAATCGTTTGTCGGAAAAAAAAACAAATTTAAAAGGAAAAAAATCATTTTTCGGAAAACTTATTTTGCATTTCATCACTAGTACTCCTATTGTAAGCTCTCTATTATGATTTATGGGAGTATTGCGCACAATTGCAATATATATTATGTCTGATTACATACTAACGTAGGATATATTGATTATATCAAGGTTAAGGGGGCATCTACACCTTTGAATTTTCAAAAAATCGTTTTCGTTTTTATAATTTATTTGGAATGCTAGTGATACCTACTCTACCTGAAAATAAATCGGCGTCAGAAAATGTAGAGGATTCAAAAAGTTACAGCCATGAGAGTGCCGAATTGCGAAAAAGCGCTGGGTGCTTTCCAATTAGAGCGCACTGTGTCACACAGTGCGGCACGGTTTCGCACTGTGTCAGGGCGCTTGTTGGAACAGATTTTAATTCTCAAAATCGACACTAGAGTGCGTGCACATAATTAGTTTTACGATATACAGTCGAACCTCAGGCACTGACAACTCGGGCACTGCTTTACCTCGGGTACTGACAGCGATCTTACCTCAGGCACTGACAGCTTTATAGCTTCTCGCTAGGGCCGTCACTGAATGGTGCGCTTCGTAGGGAGGCCTCAGTCTCGAGGCTACATAACCTCCAATCCAACTTGTCAACCGGCAACTGGCAACTGGCGCCTGTTAATCATTATGCCTCATTACGGGATCGTGCCGTTGTGCTTTAGATATGTATGTAGTGAAGTTGGAAAATATTAGTACATGAAAACGGTTATCATCAAATCTTGGTGAACATTCTTCGGCGAGAAATTATTGTAGTAGGCAGAAAAAAAAACATTAGGCCCCGATTCGCAATAACATGACTACGGCCCTGGCCCAACGACGCTATTGGTTCGCGGGAAAGTTAGGTTATTTTGTCAGTACCCGAGGGAATGTTTCCCGAGCTCTGTCAGTGCCTGAGGTTCGACTGTACATATAAGTCTAGGTGTGTTACATGATCCGTGTCGAAATTCTTTCATTTTCTTCTGCGGGATGTTTAAATTTAAACTTTTGTTTTTTTTTTCGAAAGGAAAATGTCCGCCTGAGCAGTTCGTTCACAGACTTTCTTCCTTGATTTTCGCACACAGTATTAACCATACTCAACCTTATCATCTCAAATTGCCGTAAACTCGACAGCTTTTTTACGGCCTAGTCGGCTCAACTAAACTGACGCTTAATTAATTCGACTTCATCACGGTTTTAAAGATCTTAAGTGCCCGTTCAAAAAGTGACCGTTACAACTCTTTCACGACCCGGCAAGAATCGCTTACACGAACAAGGACTTCCAAACGAAGTTAAGGAGAGAGGCTCCGGACCTGGGACTCACGGAAGAGGATCCTGTCTTTCCTAGGTGACGGTGCTCCTACCAAAGTAAGGCTCCTTTCCTTGTTTTTGTCAAACCATTACCATGTCAGTTTCGGGAAAAGTTAGAAATCCAAAGAGAGGATTAGACGAGGGTGAGGGCGGGAAGGGGAAGGACCAGAACTCGGATTCTAATCCCAAGCCTGTTAAGACTAGAGTGGTCTCTCCTCCCCGGCTTAGCCCTCCTCCTTCAAGACTCCTCGAGAATCGGTACAACGAGGCAGACTCTGGGCCTTTTTTGGTCCAGGTTTACGATACCAGAGGTCTTAGATTAGGCGGGCTACATATAATGAGCCTAGGACAAAAATTCAAAGGTCACAACGCTGGCATCACAGACATGACTGCTTCTGGCCAAGACAGAGTTAATCTCACCTTTGCAAACTACAAGGACGCAAATCAGATGGTCGAACGGGTAATCCGACTCGTAGATCCCAACTTCGCGGCTTATATACCGGATAGCGCTATTCTTAAGGTTGGCCTTGTCAGAGGCGTTGATCCGCTTCTGACTGAGGAAGACATCAGAGATAACCTGGAAATTTTGGGTGATCCTGGGGCCACAATAGCCCGTGTCGAGAGAATCCAACTCATGGAAACTGACTCGAACGGAGACAGGGTTAAAACCAATTCCACCAGAATCAAAGTTTTTTTCAGATGCCAAAATCTCCCCACTAAGGTTTCCATTTATTACATCACCCGTGATGTCAATATTTTCTTTCCATCGGTTAGATTATGCCGCAATTGTTCTAAATACGGGCACGGGGATAGACAATGCCTGGGTAAACCCAGATGTATTAGATGCAGCATGGACCACGACGAACGTGATTGCAAGGTCACCGAGGAAGGGGACCGCCTTTCCAAATGTCCCAACTGCGAAGGTCCCCACCGGGCTACCTCTAAGTCCTGCCCGGTTTATCTAGCCAAAAAAAAGACACTAAGCGATAAGATAAAAAAGGCCAACGCCCACCAACACCTACAACAGCGGGTAACACTTAACTACACTTCCCACGCATCCAACCAATCTCCTAGCTCTTTCGCCGAAAGGGACTTCCCCCCCTTGCGCACTCACAAGAATCCTCCAACTTTTCAGCCTACCATTAAATCTACTCCTTCTAACACCTCTCAGCACAACATACCTCCCGGAAAGGCTCCATCATCTATTGAGCTCAGTCAGGACCTTCATGCGGAGTTTATGCCGGATGACGACTCCAACGCTGAGCTTAACTCTTCAGGCGACCAAACCCTTACAGAAAACCCTACTCACAGCCAGCCTGCCACAACGTTTAGCGCAGAGCAAATAATGATAATTAAACATCTAATAAGATCGGAGATTAAGAAGGCTGTGTCCTACTTTTCCTCTCATATTCAAGAGTCAATAACCCAAAGAGTAGAGAACCCGGAGATAGTCCTGGATATAATAAGTTCATCGGAGACTGCCTACATGGCGGGCAAACTAGGTAGACACAATGACTGATTCAATTCGCATTGCTCAGTGGAACATAAGAAGTATCTTTAGCAAATTACCAGATTTTAAAAACTTTGCCACAAAATTTGACATTATTTGTTTATCTGAGACATGGCTCAAACCTCACCAAAAGGTGTTTTTAAAAAATTTTAACGTGGTAAGGAAAGATAGGCCCCTCGGTAACACGGGAGGAGGCGTTGCTTGTTTCATCTCTAAAAATATCCAATACAGAAGTATACCAGTCCCTGATATCAATCTCAAGATCGAATGGATCATGCTCGAACTCAACATCTCAGACAAGAAATACCACATTTTTAATCTATATAGACCTCCCAATAGTTACTTGAGCACAATCGAATGGTCCAGGTTTTTATCCACTCTCGAGGGCTTCCCCAATCTAGTAGTCTGCGGGGACTTTAATGCCCACCATAAAGACTGGGGTAGTGACCTCAGGAATCATGACGGAGATAACTTAGCTACCGCAGTCAGCGACTCTTTTTTTAGCATCGTGAACAACGGCTCCGCAACTAGGATGCACATAGATTATAATGTTAACAGTTGCCCAGACATTACGCTCGCTTCTCCCGACGTTCTCACCTCCATCATGTGGTCAACGGACCTTGACCCGTTAGGCAGCGACCACTATCCAATCATTATTAAAATTGACCGACTTCCCCTCTTTAGAATTAAAACCAGACAAAAAATCCATACCAACAAGATGGACTGGGGGATATTCTCCCAAGAACTTGAAAATAGATGTACTGTAATGGAGGTCTCAGCTAACAATTTCATCTGCGCCTACGAAATTTTCACCAATAATGTTAAAGACTCTCTTCGGGTTGCTGGGGCCAGGTTCCCGGACGACTCGAACGCTATAGCGCCTCGTGGTTCTCCCGCACCCGCTCCTTGGTGGAATCAGGAGTGCTCCCGTAGGGTTGAGGAGAGGAGGGCTGCATGCGAAGCATATAAAAAAAACATGTCAGATGCCACCTACGACCAATACATCAAAGTCTGTAAAGACACCAGCAAATTCCTGGACAAAGCCAAAAGAAAAGGGTTTCGGTCCTTTTGTAAAACTCTCAATCCTGGCACTCCTTTGGACAAGATCTGGGGGCCTATCAAGGCTTTCAGATACAGAGCTAACTCTCCATCCTCCTCTAGCGCGGTCAGTACCCACGATCCTTCCTTAAACACAGCTTTTAACAAAATAGCCCCTCCGTTCGCAGAAGAAGAGGGATTGTTCCCTCGGAATGACTCTCAGGCGGCGGAGTCGCTTTGTCGAGCTCCGATCACTAAGGCAGAGCTTGATATTTCCGTCGCCAGAGGCCGCTCCAAATCTGCCCCGGGTCCTGACCTTATTTCGTATGAAATGATCCGCAGTTTCTCCTCCACGGCTAGAGCTACCCTATTAAAGATATATAACTTCATACTAACAGAAAACAAATTTCCCACCGACTGGTCCAATTACGTTGTTTGTTTTATACCAAAACCAGGAGGGAAAGGTGTTCGACCAGTCTCACTGTCTTGCGCTTTACTTAAGACCCTCGAAAGGATCATTAATGATAGGCTCCAGTGGTGGCTGGAAAAAGAATCTTTGCTTCCCAACAGTTTTTACGGCTTCCGAAAGCAAAGATCTTGTACAGACAATATAGCGGTCCTGATCTCGGACATACATATGAACTTTATAAAACAAAATTTCCTAGCCGCCATCTTTATAGACATAGAAGGCGCCTTCGACAACGTCATACCCAATATTCTCATACAAGATCTAATTCAACTTGGCATTCCTTACAATATTATTATGTTTATCAAGAACATCATCTGGTCCAGGCGACTCTCTGGCTCCTTCCAGGGGATTGATCTTGGCACTAGGACTGCTTTCAAGGGCCTCCCCCAGGGTTCTATCCTAAGTCCCATTCTATTCAATCTTTATATTAGAAATATCCTCCTCCACATTAACGACCAGACAAGAATTCTGACATACGCGGATGATGTGGTGGTGTACTCCTCAGCGAGCAGCCTACCTGATGCGCTCGGGGAGTCTTCTGCGTCCCTCAATAGCCTGAATTCCTGGCTGATGGCCAGAGGGCTAAGGATCGCCGAGGACAAGACACACCTCTGCGTCTTCACAAGGAAAGATCTCGGTCAAGGACCAGTTTCCATAAATTTCAATAACTTTCGGATCCAAAACTGCCTCTCAGTCAGATTCTTAGGGGTGTTCCTGGACACCAAGCTTAACTGGAAGACTCAGATAGATATCACCAAAGCCAAGGCTCTCAAAGCTACCAACATTCTAAAAGCCTTAGCCGGTTTCAAGTGGGGGGCTCACCCCTCCACTTTATTAATTGTTTACAAAGGCCTAGTACGGGCTATCCTGGACTGGGGCAGCATATTTTACCAGGGGAGCCCACGAGGTTCACTAGAGTCACTCGAGAGAGTACAATTTGCTGCGCTCAGAGTCTGCCTAGGGTGCCTAAGAACTACCCCAACCAACGTGCTGCTTCACCTTGCTGGAATTCCGCCCCTGGAATGTAGAAGAATTTTCCTCTCAAAAAAATATCTGGCCAAACAATCCTCCCTCTCAATCAGCATGATTATCCCAAAACTCCTCTGGATCCACGAGAGATCACAAACTACTCTAGTTAAACAATCAGCTCTCCCGCCTTTATTTAACCTTTGGCTAGAAACGAAGAACTTTCTTTCCTCTGTAATCAAGGACAGGCTTCCGCCTATATACAACTTGGACTATCCCTCCCTGTTCGTCCCAATCTTAACAGACACCTCTCTTGGAGCTTCACTCAAAAAAAGGCCCCCCGGAGACCCAATGCCCTTATTCAACGAGCTCTCCTCCAACTGTCTTCCAGAAGCGATCCACATCTTTACGGACGGGTCAAAGGCCTCGAATCCTCCCAGATGCTCCTCAGCGTTGGTGAGCTCCGGTCTCCCTATCCCTCTGGCCTTCAGCCTAAACCCCTCCTCCTCCATCCTATCCGCGGAGGCAAATGCCATCCTACGGGCGTTGGAATTAGCTAAAAAGAAAGACTGGAAAAAATTCATAATATTCTCAGATTCTCTTAGTACGGTCAAGGCCCTAAGCATGTCTGGCCCCAGAATCAGCCAAAACCCATACTTGATTTCCATCAGACAACTTGCCTCAGAACTATAAGGCAGGGGGTTCGTTTTTATCATTGCTTGGATCCCGGCCCATCAGGGCATAGTGGGCAATGAGAGAGCAGACTCCGCTGCTCGGTCCGCTTTGCAGATTAATCCCAGTAGCTCTGCGAAGATCTACTGGGATGACCTATCATACCTTTTTAAAAAAGACTCTCTAGACAAGTCTGTTACCATCTGTAGGGAACAAGGTCGTCTCAAGGGTACTACGTATACAGATCACTCTCCTGCCTTTTCATTCTCGCCCTGGTTCGCGGGTCTATTTATTGATAGGAAAAGGATAACCCTCATCAATAGGATCCGCGCGAATCATCACTCTACCAAGGCCCACCTACATAGAATAAAGATTACAAATAACCCGGCATGTGAGTGCGGTAACCCATCCGAAACAATTGATCATCTGATTTGGGACTGCCCTAGATTTGCACAGGCACGAACCAAAGTATCACCCTTATGGGCTAAACTCAACATTGTCCGAAATTCTGACATACAAAACATTTTTCTCACTAAGCCTCTTAAAATCCAACTCGCCTTATGCGACTTTATTATCCGAAACGACATGTCAATATAACTCCACACACGTCAACTAACCATATATGTATGTATGTCTATTGTCCGTCTACGTGTAGCGTCCAACCTCTAAACACTGGTTCAATCCACGTCGCTCTCCGTACTCGGGTCACGCAACGCCACCTACCTCAAGACGGGCACACCATGCTCTCCATGGATACAACAAGAGCCCAGCCGACAAAACCACTGCACGGATAAACTCAAAAAGCCTAGCCAACAAATCATAACGATCTCTGACTAAATCACAAAGCAACTAATCTGGGGAAAAAAAAAAAAAAAAAAAAATAAAGAAATGAATAAAAAAATGAATTAAGAAAAAATAATAAAAATAAGAATAAAATGAAAACTCTGTATTTTTTGGTGCTTGCCCCCTATCACATTCAGGGGGATATATCCATATAAGGAAAAAAAAAAAAAAAAAAAAATTTAAACTTTAGCAATACATAACCAATTGAAAGGAACAAGAAGGGAAGACGATGTTTAAGTTTTAATATTTGCGACTACGCAAAAAGCCTGAAGAATAAGAAGAAAAAGAAGGGGTGTTTAAGAAGATTTTCCTGATATAAAGTACAATCTAAACCGCGTCTGGCTTACTTCCCATTTGGGTATGAGCCTACCAAGCAGCAGAAGTAGAAGACAAATTCTTCAATTTAAGTGTGTGTGGAATCCTCGACACGACTGAGCACGGTATAAACTAAATGCAATCATATTTCAAAAGTTTATTCGATTCTAACTTGATTGGTTTTTCTTTTACAGATGCACAATCGGGAAATTGTATTTTCTTTAATTGAGTCAGTGGTAGTTAGTAGTAGCCACAGTTCGACAGAAAGTAGTACTTTAGATGAATCCAGTACTACATCCAATGATAGTTGGATAAGTACTGATGAGGATGAAAATGATATACTTCTTCCTTTGATGCGTCACCTGATAATTGGATATAAGCGTCATCGAGTGAAAGAATACCTGGCCATTGTTGATTCTTGGACGGAGTTAGAATTTAAAGAGCATTTGCGATTATCAAAAAGAATTGTTAATCAATTGATCGGAGAACTTGAAGTATCAGGATTCATGCCACAAAATTGTTTCGGTATGACACCGATTGCAGCAAAACTGAGCTTCATCGTTTTCTTATGGTTTGTGGCTAATACAGAGCCATTGCGAACTATGGCTGATCGTTTTGATGTTTCATTATCGTCTGTATTCCGAGTAATCCGTCGAGTACTGTCGTGGATTTTAACAAAATTGGATGATGTAATCAAATGGCCACAAAACCACGACGAAATTATTCAAATTTGCGATGGCTTTTATTCTAAAAAAGACATTCCAGGTATATTAGGTGCTATTGATTCGACCCACATTCGCATTGAAAAGCCTTTAGAAAACGACATGGACTACTGTAACCGTAAAAAATATCATTCAATCAATTTACTAGCGGTTGTTGATTCGAAAATGCGATTTACCAATGTGTATTGTGGTGAGCCAGGTTCTCTACATGATGCTCGTGGGCTTAGAAGATCACCTCTGTATGAAGTAGCCACTGAAAATTCAGAAATGCTATTCCCAAATAATACATTTATCATTGGTGATTCAGCATATCCATCATTGCCTTGGCTCGTTCCTCCTTTTCGTGATAACGGCCGTTTAACTCCTCAGGAACGAGAATTTAATTATTTGCATTCATCCACCCGAATGGCCATTGAAAAAGCATTTGGTGCACTCAAAGGACGATTTCGACGAATAAAATTTTTCACAGAATACAGAAGTACGAGTTTTATTACTGATAGTGTAATTTCAGCGTGTATTTTACACAATTATTGTATTAATCAGAATGATACATTTGATAACATTGAAGATATCGCTCAAGAAAATGAACAAAACCACCTGCAGGAAGAGAATAACTTTAATGAACCCGAGGTTGATGATAGAAATATTGACAATAGAAACGAACGTCATCGCAGGCCATCATTATTTAGACACTTGTTTCCGGATATATGAACTTATTCTACGCTGAGCCCATTCTATAAATGCTCAATGGTAAAACTAATGAAACGGATTCTGAGCCGGATATGGTGGACAATTCTAGAAACAGCCAATGACGCTCTGGATTACAAAAATTCAGAATGCCGATTAGCTGTTTCTTCGGTTGTCGAACACATCTGGCTCAGAATCAATTTCATTAGGTGTACATAACGATATTATAATAATGTATAATGAAATTAGACACTTCTTCATTTGTGCTGAATGTATCCTATGTATGAGGTTGAAGTTCGTAACGTTAACGTAACAGAATATTCGTTCAATAAATGCAATATTTCGTGATTTAAATGTTGTTAGAATTGTAAAATATGCCAGATAAACATGTTTCACACAATTTGAGGAATCATGCACCGTTCTTGATCCATTTGAAACGTTCGAGCATTGAATTTGAGAATTTTTTGACAAATCCTCTGTTGCATTAACGTTACGAACTTCAACCTCACTCCTATGTATCTATATTGGTGAAATATATTTAATAAAAAAAAAAAATTAATGGAACTATTCCATCCTTTTGTGGTGCAATTTGACCTATAAAATACAATAGTAACTCTTCAAATCTGGAAGATTATTTTCTATCAATCTGATTGTAAGTCTGTATCACTTTTCTTATCTGTAGTATTCAGAAGCTTTTTGAGTAGTTGGCATTTTAATTTTTCAATTTCCAAGATTTCATCATGTCTCTTATCTTTATATTTCATTTGTTTGTTCGCTAATGATTTTTTAAGTTCAATCTCCGTCTCACGTATATCTAGTTGTCTTTTTTTCAATTGTAGAGCATCTGTTTTTACCTTTACTAATTTCTCAGATCTTTCTTGACGGACCTTCCGGCTTCCGTTCAATTCTCTCAAGTGTTGTGCAAATTGATCTTCCAAGTCTGCTTTGACTTTCGCCCTTGCAGATCCTGTTCCATGCTGTGGTCTATTTTTTTTTTTCTGAAGAATCTGGTTTAGATAAGACGGATGATTTAATATTTTTAGATTTTTCATTTAATCGGTTCTCGACGGTCTCCTTTTGAGACAATTGAACCACTGTAGGACTCCCTGTCTTCTTCTTTACTCCAGGTAACTTGGATGAGATTACATAGCTGGAGTCAGCAGTTTTATCTTTATTTAAGATTTCATCCATTTGGTCGTAGAATTCAAAAGTCATTGGGGCACTTCCAGTTCTTTTATTGTTATCGAGGCACTTTTTATATTTGTCCCATAGACCCTGGTGGAAATTTTTTTCTGAAAATACTCAGATTATTTCTTGTAGAATTCGGAAAAAGAATTGAAAAAGTCTTACTTTCTCAGAAAATCTCAGAAAATCTCAGAAAAAGTCTTATAAAGACAGACCAATGTTTTATAAGACTTTAAAAGAAAGAAAACGCTAAAATATTGAGACTCTGTCAGAAGAGTTATTCAGAGTTTTAAAAAAGTTTTTCAGAGAACTAATAGAACAAAGAATAACAGTTTTTCAGAGTTTTTCAGAGTTTTTCTGAGATTTTCAGTAATTTGAAGAGTTTATTGATTCATCTTAAAAATAATTATTCTGAGTTTTTCTTGAATATTAAAATATTGCGTAGAATTGCTACAACGGTAGGAAAATTATTATTTAAATAAATAGAATCCACAAGTTAGGGAGTGGCAAATATTAATTATTCGTTTATTTAATGACATAAATTATAAATATTTTTTAGTACATTCTTCGTATATGTAAACGTTATCTGTTATCAAAATTTTTCTTGCCTTAAACAATATCTATTAATTTTTATGACAAAATATTCTTAACAAATATACATTAATCAAATACCTTAACCATAAATAGAATATTTATAAACATAGATTATCAACATTTTCATAAGTAATTGCAATATTTAAGCAGTTTTATAAGACTTTAAGGTTAAACATAAACTTTTTTTTTTCTACGTTCTCGAAGTTTCTATAGTAATTAATGTTGATCCGTATAAATTATAAAGTTTTTTTGATAGTCAATTTCGTGAGCTACTGAATATCTAATACATTGAATATAGTCATTATTGTACATCAGATTGATGAAATTCTTCATCCCAGGTATAGAGGATGACTTTATTCTGTGCCTATTGACACATTGCTTCTCTTTGTTTATCGCTCGTGCAACATTCATTCGGTGAATTTGAAGACTTCTTCCCACTTGAAAAATGTTGAATGCGTAGTCAGTCTTAATACTTCCACTGGCAGGATACAAGATTCTGTAATTCGCCATAAAGTATCAATTTCATCGCAATATTATATTCATTATTTTAGAAGAATATGTATAGGTATACCTATATAATATATATACTTATCTCATGGAATGGCATTGTGGCACAATAGGTGAGGTTAAGTTGTCCGATTAATCGTTTATGGGCGACAGCCCGATTTAGAAACAAACTGCTACGCAAAAACCGTTCCTGACAATAATTGGCATTTACTCTTCACTGCACAATATTTTTGGATTTCTTTGATTTCAATATTTTCTGTATGGATTAAAGTATTGACGTCGATCGTCGCGCATGCCAGCCATACTCGATCGCAGAAACACGTCTTTGCTCGTTCGAACACGTTTTTGCTCCTAGCAGACGACGCTTTTACAAAGGCAGTTTCGAGTATGGCTGGCATGCGCGACGATCGACGTCAATACTTTAATCCATACAGAAAATATTTAAATCAAAGAAATCCAAAAATATTGTGCAGTGAAGAGTAAATGCCAATTATTGTCAGGAAAGGTTTTTGCGTAGCAGTTTGTTTCTAAATCGGGCTGTCGCCCATAAACGATTAATCGGACAACTTAACCTCACCTATTGTGCCACAATGCCATTCCATGAGATAAGTATATATATTATATAGGTATACCTATACATATTCTTCTGAAATAATGAATATAATATTGCGATGAAATTGATACTTTATGGCGAATTACAGAATCTTGTATCCTGCCAGTGGAAGTATTAAGGGCCTTTCCTACCCAATCCACAACATTGTAATAAACGCGTGCAGAAGTTGCTATTAAACGGAATATCTCTGCCTGGTCACCGAAATCAATGAAACGAAATACGTCGCGCAATTCCATGTGCGACTCCGAACATGTACAGCCCAAAAAATGTTCGTTTTGCGCGAAACTAGAGAAGATATCCATGAAAAACGGTTTTAGAAACGTTTTTCATGGATATCTTCTCTATTTTCGCGCAAAACGAACATTTTTTGGGCTGTACATGTTCGGAGTCGCACATAGAATTGCGCGACGTATTTCGTTTCATTGATTTCGGTGCCCAGGCAGAGATATTCCGTTTAATATCACATTTTTTCACGATGTTTTCAGGACTGGTGGAATTGCCTAGGAAAGCACCTTAAGACTGACTACGCATTCAACATTTTTCAAGTGGGAAGAAGTCTTCAAATTCACCGAATGAATGTTGCACGAGCGATAAACAAAGAGAAGCAATGTGTCAATAGGCACAGAATAAAGTCATCCTCTATACCTGGGATGAAGAATTTCATCAATCTGATGTACAATAATGACTATATTCAATGTATTAGATATTCAGTAGCTCACGAAATTGACTATCAAAAAACTTTATAATTTATACGGATCAACATTAATTACTATAGAAACTTCGAGAACGTAGAAAAAAAGTTTATGTTTAACCTTAAAGTCTTATAAAACTGCTTAAATATTGCAATTACTTATGAAAATGTTGATAATCTATGTTTATAAATATTCTATTTATGGTTAAGGGGAAATGAAAGCTGATTGTTGCGCGACAGGGTGCCACCCAGCAAACACAAAAAGTAACAGAACATAACTGTTATGTTATATTCAAGATAACAAAGTCACATTACAAATGTAACATAACGGTGACATAGCTGTTATATATTTTGGTTTCCTATGAAATTAGATTACTGTAACTAGTGTAACATAACAAATTCAGTATAACAGATGCTTGAACGTTATGTAGCATTTGATAAGACATAACAATGTTCTCACATCGCTACAATTTCATTTATTGAAGAACACTGTTATGTTTTAGTAACTGCGGATGGGTCACTATAATATATAGCGTTGACGCTATATTATAGGTTATGTTCATATGCGATGATGAAAATAATGTACTATAACGTCTTCGTATGATTAATGTAAATCCCCTATTTTTTATAAGTATAATCTCATGATTCCTTACGTCATGAAACGTATTACATATATACCACAGTTCTCGCCAAACACAGTTGTATTACATTTGCATAACGGTAGTGCTACGTGCGCTCACCTGCCATATTGTCTTTTTTTCACCCCGGTTATATTCACGTGGTACAATATCTGGCCGCGATTTTTCCGCGTTCTTACGCGCCGTTTCGCCATGACGCCATCACATGTCTTCTCGGGTTTCATTGCGTCCTGCTGAGTCTACAGAAAATCTGCTGATATTTTCAACAAGTGAGTACTCGAATAAAGATGATTGAAGATTATTAAACACGCTAATTCGATTTTGTTTCATTATGCATGATCTTTATATTATTCTGATTGTAATCATATTTATATATATGAATCGTGCTTAACCTACAACTATAACACGTACGTGGCATAGAACACGTTAATGAATCATCGGTCTCTTGATAATAGGTCCCGCCACACGAAGAAATGTCCACACTGCGTAAAAATTATTGTAAATATTAGAAACTGGTTATATTATAGTTATTGTCAATATATTATGATTTACAAATAATAATCCTCCGAATAATAACATATAAATATATGTCGAGTATACTTGCAGTATTTATTATATGAAACCCAGATTCATACCAGTGTAATCAACGTATTGCTGTTATATAACAGCTACATTTATCATGTAGAGTAACAAACGTATTGCTGTTACATAACAGTTACATTCATCATAGAGTAACGAACGTATTGCTGTTATATAACAACGATAACTCATGGTGTAACAATGTTACACATTCGTTATGCACCAACTATACTACCAGTGAGTGGGAAATTCTAACTCCCATGTTAGACTGGTGTGTTACTGAGGTTACGTTACATGGTATACCATGTAGCATTACGGTTATGCAAATGTAATACAACTGTGTTTGCTGGGCATCTATCGGATTGAAATTTTCGTTTTCGTTCCTTTTCGTTTTTTGGAAATCCAAGAGCGTCATGCCCTCCGTACACTTCTTCTGCTTCATTGATATCAATTTCACATCGATCGGATGTGTTTTAGCTGAGAAACGGGCTCCCGAAAATTCCAATCCGATAGATGGCACCCCGTCGCGCGGAATCAGCTTTCATTTCCCCTTAAGGTATTTGATTAATGTATATTTGTTAAGAATATTTTGTCATAAAAATTAATAGATATTGTTTAAGGCAAGAAAAATTTTGATAACAGATAACGTTTACATATACGAAGAATGTACTAAAAAATATTTATAATTTATGTCATTAAATAAACGAATAATTAATATTTGCCACTCCCTAACTTGTGGATTCTATTTATTTAAATAATAATTTTCCTACCGTTGCAGCAATTCTACGCAATATTTTAATATTCAAGAAAAACTCAGAATAATTATTTTTAAGATGAATCAATAAACTCTTCAAATTACTGAAAATCTCAGAAAAACTCAGAAAAACTCTGAAAAACTGTTATTCTTTGTTCTATCAGTTCTCTGAAAAACTGTTTTAACACTCTGAATAACTCTTTTGACAGAGTCTCAATATTTTAGCGTTTTCTTTCTTTTAAAGTCTTATAAAACATTGGTCTGTCTTTATAAGACTTTTTTATCCTACATGCGTCAAAATAACCCCATATCGAGCGTGTCTTACGGGACAGAAGACGCACATATCTCCCTCGGCCGTCATATGTTGTCGACGCATGCGCAGTCACGCGATTTGGTTACTTATCAACCCTAGGGAGCATAAGTGCGCGTCATAGGCATGATATGAACGCATTACATGAAGCTGTCAGGGAGACAGGCGCGATTTTGATTCGGGTGTAGCTGCCCTCGCTTCGCTCGGGCAGCAAACTTCACCCGAATCAAAATCGCGTATGTCACCCTAACAGCATCATGTACTAATGCGTTCATATTATCATGCCTACGCGCACTTTTGCTTCTTAGGCTTCATACCTAACCAAATCGCATGAAAGCGCATGCGACGACCACATATTACGGCCGAATGAGATATGTGAGTCTTCTCTCTCGTAAGACATGCTTGAAATGGGGTTAGTTTGATGCATGTATGAGAAAAAGTATCGTAAGTCGTTCGGGAGAGAGGCGCGATTTTGATTCGGGTGAAGCTGCCCTCGCTTCGCTCGTGCAGCAAACTTCACCCTCATCAAAATCGCTCACCTCTCTCCCTAACAGCTTAATGTACTATTTCTGAGATTTTCTGAGAAAGTAAGACTTTTTCAATTCTTTTTCCGAATTCTACAAGAAATAATCTGAGTATTTTCAGAAAAAAATTTCCACCAGGGGGGGTCCAGAAATTTATTCGATGAATAGCGAGTTATTAGGTCGAAAATCGGCTCATAACTTATTCAATGAATAACAAGATCCGAACTGCTATTTCACGATATTGAAAAAATTGAATGCAAGTTTTCGAAATAATAATAATAAATTTATTCAATGAATAGCGAATCAACAATGGTTGAGGGCTATGAATTTCGTTGGTGAAACCATAGATATAAAGTTAGTAGATTGGACAAGCTGCGAAAATTCGGAGTCATATGGCAGTATGTCACAAAGTAATAGCGACAACGAATCCTGCCATCTATGTTTTGATGATAAAATAGAACATTTATCGATATAGCAAACAAATTTATGCGTATGCTAAAATCAGCCAAATCTTCTGTCGGTAAAATGGTAAAATGCTACAAATTTCTTACCAATATAAATCACCACTTGGCTTTATTTTGAATCCTGACCTTTAGACTTATGACGCGCTGACGTTACACTACGGCTACACCGAAAGAAATTTATTCTTATTTCTAGTATGGTAACATACTAATCGTATATACTAATGAAATCCTCGAAATGTTTAGTCTATTTTTATGTAGAATGCTAGAGTATTAGAATATCCTCTTAAAGTTAGTATGCCATCTATTAAGGTGTGACCACGTGATCAAAACTTGTCGCATTTTGCATATGGCCGCGTCCAGGTCCTGCATCGTGTCGTGCGTCGCGTTGTCTTTGAGTGTGAGTGATCAAGTTATATTTTTCATTCGAAAAAATCGACGAAGTCGTGAAGTGGCTCATCAAAAACGATCCAGGCGAACTGGTCGAAACATTTGAACGTAAGTAAACCTAAAATTCTGAGTATAATAGTACATTTCATTACGAGTAACGAAAGGCTTTTTTGACGAAACGAGAGCTTTACGGCACGAGCCGAAGGCGAGACTGATCGTAGCGAGTACGAGTACGAGTACCTCGAGCGAGTACGAGACTCGACTTCGGCTCGTGCCGTAAACCTCTCGTCAAAAAGCCTTCGCGTACAAGTAATGATCATTATTTTTCATCAGGATTGCCGAGGAATCGCAACGAAGTCGCGATATTGAGGCTAGAATGATGAAAAATAATTTTTTCCAAATTACTGCTACGCTTTGAGAAAACGTTCTAGTGACTCAGTTTTTCTACAGTTGATTAGTGATATTTTGATACAAAGTTCATGATTTTTCCAGATTTTATGTCCTCCGCTGAACATAAATTCAGTCCATCGAAGAAAAAGCAGTTGTCGAAGGGTACAGGCTGCTGCGTTGGATGAAATTTCTTCAACTTTAAACCAATAATATTTGATGAATTGTTTGAGACACAGAAATTTTTGATTGTAAGAATTTTTTTCCCACTTTCTGGAAAAAATGTGTTGAAACCAACACTTTTGTGCTATATAAATACTATATAAATATAAATATATTCCCTAAAATTGTTGAACATTTTTTTGTCTTTAATTTAATTAATTATCTCATAGTCTTGTATGATTGAAAAGTTTATAATATAAATAATAAATATACACAGTATATATTATAAAAATATAAAAAAATATAAAAAAATATATGAATATAATATAGTATACATATATACATAAATATATTATACCAGGAATGTAAAATATGAATATAAAATGAAAATAAAGAGATTATTTTATAATTTCACTGATTCCTTTCCGAATATAACATACTAAACTTAGATTAGAGGATATTCTTAAAGCTAGTATATGTATTCACATTAGTATGTGTTTATTAAATTATTCTCCTCTAAAGATTAGAAAATATACTTACCGCCTATTTTAGACGGAAATATACTAAGTTTCAGTATATTATACTAACTTTGAGAATAAATTTCTTTCGGTGTATACACGGGGTGTCTTTCAATTAGTCATACAAACCTACATAGGGCCATTCCTCTTTGATAAATGAAATAAAAAGTGATTTTTCGGAAAAAAATATGAAAAACTCAAAATAAAAACTTGAAAAAATGAAAAAATACAAAAATCAGGATAGGTACTAAGTTTAGTTTTTTTTTTTTTTTTTTCTTCAATTTTTACATTTTTTTTTTACGCGGAACGTCGTTTTCTATTTCATAGAGGAATCGCCCTATGTAGGTTTGTATGACTAATTGAAAGACGCCCTGTAGTGTATCCCCACAAATGCAATACGCTCTGTAGGCTAACGACTTATATTATTTTCTCATGACGTGAACGGGGTAGTTGTCATTCTTTTTCGATTTTTTTTATTTTATTAATGATTGTTCATTTCACGTATAAAATGTTGTGAAATCGCGTGATAAATCTGTATTTATCAAAATTAATCAGTAAACAAGGTTCAGAAAAAGAATGTTGACTTTGATCCCCTGAAAAGTACACGAAAATACAATGCTGAAGTTTAAAATCTCTGCAATTTAACGACCACTACAGTCTTCTCTTTCTTATGTGGTTATTCGTCTTTGTTCTCAGAGTCCCAGCAGTGGCGTAGCTAGCATGGGTGGCACCCGGTGCGGATATCGATGGTGTCACCCCAAGAATGAAACCAATAAAAATGCGAAGGACTTTAAGTATCATTTTATTTGAATAATACGAATTTTTGCGAGTTTTCATTTTTTTTTTTTTCGCGGTCGGGTGTCACCCCTAAGCAGGTGGCACCCGGTGCGGACCGCCCCCACCGCCCCCCTCTAGCTACGCCACTGAGTCCCAGTAAACACAAAGATCAATTACGTAACGGTTACATACCTGGTACGTAGATGACGTAGTAATAGATAGACGCGAAAACCGCAATACTTACCATTATGGGGCTGTTACACAGAGCGCGTCGCGTCATGCGGCGCGGCAAACAATATGCAGTCACCAATGGGAGGGCTGCTTTTTCGTATACACGCGTAAAAAGCAGCCCCCCCATTAGTTACTGCATATTGTTTGGCGCGCCGCGTGACGCGACGCGCCCTGTGTAACTGAGCCATTAGCGTTATTTGATAGTGTCACCGTATGATATGATATTGTTTTCTTACTGATCTATTTTCTTTCCGCTGTAAAATGCTTTTTTTTTTTTTTTCTTGTTGAGGAAAAACCCTACTGAATTTTTCACTAAAATAGTATATTGTGTACCAAGGAGGCAAAGAAGGTCTTTTGGGGCCATTCAACAAATACGTTCGCTTTTAGGGGGGGGAGGGGGTCGAGGTTGATGTGACGTTACCACTGTCGTATATACAGGTCCGGAAACTCCGGTGGTGGGGGTGGGTCTCTTATTGAAGCCAGGTGCGCTTCAGAAAGCTACCACTTGAGCGAGGCGCTGCGATCTAGTAGTAGTAGTTTCAAATATGGCGATCATCAAGTGTCAAAATAACCTATTTCCTTTTTTGTATTCTTTCACGTAGCAATCTCCAATTTCGTCGGTTAACAAATGGAATGAAATTTCGTGCAACGAACAGCATCCGAATAATATTTGGTATCATGTGATCATTTAAAAAAAAATTGTAAGAACGCTGTTGTTATTACTACTACTACTCGACCACAGCGCACCAACTTGAGTGGCGAATTTAGGCAACTTTTTTGGCTTCAATAAGAGACCCACCCCCACCACCGGAGTTTCCGGACCTGTATATACGACCGTGGACGTTACAAGTCACGGGGGGGGGGGGGGGGGGGGGGGGGGCAAAATGTGACGTTCGGTTTTTATGTATAGAATTCGTGTTTTAGCACGAGAATTTTGTTAAAGTGAAGTGAGAAATAAAGGACTGCTTTTAAATATCTCTTTTATCTCTATTTAATGCTAAGTGACATCGAAAGGCAAATCTTAGAAATAGATCGAATTATGGATCGATAGACCAAAAAAGGCAATAAAGGCCGGGGGGGGGGGGGGGGGGGGGTGTCGAGATTTGTGACGTATTATTTTGGGGGGGTCTAGTCAAACGAACCATTGTTACATAGGGGAGGGGGGGGTCTCAAATCGTCCAAAAAAGCGAACGTATTTGTTGAATGGCCCCTTTAACGCCGAACGTAAATTTGCAATACGAGTCGTAGACGAGTCAAAGACGAGTATTACAAATACGCTCGGCGTAAAAGACCTTCGCCTCCTTGGTGCACACGATATTTTTTCACACTGCGGGCGAAAAGTTCGATTTTGCGCACGCTTCGCGTGCATAAAATTCAACTCAACGCGCGTTGTGTTAAAAAATCAAGTTCGAAAGATGATTCTCGACTCGTGTGATTGTCACCCTCGCTTCGCTCGGGCGAAAAACTTCACACTCGTCCGAGAATCAACACTTTCGCCTTAGTATCGAAAAGTATTATTATACAACAAGAGCATGTTTTACAAGTTCATGCTCGATCCGGTACACAAAGCCGACGGACTGCAGCACGCATAGCAACGCACAACGATGCGTTGTTACGCATAACAACGCGTACGTCAGAGACCACTTTTAACTCCTAGGACATAAAAAGTAGCTCGATTTTGCCCCTAGGAGCTAAAAGTAAACCATGCGCATGCGCACTCGCAAGCCCGCTCAGCTGTCACTAAAACCCCCACTTTGTGTACCGAGATCGAGCATAAAAAACGCGTGAAACATGCTTGCGTTGTATAAAAATATTATTTTTTACGATCCCTCAATATCTATCTTGTAATAGATTTCATGAATATCAGAATTGCAAACAAATCGAATTTTTCACCGCATATGCCGCAGCTCAACTCTTCATAACATTTCACGTTGATAAGGTAGCACTGGATAATGCAAAAATGTTGAAAATCTGATGGTAACATTGAATATCTAGATTATCGATTAATTTATGCAAATCAATTATTAGAACGCAATCCTGTTGATAAAACAGAGTTCTGAAGTGAAAAACACAGAAATACTCTTTTCGATGGCCGCGCCGCCTACATTCATGGTACGACACTGTTTCTAGCAGACGTCTTGTCCAATCTACTAACCTTATATCTATGGTGAAACGCATTTTAGAGTTATTCGTAGAATAAGACTTAATAATAAATAGTTAAATCATTGTATTGTATTTCTGAGTCTCGACCGTTCGGTCGAGCGGCTGACCGGGCGCTCAGTCCATGAGGACCATTGTGCCCGGGCCCCTAAGGGCAGCCTTATCTTGTAGGAGTTGGGATCAGGCGTGCCACTTGAGCGAATTGCAGCAGCCTGCCTACCCCCATGTCCTCAATTTTCATACCTGCGTTGTAGGTTTCTCCGAAGGCCTCCTTACGAGGTCCCTCTAGGCCCTTACAGCGTGATATTAGGTGGAGCGGGGTTTCTTCCTCTTCCCCGCATCTGGTACAGAGTGGTCCATCTCTGAGCCCCATCCGAACCATGTGCTTTCCTGTGAACCAGTGGCCAGTGACGAGACCCACCAGAAGCCTGAGTCTGGTTCTTTCCAGGACGATGAGTGAGGCTCCCAGTTCTCGGGAGGGCCCTTGGAAGAGAGCCCTCGTGTGAGCCATGCCTGGTGCCTGTGTCCATAGGTCTGCGAGGCAGTGTTCAATCCACGCACTCGCTAGGCCCTTGGCGTGAGTCGGGGGTAGGCCTATGAGGCACCCGTCGTCGACCCTGTTGCGTAGGGCCCCTGCCTTTGCCAAGCAGTGCGCCTCCTCATTACCATGTATGCCGCTGTGACCTGGCACCCATAGTAGCTTAACGCGGTTGTCGCGGGAGATCTGTGAGAGTATCTCCGCGCACTCTTTGACTAGCTCCGATCTTACAACGCAAGCGCTGAGAGATCTGAGTGCCGTCAGGCTGTCGCTACAGATGTAGATGTGTTTGCCCCTGAGTTCCCTTGCCTTGATCTTCTTGGCGCAGGTCAGTATGGCAAACACCTCAGCCTGGAGAACCGAGGCTGTGGGCCCGAGCGCAAGCGATACGCTCGTCTTCGGTCCCTCGCTCCATATTCCGGCCCCGGCTCCTGTGTCGGTTTTGGACCCGTCCGGATACCATACGAGTCCCCGCGATGAGAACAGATTGTCCCGATCTTCAGACCAGGTCTGTCTGCTCCGGACCTCTACCTTGTAGGTTTGCTTGAACTGGTAGTGGTTGGGGCATCGGTCCCCTCCTTGGGTTGGGTTCACCCGCGGTACCCCTTCCCTCAGTAGTACTACCGTGTGCCCCACACCAGTTCTTTTCCAGTGTCCTTGGTGCATCAGGCGCAGGGCTGTCTTCCAGGCCTCCGCCTCAATCGTTAGGTACGGGGGCGGTAGGTTCAGGAGAGCCCCTAGGGCGAGCGTGGGCGAGGTACCAAGCGCCCCCGTTATCCCCAGGCACGCCAGCCTGTACACCTTTTCCAGTGTCTTCCGCAGCGTGGATTTGCCCATGGCGGGCCACCACACGACGGATGCGTATGATAACTGGGGCAGAATTATGGCTGCGTATATCCACTTGACCACCCTGGGTTTTAGTCCCCAGGTTTGTCCCACCATCCTCCTGCATGCCCAGTATGTGGCCGTGGCCTTTCGTGCCTGCTTGGACACATGTTCCGTCCACGATAGCTTGCTGTCCAGGTAGATGCCTAGGTAGCGCACCGTGTGGGAGAATTCCAACTTCGAACCGAAGACCTCGACGGGTCCCACTTCGAAGCGTCGTTTTTTTGTGAATACTACCATCTCGGTCTTGCTGGGGTTTATCCTCAGCGCCTGAGATGTGCACCACTCTTGTACGATGTTCAGTGCCTTCTGCATCCTGCTCGACATGTATCGGGGGTGGTCACCCGCGACGACCAGTGCCACGTCATCCGCGTAGCCCACGGTTGTCACCCCCAACTCTTCGAGCCTGACAAGGAGCCCATCTACGACAAGCGTCCACAGTAGAGGTGACAACACCCCACCCTGCGGGCAGCCTCTGTCGACCTGAGCTTTGGTCACTGTCTCGCCGAGACTCGCGGTGACCGTCCTGGACCTCAGCATTTGCCTGATCCAGTCCACCACCGCGATGTTGGTTCCAAATCTCGTCGCGGCATCGCATATTGCGCTGAAGGAAGTGTTGTCAAACGCTCCTTCTACGTCCATGAACACGCACAGCGCTGCTCTCTGCCGGAGTATTGGTCCTTCTATCTCGCGAACGAGGTGGTGAAGTGCCGTCTCCGTAGATTTGCCAGCTTGGTATGCATGCTGGGTCCTCGAAACCGGCCTCACAGCCAGTACCCGGTCCCTGATGTACCTATCGATCAGTCTCTCCATGGTTTTCAGCATGAAGGACATGAGGCTAATAGGTCGCCATGATTTCGCTTGGTCATAGCAGCCTTTGCCCGGTTTTGGTATAAAGACCACCCTGACCTCTCTCCAGTTCCTGGGTATATAGCATAGTGCTAGGCAGGCCCTGAAGATTTCGTTGAGCGGACCGATGAGAACATCTCCTCCCTTCTGTAGAAGGCCTGGAAATATCCCATCTGTGCCTGGGCTCTTATACCCGTCAAAGGTGTCTATAACCCACCTTATCTTAGTTGGCGTGATAATCTCTGTCGCAATGCTCCATTCACCCGGGCTCCTCCTGCTGGGTGCCTCCTCTGGGGGAGTCCCCCGTGACACAGGCGTTGAGCCCGGGAAGTGGGTGCTCAGCAGGTGCGACTGTATATCCGCCTGGTTCTCCGCCATGCTGCCATCGGGGAGTATGAGGCTGTCTAGTTTAATCGGAGGACCTGATGTGAATACCTTGCGGAGCTTGGCAACCACTGATAGGGCCTCAGTCTCCTCGCAGAATCCCCTCCAGGCCTCGTTCTTTGACTTCCTCACCAGATTCTTATATTCTTTCTGTGCTGCTCTGTATGCAGCCCAGTCAGCGTCGTTCCGCGTCTTGAGGGCCCTGTTTAGCAGTTTGCGAGAGCTGGTTCTATGTTTGTTCAGCTCTCTGTTCCACCAGGGCACCTTCTTGTTCGCTTTTCTTTGTTTGGCAGGACATGCCTTTTCATAGGCTTGTATGATGGCCGTCTGCAGTTTGGTCACCTCTTTTTCCACTAGCCCCGTCGTTCTGAGCCGTTTACAGGTCTCCCCGAGCCTCCCTTCTAGCTCCTCCTTGTAGGAGGACCAGTCAGTGGCCCTGGGGTTCCTGTATGTCTCATTCTGCTCCCCGTACGCGTTCGCGCACAGGTCGAACGAGATTCTTTTGTGGTCTGAGAGGGTTTCTTCCTTCCTCACTCGCCAGCGTCTTACGATGCCGGCTAGTCTGGGTGTGCCAAGTGTGATGTCTATCACTTCTTGCCTGGTGGGGATGACGAATGTCGGTTGTGACCCTCTGTTGAGGATCTCCAGCCCCGTGGATGAGAGGTATTCCAGCAGTGCTGTCCCTCTCTCGTTCGTGTTAGAGCTGCCCCATACCTCATGGTGTGCGTTTGCATCGCACCCAATCAGCAGGTTGAGCCCTCTGTTTGTACAGTGTTCTATCAGCGCTCTGAGCTCCTCCGTGGGTGGAGGATCCTCTGAGTCGTATGGGAGGTAGGCTGAGCAGACGACCATTTCAATCGTACCACCACCGGCCACCCTCCCCTTGATAGTCGCTGTTGCAAGGTCTCTGCTGCAGAATTGGCTCAGCCTCAGAGCACAGTGTCTTTTGTTGATAAAGACGCAGGCTCTCGGTCCGACGCCCCCCTCTGCGCTTATCAGAGTCCCGATGCTGGTGTCTATACCCCTAATAAGTCCCTTGGTTACCCAGGGTTCTTGTATTAGTGATATGTCTGTGTTTTCCACCGCCAGGTCTCGGCTGTGTACCGCCGAGGCCGCTATGCAGTGGCGCAAATTTATTTGCGATATAGTGATCTCTCCCCTGGTCATGGGTCAAGACCTTCTGTTGCTTTGGTATACGGTTCGGGTGGGTCCCTAGTTCTGGGCCTCCTCCGTATCCCGTATAGTGTCATCGGGAGCCTCATCTATTGTGGGCTCCTGCTCTCTTCTGCTGGGTCCAGCCTCCGCGAGTTCCAGGGTTGCTTGACTCCCGTCCCTCACACTCTGCTCGCCGACCCGGCTTGTGGTTTGAGCTCTCGAGGGGCGGCCCCTGGCCCTGCCAGTCCCGATCCCCCTGTTGCCTCCAGATAGGCCCACCTTGCCCCGAGATCCTGAGGTGTCACCTCGGCTCTCTAGGTTTGTCAGGTCCTGCCTACCATCGTTCGCAGTTTCCACCTCGGTCGCCCTTTCGGAGGTCCCCGTCTCCATTGCTGGAGCCTGGGCCACCCGTGCGGACGACTCTTCGGTACTACCTTGTGTTGAGGTTCCGGGGTCCTTCCTCGCTTCACCTGTCCTCTGGTGAGCCTCCCTGAAGGAGACTTTCCCGAGGCCATAGTGGGCTTGGAGTCCCCCCGCCCTCAACACATTTCTGGACTGTATGTCAATCCCTAGGATCAGAAGGACCGTTTTCGGTCCCTCTTTTCTCTCCCAGACCCTCCAAAGTTGGGTCTGGAGCCCTGTGTTTTGGCGCTTCAGCCTCTTGAGGATGACGTCGGTCCTCTCCGGGATGCCCGGAAAGACCGCTGTCATCCTCGTGAGCCTAGGCAGCCTGCCACCCTCCAGCAGTTGGAGGGTAGCCCCCTCCCAGGGCGCTAGTGTGGGAACCGTCGCCCTGAGCCATTTTAGCGCTTCTTCGTCTGAGCAGGTCACCCATAGGAGTCCCTGGTCGCACCGATGCTGCTCGAAGCGCGGGACCTCCTGACCTTCCGGTACAGAGTCCAGCGCCGTGCACAGCGCCTGCACTGCCAGGTCCCCCTCCCCGGGGCCCAGAGTGATCTCTGGGTATCCCGTGGGTGCAATGACCGCTCTTCTGCTACCCTCGGCCGCCTGCTTGTAGCTCAGGGGCCCGGGTTTTTGAGTGGCGCCTTTGCCCCTTTTGGGGGCCGAGTACACCTCCGGTGGGGTGCTGTCCGAGGGCCTGGGCCTTTTTAAGCCTGAGCCCCCTGCTTCACCCCTCGGTGTTGCGTTGGTGAGGTTCGCACTCGCCCCGGGTTTCCCACTTGCTGAGCCTCCCGTTGCGTTGCGACCTATCATGTTCGAGTTCGGAGGGGCTCCGCTCTGGTTCAGCTCCGAAGAGTTCACAAGGTCCTGTCTGGCCCTCTGTGCCCTCTTCCTCGCAGCCCCTGAGCGTCCACCCCTCTTCTTTTTGTTTTTGTTTTTGTTTTTTCCGGCAGGGGTTACAGGGTTCCCAACTGGTGTCGAGCCCCCCTCCTCCCCGCCTATTGTGTTAGGTACGGTCTCCGGGACCGTAGTTCCGCCGTCGGGTGCCGAAATGCTGACCATTTCCACACCCTCCAGCAGCCCTTCGGTGTCAGAGCCCCCCCTCGTTGATGAGTCGACTTCCATGGAAGTCGCCTCATCGTGTTCTTTATTGTTATTTCCTATAGTGTTGGTATCCATAATTAGTCCCACGAGTATGCAGGAAGTATAAGGTCCACCCTCACAGAGCCTGCCGTGTGAGGGTAAGGCTAAATACAATGGGGTGTTGCCTGGTTCCCCAAGGGCATCGTTCAAGACACTATTCCCCAGTGCCACACAGCCCTCAGCACGATTGCGTCCACCTTGGCTTGGGGAGTTGGTCCACGGTCGGGGCCTTAGATCCCCTGGGCTGGTTTTTACGCCTGCCGGTTCACCTATAGCCCCAACTAGCCTGGGCGTCCACGGTTAAATCATTAGACATTAGTTAAATATCTATCATAAAAAACAAATAAATGAAAAAAAAAATATAAAAAATTAAAAACAAATTTGAAAGTGAAAAAAAAAATAAAAAATGATTAAAAATTGAAAAAAAATGAAAATGAAGAAATTATTAAAAAATGGAGAGAAAAAAATGAAAAAATTATTAAAAAATGAAAAAAATAAAAATAAAAAAATGAAGAAAAAAAAAAAGATATTATGAAATTGTATCAGGGCAAAACGGGTAGATACCCGCTTTGCCCGAAAGCACATTTTTCACTTGAGGAAATATAACCTCAAAAACAAACACAACAAAGCTAAGCTGTCTATTGTGTTTTGAAGGTCAATAGTATCAGAATAATATAATATCATGAACAATAAAATAAATGTACTAGTTCTCGACTGGTCACAAGTTACATACCTTCAGTTTTTTTAATAGATTCATCGATTTTTTTATATTGCACTTAGTTATACCTAGGTATCCCTCCGATACTCGAGTGGTACTGGTTGAAACTCGAGAGTGTTTGGGTAACCACGGCATACGTACACATTGTAGAAACAAGAATCCCACTACATACGTACACATTGTCATTGACACTCGCGCTGTATGCGGCAGCGTACGAACGCCTACCCGCTTTAGGCCACTCTCCCCTATATATAGGGCTTGTTGTTCGAAAGAGGTATGATACACATTGAAAAATTTGGGTTCTAGAAAATCTACTTGAATTGTGTATTAATTTTGTGTTAATTTCAACATTTCTTTCAGTTGTAACAACGAGTTTTCATTTTGTGTTGAATGATAGAAATGTTAAATGAACACAAAGGCAACCCAAAAATTGAGGTGGACTTTCTGGAATACAAAATTTTTCATGTGTATGTAAATGAGGATTGAAGTAAGCGCTCAATTATCATTCTGGAGGACGCATGGGTGAGAAATATAGGAGCTCGAGATTGAACAGTCTGTTGAGAAGTTCGTCTGGACTAGTCCAGTCAAACCTCGGGCACTGACAGAGCTCGGGAAACATTCCCTCGGGTACTGACAAAATAACCTAACTTTCCCGCGAACCAATAGCAGCGTTAGGCCAGGGCCGTAGTCATATTATTCCGAATCGGTTCCTAATGTTTTTTTTTCTTCCTACTACAATCATTTCTAGCCGAAGAATTTTCACCAAGATTTGAAGATAACCGTTTTCAAATACTAATATTTTCAGGGCCGGCGAACCCCCTATGGTTTCGGTGGAGCACTCCATATCTCGGATTTGGCTGGGTATGGAATTCCATACCTCAGAATTCCGGCTCAATTTGTATATTACAGAAAACACCTCGTTTAGTGGCGCGGCCCATCGCAAAAAAAAATGAAATATCGTGTGACTCTGCACACCTCTGAATTTTCTGCATTACGTTGTGGCATTTTTCGCGCGATACATTTTGTAGTATGCGGATTCCCGCGTCAACACGCTTCTAGTGTAGATTCGAGGAGGCTTGACCCCGTATACTAGATACTATAGAATTGGTTTTATAAGATGATAGATTCATAAGATATTTTTATGGACGATTATATTAAGTCAAAAACAGTAATTATAATATAAATCGCGTCCCTGATGCCACAGCTTTTCAGCATACGCTGTATGCCTTCATGGAATTAGGAACGCAGAATGTTTATTAGGCCTGGCAGAAAAAAAAAATTTCGACTCACAACTTGAAACATTATAGTCTTGAGTCTAATAATGACTTTGTCAAAATTCGGGCTCCGTCGGATAATTTTAAGTCGTCGCCCACTGAGTCTCAATATTTGCATTTGATTACCACGCCAAAAATGACTTTTCACCATTCAAAGCTGTTCTAAAAAATTCAAGTTTATTTAATTTCTTTTCATTTTTCAGCAGTTTTTTTTTTTTTTTTTGATTTTCTTTCTTCTTTTTTCGAGCATCCGAGATTGGGTTCAACATAGAATAAAGCCGCACAGAAATCTACACCCCCCTCGATCGCCTAGAATTTTTGAAAACAGCTTTGAACGGTAAAAAGTTATTTTTTACGTGTTAATGAAATGAAAATATTGAGACTCGATGCGCGATACTTTAAATTATCCGACGAAGTCAACATTTTGACAGAGCCATTCTCAAACCCGAGCTAATGTTTCGAGTTGCGAGAGACGACATCAAAAAACAATTTTTTTTTTCGCCAGATGTAACGTTTATGTGCAATAAGATTAAAAAGAACACAGAGTGCTATCACCCCCCCCCCCCCCCCCCCCCCCCTCTCCCCCCGAACATATGACAGAACTCCACACTTCGGAAAATTTTACTTCGCCGGCCCTGAATATTTTTCAACTTCAACTACATACATATGTAAAGCACAACGGCACAATCCCGTAAAGAGGCATAATGTAACACGCGCCGGTTGCTGGTTGACACGTTTGATTGGAGGTTATGTAGCCTCGAGACTGAGGGCTCCCTACAAAGCGCACCATTCGGTGACGGTCCTAGCGAGAAGGTATAAAGCTGTCAGTGCCTGAGGTAAGATCTCTGTCAGTACCCGAGGTAAAGCAGTGCCCGAGTTGTCAGTGCCTGAGGTTCGACTGTATTGTAAAGTGCGTATTGGTACCTGGGTAAATATCTCAGTACCTTACCTGTACCTGTAGGTATACCGAATACAAAGTATACCCTTTACAACACCTGGTCTGGACGCTACGAGTATTGAAGCAGGAGCTGAATTGTGAATCCAGAAGACTTTCAGATTCAAAGTAGAAGCTCTAGGACGAACAGGGTTCGGAGAGGTTCATCTAGAAGCTATGAGTATTAAACACGGTGTAAGAATAAGAGGTGGTTCCACTGGCCCTAATCGCTGTGATTATTATGCGGCAGTACGGCGAAAATCCCCCAGGGGCCTCATGCGTCGGAAAGGGTTGGTAAACACGAAGGTAAACACGGTGTAAACAATAATGGCGTCGATCTAGCAGACAGTATTCACGGAATCCACAAAAGTTTGACGTTTGACGTGTGAAAAATAAAATCTGCTGCCGCAGATGACAAGTGCACGTTATTATTCACGTGGTCTTCTTCTTCTTCTTCCTAGGGCTTTTCATTATTCACGTGGTGATGCATCTGAAAATATGTTACGCCACGAAAAGAAAATAATTATACGATGAATTCATGTGACTATCGCAATCTTTGACTATACCACGAAGTTCTCTGTATGCGGAACGCTAGGGGTACCAACCCGAAATTTTTGCTATTTCCATAGGCGTAGGTCATACAGTAAACTGCAGCAGCAGTTTGGTAACTTACTAGATGTTTTTAGTAAGATCACTAGAAATCACTGGAAATCTAGTCACTAGATTTCTAGTCCAGAAAGCTAGTGACCAATGATCACTAGATTTCTAGTGATCTCTAGTGATTTTACTAAAAACATCTAGTAAGTTACCAAACTGCTGCTGCAGTTTACTGTATGACCTACGCCTATGGAAATAGCAAAAATTTCGGGTTGGTACCCCTAGCGTTCCGCATACAGAGAACTTCGCGGTATAACCCTGGACTGCTAATGCCCCCCACTATTCCCATAAGCCGTATGCGAAGCCGATGTTTCCAACATCTACCCCACTCCTTGGACTTCTCGGCAGTCAATTCCGCGGGAAATTTGAATGAGTACTTAGTATTTTGGATGAACACAGGACAAAATAAGAATAGTTTACTAAATAATATCATTGATCAATGCCGGAATAGTAAATATTTTTAATAAATGAAGCATATTATGAGTTACGAAAATCTAGGAAACGTTTACGTAAGTTCTTAATATTATATGCAGGAATATAGGGTAATAAATTGGTTTCAATGTAATTTTTACGAATTGTTTATTGGCCCGTGAAGATAATTTTTTTTTTTAATTCTCGTGTCTCGGTATTCTGAAATCAGTATCCGGATAAAAATAATAACAGAGCGATATGAAAAGATTTTCACTTCAGAGAAATTTGAGGTTATGAGTGAAGTTACTTGAAGAAAGATACGGGTGATAAAACAATAGCGAAACAATTAAACTCAGTAGTTCTGAACTCGACCGTTGACTGTCTGTAGCGCCACATCCTGACAACACGCCTGAAGTTAGCGTTAGCAGTCCAGGGTTATATAGTCAAAGATCGCGATAGTGTATTACTGAAAATCAAATAAACCGGTGAGCTTTCGCAACAAAAAAAAAAAGGTGACCACACCTAATAAACCACGAAAAGGATGCACATTAATAAATGTGTGGGATAATAACAAAGTAATTACTCATTATACAAATACTGTCTGCTAGATCGACGCCATTATTGTTTACACCGTGTTTACCCCACGGGTTTACCCACCCTTTCCGACGCATGAGGCCCCTGGCGGATTTTCGCCGTACTGCCGCATAATAATCACAGAGCTCTACACGGGGAGTATACGGCAGTTGACCCACCTCTTATTCTTACACCGTGGTATTAAAGTAGCACGCTAAATCTCAACTTTGGGGGACATGGAGGTTCAAAAGAGGAGCTTGAGGACGAACAGGGTCTGGAGAGGTTCATCTGGAAGCTATGAGTATTCAAGTAGGCGCTAAATTTTAACTTTCGAGGACCTGGAGGTTCAAAAGAGGAGCTTGAGGTTAAAGTAGGGTCAAAGGCGGTTGGGTTGGTTGCTACGAGTATTAAAATAGGCGCTCAATCTCAACTTTTGAGGACCTGGAGGTTCAAAAGAGGAGCTTGGGGACAAACGGAGTTTAGAGAGGTTCATCTGGAAGCTATGAGTATTAAAATATCCGCGAAATTTCGATTCGGGAGAGGACTTGCAGGTTCAAAGTAGTACCTTGAGGACGAACAGGGTTTGGAGCGGTTCATCTGGAAGCTATGAGTATTAAAGTAGGCGCTAAATTTTAACTTTTGAGGACCTGGAGGTTCAAAAGAGGAGCTTGAGGTTAAAGTAGGGTCAAAGGCGGTTGGGTTGGTTGCTACGAGTATTAAAATAGGCGCTAAATTCTGACTCGGGTTGATACTCTAGGATTGCTCAAGAGGGGAACAAAAAAAAAAAAAAAAAAAAAGGGGGTCAATTAAAAATAGGATATCAGAATTTAGAAATAAGATTAGAACATAAGAGATATGTAATAGGAATTCAGTGTGTTAAATGTTCTAGTTGATACCCGTCCTTGTGAACGTCTATAAAACTGCCTTCTAAGAGTACACACTTGGTACTTGGATTCGTCAAGGGAGATAAAGAGACTGAGAAGAAAGAAATCCAGGAAAAGACAGGCTAAATAAGAAGACTACAAAAGAGTACGCTAACTCAAGAAGACCTACTCAATGCTAGGACCACAACATAACCCAGACATAACGTGGATCATAAAACCATAAACTAACAATCCAGGACTTGACAAAAAGAGGTGTGCACTAAACTGGAGCTCAGAAAAGAGCGAAATATAGTTTTTGTAACACATGCACGATTTTTGCGTTTTTTTGACCCATTCAGCGGGCCTAAAGTGACAGTTTTCAGACGAGCGGGCGTTTTTTATTATAATAATAAAAACGCCCGCTGCAGCGGGCGTTTTTCATTATTATAATAAAATCGCCCGCTGCAGCGGGCGCAATTCATTATTATAATAAAATCGCCCGCTGCAGCGGGCGTTTTTATTATTTCAAGAAAATTATCAACAATGATGAAAAAACGCGAAAATCGTGCTGTTACAAAAAATATGGTGTGCACCAGGGCTAAGTGGGCTTTTTGACCTTGTGTGGTTGCAGTACTCGTCTTCGGCTCGCAGACGCACTCGTCTTCGACTCGTGCTACCTCGCCTCTGACTCGTACTGCAAACTTCACACTCGGTCTAAAAAAGCCCACTTTACGCCCTTGGTACACAATATACTATTAAAACATGGAAAAATGAATTTTTTTTATATTTTCAAAGTTCCAAACGATACTACACATTTCAAAGTGTGTGCACAAAAATTTTCAGTCGATGAAAAAATTTCGTTTTACCATAGCGCGATTTGCAATTGAGGCGATAAAAATTTTTCAAAAATTATTATCTCGAAAATTGTTGGATCAGCCATAACCGTGTTTCGCACACTTTTTTATACTCGCATGAACATCCATTCTCAGGATTATCAAGATTATCTAACAAATTTTGAAGTCAGTACAAAAGATTGAAAAAACAGCCCAACTTTTACAAATCCACGGTCGCTGTAGATTGAATTTTGAATTTTCGACTATCCGACCAGTCCTATCTTGTAGCAAATTTTATCCTGCTCAGAATAGATACCCATCATTTTCCTCGAAATTTACGTTGAAACGGAGATATTCATGGAAATGTATTGCAAAACGCCTTTTCACAAATTTTCTTCAATTTGTTAATTAACAGATGTTGCGCAACTTTTCAAGACTGTGAATAGTTCGTTTCTTCGTCTCTGATACGAAGAAGCGATTCCAAAAAAAAAAAAAAAAAAAAGCCTATATGTCCGTTTCCCATTTTCAGGCACTTTTTAAGCTAATCCGACTAGACTAAATCGGTTTCAATAGTTTTTAATGAGTCCAATTGTACAGGAAATTTGCTTTCTATTAAAATTGACTCGGATTCTATCAGTATGAATGTAAAATGTTTTCGATAGTAAATTGCGAATTGATATTCAACTATTTTCAATTAACCTGAATTGTATGACTACTACACTAGCCATATATGGGCATTTTCAATTAAGCGTTCCCGGCGCTGGAATTTTTTTTTTTTTCAAGTTTTGTCGAAGCACATGGGTAATCCCGATGCCAATTGATTGGTTGTGGTTGGAAGAATATATTTTTGCCAGTGTACACGAAATTTGGCCTGAGCTATTTTTTTAAACTGCCATTTTCCAAAATGAAGACCTTCCGAAAAAACGCCGTAGGAAAAAGAATTGCAGTCAAAAAAGGTCTTGCTTGAGCTTAAAATCTTCGTTTTTCAATCAAGAATCAGATGGTTTAAGTCGCATGAGTGTGCTCCTCTCCCGCTTCTCCCAGGGTCCGATCGAAGATGTACTTTTGTACTTTTGATATCGTGTTAGTCGGAAATATTGAATAGTCTGATTGTATTGTATTTATAATTTATTTATTATATTCGAATACGAAAGGAATACGAAAGGACTTGAACAAAATTGTATTTATTATATTCAAAACTTTTGGTTCAGAAATTCAAAAATTCAAAAATTCAAAATTTCAAAATTTCAAAAATCTAAAAATTCAAAAACATCCTTCTTTTTCTCTTCCAGTTTATCCAAGTTTGTTGGAAATTACGATGTTCAACAAAATATACATTAATTCGATGCAAACTCTACCATAAAAGCTCGATTAGTAAGAAAAGTCACTTTCGTACGCTTCATTTATGAACTTACGAGTCGATGTTTCGCCGCTCTGTGAAAAGGCACACCTTAGCAGTTTGGGTCACCTGATTACCAATGAAATTATGAAGATTTTAAGTCCCGGTAGGACCTGTTCCGAGAGATATTTTTTTTTTTACAGTCACTTTTCTGAAAACGGACGAAAAAGTCAAAATTCTGTTTGGTAAAATCGAGCTTGCATTTTGGAAAAACTAAAAAGAGCGCACTCTCGCAGCTTTCTCATGCTTGTTGCTCGTGAAATAAGGAAGACTTTGAGCTCTTACACGACCTTTTCGGAGCTCAATTATGTTTGCTACACAGCTTTGAAGAAAAGGTTGTTGGTGATTTGCTCCGGAAAACTGCGATTTTCGGCGGTTGGACGGCCTCTAGCGGATTTTTGGTGATAGGCACACTTCTAAAAAGTGTTGCGAAGTGTTGTGCCGTCATTGCCTAACAACACTGAACACCCCTGCAAAAATTGGTGCCAGAAAATTGATCGTTATCTGACATACCCCTCGCATCGGGAGGTGGGAATGCTTAATTGAAAATGCCCATATATCAGATTTTACTGTCGAAATACAATACGTCGTGGATGAGTTCCAATCGTTCGCAACTATCCGAGAATATTGCAAGAGATTGAATCGGAAAACACAACGCCGGATTAAGAATTTTGAGGCTGGGGGCTACAGTAACCCAGTGGGCCCCCACATGGGTTCATTTCGTAAAACTAGGAAAAAGACATCTATGATTTTTTTTCAGAAAAGACCTGAAAAAGACATCTGTAATTTTTTTCAGATTTTTATTGCCAGTCGTTCGGATTTTTTTCTTACAATAATTGTAACTCCAATTGAACAAATAATTTGAAAAAATAATTCGGGCTAATTTTTTCGTAATTTCACGCAGTTTCATATGAAAATAATAGACAAATTTTTAAGCATCGTGTCGAGCATTTTTATCTAGTTTAATGTATAAACTATCAAGTTTCACTAAGTATGCGCCCTACACTGAAAAAAAAGTTTCAATCCTCCAGCGGAACAATTTATCGCTGCGAGCAGTTCATTACTGTAAGAATGAAAATAGTCGCCTGAACAGT
Source organism: Tenthredo mesomela (assembly GCA_943736025.1). Taxonomy (NCBI): domain Eukaryota; kingdom Metazoa; phylum Arthropoda; class Insecta; order Hymenoptera; family Tenthredinidae; genus Tenthredo; species Tenthredo mesomela. Next base: position 41,591,585 of record OX031016.1, read on the forward strand.
GTGTATCGCTCCATCAGCTGGATAAACTTCTGGCTGTTGACCGGGAGACGGCTGGGTGCGCGCGATGAATACACTATAGTGGACTATACACTGTTAAAGCCAGGAGTACAAACTTTTCGTGTCGGCTCACCTACGGAGATCGTGACCAGTGTACAGTGTCACTCATACGCAGCGCCGACCAATCACAGGCATGTGTGAGCGATCGAAGCGCCTGTAGGTGAGGCGACACGAAAAGTTTGTACTCCAGGCTTCATCGCTATTTCTTGTATCGCTCCTACAGCGATACCGTGTTCTCCGAGCAAGTGAAATATGTCTGGCAGAGTTGTTCAGTTGCCATAGCTTGACAATGGCGCTGCTATCGGGGCAAACCACGTTCTGGCTGAGGCAACGATGATTCTTGCTATCGGGTAGAGATTTTTTTTTCAGTGTACGATCCTGTTGCAAAAAATCACGAAACTTCTATTGAAAATCAAAAACTTTAAGCCTAAAGCGTTGATGGAGAGATCCCTTCAGTTTTGTTGAATTCTTTTTACTTTTCATCACCTTTGGTGATTTAAGAATAGTACTTTTCGATACTAGTGCGAAAGTGTTGATTCTCGGACGAGTGTGAAGTTTTTCGCCCGAGCGAAGCGAGGGTGACAATCACACGAGTCGAGAATCATCTTTCGCACGTGTATCGAACTTCATTTTTCAACACAGCGCGCGTTGAGTTGAATTTTATGCACGCGAAGCGTGCGCAAAATTGAACTTGGCGCACGCCGTGTGGAAATAGTATATTACTCACCTAGGGAGGGAAAGTAGGCTAACCCAAACTGCGTGTGAGATTGACACCCGAGCCGAAGGCGAGGGTGGTAAAAACGCAGTTTGGGATGGCCTTTTTTACTCCCGTGTGAGGTATACTATTTTTCACCACCCCCTGCATCGGAAAGTACGACTTCCTGCTCACGCGAGGGGCCGAAAGTCGTACTTTCCGTGCAGGTGTGGTGAAAAAGTATTGGTTTCGGTCGAAAAGTGACTTTGCTAATTTCAACGAATCTTTACGTTTCCGACCCTCTGGAATCCTAGAAACAGGTTTTTAGACAAATGTCGGTCTGTCGGTCGGTCTGTGGGTCCGGCGGTCTGTCGCATGAATCCGCGCGATGATCTGGGAAATGGCTCGATGGAAAATTCTGAAATTTGGAGGACTTGACATTCGAATGACGGGAATGAAAAATTGTCATAGGGTAACGGCACCGGTAGTCGGCCACCCCCCAGTAGTCGGCCACTTGACCCATTACATCGCAATAATTAGTATGCATATCCATTGATTTCATTGCGATAATTTTCCTTGTGTTCATTGAGGTTTTTTCCGTCGGTAAGTACCACAGTGGCGTAAGTTAGCTGTTTTAGTGGAGTAAAATCGTTCGTCGAACGTCGCGCGTTGTCAAGCGCGGTGCTGAGTTGAGGTGGACACAACAAGAGCGTGGTATTTGAAAACCGTCAGTATTGAATTTACTGGCGAAAATAAAGTAATATTAGTATTTATATATGTTGGCCATTGATGAAATTAGCTATTTCAACGCCTAAATCAGTGTGAATATTTGTGAGGTTAAAATTATTCAAGGTGGCCGACCTCAGGGCTACAATATCCTAGGTAACTCCAGTAGTCGGCCGGGTGGCCGACTACTGGAGCACATCGTATTTAATTTTTACTACCAGTAGTCGGCCAGTCCGGCCAGTCACGATGTTTAACCCAAAATTCGTTTGCGAAAAATATTAAATCCGTTAATCCAGTTATTTTCATTACTGTTAACTGCTATACTAAAACAATAGATTCCTAAATATTTAATATAATAAAATAGGGTACTGTTAAGAGTAGATATAATTAATAAAAATATTTTCTACAATAAATATTATTAAAAATAATAGTAATAATAATGATTGATAAATAAATGAATAATAGCTATCAAATAATAAAAATGAATATTAATTTAACGGAAACACATATTAATGTGGCTTGAATGAGCCCTTATGATTCTCCGAGCCCTGCGACTACCCGGCCGACTACTGGTATACTCAACGTGGCCGAGTACTGGTGCAGCGTGGCCGACAACTGGTGATTCGCACCACATTACCTTATTTGACGTTTAATTCTCGCATTTAAGTATTATTCCTTGAGCTGAACGTGAAAAACAATATCTAGGACCTTTTGAAAACAGTACACGAAACCCAAAATATCAAGTACGATACAAAGCGTTCGAAAAACGAAGTTAAAATCGCCGTAAGGCTTAAGTGGCCGACTACTGGTGCCGTTACCCTATCCCATTAAACTCAAATGTTCGCTTCTGTCGGAAATTAATTGACTTTCAATTTTATATGTATATATTTTACTTTTTCTTTCTTTTACTTGTCATTTTCAATATTTCAAAATCTAAATGGTGAAAAGTGCTGCGAAAAACACCGTCTTTTTCGTCTTTACTGATTTTTTTATATGTATTTTCCGTTGTTTTTTACTTCTTATTCCAATACGATAAAAAAAGATGATGCCCATCTACCATCTCAGTTCTTCTTACCAACAGCCATTATAAATAATAAATAGTTATCACCCTTTTTTTTATCGTATTGGAGTAGGAAGTGAAAGACGACAGAAAATATATTAAAAAAAAATTTAACCAAACTGAACGAATCATTTCTCCATCATCGCTTTGGGCTTAAAATTTTTGATTTTCAATGCAGAATTTTCGTTATTTTTTTGAACAGGATCGCAGGGGGCATACTTAGTGAAACTTAATATTTTATACATTAAACCCAGATAAAAATGATCGGCATGATGCTTAAAAATTTGTCTATTATATTCATATGAAACTGCGTGAAATTACGAAAAAATTAGCCCGAATTATTTTTCCACACACTGAGAGACTCTTCGTGTCAATAAATGGTAAAACTATATCAAAGTTTAGTATGGTAGGGTTCGAAAGTAGGGAAGACCGGGCGTACGTTTCAAAAATTCATATGGTGCATACTAATGGGTAAAACTGATATTTTCCTTTCAATAAGTGAAAAAGGTGTTTCAATGTTTAATGAACAACATAGTAATATTCGGAACGCACCATATCAAAGTTAGATAGCGACTTGACAAACACGGTTAGTATGGTGAATATGAAAGTTTGAAATAATCGTCTCCAGTCGTCACGAAGAATATCAGTTTTTCGTACGGACCATATGAAAAGTCATGACTTGCCGGTGAAAAAAGAAGGGAGTGAGCCGAGGCTATCACCAACACCAGTATCATCAGGAAGTAGAGGTCACACGCACTGAAAGGACATACATATCGGGTATACTATACATGTACACAAATATACACAAGTTACATAGGAGTATCGCGCAACACACTTATAAATTAGACCGAGAGACTTATACCTATACATTTACAATATACAAACGTAATACAATTACGTGCGGGAAAATTTCAGAAACTTCTATATATACCAAGCTGGTAATAATCCACTGCTTGTGAGAAAGGACTTGGAGGGTTCTTTTCTAAATAACTCGTTAAAGAATCATTCTTTTGGAAAACTGCATTTGCAAAGTAGACTTTATTTTGGAAAGGTAATTTTATAACTTGAAAAAAAAAAAAAATCCAATTAATTTTTTAATTATGTATTATTTTTCAATTGAAACATGTATGGGCATCACAGCAAACATGATGGTAGAAAATTTTGAAAATTTGGATCTTCAGATTTTATCCTAGAAAAAATTCAACAAACGCTTCAAGCTCTTTAAGACGTTTGTTTAGGAGAAAATTGGATTAGAAAAATTGACAAATTAACATGTGTTCTTATGGGCAAAAGTGGAAAAAAAATTATATCTGTGTTAAAAATGACGGAAAAAATCTGAAACTCTTTAGGTCAACGGGGAAAAATATCTGATTCTCGCCTAATCATTTTTGCATTGATTAGGTAGCTCGTTTTCGAAAAATGAAATAATTTTTCCCGAGTATTGAGAATAAAAATCACTCCGCGCCAATTTGAAGTTAGCTGATATGGAGTGAATTGCCCATATAGGGGAGAGGATGGGAGTACCGCTCACCTAAGAAAAAATGCTAATTTTTATGTGTTGAACGTCAACTTGAAGTGCAAAAGACTATTGTAATGGCTTCTGCAACTATTTAACTCTTCGTTTTGAAAATTTAGAGCCGTAATTTCCTTTAGAATTGACAAAATTACGAAAAAAGAAACGCGAGACGCAAGTGAGCGGTCTTACCCTCCAGCGGGTAATACCGCTCGGCCCAATTTTAATACCGCTCACTCTCTAATACTCGGGTTCCGACCTAACCTATATGTAGTCAAATAGTAAACTCGGGTATGAAGGATGAAATTTGTCATCACAATGTTAAATTTCACTGAAGACGTTATTATAACACAATAATAGAGTAAATTAATATTATTATTATTGATATCATTGTCATTATTATTCACATAACCTCACTACGATTTTTTTTACTAATTTCACGGATTTAATACTATGTCACAACCATTGTCATCGCAAAAGTTGGTTTCTGATTGTCTCAACATTTGTCGTCACACACATTTCCAACAAAAAAAAATGATAATTTTGTTTTACTTAGGTGATTTTGATAATCCGCCGGTAAATATGCGCTGTCAGATGCTGAGCGGTATATTGGCATACAGCCGAGCGATATTACCCTCACCGGCCGAGCGGTATTACCGGTATCGCGCGGAGTTAACAAAATCATTAATAATTATTAATATAAAGAGAGATAGGAGTTCATCTTGTGATCAAATTACGCGGAAAAGTACCACGAATCGAATGACCATAGTTTGACGTGAAAATAATAATTTTGAAATGACAAAAAACTTTATTTACTTGTCCAGCAATTTTACGCTGTAAGGACCTCAAAACAGAGAGATGTTATTTTTTCTATTAAAAGTGATTAGAGGAATGAAATTTCCACAGAAATTAGATATTGACATTGGATCTTGAAGATTGGGAAAAAAAAAACGAGTGAAAAAATTCCTAATTATAAAGAAAAAGGGGTGAGCGGTATTACCTGCTGAGCGGTACAACCACACTCTCCCCTACATCCCTATTCCTCAAACATGAATACTTTCAATTGAGGAAGTGTTCAGAATGAAATATTTTCTACTTTTAAATAAATTCAGATAATTTGGGAGTATATAAAATTTTAGCACTATTAGAGTCTAGATATACTATAATAACTTTTATTCTGAAAAGATGATCTAATTTTTTTTCTAATCTTTGAATTTTTGTATTTATGACATAATTTTAAATGTTACAAATAAACTAATCATAAAGAATCGAAGGTATCAGAAATAGAACTTTTTATAATTAGAATTGTCTTCATTTTTAGAACTCAACATTTTCGTCGTTTGAAAAAAGAAATAGGAAAAGTCATACATAGGTAATCCTAAAAATATAGCCAATTACATAGATATACAAATCTCCACATTCACACGGCACATGGCAAGCGAATTGGCAGGATTTTTCCTTCGGCTGTTTCCGAAACAGAGCGGGGCCTCGTGCGTTCTCGGTGAAGATCGTAGTCGCTCGGGAGATTCAGGAAATATTTTCATACGCACCATACGAAAAATTGAGACTCTCCGTTTCAATTTCTAATATCCTTTGCAGTTTCACGGCTGCTTGATATCAATGTTGATATTGACCATGTTAATTTCTGGAATATGCTTCTCGAATGATGACAGTCACTGTGTTTATAAGTGAGACGACTTTGTAGGAAATTTTACTATGGAGAATATCGATTTTTCGTATGGAAGATTTCTGACATACAACGTTCTAATATTTCATATTGACCATACTAATATCTCGTATTTTCTTGTTAAAATCTGCTATGGCAATATGAAACTTCAGTATAACGTTACGAATAACTAGTGTATTTTGCGCTGTCTTCCCTACTTTCGAACCCTACCATACTAAACTTTGATATAGTTTTACCATTTATTGACACGAAGAGTCTCTCAGTGCATGATTTGTTTGATTGGAGTTACGATTATTATTAAAAAAAAAAATCCGAAAAACTGTCAATAAAAATCTGAAAAAAATTACAGATGTCCTTTTCAGTGACAACAACAATACGAAAAAATATTCAGCAAATTGGAATCGGTCGGGTTTAATACTGTGTGTTTTAAGATAGAATGCCCAACCTATTTTCGATAAATTATAATTTTTAAAATGCTCTTTTACCTCCGCAATTTGATGATGTTCAAAGACATGTTTCTTTTCATTGCAATTTTTTTTTCATACCTATGACCTGTGGCTAACAGTACTTTATTTCTCCGGAATTCAAATGGTGTTGATGAATTTTTAAACATTATTTTCCCATTCATAGAATAAAATTTATCGGTCAAGACGAACCGATTTTTAATATACTTGTCTTTCAACTGGGAAGAGATTCTTCCACTTATCGAGCACGCAATCCCCAAAACGACCGAACAAACGGAAAGTGCATCATAATTTATTTTGATAAGTGTATTAGAATTATTTTTCCATATAATCACCGTGCCGAGAGCGGGCCCCTTATGTTCGGGGGCCCGGGGGCTGCAGCCCCCTTAGCCCCCCCCCCCCCCCCTTAATCCGGCGTTGGGAAAAAACGATTTGGATCTCAATAGTTTTCCATTCGTACGATTCGCATACAGTCATGCAAATTGCAAATTGTCAATTGGATACCAATTGGATCGAATGCGTGCCTTTCGAAACTCAATCCCAATCGGATTTAATGTGAAAATGACTATTTATTGATGCTACGATAGCTATCGGAATGAATATGAACATCACTATTCGAATTTCAATACAATTATTGGTGAATAAGTTCCAGTCAGCCACAATTGTCCGGGAATACCAAAGAGACTCAATTTAAAAAAATATTCATTGCTTATCAAAAGTTAAGTACAATTGAGTCTACACTGAGAGACTCTTTGTGTCAATAAATGGTAAAACTATATCAAAGTTTAGTATGGTAGGGTTCGAAAGTAGGGAAGACAGCGCAAAATAGACTAGTTATTTGCACCGTTATACACAGAAAAAAAGGTTTACTTGACTGAAGATAACTTTTCTTCATCCAAGAAATTTTTCAATGGAGGGAATGAACACCAAGAATTTCTTGAACGGAGTAGAATAATTTCTTGAATTTTTCGATTTTGAATCAAGAAAAAAAATTCTTAAGCCAACAAATCTTTGATACTTGATCAAATGGTAGAATAACTTGATTATATTAATACGAATATGTTTCATTAAAATAACCATATAGACCAGGCAACGGGAAAAAAATCACCAAGAAATTTTTAGAAGGTAGGGAATAGTCATATCGTATAGAATACGAAATTCTAAGACCCCCCACGTTTTTTGAAGGATCCTAAAAGTGGCAGATTTTCTGCCACAAGCCCTCAAAGTCCGAAACTCGCGATATTCCGTGTTTTTTCGATCTAGTCACTCAGGTGTTGATCCTAGACAAAAAAGTTAAACGGGCGCGTTGTAGGTCATAAAAAAACCTATAATTTGAGCCATTGTACGTTGGAATCCGTTTATTAGTTATTGAGAAAATAACAAAAAAATAAGTTTTTTTTTATTTTTGCAATAACTATTGCAAAAACAACTCTTTCTTGTTTTTTTTAGTTTCAACAGATAGCCCTTATGATAACGAAAACAACGATATGCCTGTGCGCGCTGTACGCTAATTATTTGCTAAGAAACGTTCGAGTGTTTATTAAAACGTTTTAAGTTAACAATGGTTGGATTACGTCAAAAACGACTGTATCGACTCAAATCAAATGGGAAGTTACTTGGAAGACTCTACAGTTTGTCCCCTTTTAATTTCCGGCGAATTAGTTGATAGTAACATCCCGATTTTTACCGTCAAAAAAGAGGTAATTTTCAGGCTATAAACAATTAGAGCTGGAGCCTCCGATATGAGTTGTACGAACTTCTTACCTTGACAAATCAAAACCGACATTTTTAGGCAAATTTGAAAAAAAAAAAAATTATCCTACGACCAATAGGAGCCGAGTTCGCTTTTTTTTTTTACAAAATCACTGTGACTTTGTTTATAACAATTAAGAATTCAATCAAGCGGTATTCGTTGGTTGATAAGTTATATTTGATGTGACCGATAATGGTTTTTGTGAATCAGTAACGCAAATTGTTTAAAACAGGTATGAAAGTGAAGCGGCGTCTATGACCATGAACAGGGCCGGCGAAGTAAAATTTTCCGAAGTGTGGAGTTCTGTCATATGTTCGGGGGGAGAGGGGGGGGGGGGGGGGGGGGTGATAGCACTCTGTGTTCTTTTTAATCTTATTGCACATAAACGTTACATCTGGCGAAAAAAAAAATTGTTTTTTGATGTCGTCTCTCGCAACTCGAAACATTAGCTCGGGTTTGAGAATGGCTCTGTCAAAATGTTGACTTCGTCGGATAATTTAAAGTATCGCGCATCGAGTCTCAATATTTTCATTTCATTAACACGTAAAAAATAACTTTTTACCGTTCAAAGCTGTTTTCAAAAATTCTAGGCGATCGAGGGGGGTGTAGATTTCTGTGCGGCTTTATTCTATGTTGAACCCAATCTCGGATGCTCGAAAAAAGAAGAAAGAAAATCAAAAAAAAAAAAAAAAACTGCTGAAAAATGAAAAGAAATTAAATAAACTTGAATTTTTTAGAACAGCTTTGAATGGTGAAAAGTCATTTTTGGCGTGGTAATCAAATGCAAATATTGAGACTCAGTGGGCGACGACTTAAAATTATCCGACGGAGCCCGAATTTTGACAAAGTCATTATTAGACTCAAGACTATAATGTTTCAAGTTGTGAGTCGAAATTTTTTTTTTTCTGCCAGGCCTAATAAACATTCTGCGTTCCTAATTCCATGAAGGCATACAGCGTATGCTGAAAAGCTGTGGCATCAGGGACGCGATTTATATTATAATTACTGTTTTTGACTTAATATAATCGTCCATAAAAATATCTTATGAATCTATCATCTTATAAAACCAATTCTATAGTATCTAGTATACGGGGTCAAGCCTCCTCGAATCTACACTAGAAGCGTGTTGACGCGGGAATCCGCATACTACAAAATGTATCGCGCGAAAAATGCCACAACGTAATGCAGAAAATTCAGAGGTGTGCAGAGTCACACGATATTTCATTTTTTTTTGCGATGGGCCGCGCCACTAAACGAGGTGTTTTCTGTAATATACAAATTGAGCCGGAATTCTGAGGTATGGAATTCCATACCCAGCCAAATCCGAGATATGGAGTGCTCCACCGAAACCATAGGGGGTTCGCCGGCCCTGACCATGAAAGTGGTGGGGGGAAGGCGCCTCGCTGATCTAGCGATTTCGCGCGCTCAGAAACCGATCGCCCGACTTCAAAATCACTTCGCGTTAAAAATTTGTTGTATCTCCGTTAATTACGAACGAATTTTGACCTTTTTTTTTTTTAATCTGGGGTAACTCGTCATAATAATAACAATTGCAACACTGGTTTTGTCGAAATCATGCACCAATTTGTTGTAAACAACTGTTACTGCAAATTAACTCCTTTTGCGTACATCTCGAGTGCCATAGGTATTAGCGAAAGAAGAATCCAATAAAAGGTCTGCGCTTTTTGAAAATATACAATTTGGCATTCTTCACTTTTTTCGCTGGAACCGATGTTTAGCTCGTAAAATTGTCATCTGTATTTGTGTGTAATAGTTAGATTCATTAGTATATTGTGCATCAAGGGAAGAAAATAGGTGATTTGTACCGAGTGTGAATTTTGCGGCCCGAGGCGAAGCCGAGGGCCGCACAATCACACGAGGTAGAAAGCACCTATTCTTCCCTTGATGCACACTATATTTTTTATCACAAATGCACGAAAACACCGATTTTCCAAGCCGTATTGATGTCCGAGGTGACGTGTGACAACTGTCAACGTGACCTGTGAACACGGACGGGATTGTTTTGCTCTTATTTTTTCATTTGTTTTGTTTTGTTTCGATGTATTCATGTGTTTATTCCGCCCGATGACGTTTCGTAGAGAGTAGAACGCTATTTTCTTCCCGCTCCCTAGGGAAGAAAATGAATTCTCTACGACATGCGTATGCGCGAGTTCACCCCTTGTGTACCACGGGAGACAAACTGCCATTTTACTCTCGCATAACAGCGAGGAAAATCGGGTTTTCCGTGCATGTGTGATAAAAAATAATTTTATACCTCGACTTCGAGAAATATTTTCTTTTATATTTTAAATCATGCAAGTGAACTCATGGAATATTAAATTACATACATTACATACATTACATACTACATTACATACATTACATACTACATTACAAATAGTATAACTTTAAAATATACATTGAACAATTGGGAACTCTGATTGATCAATTAAAACATTAATCTTCAATGGTTTTTCTTTTTTTAGCAGATTGCGATAATTCATCAGCTTCTGAATCAATTAATATGCTATCTAGTAATTGATCAGAAGACTTAGCATCGAGCACACTCTCTGATTCATTTGTTTCAATAACTCCTCTATGGCAGCAATATTACTAGTATTCGTACAACTCTCCCCTTGACAATGCGCACACCACTTTGAGCATTTCAACCCGTGTTTGCGACAACCGCAAGATTTTGCGCAACCTTTCTCGCAACGACAAAAAATTATTTTTGTGATATCCTCGGGTATTAAAGGATCTTTGGAGTACAGTGCTCTAAAATCGTTATCATTTTTCTCCCAACCATGCTCAATGGGATCTAATGAATTGCCTAGCCATGCCTGAACTTGCAAGTAAGTCCTCAGGCAATGTTGAGCAGCTGCACTTTGTGTTGGAGGTACATTTTCCAACTAAAAAAAAAAAAAAAAAAAACCCGGAAAAACCATTGAAGATTAATGTTTTAATTGATCACTCAGAGTTTCCAATTGTTCAATGTATATTTTAAAGTTATACTATTTGTAATGTAGTATGTAATGTATGTAATGTAGTATGTAATGTATGTAATGTATGTAATTTAATATTCCACACTGATAGAAAACATGTATCACATTTTACCACATATCTCCGACAAATTACTACTTTTGATGGCAAATTGAAGGGAAGTCGAAAAACCAAGAAAAGTAGCTATTTTTCATTCAATAGTTCGTAGCAGGACTGGGATACATTACATGCTACTCGGACTAAAATTACAACTCGGCATTGTAATTTTCGCTAGATGGCAATTTTTACAACTTGAGATAGTAAAAATACGTATCGCGTATAGGAATATGGCGGACACCCTAGTTCTGCGTTATACCGCCATGTATACCTCCATATATTCCCCATTAATGAGTTTAATATTTATTTCAAAGTTATCGTGATTTATAACTAAACGAAACAAATCTTGAATCTTTTGTTTTATTTTTATTTTGAATCTGTTATGTTGAATCGGTTGGAATCAACAGGAAATACGCCTCGAACTACACGGCTGAGTTTCTCGCAAGTGGTATCTTTCGCCCAATGTAGTATATAAGCACGAAAATTTTCTCCTCTATATCTTCGATTTCGAGGCGTCCGCTAGAGCGCTAGGGTATTATGCGTTCTTACCGACTGCGTTAATTATACGAAACCAGTTGTAACAGCGATGCACTGAAGTCAACTACATGTAATCTACGTTACCATCCAGCCGTCCAGTACCTCACCCCAAAGAGGATTCCTCACACCCTACTTCACCGATTCAAAACTCCTAACTCAACCGAAAGGTGAAAATAATAACATGCGAGTCCGCTCTCTGCGATTGGCAGCCGAGGGCGCTGCAGACCAACTTTTTTTTTTTTGCCAGACTTCATTTTACTATCTGAGATAGTAAAAATTCAGACCCCGCATGGGAATCTTTACCATTAGTAGAATTTACAAGGTGGATTTGTAATTTTTTCTACTGTGTGACCACCCTTCATTTTAGCACCAAAAAATAGCAATTTGTCGGCGATATGTGGTAAAATGTGTTACATGTTTTTTTATCACACATGCACGGAAAACCCGATTTTCCTCGCTGTTATGCGAGAGTAAAATGGCAGTTTGTCTCCCGTGGTACACAAGGGGTGAACTCGCGCATGCGCATGTCGTAGAGAATTCATTTTCTTCCCTAGGGAGCGGGAAGAAAATAGCGTTTTACTCTCTACGAAACGTCATCGGGCGGAATAAACACATGAATACATCGAAACAAAACAAAACAAATGAAAAAATAAGAGCAAAACAATCCCGTCCGTGTTCACAGGTCACGTTGACAGTTGTCACACGTCACCTCGGACATCAATACGGCTTGGAAAATCGGTGTTTTCGTGCATTTGTGATAAAAAATATAGTGTGCATCAAGGGAAGAATAGGTGCTTTCTACCTCGTGTGATTGTGCGGCCCTCGGCTTCGCCTCGGGCCGCAAAATTCACACTCGGTACAAATCACCTATTTTCTTCCCTTGATGCACAATATACTAATGAATCTAACTATTACACACAAATACAGATGACAATTTTACGAGCTAAATATCGATTCCAGCGAAAAAAGTGAAGAATGCCAAATTGTATATTTTCAAAAAGCGCAGACCTTTTATTGGATTCTTCTTTCGCTAGTACCTGTGGCACTCGAGATGTACGCAAAAGGAGTTAATTTGCAGTAACAGTTGTTTACAACAAATTGGTGCATGATTTCGACAAAACCAGTGTTGCAATTGTTATTATTATGACGAGTTACCCCAGATTAAAAAAAAAGGTCAAAATTCGTTCGTAATTAACGGAGATACGACAAATTTTTAACGCGAAGTGATTTTGAAGTCGGGCGATCGGTTTCTGAGCGCGCGAAATCGCTAGATCAGCGAGACGCCTTCCCCCCACCACTTTCATGGTCATAGACGCCGCTTCACTTTCATACCTGTTTTAAACAATTTGCGTTACTGATTCACAAAAACCATTATTGGTCACATCAAATATAACTTATCAACCAACGAATACCGCTTGATTGAATTCTTAATTGTTATAAACAAAGTCACAGTGATTTTGTAAAAAAAAAAAGCGAACTCGGCTCCTATTGGTCGTAGGATAATTTTTTTTTTTTTCAAATTTGCCTAAAAATGTCGGTTTTGAGTTGTCAAGGTAAGAAGTTCGTACAACTCATATCGGAGGCTCCAGCTCTAATTGTTTATAGCCTGAAAATTACCTCTTTTTTGACGGTAAAAATCGGGATGTTACTATCAACTAATTCGCCGGAAATTAAAAGGGGACAAACTGTAGAGTCTTCCAAGTAACTTCCCATTTGATTTGAGTCGATACAGTCGTTTTTGACGTAATCCAGCCATTGTTAACTTAAAACGTTTTAATAAACACTCGAACGTTTCTTAGCAAATAATTAGCGTACAGCGCGCACAGGCATATCGTTGTTTTCGTTATCATAAGGGCTATCTGTTAAAACTAAAAAAAACAAGAAAGAGTTGTTTTTGCAATAGTTATTGCAAAAATAAAAAAAACTTATTTTTTTGTTATTTTCTCAATAACTAATAAACGGATTCGAACGTACAATGGCTCAAATTATAGGTTTTTGTATGACCTACAACGCGCCCGTTTAACTTTTTTGTCTAGGATCAACACCTGAGTGACTAGATCGAAAAAACACGGAATATCGCGAGTTTCGGAATTTGAGGGCTTGTGGCAGAAAATCTGCCACTTTTAGGATCCTTCAAAAAACGTGGGGGGTCTTACCCTACTGAAAATCGAAATTCGTTACCGAGATCTGATGTGAGGCCTAGGTAGGATCTCACCTGTTCTCAGGTGAGATGATATCAGATCTCATAAAAGAATTTGGTCTGACATCAGATCTCATGCCGCGATTTTCAGTAGGGTAGAATTTCGTATTCTATACGATATGACTATTCCCTACCTTCTAAAAATTTCTTGGTGATTTTTTCTCCGTTGCCTGGTCTAATAATACCAATCCATTCCTTGGAATTGTTATAAAACATCATGATAATGTGAAGTTCACCGTGCGTAAGACGATCAATTACACATAACCTCACTTTTTTTTATAAAATACATTTCGATGACAGGGACATTCTAGACAACTGAAGCAAATCGTTGATTCAAATAGCAGCTGTGTCGACCTTATTCAGCATTTAACAAAATTCGGGCGTGAGAAATTCATAACAAATTGGAAGACACACACAGACAGTCACAGAGCCTAATAGCACAGCCCTCATATACAACGTAGAATTATACTGAACTTCCCTGATTTCCAATTAACATTTTCATTCCAGTATCATTATCACAGTATCATGAGCGTTTGGTATATGGGAATATGAGATGACAAGTGGATATGGAGGCACTTACAAGGAGAGTGTCAGGCTTGCGGATCATGAATTTCGCTCAAACTTCTAAGAGTGTTTTCTTGGCCCAGAATATAGAGCTTCTGATCCTCAGAACTCTCCATTGGGCCCTTAGTCGCTCAACTTACAATTGATTATAATTTTTTTTTCTTTAATTTTGGTTTTTTTCTTTCACTCACATTTTTGATAAGCCGAACTTGTATGAAACATACCATATGATTTCAATGTTTGTGAATAATTTTCAACGATGTATTCGAACGGTGAAGAATGAATAAATAGACTCCGATAACAGTATCGTACAACTTATGGGTCCTTCGCTATGGCTCTAGGATCAACAAACCGAAGCCTTCGGTACCCATGTCGTTGAGTTTAAAAGAATTCCTATGTTGACCATAGATTAGAACTGGCAGAGCTTATTCAGAATTAGGCCACAAAAGTATGTATTGAGGAAGTAAAATTACAATGAAGTATTGAAGAAGTTAAATTTGGAGATTTATTTTCTGATTTGTCTCTGAATATATATATATTCTTCCAATATCAAAGAGCAAAAGATTAAATCTAATAATCATGTAGAAAAAAAAAAAAAAAACAGTTTCTGGAGTTAAGAATTATTCTAAATTCAAACTCCTCACTACTTTTGTCACCTAATTATGAATAAGCTCTGCCAATTTCAAGATCTGTAGCCATAACGTAAGGATTCTTTCAGAGCCAACAACATGGGTACCGAAGGCTATTTCACTGTGGCGGAGGACCATATCCAGCTTCGTCAGAGGCTTCAAAGCTGGTTCTACTACCTCGAACTAGCATAACGATCTTGATTTGATAGTAATTAAGATTCTATCCAGGGGCTCAATTAGGACTGCTCCGATTTGCTTTTTTATCATCCTCATATAATTTCATTCATTTATTGCTAACGCGTACCCACAAATAATGTACAGTCGAACCTCAGGCACTGACAACTCGGGCACTGCTTTACCTCGGGTACTGACAGCGATCTTACCTCAGGCACTGACAGCTTTATAGCTTCTCGCTAGGGCCGTCACTGAATGGTGCGCTTCGTAGGGAGGCCTCAGTCTCGAGGCTACATAACCTCCAATCCAACTTGTCAACCGGCAACTGGCAACTGGCGCGTGTTAATCATTATGCCTCATTACGGGATCGTGCCGTTGTGCTTTAGATATGTATGTAGTGAAGTTGGAAAATATTAGTACATGAAAACGGTTATCATCAAATCTTGGTGAACATTCTTCGGCGAGAAATTATTGTAGTAGGCAGAAAAAAAAACATTAGGCCCCGATTCGCAATAACATGACTACGGCCCTGGCCCAACGACGCTATTGGTTCGCGGGAAAGTTAGGTTATTTTGTCAGTACCCGAGGGAATGTTTCCCGAGCTCTGTCAGTGCCTGAGGTTCGACTGTATTTTGAGCTCACAAAGCTTCAATAACAGAGTGTCGTATATTCAGGTTGGGTTAGTTGATCCAAGAGCCATAGGGGAGGACCCAAAAGTTGTACGATACTGTTATCGGACTCTATTTATCCATTCTTCAGCGTTTAAATCCATCGTTGAAAATTGTTCACGAGCATTGGAGTCATACGGTATGTTTTTATACGAGTTTGGGTTATCATAAATCTTATTGAAAGAAAAAGCAAAAAATGAAGAAAAAAAAATGTGTCTTAATAATAAATAAATAAAATGTATCTTTTATATGTATTTAATTATTTTATCATATGTATCTATTATCCAATGTTGACACCAAATATTTTATGAAGAAATAAATTTGTTTTACATACCTACTCTAATAGTTCATATATTTAATTGCTCCAAATAAAAAAAAATAGAATTTCTTATGTTTATCAATTTTTTACTAATAGACACATTTGGAAATACCAAATGAGTTTATTTGAGGCATTTTGATAAACCTAGGAAATACTATTGCAGAAATCCCTAAAAATATCTCCACAATATTAGTAACCTTATAATACCCTCTCCGAGGCCTCACCAAAACCTCTCAATGATTTCTTAAAATAATCTTGTGAACGACTTCTAAAAGAGGTCTCATTTTGGAGCTCTCGGACTATGTTCTAAAAGGACTCTTTTAGGGGCGTTTCTGAGCTTCTTAAGAGAGTTCGAAAAGATTGCATAAGAAGTCTTTTAGACTTATTTGAGAGCACTTCTCGATACCTGAAGGAGATCTCTATCAAGATTTCAGGAGCTCCTCAGGATGTCTTTAAGAAGACATTTGGTTGATTGGGTTACTATTACCAATTTTCACGGCCTCCAGCTCTGCCTCCTCCGCCTTCCTCTTCAGCAGAGAGTTCGCCAACTCGAGTTTCAAGTTTCTTTAACAGAAATAACAATCACGTTATTTCATACCGTAAGTTGCAGCAAAATTGCAGTCATTTTATAATTTAGAAACTTACAGGTCTTTGGCCTCGGCTTTCAATTCTGCAATTCTTTTCTGCGAGTTTCCGAGAGTTTTCGGTGAAACTGCTGACCCCCTCCCTGCCGAGCCTCACGCACACGGTACGTGTCTGTGTTGGTTTCACCGAAAACTCTCGGTATAATAATTTATTTCCACCCTGAATATTATCCCAAATCCAATCTGACTCACGTTACGCGTCTCGATTACTTCCTCGGCAACCCTGAGCTTCTCTTTGTTTTCGCGGCATCTCTCGCAATTACGTTCTGCCATTATGCTGTAAAAAAAATAATGTGAACACATGAGTCCGCATTTGAATGTAACCTTTGAGTGTTTGGAACTGGATGTAAAATATGCATCACAACATAAATTCTGTTTCATTCTATTTTTCGAAACTTCACCATCTCGCACGACTTCAGGAAAAAGAGTGACTTACTTCCCATGGATTTTCCTGCTCCGGCATGTATCATGCACCCGCTTCCTTTTTTTAAGCTGCCTGCTCTCTGCAGCTGCAGCTTCCTCACAAAGGAGAGCTAATATAAAAACTTCCTCGTCAGAACTGTCCATTGTATGACTCAATTATACAAACAGTTCATTTCCATAGTAATATAAATAAAAGAGAGAAAAAAAAAAAGAAAAAAAAACAGAATACATTGGTTGCACGGGTTGCGCGACTCGAAAATTTCGCCGCGTATCGCCGTGCCTCGGCGTCGTTCCATGTTACGCGTTGGTGATTGGTTGAATAGGATATAGTATTCCAGCTTAAGTTGCCCTTTGACCGTTACGGACGATCAATGATTTGAATCTTTTCCTATATATTGTAATTAAACAAGAGCTACGCTTCCAAACAGCAGCTAGTCTCGGAGTTTGAGTTGTTTCTCTTATCGCTGCGATCTTAAAGAATAACGGACGAGTTGTAAATAATGCAGAATACGCGTTGTATGTTGAGACCAGAAATTATCACTGAGAATCCAGCGATATCCCGTGTTAATTGCATTTAAAAAATCTCGCGCTTGCACGCACGTGTTAATAATAAGATGGAACATTTTTTTCTGCGCCAAAATTCATATTTTCAAATGAAGAATCGATCTAGGGGGCGTGCTCCGAAATTTCGAAAAATGATGAAAATAAGGGACACCCTAATATACCGAGAATATTCGGTGAGAGTAGACAGTCCCCTTCCTACGGCAAAACCAACACGGGCGCGCACCGCGTGCGTGAGGCTCGGTCGGGACGAAATGAGGTGCAAGTAGCATCGCATCCCCTCCCGCACGAGCCTCACGCACGCGGTGCGCGCCCGTGTTGGTTTTGCCATAGGAAGGGGACTGTCTACTATCATCGAATATTCTCAGTATTTGCGAGAAATATATGCAACATATGTGTCGCATATATAACATATATGTACGCAAAATACATATATGTTTGATGAGTTTTACATAGGGTTGACATCTATGTCGACATCTATGTCGACATCTATGTCGACATCTATGTCGACATACATGCCGCAACATTTATGTTGACATTTATATCAAACTTATAAAAATAAATGTTACTCATATGTTAGCGCAAAAAACAAATATGTCGCATATATTTTTCGCATATATATGAGGGTGGTTCAAAAAAGACCTAATTTCTCAGATGTTGCTGCTCATCCGTGAATATGTTGTTTGTGATTTTGATAAATTATTCCATTTTTTTTTTAGCTCTATTGGACAATATTGACTACTGCCTCAGTCAAGTTGAAATTTCGAAATTTTGCCATTTTTGGCAATTTCAAAGTTCTCAGATCAAATTAGCGCTCATCTGGCTACCTCGAGATTCTCATTCAATGAGACAAGATGAGACTCGTACGATAATATTTAGTACTGCCTCGGAGACATTGGAGTTTTTTCAATATTTTACGTTTTTACGGAGATTCGATCGCCAGGTGCTGCTCATAAGACAGTTTTTTCTCACCATTATAAGGAAGAAATCCAAGCAGTTTGCAGTCTGCGAGACCATTTTTACTACTGCCTCATCGAGGGCGACTTTCCTTCAAGTAAAATTAGCAACATGAGGCAGTAGTAAAAATGGTCCCACAGACTGCAAACTTCGTGTACTTCTTCGTTAAAATGTTAAGAAAAGACTGTCTTATGAGCAATATCTGGCGATCCAATCTCTAAGAAAACCCCTAAATAGTGAAAAAACTTCAATGTCTCTGGAGCAGTACTGAATATAACCGTACGAGTCTCATCTTGAACCAACATCCTCATTGAATGAGAACCTAGAGGTAGCCAGATGAGGACTTTGATCTGAGAACTTTGAAATTAAAAAATTAAAAAAAAAAAAAAAAATTAAAAATTAAAAATTAAAAAAAAAAAATTAAAATTAAAATTAAAAATTTCGAAATTTCAACTTCACTGAGGCAGTAGTAAATATTGTCCAATAGAGCTAAAAAAGAAATGAAATAATTTTTCAAAATCACAAACAACATATTCACGAATGAGCAGCCACATCTGAGAAATTGGATCTTTTTTGAACCACCCTAATATTATATATTTCCGTGCGGGCTAACTAGCGCAAATTTTTCTTTTTCGGGAATTACTTTTTTGACATAGATTTGACCCAAAAAAAAAAGTTTGAAACGATTAAAAAAATACGAAGTCATTTCTCGGCCGATTTGAGGTGGAGTTGCCCGTGTACATCTAAGCGACCAGCCGAAAACGCTATCAATGAGTGTTGTTACCTCACGCGCACCGTCTGTAGTTGGCTCAAAACACTAAGCCTCATGGCGGGTCGTTCAAATCGACTTACCGGTTCAGCTGTTCATACGGCTCCAGTATTTCGTAAATTTAAATTATTTACTTCACTCCGTATGATTTTGGACGTTTTACCCACGCTTCGCGTGGCTAAAATTATTTACTTCACTCCGTATGATTTTGGACGTTTTACCCACGCTTCGCGTGGCTACTTTAAAACCCCCATTTTCACACCTACTGAAGTAAAATTTTGTACAATACTCGACGGAAAAACTTCTTCTGATCTCGTGTGATTGCAGAACTCGCCTTCGGCTCGTGCTGCAACCTCACACTCGTCAGAAAAAGTTTTATCGGACTCGTATTGTAATGTAGTATTTTCGGGAAAAAGTATTTGCTAAAACGAAAGAGAACTTGATTTGTTTTTATATTATTAGAATGTATTTGAAAATTGTCACGAAAAAGGATATAAAAATTGATTTGCGAATTATGGAAAAAAAATTAAAAGTCAAAGAGAAAAATTAACTGAGATTCTTAGAAATTAAAGTGATGGGAAAAATGCTGAGGGCTAAAAACCCATCCGAATTTTACAATAAATCTATTACATCATGGCTAGGGAAAAAGCATAAGGCAAGAAACCCTGGCTGGTCAAATATTCACAATAACATTTTGGTAACGATATATTAAGATATCAGCCAGTGCTCGTCAAAATATATGTATATACAATATCACCCTCGGGCTTGTCAAATCTAAATACTTCATTTTACTATACATTACATAGTTATTACTTTATCACAGTTAATTAGCTTATTATACGCCTATAATGAAACATTTACAAGATTTACTAATTTCAGGGCTGCCAGCCATACTCTGGGTAAAAAAAAGTGAAAAAGGTGACTAATTTGAAAAAAAAAAAAAGTGACCGAAATCCCTTGAGAATTATGCTTTTATTGCACTCACAAAACATAGATGAGCTGAATGAGTTTAAAATCATTGCATAAAAAGTGGTTTATAATAATCGAAAAGCATGGTACATAAGACGACATAAATTTCTTGGTATATAAATGGGGCATTCCACGTCAAAACGCGAACGGTTCAACCTTTGACTATATACCTATGGACTGCTAACCGCTAACTTCACGCGTGTACCCAGATGTGACGCGACCTCCGGGGCTAACGGCTGATTTTGGTACTACAATCAGCTGCGTGTGTTATGTAGGTGTGACGCATCGGCGTGTGTGTCACGTAGATGTTTCTTTACACCTACGTAACCCACACAACCGATGCGCTACACCTACACAACACACGCAGCTGATAGTAGTTCCAAAATCAGCCGTTAGCCCCCGAGGTCGCGTCACATCTTGGTACATAGGCCTCCACAGGCTTGGGATAGGGACTAGCAGTCCATAGGTATATAGTCAAAGGGTTCAACCAATGGTCTCCGATTTTGTTCCAAATTCTTTTTCTTGTCCTATTTCAGAACCAAATCCTACATAGTAAAGCATTTTTCAATTTTTTTTTGCTTTGGTCCTTAAAATTTTCTAATTTTCGGAAGTTTTTTGAAAAAAAAAATAATAATAATAAATCAAAAATCAAAGGTGTCCCTTTTTCAAAAATCTAAATTTCATATTTATTTTTTCAATCACTCCCAATCCGTTGACGTAAAAAATTCGATACAAATTTTTATGAAAAGTACAGTTCGAATCGAACATTTCCTGTTTCATATATCTGCTTCTTAGAATAGGCTAACACTGAATGAAAAAATATTGACATTTTCAGATTAAAAAAAAAAAAAAAAAATTCGAAAATCCGTCAATAAAAAACCAAAGTTCAAATTGAAAAATGCTTTAGTACGTAGGTTTTGGTCCTGAAATAGAACAAAAAAAAAAAAAAAAAAAATTTGGAAGAGAATCGGAGACCCATCGGTTGAATCGTTTTCGTTTTGACGTGGAATGCCCCAAATACATAAATACATATGCAATACACGTGCAAACAAGTCACATCATTTTTTGTAATGGAATAATATATATATTTTTTGGTCGCAATTATTCCGTACGTTAGAAATATCACATCGTTATCAAGAGACTCGGTAGAGTCTCGCGCCAAGTACATTAAAAAAAAATTTTTTTCAAGCGCGAGACTCAACGAGTCTATATACCCGAGAGGCAACTACCCTAACCTATACCGCGAATTAGTATCTTCGTTTTCTTTAATTTCACAACATACACGAATTAAAACTAATTTAATCCAGGATGTGGGCATGAAAAGCTTTCATTTGAGCCCTAGATCGATTAAATCGGTGTCCAGAGTGCTGAGATATAATTAACTACAGATTCTGATACCCCGTTTTCTCGTACAATTTTTCTACGTCGTCGTCGTCAGACCCAGATTCGTTCACACTAAAACCATTCCTATAAAATCACATTTCGTCGCTATACGCAGGACGTATGTTGTATGCTTATACACAGAACATACGTCCTTACGCATCTGGGAACATGACATAGAAGGGAAAATCCACACAAAAATTCAGACCAAGATTCATCCCATTCAAACCATTCCCATAAAATCACAACATAGAAGGGAAAATCCACACAAAAGTTGTATCGAGTGGCGTAAGTACGAGATCATGACGTAGTCAGCGCTGGTATCGCAGACAGAAACCGTCTGCAACACTAGCAGATCGCGGGTTGTCATTCACACTAAAACCATTGCCATAAAATCACATAGAAGGGAAAATCTACACAAAAATTGTATAGAATGGCGTTAGTTCGACAGTCACAACGTAGTCAGCGCTGGTATCGCAGACAGAAACCGTCTGCAACACTAGCAGACGCGTGTTGTCATTTCATTTCATGTTTTCGAATTCAAATCAAATAAAGAAAATAAAAGAAAGTACAAGCAATGATTAATAAAATTTGAAGGTACGAAAACTAGTGAATACCCACCAAAAGCCCCTCAGGTGCGAAAACCTTACGCCAAGTACATTCAAGTGATAGCCACCAACAAAAATGTTTCGATAGGTTAATTATCTTAAATCCTACGATCTTGAGCTTTTGAGGTTATGCGAATCGACTGACGTGTAAAATTCATGGTGATAAGTGAAATAAGGATCGTGAACGGATAATTTTACGATTAGGTTTACCTTGCATGACACAAGACTGTCAGATGACTATTATTAACTGACTATTACCTCTAAATTTTGTTCACTTATACATTGTAGGTTTGGCCTATTTTCATTTATGGATGCAATTATCGGAGGAAACGTTTTTTTTTTTAGGGATTCCAATTATTTAGCACGCTGCCGTCTGAAGAAGTCTGACAATAGAAAATCAAGAGAAAATATTGAAGTCGAAAAATATCAGGATAGCATGATTTGATATAAGGACGGCATGGAGCCAGACCAAGAAAGCCAAGTTCAAGCGTTGCATTGCTACGAATTCCACTTTAAGCTCTATGTTAGGCTCATCGTTAAAGGCTCGTCTGCTCAGACCCAAATTGTGCGTCAATGTTATGCGTTGGATTCCGACGAGTTCTATATTCTATCTCGGTATCCTCTAGTCCAAACGAGACTGTAAGTTGACGTTGTGCGTTGGACTCCGATAGGCTTTATTCTACACTCCATGACAATGTAGTGCTTTGACCTTCAGTGAAGATAATTTCTTAATACATTTTTTACAAACAGCTTAGACTCTCCGCTCGGAACGATCTCAATCAAATTCAGATCAGTGCTATCACGACGAATAGTCAGAATGAAAATACTTATTCAATATGAAAGAAATGATCGATAGACTTCCTCTTTCTCAGATAATAGAGATTTGTATTCAAACATGAAAATTATAAAAACCATTTATTTCTCATTTATTATTTATTTATTCATTGCACAACCTTTTTTACGGATTGTTTAATTTTGTAGCGGGTTGTTATATCTTCGTATAGTCTAGTCAAAACCAGACCGTAAGCCAACATTGTGCATTAGACTACGATCAGCTTTATTTTATTCTCTACGTCGATGCAGTGTATTAGACTGATAATATTCACTCTACGTCACCATTTTGCATTGAACTTCAGTAAATTATATTTTACACGTTTGAAGTGCGTTTGAGTTTGATAGGTCTATTTTTCAGTATGAAAATATCGAATTAAGTGATTCAAGTTCTAGATAATCATCTCGGTGCATCACAGACTACAGATATTGGACTTTGAGACAACATTGAACAAAATATAAATTAGGAATTTATCGTTTTCAGATACCAATTGTCATTGTCTTAAGTGGCAAGACTACAAGAGTAGATAAAAATGATATAGGTATAAATAAATATAATAATGAACAGAAACTATGAGAAAAAGGCACCGATATTACTCAAATATCGAGTCCCTCAGACAGACTCCATAATTCTTGTCTATTTCTGACTATCTTGACAACAGAGTCCTATCCCAGAACCGAACGAACTACTAATCTATTCTACTCTTCTACTTTCTCAATTTATTTCACAGTTACTGAAGCGACGTTTATTACTAAGCGAGATTGTAACGAGTCTTGTGATATAATTCAACAATGAATACGAGCACAATTATTAGGTGGTCAATTACGCGTCAGTCTACAAATTTGAGACTTGGGGAAAATTATGAGCACACGCGTGCTCATTGCTGTCGACGTTCCTGCTTATCGAGGGACTTCGGGCGGTACGAAATAGTACAAAGAAACCGAGCGAGCGTAGCGAGCGAGCACAATTATTAGGTGGTCAAGTAAAATTTTACAAAAAGTAGTGAAATCAACCACAAAAAGCACCTTTGGTGCAAAAACCTTTCGCCAAGTCCATTAATGTGTAGACTACCAAAAAATAATCAAAAGTTGTGCTCGTTCGCTCGCTGCGCTCGCTCACTCGATGGGTTGATGATTATCAACATACAAAAGCATCGAAATCAGATACAACTGCCAAGTACCTGTAGAATGATAAAAGTTTGGAATCGAAAAATTTGTTCAAACTAAATAACGTTGTACTCGTTCGCTCGCTGCGCTCGCTCACTCAATTGGCTTATGATTATTGATTAAAAAAACAATTCGGATGAAGAAATTGAAGACGTCAATATTTATCTAAAAATATTCACAACGAAAAAATAATAAAAAAAAATTGTAAAAAAAAATTTGGAGGAAGTGGTACTTGGGGGGCCTTTTATAGAAAAAGAATGATGAAATATCGATCGCGAACCATGTCAATGTCATCTTATAGATATTCAAACATTGGCCCGCCAACGTACCACGGACTTCAAATTTTTTTTTACAATTTTTTTTTATTATTTTTTCGTTGTGAATATTTTTAGATAAATATTGACGTCTTCAATTTCTTCATCCGAATTGTTTTTTTAATCAATAATCATAAGCCAATTGAGTGAGCGAGCGCAGCGAGCGAACGAGTACAACGTTATTTAGTTTGAACAAATTTTTCGATTCCAAACTTTTATCATTCTACAGGTACTTGGCAGTTGTATCTGATTTCGATGCTTTTGTATGTTGATAATCATCAACCCATCGAGTGAGCGAGCGCAGCGAGCGAACGAGCACAACTTTTGATTATTTTTTGGTAGTCTACACATTAATGGACTTGGCGAAAGGTTTTTGCACCAAAGGTGCTTTTTGTGGTTGATTTAAAATTATCAATATCTTTAAAAAGAGATCAAGTCCTGAAAAAAAGAGTATACTTGATTGAGGATTTGAATTTTAAGAAAAAGAAAATCGCCAACAGGATTAAAAAAGTGACAAAAAGTAACCTCTTTGAAAAAAAGTGACAAAGAGTGGAAAAAGTAACTCGCTGCACAGCTCTGTTTAATTTTAGTTATGCCTAGAGTGTTTAAATCTATGTTCCAGCTTGCTTATATACTAAATTTTCATTATAAAGTGCTCTATCATATTTGCCGGTAAGAATCTTGTTGACGTTATAACAAAAAGCATGCACCTGCGATAAAATCAGTATTTCAAAGAATTTTGATTTTATCGTAGATGCATTCTCTGTACATGTGGACCAAATTACAAATTCGTTTTCGTTGAGTTTTGAATGTAATGTCGCCAGCAAGTTTCTCCTAAAGCAATGACTAGGAAGCAAGGATTTTAACAATTGATTATAATGTTTGATTATAATGAATTAACGTGTTGCAACTGACTGTCTGAAAAAATTACTCCAGATTGTTCGTCGCTATCTAGAAGAGAATCCCCTGTCAACATACACTCTTTACAGTTTGTACAGTTATTTACATGTTTTAACAAATCTTGAGCAACCAAACTGGCAGCATGGCTAACGTGACCATTTATTTTTTTACTCAAAACGGGACACCGTCGTATTGACCTCTATAGTTGGTAATAGTACACGGCAAAAAAAAAATGTTACACTTACAAAAAATAGTGTTAACTTTACAGAACTCCTGTGCTAAATAGGGGACAAGCGAAGTCTGTTGTCACGTTAACAAGGGTAAACTTGTAACCATGATCAGTTGGAATTACAAAATGCTTTGTCAAATGAACAAATGTTGTACAGTTGTTAATATTACTCTTGAGTCATGTGGAAGTTGCCATGTTGAAGCTACAATATCTTCTGTTGAATGTACAAGCTTCCAATGTAACGCTTACTAAATATTCTTACTCGAATGCCTATGTTACTGTAACAATACTGGCGTGTGGAATTACATGATAACATAGTCAAAATGACTTCCTCCCCAGTCAGTATAACAAGAAGTCGAGTAAAATTTTTTACAAATCTTGTTTTGTAAGTGCAGCATTAGTATTTTTTTCCGTGTAAATAGTGTGACAATAGAAAATAGTACATTATGTCACTAGGCCGATTAAGTATTTTCAGACGAATTTGAGTTTATAATCCGAGCCGAAGGCGAGGATTATGATGAAATTCGTCAGAAAATACTTTTTCGGCCGTATGGCATACAGAATTTTATGTGTCCAGGCCAAAAACCGCGTTTAAACCGAGCGAAGCGAGGTTAAAATCGCGGTTTTACGGCCTATGACACATAAACACATTTTTCTTGATAAGTTTTATTCATCAAAATAAGATTGCACACAAGAAGTAATGGAACATAAATGCTTCAGTTTTTTTAAAATATTTTTCTGATGAACATAAATGCTTTAGTTTTTTTTTTATATTTTTCTGAGGAACAAATTTGTTTTAATATAGCTGGTGACGATTTCAAATAAGAATAAAATTCTAGAATTTTTTCAATATTCACCTTATTTATCAACATTGCCTTAAGAACCGAGACCTGTAACTGAGTCTTCTCAGATGTCCACAATTTGTTCATCAAAGAAAAGACGCGTTCTACTGGTGCATTTGTGCCAGGCAGACATAAAATATATTCAATTAGAATACTAAAGTTCGCATGATCAAGATTATTGGTGCGGAAGTGGTTGAATACTTCCACCCAACGATTTTCCGTAGAAATATTTAGGTTTTTCCATTCGGAAAACATTCGAATAATGTACAAACCATCTGTAGACTCTATTTTCGTGTAAAACGAACATGTTTTTGGACGTATAGTATGTTCGGAATTCCCTGCTAAAAAAAATCGATTGGAAACGATTGGGAAAACGCCAATTGTAACCAATCGCGTTTTTTGTTTCGAAATTTCGAATACAAAACGATTAATACTGTTGTACAATTGCTTTCTATTGTAAGTTCTATATTACAAGGTAATTGTTCCGAATATTTATTCAAACGGTGGAAAAAAAGGTTCATCGTTAATAATTGTCGGTTCCTTATTGAAATTCAACTGTATTAAATACTGAACGTATAAAGGGGGCTTCTGAATTGAAATCAATTGTAACTGTAGCATTAGAATTTAATTTTTTCAAATTATCAAACAAGAAATTAGGTTTTTGAATTGTTTTTTATAAGAAATTATCCATCCAAACTCAATAGTTTTCAATACGCTCACCAAATGATGGACTTTCAACTGAAGCCTAATTGCAAAATTCGTATTTGAAATCAATTGTAACGTATATGTGTGCTCATGAAATTGGGCTTTTCAATTGTTTTTTATTTGGAATTCCTGATTTAGACTCAATCGGACTCAATTGTACTCAACTTTTGATGAGCAATGAATATTTTTTTAAATTGAGTGTCTCTGGTATTCCCGGACAATTGTGGGCGACTGGAACTTATTCACCAATACAGTCGAACCTCAGGCACTGACAACTCGGGCACTGCTTTACCTCGGGTACTGACAGCGATCTTACCTCAGGCACTGACAGCTTTATAGCTTCTCGCTAGGGCCGTCACTGAATGGTGCGCTTCGTAGGGAGGCCTCAGTCTCGAGGCTACATAACCTCCAATCCAACTTGTCAACCGGCAACTGGCAACTGGCGCCTGTTAATCATTATGCCTCATTACGGGATCGTGCCGTTGTGCTTTAGATATGTATGTAGTGAAGTTGGAAAATATTAGTACATGAAAACGGTTATCATCAAATCTTGGTGAACATTCTTCGGCGAGAAATTATTGTAGTAGGCAGAAAAAAAAACATTAGGCCCCGATTCGCAATAACATGACTACGGCCCTGGCCCAACGACGCTATTGGTTCGCGGGAAAGTTAGGTTATTTTGTCAGTACCCGAGGGAATGTTTCCCGAGCTCTGTCAGTGCCTGAGGTTCGACTGTAATTGTATTGAAACTCGACCCATACAGCACTTCAACGTTGCTGCAACGTTGCTGCAATGTTACACTGCAATATCTTCAATATTCGGCAACATTGCTGAATATTGCAATAATGTTTAGCAATGTTATGATTCTTGGGTATGTAGCACTGAGTAGTACGCAAGGCAAAGTCACATACACTATAGCACCTGTATGACGGATGTGTCACGAGCAGGCTGTGTGAGTTTATTGTATATAGCGGCCTTTTAATGTGCGTATTATTATTTATTAAGTAATTAATTAAATATTTTTCAATTAATTACTTAACTTATCTATCCCTGATTATTTAATTTGTAAATAATTCTTTTGATGAGAAAAATTAACGGACGATCCGGGAATCGAACCCAGGATCTACGGACGCCTATCCGGGGACTTACACCCGAGACCACCTAGCTCGCCCACGGATCACCGCAACTTTTCTCATCTTTTAAATTCTTGCGCTCAGTATATCTAATGTTATGATTCTTGGGTATGTAGCACTGAGTAGTACGCAAGGCAAAGTCACATACACTATAGCACCTGTATGACGGATGTGTCACGAGCAGGCTGTGTGAGTTTATTGTATATAGCGGCCTTTTAATGTGCGTATTATTATTTATTAAGTAATTAATTAAATATTTTTCAATTAATTACTTAACTTATCTATCCCTGTTTAGCAATATTGCAGCAACGTTGCTATGTCCACTTTTATCGCATTTTTGTAATATTGTAGCAATATTACAGCAATATTGTACCAATATCGCAGCAATATTGGCAGATATTTGCTAAAATATTTACTACAAAAATATGATTGTTAGAAGCTATTTTTTCGACACCAGAATGAATATGCAGGTTGTCATTATTTGTCAGTAATATACACTATATTATATTTCAACAAAACTTTAATACACAATAAAAGTACGTATTATAATATTATAGTCACTATGATATAATAGATATCTAAATATATGAAGATAAAATGTTCATTATTTATTGATTAGCAGAGATTGGCACCGTTGTTAACCGTTCCATAACATTTTAATCTCTACTTTAATGCAAATGAGAAATGAAACTTGAAATCATTGCTCTATTGATATATTTTTTATCCCTCGGGGTCGGTGTTGCTGCAGTCATCATGTTTGGTTATCATTTTCTGTGCCAGCGCCTACCTTGTGTTGTTTGGGAAGTTTTCGTTGTCTAAGAGTATAATATAGGATAATAACTGTAAAAATAACAATAGCAAAAGATATGAGTGAATATGGAAACTGCAGGTAAACGACACTCACTCTGCTCTCGTCAGCCTAAAGTTTGATTGTGCAAGCCACTTCGACACAGTGATTTCGATAACTTTTTCTGTCGTCTCTGAATAGTTAGCCCCCACAATATACGCAATTATTAATCTTGTTACATGCATGTACTGGGTAATAATGAATGCAATGATATAGTCGCTCTGAAGAATCAAGATTAAGTCTCACTATATTATAATTACTAATAAACTTATTCACAAATCAAAATAGATCAAATTATGCTCACTGATAACTAATCGACAGAGCTTTGTGTCTTTGAAGGCACGCTTATTTGCCCCACTGCCGACCCAGCTGTAATATTGAGCAACCTCATCATTGAGGAGGCGTTTTAGTATGGTACGAGTACTGCTGTGTACATTGGAACCCCATAATTGTTTAAAACGGTTCACCTAAAATGAATTCTAAATGAGTACTGCTATTTATGAATCTTAGTTGACTTATATCTGACAATTGGAACATTATAGTCAGTTTATCGAATACCTCATTCTCAAAACATTATCAGTACTTTGGTGTTGTTGATGAAAAATCTTGTCCTAATCATATATAGATATTCAGAAGTGAGGTATTGAAATTATAATCAAAATAAGCGATGAATAGTTATTTTGACATTCATACTATTTTCCATGTTCAAAGTGGTAAATACATCGCTAAAATTATGTGAAGATTTACGCATTGAAAAATGTGCAATCTAGAGGAAATCGTGAGCAGAGTAATTGAAAAATTTGTTTACTCACCGTTTCTTATCCAATTGTCGTCCAATTCGAGGAACCACGGTACGTTTGTGGAAAAAGAATATATGGTCACGATATTATAACCTATAATGTTAACAAGTATCCAAGTTAAACTTTAAGGAACATTTCAAAAATGAATTTGATGATTCACATTGTTCCATGTTTATATTGGGATTATAAACTTACTTCAATTTGTTTTCTAATGCTTCTTGTTTTTCATTACTATTACTTTTCGTTGCACGTGTTTTCGTCCCGCTCGAATAGATATCTGCGACCGGTGTCGATGCGACGCCAATATGGCGTCGTCCACGACTACGCGCATCATGGCGGCGCCAAGCGCGGGAGTTCAAACTGCGGTTTCTACCGCATAATATGTATCCGCCACTTTTTCTCATGGCTTTCGTCTCTTTTCATCACGCAATGTTAACTCTGCGATACGTCCTTGTGCAACGTACATCTCAATACCTAGACCAGCACTTGAGAGAATAGAGAGAAAAGAGAGATAAAAATGCTTCTGCACCCCTCGTAAAAAAAAAAGGTTTCCCAACGCATTTCCCAAATGTGCGAAAATTTCAGAGTGCCACAGCTAAAAAGCGGGTTGATAATTTTTTTTTTTTCAAATAACATGAATTCCTTTTCCGACTGTATCGTATCATTGCAACAATTAATTGCTGCAATGTTGCAGCAATATTTCGATGACAATATTGCAGCAAAATTTAGATGACAATATTGCAGCAATATTTCGATTACAATATTGGGAAAATGAATGTTGTGGCAAGGTTGCAGCAATATTGTAACTGCAATGCAATGAAAAGGAGCTGTTGCAATATTGCTGCAACATTGCTGCAATATTACGTGCTGTATGGGTCGAATAGTGATGTTCATTCCGATAGCTATCAAGTTTTTTATTTGTAGCATCAATAGTCATTTTCACATTAAATCCGATTGGGATTGATTTTCGGAAGGCACGCATTCGATCCAATTGGTATCCAATTGACAATTTTCAATTTGCATTAATACATGACTGTATGCGAACAGTACGAATTGAAAACTATTGAGATCCAAATCGTGTTTTCCGATTCAATCTCTTTCAATATTATTGGATAGTTGCGAACGATTGGAACTTACTCGCGAATAATTGTATTGAAACTCGAATAGTGATATTCATATTCATTCCGATAGCTAAATCGTAGCACCGATAGTCATGTTCACATTAAGTCCGATTGGGATTGATTTTCGGAAGGCACGCATTCGATCAAATTGGTATCCAATTGACAATTTTCAATTTGCATTAATATATGACTGTATGTGAACAGTACGTATTGAATACTATTGAGATCCAAATTGTGTTTTCCAATTCAATCTCTTTTAATATTCTCGGATAGTTGCGAACTATTGGAACTCATTCACAACGTATTGTATTTCGACAGTAAAATCTGATATATGGCCAGTATAGTTGTCATACAATTCAGGTTAATTGAAAATAGTTGAATATCAATTCGCAATTTACTATCGAAAACATTTTACATTGAAACTGATAGAATCCAATTCAATTTTAATAGGAAGAAAATTTCCTGTACAATTGGACTCATTGAAAACTATTAAAACCGATTACAATTCAATTGTTTTCAATCAGTTTGAATCGATTTTTTTTAGCAGGGTTAAATTTGAATTTGCGCAGCGTTGGCCTTTTTTGCGTTTTTGACGCCTGGGCTCGGGTAATAATCGAAATGTGACACATTTCGACCAAAAAGAGGTGGGCGACTAGGGATGGGCCTGAAAACGGGACAATTTTGCGTCCCAAAGTTTTTCTCGGGGACACCGGGACGGTTTACGGGAAAACGGGACAGTCCCGGTCAAAACGGGACGGATGGTCACGTTAAGCATGGCTATTAATAGGGTTACGAAAAATGGAACAGGAGTTAGAGGACTGAGGAGAATTTGCAACAGGTAAAGGCAAGTCATCCATTGAGCCATCGCCATCGTCAAGTTCATGATTCTGTTTTAGGGAGACCCGATGGATGAAGTCCTAGAGGACGTTTTCGTTTGCGTGAAACACATACGGGTACGTACTCATTAGACCTCATCACAGGTTCATTATGTTGATCATCAGATGATAGCGATAGTGATTGCCCGTCAAGCTTTGTCTCAACAGCATTGCTTTCATCTCTCTCCGGAGACTGATATCTCGAAGGATGCCCGCTATCGCTATTTTCAACAGCACTGACAGTGGGAGTGAGAGGTAGCCGCAAACTCGGTACAGCCGTCTCTTTCAAAGTAGGCCTTTGAGTTTGCGCTAAATAGTCAGTGCTGGAAAAATGCAGGTGACACACGCGATATTTGTTCAACTCAGCCACCCCAAGGTTGAAGAGTTCGGGATTTTCCAAACTTTTCACCCAGAGGTTAGCTTTATTCTCGTTTTTCGGGATTCGATGGGCCGTTGCTGGTGGGCTAATGCCAGACTGTAAAATTAGATTGAATAATTGATGCAGCCAAGAGACTACCTCAACTGGAAAATTCCTGATTACTTGGTATGATATCAAGAGACTCGGTAGAGTCTCGCGCCAAGTACATTAAAAAGAATTTTTAAGCGCGCGGCGTGAGGCTCGACCGAGTCTCTATACCCGCATGAGAGCTCTTCGGCCTATACGGCGATGATATTATCCTTATTTTATTGCGACTCGCGTTATACACGAGATTCAAATATTTATCTTAGAATATGGTTTCAAACAGCTTTCATTTAAGCCCAAATTTTATGCAATCGGTGCACGGAGAGCTGAGATCTAATATTCCGATTTATAGAAATGCTCAGTTTGATCAAGAATTTTCTTGGTCGTCTCCGTCTCCACGATGACGTCACGAGGCAGTTGTATGGGTATATAAATAACATAGAGAGGCGTCCCTTCTTTTCTTGGGCCCACGAAAAGACTTACGCTAGGCGGACGGGAAAATAATAGCGTTTTCCCGTCTAACTGCAAACAATACAGTCTATGGTAGTTAGTAAACGATTCATCTGCATCACGAAGTAATAATAAGGAGACCGGACTTCGTTATACAATTTTGACTATGTTCACTGTACGACAAAGGAGGAGTCCGCTGAAAAGAATACCAAAATTTTCGCGCCGGCGCGTTACGCATTCTAGCGGTGTCTCTTTCTCTCTCACAGAAAGTGCAAGAGAGATAGCTCGGCCGTCATCACAAAATAATAAACAGTGATTTAGTGAGGTTATGGTGTTTTGTTGTTATCACGAAGTAATATAAAAGTATTAGAACCGGCAAGGGTAGCGACATTAACGAGCGTTTTTAACTGGTGAATACAAAATATAAAGAAAAAAGCTAGTATGAAACAGGATCAATTTGCAGTATAATAGTACAAATAACGATCATTATTTTTCATCAGGATTGCCAAGAAATCGCGAAGTTGCGATTTTGAGGTTAGGATGATGAAAACAAACATACGTTATTCAGAGCTCCCTCCGTAAATATATTTAATGTTTGTCATTATGTTGGATGAATAGTTCGATCATAATAATAATAATATTCGTTTAATATTCGTTATACCCTTGCCGGTTTTAATACTTTTATATTACTTCGTGATAACAACAAAACACCATAACCTCACTAAATCACTGTTTATTATTTTGTGATGACGGCCGAGCTATCTCTCTTGCACTTTCTGTGAGAGAGAAAGAGACACCGCTAGAATGCGTAACGCGCCGGCGCGAAAATTTTGGTATTCTTTTCAGCGGACTCCTCCTTTGTCATACAGAAACCGCTGCCCCATTTTGAAACGAGGCCTCGGCTGAGTCCGGTCTCCTTACTACAGTCGAACCTCAGGCACTGACAGAGCTCGGGAAACATTCCCTCGGGTACTGACAAAATAACCTAACTTTCCCGCGAACCAATAGCGTCGTTGGGCCAGGGCCGTAGTCATGTTATTGCGAATCGGGGCCTAATGTTTTTTTTTCTGCCTACTACAATAATTTCTCGCCGAAGAATGTTCACCAAGATTTGATGATAACCGTTTTCATGTACTAATATTTTCCAACTTCACTACATACATATCTAAAGCACAACGGCACGATCCCGTAATGAGGCATAATGATTAACACGCGCCAGTTGCCAGTTGCCGGTTGACAAGTTGGATTGGAGGTTATGTAGCCTCGAGACTGAGGCCTCCCTACGAAGCGCACCATTCAGTGACGGCCCTAGCGAGAAGCTATAAAGCTGTCAGTGCCTGAGGTAAGATCGCTGTCAGTACCCGAGGTAAAGCAGTGCCCGAGTTGTCAGTGCCTGAGGTTCGACTGTATTACTTCGTGATCTGCATGTTCACCAAGCAGACAGCTGCGAATTATTACGATATGTCAAAACTTTATAAAAACAGTAATGTTTGATATTGAAGTGGGCACAGACGAGGAGTAAAATATTGTTCAATTCACCCTCGACGTCTAAGAGACCAACAACAAATATTGCTTGTTCAATTAATCGTTTACCTTATGAGCACGAGCTTTTGAGGTTATGCGAATTCCGTCACATGGACTTATACATTGTAGAATGTAGATGTAGTTTATTTTCATTTATGAATGCAATGATCGGAGGAAACGGTTTTTTGGGGATTATTCAATTTTTTATCAAGTTACCGCCTGAGGAAGTCTGACAAGGGAAAATCGAGAGAAAATGTTGAAGTTGAAAGATATTAGGATTTAGGATAGCATGATTTAATACAAGGAACGGCAAGGAGCCGAACCAAGAAATCCAAGTTCAAGTGTTGGATTGCAACGAGTTCTACTTCAAGCTCTATGTTAGGCTCATCTCTCAAGGCGCGTCTGCTCAGACCCAAATTGTGAGTTAACGTTATGCGTTAGATTCCGACGAGTTCTATAATCTATCTCTGTATCATCTAGTCAAAACGAGAGTGTAAGTCAACGTTGTGTGTTGGACTCCGATAGGCTTCATTCTACACTCCACGCCAACGTAGTGCTTTGACCTTCGGTGAAGATAATTTTTTAATCCACATTTTACAAACAGCTCAGATTCTCCACTTAGAACGATCCCGATCAAATTCAGATTAGTGCTATCATGACAGATGGTTA
The DNA here is from genome assembly GCA_943736025.1 of Tenthredo mesomela. Lineage (NCBI taxonomy): Eukaryota > Metazoa > Arthropoda > Insecta > Hymenoptera > Tenthredinidae > Tenthredo > Tenthredo mesomela. The sequence goes on from OX031016.1 coordinate 41,626,907, forward strand.
GAATGGAAATACTTATTCACTACTGAAGAAATGATCGATCGACTCCTTCTTTCTCAGATGATAGAGATTCTTATTTATATTTATTTATTCATTGTAGACTCAGCATATTTTCATTTATGAATGTAATAATTGGAGAAAAACCTCTTTTATGGATTTGGATTGTTCAATTTCGTAGTGGATCGCTGTATGAGAAGAGAGGATGATGAGGGAAACCGCTGAAGTTGCAAAATATCAGGATAGTGTGATTTAATACAAGAAGCGGGAAGATTCAGACGAATAGAGCAGGATGCAAGTGTTCGACTTCAAAAACTTCCAGTTTATGCTCTACGCTAGTCTTGCATCAATAGGCTAATCCTTTCGATACCTTCTGTTCGGACCCGAATTTGAAGTTGACGTTATGAGTACGGGACGCATACATGTTCTTTTTGCAGAGGACCTAGCTGCATGAAAAAACAATCTACCTGAGAATTGCAATACAGATATCTAATATTTAAATATATTTAATCATGAGCAGCAACTATAACCCTGCGTGCAAGTAACTCCGCCATTGCCGTCCCAAGCTCAAATGAGACCGCAGAAGGGCATAGGCGCAGAAGGTTTACACGTTGCAGGCATATAGAATTTTACCGGATTCTAACGAAACGATTTGTAGAACTTAATAAAAGAGCACATGTTACGTCTGTCCACAGAAATTTAAGGCTCACAGAAAAGTATGAGCATACGTGTATATTATAACATTATTTTCATTTACTTGAAATTACATATACTACTATATTTAACATTGCTGCTTTTTGAGGGATTCGGATGATACAAAATGCATCCGAACATGTATTGAGATGTTCATAGAAACAATTGGCAGAATGCTGACAACTGAGCGAGTTTTGCGAGCGAGGATATAAGAAAACCCAATCGAGCGAGCGTAGCGAGCGAGCACAATTATTATTTAGTCAAGCAAAATTTTACAAAAAGTAATGAAATCAACCCCAAAAAGCACCTCTGGTGCGAAAACCTTTTGCCAAGTACATTAATGTGATATATATCCCACAAAAGGCACCTCCCACGTCAAAAAAAAAAAAAAAAAAAAAAATCCAAAATTAGTTGCTACTGCCAAGTACCTACATCACATCACCTTTTTCTCAAATTCATAATTCGGCCTACCAATACATGGTTTCCATAGCCAATCTTATCTTTCTACGCAGAACCTTAGATATAGCAATAGTAGGGGTGTGCGGGTACCCGATTTACTCGGGTACTCGGTGCTCGGGTCGGGTCGGGTACTCGTCGGGTCGAGATTTTTTCGTGACCCGAAATTTTCGGGTACTCGAATCGACCCGAATACTCGAACATTTTCGGGTACCCGAATGTTTTCGTGAACTCGAATGTTTTCGGGTACTCGAATGTTTTCGGGTAATCATATGTTTTAGAGTACTCGCATATTTACCGGCACTTAGCTCGGGTATCCGTCGGGTTTTCAAAGAATGTCTCGATGCATCTATGTCGTTGGGTAATTCTAATTCAGTTGAGTATTGGCTATGACTTCCAATTCCAATTTCTATATTATCTACTAATTTGGGCAGTACGGTTAGTAGTTAACAATAAGGACTAAGGTGCGGGATGTATTTGAAAATGCATTGATCTGTCCATTTAATACATTTTTATTTTTTGAATACATCCCGTATCTTAGTCCTTATTGTTAGCTACTAACCGTAATGCCTGAATTAGTAAATAATATAGAAATTGAAATTGGAAGTCATAGCCAATACTGAAATAAATTTGAATTCCCCAATGACATAGATGCATGGGGACATTTTTCTAAAACCCGACGGGTATCCTAGCTAAGTGCTGGTAAACATGCGAGTACTGTGAAACATTTGATTACCCAAAAACATTCAAGTACCCGAAAACATTCGAGTACCCGAAAAAATTCGAGTACCCGAAAACTTTCGAGTACCCGAAAACATTCGAGTATCCGAAAACATTCGAGTACCCGAAAATTTCGGGTACTCGACCCGACAAAAATAAAAATTACTCGACTCGACCCGACCCGAGAAAAAGGTCTACCCGCACACCCCTAAGCAATAGGCAATTAACACTTCTATTGGTGTAAACAGAAAACATAGAGAAATGAAAATGAAGAGATAAAAAAAAAAAATTTGGAGGTAGTGGTACTTGGCGGGCCTTTTGTAGAAAAGTACGAGGTAACAGCATAAAATAGCGGCCCGCCAAGTACCACGTACTCCAAATTTTTTTTTTTTATCTCTTCATTTTCATTTCTCTATGTTTTCTGTTTACACCAATAGAAGTGTTAATTGCCTATTGCTATATCTATGGTTCTGCGTAGAAAGATAAGATTGGCTATGGAAACCATGTATTGGTAGGCCGAATTATGAATTTGAGAAAAAGGTGATGTGATGTAGGTACTTGGCAGTAGCAACTAATTTTGGATTTTTTTTTTTTTTTTTTTTTTTTGACGTGGGAGGTGCCTTTTGTGGGATATATATCACATTAATGTACTTGGCGAAAGGTTTTTGCACCAGAGGTGCTTTTTGGGGTTTACTATCTACGCCAGGGGCCGACCTGTTTTTAGAAGCTTGGATAGCTCTGGTTACTTCAGCGAGATTAATTTCATCATTTAAGCAGGGAGACTGATCATGCTCGTATCTCCAGTTTATGTCTGCTGGCTGCTCCATCTGATCCGATGAGATTTTATTGAAAGCTTCGATGAACTTGGGATCCTCCTTGACATTGTTATTATCTAAAGATGTTTGCGGGGCTTGCAGTGCCCTGTTTTTGAAGCCTTTAATTTCCTGCCAGATGCGCCCTAGGAGCTTTGATGGGTTGAGGGAATTGCAAAATTTCCTGAAGCTTTCTTTCTTTTTGTTGCTTAAGATATCTGAAGTTTGCTTGCAGGTTAATTCATAGGCCGACAGGTTTTCTTTAGTGACTTGATTCAGGAATTTTTTGAGCGCCTCTCTCCTGCGTTCCACTGCCTTAGAGCACTCCTGATCCCACCACCTGGAGGGAGGGGGGGTCTTGTGATTAGGAGTGGAGTCGGATTCCTCTTGAATTTTGGCGCCTGAGATTTCTAAAGCCCTTTTTATGTTTGATATGAAAACTTCGTATTCGGCTATGTAATTTGTTGCTACTAACTTAGGTCGTTCCTCGATGAATCCTGCCAGTTCGTTGGCGAACTGCGTCCAGTCCACTGTAGATAATCTTATCTTGTGTGCATAGTTGTTTTTTTGGAGCGGGCCTTTTTCGATTGATAAAACTTGAGGAATATGGTCACTGCTACATGAGTCTTCAAAGAGATGCCATTTGGTACAGATTGCAATATCCGCTGATGCTAGAGAGATATCCGGAACGCTGTTCATGTTTGGTTGACGGCTGATCCTTGTTGCTTCCCCTGTATTCAGAATTTCTAACTGCGAATCTATTACAATGTCGGCTAGTAAGTCACCCCTTGAGTTTTTTAAGCTGCTGCCCCAACTCTCGTGATGAGCGTTCAAGTCCCCTGTAATAATTGCGTTTTGGTATGAACTAAGATTGTGAAAAAGCTCCCCGAATTCAGCTGTATCAATTCTGATATTGGGGGGAATGTACATGCTGAATAGGTGAATTGTTTCGCGGCTGTATTGGACTTTGACTCCTATTATTTCTACCCCTGCTGGGACTGCGTCTACATTTACTGTCGAATAAGTTATATCCTTCCTTAGGAATATGAGTAGACCCCCGCCATTGTCTGACCCTCTATCTTTCCGGGGCCGGTTCAGAATTCCGAAATTTCAAAGCTACGAACGGTCAAATTTCCGAATTTATTCTAAACGATTTCGAATTTTCAGAAAGACTAAAGTTTAGAAAATTAAAATTCCGAATGGTCGAAATGTAGATAGCTCAAGGCTCCGACAGTCCGATGTTCCGAATGTCCAAAATTCCGAAAGTTTAAAATTTCGAAAGATCGAACGTGTTCCTAACGTGTCGACTAAACGACGTGCGACGGCTTGATGTTCAAGTTTCGGATTTTTGGCCTTTCGGGTCTTTAGCTTTCGGAATTTTTTAAATCGGTTACATGGACTTTCGGTGAAATACCCATTCTGAACCCTGTGAGTTCGTTGCACTAAAATTCGGAAATTTGGCCGTTCGGATTTTTGAAAATTCGGAACTTCGAACCGGCCCCATCTTTCCGTATGCAGTTAAACCCTGGGAAGCTTGGGTTGTATCTGGAATTATTATTGAGTTTGGATTCCGATATACACAGAATTTCACAACCTTTGAGAATGAGAGGGATCTCTTGAATCTTAGAGGTTATACCGTTGATATTCCAAGTGATTATGATCATTCTGGCTGTCCACCTGGTAAATCCCAGGACTCTTATGGGTTAATATCTGTCTTCTGCCGGGTATTTCTTATATATTATCCTTTATTGGCGTCTGCCTGAAGTCCCTTGTTTGGGAACTTTTGTTGTTTCTAGACCTGCTCTCTTAATTCTAGTTTCTACTTGCTAATTATCGCTAGGTCCTTATGCGGCCGTAGGAGCTTGACCTTATCTCTTTTCGTAGAGCAAGGGAAGCGCCCCCCGGTCGTCTGGGTTCCCCGAAACAACCCTCGACTTCCAACGAGGGGTGATCAGATAGAGCGAGTTATGGGGTATGCCAAAATTCAGAAATCTGTTGATAGATTCTCCCCTTGTCCCTCCTTTTCTTATTACTACCTTATTAATAGTCTAACCTATTCTTCTCCAGCTGTATGACTACTAATTGAGGGGATGGGCGGAATAACGGTATAACTCGGAAAACTTAGTTTTGAGATAAATGAGAAAAACGTAGGAAACTAAGTTAAACTGAACATATCCTGATATAATTTAACATAGCGTGGTAGTACATAATAATGGCTGGTATCAATAAAACGAAGTAGATACTAATGCTTCAAGTATTAGCATCTACTACGAAGCATGTAGGGGTTAATACTTCACCTCGTAGTAAATACTTCACTTGCGTAGTAGATGCTTCCCTCGTGTAGCACATGCTACGCGAGTGAAGTATCTGCTACTCCTAAGAAGCATTTGCTTCAATACTGTAGTATCCTGTATCTACACTATAGTAGTAGTATAAAATAATTTATGTGTCATAGGCCGTAAAACTGCGTTTTCAACCTCGCTTCGCTCGGTTAAAACGCGGTTTTTGGCCTGGACACATAAAATTCTGTATGCCACACGGCCCAAAAAGTATTTTCTGACGAATTTCATCATAATCCTCGCCTTCGGCTCGGATTATAAACTCAAATTCGTCGGAAAATACTTAATCGGCCTAGTGACATAATGTACTATTCTGGATATAAAATACCGAACATCAAGTTGCGGTACACGTGTTCGTCAAATTCCCTCCGATTATTATAAACTTTTATCCGTCGTCTAATATTCATAAAAGCGGCCATTTCCACTTATTTAGCGAAGTAGCCCGTCTGCGAAGTTGCTCGGACAGCAGCTTCACTCAAACTGTAGTAGATACTACGCCCGGCTCAAAAACGGAGTACCTACTTCGAGCTAGGAGTAGGTACTACGAAACACTAGTATTAACTCCTATGTACGAAGCACCTACTACGCACATAGGAGTAGGTACTACGGAAGCGAAAGCATGCTACGCATCTGAAGTATCTACTCCGAATCCGAAGCATCTGCTTGAAGCATTAGCATCTACTTCGTTTTATTGATACCAGCCAATGCTTCTGATTATATCAATAGAACCACAAAAAGTTCAAACCCTTCACAATGAACGAACAATTAAGTTTTCGAGTTATACCGTTCTTCCGGATAACAAGGCTGTTTTTTACTTATCGCACATTTTATTTCCACAAAAAAATTTTTACAACAAGTATAAACAGTTAAAAACAATTATACAATTATACAATTATAAACTGTTTATAGCTATATCGTTTTCTTAAATTCTAGTTCGAATATTAACAGTGATATTTACTCCCGGATTTCAGCAGATACTTCTTTGAGTATATTGCGATACCATAACTGCGCTTCGTTCGTTAAAAATTTCATTAAAGACCGTAGCCCGTGTAGAAATCATAGGACGGCGCAATATTGGGCCAATATTCTGTTTCGTTGGCCCGTGCTTGGCATTTTATACTGGACCGGAATAGTGATATAACGCCGGGCACTAGTGAGCCAACATTAGCAAGGCAACATTGGACCAAGCTCATTTATCTAGCTTGGGCCTGGGTAGAAATTATAGGATGGCACAACATTGGACCAATGTTTTGTTCCGTTGGTCCGTGCTTGGAATTTTATGCTGGTCCGACATAGTAATGTAACGCCGGGCACTGGTGAGCCACCATTGGCCAGATAACATTGGACCAAGCTCATTTATCTAGCTTGGGCCAATATTGGGCCAATATTGGACCAAGCTCATTTATCTAGCAAAAAAAAAAAAAAAATTTCGAAAACCTCAATCTGAATTCGTCACTTTATTCGTCACGCGTTAGATTATATGATCAACTTATGTACCACCTGATTATTAACTAACTACATATTTTTTTTTTTCTTTTCCAATAACGAGGGGATTTGAACCCGGAACGCTCGGTCTCCCATATTACGAATCGCTCGCTCTAGCCACCACGCCAGTTCGTCGCATGGCTTTCGATACTACTTTTTGTTACTTGTATACATAGCGCGCATATACAATGGGTGATTTGGGCCCGATCTTGGGCCGGGATACTGCGCTCCGGTTTGACCCATACATCAGCTGCTAGCTCAAGTTCGATCTTGGATCGGGATTATGAACCTTAGTATGACCGTCGGATCGGAAATCATTCTGAAACCTATATTAGATGGATATTGCGTACCGGGGTTCGACCGTTCCATCGGTCGCATATCTGACACCAATATTGTACGGATAGTGGGCACCGAGGTTTCACTGTTGCATTGGTGCTCGGTCTAAAACCGATATTGGACAGGTAACGCGCGTCGAGGATCGCCCGGTGTATCGGTGGCCGACCTGAAAGCGGTTGTGGATGGATATTGCGCACTGATGTCCGACCATCGCTATGGTTGCCGTCCTGAAACCAATGTTGGACAAACATAGCTTACCGATGCTGGACCATCGGATGGTTGCCGTTCTGAAACTAATGTTTGGACAGACATAGCTTTCCGATGTCTGACCATCCAATGGCTGCCATCCTGAAGCCAATATCGGACAGCCATAGCTTACCGATGCTGGACCATTGTAATGGTTGCTGTTCTAAAACCAATGTTGGACCGATATAGCTTTCCGATGCAGGATCATTGCAATGGTTGCCATTCTGAAACCAATGTTGGGCAGACATAGCTTACCAATGCTGGACCATTGCAATGGTGCCGTTCTAAAACCAATGTTAGACCGACATAGCTCACCGCTGCTTCACCATTCTATCAAGTTTCGATATTGGACCAGAGCAGGGCCGGACCAAACTACTAATGCAAGACCGTTGTATCAGATTGCCAATATTGGCTTAACGCTGGCCCGATTTGTGAAAGTGGCTGCCGTTCTATGATTTCTGCACGGGAGGTCGTTCATTTTTGCCGATGTTAGGCCTGCTGGAGCAATGTCCGAAATCTCTTCGACAATCTCGGCGCTATTAAAAATTTGTTTCCATACCTGAAACGTTGCGCGTTTCGAATGATTATCTGAAAACATCACTTCGATACTTCCATCTACTGCGTAACAAAGACGATCATACGATTGAATCTTGAAAGTTTCTCCTTTCTTGTTTGGCTTTGCAAACGCGTATTTCCGGAAGGTAGAAGACCAATCTTTTATCACAAATTTACCATCTATTACAAGAAATGGATTCGGATTCTTTCGACAACTGTGCAAAATTTTTAAGTATTCCTCAGCAGTCTCAATCGTTTCCATTCGCTTTTTAGATGGTCCGTAAAGACCGAAGTTCCTATCGCACTGATTGTAGGAATGACTGCGTACAGGAAAGATGTGTTCAACGGAAATATTGTACATTTTACTGAGCCAAGAACAAAACATAACCATCGAATGGTTTTTATTCTGGCCACCGCAAGAATCAGATAAGAAATAGTATATTACTCACCTAGGGAGGAAAGTATGACTTCCCGACCCGCGTAGAATTGTCACCCGAGCCGAAGGCGAGGGTGACAAAAACGGGGGTCGGGAACTCATATTTTGCTCCCGTGGTGAGTATACAATTTTTTATCGCCTCGGGATCGAAAGTTCGCCTAAAAATCAAATAATAAAATGTAATATTTTCATGTTCGTACGCATGCTATGTTTTAGCGCATGCAAACTTGTTTCATTCAACCACGTAACTTGGCAACGAATTATAAATAATATTAATAGAAGTTATTCATTTTGAGTGAAAAATCAAATAATTTGGTGTAAATGAGAATGAATTAAAATAAATCAAATAACAATTCTTCATACTATAATCGTAAAAAAATCAATAAGAACTAAAACATAAAACTAAATACTTTCATTGTGCATAACTGAAAATAAAAGGAAATAAAAATTTAGAAAGTTATTAATTTTAACCTGAAAAAAATTCAAAATGAGTTCAGATGAATTATCTGAAAATGATGAATTGAGTGAAGAAGAAATAATTCGAAACTTAAATGAAGAGGCCAAAATGATTACGCATGATTTACTTCCCAAAAAATCGAAGGAACGATATGAATTATGTTACAAAGAATTTTTAAATTGGAAAATTAAAAATAAAACTGATTCATTTGACGAGAATGTTTTTTTAGTTCATTTCAACGAGTTATCAAAAACTCTTTCCCCATCAAATTTGTGGAGTCGATGGTCGATGCTTCGAAGTACAGTCCACCTTAGACATAATATCAATATTAATAATTATTATAATCTAAAAACATTCTTGAAAATTCAAGCAAAAGGGTATAAACCAAAAAAAGCACAAGTTCTTACGCTAACCCAAATTAAAAATTTTTTAAACTCACCCGATGATCACATTTACTTGGCAACGAAAGTAAGTAGTATAATTTGTTCATAATTTAAATAGCTACAATTATAGAATATACAATTATTTGTAAATTAATCATGAAATTTACTAATCCATTTAATATTTATATTTCAGGTTATTCTCATTTTTGGAGTATGTGGTGCGTTAAGATCTTGCGAATTCTGCGATCTCTATGTAAAAGATGTTGAGGACACGGAAACACAGTTTATTGTCACGATCAAAGACACAAAAAACTATTATCCCCGTAATTTTGTAATTGGCCAAGAGTTTTACAGCACAGTGAAGAAGTACATTTTACTCAGACCAACCGACATAGAGACACAAAGATTTTTTATTAATTACCAAAAAGGAAAGTGCTTGCGCCAAGTCATTGGAAAAAATAAAATCAGTGAAATACCGAAAATTATTGCCAACTATTTGCGTCTAGAGAATCCTGAACGTTTCACCGGTCATTGTTTTCGTCGTACTGCTGCGACATTACTTGCCAATTCTGGGGCAAATTTGACTGCAATCAAACAACTTGGAGGATGGAGGTCAAGCACGATAGCGGAAGGATACGTTGAAAATTCATTAGCAAATAAAAGGAAAATTTATAATCAAATTTTAATGTCAGAAGAACCAGTACCATCCACTAGCTATCAAGCTCCATCCGAAGTTCAGCCTGATATTGAACTTGTCAGTCCCGAACCTGAACAAAGCATCGTAGCAGCTGACTCAAAAGAAGAATCGACGACGAATAAAAATTCAAAGACATCTCAAGAAAAAGAAATTCCTGGATCTTATGAAGAAAATGATCAATCGAGAAAACCTCTTCATAATATCGAGAATTTTGTGTCAAAGAACTACCGAAAAAAATCAACAGCTAAGAAACATGCAAACGAAAGCAAAATAGAAAATGAAATTATTGACTCCTTAACAATAAACTCCCCTCACGTCACATTTAAAAAGTGTAGGATAAATCAATTAATTATTAACAATAATAAATAAAAAATATATACCTACCTATACTAAATACTGAAAAACAAACAGACAATAATTATGATGAAGAAATCAAATTCGAAACCTTAACAAAGTTTATTCAACTATTTATAATTATTAATTGTTATTATTAACTGTAATTATTTAACGGAGCTAGTTATCATAGTTGAAAATAGCAAGTCGTGGCTTTTACGATTAATATTTAGTCGAAAAAAGATAAATACATACATACCTACCCCAAAAGATGAGAGAATGAAAAAAAAAATTAAAAAAAAAAATCAAATATTATGGTATTATTTACCACAGTAAATAATACCATAAAAAAAAAACGAAATTGTTATTATTAACTGTAATTATTTATCAAAAATAATTGTGATTTGTTCAATTATCATATATTTTTCAGTCAACACATCTAATTGTGAGTTAAATAAATGTTTGTTGTAAAAAATTTATTTCAAAATAATGTTATTATTTAGTTACCGCATAATGAATGAATTTATAAAATTGTATTCGCTCCGTGCACACCTATACACTCACACCAAAGTGAGAATGTGTATTCGTGTACATACATTCATTTTGTCCAGATAAAATTCCGATCCCTAGTATCACTAGTATCATTTGACTAGTATGCATGTACACGACTACATATTCTTCCTTTGGTGAGTGTGTATAGGTGTGCACGGTCCCAATATTCACCACGGGAGAAAAATATGACATATCTATTAAAAATTAAACAAGTTCGCATGCGCTAAACATTTGGAGCATGCGCACTAATTTATCAAAACATTTGACTGGGAGAGAATGTGACACTTTCGCCCCTAAAAATAGGGTCCGAAAGCGAACTTTCGATCCCGGGGTGATGAAAATGATTTTTCGCGCAGTTTCAGATGGAAGTTACTTTTTTACGAAGTCATGTACGAATGATGCAACGGTATCGGATGATTTTCCGGCGACATGTTCCAAGTACCAATAAAATGCACTATTTTTATCGTTGTGGCAGTAAATATTGAATATATACATCCATAAAAGACGTTTGTAAAATTGCGACGTAACACTTAATTTTGGTAAGGGTAAGTTTTGACCGTAATCGAACTCAAAAACCAAGACCGTTTTATCTCCTTTACACTGTTCTAGTATTTCATGTTTTAGTTTCAAATAGGCCTTAATTCGTTTTTTATGCAATTCGAAATCTTCTTTGCAAGGATCGTTCGGATTGATAGATAATTTTTGAGTACATTCAGTGAAAAAATCACACGTATCAGTTCGCGGCTGTTTTACAGAATATAAACTATTCTCTCTGAACCATCGATGGTAAGTAGGATACTCCATTTTCAAGAAGGTATTCCTTTGAGATAGGAAATATTCTTGAAAGCTTTTGAAAAGGCCCCGAACCGTTATATTAGGATTATCAAAATACAGACGTTTAGAATCTGTGTAGTGGGATTTACTGTGAGGAATTTCACCGAGGTGTTTTAACGCCAATTCGTACACATAATTCGAAATCTTATGAGGTCTGTTACAGTGTTTTCCTCGATTATCTGTCATATCCAAATTTCCCAGTTTGATCTTCGATGAAATGAAAGTCAAGCGTCTAATCGTGATTTGGAATAATCGCAATATTAAAGTTTTACATACACAAATGCGTGTGTCGCCACTTTCAATATTGTATGACCAAGAACATTCTCTATTCTTGCTTTTGACATTTGTGGATACATTTTTCAAAGGTAGTTTCTTCATGAAGCCTGCCAGAACTATGTCTTGCTTTTCTTTATTGCCTATCTTCCAAAAAGATGTGAAAAGACGCGATTGAGTTCCTGGAGATACCTTGCTGGCACAATCTTTTGTACAGCAGTTTTTTACGGTTTGAAATTTTTTTCCATCCACCTGGAAAAATTGTGTTAAAAGTGTATAGAATAACCACATCAAGTCTGGCAACATTATCTTCATGATTAAGAATCGAATGCTTACCTGTTTTCCTTTTCGTGTCACATATGATTTTCCCGAGTTTCTGCGCTTCTTTTCTTTCTCATTGTTATGCATCTTCGTAAACAACTTCCTTTTCTTTCCTGCATTACATTTTTTATCTGCTATTTCTTCTTCACTTGTAAAATGCTCTGAGCTTTGCGAAGCATTGTCGCTATCAGAAAATTCACTGTTCGAAGGCAAATATTCTTTAATGTAATCCATTTTTGTGACTATACGGCACGTACCTCGACGTTGTTTATTTGTTGCCATGCAGATATCTACACTTTTTACACCTTCGCTTTTGTTTGGACAGTTATCATAGCTGCATTATTATTTTGCAGTTATGAATTTTTTTGTTTTCAGATATTTAGAATAACGGTATAACTCGAGTATTACTCGAGTATTAATCGAGTATTACCCGACAAATGCTTGCTTCTGTCTATTATAGTAGAAGCGGCAATAGAACTAAAGAACCGAGACAATCACTAATATGAAAACGAATTTTGTTTGTTTAAAATGTTTGTGAAGAAAACACAAAGTTTCCTGTTCATTAATAAACGGCTCGTTCTTATTATCAATGACGAACACTGCGCGTCATGACTACTTATCTACAATCGAGCCGCTCTCTGCAACAACAACTTAAGTCGACTTAAGTGATTTTTTTAGGGACGCTTACCTCGGTGTTCCGTACACTATTAGCTATATTCCCTGTAAATTTAGGATGTTTCTGTCGACTTTTGACGCTACGATGACCATAATAGGCGACGCGCTCACCGTGCTCGAGCTCGTCAGTGGTCGCTCCGGCGTGGTTCAGTACGCAAAGTACATGCAACGGCAATGATTCGGCTGAATCAGACGAAATAATCTCGGACTGAGTCTGAAAGATACCATTTTCTAAAACTGATTTGGTGCTGTAACTTTTTTTTTTATGCGATAATAGCGAAAACACACTTTCTTTTGTATGAACTAATTTAGTTATAACATTTTTTTACCCTTAGTACATTATTAAAAGTCAGAAATGTGTTTCTATAAATAACGAGCAGATTCAAGCTGCCTATGTGCCAGCCTTTGAACTTCCCGTTTTTTTGTACTGAAAGAGATATCATCAGGAGTTTAGCTTCGTTATCAGAAACCTAAAAAACTTCCAGGTACCATTTTCATTCAAGATCAAAATATTTTCAATTTTTTTTGTCACCAGGATATTGGATTTTCCATGATGAATTTTGAAATTCTGACTTCAGATTCGTGATCAGCGAACCAGAAAACCTACGGATTCCAATTTTTATCAAAATCGGAATATTTCGAGATTTCTCACGCCATATTGGATTCGCCATTCTTAACTTCGGAAATTTGACTTCAGATTCGTGATCAGCGACCCAAAAAACCATCGAAGATCAATTTTTTTTCAAATTTGATTATCTGTCATCGAGATATCGTCTGAAAACAGAGACTCGGGAAGTGAAAAAGCTGTTCTATGGAAAAACCCCTTAAGTCTCACTCCAAACCTTCATGTATCTCACCGTACTGCAAACTATATTCGATTGTTTTATATTCCTATATGACTTTTGGGTACCCCACCTACGTAAAAAAAAATTGGTTTCTTGTGAAATGCCTCCGTAAAATTGAAATACCAACCGTCGAATCTTTAATCGCCTATTTTCGACCAAAACTTAAGTCGACTTAAGATGTTGTTGCAGAGAACGGCTCAATCTCTCCCTATTTAGATTTTTATCGGGCCAAACAATCCTCTCGATCCAGTCGAGGTAGTGTGATATTCTCGTGTAAACACCAGTACAATTCCTCTTGGAATAGCAATGGAACGATTGAGATTCAAAGCGCAAGCTACATTGTCGACGATGTCTAGACGGACTTTTAGCAATTCGTCACTTTGATCTTCCGCGATTCCAGTGACACCCCAGCCAGTTGCCCAAGCCTTTGTCGGCGTAGTGTCAAACTCTGTGTACAAGCACGCAGGCTTTATATTGGACCCAAATCGGAGGGGTTTATCAAGTTGCAGAAGAGCTAGATCAGCATAAACTGCCGGAGGCTTGTACGACGGGTGTCGTATAATTTTCTCAATCCTGATCAATTTTCCAGTGGCATTATGGCTTAATTGCTGGACGCCGATGCGCACTACTTTCGGAGGGCCTAACCGTCCGTGGGTACAATGGGCTGCTGTTATCACCCAACTATTTGAGATCAGACTACCCCCACAGAGAAAAGACATCTCATTGTCTGGGGAGAGCCACCCGAGGGCTGCCATGTGAGAGAATTCACCCGATCGGGCAGTCATACCATTTATTATCAACGGGTTTTCTAAGCCTCTGCAATTAATCTGACCAGATTTCGTCCTCAGTTGAATAGCTCGCGAAATACCGGTCAGTGGATGGATCCACACATTCCTGTTTCCTATCCCGAGTCGAAATTTAACGCCTCATTAGAACCTCAAAATTTCACCGTTGGGAGGTTTTTGAGGGTCTAGAGAGGTTTATTTTGTATGGGAATTGAAACCCTCTTTAGCGCCTAAAACTCGTAGTTACCAGACAAATGCAGCATTTTAGGGTCAAATGAGGATCTCACGAGAACCTCGCAAAACCCTCACTGCGCCCTGCCGCGTAGCGATGCACGGCTGCATGGTGATCGGACTTTATGAGTATCAAAATAGGCGCTAAATTATTATTACGGATTGAAAAGACGTTCATTTGTGCGCTATGAGTACTCAAGCGGGCGCTGAATTTCGACTACAGAGTTGTAGGTTGATAATAGGAGTTTGAGGTCTAAACAGGATCTGTAGAGACGTTATGAGTTGGATACTATGAGTATCAAAGCAGGCGCTAAATTTCGACTATGGAGGACTTGTAGGTTCAAAATAGGAGTTTGAGGTCTAAATAAGATCTAGAGACGTTGAGTTGGATGCTATGAGTATCAAAGTAGGCGCTAAATTTCGACTCTTGAGGACTTGTGGGTTCAAAATAAGAGTTTGAGGTCTAAATAGGATCTAGAGAGGTTGAGTTGGATGCTATGAGTATTAAAGTAGGCGCTAAATTTCGACTCGGGATGGCTCTGTTGTACTCGGCACATTTCAATTTCGCCTTTCTCCCTATAAGGGTTTCTTCCGGGAAACTCCAGTCCCTCTGAATGCTTGACTGATGTCTGTTTGTCCCGTTAAATAGTAGGGGACTCTTATCAGTTTCAAAATATAAATGATTCTTATATCTTTCAATGCTACTGCTGCTAGTTGGTTTTGCCAAAGCCGATCCAACAGATTTCGCAGTTGTTGTTTTCGGCCTTTTCCACGCGGAAAATTTTTGCAGACCTACTTTTGCCGCCGACAATGAATTGTCGTGGTAAACAATGCCTGGATTTTTTTGTTGCATAGTCAAGTCAGAGCTGTGATATGAGGAAGTAGTCTCAGTTAGTCTTCGTTCGTGAATTATTGAATCTGCTTCGTTAGGCCATAGCCAGGAGTCGTTTACTTTTATAGGATTTTCGGAGCTAAGAAACTTCAAATTCAATAGTAAAACGATGAAAGAACGATTCGAAACAAAATATGCCATGTTTGTTTACGCATCGGTAGGTTCGACTCGCTTAGTACTTTAAAAATGATCCGACAACTTTCTCAACTTGTCACAAGATCAACAGTCTAGACACGCCGAACGCCAAACAACAACTGAACTGTAATGGCGTCGAATGGCGTCGTGTCATGGCGTCCTAAATTACGCCAAGAATGCCCGCAGGGTAGCGCAGCGCCGCCAGCGCCTCTTCAGTTGGCTCGAATCACTCAAATAGTCTCACGCCCCACCGCACAGTGGGGAATTTTGACGAAAACGTGGCCATAATCCAGGGGATCATCGGAATTTTTCCAAATTCGATATACTCATGTTTTTGGAGTTGCTGATTACGAATCTGGTATCCGAATTCGGAAAAACAAAATGGCGGCTTCAATATGGCCGATAAAAACATGAATTTCGTAAAAAAACACGATTGATTATTAGGGTGTGTCACTTTTTTTTTCTTGGATTCGGGCCCTAACAGCACGGAACGTTGCAGCAATGTCTCAGCAACATTGCTAAATTTTATTTCCATTGCATTGCACTACAATGTTGCTGCAAGATCTCTGCAATATAACATTTGCAACATTGCATTGCAATGTTGCCGCAAGGTTGCTGCAATGCAACTATGTTATATTTATATATTCACGCATGTGAAAATACAAGAATTCAATTTTCCATGTATCAATCAAACGGACAAAATAATTACGGACAAAAACGGACACTTATAATTAACTGTAACTTGAATGCCATATGGTGACAGAATTTATCACTAGATTTCATCATTTATTTTTATTTCACTGATAATTAACCCGCCACGGGTCAACAGTTACAGTTACATACATATTGATGTCAATCCTCACGAATCAAAGTTTACCTATTGAGTCTAAAAGTGTTAAAGGTTGTAACAGGCGACGTTGGATCCAGATCGACACCGGACGTCAGTTGATCAACGAAGTTAAGCAATCTCATCGGCGACCAGGATTTGGATGGGTGACCCACATGAATAAAAACGATTAGTCTGCGAATAGAAAATTTCGAACACTCCGGATATTCACTGTGCTCGACCGCTCAAAAAAGAATTAGTTGTGGGTGAAAAAATCTCAATCCGTTTTTTTTTTTGTTTTTTGTTTTTTTGTGCTAAAAGAAACGAATGGAACCGATAGAATCCTATATACAAAATGAGAAAGTTAATTGGGTAACACCGATACGAACGAATTGGAAATGTAAATTGGAAAAGGGCCTTTCATTAGGAAATAACTTAAACAGAAATCCGATTACGACCCATACAAAACCTTCTATTGGTTTGAATAATTTTTTTCAAGCAGGGAATGTTGCAGGAATATTGCAATGTTATGCAATGAAAAGCGGACATAGAGACATTGCAGCAACATTGCAGGGGCATTGCAGCAACATTGCGCAATATAACTGCAATATTGCCAATATTGCAAAGTTATGTTGCTGCAACGTTGCTGCAACGTCTCGGTGCTGTTAGGGGGATCTCACCCCCTCAGTATCTCATACTATATGCCATAACGTTGTGCTTTTGAGTTTATCTTGTTAATTGCGACCACTATGCGGGGGATTGTTCGCATATATCTACACGATTTTACGCACAATCATTCATTTTTTTTTTCTTCACCTATGCTCTTTAATAAATGACTATAAAATGACATTAAACAAACAAAAATGGAAAAAAATGAATAAATAAATAAATAAATGATGTTGCGAAAAATCGTGTAGATATATCTGAATAATCCCCCGCATAGTGGTCGCAATTAACAAGAAAAACTCAAAAGATATACGGCATTATGTCCAAGGTCCCAAAATTTCCTATGTTAAATGAGTGGAAAGCATAAAAACTCGATGAGGAACCTCTAAAAAAAATTCGACATAGCTCAAATTCATACCACAACATTATGGCATATAGTATGAGATACTGAGGGGGTGAGATCCCGAATCCAAGAAAAAAAAAAAAAGTGACACACCCTATTGATTATACACTTTACCGTATGTTTTCGGGGTCGCTGATTACGAATCTGTTATTCAAATTCAGAAAAACAAAATGTTGGACTCAAAATATGTGTGTGAAGTGGCTGCTATACTATAGATGATGAGAAGATAGATTCAGAAATTTCTGGGAAAATAATGAGGATCCCGACATGACAAACTTTACGTAGGTGGCAGCACCGAGGCTGAAACCTAACTTTGGATTGAAATGAGAGGTAAACACGCGCAATGAAGAGGTTATACGGAACGTATAATAGCTATCAGCCATTTCTTTTCAATTTTCATCCTTCGGGAATTTATGTCCACCCATTTTCTTGCTCCCAAACACAGAACACATCGACATTTTCCGTTATTAAGTTTAACAATCGAAGTAGAAGATCGAAGCTTTGAATCGTCATACGTAAACACACACAATATCTGAACTCTGCGCCGTTCACCATGGTTTCTGCCTCAGTAGCGCCCCTAACGGCACAAAGTGTCACGCGGCATCCTCCTCTTGCAATATAGGTAAACAAAGTCTTCATTTCCAGAAATCAGAAGTAATTAATAAGTCAATCCGAATCCGGATAGAGGTCTTCATGTGTGATAGTTGGGCTCGCTAATAGTGGAATGGCTTCTGACGAAAACTGCTTCCATTTTTAATGGAAAATATTTCCCCCTGGTTGAAGGTGATAATAAGAAGTTCCAGAACCTAGAAAAGAAGGATAGTATTTCGTATTATGTAATTATAAATGGCATTGTAATCCGAATGAGGATTAGACATACGCCCTTGTGAATTTGATAATTCTTCATTAGAATGCGGATTTGGCGTTCCGAATACAATAACAAATTTCGAATACAGTCAAACCTCGGTCCCTGTCCCCTCAGTCCCTGTCTAGCTTCAGTCCCTGTCCAATCCGTTGCTTCAGTCCCTGTCCGCCGTTCCAGTGCCGTATTGACGTTGATGCTTCGTGACTTAGGTTAGGTTGTGATGCCCCGGGGCGTAAGATCAATTGTTACGGCCCTGAAACTCTTTCGTGATTGGCCGAGCGACTCTCTCAACAGTCAGCTGTTTCGTGGACAGGGACTGAAACCTCCGGTCCCGAGGATGGACAGGGACCGAGGTTTGACTGTAAATCCCTTCGCCTCTGGGAAACAAATTGTATACGTATATATGCCAAATCAGGCATCAGAATTTTTATGAACAATATATTAACAAGTACAAAAATGGTTTCACCAGCCAAAACTCAGAAGCATCATACTCTTTACCAGCGACAGATTACAAACGTCATTTCTTTACACAAAATAATACAAAAACCTTGTACGTGAAATCAGGCAACATTAAAGCCAAGCACTCCATTAAATAATTTTGATACTTAGAATTATATTTTCTGAATGCTAGTCAATGGAAATCAATGGAAAACCAATAGAAAATCATTCGTTACCTTCGACATAATAGCATATTGGCGACGGGAAATATTGCTTAAGGCAGTATCTCGTATGATGATACAAAATTGGCAGGCATAGATTGTTCTGAAAATTATCAATCACGGAAATGTGAGGTACGATCAACAATCAGTGTGTCTTTGAATGTCGAATATACTTTAGTATATTCATTATTGTCTAACAAAAAAAAAAAACTGATGCGTTTCGATGCATATTTACTGTGAGTATAACAGAATATTCTGGTATCCCCAATAAATTTCCACATGGAAAGGAAGACGTTCAATAAGCATTACCCTAGTCAATAGTGTACCGATGATAGGTAGGTTCAGGATATATACCGTGGCGTATCACGGCGTTATAACCTTAGGCGAACGTTGGTGAATGACAGATGCATAATGAAATCAAACCCGTTTTCAGAACTTGAATTTAAATTCAAATTTCCAAAACCGCCGTTTATGGACGTACAGTCGAACCTCAGGCACTGACAGAGCTCGGGAAACATTCCCTCGGGTACTGACAAAATAACCTAACTTTCCCGCGAACCAATAGCGTCGTTGGGCCAGGGCCGTAGTCATGTTATTGCGAATCGGGGCCTGATGTTTTTTTTTCTGCCTACTACAATAATTTCTCGCCGAAGAATGTTCACCAAGATTTGATGATAACCGTTTTCATGTACTAATATTTTCCAACTTCACTACATACATATCTAAAGCACAACGGCACGATCCCGTAATGAGGCATAATGATTAACACGCGCCAGTTGCCAGTTGCCGGTTGACAAGTTGGATTGGAGGTTATGTAGCCTCGAGACTGAGGCCTCCCTACGAAGCGCACCATTCAGTGACGGCCCTAGCGAGAAGCTATAAAGCTGTCAGTGCCTGAGGTAAGATCGCTGTCAGTACCCGAGGTAAAGCAGTGCCCGAGTTGTCAGTGCCTGAGGTTCGACTGTATAATGTTTTTGCCGGGTATTTCATTACTTTTTGCATATATATGCTTGATTTGAAAATTTTCAAATCAAGCATATAGTGCAACAATATCTTTGAATTTACGTAAATTATGCGAGCAAAATCGTACTTTCTGTGGAACTATTGACAAGATGTTGGAGTTATGGCTTGTAGTCTATAGCATCGTGTCCGATGCTTCGCCCAACCCGAACCGGACCCGTTCATTCGTTTTTTAAATATCGTACCTGCTAGATTTTTTCTTTCATTGTTATTTCTCTTCAATGACATTTCACAAAAGGAAAAAAATTCCCGAAAATTGGCAAATTTTGAGCTCAACTGCAAGTGGTCTCTCATTGATTTCTTTCATAAATATTTGATCAATATTAGAACCCTAAAAATTATTTCGCTTCTTCTTAAATAACATAACTACCGCAATTTCACGAGAAACAATTCGTGCCAACTATGCTCTCGTGTCTGATAGTCGTCAAAGCTATTAGAAAAAATATAATTATAGTGTTCGTTCGTTGAATGCGTGAATGAGCGGGTGACGGTTCGGCAGCTCAAAAAAAGTTCAGATTCAAAACGCTTATGAGTAAGAATGCTTCCTTGCTTCTTTGTTTTCTCGGGATATTTATGTTCCAATTTTCCATAGGAATTGCGGTACTAATTAAATAATTATGTATCAATAATAATAAGAAAAAAAAAAAAAAACTTTGAGTTTCAGTACATGAAATATTTAAAAAATTAATGATGAACCACTTGAAGTCGAGCTGAACATTCGAATCTTAGCTAGAATCTTTCCCTTCGTGTAAACGAACTTTGAAGCAGGTAATGTACATGAAATGAAACATGAAAAAACAACACCATACTACGCACTGCGCACGTATGTACGAAATCATCATGATTCGCAGGCGCTCACGTATCTCATATATCTTTAGACTTTCATGCACCAAACCTGTCTTCAACGACTGTTTTGCAATAATAGATTCTGAAAACACTAGTAAGATCTGCAATGTTGTGTCAATGTACTTTATGATGAATTTAACAATAAAAAAAAAAAAAAAAAAAGGTAATGATAATAATGATGATAATGATAACGATAATGATGATGATGATGATGATAATGTTAATAATAATATTAATAATATTAATCATTTTGATTCTATAATTATCGGAAAATATCGTGGTCCCGAGACACATATGAGCGGATCCACGTCACTTCACTCAAAAAAAACCCGTCAAGTCACGGATCTTTGCGCCATTCGACATATCTTTAGTACTAAGGGAAAAAAAAATACGACTTCAGGGATTTTGAAAAATTTTTAAAAATGGCGGAGTTAGAGCTATTTGAATGTTGGTAAGTCGCTGTTGCACCGCTATGTTTGAAAATTCATATCTCCGAAAGTATTTAGCGGAGCGGACTGATCCTAGAATCATTTTGTTCGTAAAAGAATGCGCTTTCATAGAAAAAATTTTGTTTACAAAAAAAAAAATTCTTTCTATTTTTTTTTCGTCGTTTTTATTTTTAATTTCGCTGCCATTTCCGCGGGACCTACAGGAATCCATGGAGATAATTTTTTTCGGATAGCCGAATCCTTCCCCTTCAACCCTAAGAAAAACAATTTATGGAGAACCTACCTGGACCGGAGAAAAAAAATAAAACGTCTTGTCGCGCGTCGCCGCGAGCGTCAATCCACGTCCGCGCGGCGAGCTCCTTGTGTTGCGTAGTGGAGTTAAATTACATTTGATGCTTCTCTACTTACCCGGGCTATTCATTCTCCGAAAATAATCGTTTAACCACTTTAGTCTTCGCTTATCCATCTACTGGTCATGTTTTCTCGGAGTTACATATCCCTATACCTGTTCTGGAAATTCGAAGTCACCAACTGCACAAAATCTGATCGTTTTGTGTTAAATATCCAAAAGTAATTAATCCCTTTACTTGTATCGGAATATAATCCCTCAATTTACGGGGTTGTTTTGAAAAGGGAAATCATTGAAGCATCAATGTCTGTGACAGGAAACACTATAGGCTTCGAAGAATCCATTGTTTCGTATGGCCCAAGCGGACCGGAACAGTCGAGCGCGGTCAAATTGGTCCTTTATGCGTGCCCCACGTGTAAGGATCAACTTAATCCCTTCTTGCCGCATTTACCAAGTGCAACAATTGCACCAAGTTGCCTGCACCTGGTGTAAGGCATCTTTTGAACTGACCTGAAATATAAGGCTCAGCAATTTTGTGGATAACTTCTGTGATCAATTGTCAAAATTGGTTGCACATGATTTCATTGCGAAGCAGCAAAGTAGTTATTCGCAGAAGATGAAAGAGAGTTCGAAAGTTGGCGAATTTTTAGTGGTATGCGATTTCGCTGAGAATTATGCATTTGTTGTACAAGATTCCACGCAAGGGTTTCACTGGAGCAATAATCAGGCAACTATTCATCCAATCGTGGTTTACTATAAAAGTTACGGTGACGACCAGTTGAGACATTTTAGTTTTGTGATAATTTCAGAGCATCTGAAACATAATACAGTTGCGGTTCATTTATTTCAAAAAAAAAAATTAGTCAACTTTATGAAAGTGAAGTTTCAAGATTCAATTCCCATAGACAAAATAATTTATTTCTCTGATGGAGCAACTTCCCAATATAAGAACAAGAAGAATTTTATAAATTTAACACATCACTTTGAAGACTTTCAATGCCACTTCGAATGGCATTTCTTTGCTACATCACATGGAAAAGGGTCGTGTAATGGGGTAGGTGGAACTGTTAAGAGATTAGCTTCACGTGCGAGTTTACAACTGATTGGCAATTCTGATCCTATTCAAACACCGCTGGATCTATATAATTGGGCATGTTCTTATTTTCGAAGCATATCTTTTGCGTACTGTACGGCTGCAGAACATCAACCGGAAGAATCTATTATGTACAAAATCGATTTGATAAAGCCTTGACAGTTCGTGGCACTCTGAAATTACATGCGGTCATTCCAATATCTCATAAACTCGTAAAAACAACATTATTTTCCGCATCAGAAAATTTTGAGTCCATGAAAATTATGAATTAATTTCAAACAGAGGTGTCCTACACTAAGTGCCATCGAGCAAATCATCGCTAGAAACATCGGCCCTTTTCAGAGCTACCAAAATATTGCAAAAGATCGGCGCGGGGCGACGCGCGACAAGACGTTTTATTTTTTTTCTCCGGCCCAGGTAGGTTCTCCGTAATTTTTTTTTTTTTTTAGGGTTGAAGGGGAAGGATTCGGCTATCCGAAAAAAATTATTTCCATGGATTCCTGTAGGTCCCGCGGAAATGGCAGCGAAATTAAAAATAAAAACGACGAAAAAAAATAGAAAGAATTTTTTTTTTTGTAAACAAAATTTTTTCTATGAAAGCGCATTCTTTTACGAACAAAATGATTCTAGGATCAGTCCGCTCCGCTAAATACTTTCGGAGATATGAATTTTCAAACATAGCGGTGCAACAGCGACTTACCAACATTCAAATAGCTCTAACTCCGCCATTTTTTAAAATTTTTCAAAATCCCTGAAGTCGTATTTTTTTTCCCCTTACTACTAAAGATATGTCGAATGGCGCGAAGATCCGTGACTTGACGGTTTTTTTTTGAGTGAAGTGACGTGGATCCGCTCATATATGTATCTATGTCGACATCTTCGTGCATATATAAGATAATTATTTTTTTGTTAATTACTCCGGCATGCGTGATCGAATGTTGCTAAAAAACGATAGGGGGCGAGATTTTGGTGTTAAGAACACCCCCTCCAAATTGCAAGTTCATAGGTGCAACGGTTCGACAGATATCGGGGTCCCAAAAATCCCAAGAAGAACGTTCTGCGACGAAGAAGAACCAGGAGATTGTGTTTTTCGATCAACTTTGACAGTCAATATCTCAGGAACTACCAGGTCAATTTCGTTCAACTTTTTGGAGGAATGTTGGGTGGAGTGGGTCTTACGCCTCTACAAATTTTGTTAAAAAATATTCAGCGGTTCGAAAGATATGACAGTTTTTTCACAAGAACAAAAGCTTGCTCGGGATAACGATTCGGGGCTGGCGCGCCGGCCTACGGGTACTTGGCGGCGATTCGCTGCCGCGAATCTTGATTTCCGATGCAATTGGAATAGTGAGAATAATAATTTTATGAAAACAAAAAATGAAAAATAAAAACAAAAAGAAACCGTAAAACCAATCCAGTTTTTGTAACGCTGTCCGCTTATGAGTCTTGCTGATATAGTATCGCTCCGAATATATATATTAGACCTGATTAGACCTCTCCTTAAGAAGGGTAAAATCGAGTTTCGATCGGGCCACCCCTCAAAGTGGTTCGAAATAGTAAAAAAAAAAAACTCAAATTTTTTTCAACTTTTTTCGTCCATATTTATACCCACCGCTAAAAAGCCTTATTTATTCCCATAAGAAAAGCATTGATTTTTCAAGGTTTTTAATCAAAAATTCGTACTGGGTCTGAAAATAGTCGTCAAAAATTTCCAAAGAAGCAAAATGGAGGTGAATTCGTCCACTTTAAACCGCCGCTTGGAAAATTGGGCTATCTCTATTTTTGACTCCGCTATCTAACTTTTAGTGCGGCAAGAAATTTGACTAGTGAATACAAGCTATTGGGATTGGTCTTGAAGAAAAAAGAAATTCTTCGTTGAAAATAACAAATAGAAATTCAAAAATTTCGATTACCTCATCTTCCTTCTGAGTATTTGGGAAACCGCTAAAAAAAGATTTAAAAAATTTCGACAAACGTCATTTAAATTTAATTTATAATTTATTTTTACTTTTAATTATTTTATTTTAATTTTTTTCTAAGGATTGGGTATACATTTTTTCACGCGACTAATTAGTTTGCACAAAGAATTTTCGATTTTCTACGACCACTCCGATTCAATTCTTCCGATATTTTAGTTCTCCAAATGACGTTTTTCGACATTTTTCAAATCTTTTTTAAGCGGTTTCTCAAATACTAAGAAGGAAGATGAGGTGATCGAAATCTTTGAATTTCTATTTGTTATTTTCAACAAAGAATTTCTTTTTTCTTTAAGACCAATCCCAAAAGCTTGTATTCACTAGTCGAAATTTCTTGCCGCAAGTTAGATAGCGGAGTCAAAAATAGAGATAGCCTATTTTCCAAGCGGCGCTTTAAAGTGGACGAATTCACCTCCATTTTGCTTCTTTGGAAATTTTTTTACGACTATTTTCAGACCCAGTACGAATTTTTTATTAAAAACCCCGAAAGATCAATGCTTTACTTATGGGAAATAGTAAGACTTTTTCTTGCGGTGGTAAATATGGACGGAAAAAAATTGAAAAAATTGGACATATTTTTTGAATTATTTCAAACCACTTTGAGGGGTGGCCCGATCGAAATTCGATTTTACCCTTCTTAAGGTGAAGTGAAACGTTTCAAGGCCACGGCCGGGTGCCTTGCACCGCGGTAAAACAGAACTACCGAACGTTTGGTACCTCTGTCCACCGCTAGATTATTTGCAAATATACTGGCTGCAATTTCGATACAGGCTGTGATCTCGACTAAATGTAGATAAGGGTTGTGATCTCAACTGAATATCGGTTTTTTAGTTATGAGCAACGGAGAATCGTCAATTCTCAGCCATTTCTCCATCAAATGACACGAGATTAGGCTCAAAGTGTGTAGTTTTTCATTGCGGAGTGGTTAATTATCGGGAAAAATGCGACTATCTACGGCAACAGTGAATAATCTCGCGATTTATGTGGTCGGTACGTCAATCTGTGAAAATTTTTGTCAAATTTTGGAAAAGTGAAATAATCAGCCACTTTCTGCCACAATTATGTGTAATCCCTCCAAGTTTCATCGCGATTGATTCAGTAGTTCCGGAGAATTCACGATTCCCGTTTTCGAAGTTCTGACAAACGTTTCACTTCACCTTAAGGACAGGATTAATATACAGGGTGATTTTTTTTAATCGCCCCAGTCTGATATCTCCGAAACCAAGCAAGATACGGGAAACACCTCAGACAAAACTTATAGGATATTGAGGGGGAAAGGATATGGTGCAATCATATCTTTTGTAGGTGGAGGCGCTGAGCTGTGGTGAAGGTCAACTTGGTTTTTTTTGAATGGAATGGTAAAGTTTTCTTCACAGCATCTGAAAGAGCATCAGATTCTGCATCAAAAACACCTGACCAGATATTTTCTAAAGTTGATGGTTTATGAGATAAGACCTGGGCAAGTTGAATCAAAGAGGAAGTCCAAATTACTTGAATACCGTTCTCAAGTTTTCTCGAACATGTCTGAGATACTTTTTTATGTAAGATAAAAATCACAAGTTGGTACAAACTGATTGAACCCAGAAATGACAGTAATGACGATATCATTATTGATAAAATTTATTGACCTCAACTTATTTGACCGTGATATCTAATCTTGACAACTCCAAGTAGAAAAGTATCTCAGACAGTTTCGAGAAAACTTAAGAACAGTATTCAGGTAATTTGGACTTCCTCTTTTGATTCAACTTGCCCAGCTCTTATCTCATAAACCATCAACTTTAGAAAATATCTGGTCAGGTGTTTTTGATGCAGAATCTGATGCTCTTTCAGATTCTGTGAAGAAAACTTTACCATTCCGTTCAAAAAAACCAAGTTGACCTCCGCCATAGCTGAGCGCCTCCACCTACAAAAGATATGATTGCACCATAACCCTTCCCCTTCGATATCCTATAAGTTTTGTCTGAGGTGGTTTCCCGTATCTTGCTTAGTTTCAGAGATATTAGCCTGGGGCGATTAAAAAAAATCACCCTGTATATCCGAAATTTTCAATTTCTTTTTTTTGTCTTTCTGGAGTGGGCACTCAACATCCTAACCCCCCCCCCCCCCCCCCCCCCCCCGTTACGCCAATGACTAAATATCAGTTGATTTTTTTTTTTTTTTACAACTCACTCTGCAGCAAGCACCCTGACACGTCTATATGTGAGAGGCTAGGGAAACTCAGTCAGGAAGCACCTCGACATGACGTAATATATCCGATTATTTATTTATATTCAATAGTGGCTCCCCCGACTAGAAATTCTCAGTTGCAAGGCACGCCAAAGTACGGTATGCCCGATCAAATCCCGATCAGGCAGTTGTGAGGCATGCCAAAGTATGGTATGCCTGATAAAATCCCGACCGGGACTGACTTGCCAATAGGGTTCCACTTCGCCGATAGGTGGCGACAAACAGAAAAACATTTCTCACTAGCACTGACTGGGTCAACGTTTGTATATAAGGTAGAGGCATTCACCGTACTAACATCTAACTGCGATGCATCCAGACTTGCGAGCGAATAATTAATATAAATTACAGATTGCTGGAAGTTAAGATAGTGATTAGGTTAGCCGAGAGCGAGATGTATATTATTGAAACCTAATAAAATACGTGGATATGGTAGATATAATTTTGCAATTACTATTAATATTACCGGGTGCCGAACTAGAATTTCGATGAGGCACTGATACTGAAACCCGATGCAAACCTGATAGGGTAAACCTCATACGGTCCTCATTACCGAGCTCCGTTACATGTGTAATCGGGTCCTGATCGGGCTGCCTGATCTGGACCTGATGAGGACGTATGGTCAACCTGATTCGGTCCTGATCGAATCCTTACCACAATTTCTAGTCGGGCCGAATCTGAATTCTGAATTTTCAATGCCAAATCGGGTTCACTGACTCCAAAAACCTCGAAAGAGAGATTTTTGTGCCAATGCCAGTGAATTTTACAATTTCAACCGACATATTGTGTCCACCATCTTGAATTCTGAATTTTCAATGCCAAATTCGGGTTCACCGACCCCAAAAACCCCGAAGTATAAATTTTTATGCCATTTTGATAACAGTTTGATTTTTGGCCACGGAATCGGGTCGCCCGGCCCACTGTGGTATGGTTGATTGAATATTTTAGAAATTTTGAGAGAGTATGCTGCATTGATGTAATTTCGGACCAAACGTTTCGACGGCTTTCAGTCGTCGTTTAGTTGATTGAGGGACTGCTGTAAGTCAAAGAGTATTTTGTGGTACCTGGGTACGCAACTCAAAATGATGTTAGGAAAATCCGGAAAGTTTTATAAAATATAGGACCGAGAATAGTACATCACAATACAAGTCCGGTATAAACTTTTTCTGACAAGTGTGAGTTTGCAGCACGAGCCGAAGGCGAGTTTTGCAATCACACGAGATCAGAAGAAGTTTCTCCGTCGAGTATTGTACAAAATTTTACTTCGGGAGGTGTGAAAATGAGGGTTTTAGCCACGCCAAGCGTGGGTAAAACGTCCAAAATCACACAGAGTGAAGTATAAGTCTATTGAGTGATCGGCGCTCAGACGCTGGCTCCATTATATGCAATTTTTTGGGCAATTTATGAAAAGGAGCAAAAGTGGGCACCTCTACGTTGAAGTGAAGGTTATAAGGAACACTTCGATGTGTGTAACTTTATAATAACTTAGTGGAACGACGCGGTACGATTAAAGAGAAGTTACGGTACTTTGCTGAAATACTGATTATTCGTTATTACTTATTATTAACTGCACTGATAACCTCGACTAAAAAATAATTTTTTGAATACTGTCCCCTGCTAAAAAAAATCGATTGGAAACAATTGGGAAAACGCCAATTGTAACCAATCGCGTTTTTTGTTTCGAAATTTCGAATACAAAACTATTAATACTGTTGTACAATTGCTTTCTATTGTAAGTTCTATATTACAAGGTAATTGTTCCGAATATTTATTCAAACGGTGGAAAAAAAGGTTCATCGTTAATAATTGTCGGTTCCTTATTGAAATTCAACTGTATTAAATACTGAACGTATAAAGGGGGCTTCTGAATTGAAATCAATTGTAACTGTAGCATTAGAATTTAATTGTTTCAAATTATCAAACAAGAAATTAGGTTTTTGAATTGTTTTTTATAAGAAATTATTCATCCAAACTCAATAGTTTTCAATACGCTCACCAAATGATGGACTTTCAACTGAAGCCTAATTGCAAAATTCGTATTTGAAATCAATTGTAACGTATATGTGTGCTCATGAAATTGGGCTTTTCAATTGTTTTTTATTTGGAATTCCTGATTTAGACTCAATCGGACTCAATTGTACTCAACTTTTGATGAGCAATGAATATTTTTTTAAATTGAGTGTCTCTGGTATTCCCGGACAATTGTGGGCGACTGGAACTTATTCACCAATAATTGTATTGAAACTCGACCCATACAGCACTTCAACGTTGCTGCAACGTTGCTGCAATGTTACACTGCAATATCTTCAATATTCGGCAACATTGCTGAATATTGCAATAATGTTTAGCAATATTGCAGCAACGTTGCTATGTCCACTTTTATCGCATTTTTGTAATATTGTAGCAATATTACAGCAATATTGTACCAATATCGCAGCAATATTGGCAGATATTTGCTAAAATATTTACTACAAAAATATGATTGTTAGAAGCTATTTTTTCGACACTAGAATGAATATGCAGGTTGTCATTATTTGTCAGTAATATACACTATATTATATTTCAACAAAACTTTAATACACAATAAAAGTACGTATTATAATATTATAGTCACTATGATATAATAGATATCTAAATATATGAAGATAAAATGTTCATTATTTATTGATTAGCAGAAATTGGCACCGTTGTTAACCGTTCCATAACATTTTAATCTCTACTTTAATGCAAATGAGAAATGAAACTTGAAATCATTGCTCTATTGATATATTTTTTATCCCTCGGGGTCGGTGTTGCTGCAGTCATCATATTTGGTTATCATTTTCTGTGCCAGCGCCTACCTTTTGTTGTTTGGGAAGTTTTCGTTGTCTAAGAGTATAATATAGGATAATAACTGTAAAAATAACAAAGCAAAAGATATGAGTGAATATGGAAACTGCAGGTATATGACACTCACTCTGCTCTCGTCAGCCTAAAGTTTGATTGTGCAAGCCACTTCGACACAGTGATTTCGATAACTTTTTCTGTCGTCTCTGAATAGTTAGCCCCCACAATCTACGCAATTATGAATCTTGTTACATGCATGTACTGGGTAATAATGAATGCAATGATATAGTCGCTCTGAAGAATCAAGATTAAGTCTCACTATATTATAATTACTAATAAACTTATTCACAAATCAAAATAGATCAAATTATGCTCACTGCTTCAAATTTCAAATTTCAGAGTGCCACAGCTAAAAAGCGGGTTGATAATTTTTTTCTTTTCAAATAACATGAATTCCTTTTCCGACTGTATCGTATCATTGCAACAATTCATTGCTGCAATGTTGCAGCAATATTTCGATGACAATATTGCAGCAAAATTTAGATGACAATATTGCAGCAATATTTCGATTACAATATTGGGAAAATGAATGTTGTGGCAAGGTTGCAGCAATATTGTAACTGCAATGTAATGAAAAGGAGCTGTTGCAATATTGCTGCAACATTGCTGCAATATTACGTGCTGTATGGGTAACGTGACCATCCGTCCCGTTTTGACCGGGACTGTCCCGTTTTCCCGTAAACCGTCCCGGTGTCCCCGAGAAAAACTTTGGGACGCAAAATTGTCCCGTTTTCAGGCCCATCCCTAGTCGCCCACCTCTTTTTGGTCGAAATGTGTCACATTTCGATTATTACCCGAGCCCAGGCGTCAAAAACGCAAAAAAGGCCAACGCTGCGCAAATTCAAATTTAATTCCGAACATACTATACGTCCAAAAACATGTTCGTTTTACACGAAAATAGAGTCTACAGATGGTTTGTACATTATTCGAATGTTTTCCGAATGGAAAAACCTAAATATTTCTACGGAAAATCGTTGGGTGGAAGTATTCAACCACTTCCGCACCAATAATCTTGATCATGCGAACTTTAGTATTCTAATTGAATATATTTTATGTCTGCCTGGCACAAATGCACCAGTAGAACGCGTCTTTTCTTTGATGAACAAATTGTGGACATCTGAGAAGACTCAGTTACAGGTCTCGGTTCTTAAGGCAATGTTGATAAATAAGGTGAATATTGAAAAAATTCTAGAATTTTATTCTTATTTGAAATCGTCACCAGCTATATTAAAACAAATTTGTTCCTCAGAAAAATATAAAAAAAAAACTAAAGCATTTATGTTCATCAGAAAAATATTTAAAAAAAACTGAAGCATTTATGTTCCATTACTTCTTGTGTGCAATCTTATTTTGATGAATAAAACTTATCAAGAAAAATGTGTTTATGTGTCATAGGCCGTAAAACCGCGATTTTAACCTCGCTTCGCTCGGTTTAAACGCGGTTTTTGGCCTGGACACATAAAATTCTGTATGCCATACGGCCGAAAAAGTATTTTCTGACGAATTTCATCATAATCCTCGCCTTCGGCTCGGATTATAAACTCAAATTCGTCTGAAAATACTTAATCGGCCTAGTGACATAATGTACTATTTTCTATTGTCACACTATTTACACGGAAAAAAATACTAATGCTGCACTTACAAAACAAGATTTGTAAAAAATTTTACTCGACTTCTTGTTATACTGACTGGGGAGGAAGTCATTTTGACTATGTTATCATGTAATTCCACACGCCAGTATTGTTACAGTAACATAGGCATTCGAGTAAGAATATTTAGTAAGCGTTACATTGGAAGCTTGTACATTCAACAGAAGATATTGTAGCTTCAACATGGCAACTTCCACATGACTCAAGAGTAATATTAACAACTGTACAACATTTGTTCATTTGACAAAGCATTTTGTAATTCCAACTGATCATGGTTACAAGTTTACCCTTGTTAACGTGACAACAGACTTCGCTTGTCCCCTATTTAGCACAGGAGTTCTGTAAAGTTAACACTATTTTTTGTAAGTGTAACATTTTTTTTTTGCCGTGTACTATTACCAACTATAGAGGTCAATACGACGGTGTCCCGTTTTGAGTAAAAAAATAAATGGTCACGTTATGTATGGGTCGAATAGTGATGTTCATATTCATTCCGATAGCTATGAAGTTTTTTATTTGTAGCATCAATAGTCATTTTCACATTAAATCCGATTGGGATTGATTTTCGGAAGGCACGCATTCGATCCAATTGGTATCCAATTGACAATTTTCAATTTGCATTAATACATGACTGTATGCGAACAGTACGAATTGAAAACTATTGAGATCCAAATCGTGTTTTCCGATTCAATCTCTTTCAATATTATTGGATAGTTGCGAACGATTGGAACTTACTCGCAAATAATTGTATTGAAACTCGAATAGTGATATTCATATTCATTCCGATAGCTATATCGTAGCACCAATAGTCATGTTCACATCAAGTCCGATTGGGATTGATTTTCGGAAGGCACGCATTCGATCAAATTGGTATCCAATTGACAATTTTCAATTTGCATTAATATATGACTGTATGTGAACAGTACGTATTGAATACTATTGAGATCCAAATTGTGTTTTCCAATTCAATCTCTTTTAATATTCTCGGATAGTTGCGAACGATTGGAACTCATTCACAACGTATTGTATTTCGACAGTAAAATCTGATATATGGCCAGTGTAGTTGTCATACAATTCAGGTTAATTGAAAATAGTTGAATATCAATTCGCAATTTACTATCGAAAACATTTTACATTGAAACTGATAGAATCCAATTCAATTTTAATAGGAAGAAAATTTCCTGTACAATTGGACTCATTGAAAACTATTAAAACCGATTACAATTCAATTGTTTTCAATCAGTTTGAATCGATTTTTTTTAGCAGGGTCACCATATTTTGAGCTTGTGCGTATCTGAGTATGAAGAAGAAGAAGCAACAATGTCAAAATTATGAACTGAACCAGAAATATCACGAATATTTGAATGGAAAGAATATAAAAGATTTCAGTAGATTTTGATACTTTGGGTAACTGTTAAGGGAGCAGGATATTTTTATCATTCGTCAAATAATTTATAACATAGATACGTCAACTATTAAGGTGGTTCTCCACCTACAGTCCCACCAAACGTGGGTTCCAGAGCAGATTTTGAGTACTTCTCGATGGGGAAAAAATCTGAAAAAAATCAACCATGTAGAAGATCTTCGGGAGATTGATTTTGCATAATAATAATTCAAAAAAGTTATTAACAAATTGATGGAAAAAAAAACTGTTCAAGAAATTAGCCGATGACCCAACTTTTTTTTTAGGTGAGAATTATTTTTTAATTTTTCTGAATATGTATGAATTTTTTCAGAATTTTCGTAAATCTTTGAAAATCGCGTGTTGTCAAGTATGAAAAAACGCAATTTTCAAAGATTTACCAAATAAAATACAGCAAGTAAGTAGGGGAGAGGATGGGAGTACCGCTCACCTAAGAAAAAATGCTAATTTTTATGTGTTGAACGTCAACTTGAAGTGCAAAAGACTATTGTAATGGCTTCTGCAACTATTTAACTCTTCGTTTTGAAAATTTAGAGCCGTAATTTCCTTTAGAATTGACAAAATTACGAAAAAAGAAACGCGAGACGCAAGTGAGCGGTCTTACCCTCCAGCGGGTAATACCGCTCGGCCCAATTTTAATACCGCTCACTCTCTAATACTCGGGTTCCGACCTAACCTATATGTAGTCAAATAGTAAACTCGGGTATGAAGGATGAAATTTGTCATCACAATGTTAAATTTCACTGAAGACGTTATTATAACACAATAATAGAGTAAATTAATATTATTATTATTGATATCATTGTCATTATTATTCACATAACCTCACTACGATTTTTTTTACTAATTTCACGGATTTAATACTATGTCACAACCATTGTCATCGCAAAAGTTGGTTTCTGATTGTCTCAACATTTGTCGTCACACACATTTCCAACAAAAAAAAATGATAATTTTGTTTTACTTAGGTGATTTTGATAATCCGCCGGTAAATATGCGCTGTCAGATGCTGAGCGGTATATTGGCATACAGCCGAGCGATATTACCCTCACCGGCCGAGCGGTATTACCGGTATCGCGCGGAGTTAACAAAATCATTAATAATTATTAATATAAAGAGAGATAGGAGTTCATCTTGTGATCAAATTACGCGGAAAAGTACCACGAATCGAATGACCATAGTTTGACGTGAAAATAATAATTTTGAAATGACAAAAAACTTTATTTACTTGTCCAGCAATTTTACGCTGTAAGGACCTCAAAACAGAGAGATGTTATTTTTTCTATTAAAAGTGATTAGAGGAATGAAATTTCCACAGAAATTAGATATTGACATTGGATCTTGAAGATTGGGAAAAAAAAACGAGTGAAAAAATTCCTAATTATAAAGAAAAAGGGGTGAGCGGTATTACCTGCTGAGCGGTACAACCACACTCTCCCCTAGATAAAGAAATACAGGATTGATTGGATATTTTGATTGATGAGTAAGCATGTAAGACAGTAGGAACACAGAGTCAGCATTCAAAGCATGTACATGAGATAGAGATAGCATGATGAGAATGAGAGCTAATAAATTGATAATAAAATTTAAAAATATCACATAAATAAAAATAGAGCGAGTAGTAAGGCTTAACATAGATAGTAGCATTCCAGCATTGAGGCATGTACATGAGAGAGAGATAAGCGCAATGAGAATGAGAATGATAAAAATAATTGGAATATAAATGTTAAAATATTACATAAATAAACATAGAGCGTGTAGTAAGGCTTAAAATAGCATGCGAGCATTCGTACATACATGCACTCTCATCTGGAAAGGACAGAATAGACTTAAAATTGATAGAGTGTATAATAAATCATGTCATGAGACATACAAGCATACAGGCGATCGCACAATCATTCAGGCATAAAATGAAATACAATAAAAATAATAAAAATAGTAAAAGTAGCTACTGCTAAACACACCGCAAACGCAGCCAGCCGGGAAGCTAGTTAGGAGGAGTCAGTGTCGAGTGAAAAAAGATATCTGAAAAGGCCGCACTTGAAGGAATCGATAGATGGAGAGGCTGTAATATTAGGCGGCAAAGAGTGCCAAAAGTACACAGCTGTAAGAGCAAATGAATTTCTAAAAACGCAGGTCCGATGCGCCGGCGTATGAAAAACTGCAGGAGAGGCCTGACGCGAAGGACGCAAGCCACTCGACCGAGGTGGAGTAAAAAGGTCAGACAAATAAGCCGGCGCGCCACCACGCAAGATATTGTAGACCATAATACCAAGGAAATATTGACGCCTAGATTTAACTGAGAGCCAACCCAGCTGCCTGCGGTAAGGGGTGATGTGCTCGTCACGACGCAAGTCAAAAATAAATCTTATCGCACTATTTAGGAGCCTCTGAAGCGTAAGGTTGAGTTCACCAGTCAAATCATTAAAAACAAGGCAACAATAGTCAAGCAGAGGGAAGATGAGAGAGACAACGAGAGAAGATCTTAATTCACGAGACAGAGCGTTACGGTGATACTTGAGACGGAACAACGAGAAAAGAGATTCAGATTCAGATTCATTTATTAAGCGCTCTGGGACAGGTCCCCTCAAGCGCATGCCATACTGTATCAGTTATTTACAAAGGATACATATGTTCTTTGTGTATATATACTAACTATTTAACAACAGAATTGGTGTGTGACTAAGAGAAATACCAATATATAAATAGATAGGTAAATTGAACGAATAAATAAAATCTAACATATAATGTATAAAATATAAAATATAAATAAATTAATAAAAATATAAATTGTGTTTAGCGTCGATAAGATTGCATTTTTACTAATAGTGGTCGATGACTAGTGAGATATTGTCTAATTTTGCGAGAGCATAAAAAATATAAAGAAATAAATAAAAATATAAATTGTGTTAAACGTCGATAAGATAGCATTTTACTACTAATATTGCATGTGGGTGTGGTGGAGGCTAAGAAGAACGTAAGTTGGTTCTGCTATGGAGTGCTTCTTAGCGAGTCCCGGCATTCGCCCTCGTCCCAAGGGAAAAACCATAGCCCAAAAGAACCATGGGAGAGACTCAGAGTGGTGTATAACGTAGTGTCAGGTAACCAAGTGATTAGAAAATAAGTAATTAAAGAGTTTTGCTTTAAAGCTAACCAGTGATTGTGTGTTGCGGATGACTAGCGGTAAATTGTTCCAAAAGTCGGCGCCGGTGAAGACGAATGACTTTTTGAAGCATTCAGTTCTACACGGTTTGATTACAAGATCTTCTGGATCAGCCCGTGTGTTTCTAATTCCTACATCTTTTCTATACCTAAACCCTATACGCAAATAAGATGGTTGCTCGGTTGTGAGTAGGGGAGAGTATGGGAGTACCGCTCACCTAAGAAAAAATGCTAATTTTTATGTGTTGAACGTCAACTTGAAGTGAAAAAAACTATTGTACTAGCTTCTGCAACTATTCAACTCTTCGTTTTGAAAATTCAGAGCCGTAATTTCCTTTAGAATTGACAAAATTACGAATAAAGAAACGCGAGACGCAAGTGAGCGGTCTTACCCTCCAGCGGGTAATACCGCTCGGCCCAATTTTAATACCGCTCACTCTCTAATACTCGGGCTCCGACCTAACCTATATGTAGTCAAATAGTAAACTCGGGTATGAAGGATGAAATTTGTCATTACAATGTTAAATTTTACTGAAGACTTATCGTTATTATAACACAATAATAGAGTAAATTATTATTATTATTGATATCATTGTCATTATTATTCACAATAGCGTGAATTATTCACATAACCTCACTACGATTTTTTTTATTGAATTCACGGATTTAATAGTATGTCACAACCATTGTCATCGCAAAAGTTGGTTTCTGATTGTCTCAACATTTGTCGTCACACACATTTCCAACAAAAAAAAAATGATAATTGTGTTTTACTTAGGTGATTTTGGTAATCCGCCGGTAAATATGCACTGTCAGATGCTGAGCGGTATATTGGCATACAGCCGAGCGATATTACCCTCACCGGCCGAGCGGTATTACCGGTATCGCGCGGAGTTAACAAAATCATGATTAATTATTAATATAAAGAAAGATAGGAGTTCATCTTGTGATCAAATTACGCGGAAAAGTACCACGAATCGAATGACCATAGCTTGACGTGAAAATAATAATTTTGAAATGACAAAAAACCTTATTTACTTGTCCAGCAATTTTACGCTGTAAGGACCTCAAAACAGAGAGATGTTATTTTTTTCTATTAAAAGTGATTAAAGGAATGAAATTTCCACAGAAATTAGATATTGGCATTGGATTTTGAAGATTAGGGAAAAAAAACGAGTGAAAAAATTCTTAATTATAAAGAAAAAGGGGTGAGCGGTATTACCTGCTGAGCGGTACAACCACACTCTCCCCTACTTTATGCATCATGCAGCCCAGAAAATAAAGTTTTCTTTCTCCAACTTTTAACCATCCCAGTTTAAGAAAGTAAGGGGTGATGTGTTCATCCCTACGCACGCCATATATGAATCGTACACAAGTATTAAGTGCCCTTTGTTGTAATAAAGTCAGTTCGTCTGTCAAATCGAGGTGTATAAGGCAGCTATAATCTAGGTGTGGGAAAACCAGAGTGGATATCAGTTGTATACGTAATTGCACAGGTAGCAGTTTACGGCATAGACGCAATTTCTGGTGACCACGGTAATGTGTGCCCTCCAAGATAGATCTCTGGTCAGGGTAACACCAAGGATTCGTATGCTATCAGAGTACTCTACTCCGACGTCATTTACTTGTATCTTAGGTAGGTTAATTGGGTCGATAGAGTTTATATATTTAGTGGAACCAACTAACATCACTCTGGTTTTAGCACTGTTCAGTAGGAGCTCATTCCTTGTAGCCCATCCACAGACTGCCGAGATGTCCCTGTTGACCTTCTCTATGCCGTTGAGTATGTTCTTTGGCTCGCACTCCAGAATTAACTGCAGATCATCGGCATAGAAGTTGTAGGTGCAATGAAGTAGATCCGCGGAGAGGTCTGAAACATAGGTAATGAACAAAAGAGGTCCGAGGACGGAACCTTGTGGCACCCCTAGGACGGTGTTGATCCACTCTGAGACTTCTCCGGTCGGTCCTCTCACAGCCTGCTTACGTCCGGTGAGGTACGAGTGAAGAAATTTAAGAACCTGCGGTGAAACGTTTAAGCATTTAAGTTTTAGAAGAAGCAAAGAGTGATTAACTTTATCGAAGGCCTTTGAGAAGTCAAAAGAGACGAGGATTACCACCTTCCGCTTATCCACCGATTGACGACAGTGATCAACAACTCTGATGAGTGATGTGTGAGTACTATCAACCACAAAAAGCACCTTTGGTGCAAAAACCTTTCGCCAAGTCCATTAATGTGTAGACTACCAAAAAATAATCAAAAGTTGTGCTCGTTCGCTCGCTGCGCTCGCTCACTCGATGGGTTGATGATTATCAACATACAAAAGCATCGAAATCAGATACAACTGCCAAGTACCTGTAGAATGATAAAAGTTTGGAATCGAAAAATTTGTTCAAACTAAATAACGTTGTACTCGTTCGCTCGCTGCGCTCGCTCACTCAATTGGCTTATGATTATTGATTAAAAAAACAATTCGGATGAAGAAATTGAAGACGTCAATATTTATCTAAAAATATTCATAACGAAAAAATAATAAAAAAAAATTGTAAAAAAAAATTTGGAGTCCGTGGTACGTTGGCGGGCCAATGTTTGAATATCTATAAGATGACATTGACATGGTTCGCGATCGATATTTCATCATTCTTTTTCTATAAAAGGCCCCCCAAGTACCACTTCCTCCAAATTTTTTTTTACAATTTTTTTTTATTATTTTTTCGTTATGAATATTTTTAGATAAATATTGACGTCTTCAATTTCTTCATCCGAATTGTTTTTTTAATCAATAATCATAAGCCAATTGAGTGAGCGAGCGCAGCGAGCGAACGAGTACAACGTTATTTAGTTTGAACAAATTTTTCGATTCCAAACTTTTATCATTCTACAGGTACTTGGCAGTTGTATCTGATTTCGATGCTTTTGTATGTTGATAATCATCAACCCATCGAGTGAGCGAGCGCAGCGAGCGAACGAGCACAACTTTTGATTATTTTTTGGTAGTCTACACATTAATGGACTTGGCGAAAGGTTTTTGCACCAAAGGTGCTTTTTGTGGTTGATTTCACTACTTTTTGTAAAATTTTACTTGACCACCTAATAATTGTGCTCGCTCGCTACGCTCGCTCGGTTTCTTTGTACTATTTCGTACCGCCCGAAGTCCCTCGATAAGCAGGAACGTCGACAGCAATGAGCACGCGTGTGCTCATAATTTTCCCCAAGTCTCAAATTTGTAGACTGACGCGTAATTGACCACCTAATAATTGTGCTCGTATTCATTGTTGAATTATATCACAAGACTCGTTACAATCTCGCTTAGTAATAAACGTCGCTTCAGTAACTGTGAAATAAATTGAGAAAGTAGAAGAGTAGAATAGATTAGTAGTTCGTTCGGTTCTGGGATAGGACTCTGTTGTCAAGATAGTCAGAAATAGACAAGAATTATGGAGTCTGTCTGAGGGACTCGATATTTGAGTAATATCGGTGCCTTTTCCTCATAGTTTCTGTTCATTATTATATTTATTTATACCTACAGTCGAACCTCAGGCACTGACAGAGCTCGGGAAACATTCCCTCGGGTACTGACAAAATAACCTAACTTTCCCGCGAACCAATAGCGTCGTTGGGCCAGGGCCGTAGTCATGTTATTGCGAATCGGGGCCTAATGTTTTTTTTTCTGCCTACTACAATAATTTCTCGCCGAAGAATGTTCACCAAGATTTGATGATAACCGTTTTCATGTACTAATATTTTCCAACTTCACTACATACATATCTAAAGCACAACGGCACGATCCCGTAATGAGGCATAATGATTAACACGCGCCAGTTGCCAGTTGCCGGTTGACAAGTTGGATTGGAGGTTATGTAGCCTCGAGACTGAGGCCTCCCTACGAAGCGCACCATTCAGTGACGGCCCTAGCGAGAAGCTATAAAGCTGTCAGTGCCTGAGGTAAGATCGCTGTCAGTACCCGAGGTAAAGCAGTGCCCGAGTTGTCAGTGCCTGAGGTTCGACTGTATATCATTTTTATCTACTCTTGTAGTCTTGCCACTTAAGACAATGACAATTGGTATCTGAAAACGATAAATTCCTAATTTATATTTTGTTCAATGTTGTCTCAAAGTCCAATATCTGTAGTCTGTGATGCACCGAGATGATTATCTAGAACTTGAATCACTTAATTCGATATTTTCATACTGAAAAATAGACCTATCAAACTCAAACGCACTTCAAACGTGTAAAATATAATTTACTGAAGTTCAATGCAAAATGGTGACGTAGAGTGAATATTATCAGTCTAATACACTGCATCGACGTAGAGAATAAAATAAAGCTGATCGTAGTCTAATGCACAATGTTGGCTTACGGTCTGGTTTTGACTAGACTATACGAAGATATAACAACCCGCTACAAAATTAAACAATCCGTA
Source organism: Tenthredo mesomela (assembly GCA_943736025.1). NCBI lineage: Eukaryota > Metazoa > Arthropoda > Insecta > Hymenoptera > Tenthredinidae > Tenthredo > Tenthredo mesomela. The sequence goes on from OX031016.1 coordinate 41,667,311, forward strand.
AAAAAGGTTGTGCAATGAATAAATAAATAATAAATGAGAAATAAATGGTTTTTATAATTTTCATGATTGAATACAAATCTCTATTATCTGAGAAAGAGGAAGTCTATCGATCATTTCTTTCATATTGAATAAGTATTTTCATTCTGACTATTCGTCGTGATAGCACTGATCTGAATTTGATTGAGATCGTTCCGAGCGGAGAGTCTAAGCTGTTTGTAAAAAATGTATTAAGAAATTATCTTCACCGAAGGTCAAAGCACTACATTGTCATGGAGTGTAGAATAAAGCCTATCGGAGTCCAACGCACAACGTCAACTTACAGTCTCGTTTGGACTAGAGGATACCGAGACAGAATATAGAACTCGTCGGAATCCAACGCATAACATTGACGCACAATTTGGGTCTGAGCAGACGAGCCTTTAACGATGAGCCTAACATAGAGCTTAAAGTGGAATTCGTAGCAATGCAACGCTTGAACTTGGCTTTCTTGGTCTGGCTCCATGCCGTCCTTATATCAAATCATGCTATCCTGATATTTTTCGACTTCAACATTTTCTCTTGATTTTCTATTGTCAGACTTCTTCAGACGGCAGCGTGCTAAATAATTGGAATCCCTAAAAAAAAAAACGTTTCCTCCGATAATTGCATCCATAAATGAAAATAGGCCAAACCTACAATGTATAAGTGAACAAAATTTAGAGGTAATAGTCAGTTAATAATAGTCATCTGACAGTCTTGTGTCATGCAAGGTAAACCTAATCGTAAAATTATTCGTTCACGATCCTTATTTCATTTATCACCATGAATTTTACACGTCAGTCGATTCGCATAACCTCAAAAGCTCAAGATCGTAGGATTTAAGATAATTAACCTATCGAAACATTTTTGTTGGTGGCTATCACTTGAATGTACTTGGCGTAAGGTTTTCGCACCTGAGGGGCTTTTGGTGGGTATTCACTAGTTTTCGTACCTTCAAATTTTATTAATCATTGCTTGTACTTTCTTTTACCCAGTAAACACCAGTGTCTGAAAGTTGCCTTCAAGATGTCTGTTTTCAGATAACTTACCGACACGAGTAAAAGTCGATCACAAGATAACTTAGCTAAGATATCTGGAAAACGTATACTAGCAGTTAACTTGTAGAAGTCGTCTAGAAGACAACTGATCAAGACAACTGCTAGTCATCTTTTCTTATTTACCGAATGTCAACATATCCCAGTAAACGCAACGTCATCTACTGGTAGATGTCTGTCAGATCGATAATATTGTTATCTCGAAGTCATCTTTTCTAGTTATAACTATAGCTGCAGAATGCAGATATGGGTTATGTATAGGGATAATGCCATGCCAGTCAGAATGAGGATACAGAGAAATTTAAGATCTTAATTAAGATGGAGGCTGTAAATGAACGCGCATAGACCGAAAGTATAATTTATATATTCAACTTTTATAAAACAGACGACAAATGTATGTTCATATAATATTAAAGTAGTTATAATAGTATTGCTATGGCTTAATATATAGATTTAAAAAAAGTGACGTATATTTTCTATGCTTAAAGATATGAAAGCTATTATAATAGGTTATGATTAAGTGTGAAAAACTAAAGAATTTTATAATTAGATAAGACTAATGCAAATATAGCTATATGAGAAATATATCATCAGTCATTATTTATATATAATCGCATACGAATATTGTACCAAATATGTATTATACATCTAATTGTTATACAGGGTGATCCAGAATGCGGTACTTTCCTTACACCGGTGGATTCCTTGTAAAAATCTAAGACAAAAATTATTCATCCTAAAATGTCGAATGCTTAGCCGTGTTCAGGTAGGAGCCGTTTAAAGTAAGCCAAAGTAAGCCAATACGAGGGCAGATACGAGAATGGCTCAGCCGCCGCTACGCCGTTATTGTTGGCCCGCCACCGCGAACTTGCAAAGAAACGACGATCAGACGTCCGCGGCTTTGCTGTATGTAGCTAAGCCATACAGGCGATGCAATGAAAACAGAAGCATGCAAATGTTACCGAACTATGAATGAAATAAATAAGGTAAAGTCGGGAGAGATGCCGCAATTTTTTTAGAAAATTCATAACTTCTACAAAAATAGATATTAAGAAACGTATTTATCAGTGACCATTCTTTAAACTATGTAGTATAATGTGGCCCTAACCAAACATAGATAAACTTTCATTTTCATATAAAACATACGTCAACAAAAAAACATTTATGGTGGCCATTAGTCAGGGAAAACCGGGAAGTCAGGGAAAAGTCAGGGAATTCGGAAAATGGTCAGGGAGGTCAGGGAAAAGTCAGAGAATTTTTCAGCGAGTCAGGGAATTTTATGGTGACACAGAACAAGACAGAATAGAACGTCCCCCGTGATTCTTTCTTCTTTCTACCTTGCGCGGAATTATTAATCAGAAAATTGTTAATTATTAAGTAATTTAAAAAATCATTCTCTATCAGCATTGATTCAGAGCGTTGTTTATTATAGGTATATTTGAATAACCAGTAATTGGTCCGAAATTCAGTCAGGGAAAAGTCAGGGAATTTTTTTTTGACTGTTTATAGTGGCCACCACGTAATATGTAGTAATATGGGCGAAAAATTAATTATTTCGAGGTTCTTCATCTGTCAAAAGACTGCAGCGAATGTTTCCAACTAAAAACTAAAATTCAAGGAGCATCTACTGCATCAATTGAAAACTACCGGATCAATGAGTTACAAAGTTTTATCACATTTGAGTCATATAAAATCCTGGACTGAAACATTTTTTTTTTCAAATCCCTTGACCATTCTACAGATGTCATCTATTAATTCAGAAGATTAATAAATGACCGATCGAATCCAGAACAATATAATCAGTTCTAAGATACAGAAAACCGTATCGTTTGCTCCAACCAAAATTAATATCCTCCTATTCTTTTCCAAGACATCGTCGGTCAGTAAGCTGACTACATCCGCACAACAGGCACCAATACGTACGTTCCGCTAAAAATGGTGAGATGTGATTTTATAACGCGAGACCCTGAACGTTATTTTGATCTCTGATATTTGGTCTTGATCTTCGATTGATTGATTTTTAAAAAAATGATGGCCATAGAAATCGGTAACCTGGTCATCCACAGTGGCTTCATATCTAATGATTCTGGATCTAGACCAATCTCGTAAAATCATTCCTGTATACCTTCGTATGAATGATTACATTTTTTAAAACGATTTTCCGATAAAAATTGGCATCTTGAAACTACGATATAATAGTATATTTCGTATCAAGCGCGTAAAATTTTATATTAGTGGTCACGGCATCACACGAGGGTGTAAAGTATTACGCCCGTGTTGCAACCGATATCTTTCGGTGCAGTTGGCGTCAAATTCGATTTTATCCAAGCAGAACAAGTTGTAAAATCGGATTCTACGCCCACTGCGACGAAAAATCCTTATTCTTCGTGTTTGTAAATCAATGACCGTCGTTAGTCCAAGTTCATTCAATCAGCTGTTATCATTAAGAGAAATTTGAATTGTGCGAATACCAAGTCATTATTTAATGTTTGCAAGATGCATTCTTACATAGTTAGAACAATAATAAATAATGATAATAATAATAATAATAATAATAATATGAGGAAAGATCTCAATCAATCCCGTAGAGTCAGTGTGTGATGTCTGTTGTCTGACGTTTTGGTTGAAAAAAAATCAGAGGCTGAATTTATCAACGAAATTTACAACAAAAACCAATCAACTGTCTGATAGTGGAACTGAAATTTTTCATAAAGAAGAACTAGTCCAAAAATTACGTTAAACTGATGAGACTTGGTCGGAAGTCAACATGTGTTACAGAAAAACAAATAATAACACTAATCATAGTCGGAATTGAACAGGGTTGCGAATTCTTCAATAAAAATGTTCACAGTAAAAAATTGAATTTTTAATCCATAATTAAAAAAAAAAAAAAATCCGGATTAAAAATCAATAATTCAATATTGAAATCAAATACTCGAGATTACAAACTGAAAACTGATTTCTGACTGAAATACTCAGGATTGAAAATCAGAATTTCAATTTATTTTTTTTTTTTTTTTTTAATTTACAAACTGGAGGAATCAGGATTTTATATCGTAGCGTCAAGATGAGAATTCTTATCGAAAAATCATTTTAAACAAGTAATCCTTCGCACGAAGGTATACAGAAATGATTTCACGAAGTTGGTCTAGATACAGGATCATTAGATATTAAACCACCGTGGATGACCAGGTTACTGATTTCTATGGTCATCGTTTAGTTTCAATCAATCATTCGAAGATCAAGACCCGATCAAGACCAAATATCAGCGATCATAATAACGTTCAGGGTCTCGCGTTATAAAATCACATCTCACCATTTTTAGCGGAACGTACGTATTGGTGCCTGTTGTGCGGATGTAATCAGTTTACTGACCGACGATGTCTTGGAAAAGAATAGGAGGATATTAATTTTGGTTGCAGCAAACGTACAGTTTTCTGTATCTTAGAACTGATTATATTGTTCTGGATTCGATCGGTCATTTATTAATCTTCTGGATTAATAGATGACATCTGTAGAATGGTCAAGGGATTTGAAAAAAAAAAAATGTTTCAGTCCAGGATTTTATATGACTCAAATGTGATAAAACTTTGTAACTCATTGATCCGGTAGTTTTCAATTGATGCAGTAGATGCTCCTTGAATTTTAGTTTTTAGTTGGAAACATTCGCTGCAGTCTTTTTACAGATGAAGAACCTCGAAATAATTAATTTTTCGCCCATATTACTACATATTACGTGGTGGCCACTATAAACAGTCAAAAAAAAATTCCCTGACTTTTCCCTGACTGAATTTCGGACCAATTACTGGTTATTCAAATATACCTATAATAAACAACGCTCTGAATCAATGCTGATAGAGAATGATTTTTTGAATTACTTAATAATTAACAATTTTCTGATTAATAATTCCGCGCAAGGTAGAAAGAAGAAAGAATCACGGGGGACGTTCTATTCTGTCTTGTTCTGTGTCACCATAAAATTCCCTGACTCGCTGAAAAATTCTCTGACTTTTCCCTGACCTCCCTGACCATTTTCCGAATTCCCTGACTTTTCCCTGACTTCCCGGTTTTCCCTGACTAATGGCCACCATAAATGTTTTTTTGTTGACGTATGTTTTATATGAAAATGAAAGTTTATCTATGTTTGGTTAGGGCCACATTATACTACATAGTTTAAAGAATGGTCATTGATAAATACGTTTCTTAATATCTATTTTTGTAGAAGTTATGAATTTTCTAAAAAAATTGCGGCATCTCTCCCGACTTTACCTTATTTATTTCATTCATAGTTCGGTAACATTTGCATGCTTCTGTTTTCATTGCATCGCCTGTATGGCTTAGCTACATACAGCAGAGCCGCGGACGTCTGATCGTCGTTTCTTTGCAAGTTCGCGGTGGCGGGCCAACAATAACGGCGTAGCGGCGGCTGAGCCATTCTCGTATCTGCCCTCGTATTGGCTTACTTTGGCTTACTTTAAACGGCTCCTACCTGAACACGGCTAAGCATTCGACATTTTAGGATGAATAATTTTTGTCTTAGATTTTTACAAGGAATCCACCGGTGTAAGGAAAGTACCGCATTCTGGATCACCCTGTATATGTAATGAATAGAAATTATTTTGTGTCCTCAAGATAAATAAATAAATATATATATAAATGTATAAGTAATGAATAGAAATTAATATATGTACTAAAGATAAATAAATAAATATATATACATATGTATACATATGTATATATATTTATTTATTTATCTTTAGTACATATATTAATAATATATATTAATCTAATACCTGTCTGATACCTGACAATTTAAAGACAACGTCGAGTTGACCTGCGTGAAAAACATTTAGATGACTCCAAGATACCTTTTTCTGATACAAGAAGATGTCATGTAAACGTCGACTATCCGTTTCGTCAAAAAGACATCTTGGGGCCATCCCGCAGGCAAGAAAAAGTTAACATATAGATGGACATTCGTTGTCCATACAGTGACTGTACGATGACTTAATGGCTCGCGAATAGACGACTTTTGTCTGCAAACGCCATCTTACAGTCAACTACCAGATGACATCGTGTTTACTGGGTATTTTCTTTATTTGATTTGAATTCGAAAACATGAAATGAAATGACAACACGCGTCTGCTAGTGTTGCAGACGGTTTCTGTCTGCGATACCAGCGCTGACTACGTTGTGACTGTCGAACTAACGCCATTCTATACAATTTTTGTGTAGATTTTCCCTTCTATGTGATTTTATGGCAATGGTTTTAGTGTGAATGACAACCCGCGATCTGCTAGTGTTGCAGACGGTTTCTGTCTGCGATACCAGCGCTGACTACGTCATGATCTCGTACTTACGCCACTCGATACAACTTTTGTGTGGATTTTCCCTTCTATGTTGTGATTTTATGGGAATGGTTTGAATGGGATGAATCTTGGTCTGAATTTTTGTGTGGATTTTCCCTTCTATGTCATGTTCCCAGATGCGTAAGGACGTATGTTCTGTGTATAAGCATACAACATACGTCCTGCGTATAGCGACGAAATGTGATTTTATAGGAATGGTTTTAGTGTGAACGAATCTGGGTCTGACGACGACGACGTAGAAAAATTGTACGAGAAAACGGGGTATCAGAATCTGTAGTTAATTATATCTCAGCACTCTGGACACCGATTTAATCGATCTAGGGCTAAAATGAAAGCTTTTCATGCCCACATCCTGGATTAAATTAGTTTTAATTCGTGTATGATGTGAAATTAAAGAAAACGAAGATACTAATTCGCGGTATAGGTTAGGGTAGTTGCCTCTCGGGTATATAGACTCGTTGAGTCTCGCGCTTGAAAAAAATTTTTTTTTAATGTACTTGGCGCGAGACTCTACCGAGTCTCTTGATGGCCCTTTCTGTAGGCTGATTGAAACGGGTCGAATAAATTATGTTCCTCAAGATAGTCCGTGATTTGATCAGCAACTAATTTCTCCAGGCATTTGGATATAGCGCATAGAATTGATATCGGGCGATAGTCGTTGCATGATACTGGAGACTTCTTTTTGGGCAAAGGGACAATGACAGAGTATTTCCACAAGGTCGGAAATACTCCATGGGTGAGCGAGAAATGAAAGAGATGCTCAATCATTGGAAGAATTATGGGGAGGCTTTTCCTGATGATGTCAATCGATATACCGTCAATGCCTATTGCATTTGATTTAGAGTGGAAAACGGCATTCAAAACCTTTTCAGTCACAATATTCTTAAAATGGAACTTCTCGTCATCGAAAGCCTCCTGTGCAGTGATAAAAGGGGTATGTGCCGGCGTACCGCCAGCGCGCGCAAAGGACTCAGATTGTGCGAAATGGGCGTTCAATTCAGAGATAGTGAGGTGAAGGCTATCAGAGGATGTCTTAGATCTAACCAGACCCAGCTTGCGTAGTTTTGACCATACTTCAGAGGGCGTCTTAAGGGTATTAAACGTGGTACAGTCGAACCTCAGGCACTGACAGAGCTCGGGAAACATTCCCTCGGGTACTGACAAAATAACCTAACTTTCCCGCGAACCAATAGCGTCGTTGGGCCAGGGCCGTAGTCATGTTATTGCGAATCGGGGCCTAATGTTTTTTTTTCTGCCTACTACAATAATTTCTCGCCGAAGAATGTTCACCAAGATTTGATGATAACCGTTTTCATGTACTAATATTTTCCAACTTCACTACATACATATCTAAAGCACAACGGCACGATCCCGTAATGAGGCATAATGATTAACACGCGCCAGTTGCCAGTTGCCGGTTGACAAGTTGGATTGGAGGTTATGTAGCCTCGAGACTGAGGCCTCCCTACGAAGCGCACCATTCAGTGACGGCCCTAGCGAGAAGCTATAAAGCTGTCAGTGCCTGAGGTAAGATCGCTGTCAGTACCCGAGGTAAAGCAGTGCCCGAGTTGTCAGTGCCTGAGGTTCGACTGTAGTGTAGAAGTCATTCCTAGCTTTCTCTACTTTGGATTTGACTAGGTTCCTAAGATATTTGAATCTATCGTGAAGAATAGGGCACCTTCTTCTGCGCCAGGCCCGTCGTGCTCGATTACGTTCGTGCATGAGATCTTTGAGGTCAGGAGTTAGCCAAGGCGCAGGTTCTCTTTTTGGCTTTAGTTTTGAACTAACAAGAGGGGCATGTCTGTCTAGACACGTGATGAGCGTATTGGTAAGAAAGTCAACTTTGAAATCTATATCATTACTATGGAAGAAGAGTTCCCAATCTGCCATGCCTAGATCAGCAAGGAAGTTATCAATGATGAAGTTCCTGAAATCTCTATAGGTAACCTCCCTAGGTACATCCATAGTTTCGACATCTAGTACAATATAGATAAGATCATGCGCAGACAGAAACGATACATCGACCTGACCGAAAGATACTAATTGTTCTGCCCCATCTACTATATAATGGTCTATCCATGTGGAGCTATTCCTAAGGTTATGCGTAGGTTCGTACGGAACAAGGTATAGATTGGAGCTGTCGACAAAGCTGCGGAGCCGATCGCGCACTTTATCACTATCATAAGCGAAGGGTCTGAGGTCAATGTTGAGAACTCCCATGATGACATGGCTAGAATATTGGGCATAGTATTGCAAGAAGATATTTTCAAAGTCAGCGAGATATGACGTATCAGGTGGTCTGCAGACCACGCTGAGCAAAAGATTCTCTGTGTTGGATACGAGGATTTCCGCAATGAGGAATTCAGGTTTGGAGCAATAGTCACCTCCCGAGTTAGTTAAGATCTTAGTTTAGAGATAGATAGATATACAGAGATGTTCTGTGGAAACCGGTCAGTCTAATGGAGGCGCACTTACTTTTTTTTCGTCAATGACAACACTGTCAAAGCGATCTACTTATTTTTCATATGCCTATGACTGATACCTTCAGTCGACTTAGCGGAAGCTGTCTTGTCGTAGGTTATGAACTGTCATATTAGAATAATGTTTAATTGAATTATTATTAATAATAATAATTAATAATAATTATTAATACTTATTATTAATAATATTAGGTTTAATTCTTATTAATAATAATTAACAATATTATTAGGTTATAAATAATTGTCTTGGTGAAATTTAATTATTAATGATTATTAATACTTGTTATTAATATTATTACGTTTGATTATTAATTATTATTAATAATAATTATCAATATTATTAGGTTATAAATAATTGTCTTGGTGAAATTGACACATCTGGTAGTCATAAATTTAATAAGTCAATAGCACAGGATTCGTTCGAATTCGTTACGAATTCATTTCAGGTGTGAATTCCTGTTTACTTACCACATTAATTGCAATCGAGCATTTCTTCGGTGACTGACTGACCCGTTGCATCTCTTCGACAAGTAGGGTTACGAACATAGCGAGGTGGATATCTTCATCGAGCATACAATATTGTGTAATTAAATTGTGATATCGTTCCTAATACAACGGTTATCTATTTCTGATTGCAGATTTCAATTTCTGTTTATTTCAAACATTATTAGGTTATCAATAACTGTCTTGGCGAAATTCACACGTCTGGTAGTAATAAAGTTAATAAGGCAATAGCATACGATATTGATTCTTTATAAATTCGTACCAGGTGTGAATTTCTCTTTATTTGCTGATAAGTACGAAAACAGTCCTGCATAAGTGATGTGTTGGTCCATCAATGCGTGTTCAAGTTTCATCGAGTGAAAAATGAATTTAAATTATTGTTCCTATCAGCTTGCTCCTCATCGTCTCACAGAATATTGAGCCACTCTCGACGCTGGCTTTTTCCCGTTTTCTTCGAGTACTCATAGTACTAATATGGGTTGTTACAATATTCCGCACGGTATCCATCGCTGGACGCGGTGGTCCCGGATTCTTCGCAAAACCATGTTCACCCTTTCTTCGACAGCGTTATTGAATTGTTATTTTTTTTTTTTTTTTCCTATTTCCTTCACATGTATTACGAATTATTGAATTTTATTGTTATAACTGAATAAACATAAAATTGTGTTGAATTTTAGAAAATTTACTTTATTACTACCAGATGTGTAAATTTCATCAAGACAGTTATTTTTAATCTAACAATGTTTGAAATAAACAGATATTGACATCTGCAATCAATTTAACACTACTAATCAATAATAATAATTTATCACTACTTATCTATGAAATACTATCGTATACTGTTGTATTATGAACTTATTACACAATATTGTATATTATATTGCTCGATGAATGGTATCCACATCGCTATGTTCGTAACCCTACTTGTCGAAGAGATGCAACGCATCAGGTGAGCGCAGAAAACAACCCATATTAGTACTATGAGTACTCGAAGAAAACGGGAAAAAGCCAGCGTCGAGAGTGGCTGAATATTCTGTGAGACGATGAGAAGCAAGCTGATAGGAACAATAATTTAAATTCATTTTTCACTCGATGAAACTTGAACACGCATTGATGGACCAACACATCACTTATGCAGGACTGTTTTCGTACTTATCAGCAAATAAAGAGAAATTCACACCTGAAACGAATTTATAAAGAATCAATATCGTATGCTATGGCCTTATTAACTTTATTACTACCCAGGCCCGTATTTCCGCCTAGGCCGGCAAGGCCCGGGCCTAGGGCGGCAGACACTCAGGGGCGGCCACTGATAGCCCATTTTCTATTTCTCAGACCGAGCGCTAGCACGGATGTTTGAAATAACGTGGATCTATTTTATTTTTATTTTTTCTCTTGTACTTCTATAACAACCTGAATGTCATTTGGTGGCTATGTGTATAGTCCGGTATGGAAAACTTCAGAATCAATACATTTCGCATTATAATCGACAATTCGCGGGTTGAACTTAATGAAAGAGTCATCTCTTATATTTCGCTGCGCGATAAATTTGGCTTTACACCGAAGTCACCAACAATGACCGTAGAAGGATCACAGAGCGTTTGCAAAATCTTCGATCATGTTATGCGTGTGACCTAAATCAGACATTAGACATTGAATTTCAACACCTCAGTTAAGTTCTGTCGGAATTAAAAACATTTCTATTATAGATCTGTGCTATAGGTTGTACAAGAACGACCTTTCGACCGTGTATCCAGGCGTGAATATTGCACTGGGAATTTTTTATGTATTTCCGAATCCGCCATCAAATTGTTCTGGTGACCGCTTCTGCTAAACGTCTCACCCTCGCTCGAAATCGCCATCCCCCCTAATTGCACAGTGTATTTTACTTCACTCAGTATGATAATGGACGTTTTAACCACGCTTCGCGTGGGTATAACCCCTATTTTCACCACGCCTGCATGGAAAATACGACTTTCAGCCCCTCGCGTGAGCGGAAAGTCGTACTTTCCGATGCCAGGGGGTGGTGAAAAATAGTATACGTCACTTACTAATAATATGCCATCTCAAAATGCGTATTTGCCACCCTCGCCTTAGGCTCGGGTGGCAATCTCACACGCAGTTTGGAATAGCCTACTTTTCCTCCCGATATGCGTAATATACCCTGCCTCCCGCTCCAGTGAGAGAAAACGAACAGCGGGAGGAAATGTATATTTCCTCCCGTTCGGTACTCGCGTTCGAAACGCTTATGCGTTTATTTTCAAACGCTTAATGTGAATATCTTACGGATAATTTTTCATCATAAAGATATGGGGGCATGGGCGGCTCCTTGTAATGGGCCTAGGGGCGCCATTGAGCTAAAGCCGGCCCTGTTACTACCAGACGTGTGAATTTCACCAAGACAGTTATTGATGACCTAATAATGTTTAAAATAAACAGAAATTGAAATCTGCAATCAGAAATAGATAACCGTTGTATTAGGAACGATATCACAATTTAATTACACAATATTGTATGCTCGATGAAGATATTCACCTCGCTATGTTCGTAACCCTACTTGTCGAAGAGATGCAACGGGTCAGTCAGTCACCGAAGAAATGCTCGATTGCAATTAATGTGGTAAATAAACAGGAATTCACACCTGAAATGAATTCGTAACGAATTCGAACGAATCCTGTGCTATTGACTTATTAAATTTATGACTACCAGATGTGTCAATTTCACCAAGACAATTATTTATAACCTAATAATATTGTTAATTATTATTAATAAGAATTAAACCTAATATTATTAATAATAAGTATTAATAATTATTGATATTGATAATTATTAATATTAATAATTATTAATAATTATTATTAATTATTATTATTAATAATAATTCAATTAAACATTATTCTAATATGACAGTTTATAACCTACGACGTGACAGCTTCCGCTAAGTCGACTGAAGGTATCAGTCATAGGCATATGAAAAATCAGTAGATCGCTTTGATAGCGTTGTCATTGACGAAAAAAAAGTAAGTGCGCCTCCATTAGACTGACCGGTTTCCACAGAACATCTCTGTATGTTTATTTTCATCCATAACAATATTGGACAAATCCCACCCTGCATTTACAGTGTAGTATGCAGGGTGGGCGGAGAGAAAGCTTATAGCCTAACTTAACTTAGGTATAGAGAGAGAGAGAGGGGTACATAAGTGCAGAGTAAGCAGACAGGTTGTATATATAGGTATATAAATATACCTACATATATAGAAACACCCGCATTCGCACGAGGGACAAGGGAAGCCGCCGGAAAAACCCTGTCCAGGTGTAGCCGGATCCGAGCTCAAACCACCGTGAGTCAAGTAGCGCCCGGACGGCGTGACCCGTCTTACATTTTTTGCAGGCTGCCGCTCAGGCCTTCCTTGACTCGTTTGGGGATTTGAACTCAGGTCCTCCCGCTCCATAGTCTCGAGTGCTAGCACTACGCTACTACTGTCGGTAGAGAGAGAGAGAGAGAGAGAGAGATAGATAGATAGATAGATAAATTTATTTTTCCATGGCAATGTTGGAAAATATTATATACAAAAATAATCAGAGAAAGAATACAGAGATAGGATGTAGCAAACAAGCGAACAAAGAAAAAGTACACAAATAAGTAAGCAGTAATATACAGAAAGTGATCAGAGACAGAAAGAAAAAGAAAATTGCAAGCATGAAATATACAAAGGAGATCTTAAATTACAGCTTAACTTACGAGGACCTAAAGATAACTAAACTAGAGTAAACTTAAAGCCTACCGAAAATGAGCAGCGACTAGAACGGAGGAGGACTAGGACGCGCGCGTAAACTCTGTGTCAAATAAATGCTCGCGCAGGCGGTGCTTGAAGGCGGGCAGAGAGCGGGTCGCCCGAAGATCAGGAGGCAAAGACTCCCAGAAATAAACCGCTGAAACTGAGAAGGACCTACGGTAGGCCTCAGTACTGAAATGAGGGATACGGAATTCACCTCGCGGACGCCGAACAGGGCTAAGGGTGGCCACAGGAGTGGGCCGAGCAATAAAAAGTTCCCTCAGATATTCAGGCCGGCCAGAGCGGAGGACAACAAAAAAGAGAGTACCCAGAAAATAAAGCCGTCGATCCCGAGCATTGAGCCAGCCCAGCGCACGCCGGTGGGGGGTAACGTGGTCATCCCGAGCAATGCCGCAGACGAAGCGGACGCAACAATTCAAAAGGCGCTGCAGCCGAAGGTTAAGGTGAAGTGAAACGTTTCAAGGCCACGGCCGGGTGCCTTGCACCGCGGTAAAACAGAACTACCGAACGTTTGGTACCTCTGTCCACCGCTAGAATATTTGCAAATATACTGGCTGCAATTTCGATACAGGCTGTGATCTCGACTAAATGTAGATAAGGGTTGTGATCTCAACTGAATATCGGTTTTTTAGTTATGAGCAACGGAGAATCGTCAATTCTCAGCCATTTCTCCATCAAATGACACGAGATTAGGCTCAAAGTGTGTAGTTTTTCATTGCGGAGTGGTTAATTATCGGGAAAAATGCGACTATCTACGGCAACAGTGAATAATCTCGCGATTTATGTGGTCGGTACGTCAATCTGTGAAAATTTTTGTCAAATTTTGGAAAAGTGAAATAATCAGCCACTTTCTGCCACAATTATCTGTAATCCCTCCAAGTTTCATCGCGATTGATTCAGTAGTTCCGGAGAATTCACGATTCCCGTTTTCGAAGTTCTGACAAACGTTTCACTTCACCTTAAGGTGCCACAGTACTGGCGTGTTCTATATATATTTTGTGACGTCAGAATCGTGAAATACGAGGAATTTCGTCGACAAATTGAGCCCAAACGAGGAAACGAATTCCACGGGTATTATTTTTTTATAAAAGCTTGAATTGATCTGTAGGGCGCTTACTTAGTGATTTTCAGCGTAGATTACCCAGTCAGCGCCGGCCCTAGGCGTGTGCGACGTGTGCCCCGGCACACGGCGGCCAAGTTATTGGGGCGGCCAGTAGACCATTTTTTGTCAGAAAATGATCTTCGATCTATGAATTTATAAATATATACACCGTGGTCTCCCTCAAGCGGGATATTTTTTTCTGCGCATAGGTCACCGATTTTGGTGCCACGCGAGATGTTGACTCTTAACTGGTTCACAACAAAAAAACTAGAGCCATTCGCCTTAGTATCAAGTGGTTCGCAGAAGTTATTCGATGTTTAAAACATGAAAAAATCTGTTTTCGAGCGCACCGGACTATCTTCAGGCATACGTAAATTCGGTTTGAGCGATCATACAGATGTTTTCCCCTAGTGATTCGGAATCGCAAGACTTCCACCTTTTACGCTGTGAGCTCAAATTTTTTGAAGAATAATTGGTGCCTAGGACTTTTTCAAAAAAATTTTTGTCTTTCAGTTTTCGAAACGGAGGGCATAATTTTTTCTGATGGAAATTTTACTGAAGGTAGTCCTTTGAATATTTAAGGATCTCTGAAATTTGTGGAAGGGTGTTCGGCCTCGTTTGTGTTCAAATAATTCGACGATGAATTTCAATTATTGGAGTAACGCGCTGGAGTTTCTTCTGTTGAACCAATAGGGCATAATTTTCACTATCAAGATTTTACGGAACTTAACGTATCCGGAAAAATTGCTATCAGAGAATCACCAAATTATGTTATTTTCGAATTGATTTAAAAAATTTGAGATTTCGTCTCCGAATTTGACGCCCAAAACCAGCGTCAAGCGTCAGCATGAAATCGCACCTTAACAATTGAGTCTGCGACGGGCGCGTCGGGGGTGAAATGCAGCAACGAATATCGCGGTGGGAACACTACTCGGCACCGTGCAAATTTGAAAAATTGTTGACGTCGATTATAGAAAGTTCACTATTGCGAACCAAAAATTGATTACGAAATCACAAAGTGTATATTTGACGAAAATTTTGAGCTATTTCAAGTTCGCCCGTACCAATCCATTTCCCAAACTGCACCGTTGGACCTTTTTGCACCTGGCGTCCAAGTTTTTAAATATCTTCGAAATTACCAAGCGCTATCATGTTCGTTAATGTTCAGGGAATATTTATGAATTCATCCCGATTTTTGACACTTATCTCAGACAAACGGTGACGAGTTGAAGTTGACGTACGGCAATGAACTCCGCAGGAACTACGTTTTTCAACTTTTCGGAGATCATAACGGTTTTCACGATTTTCACACAGAAATTTGTGATTAACCATCGCCGCAGAAAACTTGGCGCGTTACAATTTTTCCTGACTCGATGCTCTATCAATTTTTTTGCAGAAGTTATAATCACTCAAACAGAGGGGCCAAACCTTTTTACACCGACAGTAGGGACTGGAACATTCTTTGCCCTAATTGTTAATTCTACTTATCGTATGCCCAGAACAACACTATAACATCTCAAAAAATATATTTTTAGGGGATTTGCGTTCAAATGAATGTAAATGCTATTGGATGGAGTCTCATGGGTATTTTGAAGAAACAAGATTTTCTTGAGATGTTACAGTGTGCTTTCAGGGGTACGTTAGTTACGCTTCTCCATATGAGGGGCGGCCCGAGGGTACTCCGCACACCCACGAAGATACCTCAAGGCCGGCGCTGTACCCAGTAATGTGTATTGCGAATAAATAAAAGTGACAGGTCGTTTATACATATCCAACATGGCGGCATCAGAATTCGGCCATTACCGACTTGTCGTATTTTCGCCGCATCCAGGAGATTAAAACGTCTATCACTCAACACAGGGAGTAAGCGCCCCGTAGGAATACACACTTATTTCAGGAAAACTTATTTCACCTATCTGCGTCCCGTAAATAAGGCTCAATTTGTCGACGAAATTCCTCGTATTTGACGTCTCGGTATGACATATATCTATCGAAAATCTGAGCATCGACTTCCGGTACTGTGGCACCTTAAGAACGCCTGAGATGCCCGAAAGTATAGCAGCACAATAATCTAGGTGCGGAAAAACAAGGGTCGTTACTAGGCGCACGCGGAGGGGGCGAGAGAGACAGTGTTGCCAACCGTACGATAATTATCGTACACGTACGATAATTTAAAGCTGGGTACGATTTACGATAACGTGCGTACGATATACGATAATTGTACGATAAAATAGAAAAGGTACGATAATGTTTTTTTTTTTTTTTTTTTCATTATTATTGTATTATTATTCTTTTCGCATTGGCGGTACGGGAAAGATCGAATCATATTCGAAGGTCGATCTGTCGGAGAATCTCAAATCTCGATTCTGGCTGTTTGTACTGGACCCCCTGGTTAAAAAAAGCGATAGAAAACAATAAAATCCAATAGAAACCAATTAGAATTGAATCGGATTTGATTGGGGCAATCGGTGTAGCTTTCGGCGGCCGATAGAAAATGAATTGGAATTAATGGCTCTCAATCGGATTTCAAGTTTTATCGGACTCAATCATATTTCCATTATTCTGCGACTTAGGAAATTGTGAAATGCTGATACAGACCTAAAAAGAAATCTTATCGGAAATACCGTATTTACACGTAGATAAGCCGCACCTTTTTTCGTTCCGAAATCCTCCCAAAACCCGATTTTACAATATATTTCTGACATTAAAGAACAAAAAAGGTGCGGCTTATTTACGTGTAAATACGGTAATAGGGTTTTTATATCGGTGTATATTATATTAAAAATAATAAAGCCTTCACTATTATGAAAAAAATTCGACCGCTTCGCATGAAAAATACAACAGTTATGAGTGTTAACGACGTCGTCGCCGGGAGTTGTCTTCATACAACATACGCTTTCGTTATCTGTAACCAGGTACAACGCACCGTAGTTTGCGTCCTCCAGGTCCACCGCTACGTAGTTTTCATGCTTTAGGTCCACCGCACCGTAGTTTTTGTCCTCCAGGTC
This sequence comes from Tenthredo mesomela, assembly GCA_943736025.1. NCBI lineage: Eukaryota > Metazoa > Arthropoda > Insecta > Hymenoptera > Tenthredinidae > Tenthredo > Tenthredo mesomela. The sequence continues at coordinate 41,684,644 of OX031016.1, forward strand.
CACCGCATCGTAGTTTCCGTCTTCCAGGTCCACCGCACCGTAGTTTTCGTCCTCTAGGTCCACCGCTACGTAGTCTTCATGCTCTAGGTCCACCGCACCATAGTTTCCGTCTTCCAGGTCCACAGCACCGTAGTTTTCGTACTCCAGGTCCACCGCACCGTAGTTTTTGTCCTCCAGGTCCACCGCATCGTAGTTTCCGTCTTCCAAGTCCCCCGCACCGTAGTTTTCGTCCTCCAGGTCCACCGCATCGTAGTTTTCGTCCTCCAGGTCCACCTCACCGTAGTTAACAATTTACTTAATTATGATGCATGAATTATCAACGTCGTGTGTACAACATCAATTGTTCATCAATAATTACTTGCAATCGGTCGACCTGGAGGACGAAAACTACGGTGCGGTGGACCTGGAAGACGGAAACTATGGTGAGGTGGACCTGGAGGACGGAAACTACGGTGCGGTGGACCTAGAGGACAAAAACTACGGTGCAGTGGACCTGGAGTACGAAAACTACGGTGCGGTGGACCTGGAAGACGGAAACTATGGTGCGGTGGACCTGGAGGACGGAAACTACGTAGCGGTCGACCTGGAGGACGAAAACTATGATGCGGTCGACCTTGAGGACGAAACCAACGTAGCGGTGCTCCAGGTCACAGATAACGAAAGCGTATGTTCTACGAAGACAACTCCCGGCGACGACGTCGTTAACACTCATAATTAACTGTAACTTGAATGCCATATGGTGACAGAATTTATCACTAGATTTAATCATTTATTTTTATTTTACTGAAAATTGACCCACCACGGGTCAACAGTTAGTTACATACATATTGATATAAATCCCGAGGTAAATCCTCACGAATCAAAGTTTACGTATCGAGTCGAAAAGTGTTCGAAATCGTAACAGTCGACGATTAGAGCCAGATCGACACCGGACATCAGATGCTCAACGAAGTTAAGCAACTCCAACTGCGACCAGAACTTGGATGGGTGACCGACATGAATAAAAATCTATTCAGTCTGTGAATAAATAATTTCTAACACCCTGAAATATTCACTGTGCTCTACCGCTAAGGAAACAAACAACTATTGGTGAAAAAATCTCAATATGATTTTTTTTTTTTTTTTTTCTTTTCGTGCTAGAAGAAACGATTGAAACCGATAGAATCCTATATACAAAATGAGGAAGTTAATTGGGTAACACCGATACAAACGGATTGGAAATATGAATTGGAAAAGGGCCTTTCAATAGGAAATAACTTAAACAGAAATCCGATTACGACCCATACAAAATCTTCTATTGGTTTGAATAATTTTTTTTAAGCAGGGCCAGTATAAAAAGTACGAAATGATACTGCGATGAATAAAAATATTACTAATGAGCTGAAAATATGTTCTTTGTTGATTGTTTCTCCATTTTATTGCCAAGTACTAACTAATTTAACTTTGAAAACCTTGTCAGTACGCGCAATATCAATTGAAGTACCGATAGTTGGTACGATAATTTTCTGCCAATGTACGATAATTTCCGCCCCTCCGTACGATCACGGCTCATTTCAGGTTGGCAACACTGGAGAGAGAAGCCCACGAGAGGCAGAAAGCTGACGAAGAGCACCATGCACTCGGTTAGAGACGGCGTCAACCTGCGACACCCATGTGAGCTTGCCGTCGAGGAGAAGGCCGAGATCGCGAACTGACTCCGAGAGAGGAATGGGAACACTGTCGAGAACGATCGAAGGAAGGACAGCATTGCTGAGCCGAGTGATGAACGGCGAGCTGCCGATGATCATTGCCTGGGTCTTAGAGGAGTTTAGAAGGAGAGAGTTCTGGCAAGACCAGCTGTGCACAGCCGCGATGTCCTCGTTGAGCCGACTAATGGCCTCAGGAACCTCGCCAACTGCGCACTGGAGGTAGATTTGGAGGTCATCTGCATAAAGCAAATGCTCCGTGTACCGTAAGACGCTGGAGAGGTCATTGATAAAGATAAGGAATAGCAGGGGACCGAGAACAGAGCCCTGCGGAACTCCGCGGTCTAGTGAGAGCCAAGAGGACAGTTCGCCGGAGGAACCCACAACGGCTTGCGAACGATCAAGCAAGTAACTAGAGATCCAGGCTAAGGTATGTCGGGAGAAGCCAAGGGCGAGAAGCTTGGCGAGAAGGACGGAGTGCGGGATGGAATCAAACGCCTTGGTGAAATCAAAGAGGACTAGGATGGTAACCCGGCGATTATCAATACCGCGACGGACGTCCTCGGTTAACTTAAGCAGCGCAGTCTGCGTGTTCAGTCCCCAACGAAAGCCAGATTGGCGAGGGTCAAGAAGAGAGTTACCCTCGAGGTAAGACATCATCTGGACCAAGACGACCCGCTCAAGTACCTTCGAAAGGAGGCAAAGATTTGCGATGGGGCGCATCTGCTGCAGCGAGGTCGGGTTTTTTACTTTGGCCAAAGGCAACACGCGGGCTCGTTTCCAGGCAGCCGGAAAGACCGAGGTGGTTAAGGACTGATTACACAGATGAAGCAGAAACGGAAGGATCGCAGGAAGGGCATCCCTGATGTTTCGTGAGAGAGAGAGAGATATATTTTATTCGACCGTGGAGCATGCGCTCCCTATGGCCGTAGAAAAGATACAGAGGCACATGAGTATTCATAAGTACACAATTAGACAGTAACAAGTAGTAACAAGTAACAAGCTAAGCCGTTTTCAGGTAGGAGTAGTTTAAAGTAAGCCAAAGTAAGCCAATACGAGGGCACATACGAGAATGGCTCAGCCGCCGCTACGCCGTTATTGTTGGCCCGCCACCGCGATCTTGCAAAGAAACGACGATCAGACGTTACATTCATAGTTCGGTAACATTCGCACGCTTCTGTTTCCATTGCATCGCCTGTATAGCTTAGCTACATACAGCAGACCAGCCACGTCTGATCAACAATAACGGCGTAGCGGCGGCTGAGCTATTCTCGTATCTGCCCTCGTATTGGCTTACTTTGGCTTACTTTAAACTACTACTACCTGAAAACGGCTTAGCTTTCGACATTTTAGGATGAATAATTTTGATCTTGGATTTTTACAAGGAATCCACCGGTGTAAGGAAAGTACCGCATTCTGAATCACCCTGTATACTATAAGTAATATCCAGTAAGTGATGCTAGTAACAAATCAATAAATAAATAGTAAGCCAAGTAAGTGCGTGACAATAACACGAGAATTAGAAGTATTGATTGTAAATTCTGAATTAGGATTCTGATAAAATTGAAATAAACATCATTAAGATTGAATAAAGATAAAAATAAAATAAATAAAAAGAAACGAAACCGAAAATAAAACCAGAATAGAAGTCTCAGCTCATCAACACTCATCCGAAGCTAACCAATAAAATTCGAAGATAGATAACAGAAATAGAAGTGTAAAAATAAAATCAGTAAAATAGACTAAGATCGAAAAAATATGACCAAGGACAAGAGTCCTGTTCTGCTAACGGAGAGAAGAGATGAGAAGAGCTCCCCATCTCGAATAAAAGAATGAGAATAAGAATTCAGAAATAACAATCAGTATGTGGTAAACACTATAGAATAGAATGAAAATATAACAAAATAAAAATAAAAATAAACAAACTAAAAACAGACTAAAAACAGACTAGACTAGCTGGAGCCGCACGCAGCGCTGCTTACTGCCGATACCGACCAAGGCTGAGAGTGGACGGATTAACCTCACGTTCCTCCAGCGCTAAAAGATGCTGATAACAGCACACACGAAACTCTAATAGATTAGGCGACGACGTCACATCTGGCGGCAATGAGTTCCAGAATCCAATGCCGGTGACCAAGAAAGATTTTTGCATGGTAGCCGTCCTGACTGGGGGAACGTAAAGCGTATCCGTCCTCTCCGGACTGCGACGCGACGCCAGATTAGTTCGAAGCCGAAGCCGATCTCCAAAAAGACTCGGCTCACATAGACAGAGCACTTTATAAAAAGCTATAGCAATCAGCTGTAAACGACGCATACAAGGCCGAAGCCAGCCACAACGCGTCCTATGGCTAGAGATCCTGGCATCGCGCGGCAGTCGAAGTAAGAAACGCACGCAGTTATTCAGCGAGACACATAAAGACCGTTCCAGTTCCTCGGTCAGATTCGTAAATAGAGGCGCACAATAATCATAAATAGGAAAGACCAAGGCGACGATCAATCGGCGCTTCAAAGCAGTACCAAGATTGCTATCATTCATGCGGATTCGATAAAGTGCTCCGGCTGCCTTCTTACGCAAATTAGACATATGTTCCGTCCAAGCTAGCGTGCTATCAAAAATTACACCGAGATATTTGTACGAGCTAACGAGCTGTATATTATACGAGCCTAACAAAATATCCGGCAGCCCATCCGCGAGCACATCATTGACATACCTCGAACTACCGAAGATCACCGCCTTAGTTTTTGCGGCATTCAATTGAAGCTTATTAGCAATGCTCCATCGCCGGATCGCATCTACATCATCATTGAGCAGCCGAACGCAATGCCGTGGCTCAGCCGGGCGACAACTACGGTAGATTACCAAATCATCCGCATACAATAAATAGGAGCAATGTCGCAGACACTGCGGCAGCTCATTAACAAATAACGAGAAGAGAGAGAGAGAGATAATAGATAGATAGATAGATATAGTTTATTTATTATCCATTACAATGTTGGACAAATCCTACCCTGCATTTACAGTACAGTATGCAGGGTAGGCGGAGAGGAAGCTTATCTAACTTAACTAAGGTAGAGAGAGAGAGGGGTAGGTACATATAGTACAGAGCAAGCAGACAGGTTGTATATATAGGTATATCAATAGAGAGAGAGAGAGAGAGAGAGAAAGAAAATTTATTTGTCCCTGGAGCAATGCTCCCTAAGGGCCACAGGCAAATTACAAAGAACAGACAATAAAATTAAAATATGAAGATCGACAGCATGTGGTGAGATCTCGGGTGAGATGTAAGTATAGACTTATGAATATTATGGTTATGCGATATAAACTATAAAAATAAGGTAAAGATATAGATAGCAGACGTAAAGTAAAAATATAAATTATAGAATATAAAATACGCTAAGCACTATGTGTAAGTAACGTGACTTGACTTGAAATAAATAAAATGTAAAAAGAATAAAGTCGTAGTTAAAATTAAGATTAAAAGCGAAAATAAAATTCAGAGTAAAATTAAAATAATTATAGTCGAGATTAAGATTAAAATTAAAAATTAAACTCCAAAAAACTAAAAGACTGAAAACCAAAAACTAAGAACTAGCGCCAATTGGGTAAAATGAGTCACCCGGACGTCCCAGCTTCGCGCACCTCCTCGGACATCAGGTAGCTGAAAACAAGACGGCGGAAAGCCGAGAGCGTGGAAGCAGATGTGATTTCTGGCGGCAAGGAGAGAGAGAGAGAGAGAGAAGAGAGAGAGAGAAGAGCGTGAGGACTTGCTTCAACAAAATCTACAGTCTTTGAGCACCGAAATATCGCAGTTCTACGATTATCTATGAAAATCTACAAAGATCTACAAACAAAATGGAGCGAAGTCTTTTTTTGAGTTTATCCTGCTATAATTTTGTAAGCAGATATCTCAATCTTTTATTTATTATCAATAACAAACATTGCATTACAAGGTTGCGGAAAAAAAATTGCTACACAACGTACGGTATAGTAATTCAATTTATTTTTTATTATATATACATACATGCACTTGCATACGTTTCAATTATTCGTTATCACTGTGTACATCAGAACTACAATCGCTTGGGTGGTATTTATCATAAAAGCACGCAAAGCATAACACGGTGTCACACCATGCACATTGAATGAAGCCTACTGCTTTGCAGACGCATGGTTGTTTCAAAAGTGTTATCGAGAAGCAGAGCTCGTTCATATTTAAAAATATCGTTCTTTCGTCTATTAATTTCGATGCGAACCACGCGTATCGAATCATTGGCCGAAATGCAGGTGCGCTCAATTGATGCAAAAGTAAGGAATGAATTTTAATTGAATCCTCTCTGGACGCTATTTCTCGATTTGCCTTTAACAGTTCAGGAGCGTGTTGCAATTTTTGTATGAAAATTTTTACCTGGCGGTAAAAATAGACATCGCACGGTTGGCAGCTGAGCGGAGTACATTTCGGTGGAATTATTTTAACAGTACAGGTGCATGCCTGTTCGTCGTCTACGAAGATATCATCGTAGAGTGTCTGATCCGTTTGCCCTCCCCACGAATCGATTATCAACAGAAATTTTTCTTGGCGAACGTACGGTCGAATAAAAGATTTCAAAAATTCTACCCAAATTTGTTTGGTAAACTTACCGGATTTTGTGCAGGTCACAATCACATTTTTAAATTCATCGGTAAGCTCGTCGACTTTTTTTTTATCAATCGGACCGAATTTTCCAGACGGTTCTTGCATGCATAAAAAAACGAAAGGAAATATCTTGCCGGATGCAGTTATTGCATACTGTGCCGTGTAGGAATGGCTTATTTTGTTCAAATCCTTTTTACTTACAAGAACGGGTTTGGACCCCTGTTGCGCAAGCGTTTTATTATACGTGGATTGGTATTGGCAGCCGGTTTGATCAGTGTTGATAACATAATCAAGGTCGAAATTAGGGATGAGCCTTTTTGTTTGCACCTGGAATTTTTCAGCGGCTGCCAATACTTCCTCCATCGTGGCAAACTCTGTAGAGCTGATACATTTGGTGATCGTGCGCTGTCTGATCCTATGATGTTTTTTGAATCTTTTTACCCAAGTCGAGCTGGCGTTGAAATGGAAGGAATCCGATAAAAATGGAAACGCAGCATTCATCGCCCACTGCTGTAAAGTCCGTGTTGTGACCTGAATGAGAATAAAATTAATTAATCGTAGCATATCAGATGCATGTGATTCCGCTGTTTTTATTAATAAGAATACTCTAAACTTTTCTTCAATGTGTTATTTATTTTTTATGAAATTGTTTACCTGTTCCAAATTTTTCCGTGCCTCCAGAAATTGTTCGTATGTTTCATTGTCAATAGTTTTCCATTTGTCAAAGTTGGTTCCTCCTCTTTTTACATCATCTCTCCATCGATATATATATGTCATATGTTTCAAGCGAGAGCATCCTTTTTTTTGCAAAGTTTTCAAGGACCACTTTGGATGGGCTGCAGCAAGAGCAACTGTTCTTTGTTTGTACGATAATGGAATGTAATCTTTGGGCTCTGGTGCGAATTCTTCAGCAATGCATTGCTCATCATCTCCCACTACACCCTCGCACTACAAGATACATTATTGTATACTTCAATAAATTTGCACAAAATGAAAAACAACTCGTACTCATAGAAATCCAACTTACCGGCGAATATTCCTGTAATTCGTCAAACTCGTCAATGCCGATCAGCTCCTCGACGTCGATGATTTTTGCCTCAGCCACCAAATCAATAATTTCCCTGCTTATGACCTCTCCTATCGCAATAGAAGTAGCGGAAATTACGGTTGGCGGTGTATCCGTGAGTAAGTTCAAATCTCGGAGCAATGATTCGGAATATTTGAGGGCGTTTGTCAATTCACCCTTCGATTGCTCATCTCTCTCTTCTGTGTCCGATGTCTTCACTTGTGACGTACCTGGTTGTGGTGGTCCTACTTCTAGAGCAGCAGCTTTCTCCATGTTACACTCCTGTTATTTTTCAAATTTCACTTATATTAATTCTTCAAGTTATAGCGATCCGTATAACTTGCGTTATTTCATGCACACTCTGCTGAAAACAGGTTGCGAATGACTGGGGAGCTATAGAATTCCGTCGAGAGAGGCCTGCGTTAAGGTCGTCCCCATAGAGGGGAAGGTCAATAACGGTAAACGCAGGTGACGAACGATGCCGAAATACTTGGAATTTCGGCAAGGGGCCGGATCGTTGATTTTAACCCTTCGTTGTCATACTGGGTCAGATCCCGACTAGAAATTCTCGCTCGGCATGCCCGAGTTATATAAGGACCCGATCCGGGTGTTGTAAGGCACGCCAAAGTACGGTATGCCTGATAAAATCCCGACCGGGACTGACTTGCCAATAGGGTTCCACTTCGCCGATAGGTGGCGACAAACAGAAAAACATTTCTCACTAGCACTGACTGGGTCAACGTTTGTATATAAGGTAGAGGCATTCACCGTACTAACATGTAACTGCGATGCATCCAGACTTGCGAGCGAATAATTAATATAAATTACAGATTGCTGGAAGTTAAGATAGTGATTAGGTTAGCCGAGAGCGAGATGTATATTATTGAAACCTAATAAAATACGTGGATATCGTAGATATAATTTTGCAATTACTATTAATATTACCGGGTGCCGAACTAGAATTTCGATGAGGCACTGATACTGAAACCCGATGCAAACCTGATAGGGTAAACCTCATACGGTCCTCATTACCGAGCTCCGTTACATGTGTAATCGGGTCCTGATCGGGCTGCCTGATCTGGACCTGATGAGGACGTATGGTCAACCTGATTCGGTCCTGATCGAATCCTTACCACAATTTCTAGTCGGGATAGACCCCGACGGATTTAAATTAAGGCTCTTGCATGCAAACTATCAGTCTGATTTCAATCAAAAAAATATGGAACATGCTGTGAACCATCTAGAATAAGAATCCGTCGTTGTTTTTTGAAAAATAAAATGTCGACATAAAATCAGAAAGCCATCAATTTGCAAAAAAGACCCTTCTAACGTAAAAAATTATAACTCTTTCAATTTTCAATATTTTTTCATAAAATTTATGAACGACGCTCTCGAAATAGGGTACTTTGTGGAAAAAAATAGCTCGGTGGTGTACGTTTCAAAAAGTATATTTATTCCGACACATAGATAAGGTCGATTTTAAAGTGTAAAAACATGGCTATTTAGAGTCAAATGCTGATAGTATAATAGTATTATGGTTTATTAATATAAAATAAAACGATGAAAGGTCAACAGAAAAGGTATTCAATCTGCTACAGTGCAGTCGACACACATAAGAGCTCGATGTTGGCTGCACATGAGCCATTCCACGGCAGACCGGACAAAATAAATCAAAAAATGACCTCGATGTTACCGATTTCGCAATGATTTTTTTTTTTTACGGGTTCTATGGAACAAATAAATTAATCAAACAATTTTTTTTTTGGCCCCTATTTTCCAAGTTACACTGGGGTGAAATTCAGAAAAAAGAGCCAAAAATCGAAAACATACTCTTCTTCAAACGGTCATATCTTTGATTGTATTCATCCTAGAGACTTCATCCAAGAACCATTTCAAAGCTATTGAATGACACTATTATAATATATTTATTTAATTTTGCGGTAACAAACAATTCTATTTGTTATAAACAAATATATTATTCAAACGTGATTTTCAAAGCAAGGGCCACGCGATAACATTCTCAAAAAAAATATGAGCGTATTCCTTGATCAATTCTCTACCAAATCGTTAAGTCAATTTTATGGAGAAACGATGGAAACTATATGAAAACGATTTATTTATAAGCGACGGCGCGCGCTGCCACCCAAAAACCCAGCTCAGGTACGTGTGGCTATAGCATGAGAAAGCATCGGTGGGCATGTTTACGGTCATATCTGTGGTTGTTTTCATCCGAGAGACTTCTTCCTAGAACCATTTCAAAGCTATTGAATGACACTATTTATATATATTTATCTAATTCTGCGGTAACAAACAATTCTATTTGTTATAACTTATAAACAAATATATTCAAACGTGATTTTCAAAGCAAGGGCCACGCGATAACATTCTCAAAAAAATATAAGCGTATTCCTTGATCAATTCTCTACAAAATCGTTAAGTCAATTTTATGGAGAAACGATGGAAACCATGTGAAAACGATTTATTTATAAGCGATGGCGCGCGCTGCCGCTGAAAGACCCGACTCGGGTACGGTTTTTGGGTGGCAGGGCGCGCCGTCGCTTATAAATAAATCGTTTTCGTATAGTGTCCATCGTTTCTCCATGAAATTACTTAACGATTTTGTAGAGAATTGATCACGGAATACGCTCATATTTTCTTGAGAATGATATCGCGTGGCCCTTGCTTTGAAAGTCACGTTTGAATAATATATTTGTTTATAACAAATAGAATTGTTTATTACCGCAAAATTAAATAAATATGTTATAATAGTGTCGCTCAATAGCTTCAAAATGGTTCTTGGATGAAGTCTCTAGGATGAATACAATCAAAGATACGACCGTTTGAAGAGGAGTATGTTTTCGATTCTTGGCTCTTCTTCCTGAATTTCACCCCCGTGTAACTTGGAAAATAGGGGCCAAAAAAAAAACAAAAAATTGTTTGATGAATTTATTTGTTCCATAGAACCCATAAAAAACATCATTGCGAAATCGGTAACATCGAGGTCAGAAAGCTGTCCGGTCTGACGTGGAATTGCTTACATTGGACGCTGACAGGAGGAGCATTGCTCCTTCGACTTACGATCCTGTTGTGGGGTGCACAGTCTGTACCGGACCCCTTTTTCCAAGTATTGTCTTTTTTTTAGTGGTGTGGAACCCTCGTACTTGAAAATTGCTAATATTCCCTGTCTTATGTAGTAATGTCGCGTCGGAGAGTTGGCACTTGCGACCGAGTCCGCAAGTAGGGCGCAACGAGGTGGAAAGTCAGTTCATATAAATGCACTTCTTTCTGCTTTTTGTTTCTTTTTTCTCCAACATTTGACATGAAAATAAAATAACGATTACCACAATTATACTTACGGCTTGTACGAAATATTAAAAAAAAAAAATTATTTTGTCTCAATTTTTCACAAAAGTCGACGCCATTGTCACACTTGGGTCACAATGACCCACACCTGGCGCACGGTTTTCTTCAAACAGCTGTCACACTAACACTGACCCTTCTACTGAAGGGCTCTCTGTGTCTCCCGACTGGGGATAATCCAAACAGTAGATAGTAAAAAAGGACCCATTTGTACCCTTTCAGTTACAGATATTTAGCTACAAAGTTAGATCATGGGTCCGGTGGACCCAGTGTGACAACGAAGGGTTATCAAAAGAGCTCGTTATAAAACTGTACAAAATCTTACCAAGAACCGTACGTTGTGTAGCAATTTTTTCCCCGCAACTTTGTAATGCAATGTTTGTTATTGATAATAAATAAGAGTAGATAGTCTAGGGTGGTCCTTAAAAAGGTCATTTTTGAATTTTGTCTTTCTCGACCCCCAGATCGGTTCCAAAATAAGCAAAAATAATTTGAAAAAAATTTCGGCCCTCTGGCTTGACTGGAAAGGGTGCCTGTAAGCACAAATTCATTTTTCGTTCTAAATTTGGGCAAAAATTGGTATTCAATATTGACGATGAAAAATTGATGTGGAAAATAAAAATTACTAACCCATTTGAACCGTACTCGCCGGATTCCGAAAAAAACAAAACACAAATCATTGTTTTCTATGTGTGTGAACGTGCGCACTATAGGGTGTTTCAAAAAAAGAAAAAAAAAAAGAAATTCAAATTTAATTTTTTGACCACTGATTGTGTATATCCTAATCTCGAAATACACCTTGCGAACAAAATCCACCGAAAGAAATTCTCGGGATGTACTAATCGATATTTACCGATAAAACTAGACATGGATTGAGCGCGACCTCTTAGGATGGTGGTTTATCTGCGCTCTCCTTTTGCATGGTGCATTGTGAGAGGTAAATCTAAGGTTCAAGCTTTGACGAAGCGAAGAAACATAATATTTCCGAAAAAAAAATGGAATAAAAAAAAGTTTGATAATTTTAAAAATAGGTATACGAACGATAGAGTCACTACTCAATAAAAAAAAAAGGTTGTTTTTCATTTTTTTTCTACATTTGAAAAAAAAAAAAAACTGGAAGATGATTAAAAAAAAGTTTCATTTTTTTTTTTCATTATTTGAAAGAAAAAACTTTTTTTAAAAATCTTCTTCCAGAAATATTGTGTTTCTTCGCCTCGTCAAGGCTTGAATCTTAGATTTACACCTCACAATGCACCATGCAAAAGGAGAGCGCGGACAAATCACCATAAGAGGTCGCTCAATCGATATCTAATTTTATCGGTAAATATCGATTAGCACATTGTGAGAATTTTTCTTGGTGGATTCTGTTCGCAAGGTGTGTTTCGAGATTGGGATACACACATTGAGTAGTCAAAAAAATAAATTTGAATTTCGTTCATTTATTTCAAATACCTTAGTGCGCACGTTCACACACATAGAAAATAATAATTTTTGTTTGGTTTTTTTCGGGATCTGGCGAGTACGGTTCAAATAGGTAAGTAATTTTTATTTTTCAGAGAAATTTTTCATCGTCAATATCGAATACCGATTTTGACCAACTTTTGAACAAAAAATGAATTTGTGCTCACAGGCACCCTTTCCAGTCAAGCTAGAAGGCCGAAATTTTTTTCAAATTATTTTTGATTATTTTGGAACCGATTTGGGGGTCGAGAAAGTCAAAATTCAAAAATGACCTTTTTAAGGACCACCCTAGTAGATACGTAGACGAGAAAAAAAAAAGTATTGAAAAAAATTAAAAAAAAAAAAAAAAAAAGTCGAGCGAGATGAAAACAAGGATTTTTCAAGAATTTTCGAAACGTTGGAACATGGTGTTTCGTTTGTTCAAAATGTTAAAAGTGCTGAGAAAAAAAGAAGGAATAATGATCCCATCACGGAAGGGGTGTCGAAATGATCGAAATAAAAAAAAAAAAAGATGTTTGAAAATTTTTCGAGATTTTTGAAAAATGCCAATTTCAAAATGGGTTTGAATAATCATGGAAAATTAACGGTTGGACGGAAAAATCTGAAAAAATTCAGCAGTGCTTTTTCGAGATCGTAGAATCGTATAAAAAATCGTGAAGCGAATCAAAAATGGTGAGGGAAAAACATTGGTCGAGTTCATGTTGAATTCCCCATATATATATATATATACCCGGGAAAAAATGGTCGTATATGAACATAAATAATCATATATGATCATGAACGAAATTTGTCTCTATATGACCATATATGGCTATATATTAGGGTGGTCCTTATTTAGGGCTCGGACGAATTTTTTATCAGACGCCCCCCAAATCGACTCCAAATAATTCAAAAACAATACCCTAATTTTTTCAGATTTTTATCTAGACTCTAACCCCTCCCACCGAGAGGGTGGATTTCCCCATTGGAAATACACGTGTTTTGGCCATATTCTCAGGATATATTTTATTCTAAAATTAAAAACTTTTAGAAAAATCTGTAACTGCGAGATTTTAGTGTTCATTGGTGCTACTATTTGAGAAAAAAATCACATTATCATACGGGTCAATCTAGACGAATTGCACACCCTTCATTTGAGAAAAAAGAGCAGATTAAAGGGTGTGCAATTCGTCTAGATTGACCCGTATGATAATGTGATTTTTTTCTCAAATAGTAGCACCAATGAACACTAAAATCTCGCAGTTACAGATTTTTCTAAAAGTTTTTAATTTTAGAATAAAATATATCCTAAGAATATGGCCAAAACACGTGTATTTTAAATGGGGAAATCCACCCTCTCGGTGGGAGGGGTTAGAGTCCAGATAAAAATCTGAAAAAATTAGGGTATTGTTTTTGAATTATTTGGAGTCGATTTGGGGGGCGTCTGATAAAAAATTCGTCAGAGCCTTAAATAAGGACCACCCTACTATATATATATAATTGTATATAGCCATATATAATTGCATATGTGGCTATATACAATTATATATATATATAGCCATATATATGGTCATATAGAGACAAATTTCGTTTATGATCATATATGATTATTTATGTTCTTATACGACCATTTTTTCCCGGGTATATAATATTATCGTATCGCATTCTATGACTATCCATGAAAAACTACGGTGAACTGCGGATATTTACTACAAATATCGCATACATCTTTTAGAAATTTTGAGCGGGTATGCTGCATTGCTGCATTGATGCAATTTTGGACCAAACCAATGATATATAAGAATGAGTTCCGTCTTCTATCGTTGTGACTACGCAACACACTTTTTTCAACTTTTTTCTTACAAATTTCTAAAAATAAAATTTAATATCATTGGTTTGGTCCGAAATTACATATCAATTATGCATCCTACTCCCTCCAAATTTCAGAAAGACCAATCAACCATGCAACCTCCCTGGTAGAAAATTGAACGGAATATGGCCAGAATCCGTTGAATTTTCTGCTCGGTGGGCAGATTCTGGGCAGAAAATATGGCCAGAAACCCCGCGGTCTGACGACGGATTCTGGTGAAGGATCTGGTCAAGTCATCAGCTGTTCATACACATACATAACCTACAGTCCTGAACTTTGTATGTATGCGTGTACGTGTGACACACGGCAAACTTCCAGAGACAGTGGGAGAGAAAGAGATAGAGATACCTGCGTGCGCATCCACCTATAGCTATGTATAAGGGTAAATTAACCGTGGCTTCTGATTTTTGGTACACTAAACGTAATGGATTCTGATCCGGACGAGTTGGACAATTCTAGAAACAGCCAATCGGCGCTCTGGATTTTTTTAATCCAGAGCGCCGATTGGCTGTTTCTAGAATTGTCCAACTCGTCCGGATCAGAATCCATTACGTTTAGTGTACACGTGTCATCGGCATACTATGTTTGAAATACATATTTATAAATTTTAAGTTTAGAGGTGTTGATCACGATCATTTTCATTCATTTTTCCAGCTTGTAACATTAGGTTTACATAACCTCAAACATAGGAGCTAGGAATTATTCACCAGATTTTGGTCAGATACTGGCCAAATACACCATGAATATCTGGGCAGATTCTGCCCAGATGATCTGCCCAGAATCTGTTAAAAGGCCAGATCGTCTGGTCAATTTTCTACCAGGGCTGTGAAATATCGTATTAATACGTGGACAAAGTTTCACAGATTTCTTAAAAAAAGTGATTCCATGGAGGTATGCTCCCTGCTAAAAAAAATCGATTCAAACTGATTGAAAACAATTGAATTGTAATCGGTTTTAATAGTTTTCAATGAGTCCAATTGTACAGGAAATTTTCTTCCTATTAAAATTGAATTGGATTCTATCAGTTTCAATGTAAAATGTTTTCGATAGTAAATTGCGAATTGATATTCAACTATTTTCAATTAACCTGAATTGTATGACAACTATACTGGCCATATATCAGATTTTACTGTCGAAATACAATACGTTGTGAATGAGTTCCAATAGTTCGCAACTATCCGAGAATATTAAAAGAGATTGAATTGGAAAACACAATTTGGATCTCAATAGTATTCAATACGTACTGTTCACATACAGTCATATATTAATGCAAATTGAAAATTGTCAATTGGATACCAATTTGATCGAATGCGTGCCTTCCGAAAATCAATCCCAATCGGACTTAATGTGAACATGACTATCGGTGCTACGATTTAGCTATCGGAATGAATATGAATATCACTATTCGAGTTTCAATACAATTATTCGCGAGTAAGTTCCAATCGTTCGCAACTATCCAATAATATTGAAAGAGATTGAATCGGAAAACACGATTTGGATCTCAATAGTTTTCAATTCGTACTGTTCGCATACAGTCATGTATTAATGCAAATTGAAAATTGTCAATTGGATACCAATTGGATCGAATGCGTGCCTTCCGAAAATCAATCCCAATCGGATTTAATGTGAAAATGACTATTGATGCTACAAATAAAAAACTTGATAGCTATCGGAATGAACATCACTATTCGACCCATACAGCACGTAATATTGCAGCAATGTTGCAGCAATATTGCAACAGCTCCTTTTCATTGCATTGCAGTTACAATATTGCTGCAACCTTGCCACAACATTCATTTTCCCAATATTGTAATCGAAATATTGCTGCAATATTGTCATCTAAATTTTGCTGCAATATTGTCATCGAAATATTGCTGCAACATTGCAGCAATTAATTGTTGCAATGATACGATACAGTCGGAAAAGGAATTCATGTTATTTGAAAAAAAAAAAATTATCAACCCGCTTTTTAGCTGTGGCACTCTGAAATTTTCGCACATTTGGGAAATGCGTTGGGAAACCTTTTTTTTTTACGAGGGGTGCAGAAGCATTTTTATCTCTCTTTTCTCTCTATTCTCTCAAGTGCTGGTCTAGGTATTGAGATGTACGTTGCACAAGGACGTATCGCAGAGTTAACATTGCGTGATGAAAAGAGACGAAAGCCATGAGAAAAAGTGGCGGATACATATTATGCGGTAGAAACCGCAGTTTGAACTCCCGCGCTTGGCGCCGCCATGATGCGCGTAGTCGTGGACGACGCCATATTGGCGTCGCATCGACACCGGTCGCAGATATCTATTCGAGCGGGACGAAAACACGTGCAACGAAAAGTAATAGTAATGAAAAACAAGAAGCATTAGAAAACAAATTGAAGTAAGTTTATAATCCCAATATAAACATGGAACAATGTGAATCATCAAATTCATTTTTGAAATGTTCCTTAAAGTTTAACTTGGATACTTGTTAACATTATAGGTTATAATATCGTGACCATATATTCTTTTTCCACAAACGTACCGTGGTTCCTCGAATTGGACGACAATTGGATAAGAAACGGTGAGTAAACAAATTTTTCAATTACTCTGCTCACGATTTCCTCTAGATTGCACATTTTTCAATGCGTAAATCTTCACATAATTTTAGCGATGTATTTACCACTTTGAACATGGAAAATAGTATGAATGTCAAAATAACTATTCATCGCTTATTTTGATTATAATTTCAATACCTCACTTCTGAATATCTATATATGATTAGGACAAGATTTTTCATCAACAACACCAAAGTACTGATAATGTTTTGAGAATGAGGTATTCGATAAACTGACTATAATGTTCCAATTGTCAGATATAAGTCAACTAAGATTCATAAATAGCAGTACTCATTTAGAATTCATTTTAGGTGAACCGTTTTAAACAATTATGGGGTTCCAATGTACACAGCAGTACTCGTACCATACTAAAACGCCTCCTCAATGATGAGGTTGCTCAATATTACAGCTGGGTCGGCAGTGGGGCAAATAAGCGTGCCTTCAAAGACACAAAGCTCTGTCGATTAGTTATCAGTGAGCATAATTTGATCTATTTTGATTTGTGAATAAGTTTATTAGTAATTATAATATAGTGAGACTTAATCTTGATTCTTCAGAGCGACTATATCATTGCATTCATTATTACCCAGTACATGCATGTAACAAGATTAATAATTGCGTATATTGTGGGGGCTAACTATTCAGAGACGACAGAAAAAGTTATCGAAATCACTGTGTCGAAGTGGCTTGCACAATCAAACTTTAGGCTGACGAGAGCAGAGTGAGTGTCGTTTACCTGCAGTTTCCATATTCACTCATATCTTTTGCTATTGTTATTTTTACAGTTATTATCCTATATTATACTCTTAGACAACGAAAACTTCCCAAACAACACAAGGTAGGCGCTGGCACAGAAAATGATAACCAAACATGATGACTGCAGCAACACCGACCCCGAGGGATAAAAAATATATCAATAGAGCAATGATTTCAAGTTTCATTTCTCATTTGCATTAAAGTAGAGATTAAAATGTTATGGAACGGTTAACAACGGTGCCAATCTCTGCTAATCAATAAATAATGAACATTTTATCTTCATATATTTAGATATCTATTATATCATAGTGACTATAATATTATAATACGTACTTTTATTGTGTATTAAAGTTTTGTTGAAATATAATATAGTGTATATTACTGACAAATAATGACAACCTGCATATTCATTCTGGTGTCGAAAAAATAGCTTCTAACAATCATATTTTTGTAGTAAATATTTTAGCAAATATCTGCCAATATTGCTGCGATATTGGTACAATATTGCTGTAATATTGCTACAATATTACAAAAATGCGATAAAAGTGGACATAGCAACGTTGCTGCAATATTGCTAAACATTATTGCAATATTCAGCAATGTTGCCGAATATTGAAGATATTGCAGTGTAACATTGCAGCAACGTTGCAGCAACGTTGAAGTGCTGTATGGGTCGAGTTTCAATACAATTACAGTCGAACCTCAGGCACTGACAGAGCTCGGGAAACATTCCCTCGGGTACTGACCAAATAACCTAACTTTCCCGCGAACCAATAGCGTCGTTGGGCCAGGGCCGTAGTCATGTTATTGCGAATCGGGGCCTAATGTTTTTTTTTCTGCCTACTACAATAATTTCTCGCCGAAGAATGTTCACCAAGATTTGATGATAACCGTTTTCATGTACTAATATTTTCCAACTTCACTACATACATATCTAAAGCACAACGGCACGATCCCGTAATGAGGCATAATGATTAACAGGCGCCAGTTGCCAGTTGCCGGTTGACAAGTTGGATTGGAGGTTATGTAGCCTCGAGACTGAGGCCTCCCTACGAAGCGCACCATTCAGTGACGGCCCTAGCGAGAAGCTATAAAGCTGTCAGTGCCTGAGGTAAGATCGCTGTCAGTACCCGAGGTAAAGCAGTGCCCGAGTTGTCAGTGCCTGAGGTTCGACTGTATTGGTGAATAAGTTCCAGTCGCCCACAATTGTCCGGGAATACCAGAGACACTCAATTTAAAAAAATATTCATTGCTCATCAAAAGTTGAGTACAATTGAGTCCGATTGAGTCTAAATCAGGAATTCCAAATAAAAAACAATTGAAAAGCCCAATTTCATGAGCACACATATACGTTACAATTGATTTCAAATACGAATTTTGCAATTAGGCTTCAGTTGAAAGTCCATCATTTGGTGAGCGTATTGAAAACTATTGAGTTTGGATGGATAATTTCTTATAAAAAACAATTCAAAAACCTAATTTCTTGTTTGATAATTTGAAAAAATTAAATTCTAATGCTACAGTTACAATTGATTTCAATTCAGAAGCCCCCTTTATACGTTCAGTATTTAATACAGTTGAATTTCAATAAGGAACCGACAATTATTAACGATGAACCTTTTTTTCCACCATTTGAATAAATATTCGGAACAATTACCTTGTAATATAGAACTTACAATAGAAAGCAATTGTACAACAGTATTAATCGTTTTGTATTCGAAATTTCGAAACAAAAAACGCGATTGGTTACAATTGGCGTTTTCCCAATCGTTTCCAATCGATTTTTTTTAGCAGGGTTCAGAACTCGCTTACGGCTCGCCTTCGGCTCGCCTTTAGCTCGTCCTGAAATCATTATTCTCGCCGAAAAACACTTGGTTTACGGGCATGCCACATAATATACTATTAAAGTCTTATAAAACATTGGTCTGTCTTTATAAGACTTTTTCTGAGATTTTCTGAGAAAGTAAGACTTTTGCAATTCTTTTTCCGAATTCTACAAGAAATAATCTGAGTATTTTCAGAAAAAATTTTCCACCAGGGAAATCTAGTGATAAATTCTTTCACCATATGGCATTTAAGTTGCAGTTAATTATGAGTGTTACCGATGTCGTCGCCGGAAGTTGTCTTTGTACAACATACGCTTTCGTTATTGACCGCATCTTGGTTTGCGTCCTCCAGGTCGACCGCGACGTAGTTTTCGTCTTCTAGGTTCACCGCACCGTAGTTCTCGTTCTCCAGGTCCACCGCTACGTAGTTTTCGTCCTCTAGGTTGGCTGCATCATAGTTCTCGTCCTCCAGGTCGACCGCTACGTAGTTTTTATGCTTTAGGTCCACCGCACCGTAGTTTCCGTCTTCTAGGTTCACCGCACTGTAGTTCTCGTCCTCCAGGTCCACCGCTACGTAGTTTTCATGCTCTAGGTCCACCGCACCGTAGTTTCCGTCTTCTAGGTCCACCGCACCGTAGTTTTCGTCCTCTAGGTCGACCGTACCGTAGTCTCCGTCCTCCAGGTCGACCGATTGTAATTAATTATTGATAAACAATTGATGTTGTACCCACGACGTCGATAATTAATGCATCATTGTTCAGTAAGTTATTAACTACGTAGCGGTGGACCTGGAGGACGAAAACTACGGTGCGGTGGACCTGGAGGACGAAAACTACGGTGCGGTGGACCTAGAAGACGGAAACTACGGTGCGGTGGACCTAGAGCATGAAAACTACGTAGCGGTGGACCTAGAGCATGAAAACTACATAGCGGTGGACCTAGAGGACGAAACCGACGTAGCGGTGGTCCTGGTTACAGATAACGAAAGCGTATGTTGTTTGAAGACAACTCCCGGCGACGATGTCGTTAACACTAATAATTGTTGTTATTTTTCATTCGAAGCTGTCGAATTTTTTTTCATATTAGTGAAAGCTTTATTATTTTTGATATATCGCGTTACTAATGCCATAAGGTCGTAAGCGCCAAAAACTCGATTTAAGTGCCAGAAGGTCGTATAAAAAATTTTTTTTTCTGGATTCGCTTCGAAATCACCAAAAACGTGTAGTCCAGTCAATAGAGATTGGATTTATATGGTCGTAATGCAAAAATTCTGATAAGTTTTTTTATTGTCGCAATCGTTTCATTGGCAGATAAGGAGCTTGACTTCAAAAATCTGCGGTCCCCCCTCCCCGGCGTTAGTCGCCATCTTGAGAAACACGTTTCATATTATCATATCTCGGAAACGGCTGACTTGAGGATAAAAAACCATGGGACTTTTTTGTGTATAATTGAATTCCTCATCTTTTTTATTCCAAACTTTTTTTGATTTAACTTACCGTTTTTCTTCTCTCGGGAAGAAAGAAGGAGGGTGTTTCAGAGGAGAAAGAAAATTTGCGACACTAAACAAGCTGTAATTAAAAAACGGCAAGTCGAATCAAGCAAAGTTTGAAATAAAAAAGATGAGGAATTTAATTATCTACAAAAAAGTCCTAACGTTTTTTATCCTCAGGTCAACCGTTTTCGAGATATGATATTAAACGCGTTTCTCAAAATGGCGACTGACGCCGGGCAGGGGGGGACCGCAGATTTTTGACGTTAAGCTCCTTATCTGTCAATAAAACGATAGCGACCATAAAAAAACTTATCAGAATTTTTGCATTATGATTTGTGGTCTATTGACTGGACTAGTGTAGATCAATTGAAATTGGGAAAATCGAAAATTAAAGCCAGAAGGTCGTATGTCCAAGTACATACGACCTTCTGGCTTTATTTTTGAGAGAAAATCAGGAAAGATAAAGCCAGAAGGTCGTATCCACCATTTTTTTTTTTTTTTTCCGGAATCGTCTGGAAATTGACGAAAACGCGTATTTCCATTGAAATTCCCAAAAAAAAAACAATTTTGGTCGATACGACCTTCTGGCTTTATTTTTGAGAGAAAATCAGGAAAGATAAAGCCAGAAGGTCGTATCCGCCATTTTTTTTTTTTTTCTTCCGAATCGTCTGGAAATTGACGGAAACGCGTATATCCATTGAAATTCAAAAAAAAAAAAACACTTTTGGTCGATACGACCTTCTGGCTTTAGTTTTGAGAGAAAATCGGGAAAGATAAAGCCAGAAGGTCGTATCGACCAAAATTCCAGAAATCACGTTATTCGCGCACAAAAACGAATTAGTGGGGGTGAAAAAAAAATCTGACGAAATAAAAACTTTTTTAAAAAGAAAAAAAAAAAAAATATTGCAATTTTTTTGATCAAAGAATAAAAATTCCAACTTCTGTTTTATTTCAATTGTTGAAAAATTTCAGAATCACATTTTCTACGAAAAATAACCAACGAGAAGTGATCGTAACCGAGAGGACAGGAGAAATAAAAATTTTGGTCGATACGACCTTCTGGCTTTATCTTTCCCGATTTTCTCTCAAAACTAAAGCCAGAAGGTCGTATCGACCAAACGTGTTTTTTTTTTTTTTTGGGAATTTCAATGGATATACGCGTTTTCGTCAATTTCCAAACGATTCCGAAAAAAAAAAAATGGCGGATACGACCTTCTGGCTTTATCTTTCCTGATATTCTCTCAAAAATAAAGCCAGAAGGTCGTATCGACCAAAAATTTTTTTTGGGGGGAATTTCAATGGAAATACGCGTTTTCGTCAATTTCCAGACGATTCTGAAAAAAAATAAAAAAATGGCGGATATGACCTTCTGGCTTTAGTTTGCGTGATTTTTCCGTAAAACTAAAGCCAAAAGGTCGTATCGACCAAAATTCATCTTTATGCTCTATTTTATCTACTATCACTTCCAATTTATGTTTTTCTCATGGATGATGTTATTTCCAACATTTTGGTCGATACGACCTTCTGGCTTTAGTTTTCGTGATTTTTTCGTAAAACTAAAGCCAGAAGGTCGTATCGACCAAAATTTTCGATTTTCGAAATTTTGACGGATTTATCCATATTTGAGAATTTTTAGGCGAATGGCATAAAAAAAAAAAAATTATACGACCTTCTGGTTTTACGAAAACCAAAAGGTCGTATAATGTCGCTTACGACCTTATGGCATTAGTAACGCGATATACTATTTAATCATTAAAAATCTTCGAAGTCACCGTGAAATTTTGCTATCATTTTTTTTTTTTTTTTTTTTTTTAAGTACATATTGATGTAAATCCTCACAAATCAAAGTTTACCTATCAAGTCAAAAAGTGTCGAGTATTGCAACAGGCGACGTTTGGGTGTAGATCAACACTGGACATCAGACGATCAACGAAGTTAAGCAATTTCAACTGCAGCCAGAATTCGGATGGGTGACCCACATGAATACATCTAATTAGTCTTCGTATAGCTAATTTCTAACAGCCCGGGAATATGAACTTTGCTCTACCGCTCGAAAAAGAATCAACTATTAGTGAAAAAAATATTTTTTGTCCGGATAATATCGAAAATAAAAAAAATCGAATGATCGGGTCATCGGCTGATTAATAGTGGGCTCTTGTTGGGCCATTGACGACTGCCCGACAACCAATTTGGGCCATTGCTGGCCCTGCGCTGGCCAACCGTTGGGCCGGTATAACACTGCCGGCACTGGCCCAGCTGTCGGCCACTGTGACACCAGGGTACAGGGCCATCACAAGTCTTCCGGCAGCGGTTCGGCAACTCAAGTATCGGCATTCCTCCACCTAACTGGCAATGGCCCTGCACTCTGTGTTTGCTGGGATGCGTTCGGAATTGAATTTGAATTCGCGCTACACTTTTTTTTGTTTTTATTTTTTTCGTTTTTGACGCCTAGGCTCGGATAATAATCGAATTGTATTCTTTTTCGACCAAAAGGACGTGGGCGACTAGGGACGGGTCTTAAGAGGGCCCCTGCTCTTGATTCAGCCCTGCGCCCCGCGAAGTCTTAATCCGGCGCTGGTCCTACCTCTGCTCCTGCAGGTTTTAGGTTTCAAATTTCTTTCGACACTGTATTAATTCGATTTTGGAAAGAAACCCATGATTCGTCGTATCAACTATCTATACGAATTATATATGACCGAAATTGAGAGTCAAAAACCGAAAAAACAAGGACGAATAAATTTGAGAAAAAAGATTTCTGGTTTTTTTCTCTTTTTTTTTTAATATATTTAATTACTTTGATTGTTTCAAAGTTTGAATAAATAGTTTTTTCTATCAATACGATGAACCAAAAAAAAAAAAAAAAAAAATACAGAAAAGTCATTATTACAGTTTGTTGATAATTATTTTTCAATAATTTTGTTTATTGTATTTTCCTGAAACAGTTGCTGTTCTTTTTTCGTCGTTTAATTTTTCATTTATTAAACAACCGAAAAATAGTATCCAAAATAATAGAAATTTGCGAAATTCGAAGTGATACTAATATTGTATTGATTACATCAATTAATAATATCCTCTTTGGCGTCGTAAAGGTAAATAACGTTAGACTGTATTCTCTTCAATCCAGTCCAAAAATTTCGATACTCTTGTGAAGACTGTCGGGTATCCTTGTCTAGCACAGCCGTTCGCCCAGGATACAAGACCGGTAAGCTCGCCATTGACTGTTAAAGGACCTCCAGAGTCACCCTAGAAAAAGGAGGAGAAATTTTTCCAAATTTTTCATTCGTAGAAAGTAGGAGTTTCTTTTATTTTTTTTATTTTTTTTTTCTTACAGTTTCAAAATTGATAGAATTTTTTTAAATTGAAAAAGGAAATCAATGAAAATATCACTCACGTGGCATGATCCTTTTCCGCCCTCGGGTACCTCAGCGCACACCCCGGCACACTCATTAGTCGAAAGAGCTAAGCTGTTAATCCTATTAACCCGTTCACCGGCACTAATCCTTTTAACGCCATTTCTTGGATTTTGGTAGGTATGAGTGGGGATATGCAGGTAACGCAGTTGTTGCCGTCCCAAATAGACCGCACACCCCTTAGTTCCTTTTATTTCTCCTGAACGCTGCCCCTACCATCGCACTTCCAGGTAAGGACGAGTGACCGTTTTCAGGTAGACCGAGGGGATTTCGGGTCGCACTAATTGTCACTTAGAGCGGGGCCTGCTCCGAAGAGCACAGTGAGGCCGGGGTATGCCTCAGCGCATACCTGACTCTCGCGAACTGCCATATTGAAAATTTGTACATAAACAGCATTGCAGTAAGTTTGATCGGCTATTTCGATCGTGACAAGTTGTAGTAGAGATGGACTAGCGCCTCCTTCCTGGTAATAATTTCATACATACGATTTAACGTTGGATACAGAATTGGGTAATCCAGAAATCAGAGAAAATTCAATCCAGAAATCCAGAGATTGAAAAGGAAGAGAAAAAAAATCAATAATTTGATTACTTTGAACGACACAAATTTTCCGAATAGTGAATTATTGTCATTACTTCTATTTCCTTCACACTTTTTTCTTATCAGAAGTCTTCGAAAACGGTATAACTTTACGTGTAATTGAATCGAAGAAAAAATATGAGCATACTTTTAAAATTGATAAAAAAAAAATTGAATTTTTTACTAGTTTGGGAATAGTTGGATTCATTATTTGAGAAAATTGTCAAATAATTATATTAACTTACCACGATTCTACCCCAGCCAGAAACCACCGCAGCTTCTCCATCAATTAGAGTCTGATCTGATTTTGGGAGTTTGACATATTGCACGAGGTTCGGAATCTCAAGAAGAGGCTCTGATAGCTAGAAAAATATAGAATAGACAAATATTAACGCTTGAAATGTTTTCATTTCTACAAGAATTGTTCATTCATTTATTTTTTTCAATTTGATTACAGTCGAACCTCAGGCACTGACAACTCGGGCACTGCTTTACCTCGGGTACTGACAGCGATCTTACCTCAGGCACTGACAGCTTTATAGCTTCTCGCTAGGGCCGTCACTGAATGGTGCGCTTCGTAGGGAGGCCTCAGTCTCGAGGCTACATAACCTCCAATCCAACTTGTCAACCGGCAACTGGCAACTGGCGCCTGTTAATCATTATGCCTCATTACGGGATCGTGCCGTTGTGCTTTAGATATGTATGTAGTGAAGTTGGAAAATATTAGTACATGAAAACGGTTATCATCAAATCTTGGTGAACATTCTTCGGCGAGAAATTATTGTAGTAGGCAGAAAAAAAAACATTAGGCCCCGATTCGCAATAACATGACTACGGCCCTGGCCCAACGACGCTATTGATTCGCGGGAAAGTTAGGTTATTTTGTCAGTACCCGAGGGAATGTTTCCCGAGCTCTGTCAGTGCCTGAGGTTCGACTGTAGCCTCAACTTTTCCGAATAAGAGATAATCTCTACCTTCAACAGGGCGATATCGTTTATGTATGAGTTAATCTGGTATCTGGTATCCCTCGTGTGCATTGATTCTTTCAACATTTCTGACGATTCCTTGCCCCTGGCTTATGTCGTTGGTACCGGCTACAACAACCAGATAATCTGGGGTACGTCTGCAAATACGAATTGGGTATAAATAAATAATTATAAAAATCTATAAAATTGAAGGAAGCTCCCAAAGTCATTGAAGTTGAATTATTGATAAAATCTCAAATTTTGGTAAAAGTTTCTACGTAAATCTATACGTATCCGGTATTTTATTACCCCTCAAGGCAGTGAGCTGCAGTAATAACATATTTAGAGGTGAGAATTGATCCACCACAGAAATGGGAACGGTCCACTGTACGCTGCAACGATACCTGATACGGTATTTCACCGGGCTTAGCGTTCTCACCGTTGATTATTCGCCCCTGGTAGTTTGTTGGTGATGATATCACGTCGCCTTTAAGAATGATCCCCATCGAGGGATGAAAGGAATTAAAAATACGAAAAAAAAAAAAACAAATAATAAATAAATAAATTTCAAGGAATTGCATATTTTTTGATAAATTTATAATCCTGCGACGTAAATTTCACGTCATTAATTAGTATACGGTATTAATTAATTATTCATGTCATATTTATTGATCGCAGGATAAATTATCTTTTTAACATCATTTTATGCTGTACCTACTCTATACGCAACCCGCGAAATATTAATTACAGTCAAACCTCGGTCCCTGTCCATCCTCGGGACCGGAGGTTTCAGTCCCTGTCCACGAAACAGCTGACTGTTGAGAGAGTCGCTCGGCCAATCACGAAAGAGTTTCAGGGCCGTAACAATTGATCTTACGCCCCGGGGCATCACAACCTAACCTAAGTCACGAAGCATCAACGTCAATACGGCACTGGAACGGCGGACAGGGACTGAAGCAACGGATTGGACAGGGACTGAAGCTAGACAGGGACTGAGGGGACAGGGACCGAGGTTTGACTGTACTAAAAACGCTTCTTTTACGAGGGTGAATATTAAGCCTGACTATACCTATGACGTGGTATATAGAAAATATTTTCATTCGAAGTACCTATATAGAATAAATAATGCGTACCTACCATTTTTATTTTTATTTTTATTTTTTTATTTCTTAGTTACTTTCAACTCAAAGGCACTTTTAACTGTTGTTTTACATAATTTTTACGTAACATATAAATTGCCTCGTTTCAAGGAATATAATATATATTTTTTATAATATATATTTATAGGTAAACTTACCCGGAGACGTTGCGATCGTTAGTAAAAGAGGGATTATACTCGGAAGCCACATTGTAACGAAATGATTATAGGATCGAAAAATTTCAATTATATGTGTCGAAGATAGCGACTATAACAATCAGTATCAGCCTACATTTTAGATAAATATTTTTCGATTATTACTCATAATCGATCGTTAGATACATTATTTTTGGTATTATATTTTAATTGATATTATCGTCAAGCGAAATGTACTATACGTCTGCACCCGACTAGAAATTCTCGCTCGGCATGCCCGAGTTATATAAGGACCCGATCCGGGTGTTGTAAGGCATGCCAAAGTACGGTATGCCTGATGAGGACCTGATCAGGCAGTTGCAAGGCACGCCAAAGTACGGTATGCCCGATCAAATCCCGATCAGGCAGTTGTGAGGCATGCCAAAGTATGGTATGCCTGATAAAATCCCGACCGGGACTGACTTGCCAATAGGGTTCCACTTCGCCGATAGGTGGCGACAAACAGAAAAACATTTCTCACTAGCACTGACTGGGTCAACGTTTGTATATAAGGTAGAGGCATTCACCGTACTAACATCTAACTGCGATGCATCCAGACTTGCGAGCGAATAATTAATATAAATTACAGATTGCTGGAAGTTAAGATAGTGATTAGGTTAGCCGAGAGCGAGATGTATATTATTGAAACCTAATAAAATACGTGGATATCGTAGATATAATTTTGCAATTACTATTAATATTACCGGGTGCCGAACTAGAATTTCGATGAGGCACTGATACTGAAACCCGATGCAAACCTGATAGGGTAAACCTCATACGGTCCTCATTACCGAGCTCCGTTACATGTGTAATCGGGTCCTGATCGGGCTGCCTGATCTGGACCTGATGAGGACGTATGGTCAACCTGATTCGGTCCTGATCGAATCCCTACCACAATTTCTAGTCGGGCAGACGTCTTAGATATTCACGGAATTTTAAATGTACTGTACATAATATGCTATATGAAGGATTCTTTCTCAAGTGAGCCACCCATTTTCGTCGTGGTCTCGAATTAATTTCGTTACTTCCTCCAATGATTACCCTCCTTTTCAGGAGTTTTGCTGATTTTTTGCAGATTTTTAGCACTGGCAGGAGCGTATATATATGAAATATCTGGATAATCTATTTATTTTACGTATTTATAAATTACTGATGATGAAAGAAAAATCAAAATACATGAAAGTTATGTTTTTTCATCAGCTTTCCAGTAAAAATATTTTCAATTTTAATAGAATGACAGTTAGGGCTAAAAATGCCAAAAAACCCAGAAAAAATGCGAAAAAAGGTGGTTTCAAGTTTTCGGGCCGCTTTGATTTTGATGAAAAAATTCGAGAAAGACTCTCTCATTGCTCAGAGTTTACTGTGTAAATCTTATTATGGGACCGCCATCCTTCCTAAAGCGTTCCAAGTTGTCATACGAACAAAAACAATCATTGGGCTATCTTCGGATGTTTTCTTCATAGGAAGGAGTGGCGGTCCCATAATAAAATTTACACAGTAAACTCTGAGCAATGAGAGAGTCTTTCTCGAATTTTTTCATCCAAATCAAAGCGGCCCGAAAACTTAAAACCACCTTTTTTCCTATTTTTTCTGGGTTTTTTGGCATTTTTAGCCCTAACTGTCATTCTATAAAAATTGAAAATATTTTTACTGGAAAGCTGATGAAAAAACATAACTTTCATGTATTTTGATTTTTCTTTCATTATCAGTAATTCATAAATACGTAAAATAAACAGATTATCCTAATATTTCGTATATCTCAGTGCTAAAAATCTGCAAAAATTCAGCAAAACTCCTAAAAAGTAGGGTAATCATTCGAGGAAATAATCAAATTAATTCGAGACCACGGCGAAAAAGGGTGGCCCACTTGAGAAAGAATCCTTCATATATATAATAATAATATAGCTGGGGGTTTCCAGCTCATCTCGACCACCTTCCAGACCTGACCCCCTCGGATTTGAGTGAAACTTTTTTTTTGCTTCACTCAAGGCCCAAATTGAAACCTCAATTTTTTTCAGAATTTTTCGAGCCCCCGTCCCGGAGGCATAGATAGTGGAAATTTGCCATTTTATGAAATCCCAGAATTTTTGAACGATGATATCTTGAGATTGGCGAGTCAAATCAATAAAAACAGGGTAGTCAATAGATTTGTCTTGAATTGAACTTTCTGAAAAAAATATTTCGCAATTTTGCGATACCGTCCCGGCCGCTAGAAATTCATTTTAAAGCGAAAAATGGATTTTTCGATGATTTGGGCACTTTCGATTTTTTTGATTTTTTTTTTCTGAAATTCTATGAAGAAATACAAATTTTTTAAGCCCATAACGAAGATGGAGACTCTAATGGTTTAGAAGTTATGATTTTTTCAGTTTTTAAAAGTGTGCGAAACTGAGAATTTCAAGCGACAAATACCCGTCTCATCGACTGTTTTATTTTTTTTTTCGTTTCATTCGACTAGAATTGACTTCTCATTCAAAGAACTGGACCGCACGAATTGAAAAAAAATGAAAAAGCCGATGAGACGGGTATTTGTCGCTTGAAATTCTCAGTTTCGCACACTTTTAAAAACTGAAAAAATCATAACTTCTAAACCATTAGAGTCTCCATCTTCGTTATGAGCCTAAAAAATTTGGCTTTCTTCATAGAATTTTAGATAAAAAAATCAAAAGAATCAAAAATGCCAAAATCATCGAAAAATCCATTTTTCGCTTTAAAATGAATTTCTAGCAGCCGGGACGGTAATCGCAAAATTGCGAAATATTTTTTTTCAGAAAGTTCAATTCAAGACAAATCTATTGACTACCCTGTTTTTATTGATTTGACTCGCCAATCCCAAGATATCATCGTTCAAAAATTCTGGGATTTCATAAAATGGCAAATTTCCACTATCTATGCCTCCGGGACGGGGGCTCGAAAAATTCTGAAAAAATTGAGGTTTCAACTTGGGCCTTGAGTGAAGCAAAAAAAAAGTTTCACTCAAATCCGAGGGGGTCAGGTCTGGAAGGTGGTCGAGATGAGCTGGAAACCCCCAGCTATAATATAATAGAAACCAAAATTCAAGATGAAAAAGTAAAAAAGATAATAAAAAAACACCGAAATCTATAAAAAAAAATCGAAAAAAAAATTATAATTCATTGAATCCACGATAAGTTGAAATCGTTGGTTAAATCTGACCTAAGTCAGTATAAAAATAATAAACCAATGAAAAATCACAACACAGGAAGTGAGAAAGGATGGAGAAAATCTTGCAACAGCTAAGTGAGTTGGCGATTTTCAAGATTTTATCATTCGAGCTAGCGATTGTGCGACTCCGCTTGTACCTACGACGCGTCATAAATATAAGATTGGCCTGATTTTAATTGATACAAAAAAAGAAGCAAAAATATATATATGTATACCCACTCGAGATCTAGATGCTGCGGATAGAGATAACTTTGAATTGTGGGAAAACCCACTCATTGTTGATAATGTTGTATATTTTTTATTTATTTTTTGTTCTATGCCATTTATTCATGTCTAAATTTGGCATATGGAACATAATAATCATACGACTTCAATGTCCAATGATTGATATAACCCAGATAACAAGTGTGCGACTCACGGAACCATCACAACGTGCGGCTCACGTCGTGCGGGCGAAAACGCGCCATTCTTGCTAGCACGAAGTGACGCCACACATGTGCGAGCGTAATGAGTCACATCTATAGCCATCACACGTACGAAGACATACAATCACGTGTGTCACTGTTGTACGCCGCACTGTGTGCGGGCACCATGATGTCAGTGTGCAATCATTCGATATGAGA
Source organism: Tenthredo mesomela (assembly GCA_943736025.1). Taxonomy (NCBI): domain Eukaryota; kingdom Metazoa; phylum Arthropoda; class Insecta; order Hymenoptera; family Tenthredinidae; genus Tenthredo; species Tenthredo mesomela. Next base: position 41,715,456 of record OX031016.1, read on the forward strand.
TGATCAATATTATTTTCATCACAAAACAGTTAGTAGGATTTACTCGATGTTTCAGAATTCGTGACAAATATTTTCCAAGATCAAACCTGATTGTCAAGATTGGGAGCAAAATTTGGTGAACCTTTGTGGCAAAATAATGTTTTTTATTCACTTTTTCTCGTAATTTTTTTCTCATCTGTCACTTCTGCAAAATGCTGAGTGACGCTTGTACAAAATGCATTTTCTTCTCTTCATTTTAAACTCATCAAGATATATAAAGAATCAAATTCCCGAGTAAAAAAGATTATATTGTAACTTATTGCATATGTTTCACCAGCTGAAGGCTAGTGAAATTATGCTAGTTCGCGTGAGTTCTTTGTCACGGGTTATGATATTTGGAGCTCCTCTGGGAAAAGTTGAAAAAACCCTTAATTACCCTGCGGATCTGGGATATGTCAAATTCCCCAGACTTAGATAGGTGCTATAGAGCTATCTTGCTGTTGAATTTGACGCACCAATACCGCTTTAATCAGATCTGGGATATGTCGAACTTTCACAGACGAAGGTAGGTGCTATAGAGCTACCGTGCTGTGTCAGTAAGACTCACCGATACTGATATCTAGCTTTGAATGATTTGAAGTTGCTGAAAAATAAAGATGGAAACAAGGTTATAAGAAAATAAGTGATAAAGGTCAGATTCCTGATTGTTCAATGATTATTCAATCATTTCCTATTTTATTTTATTGTAGAGAATCTGTGGTTCAAAGCCATTTACAAAAATAATATAAAACAAAAGTGTTTATTGAAAAATCTATTTGTTTGAATCTGTTTTCCTTTTTCTTAGCCTAACTTAATTTCTAATTTGCGATGCCTCAATGGCCGGACTTTGGTTTGTTTGTTTGTTTGATTGAGTTGATTTGATTTTATTTGTGAAACTGCTTTAGCTTGTACGAATAAATTTATTTGAGTTTAATTGAAATGCTGCTTTAGCTATGACAATGATTTGAGATTATTTGATTTTAATGCCCGCTTTTGGGTATGCTAAGCTCTATTAAGAGTGAATTTGTGAATTTTAAATAGTTAACGTGCTGTGAGTCGGTAGGCCGCTCTGGCACAAGTCCGCTCCCGAGTAGTGAGACGGTCGCCTTTTATATTCGTCGTGACGTCAGAACTGATGTTCGATGATGCGTGAGGACGGTAACGCGTATTTTTTTTTTTTTTTTTTTTTAATAGAAAGCTATTAGACCTAAAGGTCTGAGAGCTCAATAAACTCTATAGGTTTTCCTGATCCTTTTCTTTAATTCTCTGAGGGCACATTCGCACTTTTTTAACTCCTCCTTGAGCGAGCTTCTCTTGCTGGTGCACCTCTTCTTTGAATTTCTTACATTCCTCCTTGTTTTAGTTATGTTTAATCCTTTTAGCCTGGTTTCTGGCAGTTGTCCATCTGAGATTGGTCTTTGCTGGTACTGGATGTATGTCTTTCCTGGTGCTTCTATTCCTCTATTTCTGGTTTTGGTGTTCTCTTTTTGGTAACTCTTTTTTTTTTTTTTTTTTTTTTTTTTTTTTTTTTTTTTTTTATTTTTTAAGTTTTTCCCTCTAAGTGTTTGGACTTCACAGATTATAGGAAAGGTATTTTGGGTTATTCTACAACAGACAAACATAATACATTTCTTACTATCTCTATGTTTCTAACCTATTTCTTTTCCTATGTGCCTACCCTATACTCCCTTCCTGTTAATCAGTCTCTTACCCTTATGTATCTGGGCTATCCTATTGTTGAAGAACCTCCAACCTATCTCCTGATTTCTAGATTCGAGCTTTCCTAAATCTACCTTGTATTCTAGTTCTTTTCGAGTTTATTTCTCAACTATTATTACTCTTCATCTATCTAATTATTTATCCTTTTTTTGTTATTATTATATTTTTTTTTTTATTTTTTTTATTTTTTTTTTTTTTTTTTTTTTTTTTTTTTATTTTTTTTTTTTTTTTTTTTAAACCTTTAACTGGAGAATGACTTAGGACTAGCCCTAGCCACGACTCTTTCGCTTCCGAATCTTATTTTAAATCTCTATTCCATTCTGTAGAATGAAAGATACGAGTCTTAGAGTGACCTCCAGATCACATCTTATTGCTATCTCATCTATATCCTTATTCATTCCTACATTTCTATTATTGAAGTAGTTTGTTAGACTTATTCTTGCATTTGAGTATCTTGGACACGACCAAATTATGTGCTCTATAGATTCTTCTTCTAATCCGCATTCACATGTGCTGTCTTCAATCCTCTTCATTCTTTTTAAATGTTTTTTCGTCTTATTGTGACCTGTTCTTAACCTATTTATTATGCCTATTCTTTTCCTGTCCAGTCCAAGACCTTGAAACCAAGGAGAGGTTTTAAATTCTCCAGCCATTCCAATAAATCTTGCGCCTCTAGGGTTTGGTGGTCTGGTATACCTGTTGATGTAATCTCTAGTTGATTTAATAGCCCTGGATCTTATAATTGGTTTGAGGTCCCCTCCCCCAATCCTTGTTATCTCTATTATGTTTTTTTTGCTTGCCTCTTTGGCTCGTTGGTCTGCCTGCTCATTTCCTTCTATTCCCTTGTGCGCCGGAATCCATCCAATTGAGATATTTCTCCCCTTGTTGCCCTCTGATCTAATCATCTGTTTGATGTTCGCGGCATATCGTCCCATTTTGGAATCTAGTCCTGACTTACTTAGGTTGCGAACCGCACTCAAAGAGTCTGTACATATTAAGAAATCTCCTGGAAGATCGTTATCCTGAATGATGCTAACAGCCTTGTCGATGGCCTGATATTCTACGTTGTAGATGGAATTTTTTGGATTGAGTGAATATGTGGTTGTTAAGGCTGGGTATTCTTCTACTATTATTCCAATTCCACACTGTTCTTCCTCTCTATTTAATGAACCGTCCGTGTATATTATCTTGCATCTGCCAAATTTTTCTTTTATAATTTTCCTAAAATTCTCTGGCTTTCCCAATGGGGGTTTTAGTTTTAGTCCCCACTGCCAGTCGTATCTTTCAGCATTGAAAAGAGATTCGTAGTCTATGTTGAAAGTAGGTAATTTAGGCTCTTTTATTATGTCCTTTGTTTCGCTCCTGATATTTTGCCAGTGCGTATATAGTACCGAGTCAGATCTGTGAATCTCGTTGATATTTGGCTGGTTCTTTAAGTTCTGAATCTTTTTCAGCTTGTGTTCTATTGGGTTGTTTTCCTGGCTCACTTGGTTTACTATAAATCTTGTAGCTAATTCTGCCAATCTGTCTCTAAGAGTTGTCAATCCACTGAGGTGGAGAAGAGTGTTGATTGGAGTAGTTCTTAAGCATCCTAAACCGGTGCGCATAGCCCCGTTTTGAATTACGTTAAGCTTTTGTAATCGGTCTACGCTGGAAGAATTGAATAAGAAACCGGCCCATTCCAGGCCTGGTCGGATCAGTGATTTATAGATGTTGAGTAATGTACTAGGGTGTGCTCCCCATTTGAATTTTGCAATCGCATAAAGAATATTCATTAATTTCCCAGCTCTAATTCTGATTTGGGTTAAATGAGTCTCCCAGTTTAGTCTATCGTCCCATATTACACCCAGATATTTAGCTTGTTGTTCATTGCCTATGATGTGTCCTCTTATTGTGATGTGTCTTGTGTTTTCTTTGATTGGAGATTTATTGTTATTGAAGATTATAAGTTTCGTCTTAGGGAAGGATATGGATAGAGAATCTGCTCGTAGCCTTGTGTCTAGCTCCTTTAGGTATTCCTTTAATGTTGTCAGCAATACTTCCATATTAGAGTGCGAATAGTTGATTCTGAGGTCATCAGCAAAAGAAGCAAAGCTAACTTTTTCTGCTATACCCCTGTCCAGATTGTGCAGGTATAGATTGAAAAGTAAAGGGCTCATAATCGCTCCCTGAGGAAGCCCTTTATTAGTATATCTCTCTCCTATTTTATTCGTACCTACATATCCCACTACCTTTCGAAAGGAGTAAAATTCTCTGATCATTTTTACTAATTGTAACGGAATTTTTAATTTTACCAATTTTTGAATTAGAGTCTTTATATTGACGTTGTCATATGCCCCCTCAATATCTATGAAGATAACCCCAGTTTTCAGCCCCTGTGATCTTGCAATGTCTAAGTCCAGTCTTAGACTAGCCAAATTATCGTAACACGACTTCCCCCTTCTGAATCCACAGAAGTTTACAGGTAGAATCTGTCTCGATTCGATCCACCATGTGAGTCTATCATTCAAAACTCTCTCCAGAGTTTTGAACATGCAACTGGCCATAGCTATTGGTCTATAACCTTTACCCTGTGGCTTTTCTATCAGTATTACTTTATATTCTTTCCAGTCTTTTGGGATCCTCCCTTCTTGTAGTATGAGGTTAAAAAATCTCACCATCCACCATTTTGCCTGTATTGGTAGTTGTTTGATTATTTCGTTTGATATCTGGTCTGGTCCTGGCGCTGATTTTTTTTTTGACTGATCTATCGCATGCTCTAGTTCTTGAATCGTGATAGGTGTGTTTAGTGATGCGTTGTATTCTGAATTCATTTCTCCATTTATTTCTATGTATGTTGTTCTTTGGTTATTAGCAATCTTTTCGAAAGCTTCTATGATCTTAGGGTTGTTATCTGATCTGTTTGAGTCCCGGCTTTTATTTGTATCTTGTAATGTTCTATTTTTGAAACCTTTAATAGACTTCCAGATTTGCCCTAATTCCATTGACGGGTTGAGAGAATCGCAGAATTTTCTGAAGTTTGTATTTTTCTTTTTTTTAAATAATTTCGTTGCTTCTTTAACTGCTTTCTCATGAATGAGTAAGTTTTCTTCTGAGCTTGATCTTCTGTAATTTTTGAGGGTGGATCTTCTAAGTTCTATTGCTTGTTCGCATTCCTTATCCCACCATCTACATGGAACCGGTGCTCTCTGTATCTTTCTTTCTCCTTCCTGGTTTAACATCTGAGCTCCTGAATCTTCTAAAGCTATTTTTATATTAGTTATAAAATTTTGATATTCCCTTAAATAATTATGTTTGTTTAGATTGGTGCTTCTTCTGCATGTTTCTATTAAGGCTTCTGAGAAGTCCCCCCAGTTTACCTTTGATAATCCAATCCTGGTTAATGTTAGTTCCTTATGTGAGTTTCCTTTTTCTATTTTGATGCTTAATGGGAAGTGGTCGCTTCCCATGAGGTCTTTTATTGTTTCCCATTTTATCATTAAGCTTATATCTGGAGAAGCCATTGATATGTCAGGGACACTATTTTTCTCCGGTTCATGGTGAAGCCTTGTGGGTTCGTTGTTGTTTAGAATGTTTAGGTTTGTGTCTAATATGATGTCAAAAAGCATTTCACCTCTATGATTCCACAGATCGCTCCCCCAATAATTGTGGTGAGCGTTAAAGTCTCCTGTTATTATAACTTTTTTATGGTTTTCTAATAGCTGAACGAATTCTTTGAAGTCCTTTTTGTCCAGCCTCGTTTGCGGTGGAATGTAAATGTTGAAAAGATTAAATTCCTCGTTTTCGTATTTAAAATTTAGTCCTATCACCTCTATTCCTTCCGGAATGTTGCCGATTAAAATCCTAGAGTAGCTGATATTGTTCTTGAGGATTACTAAGAGACCTCCCCCTTGGCCCGTTTCTCTATCTTGTCTGATTATATTGTGTCCTCTGAATATTGGTTTGTATCTTGATCCTGGTGTTAGTCTTGATTCGGAGATGCATAGTATGTCGCATTCCTTCAGCAAGATTTCAACTTCTGGTACTTTTGAGGTTATCCCGTTGACGTTCCATGATATTATTTCCATTTTTTCTCAATGAGTTTTCTTTTTATCTAGATTTTTATTTTATATATACCGGGATGATTTCTTGATAGTATACAGGTGACAGCGCATGCGCCAAATAATTCATTTTCATTGGACGGTAAAGTCGTCACGCAGTGGTATTTGAGGCCAGCCTGCCTCAGCATACGACGAAACTCGCGCATGCGCAGTCACCTGTATACTATCAAGAAATCATCCCGGTATATATTTTTTTTTTTTTTTTTTTTTTTTTTTTTTTATATTGTATTTTCTTACCCTATGACAATTGTTAATCTAATTTTATATTCTATTTGGTGCTATCACTAGAACTTCTTTCTTCTTGTCCTCTGGGACTATATCAAACTTATGTTGCCTATCATAATTTATTTATTTTTACTCTCTTGTTTACAACTGATTTACTCTTAATCTTTTTTTTTTTTTTTTTTTTTTTTTTTTTATATTAATATTTTATTTTATATTATTATTACCTCGATCGTTCTCCCTACAGCGAATCTCCCTTATCGGGAGAAATCACTGAGGATCCCGATATCATCCGAAGGCCCAACAAACGTTCCCCTATATAATATAGGAGGTTTTGCACAGGCTCCTTAATTTACTTTCCTCTTATTTATTTACCTTTGGGTTGAACGCCTCCCTCTCAGCTGATCCTGGGTTTACGGTATCTTTCCTAATTGAACTACTTGCTCCAATAAAGGCCTTGTATATGTCTGATTCCTCTCCAAATTTGAGCGCTAGTGAGCTACTGAATTTATTCATTATCTCTTGAACCGCTTTTTCCACCTGCTTATTTTTCTCTCCCGATTTTTGTGTGTTCTGACTGGATGTAGCTTGATTTGTCTGATCTCTTTCGTATTCCCCTGCTTCTGCTGACCTTTCTCTTGCTTTATTTAGAGCTACCTCAGACGTTATTGATGTTAAATTTTTGAGAGCATTGTTTGTATGGTAGACGTTTTCGTCCTCTGCCGAGGTTACTATTATCGTATCTTTGATTATTATGTTATAATTTTTCTTGAATTTTTCTCTGATTAAGATCGTTGCCTCTTTTATATTCGAGTCCAATTTGGATCTAAGATCCATTAATTCAACGTTGAAGCAGTATACGATGCATTTTTGGTCTGAGGCTAGATGATTACCTTTGCAGTTAGCACAGGCTATGTCATTTTCGCAATTTTCTTCATTATGATTTTCTCCACATCTGTAGCATCTTTGCTGATGATTGCAGTTTAAACTCAAGTGACCAAATCTCTGGCATTTAAAGCATCTTTTTATTTTTGGATTGAATTTCTCTACTAGCATTAGGGCTTCGTATAGATAAATTGCATCCGGAAGGTTGGTGGTTGAGTATACTTTAATAGTCCCTATTCTTTGGTAGCTGGTGATTGTTTCGCCCTCTTCATCCTCTTCCTCAACTTTCTTTTTCATTAATTCAATTCCTTGGATATGCTCTTTTGACTCTTCATCCAGTCCATCCCAAAAATCTTCTTCATCGAATTCTAATGGATATCTATGGATGATCCCTATTTTATAAATGCTGTTGTTTGGAATAATTGCCTTCCAGTTTGGGTTCAACCTTTCCACACCTAAATCGACAAATATATTTGCCTCTTCCCACGTGAAGAACTGGATTACCGTTTTTTCTGGTCCTGCTTTGGTGACAACTTTTACTTTTATTTCTGCGCTTCTTAATTTCTTGCCTATTACTGCTGGGGGAATATTTCCTAAGTTGTTGTTTTGACCCGGGTCTATCAGATAGACTATAAATGGGGGAGCTGATGTTGCTGTGTATCTGTTTTGGATTTGGGACAAATACGAATTCTTGTCAAAGCCTCTCTCTTTATTATTGAATCCCGACCCTTCCCCCTCTATCGTGACTTCTAAGCCGATGTCTGGTGTTGTTATATGAGAGATATCTATTAACTCCTCTGATTGTTGTTCTATACCCAAGGGACCTGAATCTTGTTCTGGAATTGGAGTATTTTTTTCTGGAATTACTTTTGTAGTTTGTGGAGATTTTTGAGGCTGTAATTTCTCTGCTCTCGGACTTTTATTGGAACCATCTTGCATTTCTTCCACTGATTTCTGATTCTTTGTTGCTAGTTTCAGAGATTTAGGAGTTACTTCCGGACTAAAGCCGTATCTCAATTGGTCAAAGGTGGTAAGGGTACTCTAGTACACTTGCCCAATACATCAGAGATATGTCTATATATATATAGATTAGTGGTGAGGGCAAGTGTACAAGGGTACACACCTTTACACCAAGGGTACCACCTTTGACCAATTGAGATACGGCTTAAGACTAACTGTATTTCTGCTTCTTTTGATACCTGTCTTTTTTGACGCCATGTAACCTATCTAGTCCTAACCTGTTATCCCTCCTGTGCTCTTTCTATCCTGCACTGTGAATTATAACTCTTTTCCCTCTTTGATCTAAATTGATAATGAATACAATTCTATCTAATATTCTTTGTTAGACCCTGGATCCTATCTTCACGGACAATTTGTTAAACATTAGTATTAAATTGATTGTTAGTAAGGAATTACATATACCTATTTTTCTTCTTTCCTTGCTGTCTTCCTGAATCTGAAGATCCTTCTAGTCGTTCTTGCTGCTTTGTATCTTTAGGTAGGGTTATAACTCTGGTTACCCTTGAACTTCCACCATTTTTACTTTGAAACTTGTATTCTTTAATCGATTTATATCTTTGCCATCCTCCAATATTACCAAGACTTGATATATTATTTTGCTCTATTATTAGTCTAATTTTCCAATTTCTGACTTAGTTTTATTCTTGTAGTATGTTTTTACAGTTTATTTTGGTTTATGTCTGACTATTCTAACTTTCTTTGATCCAACACGTCCGTTCGGTCTCGCAGCCGAAACGGAACTCAGGTAACGCGTATTGAACTGCTTCTATGTGTTGAAGTTCTATACAGTCGAACCTCAGGCACTGACAACTCGGGCACTGCTTTACCTCGGGTACTGACAGCGATCTTACCTCAGGCACTGACAGCTTTATAGCTTCTCGCTAGGGCCGTCACTGAATGGTGCGCTTCGTAGGGAGGCCTCAGTCTCGAGGCTACATAACCTCCAATCCAACTTGTCAACCGGCAACTGGCAACTGGCGCGTGTTAATCATTATGCCTCATTACGGGATCGTGCCGTTGTGCTTTAGATATGTATGTAGTGAAGTTGGAAAATATTAGTACATGAAAACGGTTATCATCAAATCTTGGTGAACATTCTTCGGCGAGAAATTATTGTAGTAGGCAGAAAAAAAAACATTAGGCCCCGATTCGCAATAACATGACTACGGCCCTGGCCCAACGACGCTATTGGTTCGCGGGAAAGTTAGGTTATTTTGTCAGTACCCGAGGGAATGTTTCCCGAGCTCTGTCAGTGCCTGAGGTTCGACTGTACTATGAAACGTTCGGCTATTTGGCTATAGGCCGAATACGTTACAATATATAATTATATATCGCATTATATAGAATTATATAGAATTTATACATAATTTAATATAGAATTTATATAGAATTATGTATGAAATTGTGTAAAATTATACAAAATTATCCACGGCCTTGGAAGACTTTTTAATTAGTTGAGGATTTTGATTCGCAAAAAGTCAAGAATGTTTAATCTTATGTAGGTGATAAGGATTTATTTTTTATGAAGAGTCGCGAGTAGAATTTTGAATTTTTTTCGTGGAGTTTTATTATCCTCATTAATTTATAAAAATGATCATAATAAATCATTATTGTATAAAGTCAATTATTATATTATTGTTGAACAAAAAATTGATCCAATTAAATGTGTATTAGCTCTGAATTCGACAGCTTGATCATAGGTTTCGACAAATAGGAAAATATGAAGCTCGTTACAATAAGGTAGTTTGGCGTAGTCGGTAGAGCGTGCGACTAGTGATATAGGAGTATGCGAGCGGACTTGGGTTCGAATCCCGGTGAGGTCGAAAGAATCGGATGACATTTTTCTTAGCTAACTGGTGATGTTCGTTGATCTACATATATATGCGGATGGAGATGGAGCTATGAGAGGTCCGACCTGGTCATTGGTAATTAACCAATTGATGATGGCCAGCTCATCCTCCCGTGTATACATTGGACGCCTGTGAAATAAACATGAATGAATGAGCACCCGTAAATTCGGACAAGAGGATTGTCGTGGCATACAGGTCGTATATTGCGGTTGATTGAATATTTTAGAAATTGTTAGAGAGTATGCTGCATTGATGTAATTTCGGACCAAACCAATAATATATAAAAATGAGTTCTGTCTTCTATCGTTGTGACTACGCAACGTACACTTTTTATCCCACCCTTTTTCTGAATAATTTCTAAAAATCAAATTTAATATCACTGGTTTGGTCCGAAATTACATATCAATGTAACATACTCCCTCTATACAAATACATGCGAAACCGTAACAGGGCGTCCCATTTAACGTGACCACCCCAAATATCTCTGTTGCTTTTACTCACGGTCGTATATACAGGTCCGGAAACTCCGGTGGTGGGGGTGGGTCTCTTATTGAAGCCAGGTGCGCTTCAGAAAGCTACCACTTGAGCGAGGCGCTGCGATCTAGTAGTAGTAGTTTCAAATATGGCGATCATCAAGTGTCAAAATAACCTATTTCCTTTTTTGTATTCTTTCACGTAGCAATCTCCAATTTCGTCGGTTAACAAATGGAATGAAATTTCGTGCAACGAACAGCATCCGAATAATATTTGGTATCATGTGATCATGTAAAAAAAAATTGTAAGAACGCTGTTGTTATTACTACTACTACTCGACCACAGCGCACCAACTTGAGTGGCGAATTTAGGCAACTTTTTTGGCTTCAATAAGAGACCCACCCCCACCACCGGAGTTTCCGGACCTGTATATACGACCGTGGCTGGGTCTACACGCTATGATTATGTTGATATGATTGGCCAATCACTGAATTTCCACAACAGAAGTGACCAGTCAGTTGACAGATTTCTTATCATACCAACATAATCATCGCGTGTAGACCCAGCAATAAACCGTCTATTGTGCCTTCGATTCATCTCATATGTAATCAATTTTGTCAAGTGAGCCCATCGTATAAATTTACATCATTCATAAGTTCGTTTACTGATACAAGTTTTTGGTGCCACTTTCAAAAAATTTATTTCAATGTTTTTATTATTTTTCTATGTAACATACTATCAAATAAACAAATAGTAAAATCAAATAAAAATGAATGAGTTGTTGAGAATAGAAGAAGTCTACGAATATTTTTGTCGATGAATCGGAGAGTGCTATTCCATCGAGGGGTCAGAGTCGGGTTAGAGTCAGTTTAGTCCGTGTACTCTAGCGGTGGAAACGGGCGGGATCAGATAAACTTGTTCCCTTGTTTCCATCGAGGGTCAGAATCGGGTCAGAGTCGGGTTCAGAGTTGGTTTTGCCCGCGCGTTCCCGCGGTGGAAACACTCCGTAAGTAGAGTTTGGGTCGACACGAGATGTTTCCACCGCTAGAGCGCGCGGACAAAACCAACTCTAAAGGATCGTCTACAATGAGGTCCGTAACCGCGTCCGTAGGCCGTCAGGCCGTCAGCGCCACTTTAACATAGGCTGTGTTCCAACTTGTAAGGTTGTACACTTACACTTACACTTACCCTTTGCCTGCGCGCCGAGCGTATGCCTGCGCCAATGGTTGCGCATTTTAGCGAGCTCTGGCGGAGATGTACTTAACTAGGGTTAATTTGAAATTCGGACGATTCAATTCGCTAATGATTCTGTGAAGCAATAATATTGTTGAAGATTCGTTGGATTGGAGGTCTAATGATTGCTCAACGTCAATCAATACCTTTGATGAATAGAAAACACCATTTTTGGTATCATAGCCGTAAAATTCGATTTTACGGCCCGTTTTCAGTCCGTAATAGTACGTTATGTCATCAGGCCAATGAAGTATTTCGCGACGAATTTGAGTTTGTAATCCGAGCCGAAGGCGAGGATGATAATAGAATTCGTCAGAAAATACTTTTAATCATTCTAACCTCAAAATCGCAACTTCGTCGCGCTTTCTCGGCAATCCTGATGAAAAATAATGATCGTTACTTGTACGTAAAGGCTTTTTGACGAACCTCGTTACAACACTCGCCTTCGGCTCGTGCCGTTAACCTCTCGTTTCGTCAAAAAAGCCTTTCCTTACTCGTAATGAAATGTACTATTATGCGCCGTATGGCATATACAATTTTATGTGTCTAGGTCAAAAACCGCGTTTAAACCGAACAAAGCGAGGTTAGAATCACGGTTTTTCGGGCCTAGACACATAAAATGATTTTTCACGGACGTAGGTCCGTAAAATAAACAATTTATAAAATCAGCCATTTTTCGATGATAAATCATTTATCTCGGTTATTTTTCAATAACAAAACTTTTTCCATCAGTTGACAACACTAATAAAAAACATTTTTCCACACGGCGTGCGCAAAGTTCGATTTTGCGCACGCTTCGCGTGCATAAAATTCAACTTAACGCGCGCTGTGTTGAAAAATGAAGTTCGATACACGTGCGAAAGATGATTCTCGACTCGTGTGATTATCACCCTCGCTTCGCTCGGGCGAAAAACTTCACACTCGTCCGAGAATCAACACTTTCGCACTAGTATCGAAAAGTACTATATTTTGAATTCACGTGTATTTTTTCTTCATTTATGCATCTATTCTATCCTCTATTTTTTCTTTTTTTTTTTTTTCTTTATTTATTCTTTCCAATGCGCAACCATTGGCGCAGGCATACGCTCGGCGCGCAGGCAAAGGGTAAGTGTAAGTGTAAGTGTACAACCTTACAAGTTGGAACACAGCCATAGTGAGTCTACAATGAGCCATGAGGTTCATAGTTGTTCATAGTTGTATACGTTGCCGTAAACTGAGCCTGTCTACAATGAAGTTCGTCGTCGTATACTTTATATCCGAGCGAGCCTTTGTCATATAAATGATGTTATTTTTCAACTTCTATTATTCAACTGAAATTGAATTCTTCCACTCTAGTATTCATTGCAAATTAAGTACTTCACCACCATTAATACAAATAATATTTTTGAAAATGCACTTCGTGGACGGGAATGGACTGCCCCACTACTGTGCCTAGTCGCTGTCGGGAAAGTTGAAATTTTTCAACTTTTCATAAAGTTGTAGATTACGCGCGCGTTTGACGACAACCGCATATTGTGGACAGTAGTACGTCAAACCTATTCTCCAACATTCTACGTTCACGACGACGACAACGGACAACCATTGTACCCGCGCCTTAAACCCGACTCTGACCCAATTCTGACTCTCGATGGAAACAAGGGGACACGTTTACCGGATCCCGCTCGTTTCCACCGATTAGGTTCGGGGTGGGAGTTGAGCGTTACCAACTCAGCACGTGATTGCTAGGTTATGGTACCCACATGAACGCGCCGTAAAACATAACAGGCATGGATCCCAGAGCAATTCTCCTAAATAATCAGTCACTGTTTTCCATTATGTTCGTCAATAATAAATTGATGCTTCAAAACTTGCAGATGAATTATTTGCCGCGCAAACAAAGTTGTCGAGTTGGCAGTGCTGAATTCAACCTGAGTCTAATTCCACCCGACCCAGAATTTTAACTGGGTCGAGTTTCGGTCGACCCGAGGTGTTTCCACCGCTTGATCGCGCGGACGAAACCAACTCAAACCCGACTCTGACCCCACGATGGAATAGCACTCGGATATTCGATATTTATTGGACCGATATATCGACTCTCATCCGATTTTTTATTATTTATTCGATATTTTTTTTATCGATATTTTCTTGACTATCGCCCATCCCTAGACGGGTATCTGGTTGAGGGCTCTTCTCTGCTCTGTTTGCTTCCTTGAGACCTTGATCCTCCTATTGCCTCTGGTTCTCCCGGATTCTTCCTTCTTTTCCTTTTGAATTTCTGCCGTCCGATAGTTAGGTCACTTAATGGCTGCTGTTTCTCCTTGCTCTGATAGCCGTTGCGATTAGTTGGTTATCAAAATCCGTTATATCTGTGGAAATCTACCTTCAGGCTGCAGTCCCATGTAGGGCCGGAACGGAAAAACGGAACGGAATTTAGTGACTTTTTCCATGTGTTGCGTGTATGTATACACCTACACATACAACGTTCCGTTCCGTTTTTCCGTTCCGGGCCTACATGGGACGGCAGCCTCACCTCTTCTCTATGATAGAAGACTATGATTCTGTTTGCTATTCCACCTGATACTTTGCTATTATTTATCTCGACTTTCATATCTTTTCGCAATTATTTCTCACTTTTATTTATTTATTTACTTATTTATTTATTTATTTAAAGAAAACAGGCCCAACAGGCGAACCCGAAAAGGGCAACAGCAAATATACACTTTTGCTATTAGATAATATGGACACGTCCGTTCAGAACAACTGCCGAAACGGAACCCGAGTTCTTCCAATTGTTTTAACCAATCATCAGAGTCAGACACATCAGGCACATCAGACATGATTGCTTACAAAATTGTCTATGGATAGGCGCACAATTATAGTATATTGTGTACCAAGGGCGTAAAGTGGGCTTTTTTAGACCGAGTGTGGAGTTTGCAGTACGAGTCAGAGGCGAGATAGCACGAGTCGAAGACGAGTGCGTCTGCGAGCCGAAGACGAGTACACGGAGAAAAATCCCTGGATTCAGGTTACCATACTGCTCTGGTAAAAATTTTACGGTAATGAGTACTAAAGTTTTGGCTATAATTATGAATGTGTACATTTTACAGTACGTGTGTGAAAGTAGAAACTACAAAAAAGTTACGGTAATCCCTACCGATGTCATTATGGCAAATTGTATCGACACTCTAGTGTCGTATACATTTTGCATAGTGGAGTGTACTAGACAAAGAGAAAATTACCACAATTTGTGGAAAATTTTACCTGCTCCGTCGTGAAAAAACTAGAGGGTCGGTTGAATCTACATATCGCTCTAGCCACGTTTATTGTAACCCCCGTTTGGCGGACAAACTGAGAGTTATAAGCTTCACCAGTCAAATATAGTAAGAATCATCATTCAGGCATACTATCCATATACGCACCAGGATTGTGGTAAATATTACCTTAATTACGGTATTCTGAACCGGGGATTTTTCTCCGTGTACTGCAACCACACAAGGTCAAAAAGCCCACTTAGCCCTGGTGCACACCATATTTTTTGTAATAGCACGATTTTCGCATTTTTTCATCATTGTTGATGATTTTTTTGAAAATATTGAAAAACAATTTAGCGGGCGTTTTTAGTTTTTATTTGCCCGCTTATGCTCGAGTAGCGGGCGTTTTCACTTTTTATTTGCCCGCTACTCGAGCATTAGCGGGCAAATAAAAACCTAAAACGCCCGCTGCTCGATTTAGCGGGCAAATAAAAACTGAAAACGCCCGCTCGTCTGAAAACTGCCACTTTAGGCCCGCTTAATGGGTAAAAAAAACGCAAAAATCGTGCATATGTTACAAAAAAGATTTAATTCACGACGTTTAATTATGGGCGTATATTTTATTGTCTTTACTTTTCTCTGCACAGTAGCGCAGAAGTAATGGCGCAGTATTTTTTTTTTTTTTTTTGAACCTATGGCTTATCATAATGGCGCAGTATTATTCCGCGATAAAATACTTATGCCTGGTTTACGCAGTGCCGTAACTTAACTTAATTTTAGGATTGACCAATCAAAAGGCTGCTTTAGCTACGCGCCAGGTGAATCGGGCCTCCTGATTAGTCAATCTTTAAATTAAGGTAAGTTAAGCTGCTGCGTAAACCAGGCATTACTATGTACTCTGGGATTCCCCGAACTATATTCACATACACAGAGAAGTTTGTTCGTAAAATCGGCTAATAGCTGTTTTCATTGGTAGGTAAACTTGGCGCCAATGGATCAACGTGATGCCATTGGTTAGCTTCAACGAATCCAGCCAATGGAGTATCGATTTTTATAAATGAATACTTGTTGTTTACGCATTACGCCCACGCCTTTGTTAAGAGATATCTAGACCAAAATAATACAGATTAAAAATCGGATGCTTGTATTTTTGCTTGCGAGGCTTGTATTTTGTATTTTGCTTGTATTTTTGCTCTATAGCTATAGCTCTGTTCGTCTTAACTACACTTTCTACACTTTTCTTACACTTTTTACTCTCGCCTTTGACTATATAACCCTGGACTGCTAATGCCCCCCACTATTCCCATAAGCCGTATGCGAAGCCCACGAAGTAATAATAAGGAGACCGGACTTCGTTATACAATTTTGCCTATGTTCACTGTACGACAAAGGAAGAGTCCGCTGAAAAGAATACCAAAATTTTCGCGCCGGCGCGTTACGCATTCTAGCGGTGTCTCTTTCTCTCTCACAGAAAGTGCAAGAGAGATAGCTCGGCCGTCATCACAAAATAATAAACAGTGATTTAGTGAGGTTATGGTGTTTTGTTGTTATCACGAAGTAATATAAAAGTATTAGAACCGGCAAGGGTAGCGACATTAACGAGCGTTTTTAACTGGTGAATACAAAATATAAAGAAAAAAGCTAGTATGAAACAGGATCAATTTGCAGTATAATAGTACAAATAACGATCATTATTTTTCATCAGGATTGCCAAGAAATCGCGAAGTTGCGATTTTGAGGTTAGGATGATGAAAACAAACATACGTTATTCAGAGCTCCCTCCGTAAATATATTTAATGTTTGTCATTATGTTGGATGAATAGTTCGATCATAATAATAATAATATTCGTTTAATATTCGTTATACCCTTGCCGGTTTTAATACTTTTATATTACTTCGTGATAACAACAAAACAACAAAACACCATAACCTCACTAAATCACTGTTTATTATTTTGTGATGACGGCCGAGCTATCTCTCTTGCACTTTCTGTGAGAGAGAAAGAGACACCGCTAGAATGCGTAACGCGCCGGCGCGAAAATTTTGGTATTCTTTTCAGCGGACTCCTCCTTTGTCATACAGAAACCGCTGCCCCATTTTGAAACGAGGCCTCGGCTGAGTCCGGTCCACGGTCGTATATACAGGTCCGGAAACTCCGGTGGTGGGGGTGGGTCTCTTATTGAAGCCAGGTGCGCTTCAGAAAGCTACCACTTGAGCGAGGCGCTGCGATCTAGTAGTAGTAGTTTCA
Organism: Tenthredo mesomela; assembly: GCA_943736025.1. Lineage (NCBI taxonomy): Eukaryota > Metazoa > Arthropoda > Insecta > Hymenoptera > Tenthredinidae > Tenthredo > Tenthredo mesomela. Next base: position 41,732,455 of record OX031016.1, read on the forward strand.
AATATGGCGATCATCAAGTGTCAAAATAACCTATTTCCTTTTTTGTATTCTTTCACGTAGCAATCTCCAATTTCGTCGGTTAACAAATGGAATGAAATTTCGTGCAACGAACAGCATCCGAATAATATTTGGTATCATGTGATCATGTAAAAAAAAATTGTAAGAACGCTGTTGTTATTACTACTACTACTCGACCACAGCGCACCAACTTGAGTGGCGAATTTAGGCAACTTTTTTGGCTTCAATAAGAGACCCACCCCCACCACCGGAGTTTCCGGACCTGTATATACGACCGTGGTCCGGTCTCCTTACTATTACTTCGTGGCGAAGCCGATGTTTCCAACATCTACCCCACTCCTTGGACTTCTCGGCAGTCAATTCCGCGGGAAATTCGAATGAGTACTTAGTATTTTGGATGAACACAGGACAAGATAAGAATAGTTTACTAAATAATATCATTGATCAATGCCGGAATAGTAAAAATTTTTAATAAATGAAACATATTATGAGTTACGAAAATCTAGGAAACGTTTACGTAAGTTCTTAATATTATATGCAGGAATATAGGGTAATAAATTGGTTTCAACGTAATTTTTACGAATTGTTTATTGGCCCGTGAAGATAATTTTTTTTTTTTAATTCTCGTGTCTCGGTATTCCGAAATCAGTATCCGGATGAAAATAATAACAGAGCGATATGAAAAGATTTTCACTTCAGAGAAATTTGAGGTTATGAGTGAAGTCACTTGAAGAAAGATACGGGTGATAAAACAATAGCGAAACAATTAAACTCAGTAGTTCTGAACTCGACCGTTGACTGCCTGTAGCGCCACATCCTGACAACACGCCTGAAGTTAGCGTTAGCAGTCCAGGGTAGAGATGTGAAATTACCGGTATTAAGATTTTCGGTAAAATTACCAAAAAAAATACCGTAATTTTACCGTAAATTGACGTCATTTTCTTTCTGCTTTAGCCACGCGCCAGGCGAATCAAGCCTCCTGATTGGTCAATCTTTAAATCAAGTCAACTCACGGTGCTGCGTAAACTAGGAATCAAAGCCGATTATGAATATATTGTGATTTGTGACCTTAGGCTACATTCTCTGATAGAAGATAAGCCAAAACGGCGAAAAAAAAAAAAAAAATTGTGATTTGTGACCAATGTGGTAATTTATTCGCCGTCACGTTACCAGTTTGTGACGGTAAAAATACGGTAATTTACCGGTCACGTTTACCATTTACATCTCTAGTCCAGGGTTATATAGTCAAAGACTCTCGCCCAATAGGAGGTGTGGATTTCTAGTGAAAAGTGTAAAATCTAGTAAATAGTGTAGAAAATTTAGCTAAGACGAACAGAGCTCATAACTTGCATGTGCAGTTTCGCGTTGTCTCAAAACCGTGAGATTTTCACCTAATCCTGCTTATCACAGCTGACAATAGACTTTCTGCCTTCGTACCTTCCCACCCCAGAAATAGCAATTCTCTCACATGACTGTAAAGTCTTGCGAATTTCATTTCACAACATGAGTAATTCAAGGTTTGTAGTACATAATTTAACAAAATAGCAACACGATCTAACATTGTTGATTTAACGTCGTTCCAGTGTCTGCAGTATCCTGGATATTCCTGATGAAATTCTAGTGATGATTATTCTGCATTTTAATGCCAAAGAACGCCTGGCTTTGGCAAATTCTTGCAAAAAATTCAACGATCTTGTGTTTGGTGATAAAGAATTATTAAGGTGAGAGATGCTTGGGTTTTTATACCTCAGTTCAGGGATTGCATACACCTTTGAATTCATTGTCAAGTTCTTTCCTCGTTTTGTTTGTTTCCCTGTTGGTGTGATCTATTCCAAACATTTTCCAACGAAACACAGTGTTTTTCTGCGAATCGACGTATCTCGCACTTTGTACACGATTTCATGAAAACTATTGCACCTACAGGGCTTAGGTTCCACGTACTTGTTCAGCACACATTGCCGCACCGTGTGAACTATGAATATTGAAATCGGTTCAGAAACTTGCGCGATAGGCCCAGAAATGAGATGCCTAAATGCGGTGGTGACAAATAGGGAAAAATCTTCGAAAAATAAATACTTGTCATATTAATATATTGTCAGTTTAATGCGATTGTTATAGTTCACACTTAAGATATACCTGTCTAGAATATTAATGTGGAATTCGGTCTGTTTCGCATGATCGGTGCCGGAATAATCCCGTACGAATCAATTAATTATGGATCCGTTGATGAAAGCTGTAAATTCACACTAGTTGAATGATCTCAATATTTCTATAATCTACCTAATTTCATGTCTTCGGTTTCAGGAATTTGGATTTCAACAGAAGATGGCCGCACACAAAAGAGTCGGACATCAAGCAATATTTCAACGATGAGAATACATACAAGAAAATACTTAGAATTAATATTGAATACTTTGGACTCACACATTCAAGCAGTTCAATCAGCAAGGCGATAAACCTAGTCGAATTGAACATTCTGAGGTCGATGAAATTCAAATCTGTTGAAGAATTGTCTTGTTTTCTTAAACCTCTGGTCCATCTCAAACGATTGTCTTTTAGTTGGCCACACTCATCTCAGCGTGTCCGCTATGATATTCGTAATTGGAAGCAACTTTTGAAAGAACCGTTTAGCAGACTTACGTATTTGTTGTCAGAAATAGACTATTACACAAACAAGTTCCCATTCATTTTACAACTCTGCCAACAGCTCAAGGAGCTGCATTTATTCGTTTTAACATACAAACATACATACATACGCCCATCGCGTCAAGAAGTCATGAAACTAAGCAACCTCAAGTTTGTTCGGCTCAGTGGCAATGCAAATTGGGGGCTGCTGAGGGAAGATATCATGCGTATCGTTCCGAACCATGCTGAATGGACAGACTATACGCTGGTTGGGGCACACTACGGAATTTACCTTGGTATATTATCAAAATGACTAATTCTGGTCCATATATCACATTTTATTACATGGATTACTTGGTTCAATCTCAGCAATTTTAACTTAACTAATGGATATGATAGTATAGTTCAGATTTTCTAATCGTTGATCGCTGACTTGTTAATTACTTTTCAGAAAGAAACGTCGAAATTTGTGCGGAATTAAGTCAACTCAAAGAGATAACACTGCCTCAGAATGTTGAGCTTCTTCGTGGAACTGGCTTGATCTACAAGGGTTGGCATCTGGACTCTGGTCATCTGTTGAGCGAAGTAATTAGAATCACTCACGAAGATGCACCGGAGACATTTTGTTGTTTTTCTGGGCCTCGACATTTTGAAAGCCAACTATGGCAGCTGAAGATCGACGAAGCAAAGGTAAAACTATGAGTGCAAGTAGATAGATTGTCATGAATTAGCAGCAAATCCAGCACCATATATAGTTTTGCTTTTTTTGTATAATCGAATCTGTTTGGAATTGAGAAGTGTTCAACTCAGAAAAACTCAGTCGAGGGATATACATGGAGAATTGATTTTTAAACCGTTCAGTCCTTTTTCTCAACTTCTCTTCTTGAACCTATTGCACAGCAAAGGAGAATCTAAAGCCGCAGATATGCTTTTTCATACTTGTTGTCACCCAAGTGAAGAGTTTTAAAATTTTGATGTTTCAGAAACTGCTGAAGGATCCTGGCTACCAAATTTCTTACTTACGTTTCTGGCACCCCATACATAAAAATTGCGACGCGCATTTGCTCGCATCTGCTTTTCCGGAACTGACCAAGCTTGTTCTATCCAGGATAGGTAAAAGCAATTGTGAGTTCACTCGTTTAATCCACCCATTTGACAAAGTTCTAGATCAGTCGAAGATATGTGTGTTGAAATCTACTCCTGGGAATAATTCTACAATTAAACTTTTCATATTTCAGTCAGGTTAACGCAGGACCAGGCGACACCCCTCTACAGACGCCTAAGAAAAATAGGAAGCCTGGCATCCAAGGAAGATAGCGATGCAAGGAATGCGGACTCTTCATTTAAAATGCTTGTAAAAAATACGCCACGCCTGAAAGTCCTGAAGATCTTTCCGGTATACCGGTAAGATGATCTCGGCTGTAATATATGTAAAATATGTTATCCTCTAGATTCGATCGTTCCAAGTTGACAACAAACTTTATTGACTCGCCATAGGGATACGATCTACGTAGAAGATTGGGACTTGGACGCGTTGTATCTGATTTCGGGTTGGAAGAATCTCACAGTTATCAGCTTGCGTCACATGCCAATAACAGATGGAAGGTTTCTCATCGATATTGGAAAAGAATGTACCCAACTGGAGGAAGTAACGCTGAACGATCTCAATCCCGATGAAAGTAGCAGCTTTGAGAGCGAACTGTTGCAAATGCTACAACACTGTAAAAATTTGAGAAAACTCACAATTGAGGACATGACACTGGAGCTTTTGTCTGAGATGTTTAACATACTTTCAAACTGTCCAAGACTCACAGCTCTTTGTTTAGAGATCTACCTTACCAAAGATTGTGATTCTTTTGAGCTGACGTCATCTGTTGAAAAAATGTTCCGTCAATGTGAAGAGTTGAACAAATTCTTGGTCGATGGTCTACCGGATCAGACCGATAACGAGATTACACTTGCTGTAAAAAGGTAAGAGTCATTTCTTCGATTTATCTCAGGCATTGATTGACGTTGAGCAACCATTAGATGTCCAAATCGACGAATTTTCATTGATACTATTATTTTACAGAATCATCAGTGAATTGAATCGTTCGGGTCTCGTATACGATTCGGATCAACCCGATTCGGATCTCGTATCCGATTCGGATCAATCCGATTTTGATCTCTCATCTGACTCGGATTAAGCAAGGTCCTTGAATGAGTTCTTTTCCCAGCCCCCTGGTGCCCTTTTCTCGTTACGGATGACCACCGATTTATTTTTTAATGACGACAAGAAAAATGACTGGGTCTCCTATCATCGTGAAAATCCCTGCTAAGAAAATGGCGAAGCATTAATCAGCCTCGATCAGCTCTACACCAAGCAGTGTCTTTTCGTTAGCAGAAGATCAAACCGGGTCCAAAAAAAGTTGTCCGAGAAAAAGAACAGATTTGAGAATAGTAAATACTGAATTATAGTGGTGGTTTAACAACGTTACAAAATCTTCGGTAGAGACTTGACTCTGCATATTCGAATGCGGCGAGTGATTTTATATATTGTTGCAAAAGCATTCCTCTTTTTTTTTCAACTACTTTGATGCTACTTTTTCATAATTGATTGTATGAAATGATTTTGATAACTTTTGGGTCGAATAAAAATCATATTTGGAATATAAAACAAGTTGAGATTCATTATTTTCTGTATATATATCTATATTTTTCATGACATCGAGGGGGGTAGTTTCTGCATTTATTTTGCGAGCGTTTATTCATTTATAGCGTTTTTGACTGGTTACTTTGAATTAGCCGCGGCATACACCAAGATTCTTGCACCAACGTTGCCAGCAAAACACAGTGCATGAAAAGGGTGTTAAGCAGTGTAGAGTGCCAAGGTATCGCACTCTGATGTCTGATATAGAAGAGGATAAAAGTGCACTTAGTGCACACTAATGCAGTAAGTCGAATTCGACATACCTATAAGAGATGTGCTCAGTTCAGCACTAGAGACATCGAAAAGTCCTCTAGTTATTAATAAAGAAAGCATATTGAGAGAACCTATTGTCGGCCATCTGAATCCAAACGAGAAAGCTGATGTTTTTGCTTTTCACAAATGGTTGAAGCAAAATTTTGATCTGTTGAAAATTGAGGCACGAAAGACTTCAGGAGGACAACCTCACAGCCCGGGGTATAACGGCGCAAGCCAAAAGCTCAGAGCTGTAATTGGCTTTCGTGCTTTGCTACTGATGCGACTATGGACAAAAAACGTGTCGCAATTCAAGCGATACTTTCATCTCACGTCAAAATTATTCAATCGTTTGTTTCCCAATAAGCAGGACTTGATGTTCTATTAGTTGCCTCTGAGCCAAAATTCTTTCAAGATGTTGCGCATCTATACCCTAACGCGGACGAAAAAAAGTTACTTTCAACGATTGGCATTCATAACGGAGATAAGGAATTATCAAAACGACTGGACAAATTTTTGAGCACCTATACTCTGTTAGACAAACCTCAGTACTCTTGGAAATGGGCAAGAATTCTGTCTAACGTTTACTTCAGTGATATGAATATCAAACAGAATCACTTTCTGTGCTGTAAGTTCGCAGCGCTTCTTGTCGATAAGAATCCTGATATATTTCAGCATGAAGATCAGAAAACTAAAAAATGGAATGTTGATTTTGCTATTGAATGGGCTAAATCTGCTAAGTCAGAACTAAAAGCGCTGAACGAACTTTCAGATCAGAACGAGTGAATTGATGAAAATCATAGAGATGAAGAGCTTAATCTATGCTCTTATATTGAAGTTTGATTATTTTACTTGCATTCATTTATACATTAGTTTGTGTTCAAATTGTATTATTATTGAGTGTTATTTACGGGAGAATAAATGAATCATTTTTTATTTAATTTTACAGTTCAATATTATTCTTATATTATTATTGGGTTTATTGTTTTGATTGTTGAATTAGAATTAGATTTCAATTTAAAATGTGTGTGAATTTCATTATGGGCTCGGATTTGGTTATTATGAATTTTTTTATAATGAAGCAAATAATTGAATAAAAACTATTTTTACCTGTTTACATCACGGCTCAGCAAATGACAGAACTCTTCAGAGTGAAGTGTAATCCAGAATTCATTCAACTGTTCCCATTAGCGAAGCATTTTTCAATAAATGGCGTCAGCTCACGAGAATCACACCTACTGGTATACTAATCTTTAAACGAAGAGCTGCGAGTTTTGAACAGTTCGAAAGTAAGTCAAACGTCCCAGCGCCATGCCCTCGATGGAAAGTTTTCTCAAATTTTTACAGTGCTGTAGCATTTGGAACAGTTCGCTCTCGTGACTGGAAGTTCTAAAGGAACTGAGATAGTGCAGCGTAACTTCCTCCAATTTTTCACATTCTCTTCCAATATCGATCAGAAACTTTCCATCTCTTAATGGTATCTCAATCAAGCGGATAACTGTGAGATACTTATGCGGTTTAGAACAAGCGTGGTCAGATTCGGAAAAGCAGATGCGACCAAGTGCACGTCGCAATTTTTCTCTATAGCGTGTGAGAAATCTAAGGAAGATATATCTGATATAAGAAAGCTTATCTCTTGCTTTGGATTCACCTTTGCCATGCGACAACTTTGAAAAGCGAAGTTGAGAAAAATTACTACTGGAATTTGTAATTTCACCTTTGCCTCTTCGATCTTCAGCAGACATGGATACTTATAATACACCTGTGGGGACCAAGACACGCAACAAAAATTCTTCGGTGGATCTTGGTGGGTGATTCTGATTACTTCGCTCAACAGATATTCGGGGACCAGGTTTTGAGAGTATCATTCAAAGTCGATGACTTCAATGAATGAACTAAAAGAGAGAGATTAGCTACTTGTTTGGAATGTCATCAAACTTCGATTAAGCTAATAAATAAATTAATAAAATAATAAATGTAACACAAATAACTAACACAGAGTTGTTTTATATATAAAATATAATTTTTATTTCATCCAAAGATATCAAAAATAAATTACGATTCATTATACTATAGTGTTTTCCTGATTAATCTTACAAAATCAGCTGAAAAAAAAAGAACGAAAAACCATTCAACAATCTCTTATAAACTAATGACCAATTCAATCGAATACTTAAGGTATTGGGAAGACTTTAAATATCGTTATGTCGACTAGTTTCAAATATATGTATGCGTTCACCTGCGTAAGAAATAGTTTGAAAACTGAGTAGGGCAACTATCGATTATAATAGACCGATTTCAAGTATAAAATATTATCTAGAGCGGCAAGCCTTGGTGCTCTTTGGAATCATTTGTCAGTTATTCTTATTACTCTATCATGGATTACAGGTATAATACGAAAGGATGATCATCCAGGGGGCTGGCGAATAGTGAGTCGGATGGATCTGCGTGGACAGGACTTGACGCGGATAGTACAGGGCCATGAAATTCAAAATCGGGTCGATTCAATCCGGACACGACTCTGTGAAATAAGAATATGGATAATAATTCATTGTTTTGGATGGCATAGCTTGTTTAAAGATCGGTTTTAGAGAAGATTATCACCTCTGTAAACCAGGCTCAAGCTCTTTCGCAACACAATTCAAAACCGACTCAACCATAAAGACTAATTTAGTCAACCGTGGACATCGGTGAAGCATCCGTTCAATGGACGATACCAATTTAACAGAATTACAGCTTTTGGTCCTAGTTATCAAACGAACGTGTCTGAGTTCGGAATTGTTTGAAAGTGTGTCGAATATCTTTGACATGTTTCTCACGTTGATCTGACAAATCAAAAACTTTCTCAAATTTTTACAGTGCTGTAGCATCTGCAACAGTTGGCTGTCCCAGCTGTAAGACCGTTTGAGACTGAGATTGCGCAGCGTTACTTCCTCCAGTTTTTTACATTCTTTTCCAATATCGATCAAGAACTTTCCATCTGTTATTGGTATGTCATACAAGCGGATAACTGTGAGATTTTTCCAACCCGAAATTAGATACAATACGTCTAAGTCCCAATCTTTCTTTTCGTTCCTCCTGTGGTGAGTCAATAAAGTTTATTGTCAACTTGGAATGTTCGAATCTATGGGATAACATAATTTACATATATTACAGCCGAGAACATTTTACCTCATATGCGGAGAGATCTCCAGGACTTTTAGGCGTGGCGTATTTTCTACAAGCATTTTGAATGAAGAGTCCGCATTCTTTGCATCGCTATGTTCCTCGGATGCCAGGCTTTCCTTTTTCCTCAAGCGTCTCTGGAGGGGTCCGGTATTCTCTGGCACTGACATTGTTGAATTATTAAAAAATTTCATAAGAGAACTTTCATCAGGTGTAAATTTTAATACACGAATGTGTTGGACTAATCTAGAACTTTGTCAAGTGGGTGAATGAAGTGGGTGAATGAAACGGATGAACTCACAATTTCTATTACTTATCTGGGATAGAACCAGCTCAGTCAGATTCGGAAAAGCAGATGCGAGCAAGTGCACGTCGCAATTTTTTTCTAGAACGTTCAACGATTTTAAATAAGATATCTGGTATCCAGGATTCTTCAGCAGTTCCTGAAACATTGAGTGATTCAAATTCATCGATTTGATGACGACAAGTATGAAAAAGTTCATCTCCTGCTTTGGATTATTTTTTTGATGTAACAGTTTCGAAAAAAGAAGTTCAGAATAAGCACTGAACGATTTAGAAATCAATTTCCTACGTATCCCTCGACTGAGGTAACTGCATTTAGTTTTTCTGAGATAAATGCGTCTCAATTTGAAAATAGCGAAACTACACAGGGCTGGATTTGCTGAAAATTTGTGTCAATCTATCTATTCCCACTTGTAATTTCACCTTTGCCTCGTCGATCTTCAGCACACATGGTTGTCTACAGATGGATCCAGCCGAAGACAAACAACAAAATTTCTCCGGTGCATCTTCGTGAGTGATTCTAATCACTTTGCTCAACAGATGTTCAAAGACCAGAGGCCAACCCTTGTCAATCAAGCCGGTTCTACGGTGATATTCAACATAATTAGGTGGTGACATCTCTTTTACTTGACTTAATTGCGCACAAACTTCTACGTTCCTTTCTGGAAAGTATTCAACAAGTCAGCGATCGACGATTAGAAAATCTGAACTATCATATCCATTAATTGAGTCAAGATTCCTAATATTAAACCAAGTTATCCTACGAGATTCATTATGTGATAAAATGTGATACATGGACCAGAATTAGTCATTTTGATAATATACCAAGATAAATTTCGACGGGTTCCTCAATAAGCCAACAGTCTGTCCATTCAGCAGGGTCCGGAACGATATACATGATATCCCCCCTTACCATATTTATATTTACACTGCCAATGAGCCGAACACACTTGAGGTTGCTTAGTTTTATGAGTTTTCGATGCAATAGGCTTTCGAAATGAAGTTCGCGTTTTGAAATCATTAAACACAGCTCCTCGAGCTGTTGGCAGAGCTGTAAAATGAGTAGAAAGTCATTTGAGTACCATTCCATTTCCAACGACAAATACGTGAGTCTGCTCAAAGGTTCTGCCAAAAGTCGCTTCCAATTGGGATTATCATAGCTTGCTTGCTTAGATGAACTCGGCCAATTGACAGACAATCGTTTGAGATTAACCAGAGGTTTCAGAAAACGAGACAATTTTTCAACAGATTTGAATTGCAATCCATTCAGAATGTTTAATTCGACTAGGTTTATCGCCTTGCCAATTAAACTGTTGAAACCGCTGATTACCGCCACTTTTTCAGCATTTATCCCAAGTATTTTCTCGTATGTGTTTTCATCGTTGAAATATTGCTGGATGTCTGACTCTTTTGTGAGGTACCCTGTCCTGGTGAAATCCAAATTCCTGAAACAAAACCAGAAAATAGCTTGACAACGAATTCCAAGGTGTATGTAAGCCCTGGACTGTAGTATAAAACCCAAGTGTCTCTTGCCTCAATAATTTTGCATCGCCAAACACAAGATCGCTGAATCTCTGGCAAGAATTCCCCAGAGCCACGCGTTCTCTGGCATCAAAATGCAGAATAAGCATCACTAAAATTTCATCAGGCATATCCAGAATACGGCAGATGCTGAAAGAACGTTGAATGAACAGTTTTAGATCGTGTTGCTGTTCGGTCAAATTACTACAGACCTTGAATTGCTCATGATGTTGAATGAAATTCATACGAGGTTGAGCAACTTGTGTACCAAATCCACGTGGTATCGCGGATTTTTTGAAGGCCGGTTAGTAAATACAGTCGAACCTCAGGCACTGACAACTCGGGCACTGCTTTACCTCGGGTACTGACAGCGATCTTACCTCAGGCACTGACAGCTTTATAGCTTCTCGCTAGGGCCGTCACTGAATGGTGCGCTTCGTAGGGAGGCCTCAGTCTCGAGGCTACATAACCTCCAATCCAACTTGTCAACCGGCAACTGGCAACTGGCGCGTGTTAATCATTATGCCTCATTACGGGATCGTGCCGTTGTGCTTTAGATATGTATGTAGTGAAGTTGGAAAATATTAGTACATGAAAACGGTTATCATCAAATCTTGGTGAACATTCTTCGGCGAGAAATTATTGTAGTAGGCAGAAAAAAAAACATTAGGCCCCGATTCGCAATAACATGACTACGGCCCTGGCCCAACGACGCTATTGGTTCGCGGGAAAGTTAGGTTATTTTGTCAGTACCCGAGGGAATGTTTCCCGAGCTCTGTCAGTGCCTGAGGTTCGACTGTAGTAACTGTCAGGGAGAGAATTGGGTTGGATTGGGTAAAAATTGCAATGATCTCGATGATACGAAGCCGTAGCGCATGCGCATCGCTACGCTTTTAGTCATGTCGGCGCCGATGCATTTGAATGCGTTTCGGAACGCCGCTACAGCTACACACACACGTTGGGCGCATGGCGCATCCCACGCCCGGCTTTTCCCGGCTTTCGTAATTTTTGGTACTTAATTTTGTGTGGATCGAAAAGTGGCTGTCAATGTCAAGCCATAACCGAGTGCAATCTGCGTGCTCTGAAAACCGTGAGCTTTTTACCTAATCAGGCCTAATCCTGTTAATCACAGCTGATGATAGACTTTCTGCTTTCGTCCCTTCTGAGCCTAGAAATAGCAATTATCGAACTACTAACGATTACAAACAAGTCGTCGAAAAAGCCGCGATACAACGTGGATTTCATTCCACAACATGAGTAATCCAAGGTTTGTAGTGATTTAACGAAATAACATGATCAAACATTGTTGATTCCACGTCGTTTCAGTGTCTGCAGTATTCTGGATATGCCTGACGAAATTTTAGTCATGATTATTCTGCATTTTAATGCCAGAGAACGCCTGGCTTTGGGAAATTCTTGCCAGAGATTCAACGATCTTGTGTTTGGTGATAAAGAATTATTGAGGTGAGAGATGCTTGAGCTTTATACTTTAACTCAGGGCTTACATACAACTTCGAATTAGTCTTTTTTTTTATAGTGTAATTTGTTTATTTGTTGGTGTGGATCTTTTCCAAACATTTTCGAACGTAGCACAGTGTTTTTCTGCAAATCAACAACTCTCATACTTTGTACAAGATTTCACGGCAACCATTACACCTACATGGTATAGCTTCCACGTACTTATTCAGCACACATTTTCGCACTGTGTGAACTATGGATATTGAAATCGGTTGAGAAACTTGTGCGATAGACGAGAAAAAAAAAAATAGTGACTCAAATCCAAGTGACTCTATGTCTTCGTGAATCTCATGTCTCTGCGATTTCAGGAATTTGGATTTTTCCGGAAAACAGGAGTTCACAAAAGAGTCTGACATCCAGCAATATTTCAACGATCAAAACACGTACAAGAAAATATTTAGGATAAATACCAACCGGGTGAAGGTGGTCAGAAATTTAAAGAGTTCAATCGGCAAGGCGATAAACCTAGTCGAATTGATCATTGTGGGTGGATTGGAATTCAAATCTGTTGAAGAATTGTCCCGTTTTCTAAAACCTCTGGTTCATCTCAAACGATTGTCTGTCAACTGGCCAAATCCATGTGAGGGAGCAAGCTATGCTAATCCTAAATGGCACAAAGTTTTGAAAAAACCGTTAGGCAGACTCACGTATTTGTCGTTGGAAATAGAAAAGTATTCAGACGACTTCCTACTCATTTTACAACTTTGTATACAGCTCAAAGAGCTGCATATGTCCATTTTAAGTTACAAATACGGTATCGAAATCCCAATGCCCCAAGAATACGTGAAATTAAGCAACCTCAAGTCTGTTCGGGCCCATGATAAAGATGCCATGATAGAGCCGCTAAGGGATGTTTTAATGTCTATCGTTCCTGACCCTGATGAATGGACAGACTTTTACATTGTTGATTTAGAACGCGAAATCTACCTTGGTATATTTTTGCAATTAATAATTCTAGACTGGATTATATTTTAATCACGTAATTAGTCTTGATTTTCTAATAGCTGATCGCCGACTTGTTGATTACTTTTCAGAAAAAAACGTTGAAGTTTGTGCAGAATTAGGGCAAGTCAAAGTGATGCCACTGCCTCAATATATCGCGGCTTCCCGTGATCCCGGCTTAATCGACACGAGTTGGTCTCTGGTCCCCGAACATCTCTTGAGCCAAGTGATCAGAGTCACCCACGAAAATGTGCCAGAAAAATTTTGTTGCTGTTCTTCGTCCACATGCGAGTATGAGTGTCCATGTCTGCTGAAGATTGACGATGCGAAGGTAAAATTATATGTGCGAGTAGATAGATTGTCATGAATTTCCAGCAAATCCAGCACCGTATAGTTTCGCAATATTGCATAATCGAATCTGTTTGAAATTGAGACAAGAGATACATAGAAAATTGATTTCTGAACCGTTCATTGCTTTGTCTCAACTCCACTTTTCGAACGATAAGCTTTTTTGTACATACTAGATCTCACCTAATTTTTGAAGCTAGATATTTTTATGTTGCAGAAACTGTTGAAGGATCCTCGACATCAGATTACTGATTTACGTATCTCACACGTGATAGAAAAGACGTGCGATGCGCACTTGCTTGCATCTGCTTTTCCGAATCTGACCAAGCTTGTTCTATCCGGGATGAGTAACAGGAATTGTTAGTTCATTCGTTTAATCCGCCCACTTGACAAAGTTTAAGATTATTCGAATATTCGTGTGTTAAAATCTACTCCTGATAATAATTCTCCAATGAAACTTTTCATATTTCAGCAATGTTAGTGCCGGAGAAGACCAAACCCCTCCACAGATGCCTGAGAAGGCAAGGAAGCCTAGAATCCAAAGAAGATAGCGATGCAACTAATACAGACTCTTCGTTCAAAATACTTGTAGAAAATACGCCACACCTAAAAGTCCTGAAGATCCCTGCGGAAGAGTCGTAAGATGATCTCGGCTGTAATATATGTAAAAAATGTTATCCTCTAGATTCGATCGTTCCAAGTTGACAACAAACTTTATTGACTCGCCACAGGGAGACGATCGACGTGGAAGATTGGGACTTGGACGCATTGTATCTGATTTCGGGGTGGAAGAATCTCACAGTTATCCGCTTGTTTTCGATACCAATAACAGATGGAAAGTTTCTGATCGAAATTGGAAGAAAATGTGAAAAGCTGGAGAAAGTAACGCTGCGGCATCTCGGTCCCACAAAATATTGCAATTACGAGAGCGAACTGGTGCAAATGCTACAGCACTGTAAAAATTTGCGAAAACTTAAAATTCAGCAGTCGAGGCTGGAGCATTTGTCTGAAATGTTTGATGTACTTTCAAACTGTCCAAGACTCAGAGCTCTTTGTTTACAGACTTGTACCAAAAGGTGTGATTCTCTTGAGCTGACGTCATCTGTTGAAAAAATGTTGCATCAATGTGAAGAGTTGAACAAATTCTCGATCGATATTCAACCGGGCCAGACCTGTAACAAGCTCAGACTTGCTGTGAAAAGGTAAAAGTCATTTTTTCGATTTATCAAAGGCATTGATTGACGTTGAGCAACCATTAGATGTCCAAATTGACGGATCTTCTTCGATATTATTATTTTACAGAATCATCAGCAAATTGAATCGTTCCGGTTTCCAATTCGAATCGAATTAAGGAAGGGCTTTCAATGTGTTTTTTTCCCAGCCCTCTGGATGCCCTTTCCCCGTTACGGATGACCACCGACTTATTTTTTAACGACGACTAGTAAAATGACCTGGTTTCCTATCGTCGTGAAAAGCCCTGCTAAAAAAATGGCAAAGCATGAATCAACCTCGATGAGCTCTACACCAAGCAGTGTCTTTCCGTCAGCAGAAAATCAAACCAAGTCCCAAAAAGTTTTAGGAGCAAAGGAAGAGATTTGAAAACAGTAAATACTGAATAGTGATGGTTCAGCGACGTTATAGAATCTTCCATCGAGACTTTAATCTACATATTTCAATGCAGCGTGTGATTTTATATAATATTGCAAAAGCATTTCTTTCTTTTGTCAACTACTTTGATGCGGCTTTTTCATAATTGATTGTATGAAACGATTTTGATAACTTTTAGGTCGAATAAAAATCATATTTTGAATATAAAACTAGTTGAGATTCATTATTTTCTATACCTTACATCTATGTTTTTCGGGACATTGAGGGGAGAAGGTTTTGTAGTTATTTTTTGAGCGTTTATTCGTTTAGTTTTGCAAATAATCATGCGAAAGTAAAAACCAAAATTTATAATAATCTCACGATGATGGTGAAGCATAATATAGGTATAGGTATAGTAGAGTCTATTTTATACTAGCTGATTGATTTTGAAAGGTAAAACAATTTTTCAACATTTCGAATCTTCCCGCGCTTGGAGACGCTCCATACTCGTTCATCAATTTACGGAAGTCGGGCTGGGACTTCCCTTGACTGTGTGTGTATCGGCGTTCCGAAAGGCATCGGCGTGACATCACTCCTTGGCGTATACGTTAAGCCGCTTTTTCAGCCCTTTTCATGTGAACGAAGCTTTAGCATAGGGATGGGCTTGGGCGATGTTCAACAGGTTCAACATAAATCAATCTGCGTGGTCTGAACTCTGAAAAAACGTGAGATTTTTTACCTGATCAGGCTTAATCCTGTTTATATTGCCGATATCCACTCGGAGGTAAGAAGAAGAAGTTAATCCTGTTTATCACAGCTGACAATAGACTTTCTGATTTCGTCCCTTACTAACCTAGAAATAGCGATTCTCTCACTGACTGTTACAAGCCAGCCGTCAAAGAAGCCGCGATACCACCATTATTTCATTCCACAACATGAGCAATTCAAGGTTTGTAGCAATTTTTTTGACTCGACTTGATTGACTGAGACTTTTCTTTAAAAATGATCTAACATTGTTGATTCAATGTTCTTTCAGCGTTTGCAGTATCCTGGATCTTCCTGTTGGAATTTTAGTAAAGATTATTCTGAATCTTGATCCCATAGAACGCCTGCCCTTGGGAAATTCTTGCCAGACATTCAATGATCTTGTGTTTGGCAACGAAGAATTGTTGAGGTTAGAAATGCTTGGGTTTTCTACTTTGGTTCTAGCTTTAAGCCCCAAAGCTCATTGGATTTCAGTTTATCTAGAATACGTCTTCAAAGTGACTCTCTGTATTCTTGAATCTACAATCTCGTATCCCTGTGATTTCAGGAATTTGGATTTCACCGGAGAACGACGACTTACAAAAGCGTCGGACATCCAGCAATATTTCAACAATGAAGACACATGCAAGAAAATACTTGCAATAAATACTAAAGACGTGCGGGCAGTCATCAGTTTAAGGAGTTCAATCGGCCAGGCGATAAACCTAGTAGAATTGAACATTCTGGGTGTATTGGAGTTCAAATCCGTTGAAGAATTGTCTTGTTTTTTAAAACCTCTGGTTCATCTCAAACGATTGTCCGTCAATTGGCCAAGTCCTTCTAAACGAACAGGCTATGCTAATCCCGAATGGAACCAAGTTTTGAAAGAACCGTTAAGCAGACTCACTTATTTGTCTATAGAAATGGAACGGTTTACAAACAAGTTTCTACTCATTTTACAACTCTGCCAACAGCTCGAGGAACTGCATTTGTTCATTTCAAAAGATAAACCTCATTACGGAAACCCATTGCGTGAAAAACTCATGAAATTGAGCAATCTCAAATTTGTTTGGCTCATTGGCAGTGCAGATGCAGGTCTGCTAAGGAGCTGTATCATGTGTATTGTTCCGGACCCTGCTGAATGGACAGACTTTCACCCGAGTCAACCACGTGGCGAACTTTACCTTGGTATATTATCGATATTATGAATTCTCGTCCATATATCACCCTTTATCACATAATCAATCTTGCAGAAAATAACTTGGTTCAATATCAGGAATCTCAACTTAAATAATCGATACGGTAGTTCAGATTATCTAATTGTAGATCGCCAACTTATTGATTACTTTCCAGAAAAGAACGTAGAAGTTTGTGCGAAATTAAATCGAGTCAAAGAGATGCCACCGCCTCGAAATGTTCGATATTATCGTGAGACCGGCTTCTTCGACAAGGATTGGCCTCTGGTCCCCGTACATCTAGTGAGCGAAGCGATTAGAGTCATTCATGTAGATGCACCGAAGAAATTCTGTTGTTTGTCTTCGTCTGGATTCCTGGAATTCCTTTCTTACCAGCCATGTGTTCTGAAGATCAACGAGATAAAGGTGAAATTATAAGGGCGAGAAGATGAATTCTCACGAATTTCCTGCAAATTCAGCCCCGTATAGTTTTGCCATTTGGTACAATTGAATCTGTTTGAAATTGAAACCCGTATAACTCGTAAAACCTGAATCCAGTTACCTCTCAGTCAAGAGAAGATTGATTTCTGAACTGTTCAGTGCTTTTTCTTAACTTTTCTATTCAAACCTGAGATGAGCTTCTTCACACTCGTTCTCAACCAATTTGTGAATTTGGGTATTTTTATGTTTCAGAAACTGCTGAAGGATCCTTCATATCAGATTTCTTACTTGAATTTCTCGCACTCCATAGAGAAAAATTGCGACGCGCACCTGCTCGCATCTGCCTTTCCAAATCTGACAGAGCTTGTTCTATCCGGGATGAGTATCAGAAATTGTGAGTTCATTCGTTCAATCCGCCTACTTGACTAAGTTCTAGATTAGTTGAACACATTCGTGTATTCATATGTACTCCTGATGATAATTGTTGAATGAAATTTTGAAATATTCCAGCAATCACAGTGCCAGAGGAGACCAAACCCCTCTACAGACGCCTGAAGAAAAAAGGATGCCTGGCATCCGAGGAGGAACATAGCAATGCAAATAATACGGACTCTTCGTTCAAAATTCTCGTAGAAAATACGCCGCGCCTGAAAGTCCTGGAGATCTCTGCAAAATACTGGTAAGGATGATCTCAGCTGTAATATATGTAAAATATGTTGGCCCATAAATTCGTTCATTCCAATTTGATGAGAAACTTCATTGACTCGCCACAGGGAGGAGGATGCGGAGTGTTGGGACTTGGAAGCGTTGCATCTGATTTCGGGTTGGAAGAATCTCACAGTTATCCGCTTGAGTGACATACCAATAACAGATGGAAAGTTCCTCATAGATATTGGAAAAGAGTGTCAAAAACTGGAGGAAGTAACACTGCGCTCTCTCAGTCCCACTAAAGGGAAGAGCTACGAGAGCGAACTGTTGCAAATGCTACAGCACTGTAAAAATTTGAGAAAACTCACAATCCAGCACACGATCGTGGAGCATTTGGCTCGGATGCTTAACACACTTTCGAACTGTTCAAAACTCCGGGATCTTCGTTTACCGATTGTTAACGGAGAGTGTGATCCTCTTGAGGTGGAGTCATCTATTGAAGAAATGCTTCGCCAATGTCAAGACTTGAAACGATTCTCGATTGAACTTTACTATCGCGGGTACTGTAGCAGGCTGAGGCGTGATATAAACAGGTGAAAATTGTTCTTCTGATTCATCACAGGCATTGATTGACGCTAAGCAACCACTAGACGTCATTTATCAATATTATTATTTTACAGAATCATGAGCAAATTGAATCGTCCGGATTTCCAATTCCATTCAACTCAGCCGTTCTAAATTCAGAGAGGTCCTCCAATGTGTTCTTCGCAAGCCCTTTGATGCCCTTTCCCTGTTACGGATGACCAACGATTTGCGTCTCCTTCTATATTGTAATTGAACGAGAGCTAAGATTGGTTAAGCACCTAGTCTGGTAATTTAAGTTGTGTTCCTGACCGCCGTGATCCCAAAGAATAACTGACGAATTGTAAATAATTCAGAGTGCACCTTGCATCTTGAGAAGAGTACGACACATTATACAACATTTTCTTCGAGTTCAACCATGATCATTATTATTTGAGAAGGAGCTCAATCAATCGAATGATGATCATTCATTCATTCATTTATTAGAATCATGATCATTATTGATGAATAATCTGGACTGCGACGGATCACGTATTAAGATAAAACCGAGTCCAAAAAAGATGTATGAGACAAGGAAGAAATTTGGAAATAGTAAATACGGAATAGTGACTGCTTAGCGACGCTAAAAAAATCTTCGGTAAAGACTTTTATTTACATATATTGTTCCATAAGCATTTCTTTTTTTTTTTTCTTTCTTTTTTCGACTATTTTGATGCAACTTTTTTATAATCGGATCTCGGGGTACTCTTTGATGAGCGTCTGACCTTTGAACCTCACATTCAAATCATTAGGAATAAGGCGCTTAAGAAACTTTACTTCATTTCCAGAGTTACTTCGGACTTCAAACAACCTAGCTCTTTTAAGCTGCTTTATTTCTCGCTTGTTCGACCTTTAATGACTTATGCATCCATTATCTGGGCTCCTTACTACGATTCTCACTCCCACTTACTGGATGGGGTTCAACATAAGTTCCTTAGACAGTTAGCTTTTCAGATGGGGAGACCTGTCTTTTTCAGACCATGATTACAATGACATTACTACAGCAGCTGGTGTGTGCTCGCTTAGTTCGTATCGCAATTATACAGACGCTATTTTTATCTATAAGGTCTTTAATAACCTTGTCGACTGCTCCGAAATTGTTGGTAGTTTCTCGATCCACGTTCAGGGACGTGTACTCAGAGACAACTACCAGCAATTCTGGATTCCTGTTTGTCCTGGGGAACTGCGAGACAGATCAGTTTCTGGGAGACTCGGACAACTCTGCAATAATAATGCGCAGTGGATGGACTTGTACGGATGCCCAATCTCTAGATTCAAAGCGGCCTGTAGGGGCCAATTATTAGCTTATGTCTAGTCCTCTTACGAATGCTATTTGGTAGTGGGCTTTATTCACTATTTCTCTTATTTTTGCTATCTGTATACCTTGTTATGCTTTGCTACGCTGTTTCCTTTTTCTTTTTTTCTTGTTCTCTTTTACATTTCTGCTATGTTTTCTGTGTACCTTATTATGCTAATCTATGCTGTAATTCATCTTTTTCTTTTATATTACTTTTATGCGTGTTAAAAATTGCATGGTTGTGCGTATGCCTCGCCTGTAAATTCTGTATTTTCTATGTAGAAGGGCAACCCGTCAATAAGTAAATAAATAAATAAATAAATAAATAATTGATTGTATAAAATAATTTTGAAGATTTTTTGATCGAATAAAAATCATATTTTGAATATATACCTATAAAACAAGTTGAGATACATTATTTTCTACCTGTCTATGTTTTTTTGGGACATCGAGGGAAAAATGTTTTGTATTTATTTTTCGAGCGTTTGGTCGTTCAGTTTTACAAGAGGTAATCATCCAAAAGTAAAGGTAAGATTTATTCACGATCATTATTTCATAATATGAAACAGACATAAATAATCCAATAACTAAACTTGATCGTTCTGTGATGACAAACCCTCAATATTAATTTCATCCGAGATGAGGGTTCCTATCATACCTTGCCAATGACTCAGCAAAACACGGTTCAGACGATACCAGTTCAACGGGCGATGCCAATTCAACAGAATCATTAGTTTCGGTCGTTGTTATAAAACGAACGTGTCTGAATTCCGAATTGTTCGAAAGTGTGTCGAATATCTCAGACATGTTCTTTACGTTGTTCTGACAAATCGAAAACTCTCTCAAATTTTTACAGCTCCTAAGCATTTGCAACAGTTCGCTCTCCAAGCTACAATTTTTATTGAGACCGAGATCGCGCAGCATTACTTTCTCCAGTTGTTTACATTCTCTTCCAATATCGATTAGAACCTTTGCATCTACTATCGTATGTATGTATGTCATACAAGCGGATAACTTTGAGTTTCTTCCAATCCGAAATCAGACTCAATGCGTCCAAGTCCCAATCTTTCACTTGGGGCTTCCTGTGGCAAATCAATGAAGTTTTGTGTCAACTTGGAACGATCGAATCTGTTAGATATTAACATATTTTACAAATATCACAGCTGATATCATCTTATACTTCTGATCAGGAGAGATCTCCAGAACTTCAGCGTGTGGCGTATTTTCTATGAGCATTTCAAATAAAGTGTCCGTATCTCTTGCATCGTCATCTTCTTCAGGTACCAGGCTTCCTTTTCTCCTCAGGCGTTTGTGGCGGGTTTTGATCTTCTCTGGCACTGAAATTGTGGAAATATTGAAAATTTTATTTGAAAATCATTATCAGGAGTAGATTTCAACATACGAATGTGTTTGACCAATCTAGAACTTTGTCAAGTAGGTCTGTTAAATGAATTAACTCACAATATCTGTTACTTATCTGGAATAAAATAAGCGTGGTCACATTAGGAAATGCAGATACGAGCAAGTGCGCGTCGCAGTTTTTCTCTATGGCGTGTGAGAAACTTGGTATCCAGGATCCTTCAGTAGTTTCTGAAATATTGAAAATCTAAAATAAATAGGTCCGAAAAGAGAAGTTGAAGAAAAGCGATGAACGGTATAGAAATAAATCTTCTATGTATCCTTTGACTGAGGTAAACTGAATTCAGTTTTTCTGAGTTAAACGCGTTTCAATTCCAGACAGATTCGATTATACAAAATAGCGAAACTACACGCGCCGAATGAGCCAATCTTCCAATAGATTCAAATTCAAATCAATTCAGAACGTTCAATTCGACTAGGTTTGTCGCCCTGGCGATTGAAATGCTTAATAAATTGTTGTCCAAGCGCATGTTTTCAATATTTATCCTAAGTATTTTCTTGATTGTGTTTTCATCGTAGAAATATCTCTGGTTATCCGACTCTTCCGAGCGCCACCATTCGTCAGTAAAATCCAAATTCCTGAAATGACAGAGACATGAGATTAAAGATGCAAAATATAAGGAGTCATGAGATCCCCAGATACTCAAGTTGATTCGAGACAACAAAGAATTACTTTGAAGGTGTATTTTCGATAAACTGAGATCTGAAGAGCTTCGGGGCTTGCATACACCTTGACATCAAATTTTTTGACCTATGTTGGATAATGGATTGTGAAATGATTAAGACAGGGATGAATTTGGCTTTGAATTATGATTTTCATTCGTTATTTGTACATCAAATGCCGTGGAGAAGTATCAAGATAATCCAGCTAGTGAGAATTCACCACTTTCATAGACGGACTCATAATTAATTGATTCGTACAGGATTACTCTGGCACCGATCATCCGAAACAAACCAAAGTTCACATGAATATTCTAGACAGGTATATCTACGGTGCGAACTACAGGAATCGCATTAAACTCATGGCAAGTATTTGTTTTCTTAAAGATTTCCTCCATTTCACATCATCATCGTGTTTAGCAATTTCATTTCTGCGTCTATGACGCAAGTTTCTCAGCTGATTTCAATATCCATAATTAACACCGTGCGGAAATGCGTACTGAATAAGTATGTTGAACCTAAACCCCGCTGGTGCAATGGTTTCCATGAAATCGTGTACAAAGTGCGAGAGACGTTGATCCGCAGAAAAGCTCTATGTTGCGTTCGAAAATGTTTAGAAAAGATCGTGCCAACAGAAAAACAAACAAAACGAGATAAAGCCTTGACAATGAATTGAAAGCTGTATGCAAGCCCTGAACTGGAGTATAAAGGCCAAGCATCTCTCACCTCAATAATTCTTCATCGCCGAATACGAGGTCGTTGAATCTTTGGCAAGTGTTAGCCAAGGCAAGACGTTCTCTGGCGTTAAATGACAGGACTATTTTGATCAGTATCTTATCGGGAAGATCGAGGATTGTGCAAAAGCTGAAAGGAGGTTCAAGACGAAATATGAAATAGGAGATATTGTTTTATTTTTGGTTTGAGTTATTTTCTTTGTTTGTAATTATGTTCCGTGAGCTTGTTGGTATTGGGTTTCATGTCCTGCGTTTGTCTTGATTTATCATAAGATTAGAGAGGTGAGCTGGAATGAACACCAGAGTTCAGTTCTATTGGACAAAACATGTAGTTAATATATTCAGCAGCAGGATTTCTATGTTTATCTTATATTTGAATGTTATTTTTGATGAAGAAATTGCATATCGGATAGACCACTGACAGGTCTCTCCTAAGGAATAAAATTCTCAAGTCAAGGGGGGTCTCCTGGGGACATTTTCCCTCCTCAAAAGTATAACATGAGCGCTTGACTCCTGACTGTATCTCCTCGCCCTGTGTGACTGTTCACGCACACATAGTGGTGCTTTGTGTGTTCACACGCATACTACCGGCAGCGCCACGAGTGAACCGAGGCCATGAGATCAACGCGTAATGTCAATGCAGAGCAAACTTTACAAGGCTATATCTCGAAAACCGTGACGGCAAATGTCTTGATTCTTGGATATGTTATTTCAATATTGATGTTGAATTGTGTGTTAGTTTTTGGTGAAAATCATAAGTAAACTTTTTAAGTTATGCCTCAAGACGTTAATGCTAGACAACGCTTCCTATAAGATGCCATGTATAAGATTCTCAATGTGCACATTTTTTTCTCGAGTTTGGTGCCGCTGAGGGCTCTGAAATTTTAATGTGTTAATTGCGGTACTGGAAGCTACTCATGTGAATTTTTTCACGACATTCGTAAGAAAACGAAATATCACGATAACCCCCTTAAGCGGGGTATTCATCACGGCACGTATACTGTTGACCTCCCTCTGGAAGAGAAAAGCGGGACAGTTCCTGTCCGTGGCCCTATGATTGCCTTTGCAGTTAACGCATATATTTAGGATTTTCCCTGTTGGAGCAGTCTTCGGCTCTGTGTGAGTCAATTATTTGTTTCAATTTTTGTTTATTTTTGCTTATGGTTTCTTTTTCTTATTTTCTTATAATATATATAGGACATGCCAGTACTGTGGCACCTTAAGGCTAATATATACTGCTCCTTTCGTAACTCCCAACTATAGCGTTTATAGTCGCGATAATGTGGCGGTAACGCTGGTTCCATTTTCAAATAGAATACGCGACAATTTGTGGATCGTGCGCACTAATTACGGCTCCACTCTTGATATTGTTGCCTATATGGTATGACATTTTGCCATTCTTGAACTTCTCGCGTATGCATAATAAAATTCTTCAATTATTGTGAACAACAAAACACATGACACTTCGGAGCACAAAAGGGTGGGAATCACCACATGATATGATTCGATTCGATCCTTTAATGACTTATGGCCTGGTATGGCAAGTAGTCGACCCCATAAGAATCTGCGAAATTTTCGTTATGATCCTATATTGTTTAAATTTATTTTCCTTTTTAATAAGAGAACTTCCGCACCTTCACAACTTTTTAACCTAAAATGATAACACATGATATGAGGATGTCACTCGTTCATCAATTTACGGAAGTCGGGTGGGGACTTCCCTTGACTGTGTGTGTATCGGCGTTCCGAAAGGCATCGGCGTGACGTCACTCCTTGGCGTATACGTTAAGCCGCTTTTTCAGCCCTTTTCATGTGAACGAAGCTTTAGCATAGGGATGGGCTTGGCCGATGTTCAACAGGTTCGACATAAATCAATCTGCGTGGTATGAAATCTGAAAAACCGTGAGATTTTTACCTGATCAGGCTTAATCCTGTTTATGTTGCCGATATCCAATCGAAGGTAAGAAAAAGAAGTTAATCCTGTTTATCACAGCTGAAAATAGACTTTCTGATTTCGTCCCTTACTAACCTAGAAATAGCGATTCTCTCACTGACTGTTACAAGCCAGCGGTCAAAGAAGCCGCGAAACCACCAGGATTTCATTCCACAACATGAGCAATTCAAGGTTTGTAGCATTTTTTTTGACTCGACTTGATTGACAGACTTTTCTGTAAAAATGATCTAACATTGTTGATTCAACGTTCTTTCAGCGTTTGCAGTATCCTGGATCTTCCTGATGAAATTTTAGTAAAGATTATTCTGCATCTTGATCCCATAGAACGCCTGCCCTTGGGAAATTCTTGCCAGACATTCAACGATCTTGTGTTTGGCGATGAAGAATTGTTAAGGTTAGAAATGCTTGGGTTTTCTACTTTGGTTCTAGCTTAGCCCCTTTCAGTTTATCGAGAATACGTCTTCAAAGTGACTCTCTGTATTCTTGAATCTACAATCTCGTATCTCTGCGATTTCAGGAATTTGGATTTTACCGGAGAACGACGACTTACAAAAGCCTCAGACATCCAGCAATATTTCAACAATGAAGACACATGCAAGAAAATACTTGCAATAAATACTAAAGACGTGCGGGCAGTCATCAGTTTAAGGAGTTCAATCGGCCAGGCGATAAACCTAGTAGAATTGAACATTCTGGGTGTATTGGAGTTCAAATCCGTTGAAGAATTGTCTTGTTTTTTAAAACCTCTGGTTCATCTCAAACGATTGTCTGTCAATTGGCCAAGTCCTTCTAAACGAACAAGCTATGCTAATCCTGAATCGAACCAAGTTTTAAAAGAATCGTTGAGCACACTCACTTATTTGTCTATAGAAATGGAACGGTTTACAAACCAGTTTCTACTCATTTTACAACTCTGCCAACAGCTCGAGGAGCTGTGTTTGTTGATTTCAAAAGATAAACCTCATTACGGAAACCCATTGCGTGAAAAACTCATGAAATTGAGCAATCTCAAATTTGTTCGAATCGTTGGTAGTGTAGATTCAGGTCTGCTAAGGAGGTGTATCATGTTGATCGTTCCAGACCCTGCTGAATGGACAGACTTTCACCCGAGTCAAACACATGGCGAACTTTACCTTGGTATATTATCAAAATTATTAATTCTCGTTCATATATCACATTTTATCACATAATCAATCTTGTAGAATGACTTGGTTTAATATCAGGCATCTTAACTCAAATAATCGATACGGTAGTTCAGATTATCTAATTGTTGACCGCCGACTTGTCGATTACTTTCCAGAAAAGAACGTAGAAGTTTGTGCGAAATTAAGTCGAGTCAAAGAGATGCCACCGCCTCGAAATGTTCGATACTACCGTGAAACCGGCTTCTTCGACAAGGATTGGCCTCTGGTCCCCGTATATCTATTGAGCGAAGTGATTAGAGTCACTTGTGTAGATGCACCGGAGAAATTCTGTTGTTTGTCTTCGTCTGGATTCCCTTCTGACCAGCCATGTGCTCTGAAGATCGACGAGATAAAGGTGAAATTATAAGGGCGAGAAAATGGTTTCTCACGAATTTCCAGCAAATTCAGCCCCGTATAGCTTTGCTATTTTGTACAATTGAATCTGTTTGAAATTGAAACCCGAATCCAGTTACCTCAGTCAAGAGAAGATTGATTTCTGAACTGGTCAGTGCTTTTTCTTAACTTTCCTATTCAAACCTGAGATGAGCTTCTTCACACTCGTTCTCAACCAATTTGTGAATTTGGGTATTTTTATGTTTCAGAAACTGCTGAAGGATCCTTCATATCAGATTTCTTACTTAAAATTCTCGCACTCCATAGAGAAAAAATGCGACGCGCACCTGCTCGCATCTGCTTTTCCAAATCTGACCGAGCTTGTTCTATCCGGGATGAGTACCAGAAATTGTGAGTTCATTCGTTTAATCCGCCTACTTGACTAAGTTCTAGATTAGTTGAACACATTCGTATATTCAAATGTACTCCTGATGATAATTGTTGAATGAAATTTTGAAATATTCCAGCAATCACAGTGCCAGAGGAGACCAAACCCCTCTACAGGCGCCTGAGGAAAAAGGGATGCCTGGCATCCGAGGAGGAACATAGCAATGCAAATAATACGGACTCATCGTTCAAAATTCTCGTAGAAAATACGCCGCGCCTGAAAGTCCTGGAGATCTCTGCAAAATACTGGTAAGGATGATCTCAGCTGTAATATATGTAAAATATGTTGGCCCATAAATTCGTTCATTCCAATTTGATGAGAAACTTCATTGACTCGCCATAGGGAGGAGGATGCGGAGTGTTGGGATTTGGACGCGTTGTATCTGATTTCGGGTTGGAAGAATCTCACAGTTATCCGCTTGCGTTACATACCAATAACAGATGGAAAGTTCCTCATAGATATTGGAAAAGAGTGTCAAAAACTGGAGGAAGTAACACTACACTCTCTCAGTCCCACTAAAATGATCAGCTATGAGAGCGAACTGTTGCAGATGCTACAGCACTGTAAAAATTTGAGAAAACTCACAATCCAGCACACAATCGTGGAGCATTTGTCGAGGATGCTTGACATACTTTCAAACTGTTCACGACTCCAAGATCTTCGTTTACCGATTATCAACGGAGAGTGTGATCCTCTTGAGCTAGAGTCATCTATTGAAGAAATGGTTCGCAAATGTCAAGAGTTGAAACGATTCTCGATTGGAGGTTACTATCGCGGGTGCTGTAACAGGCTGAGGCGTGATGTAAACAGGTGAAAATTGTTCTTCCGATTCATCGCAGGCATTGATTGACGCTAAGCAACCACCAGACGTTCAGAACGACGAATATTTATCAATATTATTATTTTACAGAATCATCAGCAAATTGAATCGTCCGGATTTCCAATTCCATACTCAATAGCAACTCAGCCGGTCTACACCCCCTAGTCTGGTAATTCGAGTTGTGTTCCTGAGCGCCATAATCCCTTGTATCTTAAGAAGAGTACGAAACATTATACAACGTTTTCTTCGAATGCAGCTCGGATCACGTATTAAGATGGAACCGAGTCCAAAAAAATTGTACGAGACAAGGGAGAGATTTAGAAATAGTAAATACGGAATTCGGTAGAGACTTTTATTCACATATTTGAATGCGGAGAGTGATTTTATATACCTATTGTTGCTGAAGCATTTCTTTTTTTTTTATGTCGACTATTTTGATGCGACTTTTTTATAGTTGATTGTATAAAATAATTTTGATGATTTTTTTGATCGAATAATAAATCATATTTTGAATATAAAACGGGTTGAGATACATTATTTTCTACCTATTTAGTATCTACCCATGTTTTTATTCGTTTAGTTTTACATACAAGTAATCATCCGAAAGTGAAAACGAACATTTATAATCTCACGATGATGTGAAACATATATTTACACGTATCTAATGTAGGTGTGGTAGTTTATTTTATACAAAGATTGACTGAAAGGATAAAATTCTTCCAAATTTCAAATTTTTACTGGCTGTAGAGTGTAGATTTCAAAACATCAGTCATCATCACGTGCCTCTTTGACTAATAGTCAAAACTCAAAGCCACGTGCATTCTGCGTGGTCTTAAAACATTGAGATTTTTACCTGATCAAGATTAATCCTCTTTATCACAGCTGGGAATAGACTTTTTACCTCCTCCCCTTCCTAGCTTAGAAATAGCGATTTTCCTCGAAATTTTCTCACTGGCTGGATTTTCGTCGAGCACCTGTGATTTGATCACGTGGTTGATCAACGCAGTCACGTGATCAACTCACGGAGGCTTGTTGATCATTGGATGAGCAGCATTTTCATGGACAGTTTTTTGCTGCGGCACCCAGTAAACGAAAAGGAATTGAGTATGTGCAAAACAGAATTAATACGAATTAGATGGAATTAAAAAGACCTGTGTGTCAATTCTTAGCAATTTTTTTGAATTCTATTTAATTCGTGTTAATTCTGTTTTGCAGATACTCAATTCGTTCCAATACGTGTTCGTTTACTGGGCAGTATTTTGCTGCGATTTGCTGCCGTGAAAATCCAGCCACTGACAGTCAGAAACCAGCCGTCAGAGGAGCCGCGATACCACGTGGATTTGGTATACACAAGTTGCGCAACCTCGTGTGAATTTCATTCCGCAACATGAGTAATTCAAGGTTTGTAGTAATTTAACGAAATAACATGATCAAACATTGTTGATTCAACGTCGTTTCAGTGTTTGCTGTATTCTGGATATTCCTGATGAAATTTTAGTCAAGATTATTCAGCATTTTGATCCCTTGGAACGTCTGGCCTTGGCAAATTCTTGCCAGAGATTCAACGATCTTGTGTTTGGCGATGAAGGATTATTGAGGTGAGAGATGCTTGGGGTTTCTACTTCAATTCAGAGCCTATACATACACCTTAGAATTCATCGTTGAGTCTTTTCCTCGTTTCATTTGTTTTTCTGTTGGCGTGGATCTTTTGGAAACATTTTCAAACGAGACACGGTGTTTTTCTGCGAATTAACGTCTCGCGCACTTCGTACACGATTTCATGAGAACCGTTGCACCTACAGGGTTTAGGTTCCACCTACTTATTTAGTACACATTTTCGCACGGTGTGAACTAAGGATATCAAAATCGGTTGACAAACTTGCGCGATAGACGCAGACGCGACGATGATAAAAAATAAAGAAAATCTTTGGAAAACAAATACTTGCCATGAGTTCAATGCAATTTCTGTAGTTCACGCTGTAGATATACCTGTCTAGAATATTCATGTGGAATTTAGTTTGTTTCGGATGATCAGTGCCAGAGAAATCTCGTACGAATCAATTAATTATGGGTCCGTCTAGAAAAGCTCTAAATTCAAACTATAGTTGAACTATCTCAATCCTTCTACACAGCATTTGATGTACAAACAACGAATGAAAAACATAATTCAAAGATAAATTGATCCTTGCCTCAATCATTTCATAATCCATTTCTCCATTTCATCCAGTTCTAAAAATTTTCTGTCAAGGTGTACGCAAGCCCTGGAGTTCTTTAGATCTCAGTTTATCGATAATACGTCTTTATAGTGACTCTTTGTCTTCTTGAATCTACTTCAGTATCTAAGAATCTCACGTCTCCTTATATTTTCCATCTGTCATCTCACGTCTATGCGGTTTCAGAAATTTGGATATTGCCGTAGACCGGCAGTTCGCGAAAGGGTCTGACCTCCAGCAATATTTCAACAATGAAAACACGTACAAGAGAATACTTAGACTGAATATTGAAAACGTGAAGGCTGAAAAGATGTTGATCAGTTCAATTGGCAGAGCGATAAACTTAGTCGATCTAAACATTCTAAATGTAACGAAATTTGAGACAGAACAAGAACTGCATAATTGTCTAGAGCCTCTTGTACATCTTAAACGATTGACTGTCAATTGGCCGATAGCGGAGAACAACGATGATGCGATTGGCAATAAAGTATTGGAAAAACCACTCGGCAGGCTCACTTACTTGTCTATAGAACTGTACATGTATTCGAGGAAGTTTCTATACACTCTACGCTTATGCCAGAAGCTCGAAGAGTTGCGTATAGTTACATTAAGACATATGGATCGATACAGAGATCCGGCGTCGTATGAAAGACCGATGAAATTATCACACCTCAAAGTTGTTCAGATTCGTGGTGTTGTAAGTACGGTGGTACTGAAAAGGTATTGTATGGAGACGGCTTGGGATACTGACGAATAAACAGAATTTATGCTGGTCAAGCCAGATCTGGAAGGCTACCTTGGTATATTTTAACAACTACGAACACTACTCCGCGTTATAATTTCCATCAGATAATTACTATTCTTCTCATAGTGGGATGATGGTGATCTTTGACACCTCGTTTTTTCACGTATCACCAACTAGAATAAGATAATAAGGTAATTAAAGTTCCTTCTGACTACCACAGTATAAGTTAATCCTTGTGTTTATGTGACTTCTTTTGACTACCATTATATTTGTTTCGTCTACAATTCTTATATAACGTCCTTGACTAAATATTATCAGTTTTTGTATGGGTCAATTTACTGACCTAGGATCGTAATCTTTCATGTATTAGTTTTTTCGACTCTAGTGAACTGAACTGTTTTATTATATTATATTATTTTATTATTTTGACCTTTGTAAATTCAAACTTGTAATTTTTTCCAATAAATAGCCTCTGATGAGGGCAGCATAACACTGCCGAAACGTCAGGCCATTACATTTCAAAAATTGACTCGACTTGATTGATTGAGACCCTTCTCTGATTACTTCTACTTCGAGTGATACATTCATGATGAATAATTACTATTCTTTTACGATATAGTGTACATTTTTGAATGGAAGATTGATTTTCAGAAAGAGACGTGGAGATGTGCGATGAATTACGGCACGTTCAAGAGATGCCACCGCCTTCTATCATGACACTCTTTGATGACCATCTATCAATGGGCTTTCACGGCAAACTGTTTTCTGAAAATCTATTGAGCGAAGTAATCAGAATCACCCACGAAGATCCACCGGAGAATTTTTGCTGCTTTCTTTCGACCGAAGGTTTCTATACATGTCCATGTCAGCTGAAGATTGACGAGGCAAAGGTGGGACACAATCATAAGTGCAAAAGAGGAAATAAGATCTTCATACTCGTTCTTGATGTTTCAGGCACTGCTGAAGGATCCTGAATTCCAGATTTATTATTTACATTTCACACATGTAATAGACAAACATTGCGACGCGCATTTGGTTGCATCAGCCTTTCCGCATCTGACTGAGCTTGTTACGTCCCGGATAGGTAACAGGACTTGTGAGTTGACACGTTTCTATATCATTGAAAGATTCATGAACTAAAATTAAGCCCGAGCTTCTAGTTGTGAATGATTCAATTCTTGAATAAAACTCTTTGTATTTACACATATACAGCATCAAAGAAGAATAGAACCTCCGCGAAACGGCTGAAAAAGAAAGGCAGCATTGTATCGGAGGAGCTCAACGATCCAATCAATCCGGATTCCTCGTTTAAAATGCTTATTGAAAACACACCGGAACTAAAAGGCCTAACAATCTCTCCGATTGATCGGTAAGAGAAATCTCATCTCTAATCCGCTATGTCGAATTTTCCTTTACCAGCAGAAAGATTTCTATTCTCCAAAACGATTAGCATTTTAATTATTGATAAAAAAAACTCTGTTTTAGTGACAAAACAGTGAATCGATCTGCGCGTTGGGACTTTGACGCTCTCTACCTAATTCCACGCTGGAATAATCTAACGGCTATACGATTTATGGACATCCCAATCACAGATGGAAAATTCCTCATTGATATTGGAAGAGAATGTAAAAAACTTGAGCAAATAACGTTGTGCCGTCTCGGAACAGCTTCCATTTGTTGCTACGTAAACGAGCTGTTGGAAATGCTCAAATTTTGTACAAATTTAAAGATATTTTCGATTTGTCAGATCAATATAGAAAATATCTCGGATGTATTCAACGAGCTTTCAAACAATACCAAACTCAGACAAGTTCGTTTAATAACTAATACCGACGCATTCGACTTTCTCGATTTGGCTTCGTCTGTTCAAAGAATGCTTCAACGATGTCCAAAGTTGACTGAATTAGTCATTCAAATTGACTCATCTCGCAATCTAGTCATCGACGAGTTAAAGTCTGCTTTACAAAGGTGAGAACCGCTCGCTTATTTCATCTAACAATGTTTTAAATGACGATAAGCTATCCAAATCGATAAATTCTTATCAATATTGTTGTTTCACAGAATCGTTGACGAGCTAGACCGTCCAAATTTCCAGTTTTACAGACCTGACCGCACGGCGTCGAGTACTCATCGTCGAAACTCCTCAGAATCCTTCTTTCCCAGTCCTTTGGACAACCGACAATTCGAGGATTATTGGCTCCTGGCACAATATGTTCGCTTATATGAATACGAATTCTAGTTCTAGCAGCAATATTTTCTGGCTATCCTGGCCACTCCAAGGCTGGATTTTCATGGGCAGCAAGTTGCTGCAGCAGCAAATTGCTGCAGCAGTGAGTTGCTGCTGCTGCGCATGAAAATGAGGTTTTGCAGCAGCAGCAAGTCACTGCTTGTCAAACGCCCATGTCTCCGCTAACGGTTCACATTTCTGTTCATTCCAATTCTTAATATTTTAATGTTTAATCAGTATAATAATCGAGAATAAGCTCAGGGGGCTTATCGCGGTTCTTGAATTAAAAATGTTATAAATATTTATTATTTTAATATTCAATTATTAAATTATCATCATGATTAATGAATATTCTCTTATTTTTAGACGAATTAACAGAAATGAGAACCGTTGGCAGAGACACGGGCGTTGGACAAGCAGTGACTTGCTGCTGCTGCAAAACCTCATTTTCATGCGCAGCAGCAGCAACTCGCTGCTGCAGCAATTTGCTGCTGCAGCAACTTGCTGCCCATGAAAATCCAGCCTAATACTTTATTCCTACTGACCCTTTACGTTTATTGCTGATTGTTTATTGCAAGCTTTGCACTGCTGGAAATGGTATCTGAGGTATATTCGGTATACTGACTACCAAAACTCGCACGGATTGCTACAGTTAGCATAACTGTGAATGAATAACATAGCAATACCAATATAGGTAAAACGTCATGACTGGTTACGTGTTTCACTATTACCAGAATGGTTGCCATAACTATATTTCGTGCTTTCACTGGCGACACCGGTATTGTTGGTGTAGCCATACAAAAACTGTCATAATAAGTAATCAGTATAGTTGTTTACTACTATCAGATTTTTGTTCTTATACATACAGCACTATTGTCGGCGTAACTATAAAATAAACAGTACGAAACATTCGTAGGTACCACTTGGTTTGAGTGCAGAGAAACCAACTGTGAGACATTAGGCAAAGCAGTAAAAAATGATTAAAACGCTTTTCCGACATACCCTAGTATACATACACACACAAGAATATGTATATGAACGAATATACCACGCTCGAATTCTATAGGCAGTATCGTAAGATAGAAAATTTGAGATGCAAGCAAAACAATTACGCAATAGTGCAGTACACTTGATTCAAATATATTAATCAACCTTTCCAGGCTCCATGAAATCAATTTTTCTTTTACAAAAAGATCCATATTAACTAACGAAAAAACGTGGTCTTGTAGTGACCCCGGTGGTTACGATGAGAATGAAAAATGTAGAATATAGCGATTGGATCACCGCTGCTTGCAAAAGCAGGAGCCAACATACAGTATACAAGCAATTTGGGTATATACTTGAAAATTTAATATTCCATACAATTTACCAATATTGTCGAATTTTACGCAGCTAGTTAGGAAATGCACTATATCGTAATAATTTTGAAAATTAAATTCAGGGACAATGTCCATACAAATAAAGTGGGAATTATATTTTGAATAAAAGAATTGGATGTTTTTTTTTTTTTTCAGATTTTATTTTCAACACGTTGACTACTCTTATTATTTCAAATGTAAATTTATTTTTTTAGTAGATGCATTATTTTTTACCTGTATATGTTTTTTGGGACATCGAGAGAGAAAGGTTTTGTATTTATTTTTCGAGCGTTTGGTTGTTTAGTTTTACAAGTAATCATCCGAAAGTAAAAACAAAAATTTTTAATCTCACGATGATGTGAAACATATATTTACACGTATCTATTGTAGGTGTACCCAGTAAACACCAGTGTCTGAAAGTTGCCTTCAAGATGTCTGTTTTTAGATAACTTACCGACACGAGTAAAAGTCGACCACAAGATAACTTAGCTAAGATATCTGGAAAACGTATACTAGCAGTTTACTTGTAGAAGTCGTCTAGAAGACAACTGATCAAGACAACTGCTAGTCATATTTTCTTATTTACCGAATGTCAACATATCCTAGTAAACGCAACGTCATCTACTGGTAGATGTCTGTCAGATCGATAATATTGTTATCTCGAAGTCATCTTTTCTAGTCATAACTATAGCTGCAGAATGCAGATATAGGTTATGTATAGGGATAATGCCATACCAGTCAGAATGAGGATACAGAGAAATTTAAGATCTTAATTAAGATGGAGGCTGTAAATGAACGCGCATAGACCGAAAGTATAATTTATATATTCAACTTTTATAAAACAGACGACAAATGTATGTTCATATAATATTAAAGTAGTTATAATAGTATTGCTATGGCTTAATATATAGATTTAAAAAAAGTGACGTATATTTTCTATGCTTAAAGATATGAAAGCTATTATAATAGGTTATGATGAAGTGTGAAAAACTAAAGAATTTTATAATTAGATAAGACTAATGCAAATATAGCTATATGAGAAATATATCATCAGTCATTATTTATATATATAATCGCATACGAATATTGTACCAAATATGTATTATACATCTAATTGTTATATATGTAATGAATGGAAATTATTTTGTGTCCTCAAGATAAATAAATAAATATATATAAATGTATAAGTAATGAATAGAAATTAATATATGTACTAAAGATAAATAAATAAATATATATACATATGTATATATATTTATTTATTTATCTTTAGTACATATATTAATAATATATATTAATCTAATACCTGTCTGATACCTGACAATTTAAAGACAACGTCGAGTTGACCTGCGTGAAAAACATTTAGATGACTCCAAGATACCTTTTTCTGATACAGTCGAACCTCAGGCACTGACAGAGCTCGGGAAACATTCCCTCGGGTACTGACAAAATAACCTAACTTTCCCGCGAACCAATAGCGTCGTTGGGCCAGGGCCGTAGTCATGTTATTGCGAATCGGGGCCTAATGTTTTTTTTTCTGCCTACTACAATAATTTCTCGCCGAAGAATGTTCACCAAGATTTGATGATAACCGTTTTCATGTACTAATATTTTCCAACTTCACTACATACATATGTAAAGCACAACGGCACGATCCCGTAATGAGGCATAATGATTAACACGCGCCAGTTGCCGGTTGACAAGTTGGATTGGAGGTTATGTAGCCTCGAGACTGAGGCCTCCCTACGAAGCGCACCATTCAGTGACGGCCCTAGCGAGAAGCTATAAAGCTGTCAGTGCCTGAGGTAAGATCGCTGTCAGTACCCGAGGTAAAGCAGTGCCCGAGTTGTCAGTGCCTGAGGTTCGACTGTACAAGAAGATGTCATGTAAACGTCGACTATCCGTTTCGTCAAAAAGACATCTTGGGGCCATCCCGCAGGCAAAGAAAAGTTAACATATAGATGGACATTCGTTGTCCATACAGTGACTGTACGATGACTTAATGGCTCGCGAATAGACGACTTTTGTCTGCAAACGCCATCTTACAGTCAACTACCAGATGACATCATGTTTACTGGGTAGTAGAGTTTGTTTTATACAAAGATTAACTGAAAGGATAAAATTCTTCAAAATTTCAAATTTTTCCGCGAGGTGGCTGTAGAGTGTAGATTTCAAAACATCAGTCCTCACCACGTGCCTCTTTGACTAATAGTCAAAACTCAAAGCCACGTGCATTCTGCGTGGTCTTAAAACATTGAGATTTTTACCTGATCAAGATTAATCCTCTTTATCACAGCTGGGAATAGACTTTTTGCCTCCACCTCTTCCTACCCTAGAAATAACGATTTTCCTCGCAATTTTCTGACTGACAAGAAACCAGCCGTCAAAGGAGCCGCAATACCACGTGGATTTGGTACACAAGTTGCGCAACCTCGTGTGAATTTCATTCCACAACATGAGCAATTCAAGGTTTGTAGTAATTTTAACGACATAACATGATCAAACATTGTTGATTCAACGTCGTTTCAGTGTTTGCAGTATTCTGGATATTCCTGATGAAATTTTAGTCAAGATTATTCAGCATTTTGATCCCTTGGAACGTCTGGCTTTGGCAAATTCTTGCCAGAGATTCAACGATCTTGTGTTTGGCGATGAAGAATTATTGAGGTGAGAGATGCTTGGGTTTTATACTTCAATTCAGAGCCTATACATATTAGGGTGGTCCTTATTTGGGGCTCGGACGAATTTTTTAACAGCCGCCCCTCAAATCGTCTCCAAATAATTCGAAAACAATACCCTAATTTTTTCAGATTTTTATCTAAACTCTAACCCCTAACTAAATGAGGGTGGATTTCCCCGTTTAAAATACACGTGTTCCGGCCACATTTTCAGGATATATTTCATTCTGAGAGTAATAATTCTTGAAAAAATCTGTAACTGCGGGACTTTAGTGTTCATTGGTGCTACTATTTGAGAAAAAATTCACAATATCATATGGGTCAATCTAGACGAATTGCAAACCTGTTAATTGAGAAAAAAAGACAGATTAAACGGTGTGCAATTCGTCTAGATTGACCCGTATGGTATTATGATTTTTTTCTCAAATAGTAGCACCAATGAACACTAAAATCTCGCAGTTACAGATGTTTTTTTTTTAATTTTACTGTTAGAATAAAATATGTCCTGAGAATATGGCCAAAACACGTGTATTTCAAATGGGGAAATCCACCCTCATTTAGGGAGGGGTTAGAGTTTAGATGAAAATCTGAAAAAATTAGGGTATTGTTTTCGAATTATTTGGAGTCGATTTGGGGGGCGGCTGATTGAAGATTCGTCCGAGCCCCAAATAAGGACCACCCTAATACATATCGCGTGACTAA
The DNA here is from genome assembly GCA_943736025.1 of Tenthredo mesomela. Classification (NCBI taxonomy): domain Eukaryota; kingdom Metazoa; phylum Arthropoda; class Insecta; order Hymenoptera; family Tenthredinidae; genus Tenthredo; species Tenthredo mesomela. The sequence goes on from OX031016.1 coordinate 41,769,824, forward strand.
AAGCAGAAGGGCGTATACGCCGTTATACGCCCTTTTAGCACGTACCTGCTAAAAGGGCGTATAAAAATTAAAAATCACGTAAAACGGTGTCAACGTGATAGCCTATGAGAAATATGCATCTAAAATTATGATTGTGAATTTTTGTCGTGCCTCAAAGCAAAAGGGCGTATATGCGTCGAGATACGCCCTTATTGCACGTAGAGTTTTCAAGATTTTTACAAATGCCTAAAAGCAAAAGGGCGTATACGCCCTTTTACGCCTTTTTGGCATTTTCTTGTTATAAAGGCATCTGAAAATGTTTCAATACGTAAAATATGCACCCAATACTATGACTAAGTAAGTATTTTTGCCACGGCTAGAAATTGAAAAAAAATTATAGTACAGGCGTTAATGCACTTGGAGAATAAGTGAAAAAATCGTAGAAGCTGAATAGAAACCCAGTTTGATTCAATTACAATTCACACTTATTATAATGAGAATCCTTACTTTTGTCACAGTCAATTAAACCCATCGAAATACGCGTTTTCATCAAAATCAAGACGGTTCGAAAAAAATGGCGTTAACGCCCTTCTGCTTTTATCAATGAATATTTTTCATCGAATTTTTTGGAATGTTAATTTTTTTCATTTATCTTCGCGTTTCAGATGTTTTCAAGACTTTTGTGTGGAAATGTAAAAAAAAAAAAAAAAAAATGGCGTTAACGCCCTTCTGCTTTTAGCTACGAATATTTTTCATCGAATTTTTCGAAAAGTTCATTTTTTCCATTTATCTTCGCGTTTCAGATGTTTTCAAGACTTTTGTGTGGAAATGTAAAAAAAAAAAAAAAAAAATGGCGTTAACGCCCTTCTGCTTTTAGCTACGAATATTTTTCATCGAATTTTTCGAAAAGTTCATTTTTTCCATTTATCTTCGCGTTTCAGATGTTTTCAAGACTTTTGCGTGGAAATGTAAGAAAAAAAAAAAATGGCGTTAACGCCCTTCTGCTTTTAGCTACGAATATTTTTCATCGAATTTTTCGAAATCTTCATTTTTTTCATTTATCTTCGCGTTTCAGATGTTTTCATGACTTTTGCGCGGATAAGTTTGAAAAAAAATAGCGTATACGCCCTTTTGCTTTTAGTCATATAGTAATTATTTTCAATATCAAAAAGGCGTATACGCCAGATTATACGCCCTTTTGCTTTTATGGGTGGCGTATACGCCGTTTTGGCGTAATAATGAGCTTTTTGGCGTATACGTCCTTCTGCTTTTAGTCACGCGATATACCTTAGAATTCATTGTTGAGTCTTTTCCTCGTTTTACCTGTTTTTCTGTTGGCGTGGATCTTTCTAAATATCTTCAAACGAGACAGTGTTTTTCTACGAATCAACGTCTCTCGCATTTTGTACACGATTTCATGGAAACTATTGCACCTACAGGGTTTAAGTTCCACGTACTTATTTAGCACACATTTTCAAATCAAAATCGGTTGATAAACTTGCGCGATAGATACAGAAATGGGATCGGCAATCGCGACGATAATGAAAAATGCAGGAAATCTTTGAAAAACAAATACTTGCCATGAGTTCAATGCGATTCCTGTAGTTCACACCGTAGATATACTTGTCTAAAATATTCGTGTGGAATTTAGTTTGTTTCGGATGATCAGTGCCAGAGAAATCTCGTACGAATCAATTAATTATGGGTCCGTCTAGAAAAGCTCTAAACTTACACTATAGTTGAACTATCTCGATCCTTCTACACGGCATTTGATGTACAAATAACGAATGAAAAACAAAATTCAAAGACAAATTGATCCCTGCCTTAATCATTTCACAACACATCACCAAACGTAGGTTTAAAAATTTGCTGTCAAGGTGTATGCAAGCCCCGAAGTTCTTTATATCTCAGTATATCGATAATACGTCTTCATAGTGACTCTTTGTCTTCTTGAATCTACTTCAGTATCTGAGTATCTCATGTCTCCTTATACTACATATTTTTCATCTGTGATCTCACGTCTATGCGGTTTCAGAAATTTGGATATTGCCGTAGACCGGCAGTTCGCGAAAGGGTCTGACCTCCAGCAATATTTCAACAATGAAAACACGTACAAGAGAATACTTAGACTGAATATTGAAAACGTGAAGGCTGAAAAGATGTTGATCAGTTCAATTGGCAGAGCGATAAACCTAGTCGATCTAAACATTCTGAATGTAACGAAATTTGAGTCAGAACAAGAACTGCATAATTGTCTAGAGCCTCTTGTACATCTTAAACGATTGTCTGTCAATTGGCCAACAGTCGAAGACAACGATGATACAATTGGCAATATTGAAGTATTTGAAGAAACACTCAGCAGGCTCACTTACTTGTCTATAGAACTGTACAGATATTCCAGGAAGTTTCTATACACTCTACACTTATGCCAGAAGCTCGAAGAGTTGCGTATAGTTACAATAATGCCTGTCCGACACAGAGATGCGGCGTCGTATATAAGACCGATGAAATTACCACACCTCAACGTTGTTCAGATTCTAGGTATTGGAAGTACGGTGCAACTGAAAAACGATTGTATGGAGATGGCTTGGGATGCTGACGATTGGACAGAATTTATGCTGGTCAATCCACATCTGGGAGGCTACCTTGGTATATTTTAACAACTACGAACACTAGTTTGTATCATAATTTCCATTAGATAATTACTTTGGACGACTATTCTTTCATGATATAGTGTACATTTCTAAATGGAAGATTAATTTTCAGAAAGAGACGTGGAGATGTGTGATGAACTACGGCAAGTTCAAGAGATCCCACCACCTTGTAGCATGTTACAATTTGATGACGATCTAACTATGGACCTGCGCGGCGAACTGTTTTCTGAAAATCTATTGAACGAAGTAATCAGAATCACCCACGAAGATCCACCGCAGAATTTTTGCTGCTTTTTTTCAACCGAATATGTGTATATGTGTCCATGTCAGCTGAAGATCGACGAGGCAAAGGTGGGACACAATCATAAGTGCAAAAGGGGAAATAAGATCTTCATACTCGTTCTTAATGTTTCAGGAACTGCTGAAGGATCCTGAATTCCAGATTTCTTATTTACATTTCACACATGTAATAGACAAACATTGCGACGCGCATTTGCTCGTATCAGCCTTTCCGCATCTGACTGAGCTTGTTACGTCTCGGATAGGTAACGGGACTTGTGAGTTGACTCGTTTCTATATCATTGAAAGATTCACGAACTAAAATTGAGCCCGAGCTTCTAGTTGTGGATGATTCAATTCTTGAATAAAACTCTTTGTATTTACACATATACAGCATCAAAGAAGAATCGAACCTCTGCAAAACGGCTGAAAAAGAAAGGCAGCATTGTATCGGAGGAGCTTAACGATCCAATCAATCCGAATTCGTCGTTTAAAATGCTTATTGAAAACACACCGGAACTAAAAGGCCTAACAATCTCTCCGACTGATCCGTAAGAGAAATCTCATCTCTAATCCGCTATGTCGAATTTTCCATTACCAGCAGAAAGATTTCTATTCACCAAAACGATTAGCATTTTAATTATTGATAAAAAAAACTCTGTTTTAGTGACAACACATTGAATGGATCTGCGCATTGGGACTTTGACGCTCTCTACCTGATTCCACGCTGGAATAATCTAACGGCTATACGATTTAAGGACATCCCAATCGCGGATGGAAAATTCCTCATTGATATTGGAAGAGAATGTAAAAAACTTGAGCAAATAACGTTGTGCCGTCTCGGAACAGCTTCCATTTGTTGCTACGTAAACGAGCTGTTGGAAATGCTCAAATTTTGTACAAATTTAGAGATATTTTCGATTTGTCAGATCAATATAGAAAATATCTCAGATGTATTCAACGAGCTTTCGAACAATACCAAACTCAGACAAGTTCGTTTAATAACTAATACCGAAGCGTTCGACTCCCTCGATTTGGCTTCGTCTGTTCAAAGAATGCTTCAACGATGTCAAAAGTTGACTAAATTGGCCATTCAAATTGACTCATCCCGCAATCTAGTCATTGACGAGTTAAAACCTGCTTTGAAAAGGTGAAGACCACTCTCTTCTTTCATCTAACAATATATTTATCGGCGTGAAGCAATCTGAAGCGATGAATTCTCATCGATATTGTTGTTTCACAGAATCGTTGGCGAGCTGAACCGTCCGAATCTACAGTTTCATGGACCTGACGGCACTGTGGCACGTACTCACCATCGAAACTCAACAAAATCGTTCTTTCCCAGCCCTTTGGACGACGAAGAATTCGAAGATTATTGGTTATAGACTAGCTACTCTGATACCATTCCGAAAGCAAATCCATTACGTACAAATAAAATGTGTTGAAGAATTCTAAGTATGTGAACGAATAAGAAATCAAATTTTTTTTTTTATCAAACATTCAGTACTTTCTAAATTCAGTACTCTGAAACTGTGTAAGAACTTCAATCTAATGCTAATCAACTCTTCAATTTACGAATCTTAAGGTCAGACCAAATTTACTGGGTCACTGGGTCACTGTGCTAACGTGGCCTTGATAATTTCCCTTCAAACCTCTGAGAATCCTGATCGATTTTCAAGATCGTAAGAGATTGTGAAAATAATTAATGAAGAAATTGACAAAATAACAAAAAGCAACAAGTGGGCTCGGCGATCAAACTTCAAACACCTTCGAATCTCTTTTTTTCGTAATTAGTCGAGCTTGTATCATCTTGAAGCAGGTTTATTTTCTCACGATAAATATTTCAATCATTTCATCAACAAAATGATACCAAAACGAACTCGATATCCTCATTTTCAACCAAGTTATGAGTCTTTTTGTTTCTTATAATAAAACCCAATATGGGAAATAAAAGCCTTCCCTTGGAGAGATTGCTTAAAATTTATTTACAAGTTTATTCTTCTTCGGAGAGCTGAGAAGCTCTTTTACATGGAAATATCTATTATTTCGAGTGTCAGCATTAATATGAGCCTCTTAGGGCCAGTTTCACAACCCGTTTTAACCAGAGTTTAGCGTTAAACTCGGGTTAAATTTGAGCTCGACCAATCAGAACTGTCTCTTAGAAGACTTGACCCGAGTTTAACGCTAAATGCTAGTTAAAATCGTGTTGTGAAACTGGTCCTTAATTACATTAAATAAAAATTATATGTAGTATGATCGCAGTAGCTAGTCAATGAAAAGACTATGATTATAAAAATCGCAAAAAGCGATATAATAATAAATTTAGGTATGGTAATAATAAAAGTAGGAAGCGATACGATTTTAGCAATATGTATCATGCCCATGTGTGAAATTATACGACACGAAATGTGTTATCTTAATAGTCAGATTTGACTCACATCTTCTAACCGGCCACGAAATCGGCCGATGCATGCGATAATTAGTCATTACAATCGACGATTTCTGATCGAAATGTCCGGTGACCCTAATTTTTTACGGGACGTACGTAATCGTTACATATTTTTCAACATTTAACACTTTTATTTTTTGTATATAGTGACTCTATCGTTCGTATAGTATGTTAATTCATGAGAATTTATCGGACGAAACGATCGGACTTTTATTTTTTGTTGTGTCTAATCGCGAAAGGTCTATATTTCTGTCTCAACCTCGTGTGAACGCGGATTTCTGATATGGCGTAGGGCTAAATATCTTAATTTCACACATTAATTATTATTATAATTGGTCGGTGACGCGCTCTGAAATTTTGCAGGCGTTCTCCTATATGCTTCTGCTACAGCATATAAAAAAAAAACAGATTTTTATCTAATAGTAAGGTACGTGATCGTACTACCTTGAATGACATTCATTATTTTAAACGCTTATTTATTAGCTTAATCGAAGTTTATTGACATTTCGAACAAGTTGCTATAATCTCTGACCTTGTAGTTGATTCATTGAAGTCATCGACTTTGATCAATACTCTCAAAACCCACTAATCTCTAGTATCTTTATCTGCTCTATGTGAATCACATCTAATCTTCTCTATCGCAACTGAAATTCTATATAGTACAGTTTATTTTATACACAGATTGACTGTCAAAGTCAACGCCTCTCGTGAATTTCAGTTCGCAACATGAGTAATTCAAGGTTTGTAGTTATTTGGAGAATGACAACATAGTCTATAAACATTGTTAATTCAATGTCGTTTTAGTGTTTGCAGTATTCTGGATATTCCTGATGAAATTTTAGTGAAGATTATTCTGCATCTTGATGCCCGAGAACGGCTGGCCTTGGGAAATTCTTGCCAGAGATTCAACAATCTGGTGTTTGGTGATGAAGAACTATTGAGGTGAGAGATGCTTGGGTTTTCTACTTTAGTTCGGGGCTTACATACACCAAAGAATTCATTATCAAGCCGTTTTCTAGTTTTGTTGGTTTTTCTGTTGGCGTGATCTTTTCCAAACATTTTCCAACGAAACATGGTGTTTTTTTGCGAATTAACGTCTATCGCACTTTGTACACGATTTCATGGAAACCATTACACCTACAGAGTTTAGATTCCGCGTACTTATTCAGCACGCATTTCCGCACGGTGTGAACTATGGATATTGAAATCGGTTCAACGAGAATTCGTCTTCAAAATAACTCTGTCTTCTCCAATCTACTTCATGATCTGAGGATCGCATCATTCCTTATATCTCACGTCTGTATAATCTCACATCACTACGGTTTCAGGAATTTGAATTTTGCCGGAGAATGGCAGCTCACGAAAGAGTCTGAAGTCCAGCAATATTTCAACGATGAAGACACATACAATAAAATACTTGGGCTGAACATTGAAAACGTGAAGGCTGAACAAATTTTGAATCATTCAATTAGCAAAGCGATAAACCTAGTCGATTTAAACATTTTAAATGTAACGAAATTTCGGTCCGAAGAAGAATTGCATAATTTTCTAAAGCCTCTAGTACATCTTAAACGATTGTCTGTCAATTGGCCGATAGCGGAGAACAACGATGATGCGATCGGCAATAAAGTATTGGAAAAACCACTCGGCAGGCTCACCTATTTGTCTATAGAACTGTACAGATATTCAAGGGAGTTTCTATTCACTCTACAACTATGCCAACAGCTCGAAGAACTGCGTATAGTCACATTAATGCCTAGTCGAGAGAGAGATGTGTCGTCGTGTAAAACACCAATGAAATTAGGAAACCTCAATATTGTTCAGTTTAGGGGTATTGGAAATTCGGGACCACTGAAAAATGATTTTATGGAGATGGTTCGAGATCCTGACGAATGGACAGACTTTCTCCTGGTCGATCCATTTTTGGCAGGCTACCTTGGTATATTTTCACAACTACGAATACTAGTTCACGTAAATTTTCATCAGATAATATCAATCCTGTATATGATGGTAAGTCCCTAAATCAGAGATTAATTTTCAGAAAGAAACATGGAGGTGTGTGACGAATTGTCCCACATTGAACAGATGCAACGGCCTCGTTCCAAGTTACAATTTAATGCTGATCTAACGATGAACTTGCGCGGTGAACTGTTTTGCGAAAATCTATTGAGCGAAGTAATCAGAATCACCCACAAAGATCCACCGATGAATTTTTGCTGCTTGTCTTGGTCCCCATATTCGTTTAGGCAACCATGTCTACTGAAGATCGACGAGGCTAAGGTGAAACACAATCATAAGTGCAAATCCCAAATCCCCAGCAAATCCAGCCCCGTATAGTTTCGCTACTTCTTATATTTGAATATGTTTGAAATCAAGCCCCGTATCACTCATAAAACCTGAATTCAGCTACCTCAGCCGAGGGATACATAGGAAATTGATCTCTAAACTGTTCAGTGTTTCTTCTCAACTTCGATTTTTGAATGTATCGCATGGCGGAGGAAAATCTGGTGCAGCAGCTTTTTCATACTAGTTCTCACCCTATTGTTGAATTTGGATATTTTAATGTTTCAGAAACTGCTGAAGGATCCTAAATACCAAATCTCTTATTTACATTTCTCACACGTCATAGACAAAAATTGCGACACGCACTTGCTCGCATCAGCCTTCCCACATCTGACTGAGCTTGTTACATCCCGGATAGGTAACGGGACTTGTAAGTTGACTCGTTTGATCCTTGCATTTGACGACTTTCTAGATCGTTGAAACATCCGTAGATTCAAATGAAGCCCAGGCTTCTAGTTGTGGATAATTCAATTTCTGAATTAAACTCTTTATAATTACACTATACAGTGCCTAAGGAAAATAGAACCTTCGTTAAACGGCTGAGAAGGAAAGGCAGCATGGTATCAGAGGAACTTAACGATCCCATCAATCCGGATTCGTCGTTTAAAATGCTTATTGAAAACACACCGGATCTAAGAAGCTTTACAATCTCTCCGACGGATGCGTAAGAGAAATCTCATCTGTAATCCGCTATGTCGAATTTTTATCACCAGCAGAAAGATTTCTTTCTTCAAAACGGTAACCATTTCAATTTGATACCTAAAACTCTGTTTAGTTACAACACGCGGAATGAATCTACGCATTGGGACTTGGACGCTCTCTGCCTAATTTCACGCTGGAATAATCTAACGGCTATACGATTTAAGGATATACCAATCACAGATGGAAAATTCCTTATTGATATTGGAAGAGAGTGTAAAAAACTTGAGGAAATGATGTTGTGCCGTCTCGGTACCGCTCCCATTTGTTGCTACGTAAACGAGCTGTTGGAAATGCTTAAATTCTGTAGAAATTTAAAGATATTTTCGATTTGTCAGACCAAGATAGAAAATACCTCAGCTGTATTCAACGAGCTTTCGAACAATACCAAACTCAGACAAGTTCGTTTAATGACTAACACAGAAGCGTTCGACTCCCTCGATTTGGCTTCGTCTGTTCAAAGAATGCTTCAACGATGTCAAAAGTTGACTAAATTAGTCATTCAAATTGACTCATCTCGCAATCTAGTCGTCGACGAGTTAAAACCTGCTTTGAAAAGGTGAAAACCGCTCTCTTATTATATTTAACAATGTATTATAATTGACATTAAGCTATCCGAATCGATAAATTCTCATCGATATTGTTGTTTTATAGAATCGTTGGCGAGCTGAACCGTCCGAATTTGCAGTTTCGTGGACCTGATCGCACTGCCGCAATGAATCATCATCGAAACTCAACAAAATTGTTCTTTCCCAGCCCTTTGGACGACCAAGAATTCGGGGATTATTGGCTATAGATTATAGCTACTCTGATACCACTTCGAAAGCAAATCCATCACGAATCAGAAATCATATTTTTCCTATCAAATAATTTGATGTTACAATATTTTCCATGAATTTAATATATCTACTCCGGAAAATAACTCAATTGAAACAATGTGTGTTCTGATGTTTGAAACGCATCGTTCACCATCAGCTGTTATCCGTCAATAAATTTCATTTATTTCTCTAAAACGATTTTGATAATTAATTAAAATGCTTATAATTTTGCCTTGGAAGGATGCGCAGCTTCTGGAACGCTGTTATATCATTAAAAACCAGCCGGAGTTTATCGAAAGAATATTATAGCAGTTAGCGCGTTGATTCCAGGCCCAACTCTGCCCTGGATTATTATCGTTCATCGTTATGTCTTCGAGCTTTTTGAAAAGTAGTTAAAATCAATCGACTCATTTCTTTCAAATATTTAACGAGATTTTCTCTGACAGAGTATAAAGTGCTGCAAAAAATAGGCGAGGGATCTTTCTCAGAAGTATTAAAATGCCAGGTAAGAGAAACAGGGACGCTTTACGCGGCAAAGAGACTGAAGAAGATATACCAGAGGTAGATACACACAAATGCGATAACTGAATAGTTTAGATCGTTGAATAAAACTCTGAGAATTGATTGAGAAAGTAAAAGAACACGTTTTTATTAATTAATTATCATACAGTATGAACGAGATATTGGAAAGTCCCGAAGTTATAGCGATGAGAAAGATAAGTCGTCATCCGAATATACTCTACATGGTGGAGTCGCACTAGTAAGCTTAGCGCCTAATCCCCAAATCTTTTAACTTTTCTCATTAAATTTCTGATCCGCTTTGCAGCGATCCTTTACCCGGAAAAGTAACTCTGATATTCGAACTGATGGACATGAGTTTATACGATTTAATGAAAGCAAGGAAAGGGTAATGCCACTTCAAAGTCATCCCATTTTATAAAAACTGATTACTGTTCTTCTCCGATGCTTAGACGAGCGCTGACCGAACAGAGGGTGAAAATCTACTTTTATCAGCTTCTAAAGGGACTCGAACACCTGCATAAGCATGGTATCTTTCACCGAGACATCAAACCTGAGAATATACTATTAAAAGTACGCAAGGGTCTTCCTACTCGAAGATTTTCACGTTTTTTTATAATTCTCACATCCATTGAGTCGATCTTGATCATGATATATGCTGGCTGTACGATGTTTCCGCGCAGGGTGACGTCGTCAAATTGGCAGACTTAGGATCTATCAGGGGAATCTACAGCCGGCCACCTTACACCGAGTATATTTCAACCCGGTGGTATCGTTCCCCAGAATGCTTGTTAACTACGGGTTTTTATGGGCCAAAAATGGATGTCTGGGCTACCGGCTGCGTGTTCTACGAACTTCTAACGTAACAAGTCTTGAACTAGTTTCAAATGAATTGGAAAACGATTTAGAGAAATTATTGTATCGTAGATTGAAGCCGCTTTTTCCTGGAGCAAACGAAGTCGATCAGATAACTAAGATCCATACGATACTTGGTACGCCGCACGCGAGACTGGTAGCAAAGTTCCGCAGGCAGTAAGCGTAGAGCTTATGAGAAGATTAGGCGATCTCTCTCAGAGATAATCTTTTATACGTTTTATCTCATTCAAGTAGTAAGTCGAGAAACTGCGAGTACTTCTTTCCTACAAAGGGGGGAACCGGGGTGGCCAATTTATTACCGCAAGTAACCGGCGCTGGGAGAGATATCCTCAAACTTATGCTCGTCTACGACCCTGAGAACAGAAGCAGCGTTAAACGTCTATTAGAGCATCGATACTTCAACGATCTAAGGCACGATTAGTCAAATTTTCAGTATTAAGTTAGTCAAAGACTCTGAAGATGCTATAATCCGTTTTATCACGTAAAGAAGGCCTCCTCGATCATTCCGAGTCCATACGGTCCGCCAAAACGATGAACCTAGTTCTTCTATTCATCTCAAAGTCTTTTCCCAGCTATTCTTTGTTTTCTATTGCACAAAAACTGGCGATTAATCGATATTCAAATTGATATTCAAGGGAAAACGAATCGCCGAGGCAATCTGCCTGCGTGACGCCCTGCACTTCGTCTCACGAGGGGCCGAATTATCACTGGCGAAACCCAGTACTGTTGAGTTACATAACATCGGAGCGTCGCAGAAAGTCAAAAGTACAAATCGAGGCCTGAAATTGACCAACCAGTTGTTATACGCCATTTATTTCCAGCCCCCTGTTCCCACGACTCAAAGGCCGAACCTGATCCAGCTTCAAATCCCTCCGGATGTTTCAGCGGGATTAAAAATGCCCAGAGTAGTGGCGTCGAGCCCAAATTACGCGAGATTGATACCTCCCGGTTCATTAAATAATAAAAAAATAAGCGGGACGAAGATGTCCAAGTCTGATAAAAGCAACGCCTGTTGTGTAGATTTGGTTGATAATAAAAAGAAGCTATCTAGGGCTTGGGGAACGGCCAATATTTGCCCTCGGAGAAGGGAAAACGTCCTAAATATTGGCGAAAGGGCTTCCAAGGTGGTTACAACGTTACTTCTTCTCTTATTAATGCAGATTTACATATTTTTAAAAAAGAAGCAGTAAGGATTATCTCGGAAGAGCCGTCCGTTCGCTGAGAAGTAATTGCGATTTACTTTTAGGATAGCGCGTCAGATATATCTGATGTATCTGGCTCTAAGCTACCGAGCATCAAGCGCAGTAGCAGAATGATCATATCTAGAGAGAATAGCACTAGTCCTGTAGAGATGAGGACTATTCCTACTAAGCGAGGTCCGTCTACACTCGGAACGCAGTATAATTTAGATGGTGCGGGAAGGACGTTGGATCAGTTCTACGAGCAGAAACTTCATTTGGAACATGGAGGGAGAGGATGTTTTGAAAAAAATGAGAGAGTAAACAGGTGCGAGGATCGGAAGGCACCTGAAATTGTGAAATATGCATATTGCTGCTAATGTCTATGTCCGCAGTTAGATAATTGATAAATTCCTGCCCCCAGTTTCCTGCCGATAATAATATCCCAGAAGCCAGACCGCCTGGTGCACCGAGGTTCTGGCGGAGCTTCCGGAGTACATGGAGCCTCGCAGATATGCGATGCAAAGACTTTACTATGCGGGAGTAATCATCGTACTCGGAAAACTAGATTGGCTACGATAACGGAGCGAGCGACTCCGGCGGATGTAATAATGACAACTATGAAAATGACCGGGTCTCCTATCGTCGTGAAAAGCCCTGCTAAGAAAATGGCAAAGCATGAATCAGCCTCGATCAGCTCTACCCCAAGCAGCGTAATTCCGTTGAAGAAGATAAAACCGAGTCCAAAAAAGTTGTATGATAAAAGGGAGAGATTTGGAAATAGTAAATATTGAATAGTGGCAGGTTGGTGACGCTAGAAAATTTTGGGTAGAGACTTTTTCTACATATTTGAATACGGCGGGTGAATTTATAAAATGTTGCATTTCTTTTTTTTTTTCAAACTATTTTGATGCGATTTTTTTAGGCGGAAATAACGTGAATTGATTGTATAAAATGATTCGAATGACTTATGCGGGTGGAATAAAAAACATATTTGGTATATAAAACGAGTTGAGATTCATTATTTTCCATATATATCTATGTTTTTTGGGACATCGAGGAGGAAGCTTTAGCAGTACCGGCCTTAGCCTCCTTCGCGCCCTCGGGCAGTATTTTTCGGAGCGCCCCTTCTAAAATGAGGAAATGTAAATAATCTATTGATTTTTAGTCTAACGAAAAAAAAAAAAAACAGATCGAAGATGTTCATAGAGAAATCTATATAATTCTCAGGTACAAAAAAATGCAAATTTATTTGAAAAAAGCAAAAAAAAAATTTTTCAACCAAGTTTAATTATTTGACATTCGAAGTTAACTTCTTCGACTCTTTTTTTTCTTGCGAAATCTTTGATTAGAGCTGAAAAATCCAGATTCTCAACGATATCGTTTTCGATCGATAGCCTTTCTAAACTGGATAGTCTGTCTTGCAACATGGTAGACCTGAGATAGTAGGGTGGCTCTTATTTGGGGGTCAGTGGAATTTTGCCGCGACGCCTCTAGCTCGGTTCAAAATGAATTGAAAAAAATCTGGGCGAAACTTGGGCTCTCTAGCGTAACGGGAAAGCGTGCCGGTAAGTTCGTACTTCTTTCCGTTTGAAAAACATGGGATTTTTCACCAACTGAATACATTTTTTTTCACAAGCCTGTCGTTCATTGAAAAAATCTGTCATTCCGTCACTTCATAGTATCATAGTGTGTAAGTTGGTCCAAATCTTTTACAGACTATAGGAAATCATAAGTAAAAAATGATACGAGCCTTTTCGGATAGACAAAGTTGTAATTTTTCGAAATCGTCGTCTTGTCTACTGCGATGACTCATAAGTAAAACATGATTCGAGGTGACCTACAAAATTTGCACTAATTGACACACCATGATGCTATCAAGTGACGGAATGACAGCTTTTTCCAATGAGGGACAGGCTTGTAAAAAAAAAATGTATTCAGTTGGTGAAAAATCCCATGTTATTCGAACGGAAAAAGTATGGGCTTACCGGCACGCTTTCCTCTTGATCTAGAAAGCGCAAGTTTTTCCCAGATTTTTTTGAATTAATTTCAAACCGATCTAGGGGGCGTCGCGGACAAAATTCGACCGACCCCCAAACAAGGGCCACCCTACTCAGATAGGTCTTGATTAACTTTAGTTTAAAAAAAACTTCGTTCCCCACTCGCTACTGTAACAGAAATTGTTGATAAAATTCGCATAGCAATCCATACATTGGGAATGTTATGAGACCAAAAGTGGCTTCGCCTAGTCACCATTCGGGCGCAATTCTTTGAATCGCTGAAATATGTCAATTCTATTAAACGATTCTTATAATGGGGCATCCATAAAGGACGTCCATGCTTATAGGGGGCGGGGTATGGCTGAATGTGACGTCCATCGCAAGAATCCCTCCTTGGGAATTTTGAAAAAAATCCATGCTTCAATAATTCAATTGGTAATTTTTCTACTGATTTTTTGACGCTTATTCTAATTTTGGAAAAATAAGGGGGGGTCTTTAATCGTGACCATCGGACGTTTTGTAAGAGGAAGTGGTTCAAAAAGTCATAAAAATTTGCTGACCTCTTTTATATGGATGGCCCCTAACCATAATATAGAATAAAAGCTGGGGCGTCTGGCGCCCCAACTCACTCGGCGCCCTCGGGCGGCGCCCGACCTCGCCCCCCCCAAAGGCCGGCACTGAGCTTTAGTATTTCTTTTTCAAGCGTTTGTTCATTTAGTTTTACAAATAATCATCCTGAAGTGAAAACTGAAATTCATAATAATTTTAATTTTAATTTTTTTTTTTTCTACATATGTAGTAGAGTTTAATAGTGGCGTTTCAGCGATGCTAGCAAAATCTTCGGTAGAGACTTTTAATTTTATCTACATATTTTTAACGCGGTGTGTGATTTTGTAAAATGTTGCGAAGACTTTTCTTTTTTTTCAACTAATATGATGCGATTTCTTCATGCGGAATTAACGTGACTGGATTGTATGAAATAATGAGGATGATTTTCGGGTGGAATAACACAAAATAAGTTGAGATTCATTATTTTCTATCTAGGTTTGTGTATAATATGTCTTCTTCCAAATTCCGAATCTTCCCGCGCTCAAAGTCGCTCCTCCGTTCTTCGATTAATCGAATTTGTGTGGATTGAAACGTGGCGGTAAATGTCAAAACACGAACACCACGTGCGAATTGCGATCCGAGTGGTCTTGAAACTTTGAGATTTTTGTGTGGGACGATTCTTGGAAAATTGTCAAATCATCGAGATCATTGAGATTTTTAACTAATGAGGGTCAATCCTCTTTATCACAGCTGGAAATAGACTTTTTGCTTGCACACCTTCCTAGCCTAGAAATAACGATTCTCTCACTTACGGTTACAAACCGGCCGTCAAAGAAGCCGCGATACCACGTGGATTTCATTCCACAACATGAGCAATTCAAGGTTTGTAGTAATATGACCAAATAACAACACGATCTAACATTGGTAATTCAACGTTGTTTCAGCGTCTGCCGTATTCTGGATATGCCTGATGAAATTTTAGTGATGATTATCCTGCATTTTGATGCCAGAGAACGCCTGGCTTTGGGGAATTCTTGCCAGAGATTCAACAATCTTGTGTTTGGTGATGAAAAATTATTGAGGTAAGAGACGCTTGGGTATTCAACTTTAGTTCAGGGCTTGCAGACACCTTGGATTTCGTTGTGAAGCCAATTTCTCGTTTCGTTTCAGGAATTTGGATTTTACCAGAAAAGGGTACCTCACTAAAGAGTCAGACATCCAGCAATATTTCAACGATAAAAGTACATGCAAGAAAATACTTAGGATAAAGATTCAAGACGTGCGTGTAACCGAAAATTTGAGCAGTTCAATCGGCAAAGCGATGAATCTAGTCGAATTGAACATTCTGGATGAATTGGATCTCGATGCTGAAGACTTGTCTCTTTTTCTGAAACCTCTGGTTCATCTCAAACGATTGACTGTCGATTGGCCACAGTCCTTCAGCATTCTGTATAATCCCGATTGGAACAAATTTTACGCAGAACCTTGGCGCAGACTTACGTATTTGTCGTTAAGAATAGAATTGCACACATACGACTTTCTTCTCATTTTACAACACTGCCAACAGCTCGAGGAGCTGCATTTGTCGATTCCATTACACCTATTTTCTTTCGAAATCGAATTTTCTCCAGAACTCACGAATCTAAGCAACCTCAAGTCTGTCCGGCTCGATGTTCCTGATGGACATTTGGGGCTGCTAAAGAATTATATAATGTCTATCATTCCTAACCCTGCAGAATGGACAGACTTTTACCTAGTTGATTTCTATTACGAAGCCTACCTTGGTATATTTTCGCAATTAATAATTCTGGACTGTATCTAATTTTATCACATAATTAATCTTGTAGGATAACTTAGTTTGATCGCCGACTTGTTGATTACTTTTCAGAAAGAAACGTCCAAGTCTGTACGGAATTAAAAAGAGTAAAAAAGCTACCGCTGCCTAAATATATCGCTGATTTCTGTGATGCCGGCTTCATCGGCAAGTCCTGGCCTCTGGTCCCCGAAAATTTGTTGAGCGAAGTAATCAGAGTCACCCATAAAGATGTGCCAGAAAAATTTTGTTGTTTGTCTGCGTCGCGATATCCTGATAGCTATCCATGTCTGCTGGAGATCGACGAGGCAAAGGTGAAATTATAAAGACACGTTTAACTCAGGAAAACTGAGTTCAGTTACCTCAATCAAGGGATGCATAGGAAATGGATTTCTACACCGTTTAGTGCTTCTTCTCAACTTTTATTTTCAAACCTATTGCATGGCAGATGTGAATTCAGAGTAGGAGATGAGCTGCTTCATACTTGTTGTCAACCAATCGATGAATTCGGATATTTTACTTTTTCAGAAACTGCTGAAGGATCCTGGATACCAAATTTCTTACTTACGTTGCTCACACATCATACACAAAAATTGCGACCTATATTTGCTTGCATCTGCTTTTCCGGAACTGACCAAGCTTGTTTTATCCTGGCTAGGTTACAGCACTTGTGAGTCCATTCGTTTGATCCACCCATTCGACAAAGTTCTAGATTAGTCGAAGATATGTGTGTTGAAATCTACTCCTGGGAATAATTTCACAATGAAACTTGTCATATTTCAGTCACATGGCCGCCAGAGAAGCCGAAACCCCTCCACATTCATAGACGCCTAAGGAAAAGAGGAAGCCTGGCATCCGAAGAAGATAGCGATGCAAAGAGTACGGACTGTACATTCAAAATGCTTGTAGAAAATACGCCACGCCTAAAGGCCCTGGAGATCTGTGCGAATGACTTGTAAGATGATCTCGGCTGTTATATATGCAAAATATGTTATCCCATAGATTCAATCATTCCAATTTGACGATAAACTTTATTGACTCGCCACAGGAAGGAGGAATGGCAAGATTGGGACTTGGACGCGTTGGATCTGATTTCGGGTTGGGAGAATCTCACAGTTATCCGCTTGTATAACTTACCAATAAGAGATGGAAAGTTTCTGATCAATATTGGTAAAGAATGTAAAAAACTGGAGGAAGTTACGCTGTACAATCTTGGTCCCAATATAAATCACAGCTACGAGAGCGAACTGTTGCAAATGCTGCAGCACTGTAAAAATTTGAGAAGACTTACACCCGGAGACATGCATCTTAAACATTTGTTTGAGATGTTTAACATACTTTCAAACTGTTCAAAACTTACAGCTCTTAGTTTAGAGCGTATAACCGAAGAGTGTGATCATCTTGAGCTGACGTCATCTGTTGAAAATATGCTTCGCAAATGTCAAGAGTTGAAACGATTCTCGACTTCTTCTTGCTCCAAATTGTTAATAGACAGGCTGACGCTTGCTGTAGAAGGGTAAAAATCTTTTCCTTATTTCGTCAAGGTATTGATTGTCGTTGAGCAATCATTAGACCTCCAAATCGACGATTCTTCATCAATATTATTCTTTTACAGAATCATTAGCAAATTGAATCGTCCGAATTTCGAATTCAATCTTGGTAGGCCGATCAACCGTTAAGAAAGCTACTCTGATGTGTTCTTTTCAAGCCCTTTGGTGCCTTTCTTTGTTACGGATGACCAGCGATTTGAATCTCTTCCTTTATTGTAATGAAATGAGAGCTAAGATTCCAAACAGCACCTAGTCTTGCAGTGTAAGTTGTGTTCTGATCGCCGTGATGCTAAAGAATAACGGACGACTTGTGTATTATGCAGAATGTGCTTTGTATGTTGAGAACAGTACGAAAAAATTCAAACTTTCACTTCAAATGCATTTATCAGAAAAAAAAGTTGTATTTTTTATACCGATTGTGCCTAATTGAATGAAAAGAAAGAACCAAAAAAAAACAGTATGAAGTTAGTAATTGAAATTCGTTTTATCAATATTATTATTATCCACCAGGTAAATAGGTATACACAAGTATAATCTATTCGCTTGATTCCCTTGATATTATTATACATAATTAAAAACTATTTATTCTTTTCATCTAATATTATATCTAGTTACAGCATAGGTATTATAATGTATAAGTGCATGTGTAATAGAGCGCACTGTTGCAAATGCTACAGCACTGTAAAAATTTGAGAAAACTCACAATTAAAGACATGAACTTGAAGCTTTTGTCTGAGATGTTTAACATACTTTCAAACTGCCCAAGACTCGCAGCTCTTCATTTACCGACTATTACCAAAGAGTGTGATCCTGTTGCGCTGACCTCACCTGTTAAAGTAATGCTTCGCCAATGTCAAGAAATGAAACGATTCTCGATTAATCTTTGCTCTCACTTGTTTGGTCTCACGCTCAGGTGTCATGTAAAAAGGTGAAAGCTGTTTTTCCGATTCATCACAGGCATTGATTGACGTCAAGCGACTACTAGATAGACGAATCTTCATCAATATCATTATTTTACAGAATCATCAGCAAATTGAATCGTCCGGATTTCCAATTCCATTATACTGGACCGATATAGATCAGAAAAGGTCCTCCAATGTGTTCTTTTCAAGCCCTTTGATGCCCTTTCCTTGTTACGGATGACCAACGATTTGCATCTTCTTCTATATTGTGATTAACTAAGAGCTTGATTCCAAACAGCACCTTTTCGTAATTTAAGTTGTATTCCTGATCGCTGTTGTTACATATTCCATACTCTTCCATACTCTCACTTTCTCCAAGACATAAAATCCTTCATGCATCACATCTCCCGTCCTATATAATTAGAGGAAGTCTCATCCTTACATTCGAAGAACCTCACCCCCACTCACGCACTCATAAAACTGCACCTGCATAAACACGCTCATGCCCGTGAGACAGAGGGACAATAGTATGTATGACCCATCCATTGGCTCTTAGACAGTAGCCAACACTTCGCTTGCTCCCAAATCGTCAAACAGAACAGTTGCTCTCATTACTTACCTTCGAATCGTCCAACCGAACACTCGCTCTCATTTTTCTTTACTCAATCATTAAATCGAGCACTTGCTCTCGAAATAATCAACTGTAAACTCAAAATCACTCTTCACTTGAACTCTACTAACATGTAACACACATGTAGATGTGTTTATACCATTGCTGTAATCATTTACCAACAAACGATTATTCAGCAATTATATGTCATGTTGTCATCAACCATCCATCATCCAAAAACCTGGTTGTCTTAAGACGTCAAGCGAGGTACGGACTCAGCGAATTCCTATCATAACATTAGCGGCAGCGGAAATTTTTCATAATCATAACACTGTGATCCTAAAGAATAACAAACGAGTTGTAAATAATGCAGAATACGCCTTGTACCTTGAGAAAAGTACGAAAAAATATCCAGCTTTCTCTTGAAATGCAAGTGTGTCAACCAGTAGTTCGTTTATTATTACTCTGTACTGGAATAGGAGATTTTCATGCGAAAAGACTCGATACGAAGTTGTAGATAAGCTATCATCAGTTAATTCCAGATAAAGCTGACTAGAAGCACGTGCCGAAGTAGATCACAGAAAAGCGCATTCCAGAAGCATATTTGTACTTTCTTAAATGAATATGACTAATACCGATCTCTGCGAAAGTGAATAAGAACTTTTTCGAAACGCGGTCTGAGAAGTTCGACTTTTCATGCATAGAGAGCGTTTGAGAAACATCCGATTCGCACACTCTTAATATACATGCGCTTTGTGAAGGCGCTAGCTGTTCTAAAAAAAATTCATGAAATCAATTTTCCAAGTCCCAATGGAATAAAATTATTCATCCCATTAATAAAATCTATGGCTATGAAATTAAAATTAAAAATTCAGAATTTATTTATTCATTTGACGAGTGAATAGGCTCCTCAATAAAATTCATAGGAAAAAATAAATTTTGAAAAGCTTTTTTGTTGTGAAGGGTACGATAGTTATGAGGAATAAAGGACTAATTTAAGAAAATAAATTTATTTCTGAACATACTAGTTACAACATATAATAATATAAAAAAATAACGATTTTACTATTTTTAAACGTTTATACACACTTTAAACAATAAAACACCAAAATTAAGTAAATTACTAATTTTTCTAACTATTTTTAATCGGTACTAGTTTTAATAAACTTTGAGTAACAATAATACTAGGTTTCAAGTTATTAACTTAGCATTTTTGCGATGCATTCAGAAACAGTGATTCTAACTTTGACTTTCGCAGCGTCATAGCGTTTGTTTTCAGATTTGGCTAAAAAATGGGCTTTCATTACAACATACTATAAATTATTTATTATTATTATTTTTTTTCGTCAGGTTGAAATGATTTGCCAACTGCTCGAAGTATACACAGACTCTTCGAGCTAGTTAGTTAGTGTAAATAATTCATCGCTTGCATAAAACAGCCCCCCATATAATTCCATTTTATTGACAACGTCATTGCGAGCTAGTCGTTGACCATCACTTCTATTCGACTCCAAAGTTTGTAAAAAATTATCACATTAGAGCATTTTTCTCTGAGTTTTCAGCCAATCTAGCAAGTGACGTACGATTGGACTGCTTTACTAGTTATGGTTTCATTATAATTGCGGTCGTCTTCGTGCGGTTCTGCAGTTTTTATGTTGAGTAATTAATTAGAATTTCTTATGCATTTGCAAACGAGAATTCCGGTATGGTTTCATGATGCCTGGTATTATGTATACGATGAATAACCTGTGGAAAAATCAGATATTGCTATAATCAATCACAACTCATCGAAAATAGACTAAAATATTAATTGAAATATTAAGTTGAAATTAAAAACTCACCGTTTTCTTCAAACGTTTACAAGGAACTGATTTTTCTCCGATGCTATCAAAAGTTCTGTTTCGATACTGTAATTGATTTCGTAGAACTCGACACGATTTACATCGAGGGTTTAGTACAGATCTTTCGTAAGCTTCGTCGCCAATAATTACATCTTTACAATCTTCCGAATACCTGAAAATTTCATTTAAAAAGTTAGAAAATTACAAATATTAAAATATTTCAAACATGTACACTAGGGTGTGTCACCAAAAAAAAATTTTTTTTGCTACTTTCTGAACGGATAGTTCTCGTCAAGACAGGAAGATTCCCCCCCTGGAAAATGTCCTATGTCAAGGCTAAGTGGTTCCAAAACTTTTTTTTAGTTTTCCATTTGAGTTAACCACACCTATAGAAAATTATTTTTTGAATAAAGTTTAATTCTAACCATTTCGAAGATAAAAACTTCAGCTTTCAGAATCTTTCTGTAGACTTGAAAAATATTGAATAACTACGAAACTATGTGGATTGCCCCGAAAATAGATTTTTTTTGTGTGTTAAATAAATGGAAAACAAAAAAAAAGTTTCGGAACCACTTAAGGCCAACGCGCACTACGCGGAAGCGAAGGGATCGGAAGTTTTCATTAACATGCTTTTCTTATGTTTTTTATGAAAGTATGCACGCACACTCCTAAAAAAGCATGTTAATGAAAACTTCCGATTGCTTCGCTTCCGCATAGTGCGCGTTGGCCTTTAGACTTGACGGAAAAAAGTTTTACTATGCGGGATGTCTTCTTCTTGATAAGACCTAGTGACTTAAAAGGTAGCACCATGGAAATTGAAAAAAAAAAGTCAATCTGACACCCCCTAATGTACACATCTGTGTTACTACCTTTGTTTTTCAATTTGTGTGCCAACACATAACGGCCACTCTTCGACAGATTTTAAAAACTCAAAAATATCATCAGGTGAAGTTATTTTGTCACTCAACCTCATTTCTTTATTATTCGAGCATATTACCTGTAAAATATTTATTAATTAAAATTAATTAATTGAAATAATTAATGAAAAAAAAAAAAAAACGTATGTATGAATACACTATACATTAGGGTGGTTCAAAAAAGACCTAATTTCTCAGATGTTGCTGCTCATTCGTGAATATGTCATTTGTGATTTTGAAAAATTATTCCATTTTTTTTAGCTCTATTGGGAACCTTAGAACCTCGATACGCCAACTAGTGGCAGAAAATAGAACTATTCAAACAAGGCTCAAATTTCAAGGCCACGCCCATTCCAAGGATTCCAATAGGACAATATTTACTCCTGCCTCAGTGAAATTGAAATTTCGAAATTTTGCCATTTTTGGAAATTTCAAAGTTCTCAGATCAATGTCCTTATCTGGCTACCTCTAGGTTCTCATTCAATGAGGATGTTGCACAGTGGTCCCAAATCCCAAATAGCCGGCCAAAACTCAAAATATGAAGTTTCTATTTTAGGAATTCTAAGTACTGAGTCAGGTAAAGGGGTATATTCCACGTCCCTTTCAAGGGTCAGGAAGTGGAAAATGTCGCATTTAGCCCATGGGGTGTCATTCGTAACGGAACCCTCGAGAAGGTAGTATCGATCACGCACTATACCTCTGAAAACTACGCTGTGTTTAAAGTTGAATAACTGTGAGTGAAATTGAGCAATTTTGATTTTGCAAAATGGAACTTCCACCGGAAAGTAAGTACATTTATTATATCAGTAGAGCTTTTCATATCAACGACACACCGAGCAATCACATATGTAAACACCTTCTGTGAATTGAGACGCCCGCGACGAAAAAAAATTGTGTATAGATTGAGTAAAAGTTAATAATTCTACGGAATTCTACGACCGGTCGAGTTTCACGTGATTCTTTACACTCTTGAGTACAACATATCCAAAAATTAGCTGCCTAAAACTGCCAATTTTGTTTTGGTGAATTTTTTTATAAATAGACGCAGGACTTCACCTCAAGCGCGCGGCGCGGGTGCGACCGACGCGACGTCAAACGATTGGTTCTTTCGATTGGTTTGCTGAAAAATGTTGATTACAATATCATTCTTAGTCTATCGGATTCTACTATCATTTTCATAACGAAATTATTAATTCTTTAAAATTATATATTGTTGTCTCACCATTCAATTTTAATTTAATTATATAATTTAATTATCATTGAAATAATAAATAATATAAAATGGCAAGCACGTAAAGAAGACATCGAAGGTCGTAAAAAGATCATACAAAAAGGTTTCCGTGAGAAATTGGGACTTTTGATTGATCAGCCGAAACAAGGACTTGGTAGCACAAATGACGATAATACTGCTCGTTGTTTCTTTCAAAATTCCAGTATTTCTGCATCCATAAAGGGACTGGATGAAGATCTAATCAAAAGATTTCACATAATCTTGCAAGTAATATCGTGCGGTTTTTGAATAAATGTTAATAAATTCGAAGAATACGCTTTAGCTACAGCCAGAAAATTTGTGCTATTATATCCTTGGTATTACATACCTACTACCGTATACACAAACTTCTCATTCACGCGCCAAAAATAATAGAATCTTCGATGCTGCCAATAGGACAGATGTCAGAAGAAGCCCAAGAATCTTGTAATAAATATATAAAATCATTTAGACAAGATTTCTCTCGAAAATGTGGTAGAAAACAGAATATGAAGGATGTTTTCTCACGACTTTTGATTTCGTCTGACCCTGTCATTTCAAGTTTGCGTAAGCTGCCAGTAAAGTCAGGTAAATCATTATCGGGTGAAGCAGTCGCGTTGTTGAACTCGCTAACTGCTAACGAAACAAACGTGATTTTAATAACTGACTCCAGCGATAATGATGACGATAGCGATTCCACAGATACCGAGTACCCCTTCTAAGCTGAAATAATGTAATATTTGTTCTAATTTTTCATTAAATGAGCATTATCTTTGAATTTGTATTATTTATTCCTATATCTTACCAAACTCGTATATCCCACATATATGTAATAATACATTCCTTCGTTCTTAATAATAGATTCGTAATCGGCGACTTCGAAAATCCGCAAGTATGAAATTTCGTAGAGATTGATTCAATTTTGAAGGAATTCATCAGCCATTTTTGGCCGCCATTTTGTTTTTGCTCGAATTTGACATCAGATTCGTAATCAGCAGCCTTAAAAACCCCCCGAAGACCAAGTTTCGTTAAGATTGATTCAATTTTGAAGGAAGTGATCGGCCATTTTTGGCCGCCATTTTGTTTTTGCTCAAATTTGACATCAGATTCGTAATCAGCAGCCTCGAAAACCCCCCGAAAACCAAGTTTCGTCAAGATTGATTCAATTTTGAAGGAAGTGATCCGCCATTTTTGGCCGTCATTTTGTTTTTGCTCGAATTTGACATCAGATTCGTAATCAGCAGCCTCGAAAACCTCCCGAGTACCAAATTTCGTTAAGATTGATTCAATTTTGAAGAAAGTGGTCCTTCGTTTTTGGGTCGCCATCTTGTTTTTTGAAAATTTGACCTCAAATTCGTAATTAGCGGCCTTGTGAACCCCCGAGTAGCGAATTTCGTTAACATTCAACAATATCTTCTAGTTTTGGCCAGCTTTTTGGGATTTGGGACCACTGTGTGTTGGTTCAAGATGAGACTCGTACGATAATATTTAGAGTACTGCCTAGAGACATTGCAGTTTTTTCACTATTTAGGGGTTTTCTTAGAGATTGGATCACCAGGTGTTGCTCATGAGACAGTCTTTTCTTACCATTTTAAGGAAGAAGTACACGAAGTTTGCAGTCTGTGGCACCATTTTTACTACTGCCTCATGTTGCTAATTTTACTTGAAGGAAAGTCGTCCTCAATGAGGCAGTAGTAAAAATGGTCCCGCAGACTGCAAACTGCTTGGATTTCTTCCTTATATTGGTAAGATGAAACTGTCTCATGAGCAGGACCTGGCGATCGAATCTCCGAAAAAACGCAAAATATTGACAAAAAACTCCAATGTCTCCGAGGCAGTACTAAATATTATCGTGCGAGTCTCATCTTGAACCAACATGCTCATTGAATGAGAATCTAGAGGTAGCCAGATGAGCGCTTTGATCTGAGAACTTTAAAATTGCCAAAAATGGCAAAATTTCAAAATTTCAACTTCACTGAGGCAGTAGTAAATATTGTCCAATAGTGCTCAAAAAAATGGAATAATTTAAAAAAATCACAAACAACATGTTCGTGGATGAGCAGCAACATCTGAGAAATTAGGTCTTCTTTGAACCACCCTACTATACATACTGTTATGGAGTAGTCCTCGTTTAGAATTATGTGGTTTTTGACCTGTTTACTCGACGGATCTAACCGCATAAATTCAAATTTGCTGTGTTTGTCTACATATAACCAATACTGTGGCAGTACTGACAACCTTTGTTTCAAACATGCCATTGGATGTTTGATTTCTGGTGTTTCTTGTTGTTTGTGGTATTCTATGCTGTTATGTCTTAATTGCTGTTGTTGTACTTTTGGTTGTTGTTGTTTTTCAGGTTGTTGTTGTTGTTGTGGTTCAGGATCCAATTGAAACTGATGTTCGACGGTTGGCAATGCTTCTTCTCGCAGTATTTTTTTAAGTGAATAATGTAAATAAACAGTATTCCCAATTACAATTTTGTCATACATTTTTATATCTTTTTTCTCAAAGTGGAATTGACAAATGTAATCGGTCGCTTGTAAAGCAATGCCCAATGATTGTGTCCAACGTTGTAACCTCGCAGGGGTCTACATACATCAATATGAATAAATAGTAGGTATGTACATTTCAGTACGAGTAAGGAAAGGTTTTTTTGCTGTTACGAGGTTCGTCAAAAAACCTTTACGTACAAGTAACGATTATTATTTTCCATCAGGAATACCGAGAAATCGCGACGAAGTTGCGATTTTGAGGTTAGAATGATGAAAACCAATATTAATAAATTTGGAAATTAATAAATTGAAATTATTAGATTCTATTCATTACTCAAAAACCAACTTTATTATTATTATTATTATCATCTTTTCAATTCTATATGACAAATAATACTGTCATTTATTATTTTCATACCGTTGGTTGAAAAAAAGACACAGAACACGATCTTCCATTGTCTACGTTAATTTCCGTTTTAATTTTGCGACCACTTGGACAACCTTTCACTTTACACACTTTCACCATATTTCGATACCTGCGCGGAATAACCGGCTATCTCAGAGTCCGCTTGAAAAAGCGGCTATCTCAGAGTCCGCTTGAAAAAGCGGCTATCTCAGAATCCATTCGAAAACCCGACTGTAGCCTGTATTATTAATATAGGCACAGGCCGCTTTTCCGAATGGATTCTGAGATAGCCGCTTTTTCAAGCGGACTCTGAGATAGCCGCTTTTTCAAGCGGACTCTGAGATAGCCGGTTATTCCGCGCAGGTATCGATTTATTATATATATTTTATAGGTATTATAATATAATTTGAGTATTTTAAATTTAAGTTTTCGCTCGACTACGTTATCAGTTCACTCACTGCACTTGCCACTTGTATCTACAACTCTAGTCAATATGACTACTTCTGTTTATACAGTGAAAGCGTAGCGATGCGCATGCGCTATGGCTTCTGCTTCCTACTTAAGGTGCCTTTTCATTAGCGTCAGTTTGACGCGAATTCGCTGACGCAGACGCGTCGGACGCCAGTGAAAATGCTTCGCAGCTTCCGATCGACGCGTCAGCGTCTGACGCTAATGAAAATGCTTCTGGCGTCGAATCGACGCAGTACGGCAGTAGCGTCTCACAAAAAAAAATTAAAAAACACCGTGGCGCGACTCGACCAAAAAATTAGGATAATTCGAAAAATATAAATGGGCTTTCCAAAACTAGAAATCACGCTCTTTATTTTGAAAAAATTCTGCTGTATCGTACTCGTGCGATAAAAACCCTCACCTCGGATGAAATTAATGTTGAGGGTTTGCCATCCCGAGTAAAAATGATTTTATAGAATTATATAGAATTATATAAAATTGTTCTATATAATTCTATAGAAATATTGGCCCGATAGAAATATATAGAATTCTATATAATTTTATATAATTCTGTAAAATTCTATAAAATCCTATAAAATTCTATAAAATTCTATATATTTCTATCGGGCCAATATTTCTATAGAATTATATATACTTCTATAAGATTATATATAATTCTATAAAATTATACTGAAGCCGGACTCTTTCCTAAATTTGAAACGAAAAGAATAACAAAGCATGGGTAGATTTTTTAAGAATCGAGTGAAAATGATTTTACATAAGTATATAGAATTATATAGAATTATACAAAAGTTATATAGAATTGTATAGAATTATATATAAAAATCCATGTAAGTTTTATAGAACTTTATATGATTATATATAACTTTATAGAGTTATATATAATCATATAGAGTTCTATATAGGATCCAAAACAAGCTTATAAGTGGGTTTTATAATTCTATAAAGTTGTATACAATAACACAGGTCTACAATGATTTTGGTGCCGCTAAAACTAAAGCAGATATTAAGTATATTCGATATCCTGACTCCAGCAATATCCTTATTTTTTTAATGCTACGTGTAGTTTTCGAGCAATCGCAGGTGTAAAATAAAATGAAAATAAACGATTTTAAAACATTTTGTTGAATTATTCTACATATACGACGACATATCAGCGTTACTAAGTAAGAAATGAAATCAATTAAATATAATGACTATAAATATGACAAAATACAGTTTTTTGGTAATTATCTATAGATATAAACCTGGACGTAGCTTCAATGTTTTGACGACTCCGTACGACTTCTCGAGGGTTAATTAACCAAATTATAACAAAGAATCGTCGGCACCAAGATTTTTTTTTTTATTTGTAGGCCTGTGTCTTTGACTATATAACCCTGGACTGCTAATACCCCCCACTATTCCCATAAGCCGTATGCGAAGCCGATGTTTCCAACATCTACCCCACTCCTTGGACTTCTCGGCAGTCAATTCCGCGGGAAATTTGAATGAGTACTTAGTATTTTGGATGAACACAGGACAAAATAAGAATAGTTTACTAAATAATATCATTGATCAATGTCGGAATAGTAAAAATTTTTAATAAATGAAGCATATTAGGAGTTACGAAAATCTAGGAAACGTTTACGTAAGTTCTTAATATTATATGCAGGAATATAGGGTAATAAAGTGGTTTCAATGTAATTTTTACGAATTGTTTATTGGCCCGTGAAGATAATTTTTTTTTTTTAATTCTCGTGTCTCGGTATTCTGAAATCAGTATCCGGATAAAAATAATAACAGAGCGATATGAAAAGATTTTCACTTCAGAGAAATTTGAGGTTATGAGTGAAGTCACTTGAAGAAAGATACAGGTGATAAAACAATAGCGAAACAATTAAACTCAGTAGTTCTGAACTCGACCGTTGACTGCCTGTAGCGCCACATCCTGACAACACGCCTGAAGTTAGCGTTAGCAGTCCAGGGTTATATAGTCAAAGGCCTGTGTAATATAAAGTTATACCGAGAAGTTTCGTGGACGCGGAACGCTAGGGGTACCAACCCGAAATTTTTGCTATTCCATAGGCGTAGGTCATACAGTAAACTGCAGCAGCAGTTTGGTAACTTACTAGATGTTTCTAGCAAGATCACTAGTTACGCTGGCTAGTGGAATTGCGCTCAACCATACCCTGTTCAAGCTATGTTTATTCTGTTTGAACCCGAGAACAGCGCGCGTAAAATTTAAAGGTCAGGCGCTCAATTTAAAATGAATAAATAAATCGTGCGAATAAGTGAAGTTGCGGGAAAACTGGACCAGGTAAGGAAGATGATTTAAATCAATCGATCAACAAAATAATTATTAATCAATAGCAGGTTTGACTTGCAATCAATTTATTATGAATCAAGCAATTTTGAAGATGTTTTTGTTGAACCGTTGGAACAATAAAATGGTTACTCATTATCTTATAACAAAATTATGATACGTTAGCAATTCGTGTTACTCGCAGCTGCGATCGAGCAACGAATAGTAAATAATGACTGAACAAACTCTTCGGATTGGAATGATGGATTAATAACAGAATGTTTATATCAAAATTATAGTAAGAAATCGAAGAGGACCGATTCCTGGACAACTGTGACAAAATTCCACTAGCATTGAACACACAGAAGAAAAATAAATGATGACTGGCTGTCGACCGATTTTGTCCACTAATCACGCATCACATTTTTGGAAAACCAATTTTGTCCACCAATCGCGCGTCACATTTTTTGAAGCGCGAAAATGAAAATAGTTAGCAAAGGCCCCGATTGGCTGCGTGATCGGCCGATTGTCTCAAATTCGGCGATTGGTGGACAAAATCGGTCTACAGCCAATCATCATTTATTTTTCTTCTGTGTGTTCAATGCCCGTGGAATTTTTTCACAGTTGTCCAGGAATCGGTCCTCTTCGATTTCTTACTATAATTTTGAAATAAACGTTCTGTTATTAATCCATCATTCCAATCCGAAGAGTTTGTTCAGTCATTATTTACTATTCGTTGCTCGATCGCAGCTGCGAGTAACACGAATTGCTAACGTATCATAATTTTGTTATAACATAATGAGTAACCATTTTATTGTTCCAACGATTCAACAAAAACATCTTCAAAATTGCTTGATTCATAATAAATTGATTGCAAGTCAAACCTGCTATTGATTAATAATTATTTTGTTGATCGATTGATTTAAATCATCTTCCTTACCTGGTCCAGTTTTCCCGCAACTTCACTTATTCGCACGATTTATTTATTCATTTTAAATTGAGCGCCTGACCCTTCAATTTTACGCGCGCTGTTCTCGGGTTCAAACAGAATAAACATAGCTTGAACAGGGTATGGTTGAGCGCAATTCCACTAGCCAGCGTAACTAGTGATCTTGCTAGAAACATCTAGTAAGTTACCAAATTGCTGCTGCAGTTTACTGTATGACCTACGCCTATGGAATAGCAAAAATTTCGGATTGGTACCCCTAGCGTTCCGCGTCCACGAAACTTCTCGGTATGTAATGAATAGAAATTATTTTGTGTCCTCAAGATAAATAAATAAATATATATATATAAATGTATAAGTAATGAATAGAAATTAATATATGTACTAAAGATAAATAAATAAATATATATACATACGTATATATATTACGTACGTATACATATACATACGTATATATATTACATACGTATATATATTTATTTATTTATCTTTAGTACATATATTAATAATATATATTAATCTAATACCTGTCTGATACCTGACAATTTAAAGACAACGTCGAGTTGACCTGCGTGAAAAACATTTAGATGACTCCAAGATACCTTTTTCTGATACAAGAAGATGTCATGTAAACGTCGACTATCCGTTTCGTCAAAAAGACATCTTGGGGCCATCCCGCAGGCAAGAAAAAGTTAACATATAGATGGACATTCGTTGTCCATACAGTGACTGTACGATGACTTAATGGCTCGCGAATAGACGACTTTTGTCTGCAAACGCCATCTTACAGTCAACTACCAGATGACATCGTGTTTACTGGGATACTGCCTGTGGTAACGCCAAAAGTGAGAGAGAAGGGTAATACATGCGGCCAATCTCTGTCTCTTTCTAAGCATTTGATTGGTCGTTCGTCGACAGCTCAGTAGTGTAGCACATAGAGATATTACTATAGAGGAGGTGAGACATAGGGCCGCGTGTAAGTGGAAGCGTAGTGCGAATAAAGAGAGACAGAAAACCGATATAGTGAAAGCTTCCTTGTCTTTTAACGCATGCGCACTGAGTCTTTATAGCTGAGCACATTTAACGAGGGGTAGTCGTTTATTGCGCATGCGTTAAAAGGCGCTAAAAGACAAGGAAGCTATCACTATATCGGTTTTCTGTCTCTTTTTATTCGCACTACGCTGATTCGGCCGCCTCACCTCCTCTATAGTAATATCTCTATGGTGTAGCACCGTCACGGTCGTATATACAGGTCCGGAAACTCCGGTGGTGGGGGTGGGTCTCTTATTGAAGCCAGGTGCGCTTCAGAAATCTACCACTTGAGCGAGGCGCTGCGATCTAGTAGTAGTAGTTTCAAATATGGCGATCATCAAGTGTCAAAATAACCTATTTCCTTTTTTGTATTCTTTCACGTAGCAATCTCCAATTTCGTCGGTTAACAAATGGAATGAAATTTCGTGCAACGAACAGCATCCGAATAATATTTGGTATCATGTGATCATGTAAAAAAAAATTGTAAGAACGCTGTTGTTATTACTACTACTACTCGACCACAGCGCACCAACTTGAGTGGCGAATTTAGGCAACTTTTTTGGCTTCAATAAGAGACCCACCCCCACCACCGGAGTTTCCGGACCTGTATATACGACCGTGAGCACCGTCAAGTGAACCCACGGCTACCCGTATTATTGTAGTAGACTATAGGTACATTTGTAGTCATATACGACGATAGTTATTTAAGGATAAATCCCATATATTTCACCGGAGTTCAATTAAAATAACATTACAACATGGTTTATACTTGTTTGGTGTGCAAGTGGCGAGGAAATAAAGAACCTCGAAGATCGTTTCATAAGTAAGTATAGATGGAATGTCACAAAGTGAGGTTAACTTCTTGTATTCAAACACGTAAACATTTACAATTAATTGATCTGATGAACAAAAGATCAAAACTGTACTTCTAAATTTTTCCAGGTTTCCTAAAGACGAGGCTGAGAAAGAGAAGTGGTTAGATGCTATCGGATACAATAGGAATACAATTGTGGGCACTCGAACATCAATATGCTGTTTGCATTTCGAGGAAAGCTGCTTTTCTTACGGACTTATTGGCGGTAAAAAGTTTTTGAAGAAAGGATCTCTGCCCACGTTACACTTATCATCAAACAAAGGTAATATAAAATGAGTGACAGCAAGTCTAAGTTGTACAAGGAGAAAATGCAAAAAAAAAAAAAAAAGAATTGTATCTGTTTGCAAGCAGAGAAGGACAGAGAGAATGGTTGTTTCTTTTCAATTGAACCTGAAATGTCTGCAACATTCGAGACACCGATTGGATTGCCATTGCCAGATACATCTTCTGCTTGTGAGGCAGCAATTGGAAGGTATTTTGTGAAATAGGACCGGCTCATAATGATATTTCGGAATATGGTAGTTACGATGATAAGTTTTAATAACGGTCTGTATTCGCTGGTTATTTCTTTTAGGCACATTAGTTCTGAAGAATCAATAGAGGATCAAAATCCAAAGCACAGAAAACTTTCGGACGGTACAAGTGCAGGAGAATGCACTGAACATTTTTCAAGCGAGGTCACAGAATCTCCCGACATAGAAACGATTGTAAAAGAAAAAAATGAAGAAATTAGAATATTGCATCAACAAATACGACGAATGAACAAGAGCACATTAAGTATGAAAGCTGCCAATAAGAATTTAAGATGGAAAATCAAACGGTTTGAAAAACAATTCAGGTCACTCGGAGTAAGTATGATTATTTCGAAAGATTTCGCAAAACACATAAAAAAATTGAAGCTGCACAAGCTATAAATAAATATAACACAAAATTTATTATTTCATCGCTATTCTTCACGCAAATGAAGATTGAAAAATCAGTATATTGTTGTACATAATTAAATAATGCAATCCGGTGAGTGTCGATTGAGTCAAGTATGGCTATTTGATTCTGCCTATAATTGACACACTTACTAGATTACAGGATGTCGAGCTACTTCTATCGCAGTATAATTATTCAAGATATAATCATTTCATATAGTACATAACTTACTTTTACAAAAATGTCGAATTGAAAACAATTGAATACTTACTGTGTGTATGTGTAAAACAAAATAAAGGAATTTGTGATTTCGAATGACAATATTTTGATTTCCATTGTGTATCTTATGTTTCCTCATTTATTCAGTTGCAGTCTAAATTAGGACCGGTATTGCAGAGCATAGTTCAAGAAATAAAATCAAAGAAGCAGAGACCTGGCGAATATCCTATTGAGCTCAAAGTCTTTGCGTCAATGGTGTCGTTTTTATCAGCAAAAGCGTATAAATATATAAAAGCTGTATTGCCTGGTCTGCCACATATTTCTACAGTTAGGAGGTGGCTAAGCGAAATTGAATTACAGCCAGGTATATGCGAAACATCATTAAGTATATTGAGAGGTAAAAAAATTGAAGCAGATAAAACAGGGAAACAAGTACTGTGCAGCATGACAGTAGATGACATGGCAATCCGTAAGCATGTACGATGGAACGGAAAAAAATATACTGGTTTTGTTACACATAGTAATGGTAAAAAGAGTAGAAACTCAAAGTCCAGAGCTAGAGCTAAGGAGGTAATGGTTGTCATGGTTGTTAGTATAAATGACCACTGGAAGATTCCCGTAGCTTATTATTTTATTGACGGGCTAGGTGGTCCAGAAAGGGCCACTCTAATAACACAGTGTTTAACAAATTTAAATTGTACTGGGATTACTGTTGTTTCGCTAACATTTGATGGCGGACCAGCAAACATCAAAATGGCCAAGCGTCTAGGCACAAATCTGCATTGTACAGAAAATTTCGAAAAATCTTTTCCACACCCTGTTACAAAGGAACCGATTTATGTAATATTCGACGCCTGCCATGCCATCAAGTTAGTCCGCGGTACCCTCGCTGACAGGGGAACATTATTCGATGGTCAAGGAAATCCTATTAAATGGGGCCTTATAAAGTCACTGGTTAAATATCAATATCAATATGGTTTACATGCTGCAACCAAGATAAGAAAACGGCATTTAAATTTTGAACAAGAAAAAA
Organism: Tenthredo mesomela; assembly: GCA_943736025.1. Classification (NCBI taxonomy): domain Eukaryota; kingdom Metazoa; phylum Arthropoda; class Insecta; order Hymenoptera; family Tenthredinidae; genus Tenthredo; species Tenthredo mesomela. The sequence goes on from OX031016.1 coordinate 41,803,727, forward strand.
TGAAAGTAAAGTTAGCAACGCAGGTCTTAAGTACCAGTGTCAGTGACGCAATATGTTTTTTAAGAACAAGTGTTAAAATGCCGGAGTTTTTTTGTTCGTCAGGTACTGAAAAATTCTGTAAGATAATGAACAATATCTTTGACTTGTTGAATTCTAGACAGCGTTTTGTAAAAAATCAGAGTAAAAGTCCAATTACTCTAGATAATATTGCCAGGATACATTTGGAAATCAATGAATATGAAGAGTATATTAAATCACTTCGTGACACAAAAGAGCTAATTATACATGGCAATAGAAGATTGGGCTTCCTTGGGTTCTTGATATCAATGCGTGGTGCTGTGGCCATCTTTGAAAAGTATTCATCCTCAGAGGAAGCATCTCTCAAATACCTCCTGACGTATAAGTTATCGCAAGATCACCTGGAGCTTTTTTTTTCCAGTATAAGATCTCGCGGATTTCGGAACAATAATCCCACAACCGAACAATTTGAATCGGCATTTAAATGGTTATTACTCTACGCTCAAGTCGGTGCCTCTAACTATGCAAACTGTGTTGCACAAGATGATACTTGCATTTTACAGAAGGAAAAAAAAAATAAAGTTCTTGAGAAAAAAAGTATTTCCAACAGCAGGAGCGCAAAGTGGAATGATGCAAGTGCTACTGAGGAAGAAAGATCACAAACATTTGCAGACCCAAATAATAAGGAAAATAGTCCTCTTACTGACAATGATATAAATTTCGGTACTTCAAAGTTTAAGGAAGGCAAAGTCATGAAAAAAGATATAATTATGTCAAAAGAAATTGAAAATAATTCTTCAGTTGACAACAGTAACCGTAGTGCCTCACAGTCCGTACAAGAAAAAACCGCAGAAAATCGTACAAGCCTAGATCGTCGGGACTCGTTGGTTCTATTTGAGCATAATTACAACATTCCTCCTGTTTATAAGAACGTGAACTTGAATTACGTGAAAAACATTGTTGCTTATATTGCTGGATTTGTGGCTAAAAAGGTTGTTAAGGTGGTCAAGTGTGTACATTGCAAACAACTTCTAACAAGCAATCGATCATCATCCCTGTTACAAGTGAAGAAGAATCGAGGAGGTTTAACTTGTGCTTCCACGGACGCAATCGAAGTATGTTTGATCGCAGAGCGTATCTTCAGAGAAACTGAAGTTTTCAAAACTGAAAACATTAAATCTGTTTTAATCAATAAAACAGCACAAAAAATCCCTCATTGGATTTTGCAAAGTAAAGAAAATTGTCCACAAGGTCATAAAAAAATTATGATTAATAAATTTTTAGATAAATATTTCAACATCCGACTACACCACGAAAGCACGAACACTTTTCCGCAAGAAAGAAGGATTAGGGCTATTAATACTAAGCTTGTACTATTTAAAAATCAATAATATTTGTTTGTTTTTGGAAGAAGAATATATTTTTCGTTACTCAACACTCAATGTCTCATTTCATTCCATTTTCTAACAAAAAAGATTTGACACCCAGGGCCCTCAATATGAGAGTCACGTTCCTGGTTAGAAAGAGACAGATATTGGCCGCATCTGTATGCTATCTCTTTCTACCGACCAAGCGATTTTCGGCCCGAATGCGCAGTCCATGCTCTATGTCTATGATATCAGCAGCTGCAGCAGCTGTAGCGGCAATGGCCGCCCCCAGCCTCTGACAATCGCGAAAATTACCACAAAAACGTGGAATCCAAGCGTCTCCTGAATCGTTGTCGAAAACAAAGATGTTTTGGGATAGTTCTGTTCAGAATCCCTCACAGAATCGAGCGACAGAGCTCGATTTTACATGTTTGATGCATGGGCTTTGATATAAGTCGCAATAAATGGCACGCCAACACTTTTCGATCGAAAAAAAATAAAAAATCCCGATTTCATCCGATCAAACGTACCAATTCGAACTCATTACTCATCAAACATCGGCTGCCGAAAGTACAAGTCGATTGATTACCCCGTTTAGGAGAAAATAGACAAATCGGTAACTGATTGGGTAAACCCCCCCCCTTAAAACGGGACGTTAAACGAAGAGGAGGTACGTGGAGGGTGTGCGTTGAGCTTTGTTGTTTAGAGGATTGTTATAAAGTTGTATAAAAACTTACGTATTGATTTGTAATTCTGTAAATTTTGACGAATTTCAAATAGTATATTATGCAACAAGTGCGTAAAATGTAATCTACTATTTTGCAATAGTGTGCGTAAAATTCGATTTTACGCACTGTTTTCAGTGCGTAAAATGAAACATTGCGATACAGTGTCTCTTGCTGTTTTCGATGCGTAAAATGATACTTTTCGATACGGTACGACACTGTCACCATAGCTGTAACGAAAATAAACAATAGAATCGACCTAATCACGAGCGTGGGTCCGGAAAATAAGTTTTCACGGACGTAGGTCCGTAAAATTGAAAATTTCTAAAATCACTCATTCTTGGACGATAAATCATTTATGTCGGTCATTTTTCAATGAAAAAAACTTTTTCTATCAGTTGACAACGCTAATAAAAAACATTTAGTTTGAATCAAAGTGTATTTTTCATTCATTTGAGCATCTGTTCTTCTTTTCAATTTGATATCTTCATCTGTTTTTTTCAATTCATTTTATTAATTTATTCATATATTATTTGTATGTATTTCTTGATATATTTTTCCTAACCGGGTGCACAAGATTGGTTTTTTTCTTTGGATTTTATTTTTCACACGTTGACTATTCTTATTGTATCAGATTAAATTCATTTTTTCGGTACTCGGGGGGCTTCGCCCCTGGGCCCCACCAGGGGCTTTGCCCCTGGACCCCCGCTGGACGTTAGCAAACACCTTTCGCATGCAACACCGTTTCAGCGTGCGTGGCAATTTACATTTCGTTGTTGACTATGAACTAATTGAAAGTTTTATTCAGGGTCGAGTATTTTGTTTGAGGATGCCTGAACTCGCTTTTCTACGCCTTACTATCTTTTTCGATTTCGATATGCACTGTCTCGTTGTAGAATCTGAATAAATGCATAATATTATGCACATTTGTGCCGAATTTTGCACACACTATTGCAAAAAATAGCGTATGCAACGCGTGCGTACGATTTGCGCTACGCTCGGGCGACAAATCCGACTCGTGCGGGATTCACCTATTTTGCGCACTAGTTACGTATACTATTTTTCCTAACTCAGTGTGCAAAATTCGATTTTGCGCACGCAAATGAGTGTGCAAAATAGTACTTTCCCGCACTAGTGCGCAAAATAAATATAATCGAAACGCAACACCTTTTCTTTGTGTATTGTAACGTTGAATGGAAGAGAGAGAATTCAAGGTGCGGGGAGATAGAGCTGGTAAACGTAAATAAACAGGATCGGCATTGTTACCAATTCTTTTAAGCGGACACTTCATCCATCTTATATACAATAATTTGTATATACTTGAAAATTTAATATTTCATACAAGATACCAATGTTGTAGAATTTTGCGTAGCTCGTTAGGAAAAATAGTATACGTAACTAGTGCGCATAGGTGTCTCCCGCACTCGTCTCTTTTGTCGCCCTCGCTACGCTCGGGCGACAAATCCGACTCGTGCGGGATTCACCTATTTTGCGCACTAGTTACGTAATCTACTATTTCCTAACTCAGTGTGCAAAATTCGATTTTGCGCACGCAAATGAGTGTGCAAAATAGTACTTTCCCGCACTAGTGCGCAAAATAAATATAATCGAAACGCAACACCTTTTCTTTGTGTATTGTAACGTTGAATGGAAGAGAGAGAATTCAAGGTGCGGGGAGATAGAGCTGGTAAACGTAAATAAACAGGATCGGCATCGTTACCAATTCTTTTAAGCGGACACTTCATCCATCTTATATACAATTTTTTTTTTTTTTTTATTTAAGGCATACGGCCGAGCCGACGCACTGAATAAACTTATTTTTGATTTGGATCTCTCTGATCGCTTGTGTTCAGGAGTGGCACTAAAACTATATTTCGCTCTTTTCTGAACTCCAGTTTAGTGCTCACTTCTTTTCTTTCCTTTTATTATTATTATTGTTTTTTTTTTTTTTTTTTTTTTTTGTTTGATCCTGTATTGTTACTTGTCCTTTATTGATTCTCGTTATGTCTGGGTTGTATTTGATCCTGGCTTAGTTCGGTCTTCTTGGGTTATGGTGCTCTTTTGTAGTGCTCTTCTTTGGCAATCTTGGCGTTTGGTGTCCGGACTTCTTCTTGACTTGCTCTTTTGTACTTCTTGGTTTTTTTTTTTTTTTTTTTTTTTTTTTTTTTTTTTTTTTTTTTTTCCCCGGAGACAATCACAAGGATGAGGAACAACTAAAACATTTAACTGACATGAATATCTATTCCTACACTTATTGTTATCCCTAGTATCTAATGCATCGTAGTCTGACGTGCTCTTGCCTTTTAACTCTATATCCTATGTTATCTGATAACCTTATTTGTAAGAATTGACTTATCTTTGAACTTACTGTTAAGTGTAATTTATTATTAAACTTATGGTTAACTCTTATTAATCTACTTATTTATATATTCCCTTGTATTTAGGTCTAGGTTTTTTTTTTTTTTTTTTTTTTTTTTTTTTTTTTTTTTTTTTCCCTTTCCCCTTTTTGGCCTCCAGTGATCTTCCTGATTTCCCATTGTGTAGCCTATTTTCGTATGCCCTATTATCTAATTCTATATCTATCTACCTATTATTATTGAGCCTTTTTATGCTACTTGTTATTATTATTGTGGTTTTTTTTTTTTTTTTTTTTTTTTTTTTTTTTTTTTCTTTTTCTTTTTCTTTTCTTCTTCTTCTTTTATGTATTTCTATTAAGAAGATCCTATTATATCCGTTTCTATCCTAGACTTTGATTTTGTTGTCCACAAAGAAGGCCGTTATCCTTATCTGCGTTTCAAAATCCCCTTTTATTGCTATTTCATCTATGGGTTGTCCTACTTCTATTCCACGTGTACTTAAGAATAACGTAAGAGGGTCCCTGGTATTGACAAATCTAGGACATCTCCACACTACGTGTTCCGGAGACTCATCTTCCAGTCCACACTCGCATAGACTGTCCGGGATTATACGGATTCTATGAAGATGAGCCTTCAGTCTATTGTGTCCTGATTTAAGTCTATTTAAAATGCCTACCCTCTTTCTCTCCATTTTACCATTCTCGAACCAAGGAGTTGTCTTGAATTGCTCCGAAAATTGGATAAATCTAGCTCCTTTCGTTTTCGGGGGTTCCGCATATTTGTTTATGAATCTTCTGGTTCCTGTGATGGCCTGTTCTTTAAAGATGGATTTTAGGTCCTGAGGCAATATCTCCTGAACATCCACTTGTTCTTTACAGCTGGCTGCTTTTGCCGCCTGATCGGCTTGTTCATTGCCTGCGATCCCGGTATGCGCTGGAACCCATACTATTGCTATGTTTCTTTGGCTTGATTTTTCCTTGTATATTTGGTTTTTTATGAAAGAAGCGTGTATGTTCATGTTGGAGTCTAATCCTTGTTGAGCCAGGTTGGTTACAGCGCTCTTGGAATCAGTACATATTATGAAATCCCCTTGTAGTTCGTTTACTGAGATGATCCTTATTGCCGCCGAGATGGCTTGAATCTCAGTGCTAAATATAGAGTTGCGCGGGTTTAGGGATACTTGCCTAGATAAATGGGGGTAGTCTTCCATGATCGTGGCATACCCACATTGACTTTCTTGTCTGTTCAATGACCCGTCTGTAAATACTCTGCGATGATTGGGATATTTGTCCGTGATTAATTCAATAAATTTGCCAGGATTCCCTTTCGGGGGTTTGACTGTTAACCCGAATTCCGTGTCGAAGTTATTTACCATAAATAAGCCTTGATATTGGGTCTGGAAGGTGGGTAATATATGTTGCTTCCTTATGTCCTTTAGGTCTGTCTTGATTGCCTTCCATATTCGGAATAAGGACGAGTCCAAGTGGTGGTTTTCCTTTATGTTTGGCGCATTTTTTAGGATGAGTAGCCTCTGTAGCTTGTTTGATATCGAGCTATTGGTGATTCCATGTTGTTTTCCTAAAAATCTCTTAGATAGTTCCTCGATTCTGTCTCCTAATGTTATGCACCCGCTGAGGTGGTGTAGTATGTTGATGGGTGTGGATTTAAAACATCCCAATCCTATTCTTAGCGCACCATTTTGTACGACGTTAAGTTTGAGAAGTTTGTTCTGGTATGCGGTCCCAAAGAGGAACCCTCCCCATTCTATCCCTGGTCTTATTAACGCTTTATATATTTGAATACAAATGCTGGGATGTGCCCCCCATTTGAATTTTGCTATGCTTGCCAGGATGTTCAGGAGCTTACCAGCCTTGATTTTAATATCTTATATACAATAATTTGTATATACTTGAAAATTTAATATTTCATACAAGATACCAATGTTGTAGAATTTTGCGTAGCTCGTTAGGAAAAGATAGTATCCTGCCGACGGACGCCATCTTGTTTTTCGTCTGCTGTATTGTGTTGGTTGTATACCGTGAATACGGAAGCCCGGTCCCGCCAACCGAGTGCGACATACAACAGTTGTGAGAATCAGGCTTCAACCACATACGCTGTCGTAAAAAATCCGAATTTAGCGACATACACCAGGGGTCGGCACACCCAACTACCAGAGAAATCACTCCGAAAAAAATAGTGTATAGATTTCAATTCAACCGAATTTAAATTCAATTTAAATTCAATTTCAATTCAAATTCAATTCAATTTCAATTCAAATTCAAATTGAATTCAATTTCAATTCAAATTCAATTCAATTTCAATTCAATTTCAATTCAATTTTTTTTTTTTTTTATTTAAGGCATACGGCCGAGCCGACGCACTGAATAAACTTATTTTTGATTAGGTTCTCTCTGTTCACTTGTGTTCAGGAGTGGCACTAAAACTATATTTCGCTCTTTTCTTTTTCCAGTTTAGTGCACACTTCTTTTCTTTCCTTTAGTTATTATTATTTATTTATTTATTTTTTTTTTTTCCCCGGAGACAATCACAAGGATGAGGAACAACTAAAACATTTAACTCACATGAATATCTATTCCTACACTTATTGTTATCCCTAGTATCTAATGCACCGTAGTCTGACGTGCTCTTGCCTTTTATCTCTATATCCTATGTTATCTGATAACCTTATATATAAGAATTGACTTATCTTTGAACTTACTGTTAAGTGTAATTTATTATTAAACTTATGGTTAACTCTTATTAATCTACTTGTTTATATATTACCTTGTATTTAGGTCTAGATTTTTTTTTTTTTTTTTTTTTTTTTTTTTTTCCTTTTCCCCTTTTTGACCTCTAGTGATCTTCCTAATTTCCCATTGTGTAGCCTATTTTCGTAGGCCCTATTATCTAATTCAATATATATCTACCTATTATTATTGAGCCTTTTTATGCTACTTGTTATTATTATTCTGTTTTTTTTTTTTTTTTTTTTTTTTTTCTTCTGTTATGAATTTCTATTAAGAAGATCCTATTATATCCGTTTCTATCCTAGACTTTGATTTTGTTGTCCACAAAGAAGGCCGTTATCCTTATCTGCGTTTCAAAATCCCCTTTTATTACTATTTCATCTATGGGTGGTCCTACTTCTATTCCACGTGTACTTAAGAATAACGTAAGAGGGTCCCTGGTATTGACAAATCTAGGACATCTCCACACTACGTGTTCCGGAGACTCATCTTCCAGTCCACACTCGCATAGACTGTCCGGGATTATACGGATTCTATGAAGATGAGCCTTCAGTCTATTGTGTCCTGATTTAAGTCTATTTAAAATGCCTACCCTCTTTCTCTCCATTTTACCGTTCTCGAACCAAGGAATTCTCTTGAATTGCTCCGAAAATTGGATAAATCTAGCTCCTTTCATTTTCGGGGGTTCCGCATATTTGTTAATGAATCTTCTGGTTCCTGTGATGGCCTGTTCTTTAAAGATGGATTTTAGGTCCTGAGGCAATATCTCCTGAACATCCACTTGTTCTTTGCAGCTGGCTGCTTTTGCCGCCTGATCGGCTTGTTCATTGCCAGCGATCCCAGTATGCGCTGGAACCCATACTATTGCTATGTTTCTTTGGCTTGATTTTTCCTTGTATATTTGGTTTTTTATGAAAGAAGCGTGTATGTTCATGTTGGAGTCTAATCCTTGTTGAGCCAGGTTGGTTACAGCACTCTTGGAATCTGTACATATTATAAAATCCCCTTGTAGTTCGTTTACTGAGATCCCAGCAAACACATAACCGTCTAGTTATGTAACATGAGTCCCACAAAGCAACCTAACGTCGGTAACGTTGCTGCAATATTATTGTAACGTAACATTTGTTAGTTACTCGCAACTAACGAATGCAATGTAACTGTAATATACCGAGAGCCCCAATAAATAACATAACATCGGTTACGTTGCATCAACAATAATGTAAAATAACATTTGCTGCTAATGTAATTCTAAGTTTATATGAGCGCGGCAGTTCGTAGCAGTTGCTATTGTTACTGCGTCCCGGTGTGGTAGAGAGAGTTTACGTAGTGAAGAGAGTGAAATTTATGCCGTCGTGGTCAGTCTGAAAAACAATACTCAAAAATTGTAGGTTATATATTATAAAACTCATGAATAATAGTGTCTGAACTAGTAGTATACAAAGTATTAGTTAATGGACAAATAATAAAATTCTAACCTCACTTTTGCTTTTGCTTATACACGTGTGCCTCACAATACAAATTATTTTCAGACATCTTCACGCCCTTGTTGTAATCTTGCTCATAAGTGATTAAAATGGCTAAAGATATTCGGTATTATGAATCGTGAAGTTAATTATTCGGTATTCATTGTCGAATAGATATAGTGGTAATAAACATATGGAATACCTAAATGGCCAAATGAAGTCGTCAGCTTCTGATAAACATGTGGAAATATATTATGACTATTCAATGAAATCTCAACTTGAATCTATTGGGTAGAATCCGTGTACAAAAGTGCAGTGAATATATCGAATCTTTTGGCATATTCACTGTTCTTTTGTGCGTGGATTCTTCGAAATGGATTCGAGTTGAGATTTGAAGCCTATATAGGCCCGTACTAACATAATCATCACAACGCTAGATAGCGTGTTACCATCTGTTACCTAACTATGATGCTACTGTCAGGTATTGAAAATATCACACGGTTACATGTATGTTATGTACCTGCCACCTTGAACTGAGTGGGAAATTACCACTAACCCAGCGGTAGCAGGAAACTAACCAGCTATGTAACGTGTTATATTGAGTTAGATGTAAGTTACCTAACGTTTACATAACTGTGTTCGCTGGGATGATCCTTATTGCCGCCGAGATGGCTTGAATCTCAGTGCTAAATATAGAGTTGCGCGGGTTTAGGGATACTTGCCTAGATAAATGGGGGTAGTCTTCAATAATCGTGGCATACCCACATTGCCTTTCTTGTCTGTTCAATGACCCGTCTGTAAATACTCTGCGATGGTTGGGATATTTGTCCGTGATTAATTCAATAAATTTGTCAGGATTACCTTTCGGGGGTTTGACTGTTAACCCGAATTCCGTGTCGAAATTATTTTCCATAAATAAGCCTTGATATTGGGTCTGGAAGGTGGGTAATATATGTTGCTTCCTTATGTCCTTTAGGTCTGTCTTGATTGCCTTCCATATTCGGAATAAGGACGAGTCCAAGTGATGGTTTTCCTTTATGTTTGGCGCATTTTTTAGGATGAGTAGCCTCTGTAACTTGTTTGAAATCGAGCTATTAGTGATTCCATGTTGTTTTCCTAAAAATCTCTTAGATAGTTCCTCGATTCTGTCTCCTAATGTTATGCACCCGCTGAGGTGGTGTAGTATGTTGATGGGTGTGGATTTGAAACATCCCAATCCTATTCTTAGCGCTCCATTTTGTACGACGTTAAGTTTGAGGAGTTTGTTCTGGTATGCGGTCCCAAAGAGGAACCCTCCCCATTCTATCCCTGGTCTTATTAACGCTTTATATATTTGAATACATATGCTGGGATGTGCCCCCCATTTGAACTTTGCTATGCTTACCAGAATGTTCAAGAGCTTACCAGCCTTGATTTTAATTTGGTTGATGTGGGCATCCCATTTTAAACCACTGTCCCAAATCACTCCTAAGTATTTGGCTTGTGTAACGTTTGGAATGTTATTTTCTCGAATTTTGATTTTATACATATGTTCCCTGATAATCGTCTTGCTGTTATTAAAAATCATGAATTGTGTCTTAGGATATGATATATATAAATCGTCTAGGGCTAACGATTCTTCAATGCTTTGCAGGTTTCTTTTTAATGAGGCTGTGATTGTATTGATATTTGAGCTTGACACACTTATGCGTATATCATCCGCGAATGACGAGAAAACTACTGATTGTTCCAAACTATTGTTAATCTTGAGTAAATATAGGTTAAACAGCAATGGACTAAGTATGGATCCCTGCGGTAGTCCCTTGTTTGTGATTCTAGTCCCCAGATCAATGCTGCCCGAAAACCCCGTCAATTCCCGATACGAGAATTCATTGGCTAAGATTTTTACGATTTTAGGGGGGACTTTGAGGTCCATTAATTTGTGAGTTAGTTTACTGATATTAACATTATCATATGCTCCCGCGATATCGATAAATACCACCCCGGTCTTCATTCCTTGTGTTCTGGCAATATCTATATCTAGTCTGAGATTAGCTAGATTATCGTAGCAAGATCTTCCCCTGCGGAAGCCACAAAACTCTGCCGGTATCATTCCTTTTGATTCAACCCACCACATCATTCTGTCGTTTAATATGCGTTCAAAGATTTTTAATAAGCAACTTGACATTGCTATAGGCCGAAATCCCTTATTCTGAGGTTTTGCAAAGAAACATACCCTATATCTGTGCCAAGCTACTGGTATTGTCCCTGTTTGTATGATCACATTGTAAAATTTGTGGAGCCATGACATCGCATTGGGTGGGAAATTCCTTATAACTTGATATGATATTCCGTCCACTCCAGGTGCTGACCTCTTCTTAGATTTCGCTATGGCACCCCTGACCTCCGTGATTGAAATATCATCGTTGAGGCACGGAGATTGATCATAATCATAATTCCAGTTGATCTCCTCCATTTCCCCCCTCTGGTCCGTTGCTATTTTGTTGAAAGCCTCTACTAATTTGGGGTCTTCCCTAACGTTGTTACTTTCTAAGGAAATTGTGGGGGCTTGTAAGACCCTATGTTTGAATCCTTTTATTTGTTGCCATATCTCTCCGAGAGGCTTGGCAGGATTTAATGAATTGCAGAATTCTCTGAAGCTGTCCTTCTTCTTGTGGCTTAGAAAGTCAGTAGTTTGTTTTGATATTATCTCGTATTCCTGCAAATTTTCGTCCGTGGCTGCTTGTCGGAACTTGCTTAATGCCTTTCTCCTTAGTTCTACAGCCTTGGAACATTCCTGGTCCCACCATCTAGCTGGAGGAGGTGCCCTGTATTGTGTTTTAGGATCCTCATCACTCTGGATTTTGGCACCCGCTGACAAAAGAGCTTTTTGAATATTTAACAGAAATCCTTCATACTCAGTCATATAGTTGTTGGGATCTATAGGCGACGCGTCTTCACAATGTGTAGATAACTCACTAGCGAATTTAGTCCAGTCCACTCTAGATGTTCCTATTTTATGAACGCGGTTATTCCTAAGTAAGGGGCCTTTTTCAATGGTTATGACCATGGGTATGTGGTCACTATTGCCCGCGTCAGAATAGGTGTGCCATTTTGTGAAAAGAGAGATGTCAGTTGAGGCTAATGTGATATCCGCTATTAGCTTGCTGGCTTATCCTGGTTGCTTCCCCTGTGTTTAATACTACCAGCTGAGTATCTATGATAATATCAAAAAGAAGATCTCCCCTAGGGTTCTTTAAGGTGAAGTGAAACGTTTCAAGGCCACGGCCGGGTGCCTTGCACCGTGGTAAAACAGAACTACCGAACGTTTAGTACCTCTGCCCACCGCTAGATTATTTGCAAGTAAACTAGCTGCAATTTCGGTACAGGCTGTGTGATCTCGCCTAAATGTCGATACGGGTTGTGATCTCAACTGAATTTTGGTTTTTTAGTTATGAGTAACGGAGAATCGTCAATTCTCACCCATTTCTCCATCAAATGACATGGGATTAGGCTCAAAGTGTGTGCTTCTTCATTGCGGAGTGGCTAATTATCGGGAAAATGCGATTATCTACGTCAACAATGAATAATCTCGCGATTTATGTGGTCGGTACGTCAATCTGTGAAAATTTTTGTCAAATTTTGGAAAAGGGAAATAATCAGCCACTTTCTGCCACAATGATGTGTAATCCCTCAAAGTTTCATCGCGATTGATTCAGTAGTTTCGGAGAATTCACGATTCCCGTTTTCGAGGTTCTGATAAACGTTTCACTTCACCTTAAGCTACTTCCCCAGAATTCATGATGTGCGTTCAGATCTCCAGAGATTATAACGTTGGGGAATTGACTTAGCGTATATATAAAGTTGTTAAATTCTCTTTTTTCCAGTCTAACTCTAGGGGGAATGTACATACTAATTAAATGAATGGACTCTTGGTTGTATTGAATTTGAACCCCGATAGCTTCTACCCCTGCCGGGACATCTATTAAGTTTATGGTTGAATATACAATCTCTTTTTTCAGGAATATGAGTAGTCCTCCACCATGGTCCACCGTGCGGTCTTTCCGTATACAATTATACCCCGGGAAAGACGGATTGTATTTTGAATTGGGAGTGAGCTTGGACTCTGATATGCATAAGATCTCGCATTCTTGGAGCATTAAGGGAATCTCCTGTATTTTAGATGTGATTCCATTAATATTCCAAGAGAAGATAATCATATTTGTTTTATTTCTATCCTGTACTGGCCTTTTTTGATTTTGATTCTTGAATTTGCTGTAGTTTAATCTAATTTTCCTTAATGATTATTTGTTTGTTTTTTCCCCTTTCATCCCTTATCGGTTGTTACGTTTGTTTCTGTCTTTTTTTTTTTTTTTTTTTTTTTTTTTTTTTTATTGGTTTATTTATTTGTTGATTGTTATTACAGTCGAACCTCAGGCACTGACAACTCGGGCACTGCTTTACCTCGGGTACTGACAGCGATCTTACCTCAGGCACTGACAGCTTTATAGCTTCTCGCTAGGGCCGTCACTGAATGGTGCGCTTCGTAGGGAGGCCTCAGTCTCGAGGCTACATAACCTCCAATCCAACTTGTCAACCGGCAACTGGCGCGTGTTAATCATTATGCCTCATTACGGGATCGTGCCGTTGTGCTTTACATATGTATGTAGTGAAGTTGGAAAATATTAGTACATGAAAACGGTTATCATCAAATCTTGGTGAACATTCTTCGGCGAGAAATTATTGTAGTAGGCAGAAAAAAAAACATTAGGCCCCGATTCGCAATAACATGACTACGGCCCTGGCCCAACGACGCTATTGGTTCGCGGGAAAGTTAGGTTATTTTGTCAGTACCCGAGGGAATGTTTCCCGAGCTCTGTCAGTGCCTGAGGTTCGACTGTATTTGTTTATTTGAAGTTTATGGTTTCTGTCCTGAAATGTGTGACCCTTTGATCCTAACCCTGCCAGGAGGCTCTTGTACAGAGTCGGGGTAGGATCTTGGGTAGGGTTACTACTGACTTACTCTCTCAATACCGCTCAGATCCTGAGCCGAGCGGGATGAGCGAGTTGCTTGAGGGTCTGGCTCGGATGATTGTATTGTTAGATTGGCTCCTGTCGTGTCGATTATTTCTATTATAGGAATGTCCTCCGCTATTTGTGCCTCTATTTGCTTGAATCCCTTGGAAACTATGGATTCTGATCCAAAGGAACGCTCTAATTTTTCTAATGTTTTTTCGAAGAATTCCTGGTTCAGACTGATGGCTTGTCTCCGATTTTCTTCATATACAATTCGGCTGTCTATCCGGATATCCTCGTTGTGTACTAACTCCTGCTGGGCTTCTTGAGGGTTGATTCGGGTCCTATTTGAGATATTACTATTTTCTCTTCTTTGGCGGTTCTTCTCTTCTTGTTTCCATTCTAGGAATCTGCTCAAGTCCTCCTCTGAGGCGCTGATTGCTGTATCCTGTATATCTATGTTAAATTGGTTCCTGTATGTTTCTGCCACAAGAATTGCCGCTTCCTTGGTGTTAGAATCAATTTTGGATCTGAGTTCTAAGAGATCAATATTAAAGTAATATACAGTCCGATCTCTCTATAAGCCCTCCTGAGCCGCCAAGGGGAAGAGTTTTTCCACGAAATGAGGTACCCCCACTTTGCCTTTTTCGATAGTCGCACCAATGGTTTTCCGTCTCTCTCTTTCCTCGCTACGCTATGTCTTAATAGGCGGAGTGGGGGAACGCTGCGAGCGAGAAACTGGGGAAGCGGGTTTATTGGGAGAGGGTTTATTGAGAGATCGGACTGTATTATGCATTTAGGATCTGAGGCCATGTGTGACCCTCCACAGTTTGCACATTTTATGTCTGCCTCGCAAGACCCATCAGAGTGATTGTTACCTCCACATCGGTTACATCTTATCTTGTGATCACAATTTGTGCTAATGTGGCCGAATCTCTGGCAGTCAAAGCACCGTTTGACCTTGGATACGAATCTTTCTACCAGGCACAACGCCTCGTATATATATATTGCGTCTGGGAGTTTGCCTCTGGTAAATACTTTTATAGAGCTAGTCCTCTGGATTTCCCAAAATTTTTCCCCATTTCTTTCTACTTCCGATCTCCTTTTGATTAACTCGACTCTCTCTATTTTGTTCCTAGACACCTCATCGATTCCCTCCCAAAAGTCCTCCTCAGTAAACTCGCTCGGGTATTTATGAACAATACCCACTGTGTATATGCTGGAATTAGGAATGACAGCTCTCCACTTTTGGCCCAGTCGCGTTACTCCTCCGTCCACGAAATCATTGGCTTCCTGGTAGGTATAGAACTGAATCACCGCCTTCTCTGGTCCAGCGCTTGTGACCGTCTTTATTCGGATTTTCGCCGCTCTGAAAACTTTACCGATGACCGCTGGGAAGTAGTTTCCCAGATTCAATTCCGGATCCGATTCTATAAGATAGGTTATGAAAGGAGCCCTGTCTTGCTCCGTATAGCGATTCCCTACCTGAGAGAAATAACTCGATTTATCAAAGCCATCCCCTCCTAATTCATTTTCCTTGTTGGAATTATTCCTATCTGCGTTAATCTCATCTACACCGTTTTTCTCTCGTGACTCTATTCCCGGATCGTCACCTTCTGAATGCGGAGGAACCATAGATTCGCTTGCCAAAGTTAGTGTCTGATTTTTCCCCCCTCCCTGTAGTTGAGGAGGCGAGGGTGATAGGAATCTATGTATTTTTCTAGGACTCTGCGTCGGGCTTTCTGATAATCTTTTTTTGGTATTGCTACCTAGCGACTCAGCCATATAAGGGCTTAGCTTGACCAGAAGGAATTTTATTACTAATTACTATCACTCTCTCTCCGATTGGGAATATGCCTGTGTCTGCTTATTCTACGCTACTAGTTTAATTTTTTCTAACTTTCTTATCTATATCTTATTATAGGTTAGTGACAAATACTGACTGTTAGTTTGGTGTAGGTTCTCGTGGAAACTCCGCTTGCCTGACCTGAGCTGTGAGACTGTTCGTGTCCTTATTGTCCCGATCTTATCTGTACACTGAGAGACTCTTCGTGTCAATAAATGGTAAAACTATATCAAAGTTTAGTATGGTAGGGTTCGAAAGTAGGGAAGACCGGGCGTACGTTTCAAAAATTCATATGGTGCATACTAATGGGTAAAACTGATATTTTCCTTTCAATAAGTGAAAAAGGTGTTTCAATGTTTAATGAACAACATAGTAATATTCGGAACGCACCATATCAAAGTTAGATAGCGGCTTGACAAACACGGTTAGTATGGTGAATATGAAAGTTTGAAATAATCGTCTCCAGTCGTCACGAAGAATATCAGTTTTTCGTACGGACCATATGAAAAATCATGACTTGCCGGTGAAAAAAGAAGGGAGTGAGCCGAGGCTATCACCAACACCAGTATCATCAGGAAGTAGAGGTCACACGCACTGAAAGGACATACATATCGGGTATACTATACATGTACACAAATATACACAAGTTACATAGGAGTATCGCGCAACACACTTATAAATTAGACCGGGAGACTTATACCTATACATTTACAATATACAAACGTAATACAATTACGTGCGGGAAAATTTCAGAAACTTCTATATATACCAAGCTGGTAATAATCCACTGCTTGTGAGAAAGGACTTGGAGGGTTCTTTTCTAAATAACTCGTTAAAGAATCATTCTTTTGGAAAACTGCATTTGCAAAGTAGACTTTATTTTGGAAAGGTAATTTTATAACTTGAAAAAAAAAAAAAATCCAATTAATTTTTTAATTATGTATTATTTTTCAATTGAAACATGTATGGGCATCACAGCAAACATGATGGTAGAAAATTTTGAAAATTTGGATCTTCAGATTTTATCCTGGAAAAAATTCAACAAACGCTTCAAGCTCTTTAAGACGTTTGTTTAGGAGAAAATTGGATTAGAAAAATTGACAAATTAACATGTGTTCTTATGGGCAAAAGTGGAAAAAAAATTATATCTGTGTTAAAAATGACGGAAAAAATCTGAAACTCTTTAGGTCAACGGGGAAAAATATCTGATTCTCGCCTAATCATTTTTGCATTGATTAGGTAGCTCGTTTTCGAAAAATAAAATAATTTTTCCCGAGTATTGAGAATAAAAATCACTCCGCGCCAATTTGAAGTTAGCTGATATGGAGTGAATTGCCCATATACATCCCTATTCCTCAAACATGAATACTTTCAATTGAGGAAGTGTTCAGAATGAAATATTTTCTACTTTTAAATAAATTCAGATAATTTGGGAGTATATAAAATTTTAGCACTATTAGAGTCTAGATATACTATAATAACTTTTATTCTGAAAAGATGATCTAATTTTTTTTCTAATCTTTGAATTTTTGTATTTATGACATAATTTTAAATGTTACAAATAAACTAATCATAAAGAATCGAAGGTATCAGAAATAGAACTTTTTATAATTAGAATTGTCTTCATTTTTAGAATTCAACATTTTCGTCGTTTGAAAAAAGAAATAGGAAAAGTCATACATAGGTAATCCTAAAAATATAGCCAATTACAGAGATATACAAATCTCCACATTCACACGGCACATGGCAAGCGAATTGGCAGGATTTTTCCTTCGGCTGTTTCCGAAACAGAGCGGGGCCTCGTGCGTTCTCGGTGAAGATCGTAGTCGCTCGGGAGATTCAGGAAATATTTTCATACGCACCATACGAAAAATTGAGACTCTCCGTTTCAATTTCTAATATCCTTTGCAGTTTCACGGCTGCTTGATATCAATGTTGATATTGACCATGTTAATTTCTGGAATATGCTTCTCGAATGATGACAGTCACTGTGTTTATAAGTGAGACGACTTTGTAGGAAATTTTACTATGGAGAATATCGATTTTTCGTATGGAAGATTTCTGACATACAACGTTCTAATATTTCATATTGACCATACTAATATCTCGTATTTTCTTGTTAAAATCTGCTACGGCAATATGAAACTTCAGTATAACGTTACGAATAACTAGTGTATTTTGCGCTGTCTTCCCT
This sequence comes from Tenthredo mesomela, assembly GCA_943736025.1. NCBI lineage: Eukaryota > Metazoa > Arthropoda > Insecta > Hymenoptera > Tenthredinidae > Tenthredo > Tenthredo mesomela. Next base: position 41,821,439 of record OX031016.1, read on the forward strand.
ACTTTCGAACCCTACCATACTAAACTTTGATATAGTTTTACCATTTATTGACACGAAGAGTCTCTCAGTGTATGCCTCCCGCGGGTCGCCTTTTTGAGGTTATAGCGTAGCCGATTATTTCCACTTTTATGTTCTCCACGAAGTAATAGTAAGGAGACCGGACTCAGCCGAGGCCTCGTTTCAAAATGGGGCAGCGGTTTCTGTATGACAAAGGAGGAGTCCGCTGAAAAGAATACCAAAATTTTCGCGCCGGCGCGTTACGCATTCTAGCGGTGTCTCTTTCTCTCTCACAGAAAGTGCAAGAGAGATAGCTCGGCCGTCATCACAAAATAATAAACAGTGATTTAGTGAGGTTATGGTGTTTTGTTGTTTTGTTGTTATCACGAAGTAATATAAAAGTATTAAAACCGGCAAGGGTATAACGAATATTAAACGAATATTATTATTATTATGATCGAACTATTCATCCAACATAATGACAAACATTAAATATATTTACGGAGGGAGCTCTGAATAACGTATGTTTGTTTTCATCATCCTAACCTCAAAATCGCAACTTCGCGATTTCTTGGCAATCCTGATGAAAAATAATGATCGTTATTTGTACTATTATACTGCAAATTGATCCTGTTTCATACTAGCTTTTTTCTTTATATTTTGTATTCACCAGTTAAAAACGCTCGTTAATGTCGCTACCCTTGCCGGTTCTAATACTTTTATATTACTTCGTGATAACAACAAAACACCATAACCTCACTAAATCACTGTTTATTATTTTGTGATGACGGCCGAGCTATCTCTCTTGCACTTTCTGTGAGAGAGAAAGAGACACCGCTAGAATGCGTAACGCGCCGGCGCGAAAATTTTGGTATTCTTTTCGGCGGACTCCTCCTTTGTCGTACAGTGAACATAGTCAAAATTGTATAACGAAGTCCGGTCTCCTTTGTCCTCCTTCGCCCTGTGGACTTTTTGAATCCGTGACGGTTACTGGGTTCGCTTAATGGCCGCTTGAAATCCTCACTACTAGATCTATGAGCTGAGAGTTCTTATCTTCTTCCGTAATAATCTTAGTGATCTGTCTTCTACTGATCCCTTTTGCGATATTATTTGGATCTACGGACTTATCCGCCTGCGCCAGTTGTATTATTTTTCCTGTTCACTTCTCTTTTACTCGATAATTTTATTGGTTATTTCTTCATCACATGGAAACATCCGTCCCGAAACACTGCCGAAAACGGACTCCTCAATTCAATTTCAATTCAAATTCAATTCATAGCGTTTTCACGACGGGCAAAATGCTGCAAAGAGTCAAAGCTGTTGATCCTCTCAACCCGTTCACCGGCACTAATCCTTTTAACGCCATTTCTTGGATTTCGGTAAGTATGGGTGGGGGGATATGCAGGTATGACAAGACCCGGACGGTCGGACGCAGTTGTTCTTGACGTCGCAAATAGAGCAAACCACCCCTTAGTTCCTTTTATTTATCCTGAACGTTGCCCCTACCATCGAATTTCCAGGTAAGGACGAGTGATTAGTGACCGTCATATACACTGTCGTGAAAAACCCTAATTTAGCGACATATACATTATTGATAAAATCAGGATCTTCCGAAAAACTGAATAAAAATTTGTGTGAACTAAATATCTCTTTTGAAAAAATAATCAAATTATTATACATATAATAAAAATGCAGTTTATGTTATGATAACTTGTATGCTAGGACGTAAATAAAGAGACTCGATAAATTGCGATATGGGTACATATTTATTTTTCAAAAATCATAAAAAATTTTATATTTATACTATACTACTACTACATAGCTAATTAGGCGAGGGAATTACGAAAGTGGGAACACAGTTTTTTCCCTAATCGAGTTTTTCTGATGAATATATTCGTTTTTCAACGGTTGAATATATTTTCGTCTTTGTAATATGTATCTACTCCTTTATATACACATAATAGATTTTAATTATTTTGTATATTTCTAAAATAAGTTCTTCCGTAATGAAATCCTAATCCTCTGACCCTCATAAACCGTTTCCTTTTCTACCTATAAGTAGAATTCTCTATGCACTTTTGTTCTTATAAATATTTACTGTAGTTTTAGTTTTTACGACGGCCCCTTCATTCGAGTGTCTCGCTTTCCGCTGCTTATTCCAAGAAAACCCTCAACTCCCAAACTTTCCATTTCCAAAGGTCTAAGGCCCCTCGTTTCCAATTCGCACCCCCTCTTCTTTTTACATACCTGATCCTACCTCCTTCTCGACCGCCACTTTCGAAATCCAAAATCCCTCTCAATTCATTCTAGTCCGAAAATTCAAACCTAAAACAACTCAACTCATCGATAATAAAACTATTTTGCTTTAAAGAAAGAAGACTTGTGAAATCACCTCGCGTAGTCAATTACATCTTGTTCAGTTTTCGGGTAACGAGAACGGCCAGGTTTTCTACAGCGAGTTGTTTACCTTTTATGTCCGTTACATGTCCGTTAGCATTTTATAAATTCGGATTTTTCACGACAGTTTATGTCGCTAAATTCGGGTTTTTCACAACAGTGTATGTCGCACTCGGTTGGCGGGACCGGGCTTCCGTACGATATAGTTAAGATCGGAAACTTTACTATAGTTGCAGAATATTAATTGATAAACACAACGGAATTTCTCATCTCAGATTTTCAAATCGAAATTATAACGGATCGAGAAAATATTTGATCCACAACATGAGCAATTCAAGGTTTGTAGTAATTTGGCTAATGATAACAATACGAGCTAACATTGTTAATTCAACGTTCTTTCAGCGTCCGCAGTATTCTGGATATGCCCGATGAAATTTTGGTGATGATTATTCTGCATTTGGATGCCAGAGAACGCCTGGCTTTGGCAAATTCTTGTGAGAGATTCAACGATCTTGTGTTTGGCGATACAGAATTGTTGAGGTGAGAGATGCTCGGATTTTATACTTTGGTTCAGGGCTTACATACACCCTCGAATTCATTGTCAAGTCTTTTCCTCGTCTTATTTGTTTTTCTGTTGGTGTCATTTTTAAACGTAGTTGAACGATACATAGTATTTTTCTACGAATCAACGTCTCTTATACTTTGTACACGATTTCATGAAAACCATTGCATCTACAGGGTCTAAATTCTATGTACTCATTCAGCACACATTTCCGCACGTTGTGAACTATGGATATCGAAATTGGTTCAGAGACTTGCGCGATAAACGCAGAAACGAGATTGCTAAACGCGGTGATGATAAAAAAATTGAGGAAATCTTTGAAAACGAATACTTGCCATGAGCTCAATGCAATTTCTGTAGTACAAACTGTAGATATCTCTGTTCAGAATGATCGTGTGAAATTTAGTTTGATTCCAATGATTAGTGCCAGAGTAATCTCGCACGAATCAATTAATCATCTGTAAATTCACACTAGTTGAATCATTTCAATACTTCTACACGACATTTGATGTGCAAACATAACGAATGAATAACATGATTCAAAGCCAAATTGATCCCAGTCTTAATGATTCCACAATCCATTACCAAACATAGGTCAAAAAATTGGATGTCAAGGTGTATGCAAGCCCCTGAAGCTTTTCAGATCTCAGTTCATCAAAATACGTCTCGAAAGTGACTCTTCGTCTTCTTGAATCTACTTGAGTATATGAGAATCTCATAACACCTCATATTCCGCATCTTTAATCTCAGGTCTCTGTGATTTCAGGAATTTGGATTTCACCGACGAATTGGGGCTCACAAAAGAGTCAGATATCCAGAAATATTTCGACGATGAAAACACATACAAGAAAATACTTCGGTTAAATATTGATGAACGGGCGTATGGAGTCAAAAATTTGCGCAGTTTAATCGGCAAGGCGATAAACCTAGTCGAATTAAACATTCTGCATGCATTGCAATTTCAATCTGTTGAAGAATTGTCTCGTTTTCTAAAACCTCTGGTTCATCTCAAACGATTGACTGTCTATTGGCCAAATCCATATTACCAAGCAAGCTTTGATGATCCAGAAAGAAACCAAGTTTTGGAAGAACCGTTCAGCAGACTCACGTATTTGTGCTTAGGGATGATCTGGTACACGGACCAGTATCTACTCGCTTTACAACATTGCCAACAGCTTGAGGAGCTGAGTTTGTTTGTTGAACCACCTTCAGATCGAGAAAGCCTATTCTTTCTTTCACAAAAATGTGGATACAGAAGCCTATTGGATCAAGAATTCATGAAACTAAGCAACCTCAAGTTTGTTAAGCTCTTGGATCATGGAGATGTGAAGCTGCTAAGGAATGATATAATGTCTATCGTTCCTGACCCTACTGAATGGACAGACTATTACCCGAAAAATTCATTTCGCGAAATCCATCTCGGTATATTTTCGCAAATAATAATTCTCGACTGTATTAAATTTTCATCACATAATTAATCTTGTACGATAACTTAGTTTGATATCAGGAAGTTTGATCTAATTAACATATACAGTAGTTGAGATTTTCGTTGATTACTTTTCAGAAAGAAACATTGAAGTTTGCCCAGAATTAGAGCGAGTCAAAAAGATGCCGCTGCCTCCATATATCGCGAAACACCGTGTTCCCGGCTTAATCGAGGCGGGTTGGTCTCTGGTCCCCGAACATCTGTTGAGCCAAGTAATTAGAGTCACTCATGAAGATGCACCGGAGAAGTTTTGCTGCTTCTCTTGGCCTAGTGATGAATTTGATTGTGGAATGCCAAGGCTGCTGGAGATCGACGAGGCAAAGGTGAAATTCTAAGGGCTAGTAAATGGATTGTCAGGAATTTCCAGTAAATCCAGCCCCCTATAGTTTCGCTATTTTGTATAAACGAATCTGTTTGAAATACTGAATACTGAATTCAATCCCCTCAGTCGAGTGATACATAGGGAATTGATTTCTGAACCGTTCAGTACCCTTTCTCAACTTCGCTTCTCAAAGTTGTCGCATGGCAAAGAAAAATTCAAAGCAGGAGATAAGCTTCTTTATACTTGTCAACCAATTGATGAATTTGGACATATTAATGTTTCAGAAACTGCTGAAAGATCCTGAATACCAAATTTCTTCCTTGCATCTCGGTCACTGCATACACAAAAATTGCGACCTGCACTTGCTCGCATCCGCTTTCCCAAATCTGACCAGGCTTTTTCTAGACTCGACAAGGCACCCCTGTGAGTTTATTCATTTAATCCACCTACTTGACAAAGTTCAAGATTAGTCAAACACATTGATTATTATTAAAATCTACTCCTGATGATAATTCTCAAATGAAATTTTGTAATATTTCAGCAATATCAATGCCAAGGAAGGACAGAACCCTCCACAAACGCCTGAGGAAGAAAGGAAGCCTGTCATACGAGGAGGAACATAGCGATGAATGGAATACGGACTCTTCATTTGAAATACTTGTGAAAAATACGCCATGCCTAGAAGTCCTGGAGATTAATTTGTTTGGCGTGTAAGATGATCTCGGCTGTAATATATATGTAAAATATGTTATCCTATAGATAGATTTTGATCATTCCAAATTGACATAAAACTTTATTGACTCGCCACAGGAAGGAGCACATAAAACATTGGGACTTGGGTGCAGTGAATTTTATTTCGGGTTGGAAGAATCTCACGGTTATCCGCTTGTATGGCGTACCAATGACAGATGCAAAGTTTCTGATCGATATTGGAAAAGAATGTAAAAAACTGGAGGAAGTTAAGCTGCACGATTCCATAGATATAAGGTTAGTAGATTGGACAAGCTGCGAAAATTCGGAGTCATATGGCAGTATGTCCACGGTGTAAGAATAAGAGGTGGGTCAACTGCCGTATACTCCCCGTGTAGAGCTCATAGAGATAGGCTGGATTTTCACGGCAGCAAATTACTGCGGCAGTAAAATACTGCCGTAACGCGATTCGTTGGGTTACCTACGCTATTCGTTGTTAATCACGTGGTTGCAGTTGTTCATCACGTGGTTGCAGGTAATCACGTGATTGACAACGAATCGCGTAGGTAACCACGTGATTAACAACGAATAGCGTTGCGGCAGTATTTTGCTGCCGCAGTAATTTGCTGCCGTGAAAATCCAGCCATATAAGAATAGAGTACGGGAGTCAGCCGAAATGGCGATATCGGAATAGAAAGAGAGACCAGAACTACGGGGTCGTTTGGTCCTTGTTTAATGACGCATGCGCTGTGCGTTTATGTGGACAAGTTGACAGGAACATAACCTACGTTCAGTGCTGCGTTCATACAGTCGCTCACTACGCATGCGTCAGTAAACAAGGACCAGACGACCCCGTAGTGCTTGTCTCTCTTTCTATTCCGATATCGCTGCCACTTACGGGCGTTCCGCTAACTCCCGTACTCTATTCTTATATCTCTATGGTAGAGCTCTGTGATTATTATGCGGCAGTACGGCGAAAATCCGCCAGGGGCCTCATGCGTCGGAAAGGGTGGGTAAACCCGTGGGGTAAACACGGTGTAAACAATAATGGCGTCGATCTAGCAGACAGTATTTGTATTATGAGTAATTACTTTGTTATTATCCCACACATTTATTAATGTGCATCCTTTTCGTGGTTTATTAGGTGTGGTCACCTTTTTTTTTGCTGCGAAAGCTCACCGGCTTATTTGATTTTCAGTAATACACTATCGCGATAGTCACATGAATTCATCGTACAATTATTTTCTTTTCGTGGCGTAACATATTTTTAGATGCATCACCACGTGAATAATAACGTGCACTTGTCATCTTCGGCAGTAGATTTTATTTTTCACACGTCAAACGTCAAACTTTTGTGGATACCGTGAATACTGTCTGCTAGATCGACGCCATTATTATTTACACCGTGTTTACCTCCGTGTTTACCCACCCTTTCCGACGCATGAGGCCCCTGGCGGATTTTCGCCGTACTGCCGCATTATAATCACAGCGATTAGGGCCAGTGGAACCACCTCTTACCCAGTAAACACGATGTCATCTGGTAGTTGACTGTAAGATGGCGTTTGCAGACAAAAGTCGTCTATTCGCGAGCCATTAAGTCATCGTACAGTCACTGTATGGACAACGAATGTCCATCTATATGTTAACTTTTTCTTGCCTGCGGGATGGCCCCAAGATGTCTTTTTGACGAAACGGATAGTCGACGTTTACATGACATCTTCTTGTATCAGAAAAAGGTATCTTGGAGTCATCTAAATGTTTTTCACGCAGGTCAACTCGACGTTGTCTTTAAATTGTCAGGTATCAGACAGGTATTAGATTAATATATATTATTAATATATGTACTAAAGATAAATAAATAAATATATATACATATGTATACATATGTATATATATTTATTTATTTATCTTTAGTACATATATTAATTTCTATTCATTACTTATACATTTATATATATATTTATTTATTTATCTTGAGGACACAAAATAATTTCTATTCATTACATATATAACAATTAGATGTATAATACATATTTGGTACAATATTCGTATGCGATTATATATAAATAATGACTGATGATATATTTCTCATATAGCTATATTTGCATTAGTCTTATCTAATTATAAAATTCTTTAGTTTTTCACACTTAATCATAACCTATTATAATAGCTTTCATATCTTTAAGCATAGAAAATATACGTCACTTTTTTTAAATCTATATATTAAGCCATAGCAATACTATTATAACTACTTTAATATTATATGAACATACATTTGTCGTCTGTTTTATAAAAGTTGAATATATAAATTATACTTTCGGTCTATGCGCGTTCATTTACAGCCTCCATCTTAATTAAGATCTTAAATTTCTCTGTACCCTCATTCTGACTGGCATGGCATTATCCCTATACATAACCCATATCTGCATTCTGCAGCTATAGTTATAACTAGAAAAGATGACTTCGAGATAACAATATTATCGATCTGACAGACATCTACCAGTAGATGACGTTGCGTTTACTGGGATATGTTGACATTCGGTAAATAAGAAAAGATGACTAGCAGTTGTCTTGATCAGTTGTCTTCTAGACGACTTCTACAAGTTAACTGCTAGTATACGTTTTCCAGATATCTTAGCTAAGTTATCTTGTGATCGACTTTTACTCGTGTCGGTAAGTTATCTGAAAACAGACATCTTGAAGGCAACTTTCAGACACTGGTGTTTACTGGGTATTTTTAGACCGTGAGTATGTCACAAAGTAATAGCGACAACGAATCCTGCCATCTATGTTTTGATGATAAAATAGAACATTTATCGATATAGCAAACAAATTTATGCGTGTGCTAAAATCAGCCAAATCTTCTGTCGGTAAAATGGTAAAATGCTACAAATTTCTTATCAATATAAATCACCACTTGGCTTTATTTTGAATCCTGACCTTTAGACTTATGACGCGCTGACGTTACACTACGGCTATACACGGGGTGTCTTTCAATTAGTCATACAAACCTACATAGGGCCATTCCTCTTTGATAAATGAAATAAAAAGTGATTTTTCGGAAAAAAATATGAAAAACTCAAAATAAAAACTTGAAAAAATGAAAAAATACAAAAATCAGGATAGGTACTAAGTTTAGTTTTTTTTTTTTTTTTTCTTCAATTTTTTACATTTTTTTTTTTTTTTTCGCCTTTAGCTCGTCCTGAAATCATTATTCTCGCCGAAAAACACTTGGTTTACGGGCATGCCACATAATATACTATTCTCATGACGTGAACGGGGTAGTTGTCATTCTTTTTCGATTTTTTTTATTTTATTAATGATTGTTCATTTCACGTGTAAAATGTTGTGAAATCGCGTGATAAATCTGTATTTATCAAAATTAATCAGTAAACAACCCAGACAGCAAAGAAATAAAAGTTATCTTGAAGACGTCATATGGACGTCTTATGCGCCACTTTCTGACGTGTATAAGACGTACTTCTTCTTAAAGATGTCTTATACACGAAAAAAGGTCTTGAAGTGGCGCATTAGACGTCTATATGACAACTTTAAGACAACTTTAAGGCAACTTCTATTTCTTTGCTGTCTGGGAAGGTTCAGAAAAAGAATGTTGACTTTGATCCCCTGAAAAATACACGAAAATACAATGCTGAAGTTTAAAATCTCTGCAATTTAACGACCACTACAGTCTTCTCTTTCTTGTGTGGTTATTCGTCTTTGTTCTCAGAGTCCCAGTAAACACAAAGATCAATTACGTAACGGTTACATACCTGGTACGTAGATGACGTAGTAATAGATAGACGCGAAGACCGCAATACTTACCATTAGCGTTATTTGATAGTGTCACCGTATGATATGATATTGTTTTCTTACTGATCTATTTTCTTTCCGCTGTAAAATGTTTTTTTTTTTTTTTTTTCTTGTTGAGGAAAAACCCTACTGAATTTTTTACTAAAATAGTATATTGTGTACCAAGGAGGCAAAGAAGGTCTTTTAACGCCGAACGTAAATTTGCAATACGAGTCGTAGACGAGTCAAAGACGAGTATTACAAATACGCTCGGCGTAAAAGACCTTCGCCTCCTTGGTGCACACGATATTTTTTCACACTGCGGGCGAAAAGTTCGATTTTGCGCACGCTTCGCGTGCATAAAATTCAACTTAACGCGCGTTGTGTTAAAAAATCAAGTTCGACACACGTGCGAAAGATGATTCTCGACTCGTGTGATTGTCACCCTCGCTTCGCTCGGGCGAAAAACTTCACACTCGTCCGAGAATCAACACTTTCGCCCTAGTATCGAAAAGTACTATTATACAACAAGAGCATGTTTTACAAGTTCATGCTCGATCCGGTACACAAAGCCGACGGACTGCAGCACGCATAGCAACGCACAACGACGCGTTGTTACGCATAACAACGCGTACGTCAGAGACCACTTTTAACTCCTAGGACATAAAAAGTAGCTCGATTTTGCTCCTAGGAGCTAAAAGTAAACCATGCGCATGCGCACTCGCAAGCCCGCTCAGCTGTCACTAAAACCCCCACTTTGTGTACCGAGATCGAGCATGAAAAACGCGTAAAACATGCTTGCGTTGTATAAAAATATTATTTTTTACGATTCCTCAGTATCTATCTTGTAATAGATTTCATGAATATCAGAATTGCAAACAAATCGAATTTTTCACCGCATATGCCGCAGCTCAACTCTTCATAACATTTCACGTTGATAAGGTAGCACTGGATAATGCAAAAATGTTGAAAATCTGATGGTAACATTGAATATCTAGATTATCGATCAATTTATGCAAATCAATTATTAGAACCATAGACATAGAGCATGGACTGCGCATTCGGGCCGAAAATCGCTCGGTCCGTAGAGAGAGAAGGGTAACACACGCGGCCAAATCTGTTTCTTTCTAACCAACAACGTCAAATGCTTAGAAAGAGACAGAGATTGGCCGCGTGTGTTACCCTTCTCTCTCACTTTTGGCGTTACCATAGGCAGTATAGGGAATGCGCAGTCCATGCTCTATGTCTATGATTAGAACGCAATCCTGTTGATAAAACAGAGTTCTGAAGTGGCAAACACAGAAATACTCTTTTCGATGGCCGCGCCGCCTACATTCATGGTACGACACTGTTTCTAGCAGACGCTTAGACCATATAGGATGGACGGAGCATTGCCTATGCCGGAGTATAGGGGAATCTGTTGCCGAGTAATGAGAAAGGGACGGAAGATGCTAAATCGTTTGTAAGAGAAGGAAGAAGTGCTCCCGTTAGGGATAAAAAGTTGCCAAGTCGTGTTGCTGCGTTGCCACATTTATGTACCCCATAGCCTCTGTGGCATAACTCTCTCGATCATAACTAAACCTACTCGATTTCAAGAGTTAGCATGAATGAGGCTTATTTGTGTGCATATATATATATCGCTAAGGCTATCCTTGTCTTACTACTCGGCAACACCCCCACCACTCCAATGCTCCGTCCATCCTATATGGTCTAAGAGCAGACGTCTTGTCCAATCTACTAACCTTATATCTATGACGATTCCCTTAGCTGCGAAACTTGCTGTTACGAAAACGAAGTGTTGGAAATGCTACAGCACTGTAAAAATTTGAGGAAACTCGACATCGAGAGCCTGCACCTGGAACGTTTGTCTGAGATGTTTAACATACTTTCAAACCGTTCAAGACTCGTTGATCTTCGTTCACATACTTATACCAAAGAGTGTGATCCTCGTGAGCTGACGTCATCTGTTGAAAAAATGCTTCGCCAATGTCAAGAGTTGAAACGATTCAAGGTTAATCTTCGGCGGTACCGGTTCTGTGACGAGCTGAAGCCTGATGTAGATAGGTAAAAATCCCTTTTTTCAACTCATCACAGGCATTGATTGACGTTAAGCAACCACTAGACGTGTAAATCGACGAATCTTCATAAATATTATTATTTTACAGAGTCATCAGCAAATTAAATCGTTCGAATTTCGAATTTCGAATTCTACGTAAATAGATTCCAATAGATCAAGAAAGGTCCTCCGATGTGTTCCCTTCGAGTCCTCTGATGCCCTTACCTCGTTACGGATGATCGTGATTAACTAAGAGCTGAGATTCCAAACAGCGACTTGGGTTGTGTTCTTGATCGCTGTGATCGCATTAGAAAAAATGTTTAATAATCAGAAACTTATATTTTTCGTATCGATTTAATGCTTAATTAAATAAGACGAAATGATGAAAAATAAAAAATCAGTATCAAGCAAAGTGATGAAAATTCGTTTTATTATTATCATCATTATTATTATTATTATCATTATTATTATTTAATTAAAGTAGTTGCCGGAGTAAAAATGATTTTATATAATTATATATAATTATATAGAGTTATATAAAAGTTATATAGAATTGTATAGAATTATATAGAATTATATATAAAAATCCATGTAAGTTTTATAGAAATCTATATAATTCAATATAACTTTATAGAGTTGTATAGAATCATATAGAGTTCTATATAGGATCCAAAACAAGCTTATATGTGGGTTTTATAGAACTCTATATAATTATATACAACTTTATAGAGTTATATTGAATTATGTAGAGTTCTATACAGGATCCAAAATAAGCTTATATGTAAGTTTTATAGAATTCTATATAATTACATATAACTTTATATTATTGTATACAACTTTATAGAGTTATAAAACCCACTTATAAGCTTGTTTTGGATCCTATATAGAACTCTATATGATTCTATATAACTCTATAAAGTTATATATAATCATATAAAGTTCTATAAAACTTACATGGATTTTTATATATAATTCTATACAATTCTATATAACTTTTGTATAATTCTATATAATTCTATATACTTATGTAAAATCATTTTCACTCGATTCTTAAAAAATCTACCCATGCTTTGTTATTCTTTTCGTTTCAAATTTAGGAAAGAGTCCGGCTTCAGTATAATTTTATAGAATTATATAGAATTTTATAGAATTATATATAATCTTATAGAAGTATATATAATTCTATAGAAATATTGGCCCGATAGAAATATATAGAATTTTATAGAATTTTATAGAATTTTACAGAATTATATAAAATTATATAGAATTCTATATATTTCTATCGGGCCAATATTTCTATAGAATTATATAGAACAATTTTATATAATTCTATATAATTCTATAAAATCATTTTTACTCGGGTGTTGCGTGGAACGATTTTTCAAAGGATTTCAACGAAACTTTCCTTGATTGTTATTTAATTGAATTCACAAATGATATGAGCCTGTTCCGATTAAAATTGACCACCCCAATTTTGATAGCGTTTTTGACTGGTCGCGTACACTCGTGTACACTGAGTGCGCACTAGAGTCGTGCACCGTGTTTTGCTGAGTCCTTGGCACTCTACACTGCATTTAGTAGCCTATTAACTCTTTTTTAATCGGCTACTTACTCCATTACCTACACAATACAAAATGATGAGTATTTGTTCAACTGAAGTTACCTAGTTGACTTATAACGCGCGATTATGTGGAAATTACAGGCTCCAAGCGCGCAGGCGCTGATTTATTCGAATTTAATCATACGAGGGACATAGCGCCTGACGATATGTATTAGATGTAACATCGGTGTCAACTTGGTTGCGTTTCACGGTGTTATTTCAAAATCTGGCAATAAATCCTAACTACAAAGCTATAATCAACGTGATTAGACATATCGACATCCAAAAATCTATTTTTATTATCTCCGTCCCTCTTTTTCGGTGTTTTTTTTTTTGTGTCTGAATACTGCAGTCCGACTTTGACCAGTGCAAGTATGAGCATAAATCTAATCGTCATGACGCGTCTGCGTCGGCGAATTCGCGTCAAACTGACGCTAATGAAAAGGCACCTTTTCGTTCTTCGATCCTGATCGAACCATAATATCACCACGTGACCACGTGACCTTGACTCAATTCAAAACTCAAAGTCACGTGCATTCTGCCTGTTCTTAGAACAATGAGATTGTTACCCATTCGGGCTTGATCCTCTCTATCACAGTTGGAAATATAGACTTTTTGCTTCCACCACTTATTCCTGGCCTAGAAATATCGATTATTCTCGCGATTCTCTCACTGATAGTTAAAAACCAGCCGTCAAAGTAGCCGCGATACCACGTGAATTTGGTACACATTACACAAGTTGCGCAGCCACGTGTGAATTTCATTCGACAACATGAGCAATTCAAGGTTTGTAATAATTTGACCTATGATAACAATACGATCTAACATTGTTAATTCAACGTTCTTTTAGCGTTCGCAGTATTCTGGATATGCCTCATGAAATTTTAGTGATGATTATTTTGCATATTAATGTCAGAGAACGCCTGGCTTTGGCAAATTCTTGCAAGAAATTCAACGACCTTGTGTTTGGTGATGAAGAATTATTGAGGTGAGAGATGCTTGGATGGGTTTTATACTTTAGTTCAGGGCTTACATACAACTTCGAATTCATTGTGAAGCCTTTTCCTCGTCTCATTTGTTTTTCTGTTGGTGTCATTTTTAAACGTAGTCGAACGATACATAGTGTTTTTCTGCGAATCAATGTCTCTTATACTTTGTACACGATTTCATGAAAACCATTGCACCTACGGAGTCTAAATTCTACGTACTCATTCAGCACACATTTCCGCACGTTGTTAACTATGGATATTGAAATCGGTTGAGAGACTTGCGCGATAAACGCAGAAATGAGATTGCTAAACGCGGTGATGATTAAAAAATGGAGGAAATCTTTGAAAACAAATACTTGCCATGAGTTCAATGCGATTTCTGTAGTACAAACTGTGGATATCCCTGTTTAGAATGATCTTGTGAAATTGAGTTTGATTCCAATGATCGGTGCCAGAGTAATCCCGTACGAATCAATTAATCATTTGTAAATTCACACTAGTTGAATCATTTCAATACATCTACACGACATTTGATGTGAAAATAACGTATGAAACCATAACTCAAAGCCAAATCGATCCCTGCCTTGCGATCATTTCACAATTCATTACCAAACACACGTCGTAAAATTTGATATCGAGGTGTATGCAAGCTCCGAAGCTCTTCAGATCTAAGTTTATCGAGAATACTTCTTCAAAGTGACTCTTTGTCTTCTTGAATCTACTTGAGTATCTGTGGTTCTCATCATTCCATATATTTTGCATCTTTAATCTCATGTCCCTGCGGTTTCAGGAATTTAGATTTTACCGAAGAACGGCAGTTGACAAGAGCGTCAGACATCCAGCAATATTTCAACAATGAAAACACGTACAAGAAAATACGTGGAATAAATACTGAAAATGTGTGGGAAGTTAGCAGTTTAACCAGTTCAATCGGCAAGGCGATAAACCTAGTCGAATTGAACACTCTGAATGGATTGAAATTCGAATCTGTTGAAGAATTGTCTAGTTTTCTAAAACCTCTGGTTCATCTGAAACGATTGTCTATCGATTGGCCAGATTTAACCATGACCGGGCTTGAAGACTATGATATTCACAATTGGAACCAACTTTTTGAAGAACCTTTGAGCAGACTCACGTATTTGTCATTAAAAATGAAACGGTACACAAAGCAGTTTGCATTTATCTTACAACTCTGCCAACAGCTCGAGGAGCTGTGTATATCTGTTTCAAAAAAAGTAGATGATTACGAAAGCCCACTGCGTCAACAACCCAGAAAACTAAGCAGCCTCAAGTTTGTTCGGCTCATTGCCAGTATTAATTCAGGGCTGCTAAGGAGGCATATCATGCATATTGTTCCTGACTCTGCTGATTGGACAGACTATTACCTAGGTGAACTAGATGTCGAAATTTGCCTTGGTATATCATCAAAATCACCAATTTTTGTCCACCTATCACATTATATCACATGAATAATCTTTCAGGATAACTTGGTTTAATCTCAGTAATCTCAACTTGATTAATGGGACACAGTAACTGAGATTTTCTAATTTTTCGATCGCTGACAATTGTCTATTACTTTTCAGTAAGGAATGTAGATGTTTGTCCAGAATTGAGTCGAGTCAAAGAAATGCCATTGCTTGGCTATGCTGAGCATTACCGTCAAACCAACTCGATCGGCGAGGGTTGCACTTTGGTCTCCGAAAATCTGTTGAACGCAGTAATCAGAATCACTCACAACGATGCACCTAACAAATTTTGTTGCTTGTCTTTGCCTGAATCTCCTTTTATCCAGCCATGTCAGCTGAAGATCAGCGAGGCAAAGGTAAAATCATATTAAGTTCGAGTTGATAGATTGTCACAAATCCGTAAATTTGTGAATTTGGATATTTGAATGTTTCAGAAGCTGCTCAAGGATCCCGGATACCAGATATCTTGTTTAGAATTATACCACGTCATAGAGAGGAATTGCGACGCGCACTTGGTCGCATCTGCTTTTCCGAATCTGACTAAGCTTGTCCTATTTCGGATAGGTAACAAGAATTGTGAGCTAAGTCGTTAGTCGAACAACATTAGTGTGATAAAATCTACTCTTGAGAATAATTCTCAAATGAAACTTTTATTATATTTCAGCAATGTTAGCGCCAGAGGGGACCAAACCCCTCCGCAAACGCCTGAGAAAAAAAGGAAGCATGTTATCCGAGGAAAATAGCGATGCAAGTAACACGGACTCTTCATTCAAAATGCTTGTAGCAAATACACCACGCCTCAAAGTCCTGCGTATATCTCCGGAAGACTGGTAAGATGATGATATCCGCTGCAACATATGTAAAATATTTTATCTCGTAGATTCGATCGTTCCAATTTGACCGCATAACTTTATCTATACTCGCCACAGGAAGGACAACGAAGATTATTGGGACTTGGACGCATTAGACCTTATTTCCGGTTGGAAAAATCTCACAACTTTAGAATTGTCTGACATTCCAATACAAAATGTAAAGTTTCTAATTGATATTGGAAAAAAATGTGAACAACTGGAGGAATTACTGCTGACAAATGTCGGTCACAATCGCAGCTATGAGAGCGAATTGTTGCAGATGCTTCATAGTTGCAAAAAGTTGAAAAAACTCACAATTTATGGGATGGGCGTGAGATATTTGTCTAAAATGTTCGACATACTGTCACATCATTCACGACTCGAATATCTCCATTTGGGAAATGAGATTGAAGAATATAATTTTGTTGAATTGGTTTCGGCGTTTGAAAGAATGCTAAAAAATTGTAAAAAGTTGAATAAATTCTCTTATGATCTCAGTCCGTTACAGACCGGTGAGTTGCTCGGACTTGCTATGGAAAGGTAAAACTCGTTTTTCTCGATTCATCAAAGGCATTATTAATTGACGTTAAACAATCATTGGATGTCCAAATTATGATGAATTTTCATCGATATTATTATTTTACAGAATCGTTGAGGAGTTGAATCGCCCAAATTTCAAATTCACTTATTGTTATAATTGACTGTAATACATCGAAAAAGATCCTCCAACGTGTTCTTTACAAGCACTTTGATGCCCTTTCTGCGTTACGGATGAACAACGATTTTAATCTTCTATACTGAAATTACCTCAGAGCTGAAATCAATAATGGATGAGTTGTGAATAGATCAGTACGAGTCTATTCTTCTTCGGAGAGCTTAGAAGCTCGTTTGCGTGAAAATATTAATAATTTCGAGTATCAGCGTTGTTATATGAGTCTCTTCACAATGTATAATATAATATAGGTATAATATAATATAGAAAATAAATCTAAGCAAAAAAAGAAATTTGTAATAAAAAAAATATTCTATTTTTCATATCGAATACGCGTTTGATTAAATATACGTATAACGAAATGAAGAAAAAAAACAGTATCAAGTAAAGTAGTAAAAAATATTCGTTTTATTATTATGATTATTATTATTTAATAAAATCGAATGTAGTCTCAATTTCAATCCATAAAATGCGACCGCGATTTTGTGTATATCCACTTATACATGGATCGACTCCGCGCAGGTGAGAATTTTTCAAAACTTCGAATCTTCCCGCGCTTCGAGTCTCTCATCGTTCGTCGATATCAGCTAATCGATTTTCTGTGGACTGCAAAAGCATGCCCATGAAGCACAAGTTGCTCAAAGTCCAGTAAATTTCATCCGACAACATGAGTAATCCAAGGTTTGTAGTGATTTAACGAAATAACGACACGATCTAACATTCTTAATTCAACGTTGTTTCAGTGTTTGCAGTGTTCTGGATATACCCGATGAAATTTTAGTGAAGATTTTTCTGTATTTTGATGCCAGAGAACGCCTGGCTTTGGGAAATTCTTGCCAGAGATTCAACGATCTTGTGTTTGGCGATAAAGAATTGTTGAGGTGAGAGATGCTTGGGTTTTATACTTTGGTTCAGGGCTTACTTACACCTTCGAATTCATCGTCAAGTCTTTTCCTCGTCTTATTTGTTTTTCTGTTGGTGTCATTTTTAAACGTGGTCGAACGATACATAGTGTTTTTCTGCGAATCAACGTCTCTTATACTTTGTACACGATTTCATGAAAACCATTGCACCTACAGGGTCTAAGTTCTACGTACTCATTCAGCACACATTTCCACACGTCGTGAACTATGGATGTTGAAATTGGTATAGAGACTTGCGCGACAACCGCAGAAATGAGATTGCTAAACGCGGTGATGATAAAAAATGGAGGAAATCTCTGAAAACAAATACTTGCCACAAGTTCAATGCGATTTCTGTAGTACAAACTGTGGATATCCCTGTTTAGAATGATCTTGTGAAATTGAGTTTGATTCCAATGATCGATGCCAGAGTAATCTCGTACAAATCAATTAATTATCTGTCCGTCTATGAAAGCTGTAAATTCACACTAGTTGAATCATCTCAATACTTCCACACGACATTTGATGTAAAAACATAACGAGTGAATGACATGATTCAAACCCAAATTGATCCTAGTCTTGATTATTTCACAATCCATTAGCAAACATAGGTCTCAAATTGGATGTCAAGGTCTATGCGAGCCTCCGAAGCTTTTCAGATCTCAGTTCATCAAAATACGTCTTCAAAGTGACTCTTCGTCTTCTTGAATCTACTTGAGTATCTGAGAATCTCATAACACCTCATATTCCGCATCTTTAATCTCAGGTTTCTGTGATTTCAGGAATTTGGATTTCACCCACGAACGTTGGCTCACGAAAGAGTCAAATATCCAGAAATATTTCGACGATGAAAACACATACAAGAAAATACTTGGTATAAATATTGAAAACGTGGGTGGAATCGAAAATTTGAACAGTTCAATCGGCAAGGCAATAAATCTAGTCGAATTGAAGATTCTGGATGGATTGGAATTCGAATCTGTTGAAGAATTGTCTCGTTTTCTAAAACCTCTGGTCCATCTCAAACGATTGTCTGTCAATTGGCCAGTTTCACTTAAGTGGAGAAGCTCTAATGATCCAAAAAGATGCAAAGTTTTGGAAGAACCGTTCAGTAGACTCACGTATTTGTTCTTAAAGATAACGTGGTACTCGGACAAGTTTCTACTCACTTTACAATATTGCCAACAGCTCGAAAAGCTGAGTTTATATGTTGTAAACGAATTTCGATACGGATATCTATATAAAGAATTCATGAAACTAAGCAACCTCAAGCTTATTCAGCTCCGTATTCAAGAAAATATGATGCGTCTGAAGAAGGATATAATGTCTATCGTTCCAGACCCGACTGAATGGACAGAATTTCACCCGATGGCTTTACTTTCCGAAATCTACCTTGGTATATTTTCGCAAATAATAATTCTCGACTGTATTAAATTTTATCACACAATCAATCTTGTAGGATAACTTAGTTTGATATCAAGAATTTTCATCTAATTAACATGCACAGAAGTTCAGATTTTCGTTGATTACTTTTCAGAAAGAAACGTTGAAGTTTGCGCAGAATTAGAGCAAGTCAAAAAGGCGCCACCGCCTTCATATATCGCGGATCTTCGTGTCGGACCCGGCTTAATCGAGAAGGGTTGGTCTCTGTTTCCCGAACATCTGTTGAGCGAAGTAATTAGAGTCACTCATGAAGATGCACCGGAGGAATTTTGCTGCTTGTCTTGGTCTGACAATTATTCACCTGATGGAAAGCTAAGTCCGCTGAAGATCGACGAGGCAAAGGTGAAATTCTAATAGCGAACAAATAGATTGTCACAAATTTCCCATAAATCCAGCTCCGTATAGTTTGTTGTATAATCGAATATGTTTGAAATTGAGACGCGTTTACCTCAGAATACTGAATTCCGTCCCCTCAGTCGAGGGATACATAGGGAATTGATTTCCGAACCGTTCAGTGCCCTTTCTCAACTTCGCATTTCAAAGTTGTCGCATGGCGAAGGAAAATACAAAGCGGGAGATGAGCTTCTTCATACTTGTCAACCAATTGATGAATTTGGATGTTTTAATGTTTCAGAAACTGCTGAAGGATCCTAATTACCAAATTTCTTCCTTGTGTCTCCAGCACTGCATAGGAAAATATTGCGACGTGCACTTGCTCGCATCCGCTTTCCCAAATCTGACCAGGCTTTTGCTATACGCGATAAGGCACCACCACAATCGTGAGTTTATTCATTTAATCCACCTACTTGACAAAGTTCAAGATCAGTCAAACACATTAATTTATTAAAATCTACTCGTAATGATAATTCTCGAATGAAATTTCGTAATATTTCAACAATGTCAGCACCAGAGAAGACCAAAGCCCTCCGCAGACGCCTGAGGAAAAAAGGAAGCCTGGTATCCGAGGAACATAGCGATGCATGGAATACGGACTCTTCATTTAAAATACTTGTGGAAAACACGCCACACCTAGAAGTCCTGGAGATCAATAGGTTTCCCGGGTAAGATGATCTTGGCTGTAATATATGTAAAATAAGTTATCCTAAAGATTCTAACATTCCAAGTTGACATAAAACTTTATTGACTCGCCACAGAGTGTACTGGTGGAAAACTGGGAGCTTGGACGCGTTGGATCAGATTTCGGGTTGGAAGAATCTCACGGTTATCCGCTTGGATTGCGTACCAATGACAAGTGCAAAGTTTCTGATCGATATCGGAAAAGAATGTAAAAAACTGGAGGAAGTTACGCTGCACGATCCCGATACCTTTGAAGGTTGCTGTTACGAGAACGAACTGTTGGAAATGCTACAGCAGTGTAAAAATTTGAGAAAACTCAACATCTGGAGCCTGCACCTGGAATGTTTGTCTGAGATGTTCAACATACTTTCAAACCGTTCAAGACTCGTAGCTCTTCATTCAAGTACTACGACCGAAGAGTGTGATCCTGGTGAGCTAACGTCATCTGTTGAAAAAATGCTTCGACAATGTCAAGAGTTGAAACAATTCTCGGTTGAACTTTGGAAGTACCGGTTCTGTGATGAGCTGAGGCCTGATGTAGATAGGTACAAATCCTTTTTTCAACTCATTACAGGCATTGATTGACGTTGAGCAAACACTAGACGTGTGAATCGACGAACCTTCATAAATATTATTATTTTACAGAGTCATCAGCAAATTAAATCGTTCGGATTTTCAATTCTGTATAAATGAAGACTTTCGAGATCCATGCAAGTCCTCCAATGTGTTCCTTTCGAGTCCTTTCATGCCCTTACCTCATTACGGATGATCGTGATTAACTGAGAGCTGAGATTCCAAACAGCAACTTGGGTTGTGTTCCTGATCGTTGTGATCGCATTAGAAAATTTTTTTAATAATCAGAAACTTATATTTTTTATATTGATTGTGCTTAAAATTAAATAAGAAGAAATGAAAAATAAAAAATCAGTATCAAGTAAAGTGATCAAAATTCGTTTTATTCTCATCATCATTATCATTATTAATATTATCATTATTATTATTAGCGGCTACTAACTTCATTACTTACATAATACAAAATGATGAGAATTTCGACGGCTCCGCGGAAGAAGCATATATCTCAGAATTCGCTCGAAGAAGAGTATATCTCAGAATTTGCTCGAAGACCCATATATCTCAAGGTTGAAAATTTTTCACCGCGATTTAAGTTGGTATCACTAGCGTCGTACAAAATTTCAAACTCGACGCTGATTACTAATCTAATATTAATATTGATATTAATAATAATATTTCAATTTTTTTTTTAATCTCGAAGTTATGAAAATTGTATTTCTTATTTGATATAAATATACATGTTAAATAATGATTGATAATATTCTTTTAATATTGGGTATATTTATATATTTTTATTCATATTTTATTTAATTCTTTATTTTATATTTTATATAAGGGGCATTCTCCGTCAAAACGTACGGCAATAATAATTCGATTTTTTGATTCCATCCAAATTTTTATGGGTGATTACACTCAATGAGATGAACTTTTACGATCTTTTTCGTTCATGTATTTTTTGTATATGAATTTTTTTATTTTATTTTCAAAAGTTCATAGATTCCTGAAAAATTGACCAAATAAAGTGTTTTTTTTTTTTCGAAATCTTTCGTTTTTAACTATACTTTGAGAAAAAAAAAATACAAAAAATACAAAAAATATGATTATCATCAATTCGAAAATATTTGTAAAATACATGAACGAATAAAATCGAAAAAAAAAACGTGAAAGTTCATCTCATTAGGTGTAATCATCCATAAAAATTTGGATGGAATCAAAAATTCGAATTATTATTGCTGTACGTTTTGACGGAGAATTCCCCATAAAGTGCTTCTACTATGATAGAATATCTTCGTAAAAGTCTCGACTATTTGATGGAATGAGTCCTTGATCCAGCAGTGATTGCAAATCTATTTTTTTATTTGCATCAAGTTGTATTTTATTAACGTACGCCCTTCGTAAATTTTCATTAAACCGCGTTACGTCGCCCACGGGGGATGCTTGCCGATCTTCGTCGTATCCATATTTGATATTATATTATTATAATATAATAATATATTATAATAATATTATTATAATATTTATAATAAAATATATAATATATATATTATATTATATATATTATAATATATATATATATATATATATTAGGGGTGTGCGGGTACCCGATTTATTCGGGTACTCGGTGCTCGGGCCGGGTCGGGTACTCGTCGGTTCGAGATTTTTTCGTGACCCGAAATTTTCGGGTACTCGAATCGACCCGAATACTCGAACAGTTTCGGGTACCCGAATGTTTTCGAGTACTCGAATTTTTTCGAGTACTCAAATTTTTTCGGGTACTCGAATGTTTTCGGGTAATCAAATGTTTGAGAGTACTCGCATGTTTACCGGCACTTAGCTCGGGTACCCGTCGCGTTTTTAAAGAATGTCTCGATGCATCCATGTCGTTGGGTAATTCTAATTTAGTTGAGCATTGACTATGACTTCCAATTTCAATTCCTGTTTTATTTACTAATTTAGGCAGTACGGTTAGGAGACTAGCAATAAGGACTGAGATGCGGGATGTATTTGAAAAATGCATTGATCTGTCCATGAATTTATTAAATTATATGACTACTTGTCATATAATTTAATAAATTCATGAACAGATTATTACATTTTTATTTTTTGAATACATTCCGCATCTTAGTCCTTATTGTTAGCTACTAACCATACTGCCTAAATTAATAAATAATATAAAAATTGAAATTGGAAGTCATAGCCAATACTCAAATAAATTTGAATTACCTAACGACATGGATGCATGGAGACATTTTTCTAAAACCCGGCGGGTATCCTATAGCTAATTGCCGATAAACATACAAGTAATCTGAAACATTTGATTACCCGAAAACATTCGAGTACCCGAAAACATTCGGGTACCCGAAAACATTCGAGTTCCCGAAAACATTCGAGTACCCGAAAAAATTCGAGTACTCGAAAACATTCGAGTATTCGGGTCGATTCGAGTACCCGAAAATTTCGGGTACTCGACCCGACAAAAATAAAAATTACTCGACTCGACCCGACCCGAGAAAAAGGTCTACCCGCACACCCCTAATATATATATATATATATATATTATAATATATTTATATTTTTTATTTATATTTACTTATATTTTTTTTTTTTTTATTATTATATTATTATTTTTTTTTTGATATTATTAATATCAATATTAATATTAGATTAGTAATCAGCGTCGAGTTTGAAATTTTGTACGACGCTAGTGATACCAACTTAAATCGCGGTGAAAAATTTTCAACCTTGAGATATATGGGTCTTCGAGCAAATTCTGAGATATATGGGTTTTCGAGCAAATTCTGAGATATACTCTTCTTCGAGCGAATTCTGAGATATATGCTTCTTCCGCGGAGCCGTCGATTTGTTCAACTGAAGTTACCTAGTTGACTTATACCACGATCGTGGCCTATGTAAACCATATGTCAACACGTGTTGACCACATGCTCGCAAGAGCGATAAGTCGTAAAAGAAAGAGAGAGATATGGATGGATAGACGAGTGCAATCTGTGTGGTCAAACCCACACAGAGTTTGGATAAAATTGTATAAAATTGTATAAAATTATATATAATCATATTGGGAACCTTAGTACCTCGATACGCCAACTAGTGGCAGAAAATAGAACTACTCAAAGAAGGCTACAGTAACCAATGAGAGGGCTTAGAACTTCGATACGCCAACCAGTGACGAAAATAGAACTACTCAAAGAAGGCTAAAATTTCAAAGTCACGCCCATTCCAAGGATCCCAATATAAAAATTGCTAAAAGAATTATTGGATTTATAAATATATGATTGTATAGAATTATATACAATTTTATGTGATTACGTGCAATTATATATGAGTCTCTTGTAAGGCTCTATATAATTCTCTAAAATTCTTCATAATTATATACAATTAAATCGGGTCATTTTTTAAATATAATTGTACATAATTATATATAATCTATTTTACTCGGGTGTGGTCAAGGCCGTGTTCTGTTGGTCACAGATAAGAATGGATTCCTGCTTCTGTTCATTCCAAGCCTAAAAATAGCGATTCTCTCACCGACTGTTCTGCTTTTTCCTCAATAGCTTGTGATCCCCTCAACAGCATAAGGGGGAAGTGCCACTTCACTGATTGCTACAAGCCAGCCGTTGAACTAGCCGCGAATTGGGATACCCTGTGGATTCGAGAAGCGTTAGGATCGTAGCACAAGTTGCTCAAAGTATAGTAAATTTCATCCGACAACACGAGTAATCCAAGGTTTGTAGTGATTTAACGAAATAACGACACGATCTAACATTCTTAATTCAACGTTGTTTCAGTGTTTGCAGTGTTCTGGATATACCCGATGAAATTTTAGTGAAGATTTTTCTGTATTTTGATGCCAGAGAACGCCTGGCTTTGGCAAATTCTTGCCAGAGATTCAACGATCTTGTGTTTGGTGATAAAGAATTGTTGAGGTGAGAGATGCTTGGGTTTTATACTTTGGTTCAGGGCTTACTTACACCTTCGAATTCATCGTCAAGTCTTTTCCTCGTCTTATTTGTTTTTCTGTTGGTGTCATTTTTAAACGTGGTCGAACGATACATAGTGTTTTTCTGCGAATCAACGTCTCTTATACTTTGTACACGATTTCATGAAAACCATTGCACCTACAGGGTCTAAGTTCTACGTACTCATTCAGCACACATTTCCACACGTTGTGAACTATGAATATTGAAATCAGTTGAGATACTTGCGCAATAAATGCAGAAATGAGATTGCTATACGCGGTGATGATAAAAAATGGAGGAAATCTTTGAAAACAAATACTTACCATGAGTTCAATGCGATTTCTGTAGAGCAAACTGTAGATATCCCTGATAAGAATGATCATGTAAAATTGAGTTTGATTCCAATGATTGGTGCCAGAGTAATCCCGCACGAATCAATTGATTATCTGTCCGTCTATGAAAGCTGTAAATTCACACTAGTTGAATAATCTCAATACTTCTACTCGACATTCCATGTGCGAACACAATGAATGAAAAACATGATTGAAAGCCAAATTGATCCCAGTCTTAATGATTTCACATTCCATCACCAAAAATAGGTCAAAAAATTGGATCATGGTCAAGGTGTATGCAAGCCCATGAAGCTTTTCAGATCTCAGTTCATCAAAATACGTCTTCAAAGTGACTCTTCGTCTTCTTGAATCTACTCGAGTATCTGAGAATCTCATAACACCTCATATTCCGCATCTTTAATCTCAGGTCTCTGTGATTTCAGGAATTTGAAATTCACCGACGAATGGCCGCTCACGAAAGAGTCAGATATCCAGAAATATTTCGACGATGAAACCATATACAAGAACATAGGTGGGATAGATATTGAAAACGTGCGTGAAGTCAAAAATTTGAGCAGGTCAATCGGCAAGGCAATAAATCTAGTCGAATTGAAGATTCTGGATGGATTGGAATTCGAATCTGTTGAAGAATTGTCTCGTTTTCTAAAACCTCTGATTCATCTCAAACGATTGTCTGTCAATTGGCCAGGTTCACATACACGGAGATGCTCTGAGGATGATCCAGAAAGCAGCCAAGTTTTGGAAGAACCGTTCAGCAGACTCACGTATTTGTTCTTAGACAAAATGTTGTACTCGGAAAAGTTTCTACTCACTTTACAACACTGCCAACAGCTCAAGAAACTGAGTTTGTCTGTTTGGTACGAAAGTCGAGACGGAAACTCATTGCCTCAAGAATTCACGAAACTAAGCAAACTCAAGTTTGTTCATCTCTCTACTCGTGAAAATCTAAAGCTGCTGAAGAGTGATATAATGTCTATCGTTCCTGACCCTACTGAATGGACAGACTTTCACCCGAATATTTCATTTTATAAAATCTACCTCGGTACATTTTCGCAAATAATAATTTTCTACTGTATTAAATTTTAGCATGTAATTAATCTTGTAGGATAACTCAGTTTGATATCACGAATTCTGATCTGATTATCATGTACAATAGTTCAGATTTTCGTTGATTACTTTTCAGAAAGAAACGTTGAAGTTTGCGCAGAATTAGAGCGAGTCAAAACGATGCCACTGCCACCATATATCGCGGATCGCCGTGTTCCCGGCTTAATCAAGAATGGTTGGTCTCTGTTCCCCGAACAGCTGTTGAGCGAAGTAATTAGAGTCACTCATGAAGATGCACCGGAGGAATTTTGCTGCTTGTCTTGGCCTAAAGATTATTCATATTGTGGAGATACAAGTCTGTTGAAGAACGACGAGGCAAAGGTGAAATTTTGAGGGCGAGTAAATAGATTGTCACAAATTTCCAGTAAATCCAGCCCCGTATAGTTTCGCTATTTTGTATAATCGAATTTGTTTGAAATTGAGACACGTTTACCTCAGAATACTAAATTCAGTCCCCTCATTCGAGTGATACATATTGGATTGATTCCCGAACGGTTCAGTGCCCTTTCTCAACTTCGCTTTTCAAAGTTGTCGCATGACGAAAGAAATTCCAAAGCAGGAAATAAGCTTCTTCAGACTTGTCAACTAATTGATAAATTTGAATATTTTAATATTTCAGAAACTGCTGAGGAATCCTGAGTACCAAATTTCTTACTTATGTTTCGCGCATTGCATAGAAAAGAATTGCGACGCGCACTTGCTCGCATCTGCGTTCCCGAATCTGACCGAGCTTGTTCTATACGGGATATGTAACAGCGATTGTGAGTTTATTCGTTTAATCCACGTACTTGACAAAGTTCAAGATTAGTCAAACACATTCATTTATTAAGATCTAGTCTAGTCGTAATGATAATTCTCGAATGAAATTCCGTAATATTTCAACATGTTAGCACCAAAGAAGACCAAAGCCCTCCCCAGACGCCTGAGGAAAAAAGGAAGCCTGGTGTCCGAGGAACATAGCGATGCATGGAATACGGACTCTTCATTTAAAATGCTTGTGGAAAATACGCCACGCCTAGAAGTCCTGGTGATCGAGTGTTGTTGGGGGTAAGATGATCTCGTCTGTAATATAATATGTAAAATATGTTTTCCTATATATTCGATCATTCCAAATTGACATAAAACTTTTTTCAACACGTGCATGTAATAGGCCCTTTTTCTTGCATGTAAAACGAATAGAGAATCACCCATTTCTAACGCGGACTTCATTACCTCCCTAGAGAGGTGATGGATCTATTGCTACCCTCCAAGATACGGTTTCTAAGGTTTTCAAATATTTCGAAATTTCCGAAAATTTCCAAAATTTCTGAAAACTTTCATAAATTTGCAAAAATTTCTATAAATTTCTGAAAATTTCCAAAATTATTGTAAATTCCCAAAAGTTCCGTCGTACATGTGCGAGAAAGGGCCTATACATGCACTCGATGAAAAAATTACAGTGTGCAACAAGGAGGCCAGGGTAATTTTAGAAACGACTCATTCCCCCCCCCCCCCCCCCCCCCTCCACTTCTTGTACAATGTACTATTATTGACTCGCTACAGGCACACGGAAGATTGGGACTTGGACACGTTTGATCTGATTTCGGGTTGGAAGAATCTTACGGTTATTTCCTTGTTTAACATACCAATGACAGATGCAAAGTTTCTGATCGATATTGGAAAAGAATGTGAAAAACTGGAGGAAGTTATACTGCAGAGACTCAGACCCTTGGGAACTTGCTATTACGAGAATGCAGTGTTGGATATGCTACAGCACTGTAAAAATTTGAGAAAACTCACAATTGAGTGCCTGTTCCTGGAACGTTTGTCTGAGATGTTTAACATACTTTCAAACCGTCCAAGACTCGTAGCTTTTCGTTCACTCACTTTTACCAAAGAGTGTGATCCTCATGAGCTGACGTCATCTGTTGAAAAAATGCTTCGCCAATGTCAACAGTTGAAACGATTCGAGGTTGATCTTCTCACATACCGGTTCTGTGACGAGCTGAGGCCTGATATAGATAGGTAAAAATCCTTTTTATTTTCACTTATTACAGGCATTGTTTGATGTTAAGCAACCACTAAACGTGTAAATCGACGTATCTTGACCAATACCCAGATAACAATCGTGCGACGCACGGAACCATCACAACGTGCGAATCACGTCGTGCGGGCAGGAACGCACCATTCTTGCTAGCACGAAGTGTCGCCAACACATGTGCGAGCGTAATGAGTCGTATCTAGACATCACGCGTGCGAAGACATACAATCACGTGTGTCGCCGTTGTGCGCGGCACCGCGTGCGGGCACAATGATATCAGTGTGCAATCATTCGATATAAAATGATCAATATCATGTTCATCGTAAAACAGTTCGTAAGATTCACTCGATGTTTCAGAGACAAATATTTTCTGAGATCAAAACTAATTGTCAAGATTAGGAGCAAAATTTGTTCAACATTTTTTGCGAAATAATGTTTTTCATTCACTTTTGCTCGTATTTTTTTTTTTTTCATTTGTTACTCCCGCAAAATGCTGAGTGACGCTACTTAATTTATTTTTTTTTTTTTTCAATATTCGAAACATTCGTTTGATGTTATAAAAAATGCTGTTGGATTATTTGTTTGATATAAAAAAAAAAAATTCAAAAAAAAATAAAATTCAAAAAAACTAAAAAAAAAAAATTCACAAAAAGTCAAGAATATTTAATCTTATGTAGGTGATGAGGATTTATTTTTGATGAAGAGTCGCGATTAGAATTTTAAATATGTTTTGTGGAGTTTTATTATTCTGATTAATTTATAAAAATGATTATAATAAATCATTATTGTACAGAGTCAATTATTATATTGTTGTTGAACAAAAAATGTATTGAATTGAATCTCTATTAGCTCTGAATTCGACAGCATGATCATAGGTTTCGACAAATAGGAAAATATGAAGCACATTACAAAAGGGTAATTTGGCGTAGTCGGTAGAGCGTGCGGCTACTGACATCGAGTATACGAGTGGACTTGGGTTCAAATCCCGGTAAGGTTGAAAAAATGATATGACGTTTTTCTTAGCGAACTGGTGCTGCTTGTTCATGGATACATGTGAATGGATTTATAAAATGTAGATCTGAATATTCACAGTTGCGTAAGTTTTTTGGTTTTTCGTGCCATTATGCGTCCGACCCGCACGACGTGCGATACACATGTAAATCATATGCGGACACAGCTGTGTGATCACCTGATGACACGTCGTGCGGAGAGATCGGCACGCGTGCCTTCCCCGTGCGCGCATCCTGCGGAAACTTTGCTATCTGGGTATTATTATTTTACAGAGTCATCAGCAAATTAAATCGTTCGAATTTCAAATTCCGTATAAATAGTAGATAGATGAGAAATTTATTTGATCCTGGAGCAAGGCTCCCTAAATACCACAGGCATCATAATACAGTTGAAAAAAAATGAAATAAAATAAAGTTAAGAAACAAAAATTAGAAAACAGAGCGAAAATATTGCCAAAATATACGGAAAGTAATAAGTCAATGGGTCAATGGTCGGTGGTCAATGAAGTCGATAGGAGGCGAGCAATGCAAAAAAGATAAGCGAGAAGTAAACAAAATAATACAAAATAATAGAAGATAATAGCCATACAGAAGCGTGATTGTGAAAGATGAGTAAGGGAGATTACAGAAATAAGAAATAGACTAGATAAGAAAATGATAGAATAATAGACTATAGCGATAAAAGACTTCCGAAAATCGGACTCTGCGTGGGTTGCACGACCGAGGACGAAGCACCACAGAGGGAAATCAGAGTGATAGCTCATGGACGAGTGCAACGTCATCACCCGAGCTTGGAATTAGACTGGCCTCCTTGTTGCACACTGTAATTTTTTCATCAAGTGCATGTAATAGGCCCTTTCTCGCACATATACGACGGAAATTTTGGGAATTTACAATAATTTTAGAAATTTTTAGAAATTTTTGGAAATTTATGAAAGTGAAGCCCAAAACGGCTCCTCACACTCAAAGGAGTAATTCGTAAAAACCCCGCACGACAAGAGACAGTTCATAGACACGACCGACAGTTCGAGAGGAGAGCGATTCAGCAATCGAGAGATGTATATATCCATACTGACCGGTCTTAGATCAAGAAACGTCCTCCAATATAGGTGTTCCTTTCGAGTCCTTTGACGCCCTTAACTCGTTACCAATGATCGTGATTAACTAAGAGCTGAGATTCCAAACAGCGACTTGGGTTGTGTTCTTGATCGCTGTGATCTTGAAGAATAACGGACGAGTTGTATTATTAATGCAGAATGTGCATTGTATGTTAAGAAAAGTACGAAAAAATGTGAAACTTCTTCTTCGAATGCATTCATTGGAAAAAAAAAAATTGATCATCAGAAACTTATATTTTTCATATCGATTGTGCTTAATCAAACAAAAAGGAATGGAAAATAAAAAAACAGTATCAAGTAAAGTGATTAAATCTCGTTTTATTATCATCATCATTA
The DNA here is from genome assembly GCA_943736025.1 of Tenthredo mesomela. Taxonomy (NCBI): domain Eukaryota; kingdom Metazoa; phylum Arthropoda; class Insecta; order Hymenoptera; family Tenthredinidae; genus Tenthredo; species Tenthredo mesomela. Next base: position 41,852,272 of record OX031016.1, read on the forward strand.
TTATTATTATTATTATTATTATCATTATTATTTAATTAAGAAAATAATTTTTCTACGAAAAATCAAGCTTCCCTATAATGTTCAATGATTATTCTAATATCCCAACATAATTATAAGATGTTTTGAAACTAGTTTGTTTCAACCTTTGACTATATAACCCTGGACTGCTAACGCTAACTTCAGGCGTGTTGTCAGGATGTGGCGCTACAGGCAGTCAACGGTCGAGTTCAGAACTACTGAGTTTAATTGTTTCGCTATTGTTTTATCACCTGTATCTTTCTTCAAGTGACTTCACTCATAACCTCAAATTTCTCTGAAGTGAAAATCTTTTCATATCGCTCTGTTATTATTTTTATCCGGATACTGATTTCAGAATACCGAGACACGAGAATTAAAAAAAAAAAATTATCTTCACGGGCCAATAAACAATTCGTAAAAATTACATTGAACCCACTTTATTACCCTATATTCCTGCATATAATATTAAGAACTTACGTAAACGTTTCCTAGATTTTCGTAACTCCTAATATGCTTCATTTATTAAAAATTTTTACTATTCCGACATTGATCAATGATATTATTTAGTAAACTATTCTTATTTTGTCCTGTGTCGTTGACTGAGTATTCTAAAGACAGCTCGCCCTGGGTTATTCCGTGAGCCGACCAAGTGGGCTTGAAGTGGGCTTGGGGATTGAAAAGTGCCCGAAGTTACCGACCGAATTACCATTGCAGTATATCTATATATTCGTACACTATAGATATACTGCAATGCTATTTCAGTCGGTAACTTCGGGCACTTTTCAATCCCCAAGCCCACTTTGAGCCCACTTTGCCGGCTCACAAAGTCCCATAAGGGGAACCGTCTTTAAGAATATTCAGTCAACGCCTGTGTTCATCCAAAATACTAAGTACTCATTCAAATTTCCCGCGGAATTGACTGCCGAGAAGTCCAAGGAGTGGGGTAGATGTTGGAAACATCGGCTTCGCATACGGCTTATGGGAATAGTGGGGGGTATTAGCAGTCCAGGGTTATATAGTCAAAGGTTTCAACCTTTTCAAACAGGTTTTCAATGGGGTTGAATACGCAAAGCTTTTCCAGGTGGCGCCAACGAGCCAAGTAACAAAAATGGCGCAGATTACCAATACATGTCTGTTATTAGTGTGTATCAGTGACTTAGACGATATAGAATGGACCGGGCATTGCCTATGCTGAAGTATTGTAGACTTGCTGCCGAGTAAAGCAAAAGAGACGGAAGACACTACGTCGTTCTCAAGAGAGAGACGAAGTGCTCTATCTACAGAGTAAACGTTGCCACATTGAACAGCAGCGTTGCCACTTTAGTATTCTAAACCCTATGTGTAATAAGTTTTCAGCTGGTTTTCAGTACCTACTTGATTTCGAGAGTTAGCATGAACAAGGCTTATTTGTGCGCATATATATCTGACTATGGCTATCCTTGTCTCCTTACTCGGCAGCACTCCCACCACTCCAATGCCCAGTCCATTCTATATGGTCTAAGATCAGTGACCATGTGTGTAAATGTGCGCGTGCCACTAATGGCGCTTCATTTGAATTTTGAAACAACCGGCGTTGACTGAGTATTCTAAAGACAGCTCACCCTGGGTTATTCCGTGAGCCGACCAAGTGGGCTTGAAGTGGGCTTGGGGATTGAAGAGTGCCCGAAGTTACCGACCGAATTACCATTGCAGTATATCTATATATTCGTACACTATAGATATACTGCAATGCTATTTCAGTCGGTAACTTCGGGCACTTTTCAATCCCCAAGCCCACTTTGAGCCCACTTTGCCGGCTCACAAAGTCCCATAAGGGGAACCGTCTTTAAGAATATTCAGTCAACGCAACCGGCTATATTGGAGACGCCATGTTGGTTACTTGGCTCGCTGGCGCCAAAGTTTAACAGTTTTACCGGTAGCCAACCTCATTCGCATTATTCATTTATTTATCAATTGAAATCTAGTCATTGATAGATCATCTTTATTTTAATTATTCATACTTGATTTCTGTAAGTTACAATGTTCTACGCAACCGGTAAAGACGCGTGCATGGGCTTGGGGATATTCGCGGTTGTAACGTATCATCACGAAAACGGTTTCTTCCAGTCGGCAAGTCGGTGTTCGCAACACGTAGATATCCAGCGAGTTTCAATATTTTTCTCTCGCTTCCTGAACATGTCTTCAGAATTACTGAGGAGGCACCAGCTCGCTACGAATTTTTGTTCTCAGAATATTCACTGATCGCCTCTATATTGTTATTCAGCGTTAATTTATTGCCGACGTATCTGCAAAGTGTATTTCAGGGTAAAGATATAATTCCAGGAGTTTCAAGAATGACATTTTAATACACGTTATAATGATTTCGAAACTCCCGCCATTTATTGTCAAATCCCGGATCGGGGTTTCTCGCATTATTACGTCACGTGACCGCAGAGACAAAATACGATTGAGTAACGCTGATTTGACTAGGAATTTTCAAAAACGTAGTCAATTCTGAAACAAGCGGAACTCCAGGAACTCTGCGGAGTAAAATACTCAGTCAACGAAAGTAGTTAATAAATAGTAAATTTCATTCGACAACATGAGTGATCCAAGGTTTGTATAATAATTTAACGACATAACGACACGATCTAACATTGTTAATTCAACGTCGTTTCAGTGTTTGCAGTGTTCTGGATTTGCCCGATGAAATTTTAGTGAAAATTATTCTGCACTTTAATGCCAGAGAACGCCTGGTTTTGGCAAATACTTGCCAGAGATTCAACGATCTTGTGTTTGGCGATAAAGAATTGCTGAGGTGAGACATGCTCGGATTTTATACTTTGGTTCAGGGCTTACATACACCTTCGAATTCATTGTCAAGTCTTTTCCTCGTCTTATTTATTTTTCTGTTGGTGTCATTTTTAAACGTAGTCGAACGATACATAGTGTTTTTCTGCGAATCAATGTCTCTTATACTTTGTACACGATTTCATGAAAACCATTGCACCTACGGGTCTAAATTCTATGTACTCATTCAGCACACATTTCCGCACGTTGTGCACTATGGATATCGAAATTGGTTCAGAGACTTGCGCGCTAAACACAGAAATGAGATTGCTAAACGCGGTGATGATAAAAAAATGTAGGCAATCTTTGAAAACAAATACTTGCCACGAGTTCAATGCGATTTCTGTAGTACAACTTGTAGATATCCCTGTTTAGAATGATCACGTGGAATTGAGTTTGATTCCAATGATTGGTGCCAGAATGTTCCCGCATGAATCAATCGATTATCTGTCTGTCTATGAAAGCTGTAAATTCACACTAGTTGAATCATCTCAATATTTCTACACGACATTCGATGTGAAAACATAACGAACGAATAACATGATTCAAAGCCAAATTGATCCCAGTCTTAATGATTTCACAATCCATTACCAAACATAGGTAAAAAAATTGGATTTCAAGGTGTATGCAAGCCCTCGAAGCTTTCCAGATCTCAGTTCATCAAAATATGTCTTCAATGTGACTCTTGGTCTCCTTGAATCTACTTGAGTATCTGAGAATCTCATAACACCTCATATTCTCGGGTCTCTTTAATCTCAGGTCTCTGTGATTTCAGGAATTTGGATCTCACGGACAAATGGGGGCGCACGAAAGAGTCAGATGTACGGAAATATTTGGACGATGAAAACACAAACAAGAAAATACTTGGAATAAATATGGAAAACGTGCAGGGAGCCAAGCATTCAAGCAGTTCAATCGGCAAGGCGTTAAACCTAGTCGAATTGAACATTTTGAATGGATTGCGATTCAAATCTGTTGAAGAATTGTCTCGTTTTCTAAAACCTCTGGTTTATCTCAAACAATTGTCTGTCAATTGGCCAGATTCACTCAAGTGGATGCGCTCTGAAGATCTGGAAAAATGCAAAGATTTAAATGAACCATTCAGCAGACTCACATATTTGTGCTTAAACGAACTACATTACTCTGTCGATTTTATTACAATTTTACAAAATTGCGAAAGGCTAGAAAAGTTAACTCTGGTGGTTTCTAGTGATCGTGGAATCAGCCGCGCATTGCCTCAAAAAATACTTAAATTAACCAACCTCAAGTTTATTGAGCTCCGTGGGCGTATAAAATTAGCGCTGCTAAAGCATCAAATGCTACACATGGTTGTTAACACTGTGGAATGGGCGGAACTCTACCTGACTGATATACTCTTCAAAGTCTACCTCGGTATATTTTCGCAAATAATAATTCTCGACTGTGTTGAATTTTATCACATAAATTAATCTTGTAGGACAACTTAGTTTGATATCAGGAATTCTGATCTGATTAACATGTACAGTAGTTCAGATTTTCGTTGATTACCTATTTTTCAGAAAGAAACGTTGGAGTTGGCTCGCAATTACAGCAACTAAAAGAAATGCCACTGCCTTCATACATCCAAAATTGCAGTGTTCGTGGCTTAATAGAGGCGGGCTGGTCTCTAGTCCCCGAACATCTGTTGAGCGAAGTAATTAGAGTCAATCACGAAGATGCACCGGAGCAATTTTGTTGCCTTAGAGTAGATGAAAACTACATAAAACGTAAAAATCCTACTTGGCTCAAGATCGACGAAGCAAAGGTGAAATTCTAAGGGCGAGTGAATAGATAGATTGTCACGAATTTTCAGCAAATCCAGCACCGTATAGTCTCGCTATTTTATATAATCGCATCTGTTTGAAATTGAGACGCGTTTACCTCAGAAAACTGAATTCAGTCCCGCAGTCGCAGAGTTGGGCGAATTAGTAATTAGCTAGCCACAAATTACAAATTACAATTGTATTTATTATCGGATTTTTTCTAATTACAAATTATTACAATTGTAATTCCTATTCATTTTCAGCCTAATTACAATTTCTGAAATGTATTTGACAAAATTTTCGGAGCTAAATACATTAGTCGAATATAATTGACGCCATTTTTTGGCCCAATTACATAAGTATTATGGCCGGTTTCACCAACGACGGATAATTTTTACTTGTCGATTAACTTTATTCACTGATTTAGAAATTGCATTTTCACATCGAAAATGTACTTCTATTTTTGAAATTAAGTTATTCTATGGATAAATAGTATATTGTGCATCAAGGGAGCAAACAACGTTTCGCTCCCGAGGTGTAGCTTGCTGCCCGAGCGGAACGCGAGATACTGCTTTATTCGACTGAGCCATTGATTTGTCATTTGTATTTAGAAAAAAATCCGATACTAAATGCAATTGTAATTTGTAATTTTACGGTAATTAATTACACAATGTAACCGATACTGCCCAACCCTGCTCAGTCGAGGGAGACGTGGGGAATTGATTTCCGAACCGTTCAGTGCCCTTTCTCAACTTCGCTTTTCAAAGTTGTCGCATGGCCTAAGGAAAATTCAAAGCAGGAGATAAGCTTCTCCATACTTGTCATGAATTTGGATATTTTGATGTTTCAGAAACTGCTAAAGGATCCTGAATACCAAATTTCTTACTTGTGTTTCTTGCACAACATTGAAAAAAATTGCGACGCGCACTTGCTCGCATCTGCTTTCCCGAATCTGACCGAGCTTGTTCTATACTGGATGAGTAACAGCAATTGTGAGTTTATTCGTTTAATCCACCCACTTGACAAAGTTCAAGATTAGTCAAACACATTCATTTATTAAAATCTACTTCTGATGATAATTCTCGAATGAAATTCCGTGATATTTCAGTAATGCCAGCACCAGAGAAGACCAAAGTCCTCCCCAGACGCCTGAGGAGAAAAGGAAGCCTCGTATCCGAGGAACAAAGCGATGTATGGAATACGGACTCTTCATTTAAAATGCTTGTGGAAAATACGCCACACCTAGAAGTCCTGGAGATCAAATCGTTTGGCTGGTAAGATGATCTCGGCTGTAATATATATGTAAAATATGTTATCCTATAGATTTGATCATTCCAAATTGACATAAAACTTTATTGACTCGCCACAGGGAAGGGGAATTGCCAGATTGGGACTTGGACGCGTTGAATCTGATTTCGGGTTGGAAGAATCTCACGGTTATCAGATTGGAATTCGTACCAATGACAGATGTAAAGTTTCTGATCGTTATTGGAAAAGAATGTGTTGTGTATGTACGTGGATTCTTGGGTAGGTTGAATAAGACTTGTAATATTCCGATGCACATATATATATTTTAATATCAATGGATTACTTTTGCGTTTCATAACAATTGGTACGTGCTAAAACTACTCGCCATCCGACTCTCTACTCTCACACTCTCACACACACCTTTTACATCCGCCAAGGTGCGCACGCAGCTAATCTGCGTATCTCTAACAGAATGTAAGAAACTGGAGGAAGTTAAGCTGCAGATTCCCAATGGCCCTCAAACTTGCTGTTATGAGAACGAAGTGTTGGAAATGCTACAGCACTAAAAATTTGAGAAAACTCGACATCGTGAGACTCAAAGTCGAACGTTTGTCTGCGATGTTTGAGATACTTGCCACCTGTTCGAAATTCATAGCTCTTCACTCCATCACACAAACAAAAGAGTGTGATCTTGATGACCTGGTGAAATCTGTTTCAACAATGCGTCGTGAATGTAAGGAATTGATACAATTAGACGTTCATCTTATGAATTACCAATTCAGTACGGAGCTTATAAATAACAGGTAAAAATCCTTTTTCCAACTCATCACAGGCATTGATTGACATTAAGCAACCACTAGATGTGTAAATCGACGAATCTTCATCAATATTATTATTTTACAGCTACATCATAGCATTAAATGGTTCGGGTTTCAAATTCGGTGTACTATAGGATCCTGAATACCAAATTTCTTTGTAGAACTTATATTTGTTTATATTTTGTTAATATGTTTATTAAATGTTAATTAAAGCGTTTCTTTACACGACTGTTTGTTTTACTTTATTTTTATTATAGGTAATCTTCTTCTCCTTTTTTCGACTTATCGCCCTTTCGGGCATGTAGTCTTTTATTATAGGTAATGGGTATAGACCTCTATGGCTACGATCGTTGACTGAATATTCTTAAAGACGGTTCCCCTTATGGGACTTTGTGAGCCGGCAAAGTGGGCTCGAAATCGGCTTGGGGATTGAAGAGTGCCCGAAGTTACCGACTGAAATAGCATTGCAGTATATCTATAGCGTGCGAATATATAGATATACTGCAATGGTAGTTCGGTCGGTAACTTCGGGCACTCTTCAATCCCCAAGCCCACTTCAAGCCCACTTGGTCGGCTCACGGAATAACCCAGGGTGAGCTGTCTTTAGAATACTCAGTCAACGCTACGATGCAACAGAACAGTTGAACCGTTGTATAGTTAGTTTAAAAGATATATAGTTCCAACTTATAAAGCTAGGGGGTCTTTAAATAAAACTAGCGATGTCAGTGATGCCAACATTCTTCCTTGTGTTTCTCGCACTCCATAGAAAAGAAATGCGACGCGCACTTGCTCGCATCTGCTTTCCCGAATCTGACCAAGCTTGTTCTATACTGGATGAGTAACAGCGATTGTGAGTTTATTCGTTTAATCCACCCACTTGACAAAGTTCAAGATTAGTCAAACACATTAATTTATTAAAATCTACTCCTCATGGTAATTCTCGAATGAAATTCCGTAATATTTCGACAATATCAGCACCAGAGAAGACCAAAGCTCTCCCCAGTGGATATGTGACGTCACCAGCAGTAATCTAGTAGTTTGATAGGTGACGCCACTTGATTTGCGCGCTAATATTCGAATAAAAGTCCAATTAGATATTCAAATGAATAATATAAAATAATTATAGATGAGAAACCGAACGTTCGTTCGGACTTTTGTTAATATTTACAGAAAAACACTTGAAATAAAGATTATATATAATATTTAGGTTTTAGAGTTTAACGTAAATAACACTTAAAGAAGTCCGTTGCATTTGTTTACGTTCTCACGAACCAAAGTTCGTGAGAATCGAACTCGGCAATAGATGATATAGACCAGACCTTTGACTATACCGAGAAGTTTCGTGGACGCGGAACGCTAGGGGTACCAACCCGAAATTTTTGCTATTCCATAGGCGTAGGTCATACAGTAAACTGCAGCAGCAATTTGGTAACTTACTAGATGTTTCTAGCAAGATCACTAGTTACGCTGGCTAGTGGAATTGCGCTTAACCATACCCTGTTCAAGCTATGTTTATTCTGTTTGAACCCGAGAACAGCGCGCGTAAAATTGAAGGGTCAGGCGCTCAATTTAAAATGAATAAATAAATCGTGCGAATAAGTGAAGTTGCGGGAAAACTGGACCAGGTAAGGAAGATGATTTAAATCAATCGATCAACAAAATAATTATTAATCAATAGCAGGTTTGACTTGCAATCAATTTATTATGAATCAAGCAATTTTGAAGATGTTTTTGTTGAATCGTTGGAACAATAAAATGGTTACTCATTATGTTATAACAAAATTATGATACGTTAGCAATTCGTGTTACTCGCAGCTGCGATCGAGCAACGAATAGTAAATAATGACTGAACAAACTCTTCGGATTGGAATGATGGATTAATAACAGAACGTTTATTTCAAAATTATAGTAAGAAATCGAAGAGGACCGATTCCTGGACAACTGTGAAAAAATTCCACGGGCATTGAACACACAGAAGAAAAATAAATGATGATTGGCTGTAGACCGATTTTGTCCACCAATCGCCGAATTTGAGACAATCGGCCGATCACGCAGCCAATCGGGGCCTTTGCTAACTATTTTCATTTTCGCGCTTCAAAAAATGTGACGCGCGATTGGTGGACAAAATTGGTTTTCTAAAAATGTGATGCGTGATTAGTGGACAAAATCGGTCGACAGCCAGTCATCATTTATTTTTCTTCTGTGTGTTCAATGCTAGTGGAATTTTTATTCGCACGATTTATTTATTCATTTTAAATTGAGCGCCTAACCTTTAAATTTTACGCGCGCTGTTCTCGGGTTCAAACAGAATAAACATAGCTTGAACAGGGTATGGTTGAGCGCAATTCCACTAGCCAGCGTAACTAGTGATCTTGCTAGAAACATCTAGTAAGTTACCAAACTGCTGCTGCAGTTTACTGTATGACGTACGCCTATGGAATAGCAAAAATTTCAGGTTGGTACCCCTAGCGTTCCGCGTCCACGAAACTTCTCGGTATATATATGGGGCATTCCCTCCCAAGGCGACCTGGCCGAGACCCTCACCATTTTTAATTTCTTTTCCCTACTAGTATGTTGTTCGTCATCACAAAAAAGCCCGCCACACCAAGTTTCAGATTCTTTGAAAAATTTATCTGATCGTTATAATTTCAAAAAGCAAAACACTGTCCAACCAATCCGATTCTAATGAAATTTGGAGAGATGAGTCTCTGCGAGAAAACTAATTTTATGTGTCTAGGCCCGAAAAACCGCGATTCTAACCGCGCTTCGCTCGGTTTAAACGTGGTTTTTGACCTAGAAACATAAAATTGTGTATGCCATACGGCCCATAAAGTATTTTCTGATGAATTTCATTGTAATCCTCGCCTTCGGCTCGGATTATAAACTCAAATTCGTCGGAAAATACTTCATCGGCCTAGTGACATAATGTACTATTTTTAGCCATTAGTGAATAAGGTAGGCGTGGATCTGGTTTGGGAGATACAGGGAAATGATTTGTTTTTATTGTTTGATATAAATTTTCCATCTCCAGGCTACTATACGACCAATAACATTCACTTATATGAAAAAATTTTTGTTTTTTTTTTTTTTTTCTTTTTATGAGAAAAATTAACGGACGATCCGGCAATCGAACCGAGGAACCACGGAAGCCTATCCGGGGACTTACACCCGTGACCACCTAGCTCGCCCACAGATCGCCGCAATTTTTCTCATCGTATTCTTGTGTTCGTGTATGTTTTGAAATTGAAGTTATGATCTTGAGATTGTAACATCGATATCCGCAAGGCAAAGTTGTATACATTAGTTGTACCTGCATGACGGGATGTGTCACCACCAGGTTGAGATGCTTATGTATACCACGGCCTTTAAATGTTGCGTACTATTTTCATTAAATAATTAATTGCAGTCAATTAATTAGTTAACATTTTTTTCTCCTCCGAGTATTTTATTTGAAAAATTTTGATGAGAAAAATTAACGGACGATCCGGGAATCGAACCCAGGAACCACGGAAGCCACTAATGTATACAACTTTGCCTTGCGGATATCGGTGTTACAATCTCAAGATCATAACTTCAATTTCAAATCATTCACTTATATGGTTCGAGCTGAACGGATTGTGAGTATACCAGAAAAAAAATGTAGTACATCTGAAATAAAACAAAGTTTGATTCCCTGTATATACCTCCCAAACTATATCCACACCCACCTTCGCCGATGGCTTCAAAATTTAGTTTTCCCACAGAAATAAATAAAACCCAATCGTCGATGTTTGATCTGCTCAATCAGGTGTTTCCCGTTAGCCTACCGTTAGGCGCGTGATTATCCACAGAATCGCTCTGTATATACCACCTTGTTGATACTGCAGTATTTAGGTTTCGAGGAATCCGCAGTTTTTTGGGAATTTCTCACAAAATATGCAGATTTGATGAAAAACCAATGGAAAACCGAAAAAAAATTGTTCATTTTTTTTTTTTCAATTCTGAAAATTTTAAAGAATTTTTTTTCCGTTTTACATCAGTTTTCCATCAATTCTGCACCTTTTGTAAGACGTTTCCAAAAAACAGATTCATTAGAACAAAAACTTTGATCGTCTCGCGGCACGTTTCATTCTTTTTTCGCAAAAAAAAAAAAATTTCCCTTAAGTTTTTACACGAAAAGGGAACTTTAGGGGGCGCCTGGAAAAATTTAATTTTTAACAACCACCCTAATATGTACGTATAGCGACGAATACAGTTGGGGCGGATAAAAAAATACTGTGTTCTGTCTGCCATTGCGCATACAAACAGACAGTAGTACTGAGCCAATATATCAACGGATATATTTGTATCCGGTGCTCCGAACAAATACGATTAGAGTCCTCGTAGATAAATGCGGATAGGTTTCCTGTTTGTATTTGCTCATTATTACGGCTGTCTATGCCTCCGTCAAGAACCACATAGATTCGGATCTCGTTTCTATACGTTGTTGTACGAAAATGCACACTGAGAGACTCTTCGTGTCAATAAATGGTAAAACTATATCAAAGTTTAGTATGGTAGGGTTCGAAAGTAGGGAAGACCGGGCGTACGTTTCAAAAATTCATATGGTGCATACTAATGGGTAAAACTGATATTTTCCTTTCAATAAGTGAAAAAGGTGTTTCAATGTTTAATGAACAACATAGTAATATTCGGAACGCACCATATCAAAGTTAGATAGCGACTTGACAAACACGGTTAGTATGGTGAATATGAAAGTTTGAAATAATCGTCTCCAGTCGTCACGAAGAATATCAGTTTTTCGTACGGACCATATGAAAAATCATGACTTGCCGGTGAAAAAAGAAGGGAGTGAGCCGAGGCTATCACCAACACCAGTATCATCAGGAAGTAGAGGTCACACGCACTGAAAGGACATACATATCGGGTATACTATACATGTACACAAATATACACAAGTTACATAGGAGTATCGCGCAACACACTTATAAATTAGACCGGGAGACTTATACCTATACATTTACAATATACAAACGTAATACAATTACGTGCGGGAAAATTTCAGAAACTTCTATATATACCAAGCTGGTAATAATCCACTGCTTGTGAGAAAGGACTTGGAGGGTTCTTTTCTAAATAACTCGTTAAAGAATCATTCTTTTGGAAAACTGCATTTGCAAAGTAGACTTTATTTTGGAAAGGTAATTTTATAACTTGAAAAAAAAAAAAATCCAATTAATTTTTTAATTATGTATTATTTTTCAATTGAAACATGTATGGGCATCACAGCAAACATGATGGTAGAAAATTTTGAAAATTTGGATCTTCAGATTTTATCCTAGAAAAAATTCAACAAACGCTTCAAGCTCTTTAAGACGTTTGTTTAGGAGAAAATTGGATTAGAAAAATTGACAAATTAACATGTGTTCTTATGGGCAAAAGTGGAAAAAAATTATATCTGTGTTAAAAATGACGGAAAAAATCTGAAACTCTTTAGGTCAACGGGGAAAAATATCTGATTCTCGCCTAATCATTTTTGCATTGATTAGGTAGCTCGTTTTCGAAAAATGAAATAATTTTTCCCGAGTATTGAGAATAAAAATCACTCCGCGCCAATTTGAAGTTAGCTGATATGGAGTGAATTGCCCATATACATCCCTATTCCTCAAACATGAATACTTTCAATTGAGGAAGTGTTCAGAATGAAATATTTTCTACTTTTAAATAAATTCAGATAATTTGGGAGTATATAAAATTTTAGCACTATTAGAGTCTAGATATACTATAATAACTTTTATTCTGAAAAGATGATCTAATTTTTTTTCTAATCTTTGAATTTTTGTATTTATGACATAATTTTAAATGTTACAAATAAACTAATCATAAAGAATCGAAGGTATCAGAAATAGAACTTTTTATAATTAGAATTGTCTTCATTTTTAGAATTCAACATTTTCGTCGTTTGAAAAAAGAAATAGGAAAAGTCATACATAGGTAATCCTAAAAATATAGCCAATTACAGAGATATACAAATCTCCACATTCACACGGCACATGGCAAGCGAATTGGCAGGATTTTTCCTTCGGCTGTTTCCGAAACAGAGCGGGGCCTCGTGCGTTCTCGGTGAAGATCGTAGTCGCTCGGGAGATTCAGGAAATATTTTCATACGCACCATACGAAAAATTGAGACTCTCCGTTTCAATTTCTAATATCCTTTGCAGTTTCACGGCTGCTTGATATCAATGTTGATATTGACCATGTTAATTTCTGGAATATGCTTCTCGAATGATGACAGTCACTGTGTTTATAAGTGAGACGACTTTGTAGGAAATTTTACTATGGAGAATATCGATTTTTCGTATGGAAGATTTCTGACATACAACGTTCTAATATTTCATATTGACCATACTAATATCTCGTATTTTCTTGTTAAAATCTGCTATGGCAATATGAAACTTCAGTATAACGTTACGAATAACTAGTGTATTTTGCGCTGTCTTCCCTACTTTCGAACCCTACCATACTAAACTTTGATATAGTTTTACCATTTATTGACACGAAGAGTCTCTCAGTGCATGTATAATAGTTTTAATCTGCTTCTGTCGGTAAAAGCAGTGATAAAAACACATACTAAAACGATAGTAAACGGATAGAATTCACATCCTATCCGTTTCTAATGGAATTTTTAACAGGGGATCAGTGCTATTTTGATACGTAGTTCATGATTTTTCCAGATTTTATGTCCTCCGCTGAAAAAAATGTAGGCCATCGAAGAAAAAGTAGTTGTCATCGGGTACAGGTTGCTGCGTTGTATGAAATTTCTTCAAATTTGGAGGAAATATTCTGTATAAATGTAATTCAAGGGCAAACCAATAATATTCCATGAATTCAAGTTTTAGACGTAGAAATTTCAGAATGTAAGACTTTGTTTTCCATCGTTTTGGAAAAAATATTTTATAATCAAAAATTTCTATTTCTAAAACTTGAGTACATGAAATCCTATTGGTTTGCCCCTAAATTATATTTATACAGAATATTTCCTCCAAATTTGATGAAAGCAAAGCAAATTATGATGATTATTATTATTATTATTATTATTATTATTATTATTATTATTATTATTATTATTATTATTATTATTATTATTATTATTATTATTATTATTATTATTATTATTATTATTATTATTATTATTATTATTATTATTATTATTATTATTATTATTATTATTATTATTATTATTATTATTATTATTATTATTATTATTATTATTATTATTATTATTATTATTATTATTATTATTATTATTATTATTATTATTATTATTATTATTATTATTATTATTATTATTATTATTATTATTATTATTATTATTATTATTATTATTATTATTATTATTATTATTATTATTATTATTATTATTATTATTATTATTATTATTATTATTATTATTATTATTATTATTATTATTATTATTATTATTATTATTATTATTATTATTATTATTATTATTATTATTATTATTATTATTATTATTATTATTATTATTATTATTATTATTATTATTATTATTATTATTATTATTATTATTATTATTATTATTATTATTATTATTATTATTATTATTATTATTATTATTATTATTATTATTATTATTATTATTATTATTATTATTATTATTATTATTATTATTATTATTATTATTATTATTATTATTATTATTATTATTATTATTATTATTATTATTATTATTATTATTATTATTATTATTATTATTATTATTATTATTATTATTATTATTATTATTATTATTATTATTATTATTATTATTATTATTATTATTATTATTATTATTATTATTATTATTATTATTATTATTATTATTATTATTATTATTATTATTATTATTATTATTATTATTATTATTATTATTATTATTATTATTATTATTATTATTATTATTATTATTATTATTATTATTATTATTATTATTATTATTATTATTATTATTATTATTATTATTATTATTATTATTATTATTATTATTATTATTATTATTATTATTATTAATTATGATTGTGATGTAAAGCAAATTATTTTTAACCCTACACGGAGAAAATTTTGCGGGCGCCGCCGTCGCACTCTCTTTTTCAAGCGGTACAGCCACACGCTCAGAAGCCTGAGCACGTCACCATCGCAGTTTCAGAGCTCAAGCGTCTCAAGACCTTCAGCGTGCGGCGATCGCAACTTCTTTTACGTTTGCGTATTAGAGAGAGCCCTGCCTTACCACTACCCGTGAGATGGGCCTGTTCGCACTCTGCGAGGCCGAGCTCTCGTGCTGCGAGCTGGGTGCGCGCACGAAGCTAAGATCGTAGTCGTTCGACTTTTTCGACTACGGCACTCGCATGTGCGACGGCGGTGCGCGCAAAATTTTCTCCGTGTAGCATGCCACACTTATTTTTTTGGGACATATTTGCCATACTCGGGTTTGTGGGACCCCATTCAGATTTTCAATCATAACTCCGAGAAAAATAGTCGTATTTCGATGGCTTTTTTTCTAATCAATAGCCAATTAGTCGAGGAATCTGTCTATGCATTGACCGAATCGTAAAAGTTGAGAACTTCTGAGATATACTCGTTTAAAAAATGGTTTTTCTCGAGAAAAGCGAAGAAATTTTGATTTTTGAAGTTTTGTTCGGGTTTCGCAGACCCCAGTGGGGCATGCGAGGGTTAAGGTGTATTTACCCCCTTAATGTCACAGAAACATTATAGGCAAAATACGCTCCATTTTAGCTACCTGAAAGTTAGCGCGGAGTGATTTTTTTTCTCAATAATCGGGAAAAATTATCTAATAAAACGTTCGCGTGATTCTGCGAAAACATTACGGATGGAACATTTTGAAATAAATATTACGAAAACGTTGTATTACTCATATCTTTGAAACATCAAAACAGAAATATTTTTGTAATACTATAACCGATATTAAAATTTAAACATTTAAAAATAAACATTGGAGAAATGTTTCATTGTGATGTTTTAAAATGATCGAAATCGAAACATTTTTATAATCTTACAAAATATTCTGAAATTGATGTTACGTATGAAACCTTTTTAACATCTAGTAGAAATATTACAAAAATAATATTACAAAATGCAACATTATAGAAACGTTATAAATGTGATGTTACATTTAAGTAACAATTATGAGGTTTCTGTAACATATTGTAACATTCTCTGCTGTGTGGGAGTCAATAGAAGAAAAAGAAGGCGATTTCGTGACATAAATCCCACCTGAAATCTGATTGTGCCACGTTTTGAAGAACGGTTCACAGATGAAAACGTACGTGTTTCCAACTCCTAGTTTTTTCCGGCTGTTTTTTAAACAATGTTTAAAACCGAAAAATCCGTTTTTTTAGTAGTTTTTCGCTTCTGGGATGGAAACTGATGGAGCAATCTTGGTAGTCCAATGAGAAAAGTTGTAGAGAATTGAACAACCTTCAAAATGAGCCTCTGATGGACTCGATCGGGGCATTTTTAACCGAGAAAAATCGAAAAAACCTTTAAAAAAAGGTGTTTTTTCAAAAATTCATAACTCCGCCATTTTACAAGTCGTAGCATAAGCCTTTCGCGACGTAGTAGTGAATAACATGTAGATAACGTGGGCGAAAAATGGGCACTGTCGGATAAGTAGTTTTTGCACAATTGCAAATTGAATTTTTTTATGCATCATCTCCAATGAGCCACCCTTGCTCGAGAAGTGGTCCGATCGTAATTTTTCAAATCGATTTTGAAACTAGACTATATTCCCTACAAATCGTTCATTCATAATTTGTCGCTATTTCGCGTCGAAATAGGTGAAAAATGCATCCAAACATAGGCATGAACGTCGGAGCGCGAGAAAGTAGGCGAGTGGTGGGGGCGGTCGACTGCGGCGGAGAAGCGTATGTATAGTAATAGAGCACCTTCATTATACGCTTCTCCGCCGCAGTCAACCGCCCCCACCACTCGCCTACTTTCTCGCGCTCCGACGTTCATGCCTATGTTTGGATGCATTTTTCACCTATTTCGACGCGAAATAGCGACAAATTATGAATGAACGATTTGTAGGGAATATAGTCTAGTTTCAAAATCGATTTGAAAAATTACGATCGGACCACTTCTCGAGCAAGGGTGGCTCATTGGAGATGATGCATAAAAAAATTCAATTTGCAATTGTGCAAAAACTACTTATCCGACAGTGCCCATTTTTCGCCCACGTTATCTACATGTTATTCACTACTACGTCGCGAAAGGCTTATGCTACGACTTGTAAAATGGCGGAGTTATGAATTTTTGAAAAAACACCTTTTTTTAAAGGTTTTTTCGATTTTTCTCGGTTAAAAATGCCCCGATCGAGTCCATCAGAGGCTCATTTTGAAGGTTGTTCAATGGGGTTGAATATGCAAAGCTTTTCCAGGTGGCGCCAACGAGCCAAGTAACAAAAATGGCGCAGATTACCATTACATGTCTGTTATTAGTGTGTGTCAGTGACCATGTGTGTAAATGTGCGCGCGCCACTAACAGCGCTTCATTTGAATTTTGAAACAACCGGCTATATTGGAGACATATTGGAGACGCCATGTTGGTTACTTGGCTCGCTGGCGCCAAAGTTTAACAGTTTTACCGGTAGCCAACCTCATTCTCTATAACTTTTCTCATTGGACTACCAAGATTGCTCCATCAGTTTCCATCCCAGAAGCGAAAAACTACTAAAAAAACGGATTTTTCGGTTTTAAACATTGTTTAAAAAACAGCCGGAAAAAACTAGGAGTTGGAAACACGTACGTTTTCATCTGTGAACCGTTCTTCAAAACGTGGCACAATCAGATTTCAGGTGGGATTTTTGTCACGGAAAAATATCTATTGACTGGACTATGATAAAAATTATATTTGATAACCATTTACGATTAATGAGGGGCCAACTAAAATTAATTCCCTAGACGAATTTGTTTTTTTATAGATAAACTATTGACTATCAAACGTCGCGGATAGAATATTAATCACCTACGAACGACCTGCAATCGATTAAAAAAAAAATCAATCCAATCAGGGTAGATGAGGGGCTAAGTATACCGGGATGATTTCTTGATAGTATACAGGTGACAGCGCATGCGCCAAATAATTCATTTTCATTGGTCGGTAAAGTCGTCACGCAGTGGTATTTGAGGCCAGCCTGCCTCAGCATACGACGAAACTCGCGCATGCGCAGTCACCTGTATACTATCAAGAAATCATCCCGGTATGGAGCTCAGTCGACCCACCTACTCTTCTTACATCGTGTTTGGAACCCTTCTAGGGGGCGAAGAAATCTCAATTCGAAAATGACCAAAATAAGGACCACTCTAATCTATATACAGGGTGTCCCATTTTAACTCATCCATTCGATCATCTCCTCTGGATAGCATTGGAAGTGAAACTTTTCAGATGAAAGTTGTTTGGTTAGGAGGGGGACATCTGATGGTAACCTTCATTTTGACCTTGACCTTGACCTTCAAGGTCAACTGAGGGTCAAAGCAAAACATTTTTCAGAAGGATGGCTCAGAAACTTTCGATCCCAATTTTGACGAGGATTAACCCCTCGAGAGATTCGTCACGAATTCTGAATCACCCTGTATATGACAACTGACGGTCCGCTACCCAAATCACTGAGATGTAAGCGAGCAATCACCCGGTATAACGAATGAAAAACATAGTTCAAAGCTAAATTGATTCCTGCCTTAATCATTGCATAATCCATTACCAAACATAGGTCTAAAAATTTGATTTCAAGGTGTATGCAAGCCCCCAAGTTCTTTAGATCTCAGTTTATCGAGGATACGTCTTCAAAGTGACTTATTGTCTTCTCGAATCTACTCAATGATTTGATAAAATCTCATCATTACTTATATTATGCAACGTTAAGTTAATCTCATGTCCCTGCCGTTTCAGGAATTTGGATTTTACCGGAGAACGAGAGCTCACAAGAGCGTTAGACATCCAGCAATATTTCAACGATGAAAACACATGCAAGAAAATACTCAGGATAAATACTGAACACGTGCGTGTAGTCAGCAGTATAAAGAGTTCAATCGGCAAGGCGATAAACCTAGTCGAATTGAACATTCTGAACGGAATGCACTTCGTATCTGTTGTGGAATTGTCCAGTTTTCTAAAACCTCTGGTTCATCTCAAACGATTGTCTCTCAATTGGCCAGGTCCATCTAAGCGAGCAAACTATGCTGATCCCGAATGGAATCATGTTTTGAAAGAACCGTTCAGCAGACTCACGTATTTGTCGTTAGAAATAGAACGGTACACAAACGAGTTTCTACTCATTTTACAACTCTGCCAACAGCTCGAGGAGCTGCGTTTGCTGATTTCAAGAGATAGACCTCGTTACGGAAACCCATTGCGTCAAGAACTCATGAAATTAAGCAATCTCAAGTTCGTTTGGCTCATTGGCAGTGCAGATGCAGGTCTGCTAAGGAGATGTATCATGTATATTGTTCCGGACCCTGCTGAATGGACAGACTTTCACCCCGGTCAACTACGTGGCGAACTTTACCTTGGTATATTATCGAAATTATCACATTTTATCACATAATCAATCTTGCAGGATAACTTGGTTTAATATAAGAAATC
This sequence comes from Tenthredo mesomela, assembly GCA_943736025.1. Taxonomy (NCBI): domain Eukaryota; kingdom Metazoa; phylum Arthropoda; class Insecta; order Hymenoptera; family Tenthredinidae; genus Tenthredo; species Tenthredo mesomela. The sequence goes on from OX031016.1 coordinate 41,871,605, forward strand.
GTAACTCAAATAGTCGATACGGTAGGTACGATTTTCTAATCGCCGACCGCCGCCTTGTCGATTACTTTCCAGCAAAGAACATAGAAGTTTGTGCGAAATTAAGTCATGTCAAAGAGATGCCACCGCCTCGAAATGTTCGATACTACCGTGAAACCGGCTTCTTCGACAAGGATTGGCCTCTGGTTCCCGTACATCTGTTGAGCGAAGTGATTAGAGTTACTCACGAAGATGCACCGATGAAATTCTGTTGTTTGTCTTCGTCTGGATTCCCTTCTAGCCAGCCATGTCTTCTGAATATCAACGAGATAAAGGTGAAATTGAGAGGGCGAGAAGATGGGTTCTCACGAATTTCCAGCAAATCCAACCCCCTTTAGTTTCGCTACCTTGTACAATTGAATCTGTTTGAAATTGAGACCCGTATAACTCGCAAAACCTGAATTCAGTTACCTCAGTCAAGGGATACATAAAAACTTGATTTCTAAACTGTTCAGTGCTTTTTCTCAACTTCTCTTCTCGAACCTGAGATAAGCTTTTTCTTACTGGTTCTCACCTAATTTATGAATTTGGATATTTTGATGTTTCAGAAACTGCTGAAGGATCCTGGATATCAGATTTCTTACTTACATTTCTCGCACCTTATAGAGAAAAATTGCGACGCGCACTTGCTCGCATCTGCTTTTCCGAATCTGACCGAGCTTGTTCTATCCGGGATAATCAACAAAAATTGTGAGTTCGTTCATTCGATACACCCACTTGACAAAGTGCTAGATTAGTCCGATACATTTGTGCATTAAAATCTACTCCTGAGTGTAATTTCGAATAAAATTTTCAATATTTCTACTATGTCAGTGCCAGAGGAGACTAAGCCCCTCCACAGACGCCTGAGAAAGAGAGGAAGCCTAGCATCCGCAGAGGAACATAACGATGCAAAGAATACGGACTCTTCGTTCAAAATGCTTATAGAAAATACGCCACGCCTAAAAGTCCTGGAGATCTCTCCGGGATACCGGTAAGATGATCTCGGCTGTAATTCATGTAAAATATGTTATCCTAAAAATTCGATCATTCCAATTGAACGAGAAACTTCATTGACTCGCCACAGGGAGCGAGATGGAAAATATTGGGACTTGGACGCGTTGTATCTGATTCCGGGTTGGAAGAATCTCACAGTTATCCGCTTGTGTAATGTACCAATAACAGATGGAAAGTTTCTGATCGATATTGGTAAAGAATGTAAAAAACTGGAGGAAGTAATGCTGCGCAATTTCAGTCCCGATGAAATATGCAGCTATGAGAGCGCACTGTTGCAAATGCTACAGCACTGTAAAAATTTAAGAAAACTCACAATCAAAGACACGAACTTGAAGCTTTTGTCTGAGATGTTTAACATACTTTCAAACTGTCCAAGACTCGCAGCTCTTCATTTACCGACTATTACCAGAGAGTGTGATCCTGTTGCGCTGACCTTACCTGTTGAAGTAATGCTTCGCCAATGTCAAGAGATGAAACGATTCTCGATTAATCTTTGCTCTCACTTGTTTGGTCTCACGCTCAGGTGTGATGTAAAAAGGTGAAAACTGTTTTTCCGATTCATTACAGGCATTGATTGACGCCAAGCGACTACTAGATGGACGAATCTTCATCACTATCATTATTTTACAGAATCATCAGCAAATTGAATCGTCGGGATTTCCAATTTCATTATACTGGAGCGATATAGATCAGAAAAGTTCCTCCAATGCGTTCTTTTCAAGCCCTTTGATGCCCCTTTCTCCTAACGGATGACCAACGATTTGCATCTTCTTCTATATTGTGATTAACTAAAAGCTTGATTCCAAACAGCACCTAGTCTCGTAATTTAAGTTGTGTTTCTGATCGCTGTTTTTATGTATTCCATACTCTTCCACATTCTTCTATACTCTCACTCTCAATATCCAAGACATAACATTCTGCATGCATCCCATCTCCCATCCTCTAATCAATGGGAGTCTCATCCTCACATTCGAAGATCGTCATCCCCACTCACGCACCCATAAAACTGCATCTGGATAAACACGCTCATGCCTGAGAGACAAAGTGATAATAGTATGACCCATCAATCGGCTCTTAGAAAGTGGCCAACACCCCACTTGCTCCCAAATCGACAAACGGAACACTTGCTCTCATTATTTACCTCAGAATCGTCAACCTGAACACTCGCTCTTATTTTTCTTCACTCAATCATTAAACTGAGCACTTGCTCTCGAAATAATCAACTGTCAACTCAAAATCATTCTCCACTTGAACTCTACAATACTTGTAACACACATATAGATGTTTCTACCATCTTTTCTATCATTTACCAATAAACGATTATTCAGCAATTATATGTCATGTTCTCATCGACCATCCATCATCCAAAAACCTGGTTGTCTTAAGACGTCAAGCGAGGGACGGACTTAGCAAATTCCTATCATAACATTAGCGGCAGCGGGACTTTTCCATAATCATAACACTGTGATCCTAAAGAATAACGGACGAGTTGTAAATAATTCAGAATACACGTTGTATGTTGAGAAGAGTACGAAAAAATATACGATTTTCTCTTGAAATGCAAGTGTGTCAACCAATAGTTGTTTATTCTTACTCTGGACTCCATCGGATCAGATATTTTCATTCGTAAAGACTCCATGCGAAGTTATAGACAAGCTATCATCAGTTAATGCCAGATAAAGCTGACTAGAAGCACGTGGCGAAGTAGATAACAGAAATAGTATATTGTGTGACAAGGGATGAAACAGTATGAATGCAGGCCAGGGTGAAGTTGTCAGCCCGAAGCCGAAGGCGAGGGCTGACATCACCCGTGCCTGCATTCATGTTTCATCCCGTGTCACACACTTGCCGTGTCTCAATTCGCACAAGCCCGGTCTCGGTCTCGGTCTTGCCATTGTTATAACAATGATAACAATGGCAAGACCGAGACCGAGACCGAGACCGAGACCGGGCTTGTGCGAATTGAGACACGGCAACTATGTTTTTCATAACATTTGCCAAAAACTTCAGGTTTCATACATATTTCAATTTGCTTGATAATATTAAAAATTTTGAAATACCTACGAATGGATATAAATAACGTGAATAATGGTGAAACACCAAGTACTCCACAACATCTGATAGATAATAAGCAAATGCTGCATCAATGGATCTATTGCCGGATAATATTCTAAGGACAAATGTTTAACGTGTTATAATACCCTCGCCTCATGGATGAAAACTCAAGGCGCGACGAGCTGGTCGGAAGATGTTATATTGAGTTATTTTCTTGATCTTTCGTAAAATTTGATTTGATCTAATTCGAACCTTAAATAAATATGAATCTCACATTAGCGGTCTGAAATCTGAATTGCTTTCTTCCCAAGGGATGAAAGCAACGCAGCTTTCAGACCGCTAAAACATCGAAGTCGTGATTGCAGCGTATGTCACAGCTTTTCATGGCATTCGCATGAAATTAGCTTGTTTCGACTCGTAAACAGCACGGTCGTATATACAGGCAGTGATGCCAGAAGTCACCAGAAATAGAGATAGAGCGTATGGCGATCGCGGCGGAGTAAGAGAGAAACTATGTCTCTTTCTGGCATCACTGTATACAGGTCCGGAAACTCCGGTGGTGGGGGTGGGTCTCTTATTGAAGCCAGGTGCGCTTCAGAAAGCTACCACTTGAGCGAGGCGCTGCGATCTAGTAGTAGTAGTTTCAAATATGGCGATCATCAAGTGTCAAAATAACCTATTTCCTTTTTTGTATTCTTTCACGTAGCAATCTCCAATTTCGTCGGTTAACAAATGGAATGAAATTTCGTGCAACGAACAGCATCCGAATAATATTTGGTATCATGTGATCATGTAAAAAAAATTGTAAGAACGCTGTTGTTATTACTACTACTACTCGACCACAGCGCACCAACTTGAGTGGCGAATTTAGGCAACTTTTTTGGCTTCAATAATGGCCGGTTGCATAAACGTGGGTTACCCGCACGGTCGTATATACAGGTCCGGAAACTCCGGTGGTGGGGGTGGGTCCCTTATTGAAGCCAGGTGCGCTTCAGAAATCTACCACTTGAGCGAGGCGCTGCGATCTAGTAGTAGTAGTTTCAAATATGGCGATCATCAAGTGTCAAAATAACCTATTTCCTTTTTTGTATTCTTTCACGTAGCAATCTCCAATTTCGTCGGTTAACAAATGGAATGAAATTTCGTGCAACGAACAGCATCCGAATAATATTTGGTATCATGTGATCATGTAAAAAAAAATTGTAAGAACGCTGTTGTTATTACTACTACTACTCGACCACAGCGCACCAACTTGAGTGGCGAATTTAGGCAACTTTTTTGGCTTCAATAAGAGACCCACCCCCACCACCGGAGTTTCCGGACCTGTATATACGACCGTGGTTACCCGAACCTTCAAATACCCCGTAGGTAACCCTGCAAATACTACCCGTTCAACCGTTTTTTCATCTGACAGCTGTCATGAATCGCTGTTAACTTCTGACAGTCATGTAGGTTGAACGAGTAGTATCTGCGGAGGTTATTGAAATTTTGGGGTAACCCACCTTTATGCAACCGGGCATAAGAGACCCACCCCCACCACCGGAGTTTCCGGACCTGTATATACGACCGTGGTAAACAGGCACTGAAAGCTGAAGTTTCAGAGCAGATGTTATGAAAAATTCATTACTCACGGCCTTCCCTCCCATGGGAGGCAAAACTCCCCTGGGTTGCGATTCTGTAACTTTCCGCTAACTCGCTAACTCGCTAACTTTTCGCTCTAAGACCGTTGGTTGGCTGAGGAGCGTCCAATCGGAGATCGTTACGGGCCGCAACGATCTCTGATTGGACGAAGTTAGCGAGTTAGCGAGTTAGCGGAAAGTTACAGAATCGCAACCCTGGTCGGTAAAACTGAACTTCCTCACCTCTCAGCGGGTAAGGAAATCGGCCTTCCTGGCCATGTGGGAAAAAAAATATGTATAATCCCATTATGTGATTCATCATCTCTACGTCCCGCTCTATCGTACTTTGGGTGGAATAAAAATCATATTTGAAATACAAAACGAGTTGAGATTCATTATTATCTATCTATCTATGTTTTTTGGGACATCGAGGATTTGAAAGCATTAGTATGTCTTTTTCAAGCGTTTATTCATTTAGTTTGACAAATAATCATCCTGAAGTTGAGAACTAAAATTTATGATAATCTCACGATGATGTAAGGCATATACCGGGATGATTTCTTGATAGTATACAGGTGACTGCGCATGCGCGAGTTTCGTCGTATGCTGAGGCAGGCTGGCCTCAAATACCACTGCGTGACGACTTTACCGACCAATGAAAATGAATTATTTGGCGCATGCGCTGTCACCTGTATACTATCAAGAAATCATCCCGGTATTTTAAATAGCAGAGTCTATTTTATAGATTGACTCTGGAAGGTAAGAATATTTCCAAACTTGGAACTTTCCGCGCTCAAAGTCGCTCCTTCGATCTTCGATTTTAATCGATTTTGTGTGTATCGAGAAGTGTGAATCGTAAAATGTCAAAACATGTCTTGAAACATTGAGATTTTTGTGAGGGATGATTCTTGAAAAATTGCCAAATCATTGAGATCATTGAGATTTTTACCTAATGAGGGTCATTCCGCTTTATCACAGCTGGAAATAGACATTCTGCTTTCGTCCCTTCTTAGCCTAGAAATAGCGATTCTCTCACTTACGGTTACAAACCGGTCGTCAAAGATAAGCCGCGATACCACGTGGATTTCATTCCACAACATGAGTAATTCAAGGTTTGTAGTAATTTGACCAAATAATAACACTATCTAAAATCAAATCGTTAATTCAACGTTATTTCAGCGGCCGCAATATTCTGGATTTGCCTGATGAAATTTTAGTAATGATCCTTCTGCATTTTAATGTCAGAGAACGCCTGGCTTTGGGAAATTCTTGTCAGAGATTCAACAGTCTTGTGTTTGGTGATAAAGAATTATTGAGGTGAGAGATTCTTAGGTTTTATACTCGAGTTCAGGGCTTACATATACACATGGCGAGGTTGATTCTGGCCCGGAAGTGACTGTTTGGTATATGATCTAACACACTAATCTATCACTTCCGGGCCAGAATCAACCTCGGCAAGTATACATACCTTCGAATTTATTGTTCAGTCTTTTTTTTTCGTTCTATTTGTTTTTCTGTTGGCGTGATGTTTTCCAAACATAATCCAATGAAACAATGGTGGTCTTCTGCGAATCAACGTCTATCGCACTTTGTACACGATTTCATGGAAACCGTTACACCTACTTTAAGTTTCACGTACTTATTTAATTTCGGAAAGATTTCCGCCCGGTATGAACTAAGGATATTGAAATTGGTCGAAAAACTTGTGCGCTAGACGCAGAAATGAGATTACCAATTGCTATGATAAGAAATAGAGGAAATCTTCCTAAAATGGATACTTCCCATGAGTTCTATGTGATTTCTATAGTTCACACCGTAGATCTAGCTGTCTAAAATATACGAGGCTGAAGCTAGCAGCCAGAGTTAGCAGCCAAACGCTGCTGTTCAACGTTGAACGCCTATGCGTAGCAGCGTTCGGCTGCTAACTCTGGCTGCTAGCTTCAGCCTCGTCTAAAATATTCATGTGAAATTTGGTTTGTTTCGGATGATCGGTGACAGAGTAATCCTGTACGAAGCAATTTATTATTTGTCCGTCTATGAAAGAAGTGAATTCACACTAGTTGAATTATCTCGATGCTTCTACACTGCATTTTATGTGCAAATAACGAATTAACAATATAATTCAAATCCAAATTGATCCTAGTCTCAATGATTCCACAATCCATTATACCAAACATAGGTAAAAAAATTTGATGTCAAGGTATATGCAAGCCCCCGAAGCTTTTCAGGTCTCAGTTCATCAAGAATACATCTTCAAAGTGACTCTTTGTGTTCTTGAATCTACTTGACTATCTGAGGATCTCATGACTCCTCATATTCCGCATCTTTAATCTCACGTTTCTGTGGTTTCAGAAATTTGGATTTCACCAGAGACCGGTACCTCACAAAAGAGTCAGACATCCAGCAATATTTCAACAATGAAAACACATACAAGAAAATACTCAGGATAAATGCTGAATTCATGCGGGAAGTCAGCAGTTTAGGCAGTTCAATCGGCAAGGCGATAAACCTAGTAGAATTGAAGATTCTGGCTGGCTTGGAATTCAAATCTGTCGAAGAATTGTCTTGTTTTCTAAAACCTCTGGTTCATCTCAAACGATTGTCCGTCAATTGGCCAAGTTCATCCGTGTTAAAAGACTATTATAAACACAATTGGAACCAAGTTTTGGAAGAACCTTTGAGCAGACTTACGTATTTGTCGTTAAACATAGATTGCTACTCAAACAAGTTTCTACTCATTTTGCAACTCTGCCAACAGCTCGAGGGGCTGCGTATGGTGGTTTCAAGGGAATCACTTCGTTACGAAAGACGATTGCGTCAAAACCCCATGAAATTAGCCAACCTCAAGTTTGTTCAGCTTGCTGGCAGTGCAGATTTAAAGCCTCTAAGAGAGCATATTATGTCTATCATTCCGGACCCTGCTGAATGGACAGACTTTTACCCGACTCTTCCGTATTACGAAGTTTACCTTGGTATATTATCAAAGTTACCAATTCTGGTCCATATATCACAATTTATCACATAATTAATCTTGTAGGATAACTTGGTTGGATCTTAGTAATCCTAACTCAATTATTGGATACGATAGTACAGATTTTCTAATCGTCGATCGCCGACCTTTTGATTACTTTTCAGAAAGAGACGTAGAAGTTTGTGCGGAATAATTCCGAATTAGCACAAGTCAAAAAGACGCCACTACCTGAATCTTTTGCTGAATTCTGTAACAGCGGACTAATAGACGAGACTCGGCCTCTGGTCCGTGAACATCTCTTGAACGAAGTGATCAGAGTCACTCACGAGGATGTGCCGAAAAAATTGTGCTCTTTGTCTTGGTCTCCACTTTCTAATATCCCGCCATATCTGCTGGAGGTCGACAAGGCAAAGGTAAAATTATAAGGGCGAGTCGATAGATTGTCAGATTGTCACCCAATTTGTTTATTTGCATATTTTGATGTTTTAGAAACTGCTGAAGGATCCTGGATACCAGATATCTTGTTTGAATTTCAGACACGCGATAGAGAAAAATTGCGACGTGCATTTGCTTGCATCTGCTTTTCCGAATCTGACCACGCTCTTTCTAACTCGCATAAGTAAAAGTAATTGTGAGTTAATTCGTTGAATAAACCCACTCGACAAATTTCTAGACTAGTCAAATATTCTTGTATGAGAATCTACTCTTGAGAATAATTCTGAAATGAAACTTTATATATTTCAGCAATGTTGGCGCCAGAGAATACCAAACCCCTTCACAGACGTCTGAGGAAGAAAGGAAGCCCCGCATTAGAGGAAGATAATAATGCAAAGAATACGGACTCTTCATTCAAAATGCTTGTAGAAAATACACCACACCTGAAAGTTCTGGAGATCTCTCCGGGACGCCGGTAAGATGAACTTGGCTGTGATATACCGCGAGGTTCTCTGTATGCGGAACGCTAGGGGTACCAACCCGAAATTTTTGCTATTTCCATAGGCGTAGGTCATACAGTAAACTGCAGCAGCAGTTTGGTAACTTACTAGATGTTTCCAGTAAGATCACTAGTTACGCTGGCTAGTGGAATTGCGCTCAACCATACCCTGTTCAAGCTATGTTTATTCTGTTTGAACCCGAGAACAGCGCGCGTAAAATTTGAAGGTTAGGCGCTCAATTTAAAATGAATAAATAAATCGTGCGAATAAGTGAAGTTGCGGGAAAACTGGATCAGGTGAGGAAGATGATTCAAATCAATCGATCAACAAAATAATTGTTAATCAATAGCAGGTTTGACTTGCAATCAATTTATTATGAATCAAGCAGTTTTTAAGATGTTTTTGTTGAATCGTTGGAACAATAAAATGGTTATTCATTATCTCATAACAGAATAATTATTAATTAATGTAAAGTATTACTTGCAATCAATTTATTATTAATCAAGCAATTTTTAAGAGGTTTTTGTTGAATCGTTGGAACAATAAAATGGTTACTCATTATCTTATAACAAAATTATGATACGTTAGCAATTCGTGTTACTCGCAGCTGCGATCGAGCAACGAATAGTAAATAATGACTGAACAAACTCTTCGGATTGGAATGATGGATTAATAACAAATTGTTTATTTCAAAATTATAGTAAGAAATCGAAGAGGACCAATTCCTGGACAACTGTGTTAGCCATTTTCAAACATCAGGGCTGCATCTGGAACAAAACAGTGAGAATCAATTAGCACTACGTCACTAAACGTTGTAATCAACTTTGAATTGAGGCGTTTCCAACAAACCTCAGTGTCACATGCTCTTCAGGAGAATTTAATTAGCGTTGTCGTGCCAAGTAACGTACAACAGTTTTCATTCCAAAGCTTACCATTGCTTCTTTGGATAATTCTCTGCACCTGAGGACACCTTCGATAACCCACAATGAGTCTCAGCGAAGAGCGATCCTTGCTTCGTCATCTGCTTTGTGGCTGCATAATATCTTGACTCAGGCACTCTTTCGAAAACAACAGCGCAGAACATCCTCGAAGAATATTGATTCCGTAACGCTAAAACATTAAGGCAAACGAGTCATGGATGGATCGTCGTTACACAGTGTGCCCTGTACAACGTGCACAGTAATCAGAAATTACCTGAGACGATTGACTTTGGAAACTATCTAAGGATGATCGATTGTAGTTAGATGCCGCTCGAGTCAACCTCGAGGTGTATCGTTGCGGTTCATCAAGGGTCTTGATTGACTTTCATCGAGGGACTTAGTTGACTTTCATCGAGGTATTTAACTCTGGACAGCTACTTTGCTGCGACTCGAATGTATCGTCAAAGCTTATCGAGGGAATCTTGCCAGCACGCTTTGTACTCTCTATCGATCTACGGTCATCGCAGCGTGTATGGAGTCTCAGCTGCAGTCACCGTTTGTCGACTGCAATTACTTTTCGGCTTCAGGATTTTTATCTCCAATGCAGGAGCTGGTTTAATTTATCTCATCGGTGGTATCGTGGTATCTTTTCAAGCGTGCTGGAAAGAGTGCCTGAGTCAAGATATTATGCAGCCGCAAAGCAGATGACGAAGCAAGGATCGCTCTTCGCTGAGACTCATTGTGGGTTATCGAAGGTGTCCTCAGGTGCAGAGAATTATCCAAAGAAGCAATGGTAAGCTTTGGAATGAAAACTGTTGTACGTTACTTGGCACGACAACGCTAATTAAATTCTCCTGAAGAGCATGTGACACTGAGGTTTGTTGGAAACGCCTCAATTCAAAGTTGATTACAACGTTTAGTGACGTAGTGCTAATTGATTCTCACTGTTTTGTTCCAGATGCAGCCCTGATGTTTGAAAATGGCTAACACAGTTGTCCAGGAATTGGTCCTCTTCGATTTCTTACTATAATTTTGAAATAAACAATTTGTTATTAATCCATCATTCCAATCCGAAGAGTTTGTTCAGTCATTATTTACTATTCGTTGCTCGATCGCAGCTGCGAGTAACACGAATTGCTAACGTATCATAATTTTGTTATAAGATAATGAGTAACCATTTTATTGTTCCAACGATTCAACAAAAACCTCTTAAAAATTGCTTGATTAATAATAAATTGATTGCAAGTAATACTTTACATTAATTAATAATTATTCTGTTATAAGATAATGAGTAACCATTTTATTGTTCCAACGATTCAACAAAAACCTTTTAAAAATTGCTGTTCAAGCTATTCAAAAATTGCTTGATTAATAATAAATTGATTGCAAGTAATACTTTACATTAATTAATAATTATTCTGTTATGAGATAATGAATAACCATTTTATTGTTCCAACGATTCAACAAAAACATCTTAAAAACTGCTTGATTCATAATAAATTGATTGCAAGTCAAACCTGCTATTGATTAATAATTATTTTGTTGATCGATTGATTTGAATCATCTTCCTCACCTGGTCCAGTTTTCCCGCAACTTCACTTATTCGCACGATTTATTTCTTCATTTTAAATTGAGCGCCTAACCTTCAAATTTTACGCGCGCTGTTCTCGGGTTCAAACAGAATAAACATAGCTTGAACAGGGTATGGTTGAGCGCAATTCCACTAGCCAGCGTAACTAGTGATCTTACTGGAAACATCTAGTAAGTTACCAAACTGCTGCTGCAGTTTACTGTATGACCTACGCCTATGGAAATAGCAAAAATTTCGGGTCAGCGTTGCCAACCATACCATAATTATGGTAACTATACCATAATTGAGATACAAATACCATATACCATAATGAAAGATATGGTAGTGCGAAAATACCATAATTTGGCTTAGGTCCTTTATGAGTTAGGCTGCCGTCCCATGGTACGGAAATCGCGGATCCGGAACGGATCCGGAATTTAGTCACTTTTCGAGGCGCCAATCACAGGCGTTCCGCCCTCACTGGCTTGTAACGTCCGAGCGGACGATATACCCTATTCATACTTATTACTAGACAAAATCACCAAAACTAACTATATCACCACAGAATATAAGAATCTAGAGTTGACATACTAAATACGCATATTGTCCAATTCGTTCTATACTTAACTATTTCTAAAAACACTGGACGATGTGATCCCCTACTTATTTAAGAACTTGAATTAAGACTACATGCCCGAAAGGGGCGATAAGTCGAAATAAAAGGAAGAAGAAGAAGAAAAGGAAGAACTCGAATTATAGCTTTACTATACCCAACCATATTCTTTTACCACCTATAGTACGAGCAACCGCTTCACTATATTACTTCTATACGAATAGCTATTAATTATCCATTGTTACAATAATGATTAAATAATCCTCTAAATTGAATTCAATATATTACTAATTATTTACTACAAATATATTACTCATAATATAAATAATTATTTTAATATTATCACTACAACACCTAACTCGGCACCCTATCTCTAGAAACCTGTTGAACATTTATTACTACATAAATACATAGATCTAATTATATATAAACAAGTTACGTTAAATTATTTATTACGATTATGTTCGAGATAATACCATACTTGGGATCTAGCTTTAATAAGCAGCATACCCATTTAGTTACAACCACACACACACACATAGAATTCGACCGTTAAGGCACCAAAACTCTGGGTTGAGTTAGAGATTAAAGAAAGCACCATGCAGATAAGCAAAACGACACGGGTCACTCACCAATGTTAAATGACCATACGTTACCATTCGTAAAAACTATATTGTTATAACTATTGGTATACTATCTTTTATTACTCATTAATACTATATATACAATCTACACACTATTTACGTTAAATTATTATAACCTTTCAAATATTCAATTACAATACTATAATCCATTATATACATAATCTACCAAAAGGTACTATATATCCTGTAATAGTATGACAATAAATATGAGAGGTACTCAGTTGACGGAATAATCCATTAAATACCATCTATACCAAATTATTTGCTTACGATAATGTTACACTAACATACTCTCATAGTTGTGTTGTCATATTACCATTCTACTTTCTAGAAAAGATATTGGGAATTTCTCATGCGACTGTACATCGTACTCTTGATTCTTAGAACAAAAACAGCGACACCGACCATGTCGCATAGTTACACTAATACTATCATTCTATGTATATACATTATGTATATCCGGATCAAATACCCGATCAATTTCCTTCCTGTAAATGTATCTAAACCCTACGCAGTCACCCAAATAATAGTCACATAAATCATTAAGATAACTGGGACCTTATGCAAAGTTCACGAAGGTCTAGCCGCGTGACGATAAATTAATATAAATGGAAATAAAGAACAGACGTTAGATAAAACAAATCACTATATATATATATATAACTCAAAAAGCATAAGAAGATAATTGTTTAGTCATATAGTCAGCCAATCTTTAGGAGGAATTCTCAAATCTTTCGATATATTATAATAAATTACTATAAACCTAAGATAAGAATTAAGCAAACCTATGTATGAATAATTATACCTACAAAACAAGTTTCACTGAAAAAAACCCTTAAAGTCATAAAAGAGAAAGTAATTTGAGAATGAACACATGTAACTCAAAAAGCAACCAACCCAGGTAAAGAAAGCTATATAAATTCCCAACAACCCTTATTACCCAAAAGACCAGAACAAAACGATAGAAGACAGCGTGCCAAAAACGCTAAAAATCCCAATACCCCTTCAAGAGGGACACGTGCAGGAGACAGAGACAAACCTACGAAAAAGGGAGATGGATGCGGGATCGGAAAAGCTCATGTATATACCACTACAGGGAAGAGATGACAGACGCCGACGCCACCGCGCCGTGTGCAAAGTCTAGAAACTCACGGACACAATACTACGAACGGAGGGAGGACGGTCAACGGTCATTCACGCCGCCAAACTTCCCCCCCGAATTAATAATGGGCCCCCGACCAATCCCAATCGAAAAATGGATTCACACGACATCATTCCCCACCAAAGGAAGAACCCCCCCTTACTCCCACTCATTGTGTTTATATACCCTAACTTGAGGGGTCTCAGCCTCTCTGCAGCACGATATCTTGATCGGCTCCAATTGATTGAAGTCAATCTCATCGAATTACTGGTCTATCGTACTTAAGAATTATTCGACAATTTAATCTGTTGTTAATTCTCATACGATTTTTCTCAATCAGAAGAAATCAATTATAAAGACTTAGATCTTTTTACAACAATTCATTCTCAAATCAAACTTCAATCATTTCGAAGTCAATTCTTTATCAAATCCAATTCTTAATTGAATTCAAATCAAACTTCAATCATTTCGAAGTCAATTCTTTATCAAATCAAATTCTTAATTGAATTCAAATCAAACTTCAATCATTTCGAAGTCAATTCTTTATCAAATCAAATTCTTAATTGAATTCAAATCAAACTTCAATCATTTCGAAGTCAATTCTTTATCAAATCCAATTCTTAATTGAATTCAAATCAAACTTCAATCATTTCGAAGTCAATTCTTTATCAAATCAAATTCTTAATTGAATTCAAAATCAAACTTTAATTCGATTCCAACATTTTATCAAAACCAGTATATTTTAAATTCAGTGAAACTTCTTAAAGATCAAATTTGTATCAACGCTTTTTAACCATAAAATTACCAAACTTCAATAAAAAGCTAATTCTGCAATTATAAAAGTACCAACATTTCATTCTGAATACTACCTCACCAACCCCTCGAAGACTCCAGGGCTCTTGTACAAGGTAAGAACGATCCACGTACTTAAAGAAAACCAATCGCTTGCCTACTCTCGAGCTCTTAATTCATATTAATTCAAATGAATATACTTTAATTTGAAGTCCTAACATTTCTAAAAACAAACCATCCAAGGTGATGGTTTGATCTAAAGTCAAAACAGTTAGACGAAGGCATGAATAGTTAGACGGGAATAAAACTGTGAATTTTGCATGAAAACGCTCTTATCCACTGTACTTCAGTACTTAATTGATAATTGGTGACCCACAACTACTGAGTGTACGTCTAGGTTGTTTGTTGCGATAATTCCTGTAGTTAGACTCTAGATTTGTCCACAAATGTCCCCTAGGACGTCACATAAAATTTTTGGTGCATCGGCCGGGAAACCAAACGTTATAAAACGCGAATAACTTATTTGTGACGCGTGTAACGATCAATGGATAAGAAAACGAGACATTGAAACTCACGGATCCCTGTCAGACTCGAGAAGTACACTTATTCACGAACACTAATTTATCCTAATTAATACAATAATTCAAAAAATTCAGACGAAGCTCGAAACAGACGATAATCCTAATTAATAAAATAATTCAAAAAAAATTCAGACGAAGCTCGAAACTGACGATAATCTAATACAATAATTCAAAAAATTCAGACAAAGCTCGAAACAGACGATAATCCTAATTAATAAAATAATTCAAAAAATTCAGACGAAGCTCGAAACAGACGATAATCCTAATTAATAAAATAATTCAAAAAATTCAGACGAAGCTCGAAACAGACGATAATCCTAATTAATAAAATAATTCAAAAAATTCAGACGAAGCTCGAAACCGACGATAATCTAATACAATAATTCAATAAATACGAGTAAAGTTCAGAACAGACGATAATCATTAACGCGATAACTCAATGAATTCGGATGAGACACATGATAGACGATAATTTCTAACGATACATAAAATCCAGAAAAGAACGAAAATTTTTAAGATAACAATACAATAATTCTCAAACAGGGCTCGCGATAGCCAGCTTTTTATATATAAAAAAATAAAAAATAAATAACAATACCGTAACTTTAAGGTTGGACAAATGATAATTCTCAGATCAAAGACATAAAGCCAACCCTCTGAATTCGGTAAAAGACCATTTAATAAGTTTAGCGACTTTGAAAAAGCGCACAATCCCATGCAGCATTTAATAAATCACTTATATAAGCATATTATCAAATATAGCTATTCAACACATTTCATCGTAAGCACAGAATATTCTACTTAAGCACAGCTCCACAATGTTCAATAATTGATACCATCTCGTTGAGTCAAAGTTCCAAGAGATGAAAGTTATAGCATGAAACTGTCGCCACGGTACGTTTGAACAACATACGAGTCCTCCTTAGAATAAATCCAATTCCTTTATAATTCCTGTCTTAATTATAAGGTAGAACCCTTTATAAAATAAGACTAACTTCTCCATACTCCGGACGAAGCCAGAGTCATTAACCGGCGGGGGATCACAGTGATAAGCCTAAAGGCTGACACTAGTACTCCGTGCCACAGTTGATACCAGGCTGGTCTAGGGAACATTAATTTAATTATAAGTTTCAATCCATTTACCCAAATGCGAGGTACCAAATAAGGAACTCGCACTAATCCTACCTTTCCTCCACGAATAATTAATGGAGTTGTGATTAAGGAAAAGAATAGACACAGCAATCAAATTATTAAGACCAGAATTACAGAAATCAAACTCAGAGATTAAAATCATTTAAAATTGATAAAATCTAATTATCCAATCGTCCACCAAATCTCTCTTTAACGTTATTCGCAAATTATTCAAATATTCAAATCGAGATGATACCAACCTCACCTATTTATAAATAAACAGAAAAAAAAAAGGGGGACAACTACGATCCTCATGAAAATCCAAATGATCAATGAGCGGGTTTAAACAAAAGAAAATATTAGTAGCACATACTCCACCCCCAGAAACTCCAGTAAGTTCAGACCCCAGTTCAAGTCGCGAGCAAGACTCGAATAACGAGATAGTAACCCGATCAAAAAGTAGTCAGGGAACACAATTATTTGCAGGAGTACTTGAGGGACTAGAGAATCCTAGAAAGAGTAGACGAAATTTAGAAAAGGAAATAAATTCCAGAGAAAATATCGACAATAAAAAGACAGAAGGCGTAATAATGCCAGACCCAATACCCCCAGGTGGTTCAATACCCCCAGGTGGCTCAATATCCCCAGGTGGTTCAATACCCCCAGGTAGTTCAATACCTCCAGGTAGTTCAAAACCAGGGAGTTCATTCTCGACTACACAGACTTATATACCCCTTAAAGACGCGTTAGAAGCGGTCCCGACGTTTAGCGGACAACCGTCGGACGTACGTAGTTTTATACAGGGATGCAAAGACGCGCGGGACATGGTACCACCATCGGCAGAACTCAGCCTCACGAGAATAATCAGGAATAAAATAAAAGAACCCGCCAGGCGCGTGCTCGAATGCGAACGATTTGATACAATAGACGCATTAACCGCGCGGATTAACGAAATATACGGTCCGGTAAAATCAGTAAATTTGTGTCAGGGCGAGTTAGGTAACGTATACCAAAAGAAAACCGAAGACGTAGTAACATATGCGGCAAGAGTGCGCGAATGTATCTCTAATATAATGCAAGCGTTTACGCAAGAACAAAGATCAGATAATCGTGAGGTATTTAAAAGTAATACGGAAAAAGACGGAAAAGCAGCTTTTTTAAGAGGGTTAAGACCTGAGATAGAAAGTAGACTAAGTAACATTCCAGACGATTTTAAGGAATTGGTAGATGAAGCACGAAAGATAGAAAAACTAACAGAACTTAAAAGAAATCTCAGACGCGGAGAAGTAACAGTTAAAACCGAAGGAGCACAAGTAAATTACACTCAGGGTACTAGCCCACAAAAATGCACAATCTGTGGGAGATTAAATCATGAGGCCCGAGACTGTCGGTTCGGTAAAGATAACAATAATCCTAACCGCGGAATTCAACCGCAGGTTAACGCTGAGGCTAGAAGTCAGCCCCCAAATCACCAAGCAAGTCAATCGAACTATTTAAATAATCATGATCCGCGTAATCAAAGTCCAAATCAGCCAAAAAGGCAGATAAATTACCAAGATAATCTCAATCCACGACCGAATCAGGGAAATTACTATCAATCACGTAATAACGATTTTAATCACAGGAATCAATATCCGAATCAACAACGAAATCAGGGAGATTACCAACCACGTAATCACGTTTTTAATCCTACGAATCAATATTCAAATCAGCAAAGAAATCAAAATTATTTCAGACCGGAACAGGGACAATCACGTTACAGTTCGCGAGATAGTGGTATGAATTCTCAACAGAATCCGGTACTCGATGCGGATAATTCTGTCCGACGCGATATGTGCCGATATTGCAAAAATTACGGTCACCAAATAAGCGAGTGCCGTAAAAGACAACGATACGAACAATATAAACAGGAAATGCGCGATAAGAATCAACCACCGGTGTCGGAAAACCGACGGGGTTCTTCGAGCAACGGCGTGAGTTCGGAGGCCATCAACAAACCCAATCGCGCCATTACTATGATACAGGGTTACCCGTTGAAAAAGGAATAAATTTAATAAATAGAGACATTCACGACGAAGACGAAGACTTACGGTTTTATAATCCCCGAACAAACGACCCCGAAATTTCCATATATGAACAAGACCAAAGGTTGCAAACAGATACTATCGCTACGGATAACCCCGACAATTCCCGTCTTGAAGACGAAGAAGAAAGTTATGACGCAAACTTATTCTTACAAATAGCCAAGGAAAAATACGTTACGACGATCCCGTCGATAGAAGTAGAAGCCGAGGAATTACAGAATCCAGGGACGTTCATGTTAGATACCGGGTCAGACTTAAACCTTATTAGGAATCGTTGTGTAAAGCCAGAAATCAAAGTAGACGGCAGTAAACGGTATTGCCTTAAAGGAATCTCCACCGCGGACGTTATAACCATGGGGGAGGTCCCAATAGGTATAGCAGGTACTCGGGGTAATTTCCAAATAATTCCAGAAAGCGTGCCTATCCAACAACACGGTATTTTAGGATCGCAATTTTTCCGCGAAAACGACGCGAAAATAAACTTTGAAGAGAAAAGATTAGAATACGGGACAACACTTATCCCATTTTTGAGTCAACAGAAAGAAGAAAGATCGTGCGGCAACGATTGTAACGAAGGTACTGAAACTGATAGTGACGACGAAATATCATTAAAATCCTATGAAAAACCTAACATTTACTTCGGACGTTTAAATTCCGCATTAAATTGTAACCAAAACATCAGAAATACAGAAACAATTCAAATCCCGCCCAGAACACGGATGAAGATCTGTATAGATCTTCAGAAGACAGACTTACGTGAAGGATATTTACCATTAATATTATCCGGTCCCAAAGTTTATTTAGGTAACGCGCTGGTAACAAACGAAAATGATAAGGCATTCCTCTACGCGATTAATACGACGAACGAGCAAGCCAATTTGATAATACCGGCTCAAAAAATTCACGAAGTAGATAAAATGATTAGCCTTTCGGAAATGGCCAACGAAACCAACAATGACGCGAAAATAAATGAAAATCAAGAAGTTCTAACAGATACGCTTCAAAAGGTCGGTAAGGTACGTTCAAATTCAAAAAATGAAATCAGTAAAATCAAAGCAAAGACTAATAAAAGTAGTAGGGAAGCTATAATGGAAAGGCTCGATTCCACGAAAAAATTAAAATCAAAATCAAAAAGAGTAATATCAAGTAAGGTTGTTAGGAAAGGAAAACTCAAAGGTGTAAAAACACCAGTAGTCAACAAAATCAGAGAGTTAAACAGATACGAAGTAAAAAACGAACTCTCGAATGACGAAGAACGCGTAATTGATATTACTATAATAGAAAATACAGGAAGCACGACGGAAGGTGATAGTTCGGATAGCGAATCAGATATAGAAATAACATGTTGTATGAGTACACAAACGGCAACTCTGGGCTCAAAAACCAGGTTAGAAGAATTAGAAGAATTATTACGATTAGATCACTTAAACGCGGAAGAGGAACGGAACGTTAAAAAATTAATTCACAGAAATTGCGACGTATTTTTTCTACCCGGAGATTATTTGGGGTATACTAACGCGATAAAACATAGAATCATTACCTCAGATGAGCAAGCGATTAGCACTAAACGGTATCGTTACCCGCACGTACACAAAGACGAAATCCAGCGACAAGTAGGAGAGTTGTTAGACTCGGATATCATACGACCCTCTTCATCCCCTTACAGTTCGCCATTGTGGGTAGTGCCTAAGAAACCCGACTCTAAGGGCAACAAGAGATGGCGGATGGTAATAGATTACAGGGCTCTTAACGAGAAAACATTGGGAGATGCGTATCCTCTACCCAATATCGTTGACATTATAGACCAACTTGGAGGCGCCAAATATTTTTCCGTGTTCGATTTAGCGTCAGGATTTCACCAAATCGAGATGGATGAGAAAGATAAGGGTAAGACAGCATTCTCAACGCCACACGGACATTACGAATTCAATAGAATGCCTTTTGGTTTAATGAATGCTCCTGCAACCTTCCAAAGGTTGATGGACCAAGTATTGACTGGATTACAGGGAATAGAGATGTTCGTGTACCTCGACGATATCGTCCTCTACGCGAAATCATTGGAAGAACACGAAGTAAAGTTTTTAAAATTAGTTGAACGATTAAGGGAAGCAAATTTAAAACTCCAACCGGATAAATGCGAGTTTTGAGAAAAGAAGTAGGATATCTCGGTCACATTATCGGAGAAGATGGGATTCGCCCAGACCCGAAAAAATTATTAGCCGTAGAATCATTCCCTATACCGAGAACTCGAAGAAACATCCAACAATTTTTGGGTTTAGCCGGATATTACCGCCGGTTTATCCCGAACTTTTCTAATATCGCGAAACCACTTACTAACTTATTAAAGAAAGACACGACCTTTGTTTGGACAACAGACCAACAAAAGGCCTTTGAGACATTGAGACAATTGTTGTGCGAACAACCCATACTTCAATACCCTGACTTTGCGCGAGAATTCGTAGTAACAACGGATGCGTCCTATTTCGCTATCGGAGGAATACTCAGTCAGGGAGAAATTGGTAAAGATCTACCCGTCTCATATGTTTCTAGAGTCTTGAATGGGGCAGAACTTAATTATTCTACGATAGAAAAAGAGCTAGTTGCCATAGTACACTCTGTTTTGTACTTCCGACCATATCTGTACGGCAGAAAATTTACTCTGGTCACCGATCACAAACCATTGGTTTGGATTCACTCGATAAAAGACCCTACCTCGCGATTATTACGTTGGAAAATAAAATTAGCAGAATACGATTATAAAGTAATCTACAAAGCCGGAAAAATTAACCTCAATGCGGACGCGCTATCTAGAAATCCGGTAATAATGGAAAACGGGATCCTCACGCGAGAAGGTTTGGAAATTCTAGATGAATTAAATGAAGCCGAGGAAGCAAACATTCGCAGGCGACAATTAAACACAATTATGGCCGTAACTTCAACGGGAGAGAACCTCGAAACATCGGAAGCACCCACAATTAACCAACACGAACTGAGTAAAAATTTCACGAGACGAGACAACAGTAAGATGAAAACCTTGAGTTGTAAGATAATTTCGGAAGTCAGGGGTAAACTGTCGGAGCAAAACGGTGATCGGGCATTTTTTATAACCATGAGAAACGACCCCTGCGACGAAGGTTCTAAAGATTTACAACTAAAAAATGAACTGCCACAATATACAGACTTGACTTTGGGTAGAGCCAGGGTGTTAGAAGTAGACGAAACCCGATACATAGGGTTACCCATAAAAGAAACAACGCACGTGCGTTTAGACCCAAAAATTTTGGTAGAAGCTTTAAGATCATTATTAGATACTACCATCGAACTTCGATTAGAACAGGTAACTTTAGCTAGGACGCCGCGTATCGATGGTATGAAATGGGAAGAAATTTTTAAATTCATTCAAAAAATCTTCGGCGATAGTTTATGTAGAATAAGAATATGTAACGATCTTATTGAAGATTTCGAACTAGAAATAACGCAACAAAATAACAATTACGATACTGAGGATGAAACAAATAATTTTGACCCCATGATGGAAGAAATACCGGACAATTCTAATCAGTCCGAGAGTGGCGCCAAGATTAGAAAAACCAGTAGTGTCGCATACAATTGCGAGACGAGCAACAGGATGAAAAACGCGACTGACCAAGGAATATCTATCAATAGCTTGATAAATGAAAACACAATTCGAAAAATTCTTGGAGAAGCTTGGGAAAAAGTCTATAAATTTTGTAATATTACCGAAACCTTTAGGGTTACCCTACCTGGAGTACGAGTCACTTTTGACGGAATTTAATTTGTAACAAGATACACTCGTCTGCAATGGCTATGCGCGCACTTCGTTAAGCTATGCTTGGAACACATAGCTTATAAGAGTTATATGAGACTCCTTAACGGAAACTAAAGGAAAATCTAAGAATTTTTCTTTTTTAATTATTTCACATATCACAGTATATCAGGATTATAGAGATCAGTGAATGCAACCACGATACATGCATTATATCAAAACCTTTAACAGAATACTATCTTTTTCAGATGAACAACAACGTGACGACCAGTAAATTCCTTGGGCAAAGGAACCCATGACACATAGATCAATAATCTTGAGATCTAATTTTGTGTAATAACCCCTTTTCTCGTGCTAACTTTTGTATTTGTAACAATAATTTTTTAGTTTAAATTTCTAACTCCTCATGTATGATAAAACTCTCTTTGTTTAAATCCAATCCTCCATGTATCTCTAACCTTATAAATACATATAACAACTTAACTTTGAGCCTATCTGATAAACTACTTTGCTTTCGAATCAATCACTATCTCTCTTCTTTATTATCGAACTGCCTAACTTTAACCAATTACTAAAATAAATGTTCTCTCCTTACGGAAATCTGTGTTTTGCACGACTATAACCAATACTCGATTCTACATTAACTTATCCGCATAAAAACCATGAATGATTACCAAACTCTTAACAAGCATTTCAGGAACACCTGCGGAAAACATAGAATTGAAACAAGAAGTATTAAAAGTATAAAAAAAAAAAAAAACAATGACAATGGCACACAAGTATTTATCAAAACATTAAAGACTATCTACACACGCATATGTGTCCTCTGAAATAGTTACTCACCGAATTAGGTGATACATAAAATTCTTTTTGTGCATCGAAACATAGTAATCATATATTCATTCGCGCCTTACATCCGTTACCTATAACCATTATAATCATACGAATCAAATTTATTGCAACTAACTTACTAGTAGATTGAGAAGAACAAATTTTAAAATGAAAACAATGATGATGGCACGAAGGTGTTTATTCAAACGAAAGGAAAAAACGCCAGAGTAAAATCATCGAATGCAATAAAATACGCCAAGTGTCAAAGACATTTCTATAATAGCCGATATACCTAGAGAAAATGCAAAAATCATAACTTTCAAAAATAGCGACCAAAGAAGCGAATGATTGAGCATGGCTCTCCATTCTCAATTAAGGGGGGAGGTGTAACGTCCGAGCGGACGATATACCCTATTCATACTTATTACTAGACAAAATCACCAAAACTAACTATATCACCACAGAATATAAGAATCTAGAGTTGACATACTAAATACGCATATTGTCCAATTCGTTCTATACTTAACTATTTCTAAAAACACTGGACGATGTGATCCCCTACTTATTTAAGAACTTGAATTAAGACTACATGCCCGAAAGGGGCGATAAGTCGAAATAAAAGGAAGAAGAAGAAGAAAAGGAAGAACTCGAATTATAGCTTTACTATACCCAACCATATTCTTTTACCACCTATAGTACGAGCAACCGCTTCACTATATTACTTCTATACGAATAGCTATTAATTATCCATTGTTACAATAATGATTAAATAATCCTCTAAATTGAATTCAATATATTACTAATTATTTACTACAAATATATTACTCATAATATAAATAATTATTTTAATATTATCACTACAACACCTAACTCGGCACCCTATCTCTAGAAACCTGTTGAACATTTATTACTACATAAATACATAGATCTAATTATATATAAACAAGTTACGTTAAATTATTTATTACGATTATGTTCGAGATAATACCATACTTGGGATCTAGCTTTAATAAGCAGCATACCCATTTAGTTACAACCACACACACACACATAGAATTCGACCGTTAAGGCACCAAAACTCTGGGTTGAGTTAGAGATTAAAGAAAGCACCATGCAGATAAGCAAAACGACACGGGTCACTCACCAATGTTAAATGACCATACGTTACCATTCGTAAAAACTATATTGTTATAACTATTGGTATACTATCTTTTATTACTCATTAATACTATATATACAATCTACACACTATTTACGTTAAATTATTATAACCTTTCAAATATTCAATTACAATACTATAATCCATTATATACATAATCTACCAAAAGGTACTATATATCCTGTAATAGTATGACAATAAATATGAGAGGTACTCAGTTGACGGAATAATCCATTAAATACCATCTATACCAAATTATTTGCTTACGATAATGTTACACTAACATACTCTCATAGTTGTGTTGTCATATTACCATTCTACTTTCTAGAAAAGATATTGGGAATTTCTCATGCGACTGTACATCGTACTCTTGATTCTTAGAACAAAAACAGCGACACCGACCATGTCGCATAGTTACACTAATACTATCATTCTATGTATATACATTATGTATATCCGGATCAAATACCCGATCAATTTCCTTCCTGTAAATGTATCTAAACCCTACGCAGTCACCCAAATAATAGTCACATAAATCATTAAGATAACTGGGACCTTATGCAAAGTTCACGAAGGTCTAGCCGCGTGACGATAAATTAATATAAATGGAAATAAAGAACAGACGTTAGATAAAACAAATCACTATATATATATATATAACTCAAAAAGCATAAGAAGATAATTGTTTAGTCATATAGTCAGCCAATCTTTAGGAGGAATTCTCAAATCTTTCGATATATTATAATAAATTACTATAAACCTAAGATAAGAATTAAGCAAACCTATGTATGAATAATTATACCTACAAAACAAGTTTCACTGAAAAAAACCCTTAAAGTCATAAAAGAGAAAGTAATTTGAGAATGAACACATGTAACTCAAAAAGCAACCAACCCAGGTAAAGAAAGCTATATAAATTCCCAACAACCCTTATTACCCAAAAGACCAGAACAAAACGATAGAAGACAGCGTGCCAAAAACGCTAAAAATCCCAATACCCCTTCAAGAGGGACACGTGCAGGAGACAGAGACAAACCTACGAAAAAGGGAGATGGATGCGGGATCGGAAAAGCTCATGTATATACCACTACAGGGAAGAGATGACAGACGCCGACGCCACCGCGCCGTGTGCAAAGTCTAGAAACTCACGGACACAATACTACGAACGGAGGGAGGACGGTCAACGGTCATTCACGCCGCCAAACTTCCCCCCCGAATTAATAATGGGCCCCCGACCAATCCCAATCGAAAAATGGATTCACACGACATCATTCCCCACCAAAGGAAGAACCCCCCCTTACTCCCACTCATTGTGTTTATATACCCTAACTTGAGGGGTCTCAGCCTCTCTGCAGCACGATATCTTGATCGGCTCCAATTGATTGAAGTCAATCTCATCGAATTACTGGTCTATCGTACTTAAGAATTATTCGACAATTTAATCTGTTGTTAATTCTCATACGATTTTTCTCAATCAGAAGAAATCAATTATAAAGACTTAGATCTTTTTACAACAATTCATTCTCAAATCAAACTTCAATCATTTCGAAGTCAATTCTTTATCAAATCCAATTCTTAATTGAATTCAAATCAAACTTCAATCATTTCGAAGTCAATTCTTTATCAAATCAAATTCTTAATTGAATTCAAATCAAACTTCAATCATTTCGAAGTCAATTCTTTATCAAATCAAATTCTTAATTGAATTCAAATCAAACTTCAATCATTTCGAAGTCAATTCTTTATCAAATCCAATTCTTAATTGAATTCAAATCAAACTTCAATCATTTCGAAGTCAATTCTTTATCAAATCAAATTCTTAATTGAATTCAAAATCAAACTTTAATTCGATTCCAACATTTTATCAAAACCAGTATATTTTAAATTCAGTGAAACTTCTTAAAGATCAAATTTGTATCAACGCTTTTTAACCATAAAATTACCAAACTTCAATAAAAAGCTAATTCTGCAATTATAAAAGTACCAACATTTCATTCTGAATACTACCTCACCAACCCCTCGAAGACTCCAGGGCTCTTGTACAAGGTAAGAACGATCCACGTACTTAAAGAAAACCAATCGCTTGCCTACTCTCGAGCTCTTAATTCATATTAATTCAAATGAATATACTTTAATTTGAAGTCCTAACATTTCTAAAAACAAACCATCCAAGGTGATGGTTTGATCTAAAGTCAAAACAGTTAGACGAAGGCATGAATAGTTAGACGGGAATAAAACTGTGAATTTTGCATGAAAACGCTCTTATCCACTGTACTTCAGTACTTAATTGATAATTGGTGACCCACAACTACTGAGTGTACGTCTAGGTTGTTTGTTGCGATAATTCCTGTAGTTAGACTCTAGATTTGTCCACAAATGTCCCCTAGGACGTCACAGGCTTGCGGGATGTTTTTCTCCTACTGTCCCATGAGACGGAATTAATACGGACCCAACGATCGCCGGCGAATTGCGACCGTTCCTTTTGGCGCCAAGTTCGGAATTCGCGGCTGCGATTGGGTGCCAGCGGTTCCGTGTCGGTAAATTCCGGATCATGGGACACGGGATACTGACAGGGACGGATTCGTGTCACCCATACACAAGCATCAAGGCATGTATGTGGTGGCATCTCTAACCTACGAAAAAGATAAACGTATGGTGCCAGCAGTATCTTCGTCTTCGCCAGGTATAGAAAACAAATCCTGAAGATTATAAAAGTACCATGGATGCCGAAACCGTTTTGTAAACCATCGCAGCTATGTGGTTGAAAATTCTGAGTTACACACACACAGATACACTGGAAATTTGTTTGACAGTTCGCAAATACTGGTAGCGCACGCGGAACGGAATGTCCAGAACGCCTCTGATTGGCGCTTGAAAAGTAACTAGATTCCGGATTCGTAGAGACGGAACAAATTCCGGACCATGGGACGGCAGCCTTACTATATGTTCTGGATTAGCGTAGTTAAATAAAGGTGATGAATAAAAAAAAAAGTCAAAACGTCAGGCATTTAGAACAAAAACGAAAAAGTGACTCGACTTGATTGATTGAGAGAGACCTTCCTCTAAAAAAAAAAAAAAAAAAAAAAAAGTTACATTTGCGCGCTGCGCGTCCATAAGGCTCGGACACGCTCAATTTCCAAGTCGAATATCATATGCTTTATGATAACATATTTAAAATAACAATTATTTACTGTAACTTTTCTTTTTCTTTTTCTTTAATTCCTTCAAACTGTGAATTTTGAATTTGGCGGTACATACCATAATTTTTTGCCAA
This sequence comes from Tenthredo mesomela, assembly GCA_943736025.1. Lineage (NCBI taxonomy): Eukaryota > Metazoa > Arthropoda > Insecta > Hymenoptera > Tenthredinidae > Tenthredo > Tenthredo mesomela. The sequence goes on from OX031016.1 coordinate 41,898,744, forward strand.
ATACCATATTATTGGAGTGTTGATACCATAATCACGTATTTTAGGGTTGGCAACACTGTTTCGGGTTGGTACCCCTAGCGTTCCGCATACAGAGAACCTCGCGGTATGTAAAATATGTTATCTCATAGATTTGATCATTCCAAGTTGACAGAAAACTTTATTGACTCGCCATAGGGAAAATGAAGCGGAATATTGGGACTGTGGCGAGTTGAATCTGATTTCGGGTTGGAAAAATCTCACAGTTATCCACTTGTGTAACGTACCAATAACAGACGGAAAGTTTCTCATCGAGATTGGAAAAGAATTTAAAAAACTAGAGGAAATAAGGCTGTGGCATCTCGTTCCCTATGGAAATTGCCGCTATCAGAGCGAACTGTTGCAAATGCTACAGCACTGTAAAAATTTGAGAATACTTTCAATTCTGGGCATGAGCCTGGAGCAATTATCTGAAATGCTTAACATACTTTCAAACTGTTCGAGACTCGCAGCTCTTAGTTTAGAAACTTTTATCGAGGAGTGTGATCCTCTTGAGCTGACCTTATCTGTTGAAAAAATGCTTCGCCAGTGTCAAGAGTTGAACAGATTCTCGATCAATAACAGCTCGTACCAGACCTATGACGTTCTCAGACCTGCCGTAGAAAGGTAAAAATCGTTTTCTCTATTCATCACAGGCTTTAATTGCAGTTTAGCAACCATTGCACGTCCAAATCAATGAATCCTTATCAATATTATTATTTTACAGAATCATCAGCGAGTTGAATCGTCCGAATTTCCGGTTCCGTGAATTCCGTTACGATCATTGAAACCCTTTCATTGTGCCCTTCCCCAGTTAGATGTGATTAACGATCTGCATCTGCTTCTATATTATAATCAACTAAGAGCTAAGATTCTAAACAGTGGCTAGTCTAGCGAATAAGTTGTGTTCCTGATCGTTGTGATCCCAAAGAATAACAGACGAGTTGTAAACAATGCAGAATACACCTTGTATATTCAGAAGATTACGTAAAAATATACGTACGACTTAATTTTTTCAAGTGCAAGCGTGTCGACGAATGATCATTTGTGATTACTCTGGACTTCATCGGATCAGATATTTTCATGCGGAAGAATTCGATGCCAAGTTATAGATAAGCTACTATTAGTTGACGCCAGATAAAGCTGACTGAAAGTTTAATAAAAATGAAAGAAAAAAAAAACAATAAATTTTATATTTCTAATATTTATATTTCAATAGATTTAATAATAAACTGACTTGAAGTTATATCATTTACAATTAAATGTATTATCATTATTATTTTATAATACAAATCCATACATATAGGGTGGTTCTTGATTTGGTCATATTCGAATTTCAATGCCCCCACGAGCAAATCAAGGACCACATCATCATCAGGATACGTAAATATATGCATGCATACATATGCAATAACTATTCATACCAGCTATATAGTGATTGTGAAAACTGAATTTCATAATAATCTCACGATGATGATGATGATGTAACGATTTTCGAAGTAATCAGAATGAAACGATTTCCGATTGATCTTCACAGAAAACAATATGAAAATTAAAAATTTATATCTTTGATATCGATTGTGCTTAATTAAATTTAAAAGAAAAAAATAAAGAAAAAGAAACAGTATCAAGTAAAGTAATTAAAATTCGTTTTATTATTCTCATTATCATTATTATTACGCACTAGGTAAATATAAACACGTATAATTCATTCGCACGTCTTAATATTATTATACAGTTAAAAACTATTCATTTCTTTCGTCTAATATTATTTCTAGTTATAGCGTAGGTATATTATATAATGTATAAGTATGTGTAATATACAGATTTTAAATGAAATCATTCTAGTTTAAAACTCAAACTCACTTGAGTTATATCATTGATAATTAAATCTTCTATTATTATCTTATAATACAAAATGTATTCTTAATTTAAATCCATCATTGTCCTTGGTGGTCCTTGATTCGGTCACATTCAAATTTCAATGCCCCCACAAGTAAATTAAGGACCACCTCCAGGGTACATACACACTTACATACAAATGCAATAACGAATCATACCAGGTATAGTGATTGTGGGATTATAGTAAGGATAATAATAATAATATCAATAAATGAGAATTAAAAAAATTCCAATGCATGTTTAAAAAGTTCAATAATTATTTATATGGGGCATTCCATGCCAACTCATCCTACCAATTGACTTTGCATCTCCGATTTGGCTGAAACTTGGGCATCTTTTTGTACCCTTCGAAAAAGGTTTCTGTGATTTTTTTCGAATTTTTTTATCCAGCCTAGTCCGGTAATGGGATAATGATGGGATATAATTTTTTTTGAATTTTAAAAATAATGAATTCCTTTTTTTTGTGTTTTTTTTACTGTTGATGTATTATCGACGCATTTTCAGATGAAATGTGAAAAAAGCTCATACATGAAAATACGTCGATAATACATTAACAGTAAAAAAAACACAAAAAAAAGGAATTCATTATTTTTAAAATTCAAAAAAAATTATATCCCATCATTATCCCATTACCGGACTAGGCTTCAAATTTGTGTTTTTAGGAGTAGTATTCATGAGAATTTTTAAAAAGAAATCGAAGGATACAAACAGTTTTAAAATTCATGGTTTAACTTTGAAATAAATGAAAACCGATCAAAATGATCATGAATAATTTTTTGCATAAAATTTTCAGAAAATTCATTAAAAAACACGAATTTTGAAAAAAAAACAGACCCATTTTGGACAATTTGTCATAAAGTTACGGCTATTTAAAAAAAAAAAACCACCTCCGAAGTGGGTGGATAAAAAAATTCGAAAAAAATCACAGAAACCTTTTTCGAAGGGTACAAAAAGATGCCCAAGTTTCAGCCAAATCGGAGATGCAAAGTCAATTGGTAGGATGAGTTGGCATGGAATGCCCCATATACAAAAATATGTATAATCCTATTATGTAATCAATCATCTCTACGTTTCGCTATATCGTAGTTTTAAAATACATTTAAAGACCTGGATGGCTGAAACTATGGAGCGGTTGACTAGGGAGACACTCTGATTGTTCAATCGCGATTTTAAAGACCTCGAAAACTGTTGGCCTCAGAGAGTTTTCGTAAAGGAACTTTCGTCTCAGAGTTCGATAAGAAACCTGCCTGTTCCGGATGGTGTGGGAGTTCTGGATCACCCTGTATAGTAGCGTTAATTTTATACATGGATGGACTCTCGAAGGAGAATTTTTCAAAACTCCAATCTTCCTGCGCTTGAAGTCGCTCTTTTGTTCTTCGATTTTAATCTACTTTGTGTGGACCGAAGTCCTAATAAGGTGGCTGTCAATGTCAAACTACGTCATCATGTGCAATCTATGAGGTCAACGGCGTGTCCTGTTTGTCACAGATAAGAATGGACTTCCTGCTCCCGTCCATTTGGAGCCTACTAATAGCGATTCTCTCACCGACTGTTCTTCTTTTTCCGCAATGGCTTTATCCCCTCAACAGCATAAGCTGGAGCAAGTGTCAACTCACTGATTGTTACAAGCCAGCTGTCAAAGGAGACAAATCAGAATACCACGGGATTCAAGCAGCGTGTAGATCATTGCAGAAGTTGCGCATAGTCTTCTAAATTTCATTCCATAACATGAGTAATCCAAGGTTTGTAGAAATTTAACGAAATAACGACATGATCTAACATTGTCGATTCAACGTCGTATCAGTGTTTGCAGTATCCTGGATCTTCCTGATGAAATTTTAGTGAAGATTATTCTGCAGTTTGATGCCAGAGAACGCCTGGCTTTGGGAAATTCTTGCCAGAAATTCAATGATCTTGTGTTTAGTGATTCTAAATTATTGAGGTAAGAGATGATTGGGTTTTATACTTTAGTTCAGAGCTTGCATACACCTTCGAATTTATTGTAGAGTCAATTCCTTGTTTTATTTGTTCTCCTGACGGCGTGATTCTTTCTAAACATATTCGAACGAAACAGCAGTGTTTTTCTGCAAAAAACTTCTTATATTTTGCATCTCTAATCTCAAGTCTCTGCGGTTTCAGGAATTTGGATTTTACGGGAGAATGGCAGCTCACGAGAGCGTCAAACATCCAGCAATATTTCAACGATGAAAACACATACAAGAAAATACTTGGGATAAATACTGAAAATGTACAGGTAGCCAGCAGTTTAGGCAGTTCAATCGGCAAGTCGATAAACTTAGTCGAATTGAACATTCTGAATGGATTGCGATTCAAATCTGTTGAAGAATTGTCTCGTTTTCTAAAACCTCTGGTTCATCTCAAACGATTGTCTATCAATTGGCCAAGTTCATCCATGCCAGCAGATTATGAAAATCACAATTGGAACCACATTTTGGAAGAATCTCTGAGCAGACTCACGTATTTGTCATTGCAAATAAATTTGTGGACAAAGAAGTTTCTACTCATCTTACTACTCTGTCAACAGCTCGAGGAGCTGCGTGTGTCGATTTCTGGAACAGAAGATGATTATCGAAGCCGATTGCGTCAAGAACCTATGAAACTAAGCAGCCTCAAGTCAGTTCGGCTCATGGCGCCCCACTGGTTATTGCCGCTAAAGCGGCATATAATGGGTATCGTTCTGGACCCTGCTGAATGGACAGAGTTATACCTGGTTAGACATGACCACGAAATTTACCTTGGTATATCATCAAAATTACCAATTTTGGTCGACAAATCACATTTTATCACATGAAAAATTCTGCAGGATAACTTGGTTTAGTCTCAGTAATCTTAACTCAATTTTTGGAAACGGTAGTTCAGATTTTCTTATCGTCGATCGCTGACTTGTAGATTACTTTTCAGAAAGGAACGTAGAAGTTTGTCCCGAATTGAGTCAAGTCAAAGAGATGCCACTGCCTCTTTCTGTCGAGTTATACCGTTATAACAACTCGATCGACGAGGGTTGGGCCCTGGTGCCCGAAAATCTGTTGAGCGAAGTAATCAGAGTCAGTCACGAAGATGTGCCAGAAACTTTTTGTTGTTTGTCTTGGTCTTTTTATTCTGGTGGCCAGCCATGTCTGCTGGAGATCGACGATGCAAAGGTGAAATTATAAGGGCGAGTCAATAAATTGTGACAAATTTTCAGTAGATCAATAGTTAGTTACGCTATTTTGTATGGTCGAATCTGTTTGAAATTGGGACTCGCTGAACTCAACAAAACTGAATTCAGTCTGAACCTGAGTGGAGGGATACATTGAAAATTAATTTCTAAACCGTTCCTAGTGCTTGTCCTGACTCGATAAGCTTCTTTATCCTCATTCTCAACCGTTCTCAACCAATTAGTGAATTTGAATATTTCAATGTTTTAGAAACTGCTGAAAGATCCTGTATACCAAATTTCTTTCTTACATTTCCAACACGTCATAGAGAAAAATTGCGACGTGCACTTGGTCGCATCTGCCTTTCCAAATCTGACGACGCTTTTTCTATCCCGGATAAGTAACAGGAATTGCGAGTTCGATCCTTCAATCCAGCCACATGATAGAGCTTTTTGTGAAGTTTCAACCATGTCAGACAAGAACCAACCACTCCACAGGCGCCTGAGAAGGAAAGGAAGCCTGGTACCCGCGGAAGATAGCGATGCAAGGGATACAGACACTTCATTCAAAATGCTTGTAGAAAATACGCCACGCCTAAAAGTCCTGGAAATCTCACCCGAACGCTTGTAAGATGATCTCGGCTGTAACATATGAAAAGTATGTTATCCCTTAGATTCGATCATTCCAAGTTGACATAAAACTTTATTGACTCACCACAGGGCGGAGGAATCGCAAGATTGGGACTTGGAGGCGTTGTATTTGATTTCGGGTTGGAAGAATCTCTCAGTTATCCGCTTGTGTGGCATACCAATAACAGATGGAAAGTTTCTGATCGAGGTTGGGAAAGAATGTAAAAAACTGGAGGAAGTAATGCTGCGCAATTCCAGTCCCGATGAGAAATGCGGCTACGAGAGCGAACTGTTGCGAATGCTACAGCACTGTAAAAATTTAAGAAAACTCATAATTCAGGGCATAAGCCTGGAGCATTTGTCCGATATGTTTAACATACTTTCAAACTGTTCAAAACTCGCAGCTCTTCGTTTACCGACTATTACTGAAGAGTGTGATCCTATCGAGCTAACATTGTCCGTTGAAGGAATGCTTCGCCAATGTCAAGAGTTGAAACGATTTTCGATCAATCGTGACTCTCACCGTTCCTTTTGCGGCCTGAAGCGTGATATACAGAGGTGAAGATCGTTTTTCGATTTATCAAAGGCATTGATTGACGTTGAGCAGTCATTAGACGTCCAAATCGACGAATTTTCATCGATATTATTATTTTACAGAATCATCAGCGAATTGAATCGTCAGGATTTCCAATTCGATTTAAGTGAGCCGGATCGGGATTAGGAAAGTTCCTCCAATGGGTTTTTTTCCAGCCCTTCAGTGCCCTTCCCCATTATGGATGAACAACGATTCGAATCTTCTACCATACAGCTATTGTAAATAAATGAGAGTTAAGATTCCCAGCAGTACCTAGTCTCGCAATTTAACTTATGTTCCGGATCGCTGTGATCCTAAAGAATAACGGACGAGTTGTATACTGTAATGCTGAATGTGCCTTGTATGTTGAGAAAAGTACGACAGAATATAAAACTTGGATTTATTTGAAGAAAAAATTGAAGCCAAAACAAGAAAATGAATCGAAAAATTCTATTTTCGATATCGATTGGCTGATTAAATGAAAGGAAAGATTCTGATTCGTATTTAAAATACATATATACAGCGTGAATTCCTATATTTTAGACAGGTGCAATTCACCTGAATTCCCACTGCACTGATACCGCAGATGAAAGCTGGCGATATGGTGCTAGTCTGTGTGCGTTGTTGTTTATCAAATTATCACCAATAATAAACTACTTTGATGCAATGTTTTTAGGCGGAAATAACCTGAATTCATTGTATAAAATAATTTGAATGACTTTTGGGTGAAATAAAAATCATATTTGAAACACAAAACGAGTTGAGATTCATTATTATCTATGTATCTATAATATGTTTTTTGGGACATCGAAGAGAAAGCTTTTTTTTTTTTTTTTTCAAGCGTTTATTCATTTAGTTTGACGAATAATCATTCTGAAGTTAAGAATTAAAATTTATGATAATCTCACGATGATGTAAGGCATATATTTTATACAGTAGAGTCTATTTTATAGATCGACTCTGGAAGGTAAGAATTTTTCAAAACTTCGAATCTTCCCGCGTTTTGAGTCGCTCCTTCGCTCTTCGACTTTAATCGATATTGATCGAAAAGTGGCGGTCAATGTCAAAACGCGTACGCGATCACCACGAGCGATCCGAATGGTCTTGAAACATATTGAGATTTTTGTGTGGGACGATTCTTGGAAATTTGTCAAATCATTGAGATCATTGAGATTTTTACCTAATGAGGGTCAATCCTCGTTATCACAGCTGAAAACAGACTTCTTGCTTTTATTCCTTCCTAGCCTAGAAAAGAAGCCGCGATACCACGTGGATTTCATTCCACAACATGAGTAATTCAAGGTTTGTAGTATAATTTGACCAAATAACTACATGATCTAACATTTTTAATTCAACGTCCTTTCAGTGTCTGCGGTATTCTGGATATGCCTGATGAAATCTTGGTGATGATTATTCTGCATTTTAATGCCATAGAACGCCTGCCTTTGGGAAATTCTTGCCAGAGATTCAACAGTCTTGTGTTTGGTGATAAAGAATCATTGAGGTGAGAAGTCCTTGGGTTTTATACTTGAGTTCAGGGGTGCAATTCCGGATCTTTTGGCGATAGCTACCGCCAGGCCATAGCTATCGCCAAAAGATCCAGAATCGCACCCCTGGCTTGCATACACATACATACCTTCGAATTTGTTGTTCAGTCTTTTTTTCGTTCTATTTGTTTTTCTGTTGGCGTGGATCTTTTCTAAACATTTTCGAACGAAATACAGTGTTTTTTTTTTGCTAATCAACGTCTATCGTACTTTGTACACGATTTCATGGAAACCGTTACACCTACAAAGTTTAGGTTTCACGTACTCATTTAGCACGCATTTCCGCACGATGTGAACTGAGGATATTAAAATCGGTTGAAAAACTTGCCCGCTAGATGCAGAAATGAGATTGCTAAATCCGATGATAAAAAATAGAGGAAATCTTCCAAAAATGGATACTTCCCATGAGTTCTATGTGATTCCTGTAGTTCACACCGTAGATATACCTGTTTAAAATATTCATGTGAAATTTGGTTTGATTCGGACAATCGATGACAGAGTAATCCTGTACGAAGCAATTAATTATCTGTCCGTCTATGAAAGCTGTAAATTCACACTAGTTGAATTGTCTCGATGCTTCTACACGGCATTTGATGTGCAAATAACGAATAGATGATACAATTTAAAACCAAATTGATCCTAGTCTCAATGATTTCACAATTCATTACCAAACATAGGTAAAAAAATTTGATGTCAAGGTGTATGCAAGCCCCCGAAGCTATTCAGGTCTCAGTTTATCAAGAATACGTCTTCAAAGTGACTCTTTGTGTTCTTGAATCTACTTGATTATCTGAGGATCTCATGATTCCTCATATTCCGCATCTTTAATCTCACGTCTCTGTGGTTTCAGAAATTTGGATTTTACCAGGGACCGGTACTTCGCAAAAGAGCCAGACGTCCGGCAATATTTCAACGATGAAAACACATACAAGAAAATACTCAGGATAAACGCTGAATACATGCAAGCAGTTAGCAGTATTAGCAGTTCAATCGGCAAGGCGATAAACCTAGTAGAATTGAAACTTCGGGGTGGATTGGAATTCAAATCTGTTGAAGAATTGTCTTGTTTTCTAAAACCTCTGGTTCATCTCAAACGATTGTCTGTCGATTGGCCAAGTTCATCCGTGCTAAAAGACTATTATAAACACAATTGGAACCAAGTTTTGGAAGAACCTTTGAGCAGACTTACGTATCTGTCATTGAACATAGATTGCTACTCAAACAAGTTTCTACTCATTTTGCAACTCTGCCAACAGCTCGAGGGGCTGCGTATTGTGGTTTCAAGGGAATCACTTCGTTACGACAGCCGATTGCGTAAAAAACCCATGAAACTAGGCAACCTCAAGTTTGTTCAGCTCATTGGCAGTGCTGCAGATTTAAGTCTACTAAGAAGGCATATTATGCTTATCATTCCGGACCCTGCTAAATGGACAGACCTTTACCCGACTATTCCATATTACGAAGTTTACCTTGGTATGTTATCAAAGTTACCAATTCTGGTCCATATATCACATTTTATTACATAATTAATCTTGGAGGATAACTTGGTTCCGACTTAGTAATCCTAACTCAATTATTGGATGCAATAGTTCAGATTTCCTAATCATCGATTGTCGACTTTTTGATTACTTTTCAGAAAGAGACGTAGAAGTTTGTGCGGAATTAGAGCAAGTCAAAAGGACGCCAGTGCCTGATTTTTTTGCTGATTTCTGTAATACCGGAGTAATAGACGAGACTTGGCCTCTGGTCTGTGAACATCTCTTGAACGAAGTGATCAGAGTCACTCACGAGGATGTGCCGGAAAAATTGTGCTCTTTGTCTTGGTCTGAACTTTCTAATATCCCACCATATCTACTGGAGGTCGACGAGGCAAAGGTGAAATTATAAGGGCGAGTCGATAGATTGTCAAATTGTCACCCAATTTGTTTATTCGCATATTTTGATGTTTTAGAAACTGCTGAAGGATCCTGGATACCAGATATCTTGTTTGAATTTCAGACACGCGATAGAGAAAAATTGCGACGTGCATTTGCTTGCATCTGCTTTTCCGAATCTGACCACGCTCTTTCTAACTCGCATAAGCAAAAGTAATTGTGAGTTAATTCGTTCAATAGACCCACTCGACAAACTTCTAGATTAGTCGAACGTTCTTGTGTTAGAATCTACTCTTGAGAATAATTCTCAAATGAAACTTTATACATTTCAGCAATGTTAGCGCCAGAGAAGTCCAAACCCCGACACAGACGTCTGAGGAAGAAAGGAAGCCCGGCATCAGAGGAAGATAACGATGCAAGCAATACGGACTCTTCATTCAAAATGCTAGTAGAAAATACGCCACACCTGAAAGTTCTGGAGATCTCTCCAGGACGCCGGTAAGACGATCTCGGCTGTGATATATGTAAAATATGTTCTCATAGTTTTGATCATTCCTAGTTGACAGAAAACTTTTTTGACTCACCATAGGGAGAACGAAGCGGAATATTGGGACTATGGCGAGTTGAATCTGATTTCGGGTTGGAAAAATCTCACAGTTATCGACTTGTGTAACGTACCAATAACAGATGGAAAGTTTCTCATCGAGATTGGAAAGGAATGTAAAAAACTAGAGGAAATAAGGCTGTGGCATCTCGTTCCCTATGGAAATTGCCGCTATCAGAGCGAACTGTTGCAAATGCTACAGCACTGTACAAATTTGAGAGGACTTTCAATTCTGGGCATGAGCCTGGAGCATTTGTCTGAAATGCTTAACATACTTTCAAACTGTTCGAGACTCGCTTTTCTTAGTTTAGAGACATTTATCGTGGAGTGTGATCCTCTCGAGCTGACCTTATCTGTTGAAAAATTGCTTCGCCGGTGTCAAGAGTTAAGCAGATTCTCGACCAATAACAGCTCGTACCAGACCTATGACGTTCTCAGACCTGCTGTAGAAAGGTAAAAATCGTTTTTTCGATTCATCACAGGCTTTAATTGCAGTTTAGCAACCATTGGACATCCAAATCGACGAACCCTTATCAATATTGTTATTTTACAGAATCATCAGCGAATTGAATCGTCCGAATTTCCGGTTCAGTGAAATCCGTTACAATCATTGAAACCCTTTCATTGTGCCCTTTCCCAGTTGGATATGATCATTCATGATTATTCTGGACTTCATCGGATCAGATATTTTCGTGCGGAAGGATTCGATGCCAAGTTATAGACAAGTTACTATTAGTTGATGCCAGATAAAGCTGACTGAAAGTTTAATAATAATAAAAGAAAAAAAAACAATAAATTTTATATTTCTAATATTTATATTTCAATAGATTTAATAATAAACTGACTTGAAGTTATATCATTCACAATTAAATGTATTATCATTATTATTATTTTATAATACAGAATGTATTCTTAATTTAAATTCATACATACAGGGTGGTTCTTGGTTCGGTCATATTCGAATCCAAATGCCCCCACGAGCAAATCAAGGACCACCATCAGGGTACATGAATATATACATGCATGTATACACATGCAATAACTATTCATACCAGCTATAGCGATTGTGAAAACTGAATTTCATGATAATCTTACGATGATGTGAAGCGTATTGGGAACCTTAGAACCTCGATACGCCAACTAGTGGCAGAAAATAGAACTGTTCTATCAAGGCTACAGTAACCAATGAGAGGGCTTAGAACCTCGATACGCCAACTAGTGACGAAAATAGAACTACTCTATCAAGGCTAAAATTTCAAAGCCACGCCCATTCCAAGGATCCCAATATTCGCACAATTTTTTATAGTAGAGTTTAGTTAATACATAGATTGACTCTGAAAGAGGAATTTTTCAAACTCCAATCTTCTGTGTGATCAGCGGCATGTCCTGTTTGTCACAGATTAGAATGGACTTCCTACTCCCGTCCGTTCCAAGCCTACCCATACCATAGATACAGTCCGATCCCTCAATAGGGCCTCCCTCAATAAGCCCGCTTCCCCAGTTTGTCGCTCGCAGCGTTCCCCCACTCCGCCTATTAAGACATAGGGTAGCGAGGAAAGAGAGGGACGGAAAACCATTGGTGCGACTAGCGAAGAAGGCAGAGTGGGGTACCTCATTTCGTGGAAAAACACTTCCCCTTGGCGGCTTGGGAGGGCTTATTGAGGGATCCCACTGTACTATGCCCATACCGATTCTCTCACTGATAGCTCTTTCAACTGGGGCTACACCAAGCTACACTGGTGCAGTGTAGCCATCTTCATCTCTTCTTTTTCTGTGAGGAAGAGAGAGACAAACATGACTACACTACATCAGTGTAGCTTGGTGTAGCCCCAGTTGAAAGAGCTATGATTGTTCTTCTTTTTACGTTAATTAGAATGAAACGATTTTCCAAGTAATAAGAATGAAACGATTTTCGATTGATCTTTACACTCACTGGTTCTATCGTCTGCTGAAGTGTGATATAAAAAGGTACAAATCGATTTTTGATTCATCATTATACGTCCAAATCGATGAATCTTTATCGATATTGTTATTTCACAGAATGATTGTGAAATTGAATAGTCCGAATTTACAATTTGATTTTGGTGAGCGGATTACCGATTAAGAAAGCTCCCCAGGTATGTTCTTTCAAGCCCTTTGGTGCCGTTACTGCGGCAGTTACATTTTCATGGGCAGTATTTCGCTTCCGCAGCATAGCGCTGCGGCAGTAATTTGCTGCCGTGAAAATCCAGCCAAATAAAGCAAAACAGTATCAATTGAAGTGGTAAAACATATTCGTTTGATTATTATGATTTTAATTATTTTATAATATAGAATGTATTATCAATTTCGAACCATACCATCGTCTTCTTCTTCCGTTCTTTCTGGCTTATCTCTGATTAAGAATGTAGCCTAAACCATACCACCGGTGCAGCCCTATTTGGGTAAAACAACGAACAAATCTATATGGATTGACCCTGGAATTATAGGTAAGAGTTTTTCAAAACTTGGAATCTTCCCGCGCTTGGAGTCGCTCCTTCGATCTTCGATTTTAGTCGACTTCATGTGGATCGAAAAATGGCGGTCAATTGAAGCATTCAGATTTTTTTGAGGGATGATTCTTGGAAAATTGTCGAATCATTGAGATCATTGAGATCATTTATGACCTAAACAGGCGCAATCCTCTCTATTATAGCTGGTAATAGACTTTCTGCATTCGTCTCTTCCTAGCCTAGAAATAGCGATTCTCTCTCTGACAGTTACTAACCCGCGGCCGTCAAAGAAGCCGCGATACCACGTAGATTTCATTCGACAACATGAGTAATTCAAGGTATGTAGTAATTTGACGAAATAACGACATGATCTAACATTGTTGATTCACTGTCGTTTCAGTGTCTGCAGTATTTTGGATATGCCTGACGAAATTTTAGTGATGATTATCCTGCATTTTGATGCCAGAGAACGCCTGCCTTTGGGGAATTCTTGCCAGAGATTGAATGATCTGGTGTTCGGTGATGAAAAATTATTGAGGTAAGAGACGCTTGGGTTTTCTACTTTAGTTCAGGGCTTACACCTTAGAACTCATTGTCAAGTCTTTTTCTCGTTTTGTTTGTTTCTCTGTTGGCGTGATCTTCTCATAAAATTTTCCAACGAAACATGGTCTTTTTCTGCAAATCAACGTGTCTCGCACTTTGTACACGAATTCTTGAAAACCATCACACATACAGGGTTTAGGTTCAACGTACTTATTCAGCAGGCATTTTCGCCCGGTGTGAACTACAGATATTGAAATCGGTTCAGAAACTTGCGCGATAGACGCAGAAATGAGATCGGTTAACGCGACGATGATGAAAAATGGGGAAAATTTCTGAAAAACAAATACTTGCCATGAGTTTAATGCGACTCCTGTAGTTCAGACCATAGATATAGCTGTCTCAATAGCTCATGTAAAGTTGAGTTTGATTCGGATGATCGGTGCCAGAGTGATCTTGTACACATCAATTAATTATCAGTCTGTCTACAAAAGCTGGAAATTCATACTAGTTGAATCATCTCAATACTTCTACGCGGCATTTGATGTGCAAATAACGCATGATAAACATAATTCAAAGCCAAATCGATCCCTGCCTTGATCATTTCACAATCCATTACCAAACACAGGTAGAAAAACTTGATGTCAAGGTGTATGCAAGCTCCGAAGCTCTCCAGATCCAAGTTTATCGAGAATACTTCTTCAAAGTGACTCTTTGTCTTCTTGAATCTACTTGAGTATCTGTGGGTCTTATTATTATTTAAATTTCGCATCTCTAATCTCATGTCACTGTGGTTTCAGGAATTTGGATTTTACCCGAGAAAAGCACCTCGTAGAAGGGTCGCACATTCAGAAATATTTCAACAATGAAAACACGTACAAAAAAATACTTAGGATAAATACTGAATGCGTGGGGGCGGTCAGAAATTTAAGCATTTCAATCAGTAAGGCGATAAACCTAGTCGAATTGAACATTCTGAGTGGATTGGAATTCTACTCTGTTGAAGAATTGTCTCGATTTTTAAAACCGCTGGTTTATCTTAAACGACTGTCTTTCGATTGGCCACAATCATTTCGGCAAACTAATTATGACAAGCCCGAATGGAACGAAGTTTTGAAAGAACCGTTCAACAGACTCACGTATTTGTCTTTAAAAATTTATTATTACAAGAAAGAGTTTCTATTGATTTTGCAACTCTGTAAACAGCTCGAGGAGCTGTGTATGTTGATCACAAGCAAAGTAGAAGATTTCCAAATCCCACTGCGTCAAGAACTCATGAAACTAAGCAACCTCAAGTCTATTCGGCTCATTACCAGTAAAGATTCAGGGCTGCTAAGGAGGCATATCATGTGTATCGTTCCGGACCCCGCTGAATGGACAGACTTTTACCTAACTCATCCAGATGAGGAAATTTACCTTGGTATATCATGCAAATCACAAATTTTGTACCACGTATCACATTTCATAACATGAATAATCCTGTAGGATAACTCGGTTTAATCTCAGTTATTTTCACTTAATTATTGGTAATGGTAGTTCAGATTTTTTAATCATCGAATGCTGACTTGTTGATTACTTTTCAGAAAGGAACGTAGAAGTTTGTTCGGAATTAAGTCGAATCAAAGAGATGCCACTGCCTGATTATGCTGAGTATTACCGTCGAACCAACTCGATCGACAAAGGTTGGGCTCTGGTCTCTGAAAATGTGTTGAACGAAGTAATTAGAGTCACTCACGAAGATGCACCGGAGAAATTTTGTTGTTTGTCTTGGTCTCCATATTCTGGTACTCTGCCACCTCTGCACGAGATTGACGAGGCAAAGGTGAAATTACAAGCTCAAGTTGATAGATTGTCACAAATTTCCAGCAAATACAGCCCTGTATAGTTTCGCCATTTCGTATGATTGAATCTATTTGAAATTGATACTTGTATAACTCGTAAAACTGTGTTCAGTTAACTCAGTCGAGGGATATATAGAAAATTGAATTCTAAACTGTTCAAGGAGAATCCAAAGCAAGAGATAAGTTTTTTCCTACTCGTTTTCACCCAATTTGTGAATTTGGATATTTTCATGTTACAGAAATTGCTGAAGGATCCTCAATATCAGATTAGGATTACTCACTTACACTACTCACACATTATAGAGAAAAATTGCGATGTACACTTGTTCGCATCTGCTTTACCGAATCTGACCACGCTTGTTCTATCCGGGATAAGTAACAGCTATTGTGAGTTCATTCGTTGACTCAACCTACTTGACAATGTTCTAGATTAGTCAGACACATTCGTGCGTCAAAATATACTCCTGATGATAATTTTCTAATGAAATTTTGTAATATATTTTAGCATCACGAGTGCCAGAGAAGACCGAACCCTTCCGCAGACGCCTGAGGAAAAAAGAAAGTCCGGCACCCAAGGAAGATAGCGATACAAAGAATACGGACTCGTCGTTTAAAATGCTTGTAGAAAATACGCCAAGCCTGAAAGTCCTGGAGATCTGTCCGGAATTCGAGTAAAATTACCTCGGTTTCAATACACCTAAAATATCTTATCCCATAGATTCAATCATTCCAAGTTTACAAAAAACTTCATTAACTCGCTACAGGGAGGAGGAAGAAGTGCTAGATTGGGACGTGGGCGCGTGGGATCAGATTTCGGGTTGGAAGAATCTCACAGTTATCCGCTTGTGTGACATACCAATAACAGATGGAAAGTTTCTAATCGATATTGGAAAAGAATGTGAAGAACTACAGGAAGTAACGCTGCACCGTCTCAGTCCCAGGGAACATTACAACTACGAGAGCGAACTCTTGCAAATGCTACCGCATTGTAAAAATTTAAGAAAACTTTCAATTCAAGGCATGAGCCTGGAGCAGTTGGCTGAGATGCTTAACATACTTTCAAACTGTTCAAGACTCGCAGCTCTTCGTTTACCGACTATTAACAAAGAGAGTGATCCTCTCAAGCTGACGTCATCTGTTGACAAAATGCTCCGCCAATGTCACGAGTTGAAACTATTCTCGATTTATCTTTACCCTCACCGGTTGTTTCGTGGGCTGAAGCGTGATATAGAGAGGTGAAAGAAGTTTTTCCGATTTATCAAAGGCATTGATTGACGTTGAGCAATCATTAGACGTCCTATTCGCCGAATCTTTATCAATATCATTATTTTACAGAACGATCATCGAATTGGATCTTTCGAATTTCCGATTCGATTTAAGGGCACCGGATTTGTATCAAGAAAACTTCTCCAAATTGTACTATTTCAGCTCTTTTGTGCCTTTTCCCCGTTACGGATGACCAACGCGGAGAAGGCAATTGAATCTTCTTCTATATCATAATCAACTAAGATCTAAGATTCCAAACAGCATCTAGTCTCGTTATTTATGTTGTGTTCCAAAACGAACTCCATATCTTTTTTTTTCTTCTCTTTTTCTACAACAAAATCCATAAGGGAAAATAAATTAAAGCCTTGCCTTTGAACGATTGCTCAAAATTTATGTATACAATTCTATTCTTCTTCGGAGAGCTGAAAAGCTTTTTTACATGAAAATATCTATAATTTCGAGTATCAGCGTGACTATCAGTCTCTTTACAATATCTAATACAATAATATAGGTGATAAAATACTTTCATTAGAAAAAAAAATATCTAATCCAATGAAGCAAAAAAGGAATTAGTAATCAAAAAACTTGTATTTTTCATATGAATTGTGTTTAATTGAATATAACGAAATAAAGCAAAACAGCATCAATTGAAGTGGTAAAAAATATTCGTTTTATTATTATGATTATGATTATTTTATAATACAAAATCCATTCTCAATTTCGATCTATAAATTCAACGATTTTATGTAGGTATATGTAATACATGGATCGAAACTGAATGGTAACGTTGAATGAATATTCAGTCAACGATGGTAAGAATTTTTCAAAACTTCGAACATGCTTCGAACCTTCCCGCGCTTCGAGTCGCTCCACCGCTCTTCGATTTTAATCGATTTTGTGTGGATCGAAAAGTCACGGTCAAATCACGAACACCAGTGGTCTTGAATAGGGATGGTGCTGGGTCTACACGCTATGATTATGTTGATATGATTAGCCAATCACTGAATTTCCACAACAGAAGTGACCAATCAGTTAACATATTTCTTATCATACCAACATAATCATACCAACATAATCATCGCGTGTAGACCCAGCATGGGCGATGTTCAAAATAAAAATCGATTTTTGAATAATCGATGTTTGAAAAGCATCGATGTTCAAACATCGATGTTTGAAAAATAAATCGGAACATCGATTATTTATTTTTTTAGTTTTTTTTTTGTGAACGGCATTTTGGGAACGGCATGTTTCATGGAAAATTCGTCAATAAAAAATTCGACACAATTCGTGCTAGTTAATGTTTGACAAATTTACTTTAAAAATTGAAGAAAATTGGTGAAACGGACGTTCTGGTATGACTTTTCTTCGTCAGATTGTTAATTGAGATTGGTCCGGAATTTACTAAATTTGAAAAATCCGTTTTCGCGCCTTTTCATCGATGTTCGGTAAAATACATCGAACATCGATTAATCGGACCTCAAAAACATCGGTCGAAAATAATCGATTATTGAAAAAAAATAATCGAGCTATTCGATTAATCGGTAAACATCGCCCATCCCTAGTCTTGAAACATTGAGATTTTTGTGAGGGATGATTCTTGGAAAATTGTCAAATCATTGAGATCATTGAGATTTTTACCTCATCAGGGTCAATCCTCTTTTTCACAACATGAGTAATTCAAGGTATGTAGTTAATTTGTAGTAATTTGACGAAATAACGACATGATCTAACATTGTTGATTCACTGTCGTTTCAGTGTCTGCAGTATTTTGGATATGCCTGACGAAATTTTAGTGATGATTATCCTGCATTTTGATGCCATAGAACGCCTGGCTTTGGGAAATTCTTGCCAGAGATTGAACGATCTGGTCTTTGGTGATGAAAAATTATTAAGGTAAGAGCTAACCCGCTTGGGTTTTCAACTTTAGTTCGGGGCCTGCATACACCTTGGAATTTGTTGTCAAGCTGTTTTATCGTTTTGTTTCAGGAATTTGGATTTTACCGGAGAAGGGTATCGCACTACAGCGTCAGACATCCAGCAATATTTTAACAATGAAAATACATACAAGAAAATACTTGGGATAAAGATTAAAAACGTGCGTGTAGCCGAAAATTTGAGCAGTTCAATCGGCAAGGCGATAAAACTAGTCGAATTGAACATTCTGGATGGATTGGAATTCGATTGTACTGAAGACTTGTCTCTTTTTCTGAAACCTCTGGTTAATCTGAAACGATTGTCTGTTGATTGGCCACAGTACGCTATGATTCTGGACTTTCATAGTCCCGATTGGAACGAATTTTACGGAGAACCTTGGCGCAGACTTACACATTTGTCGTTAGAAATCGACTTTTACTCATACGACTTTCTACTCATTTTACAACTCTGCCAACAGCTCGAGGAGCTGTGTATGTCGATTCCATTACAGCAATTTCCTGAAGAAATGCCATTCCGTCCAGAACTCACGAAACTAAACAACCTCAAGTTTGTCCGGCTCGAAGTTCCGGATGGATGTTTGGGGCTGCTGAAGAATTACATAATGTCTATCATTCCTCACCCTGCTGAATGGACAGACTTTTACTTAGTTGATTTCTGTTTCGAAGCCCACCTTGGTATATTTTCGCAACTAATAATTCCGGACTGAATCGAAGTTTATCAGATAATTAATCTTGTAGGATAACTTAGTCCGATTTAGCTGGAATTTTCACTTAATCAAACGTATACAGTAGTTCAAATTTTCTAATAGTCGATCGCCTACTTGTTGATTACGTTTCAGAAAGAAACGTTGAAGTTTGTGCGGAATTAGGAAGAGTCAAAGAGATACCACTGCCTCAATATATCACTGATTTCTGTGATACCGGCTTCATCGGCAAGGGTTGGCCTCTGGTACCCGAAAATCTGTTGAGCGAAGTAATCAGAGTCACCCACGAAGATGTGCCAGAAAAATTTTGTTGTTTGTCTGCGTCGCGATATCCTGATAGCTATCCATGTCTGCTGGAGATCGACGAGGCAAAGGTGAAATTATAAAGACACGTTTAACTCAGGAAAACTGAGTTCAGTTACCTCAATCAAGGGATGCATAGGAAATTGATTTCTACACCGTTTAGTGCTTCTTCTCAATTTTTATTTTCAAACCTATTGCATGGCAGAGGTGAATTCAGAGCAGGAGATGAGCTGCTACATACTTGTTGTCACCCAATCGATGAATTCGGATATTTTACTGTTTCAGAAACTGCTGAAGGATCCTGGATACCAAATTTCTTACTTACGTTGCTCACACATCATACACCAAAATTGCGACCTATATTTGCTTGCATCTGCTTTTCCGGAACTGACCAAGCTTGTTCTATCCTGGATAGGTTACAGCAACTGTGAGTTCATTCGTTTGATTCACCCACTCGTCAAAGTTCTAGATCAGTCGAACATACGTGTGTAGAAATCTACTCCTAGGAATAATTCTACAATGAAACTCTTCATATTTCAGTCACGTGGCCGCCAGAGAAGACTAAACCCCTCCACATCCATAGACGCCTGAGAAAAATAGGAAGCCTGGCATCCGAAGAAGATAGCGATGCAATGAGTACGGATTCTACGTTCAAAATGCTCGTAGAAAATACGCCACGCCTAAAGGCCCTGGAGATCTATGCGAATCGCTGGTACGATGATCTCGGCTGTGATATATGCACAATATGCTGTCCCATAGATTCGATCATTCCAATTTGACGATAAACTTTATTGCCGCGCCATAGGGAGGAGCAATCGCAAGATTGGGACTTGGACGCGTTTGATCTGATTTCGGGTTGGAAGAATCTCACAGTTATCCACTTGAATTCCATACCAATAAAAAATGGAAAGTTTCTGATCAATATTGGTAAAGAATGTAAAAAACTGGAGGAAGTAACGCTGCACAATATCGGTCCCAATAAAGACAACAGCTACGAGAGCGAACTGTTGCAAATGCTACAGCACTGTGAAAATTTGAGAAAATTTTCATTCGGAACCATGCGTCTTAAGCATTTGTCTAAGATGTTTAACATACTCTCGAACTGTTCAAAACTCGCAGCTCTTCGTTTGCAGACCAGAGCCAGAGAGTGTGATATTCTTGAGCTGACATCATCTGTTGAAAATATGCTTCGCAAATGTCAAGAGTTGGAACTATTCTCGCTTGATCTTTTCCAATTCCAGTTGGGTCACGCGCTGAAGTGTCATGTAGATAGGTAAAAATCGTTTCTCGATTCATCAAAGGTAGTGATTGACGTTGAGCAATCATTAGACTCCCAAATCGACGATTCTTTATCAATATTATTGTTTTACAGAATCATCAGCGAATTGAATCGTCCAAATTTCAAATTCCATTTTGGTACACCGATCCACATATAAGAAAGGTCCTCTGATGTGTTCCTTCAAGCCCTTTGATGCCTTTCTCTGTTACGGATGACCAATGACTTGCATCGTCTTCCGTATTGTAATTGAACAAGAGCCAAGATTCCGAACATCACCTAGTCTCGCAATTCAAGTTGTGTCCCTGATCGCTGCGATATTAAAGAATAACGGACGAGTTGTAACCAATTCAGAATGTGGCCTGCATGCTGAGACAAGTACAAAAAAATCAAAAACTCAAATCTCATATCGATTGTGCTTAATTAAATTAAAAAAAAAAAAGAACGAAATAGAAAAAACCGTATCAAGTATAAAGTAATTAAAATCCGTTTTATTATTATTATCATTATTTAATTATTACGCACTAGGTAAATATACAAACGCATAATTCTTTCGCACCTTAATATTATTATGCAGTTAAAAACTATTCATTTCTTTCATCTAATATTAAGTTTATCTCGTTTATCTAGTTACAGCAGGTATTGTATATATACAGGGCGATTCAGTTTGCGCGCACCATTTGGTAATGGTAGATTCGTTGGAAAATTCTAAGACTAATTTTCCTTTACCAAAAAGTCTTGGGTCTAATGGTTTTCGGGCTATAGAAGATCTTAGTCCACCAATGACAGAGCCCACAGCTGCTCAAGTTAGGGCCGGGTCTAAAGTATAAGACTAGCAGTGCCCGTGGCAACTCGATTTCCAGTGAAATAAAAATAAATGATTCAATCTAGTGATTAATTTGAGTTACAGTATTGTCGCTAGATGTCACCGGGAGTTGTCTTCATTCAACATACGCTTTCGTTATTTGTGACCAGGACCACCGCTACGTCGGCTTCGTCCTCCGGGTCGACCGCACCGTCGTTTTCGTCCTCCAGGTTTACCGATACGTAGTTTTCGTCCTCCAGGTCGACCGCGCCGTAGTTTCCTCCCTCTAAGTCTACCGTACCGTAGTTTTTGTCCTCCAGGTTCACCGCTACGTAGTCTTTGTCCTCCAGGTCGACCGCACCGTAATTTTCGTCCTCCTGGTCAACCGCACCGTAGTTTCGTCCCTCTAAGTCTACCGCACCGTAGTTTTCGTTCTCCAGGTTTACCGATACGTATTCTCCTTCATCTAAGTGTACCGCACCGTAGTTTTCGTCCTCCAGGTTTACCAATACGTAGTTTTCATCCTCCAGGTTTACCGATACGTAGTTTTCGTCCTTCTGGTCAACCGCACCGTAGTTTCGTCCCTCTGAGTCTACCGCTACGTCGGCTTCGTCCTCCAGGTCGACCGCGCCGTAGTTTCCTCTCTCTAAGTCTACGGCACCGTAGTTTTCGTTCTCCAGGTTCACCGCTACGTAGTTTTTGTCCTCCAGGTCAACTACACCGTAGTTCTCGTCCTCCAGGTCAACCGCACCGTAGTTCTCGTCCTCCAGGTCTACCGCTGCGTAGTGTACGTCTTCTAGGCCCACCGCACCATAGTGTCGGTGAACCTGAAGGACAAAAACTACGCCGCGGTCGACCTGGAGGACGAAAACTACGTATCGGTAAACTTGGAGCGCGAAAACTACGGTGCCGTAGTCTTATAGGGACGAAACTACGGCGCGGTTGATCAGGAGGACAAAAATTACGGTGCGGTCGACCTGGAGGATAAAGACTACGTGTCGGTAAACCTGGAGAACGAAAACTACGGTGCCGTAAACTTAGAGGGACGAAACTACGGTGCTGTTGACCAGGAGGACGAAAATTACGGTGCGGTCGACCTGGAGGACAAAAACTACGTAGCGGTGAACCTGGAGGACAAAAACTACGGTGCGGTAGACTAAGAGGCAGGAAACTACGGCGCGGTCGACCTGGAGGACGAAAACTACGTATCGGTGAACCTGGAGGACGAAAACTACGGTGCGGTACACTTAGATGAAGGAGACTACGTATCGGTAAACCTGGAAAACGAAAACTACGGTGCGGTAGACTTAGAGTGACGAAACTACGGTGCGGTTGACCAGGAGGACGAAAACTACGTATCGGTAAACCTGGAGAACGAAAACTACGGTGCAGTAGACTTAGAGGGACGAAACTACGGTGCGGTTGACCAGGAGGACGAAAATTACGGTGCGGTCGACCTGGAGGACAAAAACTACAGTACGGTAGACTTAGAGGGAGAAAACTACGGCGCGGTCGACCTGGAGGACAAAAACTACGTATCGGAGAACCTGGAGGACGAAAACTATGGTGCGGTACACTTAGATGAAGGAGACTACGTATCGGTAAACCTGGAGGACGAAAACGACGGTGCGGTCGACCCGGAGGACGAAGCCGACGTAGCGGTGGTCCTGGTCACAAATAACGAAAGCGTATGTTGAATGAAGACAACTCCTGGTGACATCTAGCGACAATACTGTAACTCAAATTAATCACTAGATTGAATCATTTATTTTTATTTCACTGGAAATCGAGTTGCCACGGGCACTGCTAGTCTTATACCGCGAGGTTCTCTGTATGCGGAACGCTAGGGGTACCAACCCGAAATTTTTGCTATTTCCATAGGCGTAGGTCATACAGTAAACTGCAGCAGCAGTTTGGTAACTTACTAGATGTTTCCAGTAAGATCACTAGTTACGCTGGCTAGTGGAATTGCGCTCAACCATACCCTGTTCAAGCTATGTTTATTCTGTTTGAACCCGAGAACAGCGCGCGTAAAATTTGAAGGTTAGGCGCTCAATTTAAAATGAATAAATAAATCGTGCGAATAAGTGAAGTTGCGGGAAAACTGGATCAGGTGAGGAAGATGATTCAAATCAATCGATCAACAAAATAATTATTAATCAATAGCAGGTTTGACTTGCAATCAATTTATTATGAATCAAGCAGTTTTTAAGATGTTTTTGTTGAATCGTTGGAACAATAAAATGGTTATTCATTATCTCATAACAGAATAATTATTAATTAATGTAAAGTATTACTTGCAATCAATTTATTATTAATCAAGCAATTTTTGAATAGCTTGAACAGCAATTTTTAAAAGGTTTTTGTTGAATCGTTGGAACAATAAAATGGTTACTCATTATCTTATAACAGAATAATTATTAATTAATGTAAAGTATTACTTGCAATCAATTTATTATTAATCAAGCAATTTTTAAGAGGTTTTTGTTGAATCGTTGGAACAATAAAATGGTTACTCATTATCTTACAAAATTATGATACGTTAGCAATTCGTGTTACTCGCAGCTGCGATCGAGCAACGAATAGTAAATAATGACTGAACAAACTCTTCGGATTGGAATGATGGATTAATAACAAATTGTTTATTTCAAAATTATAGTAAGAAATCGAAGAGGACCAATTCCTGGACAACTGTGTTAGCCATTTTCAAACATCAGGGCTGCATCTGGAACAAAACAGTGAGAATCAATTAGCACTACGTCACTAAACGTTGTAATCAACTTTGAATTGAGGCGTTTACAACAAACCTCAGTGTCACATGCTCTTCAGGAGAATTTAATTAGCGTTGTCGTGCCAAGTAACGTACAACAGTTTTCATTCCAAAGCTTACCATTGCTTCTTTGGATAATTCTCTGCACCTGAGGACATCTTCGATAACCCACAATGAGTCTCAGCGAAGAGCGATCCTTGCTTCGTCATCTGCTTTGCGGCTGCATAATATCTTGACTCAGGCACTCTTTCCAGCACGCTTGAAAAGATACCACGATACCACCGATGAGATAAATTAAACCAGCTCCTGCATTGGAGATAAAAATCCTGAAGCCGAAAAGTAATTGCAGTCGACAAACGGTGACTGCAGCTGAGACTCCATACACGCTGCGATGACCGTAGATCGATAGAGAGTACAAAGCGTGCTGGCAAGATTCCCTCGATAAGCTTTGACGATACATTCGAGTCGCAGCAAAGTAGCTGTCCAGAGTTAAATACCTCGATGAAAGTCAACTAAGTCCCTCGATGAAAGTCAATCAAGACCCTTGATGAACCGCAACGATACACCTCGAGGTTGACTCGAGCGGCATCTAACTACAATCGATCATCCTTAGATAGTTTCCAAAGTCAATCGTCTCAGGTAATTTCTGATTACTGTGCACGTTGTACAGGGCACACTGTGTAACGACGATCCATCCATGACTCGTTTGCCTTAATGTTTTAGCGTTACGGAATCAATATTCTTCGAGGATGTTCTGCGCTGTTGTTTTCGAAAGAGTGCCTGAGTCAAGATATTATGCAGCCACAAAGCAGATGACGAAGCAAGGATCGCTCTTCGCTGAGACTCATTGTGGGTTATCGAAGGTGTCCTCAGGTGCAGAGAATTATCCAAAGAAGCAATGGTAAGCTTTGGAATGAAAATTGTTGTACGTTACTTGGCACGACAACGCTAATTAAATTCTCCTGAAGAGCATGTGACACTGAGGTTTGTTGGAAACGCCTCAATTCAAAGTTGATTACAACGTTTAGTGACGTAGTGCTAATTGATTCTCACTGTTTTGTTCCAGATGCAGCCCTGATGTTTGAAAATGGCTAACACAGTTGTCCAGGAATTGGTCCTCTTCGATTTCTTACTATAATTTTGAAATAAACAATTTGTTATTAATCCATCATTCCAATCCGAAGAGTTTGTTCAGTCATTATTTACTATTCGTTGCTCGATCGCAGCTGCGAGTAACACGAATTGCTAACGTATCATAATTTTGTTATAAGATAATGAGTAACCATTTTATTGTTCCAACGATTCAACAAAAACCTCTTAAAAATTGCTTGATTAATAATAAATTGATTGCAAGTAATACTTTACATTAATTAATAATTATTCTGTTATGAGATAATGAATAACCATTTTATTGTTCCAACGATTCAACAAAAACATCTTAAAAACTGCTTGATTCATAATAAATTGATTGCAAGTCAAACCTGCTATTGATTAATAATTATTTTGTTGATCGATTGATTTGAATCATCTTCCTCACCTGATCCAGTTTTCCCGCAACTTCACTTATTCGCACGATTTATTTATTCATTTTAAATTGAGCGCCTAACCTTCAAATTTTACGCGCGCTGTTCTCGGGTTCAAACAGAATAAACATAGCTTGAACAGGGTATGGTTGAGCGCAATTCCACTAGCCAGCGTAACTAGTGATCTTACTGGAAACATCTAGTAAGTTACCAAACTGCTGCTGCAGTTTACTGTATGACCTACGCCTATGGAAATAGCAAAAATTTCGGGTTGGTACCCCTAGCGTTCCGCATACAGAGAACCTCGCGGTAGAATTCGTGTTTTGGCACGAGAATTTTGTTAAAGTGAAGTGAGAAATAAAGGACTGCTTTTAAATATCTCTTTTATCTCTATTTAATGCCAAGTGACATCGAAAGGCAAATCTTAGAAATAGATCGAATTATGGATCGATAGACCAAAAAAGGCAATAAAGGCCGGGGGGGGGGGGGGGGGGGGGGGTCGAGATTTGTGACGTATTATTTTAGGGGGGTCTAGTCAAACGAACCATTGTTACATAGGGGAGGGGGGGGGGGTCTCAAATCGTCCAAAAAAGCGAACGTATTTGTTGAATGGCCCCTTACAGAACGATCGAGTTTAATTATTGTATGATTTATAATTTCTATTTTATATGAATTAATGATCGTGAATATAATATCTCTTGTAACCGAAATATCAACGTCACGTAATAATTCGCTATTATATGGCACTGGATATGGAAAATAATATATTGAGCGTGTGAAATCCGAGAAAGACGAATAATGTTAATGATTTTATTTCTATTTATTATTCAGTAGTCCTACATTAAATGAATACATGAATGCCGCGAAACGCAAATAAGGTGCATTCGGTATATGCAGTCGATCCGCCCTGTTAACTTTTTCCAGCATATCTGCGTTTGCGGTATATGCTTGGAGTGAGGTTCAAAGTGTGGCTCATATTCAACTCTTTTAACTTTGCGCGCTCTTTCACCGCTCCGCGAGCTGGTCGAGCGCATATACCGAACGCACCCAGCCACACTATAGGCGCGTCGACGCCAAGAAGTTGGGAAATCTGAACTTCTTTGCGTCAACGCAAGAATGTCAATCTGTGACGTCATCTGTCTTGACGCTCGGTTCCAGCGTCTATTCGCCGCTAATGAATTGGCACCTTTAGTGTGGATCGAAAAGTGGCGGTCAATGTCAAAAGGTCAAAGCACGGACACCACTTGCGATCCGAGTGGTCTTGAAGCTTTGAGATTTTTGTGAGGGATGATTCTTGGAAAATTGTCAAATCATCGAGATTATTATTAAGATTTCTACCTAATCAGGCTCAATTCCCTCTTTAACATAGCTGAAAATAGACTTTTTGCTTTGATTAGACTTTTTTAGCAGCCGTCAAAGAGGCCGCGATACCACGTGGAATTCATTCATCAACATGAGTAATTCAAGGTTTGTAGTAATTTGACCAAATAACGACATGATCTAACATTGTTAATTCAACGTCCTTTCAGTGTCTGCAGTATTCTGGATATGCCTGATGAAATCTTGGTGATGATTATTCTGCATTTTAATGCCATAGAACGCCTGGCTCTGGGAAATTCTTGCCAGAGATTCAACGATCTTGTGTTCGGTGATGAAAAATTATTGAGGTAAGAGACGCTTGGGTTTTCTACTTTAGTTCAGGGCTTACATACACCTTAGAACTCATTGTCAAGTCTTTTTCTCGTTTTGTTTGTTTCTCTGTTGGCGTGATCTTCTCCTAAAATTTTCCAACGCAACATGGTCTTTTTCTGCGAATCAACGTGTCTCGCACTTTGTACACGAATTCATGAAAACCATCACACATACAGGGTTTAGGTTCAACGTACTTATTCAGCAGGCATTTCCGCATGGTGTGAACTATAGATATTGAAATCGGTTCAGAAATTTGCACGATAGACGCAGAAATGAGATCGGTTAACGCGACGATGATGAAAAATGGAGAAAATTTCTGAAAAACAAATACTTGCCATGAGTTTAATGCGACTCCTGTAGTTCAGACCATAGATATAGCTGTCTCAAAAACTCATGTGAAATTGAGTTTGATTCGGATGATCGGTGCCAGAGTGATCTTGTACGCATCAATTAATTATCAGTCGGTCTACAAAAGCTGTAAATTCATACTAGTTGAATCATCTCAATACTTCTACGCGGCATTTGATGTGCAAATAACGAATGAAAAATATAACTCGAAGCTAAATCAATCCCTGCCTTGATCATTTCACAATCCATTACCAAACACAGGTAGAAAAACTTGATGTCAAGGTGTATGCAAGCTCCGAAGCTCTCTAGATCTAAGTTTATCGAGAATACTTCTTCAAAGTGACTCTTTGTCTTCTTGAATCCACTTGAGTATCCGTGGGTCTCATTATTATTCAAATTTCGCATCTCTAATCTCATGTCACTGCGGTTTCAGGAATTTGGATTTTACCCGAGAAAAGCAGCTCATAGAAGAGTCGCACATTCAGAAATATTTCAACAATGAAAACACGTACAAAAAAATACTTAGGATAAATACTGAATGCGTGGGAGCGGTCAGAAATATGAGCATTTCAATCAGTAAGGCGATAAACCTAGTCGAATTGAACGTTCTGAGTGGATTGCGATTCGACTCTGTTGAAGAATTGTCTCGATTTTTAAAACCTCTGGTTCATCTTAAACGATTGTCTTTCGATTGGCCACGATCATCTATGCAAACTAACTATGATAATCCCGAATGGAACCAAGTTTTGAAAGAACCGCTCAACAGACTCACGTATTTGTGTCTAAAAATGTGTTATTACAAGAACGAGTTTCTACTGATTTTGCAACTCTGTAAACAGCTCGAGGAGCTGTGTATGTTGATCACAAGCAAAGTAGAAGATTTCCAAATCCCACTGCGTCAAGAACTCATGAAACTAAGCAACCTCAAGTCTATTCGGCTCATTCCCAGTAAAAATTCAGGGCTGCTAAGGAGGCATATCATGTGTATTGTTCCGGACCCTGCTGAATGGACAGACATTCACCTGGATCTTCCACACTGCATCCTTTTCCTTGGTATATTATCAGAATGACCAATACTGGTCCACATATCACATTCCATCATAACATAAATCATCTTGTAGGATAACTTGGTTTATTATTAGCAATATTAACTCGATTAATGGATACGATAGTTAAGATTTTCAAATCGTTGATCACTAACTTCTTGATTACATTTCAGTAAGGAACTCAGAAGTTTGTCCAGAATTGAGTCGAATCAAAGAACTGCCATTGCCTGATTATGTTGTGGAATACCGTTCAACCAACTCGATCGACAGGGGTTGGGCTCTGGTCCCTGAAAATCTATTGAGCGAAGTAATTAGAGTGACTCACAACGATTCGCCAATGAAATTTTGTTGTTTGTCTTCGCACGAATCTCCTTTTAACCATCCATGTTTGCTGGAGATCGACGAGGCAAAGGTAAAACTATAAGTTCGAGTAGATAGATTGTCACAAATTCCAATTTGAATTTGGATATTTTAATGTTACAGAAACTGCTCAAGGATCCCGGATACCAGTTATCTTGTTTAGAATTCTCTCACGTCATAGAGAGGAATTGCGATGTGCACTTACTCGCATCTGCTTTTCCGAATCTGACTAAGCTTGTCCTATTTCGGATATGTAACAAGAATTGTGAGTTAATTCGTTTGATCCACCCACTTGACAAACTTCTAGACTAGTCGAACATTCGTGTGTTAAAATCTACTCTCGAGAATAATTCTCAAACGAAACTTTGTATATTTTAGCAATGTTAGCGCCAGAGGGGACCAAACCCCTCTGCAAACGGCTGAGGAAAAAAGGAAGCCTGGCATCCAAGGAAGATAGCGATGCAAGGAACACGGACTCTTCATTCAAAATGCTCGTAGAAAATACACCACGCCTCAAAGTCCTGGAGATCTCTCCGGATTGTTGGTAAGATGAAATCCGCTGTAATATAAGTAAAATATGTTATCTCGTAGATTCGATCGTTCCGACTTGACTAATAACTTTACACTGAGAGACTCTTCGTGTCAATAAATGGTAAAACTATATCAAAGTTTAGTATGGTAGGGTTCGAAAGTAGGGAAGACCGGGCGTACGTTTCAAAAATTCATATGGTGCATACTAATGGGTAAAACTGATATTTTCCTTTCAATAAGTGAAAAAGGTGTTTCAATGTTTAATGAACAACATAGTAATATTCGGAACGCACCATATCAAAGTTAGATAGCGACTTGACAAACACGGTTAGTATGGTGAATATGAAAGTTTGAAATAATCGTCTCCAGTCGTCACGAAGAATATCAGTTTTTCGTACGGACCATATGAAAAATCATGACTTGCCGGTGAAAAAAGAAGGGAGTGAGCCGAGGCTATCACCAACACCAGTATCATCAGGAAGTAGAGGTCACACGCACTGAAAGGACATACATATCGGGTATACTATACATGTACACAAATATACACAAGTTACATAGGAGTATCGCGCAACACACTTATAAATTAGACCGGGAGACTTATACCTATACATTTACAATATACAAACGTAATACAATTACGTGCGGGAAAATTTCAGAAACTTCTATATATACCAAGCTGGTAATAATCCACTGCTTGTGAGAAAGGACTTGGAGGGTTCTTTTCTAAATAACTCGTTAAAGAATCATTCTTTTGGAAAACTGCATTTGCAAAGTAGACTTTATTTTGGAAAGGTAATTTTATAACTTGAAAAAAAAAAAAAATCCAATTAATTTTTTAATTATGTATTATTTTTCAATTGAAACATGTATGGGCATCACAGCAAACATGATGGTAGAAAATTTTGAAAATTTGGATCTTCAGATTTTATCCTAGAAAAAATTCAACAAACGCTTCAAGCTCTTTAAGACGTTTGTTTAGGAGAAAATTGGATTAGAAAAATTGACAAATTAACATGTGTTCTTATGGGCAAAAGTGGAAAAAAAATTATATCTGTGTTAAAAATGACGGAAAAAATCTGAAACTCTTTAGGTCAACGGGGAAAAATATCTGATTCTCGCCTAATCATTTTTGCATTGATTAGGTAGCTCGTTTTCGAAAAATGAAATAATTTTTCCCGAGTATTGAGAATAAAAATCACTCCGCGCCAATTTGAAGTTAGCTGATATGGAGTGAATTGCCCATATACATCCCTATTCCTCAAACATGAATACTTTCAATTGAGGAAGTGTTCAGAATGAAATATTTTCTACTTTTAAATAAATTCAGATAATTTGGGAGTATATAAAATTTTAGCACTATTAGAGTCTAGATATACTATAATAACTTTTATTCTGAAAAGATGATCTAATTTTTTTTCTAATCTTTGAATTTTTGTATTTATGACATAATTTTAAATGTTACAAATAAACTAATCATAAAGAATCGAAGGTATCAGAAATAGAACTTTTTATAATTAGAATTGTCTTCATTTTTAGAATTCAACATTTTCGTCGTTTGAAAAAAGAAATAGGAAAAGTCATACATAGGTAATCCTAAAAATATAGCCAATTACAGAGATATACAAATCTCCACATTCACACGGCACATGGCAAGCGAATTGGCAGGATTTTTCCTTCGGCTGTTTCCGAAACAGAGCGGGGCCTCGTGCGTTCTCGGTGAAGATCGTAGTCGCTCGGGAGATTCAGGAAATATTTTCATACGCACCATACGAAAAATTGAGACTCTCCGTTTCAATTTCTAATATCCTTTGCAGTTTCACGGCTGCTTGATATCAATGTTGATATTGACCATGTTAATTTCTGGAATATGCTTCTCGAATGATGACAGTCACTGTGTTTATAAGTGAGACGACTTTGTAGGAAATTTTACTATGGAGAATATCGATTTTTCGTATGGAAGATTTCTGACATACAACGTTCTAATATTTCATATTGACCATACTAATATCTCGTATTTTCTTGTTAAAATCTGCTATGGCAATATGAAACTTCAGTATAACGTTACGAATAACTAGTGTATTTTGCGCTGTCTTCCCTACTTTCGAACCCTACCATACTAAACTTTGATATAGTTTTACCATTTATTGACACGAAGAGTCTCTCAGTGTATCGACTCGCCACAGGAAGGACAGTCCGACAAATTGGGACTTGGACGCATTGGATCTGATTCCGGTTGGAAGAATCTGACAGTTTTACACTTATCTGACGTACCAATAAGAGATGGAGACTTTCTGATTGATATTGGAAAAGAATGTAAGAAATTGGAAGAAATATGGCTGACAAATGTCGGTCACAATTGCAGCTATGAGAGCAAACTGTTGCAAATGCTTCAGCACTGTGAAGAATTGAGAAATCTTTCTGTATGGGGCATGAGCCAAAAGCATATGTCTGAGATGTTCGACGTACTGTCACATCGTCCAAGACTCGAAGATCTCGAATTAGGAAATGAGATTGAAGAATATAATTTTGTTGAGGTGGTGTCGTCTTTTGAAAGAATGCTCCGCCATTGTGAAAAGTTGAATGAATTCTTGGCTGATCTCAGCCCGTTACGAGCCTTTAAGGTGCTCGGACCTGCTATGGACAGGTAAAAATCGTTAATTGCGTTAAGCAATCATTGGACGTCCAAAACAAACGAATCTTTTTCGATATTATTATTTCACAGAATCGTTGAGGAATTGAATCGTCCGAATCTCCGCTTCAGTTATAGTTGTACTTGATTGTAATACATTAAGAAAGGTCCTCGAATTTTTTATCTTCAAGCCCTTTGATGCCCTTTCCTCGTTACGGATGACCAACGATTTGAATCTTCTTCTATGCTGAAATTACCTCAAAGCCGAAATTCCAAACAGCACCTAGTCTTGCAACTTGGATTGTGTTCCTGATAATATAATATAATATAATATAACATACTGTAATATATAATATGGATTTTTTTTTTTTTTGTTTTTTTTTTCTTCAAAACTTCGAATCTTCCCGCGCTTGAAGTTGCTCCTTCGATCTGCGATTTTAATCCATTTTGTGTGATAAAATATATTAATAAATCAGAGTTTATAACATCAATCAATCGTCTTTAATTGATTAAACCCAACTGCATAAATACTACAATCGGCGATGAGGGTAACTATCTAGTTTACTGAATAATCTTATTTCTTACATGTTTCAGCGACAAATCTGAAATCTAGATGGGACTCTGCAATTTGTTGAAGTACCGAGATTGATGATATGTCAGTCAATAAGCAATATTATATTCACGATCATTATTTTATATAAAACAGAAATTATAAATAATACAATAATTAAACTCGATCGTTCTGTAATGGCAAACCCTCGACATTATAATTTCATCCGAGGTGAGGGTTTTTGTCGCACGAGTACGATAGAGCAGAATTTTTTCAAAATAAAGAGCGTGATTTCTAGTTTTGGAAAGCCCACTTATTTTTTGAAAAGGGTCGTCCACGAATTTTTTTTTATTTCATATTCCAGTAGTTTGGGGAAAAATAATTAGGACGTATTTTTTCTTTTTTCGTTTAAACAAAAATTGCATTAAATATAACGAATTGAAAATTACTAGTTTATGACGTCACCCATGTTAAGGTATATCTATATAATATCAAAATCAGTGAACTTCAATTGCTTATAACATTCGCAATTTTCATCGGAAAAAAAGAAAAAAAAATTATCCCACTATTTTGAGTTATTTTCTACTTGATGCACCCCAAAAAGTGAAACAAAATTTTTTTCTGGACGACCCCATTATCCTAATTTTTTGGTCGAATCGCGCCAGCACGGTGGTTTTTAATTTTTTTTTGTGAGACGCTACTGCCGTACTGCGTCGATTCGACGCCAGAAGCATTTTCATTGGCGTCCGACGCGTCTGCGTCAGCGAACTCTAGGGATGGGCGATGTTCAAAATAAAAATCGATTTTTGAATAATCGATGTTTGAAAAGCATCGATGTTCAAACATCGATGTTTGAAAAATAAATCGGAACATCGATTATTTATTTTTTGAGTTTTTTTTTGTGAACGGCATTAACCGTAGTATACTTGGCAGACCACTGGAACCAATTTCAAAATAAGTGTCCCTAATGGTTTGGAAATCGTTTGGATAAATTCGGAAAACCATTCACACAGTTTGGAAAACAATGGATAATTAATAATTAATTAGAATCAATTAAGCGTATAGTTGGCAGACTAATATAGCTATTTTATTCTTTTTGTCTCTAGATCGACTCTAAATGATTTGGAAAATCGATTGGAAAGTATTTCATTATTTGGAAAATCATTTTCACGTATTTATTCAATAATTATATTAAATAGCGTCGTCCCTGAACTACGTAGTATGTATGTAGTACCATATGTTCCTTCCCCCTTTCCCCCTCCGCCAGGCTACGTTGCCCTCCATGACAGTTTCGTCTGGTTGATAGC
The DNA here is from genome assembly GCA_943736025.1 of Tenthredo mesomela. Lineage (NCBI taxonomy): Eukaryota > Metazoa > Arthropoda > Insecta > Hymenoptera > Tenthredinidae > Tenthredo > Tenthredo mesomela. The sequence goes on from OX031016.1 coordinate 41,932,943, forward strand.
TTTTCACAGCTTCGGAGTAGTTGATTTTCGCTGATAAAAATACCATTTATTTGAAGAATGTACATGCCCACTTCAAGTATTACTCATGAACTAGAAAGGTAAGCAGCCTTTGATGCCATACGTTGAAGTATACACGTTGCAATACATCACCCTATATTATCTTCATTTCGGAGCAGCTCTTTGCCTCACGCGGGGAAAAATAGACACAAATCAATTGCCTAGAGCAATTTATAGAACAATTGTGGAGAGGAATTATCTGGATCGTGAAATGACCATGGAAGACATCAAGAGCGAAATTGCGGCAGTCAAAAAATTATCGGTAAGTTTATTTAACCCTTTGCTTTACGTAAGCACGCTACTCCATTCAAACCGAGACGATTCGCGACTTACGTGAAGCAAAGGGTTAAAACTCACGGAAAAATCGTATTATTTGAAACATTTCTCTCTCTTTTTTTCAGGACGAGGAAGGACTGCCAATGGATGAAGAGCAGCAACTGGCGAAGGAGAAACAACGAGAAATGCAGAGAAAGAGCGAGAGGTACGTATGAAAGAATTACAAGATCGGGTGGTAGGGGAAATAATTCGTGGCCCCAGCTCTTTTTATTCACGTCAGTTATTTTTGTAAGTAGTCAATGTCATGATTGAAATTTCGATGAGATTCTGCTTCTCAAAGGCTTCTTACCTATTAATTTTTTTTTTTTTATTAGGGAAGGGTCTCTATCAATCAAGTCGCGTCAGTCTTTTAAATGGGTTGGCCTGACGCTAATATACATGAAAAATGATAATCAGTGGTCAGTAATAATATTATTTGTTTGTATACGGGTCAATCTACTGCCCATTGATTGTCATTTTTCATGTATATTAGCTTCCTTGACTCTGTCAACTTATTTGTTTCGTCATACGATTGTTGAACGATTGACCAATTGTTGTAATTTTTTACCAAACATCCTCTGATAAGAGCAGCAGCACACCACTGCCGAAACGTCACGCCAACGCATTTAAAAGACTGACTCGACTTGATTCATAGAGACCCTTCTCTAATTATTACCCAGTTCGAGTGATACCTTCACGAGGAATTAATTTTTTTTTTTGTTCTTTCTCAGATCTTGAAATATCAAAGTCATTTCATTGTTATAATTCTATATTTTTTTGTTAAGAGGGACGTTCCATTGTCCAAAGGACATCAATATCACCAACAGCCTCAGATGGAGGTTTATCTACGCACAATGCGACTAGTTACGGAATTATGATCCAACAGCAACAATTATTTCTCCAATGGCTGTTCAAGTGTCAGCAACAGCTACCTTGAATTATTCTAGTACCCTGTCCAAGAACCCCAATCTCTGACCGGCAGTGGTGCCAGTAATGCTGGTAGTGTAAATGTGCTCGGTCCAGCATATTGGCAACGCATTGAACTCTTCAAATAACACATGAGAGTAGCCACCTCTGATGCATCAGGGGTGGCTACTCCCGTCCTAAGCTCGAGGACACAAAAGGCCTGTTGGTGTAATCTATTTAGGTGAGAAATAATAGTAGTTTTCATACCTAGGGGGTAAAGTTGAACTTTACGCCCACAAAACATGCATATTCTAGCGTACTTTATGCCTGCTACGAGGAAAAATATGTTTCTATTTCATTCATCATTGCATTGCACAGCTCTACGTGCCCAAGGCTCAGTGCTGTCACTTGGTAATAATAATAATAATAATAATAATAATAGTATATGTTCGATGTGCCCATTTGAATATCGTTTACAGCTAACTAATTTTCAATACCTGTGATGTAACGCAGAGCCTAACTGATACATACTTGTGACGCATTGATATCCAAAATAAATTTGAAATTCTAGATTTGATTTGATTTTTGAACATCCGAAATCAATTTAAATATATGTCGAAACCTAATTCAAAGACCTAGGATTGGAATATTCTAGACATCGCTGCGCCGCAGGTGTGTATCAGTTAGGTTCTCCGTCACATCGCAGGTATTCAACATTCATAAGTTGTGAGCAATATTCAGCTCATTTCTAACAAGATTTAATTGGTTATCAAAGGAGACTCTATCACTCGGCATAATGTCAATGAGGGACGTTATCGATCAAATCGAGTCAGGCGAAGAAAAGAAACGAAGGAACTTCTTACTTCAGGTTTTTAACGTTTCGGTGAGGTTTGTCGCCCTCATCAGAAAAAAGTGTTTTTATTAACAACCAAACAAAAAAAACAATTTAGATAGTTCCAGCGAACAGAATTATACAGTGAATACAAAGGGGAATTAACCTAATTATCAAAGAGATTGTGCTTAAAAATATGAAGTAGAGAGTAAGAACGACGAGTTAATTACCAAGTATGTAAGAGTTTTCGTAACATCACACAAATCAGCATCGGTGTTGGATTAGTTTGGCTAAACAACGTAATCGTAAACACAGCGCAAGATGGAACACTGATCAGATCCCACAGATGAAATTGAAAGAGCGGTATAACTTTCCACCTCTTATGCTTGATTATAAATAAAACAAACATTCTCAGTTGAGCGCAGACGTGCAGACTTGAAAACTGGTCAGGGTATAAAACTGTAGAGATCGGAATGATAAGAATTAGCGGTGCGAAGGATAAAAACGATATTATGCCCGAGCACTGGCAAACGGCAGGTATCCAAACACGTCGCGGAATACGTTGTTTAGCCAAACTAATCCAACACCGATGCTGATTTGTGTGATGTTATGAAAACTCTTACATACTTGGTAATTCACTCGTCGTTCTTACTCTCTACTTTATATTTTTAAGCACAATCTCTTTGATAATTAGGTTCTTTCCCCTTTGTATTCACTGTATAATTCTGTTCGCTGTAACTATCTAAATTGTGTTTTTCATCATTTTAGCCTCAAAATCGCAACTTCTTCGCGATTTCTCGGCAATCCTGATGAAAAACAATGATCGTTACTTGTACGTAAAGGCTTGCTGACGAACCTCGTTACTGCACTCGCCTTCGGCTCGGGCCGTAAACCTCTCGTTTCGTCAGAAACCCTTTCCTTACTCGTAATGAAATGTACTATTTTTTGTTTGGTTGTTAATAAAAACAGTTTTTTCTGATGAGGGCGACAAACCTCGCCGAAACGTCAAAGACCTGAAGTAAGAAGTTCCTTCGTTTCTTTTCTTCACCTGACTCGATTTGATCGATAACGTCCCTCATTAATATTTAATTAGATTCATCAAATATATAAAAATACAATATGTGAATGTAAGAAGGAATATTTGATAAGCCGTTTCAGGAGTCCGAGCAATCAACACAGTCATGAGCGCTAAATAGAATCATCTTTTACCAGGAATTCCAAATCTTGAAGTTTTTACTCGTAATGATTATTGTCTTATCTTGATCACAAGTACATTCTTATTTAACGAATGAGTTGATTTTGAGTGAGAATAAATAGTCCAGTTTTATTGGATGCAGGTCATTGAATCAGCGCAAGTCACTAATGAGACAATCGACAACCTCACAAATAGAGGGTACCTAACTGAAAAATAGCCCATGAGATTGAACTGAACTGCATGTATTTCTGGTGCATGCAATGATTGATCAAATTTGCTAATAAAGTCTCCAGTTAATTATGAAAAGAATTAATAAACATAAACAATAAGCCGCTAATTTAATGGGCAGAATTCGTTGTCACCTAAACAAAGTCAAATTAAAAAATTGATCGCGTAGAATTGATATTTGTTACTAACATAATTGATTAACATCGTTCGCACTATGAGAAATAGAACAACACACTTTTCATTTAAATGGTAAGGAACTTTATTTGATTCATTCCATTTTAAGAATATTGGCAATTGGCGTATATTTCAGCGAATCCTAACCTCACTCAATACATTTTTTTATACTATATTTTATTGCGACTAATGAAATGTAGATTTTTACACAAATTGTGCCTTTTTTTCTCAACTGGGAATTCACACTGAAAAAATATTAATATTGTACTTTTTGGTACCTGTGTGCGTAAAGTGATACTTTACGGACTATTTTTGGGCCGTAAAATCAAACTTTACGGACTCAGAACAGTCCCTAAAGTACGTACTTTACGGACACGGGTACCAAAAAATCATTCTAAAATGACGAGTGGGGACTTTTTTTTTCGTTAAGATTCGTTTATTTTATTTATCCGTTAATAACTTATCGCCTGGGTATGGGCATGTAGTCTAAACTTCTTTAAGATTCGTCTCGCCATCTTATTATCAATCATCCGAAAAACAAAAGACGGTTGAGGTTGGCTGTTACAAGAGTCTTCTAAAAGCATTGTTCGTATGATCAGAAGAACAAAATAGAAAGAAATAGCATACAGGAAATTTAGAGAACTATTCGCAAGAGGTTTAATGAGTTTTTTTTATTCCCGAGTACACGAGGAATAGGCGTCATGGGATCCAAAAAAAAGGTCTACCATTCTATTTTGTCTTCTATTATACGTTATCATATCTGTACAAATACTATTTCATACATCGCTCAATATCACCTTGCCGAAATTTAGCTCAGAAGATGAAATACTTCGACAGCCTAATAACATAGCCACGTAAGCGCCAAAAATGGTATTTTTCGAGGTCAGACAAACGTATCTCCAAAAAAAATGGTTCTCTGCATTGGAAATTCTTTGATGAATGCATAGAGCCATCATCCATAATTCGGTATGATAGTGACGTATCTCCACGTTTTTTGTGTGACACAGTCGTAACTCCACACTTACGTGGTCTCAACTTTTCAGAGTGTCAAATGATTTGTAACATAGTAACGTATCTCCATTCTTTTATGGAGATACGTTCCTCTGTTACCGAACCAGACTGTACATACGTCTGTTTCACACAAAAAAATGGCACTTACGCTTCTGTGTTTCAAATTTTTATTTATACCGCGAAAATGTTTCAAGTACATTGACGAGTTCGAAAATGAAAGAAAAATGGAGATACGTTTCTATCACACAAATATCAAAAAAGGCCAAAATTATGGCGCTTACGTGACTATGTTATTAGGCTGTCGACTTATTTCTTGAGGGTTTGATAAGTCTAACGACAATTCTTTGTTTGTCTTTAGGGGTTTGATACGAAAGTGGGACGGAAACCAAACGTGGGACAAGAGGAAATTATCAAATTGATCGAAAAATATATCAATCGTTTCACAACGAACGATTTTCCACCATTGGGGGATAAATTATGGACACAAATAAGTCAGGATCTAGATGGAAGGTGGATACCTCGTTCTGTGTATACACATATCCGAACTGATAAACGAGGTGATCTCACAGCAGCTCGACGAAATCAGGGTATACTAATATCTCCAAAATCAAAGCCTCGGCTAATTGAAGAAGTCCCAGAATCTGATGAGGAAGGGAGCTGTGATCCAGATGAAGACAATGATTATATTCCTGAAAGTTTACACAATGAACAAAAACTAGTAACGTTTGATCTATTGATTTCAAATGAAGACTGGAATTTAATCAAGCCAGATGACACCACAAATGGACTTAAAAGGCGTTTGAAAAAAAAAACTTGGGCAGCAGTTATCACAAAAGCGTTCTGGAAGAGGTACAAATTCAACTGTGCATTTTTAGCAAAGTGGTCCTATGTGTGTGCTGATTTCAATCCTGAAGAAAACAAATATTTCTTGAAGTTTGTGGCCTACTGCAAAGATGGTAAAGACTGTAAAAATATCATGATTGGTACAGCACATGAGGAACCGAGTAACAAGGGACTAAGACTAACAATCAAAACTCGTGATACTCGTGGAGAGTACCACACAGAAGTGAAACGTCCTCTTAATGGTGCCGAACGAAAGCAAGTAGGTTTGAAATTACAAAAACAGAGTGCTGCCAACTACCAGGAGGAACTGTTAAGAAATGATATGGAGTTTGGAGAGGATATTCCACATTTTATTCAGGAAAATCGTATTTACAGACAAGTCAGAATGGAAATGAACAAAGAAAAGGCAGGTATGAAACCTAAAGAAAAATTAGACGTGATAAAATGTTTTCAAAAGATGACTACTGATCCTCGTTACATAAATAATGTACACAACGTTGGAAGCATTAGGTTCTATGTCTGGTACTGCACCCAGGAACAATTACATGTTTTTAAAGAATATGTCAGAGTCTTAAAAAATCTATCACAAATCTCCATTGATGCCACAGGTCGAGTGATCAGAAAATTTGAAATTTGTCCAGGAAAGATGACCGGTCATATATTTTTATATACAGTGACCATAAACTTTGAGGGTAAAACGATTTGTGTTTACCAAATGGTGACAGAAATTCATACGCAAGAATTCATTGAAAATTGGCTTAAATTTTGGGTACGGCTTGGTGCTCCAACTCCAGGTGAGGCACTTTCGGACTACGAGCGTGCAATACCAATGTCCTGTTGCTTGACATTCAATAACATGAGTTTAAAAGACTATGTTGATACTTGTTTTTTGTGGGCCACAGCGGAACAAAAAAATAAACCTCGACCAGCAAAAACTCTGATTCGAATAGACGTTGCTCACCTCATGTCTCTTGTATCCAAATGGAAATGTTTGATACACAAAGACCACCCGTATATAAAGAATTTCTTTGTTCGTTGTGTCGCACTGATGGTAGACGCTGGAAGTGTACAAGAATTTCAACGAATATTTCTTCTCACTTGCATTGTTGCACTACAGCCTTATGAAGATGGTAGGATTTCAACACCTACGATCAAGATAACAGTTTTAGATGCACGAAAAGAACTGGAGAAATCTATGAGTGTTCGAAAAGAAACTATTGAAAGTCTCGAAGCTTCAATGACATGTTACCAAGAAATGAAAGGCGATGCGTTTCCATCGTTTGATGAAGGTGACAGTGGAACAGTAACACATCAATTTATAAAAAAATTGATAGCATCAGCGAGAACTACTACTTCCGAAGCATCAGAGGTATCAGTGAACGCTTTTTATTTACCGGATTTCATCAGAGAATTGGAGCGAATCGCTAAAGAATTCCCATTATGGACCGCTGCAGCGATTCCTGGTGATAACAAGCATGCTTCAACTGCATATCAAGAGGGTTATTTCGCACACATGCGAGCACGAATTTTTCAATTCACGCACTTACCATGCTCAGCGCCTCGATTTGTGATTGAACACCTGGATAATCTGAAGAGTGGTAGTAATCTTCTGGCTGCAAAATTAAAACATTTCAATCATCAACAGCAACTATTGATATCTCCGACTCAGCACAATGAAACTGTTCAAGGTAACATAGATGAGACGAGTAGCCCAAAACCGCCATCAAACAGGGTCCCCTTGACTGATGATTCTGACATATTGAGTTATGAAAAATGGAAAGGACTTAAAAATGAACAAGTTTTTATTGTAGAGAATGAAAGTTCTGATAATGAAATGATAATGAAGAACAATTTCACCTCACCGAACGAACAATCTCCGATCCATGATACCTCATCTATCCTTTCTCAAATTCTTGATTATGAGGCATTGAAGAATGATTTTGCTGGAGATAATTGCAGTTCGATGGTGAATGAGATAGTAGACTGTCATGTTATGGAGGATAAACTCTTAAATTGTGGAGAGAACCACCTTGATATTTCTGTCAACGATTTGGAACAACATACAAAATGGAACTTTGAAGCATCAAAGTCTCCTAAGTCACTATCATTTGACATGCATCCAGGATTTACAAGTACACCAATGGGTGATCATTCATATGCTATTTTCATGTCAAGTGATGAAAAAGTATCAGAAACTATTGATGATTTAAACCAAAAACATGATCCAGAAGTCGCTCGAGAAATTCCAAAAAATAGTCCTAGAACTGCAAAAAATTTTACGGCACATGCACAAAGCTTCGTATTTGATCAGATAAGAACTACTGCTGAAATAGTTGAAGAACAAATGGCAGAAAATCCTGATGAACAAAATGATGATAACGCGTATTCCCTTGAATCATATTTACCGAGTGACGAGTGCGATAGAAAAGCTGAGGAAAAACAAATGGTACCAGTGAAAACGAAGACGGAACATATTGTAAAAGCTCAAAGAATCATCAAACCGAAAGGATTTTACTTTCAACCCCTTCCAGAAATCAAAATATTGAATGAAAGGAAATCATCACGGAGACAAGGATTTCTGTTAGTTAATGGACTAATCAGCAAAGCAGTAACAATAAATTGTTCTCAATTTTCATGGAACTTCGGTAAAGAAGAATCCGTAAAGGAGAAAGTACAGTACAGTAATATTAAAGTTTTTGTGAAAAATACTTGCGGCTTTGATTCCTTTGTCCATATTATACAATTCAGTGCGCTAGATAACCCTACATATCATTCATTCATACAAAATTCAAAGAATCATACTCTACAATTCGTCACCAATTTTTTGAAAAAAGGACTCAGTGACCAAATTTGTTATGAACGTTTGAAGATTCTCAATGAATTCCATCCGATCATGAGGAATAGTAACTGGACGTCTTTGTATCCCTATGAAATGGACACAGAAGATTTTATAACACGAATATGGAAAAATTTATTCAGTAACGAGCCTAGTCGATGTAAAACTTATCAGTGTAGCAATGTCCACTGTATTCAAAAAGCAACAGAAGAAGTATCATTTCTTTCAATCAATGAGAAAATCATAAAGCAAAATGGATATCAAGCACTGCAAGAAGCTGTTCTCTATGAGGCTCATGTGTTTCATATCAAATGTCGACAGCCAGGGTGCAAAGGACTTATAGAAGAGGAAAATCAACTAAACATTCATGTGTGTATAGAACTGGATGTGAGACACTCTGACATGAAAGAAACAATAGAATGCCGTTTAATGGATTTTCCCATCTCTTTAAAGTTGAACAAGAAATATCGGTAAATTGAGTTTACTTCTAAATGCCTTGAATTCTTTGAATTGTAATAATAGAATGTTTAAATATGTATTATCATGTAAAAATTTCGAATTTCAGACTAGCTGGTATCATTCATCATTCCTCCAAACATTATATCGCCTATTGCAAGCGAGCCGCAGGATCGTGGTTATGTTGTAATGACTTGAAAAAGAAAATTGATGGTGCTAAAGAGACTACCCTTGTGAAACCTCATGTTGCAATTTATGTTCGTGAGTGAGCAAATTTCTTTCAAAGGTATGTGGTTAAACAGACAACTTCTATTATGCTGCATCTTCATTTTACTTATAATAGAAAATTGTTCCCAATTGTTGAATAATTTTATTCAAAGTATTTCTCTTAATAGGTATATTTGGTACATTTTTTACTGAGTTTGATTAAACAGATGAATTTCATTAAACAAGACAAATCACTCATTAGCTTCATTATACCGCAATTTTTATTATAGTATTTGTTCTTAGACTGACCCTGAAGTACAAATGTTTAAAGTACAAAGAATCTTGAAGAACATGTGGAGCTCAATACAAGCGAAGTAATGATTTGCTGAGGTCAAAGTGACGATGGATAAACAGCTTACAAAGGGTCGTGTAATTGGTAAGACAAATGAGACTGAATACAAGATTTAAATTGTTCTTCATCCAAAATCAAAATGGAAAAGTGATATTGATATTTTTCATTCTTGTTACAGCTTGTATTACTGATCGTCCAGGATAGTGTTGAGGAACAGGCATTTGATACGAAGAGAATGAAAAGCAGGAAAATAATGTATCAAAAATATTAAATTTATTCAAATAATTTACTCCAGGTGTTACATTGCATGTAGTTTTTTTTAGTTATCATAGTCAAGCAGTCAGCAAAGTAACATCACTCTTACTTTTCTTTCGTTCATTTATTTCTTTTCATTCAGTTGTTGAAAGCTGGTGCCCACTGGACCGTAGCGAACCAAACTGATCTGCACATAATTTTTTCATTCACGAGATTTGCTATGGGCATGCCTACTAGTCTGCTGGAAAGATTTACCATAAAAAAGCATTTAATCAAAGAAATTTAGCGCGGAATGGTTTGGTTCGCCGTTGTGTAGTGGGCGCAGCCTTAATAGGAACGACATTTATTGTAGAATCAACTTAAAGTGTAGGTAAATAAGAAAAATTGTTATTCACATTAAAATGTTATATTCTGCGTTGAGATTATAGTGAAATATAGTCATTCGTGATGTCAACGATTTCTGTATAAATTTCTCTATAGAATTAAATTATTTACAGTGGAGCTTTTTGAACAGTGATCTCAAGTTATTGGCAAGTAATCAAGAAGTATCTGTGTACCATTGACCTTTCCCATACTATTTGGTTTTTTTTTACTTGCTACTGGCATTTAATTCTAGAAGCATAATGAAATATTGCATGTAAGACGCCAATTGACTAATGAGATTACACACGAGTCTTAATAACTGGCGTGAATAAAAAGAGCTGGGGCCACGAATTATTTCCCCTACCACCCGATCTTGTAATTCTTTCATACGTACCTCTCGCTCTTTCTCTGCATTTCTCGTTGTTTCTCCTTCGCCAGTTGCTGCTCTTCATCCATTGGCAGTCCTTCCTCGTCCTGAAAAAAAGAGAGAGAAATGTTTCAAATAATACGATTTTTCCGTGAGTTTTAACCCTTTGCTTCACGTAAGTCGCGAATCGTCTCGGTTTGAATGGAGTAGCGTGCTTACGTAAAGCAAAGGGTTAAATAAACTTACCGATAATTTTTTGACTGCCGCAATTTCGCTCTTGATGTCTTCCATGGTCATTTCACGATCCAGATAATTCCTCTCCACAATTGTTCTATAAATTGCTCTAGGCAATTGATTTGTGTCTATTTTTCCCCGCGTGAGGCAAAGAGCTGCTCCGAAATGAAGATAATATAGGGTGATGTATTGCAACGTGTATACTTCAACGTATGGCATCAAAGGCTGCTTACCTTTCTAGTTCATGAGTAATACTTGAAGTGGGCATGTACATTCTTCAAATAAATGGTATTTTTATCAGCGAAAATCAACTACTCCGAAGCTGTGAAAAGCTATCAACCAGACGAAACTGTCATGGAGGGCAACGTAGCCTGGCGGAGGGGGAAAGGGGGAAGGAACATATGGTACTACATACATACTACGTAGTTCAGGGACGACGCTATTTAATATAATTATTGAATAAATACGTGAAAATGATTTTCCAAATAATGAAATACTTTCCAATCGATTTTCCAAATCATTTAGAGTCGATCTAGAGACAAAAAGAATAAAATAGCTATATTAGTCTGCCAACTATACGCTTAATTGATTCTAATTAATTATTAATTATCCATTGTTTTCCAAACTGTGTGAATGGTTTTCCGAATTTATCCAAACGATTTCCAAACCATTAGGGACACTTATTTTGAAATTGGTTCCAGTGGTCTGCCAAGTATACTACGGTACGGCATTATGTTTCATGGAAAATTCGTCAATAAAAAATTCGACACAATTCGTGCTAGTTAATGTTTGACAAATTTACTTTGAAAATTGAAGAAAATTGGTGAAACGGACTTTCTGGTATGACTTCTCTTTGTCAGATTGTTAATTGAGATTGGTCCGGAATTTACTAAATTTGAAAAATCCGTTTTCGCGCCTTTTCATCGATGTTCGGTAAAATACATCGAACATCGATTAATCGGACCTCAAAAACATCGGTCGAAAATAATCGATTATTAAAAAAAATAATCGAGCTATTCGATTAATCGGTAAACATCGCCCATCCCTAGCGAACTCGCGTCAAGGTGCCAATTCATTAGCGGCGAATAGACGCTGGAACCGAGCGTCAAGACAGATGACGTCACAGATTGACATTCTTGCGTTGACGCAAAGAAGTTCAGATTTCCCAACTTCTTGGCGTCGACGCGCCTATAGTGTGGCTGGGTGCGTTCGGTATATGCATGGACCTATAAAATATAGGGACGGAGCACAAGGTCCTATCTTAGGCGAGGGGGTGGTCTTGGTATATCGGGAGAGGCGAAGTAACCCCACTCCATCGGGGGGAGTCTACGGATTGGCGGAGCGCATTACGCGCATACTACCGCCGAAACTCATCGACAAATCACCAAGCACCCCCCGAAGGAGTGGGGAGCGCATGCGTAGTTCATGTCACCCCCCTTACCAACGTGCGATAGACAAGGGGGGTTTGTGCTCCGTCCCTATATTTTATAGGTCCATGGTGGAACCACCTCTTATTCTTACACCGTGGATTACACCTAATGAGAGGAGCTTTCATGATTTATTTCGATTTTTTTAATTCACGTGTTCTTGAGATATGAATTTTTGAATTTTTTTTTTTTTTAATTCATAACTTCTTCAAAGATTGACCAAATGAGATGTTTTTTTTATGAAAAGTTTGGTTTTTAACTATACTTCAAGAAAAAAAATACAAGAAACGTGAATATTATCAATTACGGTATGATTTTTTCATTTGAAGCTCAAACTTTACGATTTCGAAAGGTTGGACACTTTTTTTTTTTTTTTCTTTAGCCCCCATGAAAGCACTTGTTTTTTCCACAAATTAGGCCGTTGGATTTATCGTGGGGTCACATCCTATTCTATTGTTTTTTTCAATTTTGAATTTCGTTCTGGAGAATAAGGCTTCTGTATTGTTATAATCAAATCATTTCTATTCAACGATAAATTCAAATTCATAAATTTATAGACAAGATCGGGATGTCTCGCCTTCTATACCGAAGACAAAACATCGCGATACCGATAATTCTCCATTTCGTTATTCTTATTAATTCATTCGTTATTCTTATTAATTCATTCTTATTAAATCTTCAGTTTCTGCGAACTACAGTGGAGAGTAGTTCAAGATTAGACACCTTGCCTTTTGCGCTCATGCCTTTGAGACACTTTAACGGCGTCCTATACGCCTATGCTAAAACACCTTGCGTCAGCATCTCGCTGACCGATGGGTAGCAACGTAAGTTGCCACATTCGGATTTTCACTCTTATTCTAAACGACAAACAGCTTGTATCAATAATAAAGCTCATTCAAATTTGTCTTCAAAACCAATTAAATTGTTATAAACCCGTCCCCACACAACAGTATCAAATCAGACGGGAAGATTTCGTTAAATTTTTGCTCCCTCTAAATCTCGTTCACTTAATTTCACTATTTTGTAGACTAGGGACTATTTTTCACAAAATTTTCGCGAGTTTTTCGCTTGGGATCAATTCATTAACTCACGAAAATTTTGTGAAAAATAGTCCCTAGTCTACAAAATAGTGAAATTAAGTGAACGAGTTTTAGAGGGAGTAAAAATTTAACGAAATCTTCCCGTCTGATTTGATACAGAAGCCTTATTCTCCAGAGCGAAATTCAAAATTGAAAAAAACAATAGAATGGGATGTGACCCCACGATAAATCCGACGGCATAATTTGTGAAAAAAACAAGCGCTTTCATGGGGGCTAAAAAAAAAAAAAAAAAAAGTGTCCAACTTTTCGAAATCGTAAAGTTTGAGCTTCAAATGAAAAAATCATGCCGTAATTGATAATATTCACGTTTCTTGTATTCTTTTCCTTGAAGTACAGTTAAAAACCAAACTTTTCATAAAAAAAAACATCTCATTTGGTCAATCTTTGAAGAAGTTATGAATGTTCAAAAAAAAAAAAAAATTCAAAAATTCATATCTCAAGAATACGTGAATGAAAAAAATCGAAATAAATCATGAAAGCTCCTCTCATTAGGTGTAATCACCCATAAAAATGTTGACGGAATCAGAATTTCGAATTATTATTTCCGTACGTTTTTACAGAGAATTCCCCATATATATGATAATGACAACAATAATAATAACAATAATGACAACAACGATAAAAACAACAACAATATCGTGGACTATTCGACATATCCTGAAAATTTTCGGGGACTAAGAGGACAAACGGTACAGACGTTTTTCGTACTTTACTGTAGGGATCTAACTCAGTTTGAGCTTTTTTCTGTTTTTTTATCAAACTGAAATGATTTCGTTTAAAAATGGTATATTGGACATACTTATAATACATTATAATACCAATGCAGTAACGAGATAATATATGTATTAGACGAAAGAAATGAATAGTTTTCAACTGTATAATAATATTAAGGTGCGAATGAATTATGCGTATGTATACAGAGATGTTCTGTGGAAACCGGTCAGTCTAATGGAGGCGCACTTACTTTTTTTTCGTCAATGACAACGCTGTCAAAGCGATCTACTGATTTTTCATATGCCTATGACTGATACCTTCAGTCGACTTAGCGGAAGCTGTCACGTCGTAGGTTATGAACTGTCATATTAGAATAATGTTTAATTGAATTATTATTAATAATTATTAATATTAATAATTATCAATATCAATAATTATTAATACTTATTATTAATAATATTAGGTTTAATTCTTATTAATAATAATTAACAATATTATTAGGTTATAAATAATTGTCTTGGTGAAATTGACACATCTGGTAGTCATAAATTTAATAAGTCAATAGCACAGGATATCTATTCGTTACGAATTCATTTCAGGTGTGAATTCCTGTTTATTTACCACATTAATTGCAATCGAGCATTTCTTCGGTGACTGACTAACCCGTTGCATCTCTTCGACAAGTAGGGTTACGAACATAGCGAGGTGAATATCTTCATTGAGCATACAATATTGTGTAATTAAATTGTGATATCGTTCCTAATACAACGGTTATCTATTTCTGATTGCAGATTTCAATTTCTATTTATTTCAAACATTATTAGGTTATCAATAACTGTCTTGGTGAAATTCACACGTCTGGTAGTAATAAAGTTGATAAGGCAATAGCATACGATATTGATTCTTTATAAATTCGTTTCAGGTGTGAATTTCTCTTTATTTGCTGATAAGTACGAAAACAGTCCTGCATAAGTGATGTGTTGGTCCATCAATGCGTGTTCAAGTTTCATCGAGTGAAAAATGAATTTAAATTATTGTTCCTATCAGCTTGCTCCTCATCGTCTCACAGAATATTGAGCCACTCTCGACGCTGGCTTTTTCCCGTTTTCTTCGAGTACTCATAGTACTAATATGGGTTGTTACAATATTCCGCACGGTATCCATCGCTGGACGCGGTCGTCCCGGATTCTTCGCAAAACCATGTTCACCCTTTCTTCGACAGCGTTATTGAATTGTTATTTTTTTTTTCCTATTTCCTTCACATGTATTACGAATTATTGAATTTTATTGTTATAACTGAATAAACATAAAATTGTGTTGAATTTTAGAAAATTTACTTTATTACTACCAGATGTGTAAATTTCATCAAGACAGTTATTTGTAATCTAACAATGTTTGAAATAAACAGATATTGACATCTGCAATCAATTTAACACTACTAATCAATAATAATAATTTATCACTACTTATCTATGAAATACTATCGTATACTGTTGTATTATGAACTTATTACACAATATTGTTATATTATATTGCTCGATGAATGGTATCCACATCGCTATGTTCGTAACCCTACTTGTCGAAGAGATGCAACGCATCAGGTGAGCGCAAAAAACAACCCAAATTAGTACTATGAGTACTCGAAGAAAACGGGAAAAAGCCAGCGTCGAGAGTGGCTCAATATTCTGTCAGACGATGAGGAGCAAGCTGATAGGAACAATAATTTAAATTCATTTTTCACTCGATGAAACTTGAACACACATTGATGGACCAACACATCACTTATGCAGGACTGTTTTCGTACTTATCAGCAAATAAAGAGAAATTCACACCTGAAACGAATTTATAAAGAATCAATATCGTATGCTATTGCCTTATCAACTTTATTACTACCAGACGTGTGAATTTCACCAAGACAGTTATTGATAACCTAATAATGTTTGAAATAAATAGAAATTGAAATCTGCAATCAGAAATAGATAACCGTTGTATTAGGAACGATATCACAATTTAATTACACAATATTGTATGCTCGATGAAGATATTCACCTCGCTATGTTCGTAACCCTACTTGTCGAAGAGATGCAACGGGTCAGTCAGTCACCGAAGAAATGCTCGATTGCAATTAATGTGGTAAATAAACAGGAATTCACACCTGAAATGAATTCGTAACGAATAGATATCCTGTGCTATTGACTTATTAAATTCATGACTACCAGATGTGTCAATTTCACCAAGACAATTATTTATAACCTAATAATATTGATAATTATTATTAATAATAATTAATAATCAAACGTAATAATATTAATAACAAGTATTAATAATTTTTGATAATTAAATTTCACCAAGACAATTATTTATAACCTAATAATATTGTTAAATATTATTAATAAGAATTAAACCTAATATTATTAATAATAAGTATTAATAATTATTGATATTGATAATTATTAATATTAATAATTATTAATAATAATTCAATTAAACATTATTCTAATATGACAGTTCATAACCTACGACGTGACAGCTTCCGCTAAGTCGACTGAAGGTATCAGTCATAGGCATATGAAAAATCAGTAGATCGCTTTGACAGCGTTGTCATTGACGAAAAAAAAGTAAGTGCGCCTCCATTAGACTGACCGGTTTCCACAGAACATCTCTGTATTTGCCTAGTGCGTAATAATAGTGATAATGATAATAACAAAACTATAGTTTTAATTACTTCACTTGATACCGTTTCTTTTTTTTTTTTTTTTTTTTGATTTAATCAAGCACAATGGATAAGGATATGCAAGATACAAGTTTTTGATTTTGCATATTGTTGTTGCTTAATTTTTTCTTGTTTTTTTCTTTTAGTAAATGCATTTGGAGAAAAAGTTTTACACTCTTTTGTACTTGTCTTAACATGCAAGCCACATTCCAAATTATTTACAACTCGTCCGTTATTCTTTAAGATTACAGCGATCAGGAACAAAACTTGAATTACGAGACTGGGTGCTGTTTTGAATCTTAGCTCTGATTCAATTACAATATCTATGAAGAATCGAATTGTTGGTCATCCGTATCGGGGATAGAGCTTGAAGAGTCCGTATCGGACCAGCTTTCTAAATCCCAATCCGGCTCTTTCAAATCGAATTGGAAATCCGAACGATTCAATTCGCTCATGATTCTGTAAAATAATAAGATTGATGAAGATTCGTCGATTCAGACGACTAATGGCTGCTTGACGTCAATGCCTTTGATGATTCGAAAAAACGATTTTTACCTTTCTACAGCAGGCCTCAGCTTGTAACGGAACCATCTTGAGCAAATATGCATCGAGAATCGATTCAACTGTTGACATTGACGAAGCATTTTTTCGAGAGATGAGGTCAGCTCAATAGGATCACACTCTTCGATCCTAGTCTCTAAATAAAAATGTGCGAGTCTTGAACAGTTTGTAAGTATACCGAACATGGCAGACACATTCAGTCTTGAGACCTCAATTGAAAGTTTTCTCAAATTTTCACAGTGCTGTAGCATTTGGAACAGTTCGCTCTCGTAGCAGCAATTTTCATTGGAACCGAGCTCGAAACCGAGATAACTCAGCGTTACTTCCTCCAGTTTGTTACACTCTCTTCCAATATCAATCAGAAACTTTCCATCTGTTATTGGTATGGAACGCAAGCGGATAATTGTGAGATTCTTCCAACCCGAAATCAGATCCAAAGCTTCCAAATCCCAATATTCCTTGTCATTGCCCCTGTGGCGAGTCAATAAATTTTTATGTCAACTTTCCACAAGTGAATAGCCCCTCATATGTTACATATATGTTACGGCCGAGATTAACTTACACCAATACCGGAGAGAT
Source organism: Tenthredo mesomela (assembly GCA_943736025.1). Lineage (NCBI taxonomy): Eukaryota > Metazoa > Arthropoda > Insecta > Hymenoptera > Tenthredinidae > Tenthredo > Tenthredo mesomela. Next base: position 41,950,668 of record OX031016.1, read on the forward strand.
CACGAGGACTTCTAGGCGTGGTGTATTTTCTACAAGCATTTTGAACGAAGAGTCCTTATTTGTTGCATCGCTATGTTCCTCCTCAGATGCCAGGCTTCCTTTTTTCTTCAGGCGTCTGCAGAGAGCTTTGGTATTCTTTGGCACTAAAGTAGCTGAAATATCACAAAATTTAATTGGAGAATTATTATCAGGGGTAGATTTTTGTAAACTCAGGTGTTTGACTAATCTAAAACTTTGTCAAGTGAGTGAATGAAACGAATAAACTTACATTTTCTCTTACTTATCATGTATAGAAGAAGCGTGGTCAGATTCGGAAAAGCAGATGCGAGCAAGTGCACGTCGCAATTCTTCTCTATGGGGAACAAGAAGCGTAAGAAAGAAATTTGGTATCTAGAATCCTTCAGCAGTTTCTGAAACGATAAAATACCCAAATTTATCAGTTCGGTGAGAACAAGTATGAAAAAGCTCATCTCCTGCTCTGAATTCTCTTTCGCTATGCGACAACTTTGGAAAGCGAAGTTGAGAAAATGCACTAAACGGTTGAGAAATTAATTCTCCATGTATCTCTCGAACGAGATGACTGAATTCAGTTTTCTGAGTTAAACGCGTCTCGATTCCAAACGGATTTGATTATATAAAATAGCGAAACTACATGGGACTGGATTTTCTGGAAATTCGTGACCATCTATATCTACTCGCCCTTATAATTTCACCTTTGCTTCGTCAATCTTCAGCAGACATGGCTCTGCACGACCGCCAGAATGTGTAGACGGAGACAAACAACAAAATTTCTCCGGTGCATCTTCGTGAGTGACTCTAATTACTTCGGTCAGTAGATGTTCGGGGACCAGAGGCCAACCCTTGTCGATTGGGCCGGGAACACGGAAATCCGCGATACGTTGAGGCAGTGGCATCTTTTTGACTTGCTCTAATTCCGCGCAAACTTCAACGTTTCTTTCTGAAAAGTAATCAACAAATGGGTGATCGACTCTTAGAAAATCTAAACTATAAAGTGATAAAATTTAATACAGTCCAGAATTATTGATTGCAAAAATATACCAAGGTTGGCTCCGTAATGTGAATCAACCTGGGAAAAGTCTGTCCATTCAGCAGGGTCAGTAACGATAGACATTAAATCATTCTTTAGCAACTCTAGACTTTTAACAGTCTCGAGCCGAACAAACTTAAGGCTGCTTAGCTTCTTGACTTCTTGAAGCGATCGGCTTCTGTATCTACATTCGTTTGCAACAAACAAATGCAGCTCCTCAAGCTGTTGGCATAGTTGTAAAGTATGTAGAAACTTGTTCGAGTACCAAAGTGATTGTAACAACAAATACGTGAGTCTGCTAAACAGTTCTTCCAAAACCTGGTACCGATGATAGTTTTCTTCCATAAATGAAGGTGGCCAACAGACGGACAATCGTTTGAGATGAGCCAGAGGTTTTAGAAAACAAGACAATTCGTCAATAGAATGGAAGTACAATACACCCAGAATGTTTAATTCGACTAGGTTTATCGCCTTGCCGATTGAACTCCTTAGACCTCTGACTTCATAGTACGGCACATTTTTAGCATTTATCCCAAGTATTTTCTTGCATGTACTTTCATTGTCGAAATATTGCTTGATGTCTGACGCTGTTGTGAACTTCTGTTCTGAAGCAAAATCCAAATTCCTGAAACCACAGAGACATGAGATCAAAGATGCGGAATATGAGTAGTTGTGATATCCTCAGATACTCAAGTAGGTTCGCGAAGACAAAGAATAACTTTGAAGATGTATTCTTGATGAACTGAGATCTGAAAAGCTTCAGGGGCTTGCATACACCTTGACATCCAATCTTTCGACCTATGTTTGGTAATGGATTATGAATTGATCAAGGCTGAGATCAATTTGGCTCTGAATTATGTTTTTCATTCGTTATTTGTACATGAAATGCCGTGTAGAAGTATTGAGTGGATCCAACTAGTGTGAATCTACAGCTTTCACGGACGGACAGTTAATTAATTGATTCGTACGGGATTACTCTGTCACCGATCATCCGAAACGTCCCAAATTTTACACGAATATTTCAGACAGCTATATCTATGGTCTGAACTACGGAAATCGCATTAAACGATGGCAATGGCAAGTATCTGTTTTTCAAAGATGTCATCCATTTTTCATAATCGTCGTGTTAACCAATCTCATTTCTGCGTTTATTACGCAAGTTTCTCAACAGATTTCAATGTTCATAGTTCACACCGTGCGGAAATGCGCACTGAATAAGTAACGTGAAATCTAAACCCTGTAGGTGCAATGGTTTTCATGAAATCGCGTACAAAGTGTCAGAGACGTTGATTCGCAAAAGAACACTGTTTCGTTCGAAGAAGTTTAGAAAAGGTCACGCCAACAGAGAAACGAACGAAACGAGAAAAAGACTTGACAGTGATTTCGAAGGCGTATGTAAGCCCTGAACCAAAGTATAAAACCCAAGCATCTCTCACCTCAATAATTCTTCATCGCCAAACACAAGATTATTGAATCTCTGGCAAGAATTCCCCAAGGCCAGGCGTTCTCTGGCATCAAAATGCAGAATAATCTTCACTAAAATTTCATCAGGCATGTCCAGAATATTGCAGACACTGAAACGACGTTGAATCAACAATGTTAGATCATGTTGCTATCCCGTTAACTTCCTACAAACCTTGAATTACTCATGTTGCGGGATGAAATTTACAAGACTTTGCGGTTGGTGAGAGAATCGCTATTTCTAGGCTAGGAAGGGACGAAAGCAGAAAGTCTATTTTCAGCTGTGATAAACAGGATTAAACCTGATTAGGTAAAAATCTCACGGTCTTCAGACCACGGAGAATGCACGTGGTCGTTATAATTTGACACCGACAGTCACTGGCCACGACTGAATCTGAATGGAATGAACGAAAGCGGGCTGCTGAGCGGGGGAACCCCTGGACTATGGGAGCTTTCCATCTACAGACAAAAATCGACACAGTCAGACACACAGCAATACGATTGGTCCCTTCCGTTAGATCCAGCCAATCATAATACTGTGTGTCTGACTGTGTCGATTTTTGTCTGTAGATGGAAAGCTCCCAATATGTATCGGCGTTCCGAAATTCATCGGCGCCAACCGCCAACACACTCTCTCGGCGTGACGTCATTTCTTAAGGTGCCTTTGACGCGAGTTTTTTTTTTTTTTTTTAACCAATGGCTTATCATCTAATTAAAGACCTGTAGCCTATATTTAGAGGTTTTACTATAAAATTTTTTTTTTGCTTCGTTTTTATTTTTATTTATTTCGTAGAATCAATTCACTATTTGTTGTGTATTTGTAAATCTTTTTATTTGTTGACTTCAGCTTATATTTTTAAATCTTTTTATAAGTTAACTTCAGATTATAGAATTTTGGTTTATCTACACTCCATAGAAAAGGCAATCAGCAACCCTATTACCGGAACCAATCCCTCAACTGGACAAACAGCCAGCCTGAGGCTGCCGTCCCATGGTACGGAAATCGCGGATCCGGAATTTAGTCACTTTTCGAAGCGCCAATCACAGGCGTTCCGCCCTCACTGGCTTGCGGGATGTTTTTCTCCTACTGTCCCATGAGGCGGAATTAATACGGACCCAACGATCGCCGGCGAATTGCGACCGTTCCTTTTGGCGCCAAGTTCGGAATTCGCGGCTGCGATTGGGTGCCAGCGGTTCCGTGTCGGTAAATTCCGGATCATGGGACACGGGATACTGACAGGGACGGATTCGTGTCACCCATACACAAGCATCAAGGCATGTATGTGGTGGCATCTCTAACCTACGAAAAAGATAAACGTATGGTGCCAGCAGTATCTTCGTCTTCGCCAGGTATAGAAAACAAATCCTGAAGATCATAAAAGTACCATGGATGCCGAAACCGTTTTGTAAACCATCGCAGCTGTGTGGTTGAAAATTCTGAGTTACACACACACAGATACACTGGAAATTTGTTTGACAGTTCGCAAATACTGGTAGCGCACGCGGAACGGAATGTCCAGAACGCCTCTGATTGGCGCTTGAAAAGTAACTAGATTCCGGATTCGTAGAGACGGAACAAATTCCGGACCATGGGACGGCAGCCTGAACCGATGGCTATTCCGGATTTCGGCGCTGCTACCAACACACTTTCCAAGAGGCAAAACTCCCCACTTTTCCTATCTTAGGCTTACTTGATTTATAATACTTTTTTTTTTTTTATTTTTTATTTTTTTTTTAATTTTTTATTTTTTTTAAATTATTATCCGGGATATGTTCTAGTTTTTAATTAAATCGCTCCGGGTTATGCCGACGCCATTTTGAGGACTTGATCTTTGCACGTGTTCGGCCGGTAACTGTCTTTTAAGTATCCAAAGACATCCTCTTTGGAGATCCCTTTTGATCCTCCTTGGTATTTCGAGACCCTTTCCCTTCTTATGATTGTTTCATCTTTAATATTATTTCGTTTAATTCTTTTAATCCATCGCTACTAGGGATGGGCGATGTTCAAAATAAAAATCGATTTTTGAATAATCGATGTTTGAAAAGCATCGATGTTCAAACATCGATGTTTGAAAAATAAATCGGAACATCGATTATTTATTTTTTGAGTTTTTTTTTGTGAACGGCATTATGTTTCATGGAAAATTCGTCAATAAAAAATTCGACACAATTCGTGCTAGTTAATGTTTGACAAATTTACTTTGAAAATTGAAGAAAATTGGTGAAACGGACTTTCTGGTATGACTTCTCTTTGTCAGATTGTTAATTGAGATTGGTCCGGAATTTACTAAATTTGAAAAATCCGTTTTCGCGCCTTTTCATCGATGTTCGGTAAAATACATCGAACATCGATTAATCGGACCTCAAAAACATCGGTCGAAAATAATCGATTATTAAAAAAAATAATCGAGCTATTCGATTAATCGGTAAACATCGCCCATCCCTAATCGCTACAAGCGCACTTAGACAGGCCCCCTAGAATAGAAACCTTATAGAAGCGTATCTGCCGTGCTTTACAGTGGTACAAAGTTTGGTTGCGATCAGCGCCAATCACCTTGCCGTGGTTGTGTGCAGTACTAAAACGACAACGAGAAATCTGGAAAAATCCGACGGGTGATTCAAATTTTAAATAGAGATATTTCTTCACTTATTTATGAAGGAGTAATTCAATAGGAAAAATATAAAAAAAACTCCGAGTATCTGATTAATACGTATGTATTTATGTCATATATTACTGATACATCATTACTAATATTTACATTACGAACTGAGTGATAAATGTTTGTACATTATTATCTACAACTATTAGTATTACTTGGATTTATATACCGGGAAGTTATTTGGAAGCCGAACGATGACCACACTATAGCTCGACCAACACACGCTCGCGTTGCGTACGTGAGCTTCTACTCGCTGCCAGTGACTACCAACTCGATTCGCCCGGCGCCTGTCGTCAAGGCCACGCTCATCCATAGTGTGAGCCAGGCGCCGGGCGAGTCGAGATGGCAGTCACTTGCAGCGAGTAGAAGCTCACGAACGCAACGCGAGCGTGTGTTGGTCGAGCTATAATGTAGTCATCGTTCGGCTTCCAAATAACTTCCCGGTATATAGTATACCTAGATTGATTATAACATATTATTACTTGGATTTATATTAAAATATTAAAATCAACTTAATATTACTATTTACAAGTATCTCAGGTATTATTTTCTTTTCTCAGTTCTTAGGTATAAATTGTGTGCTTTTTTCTTTGAATCGTCAACATATTATTACTTGAATTTATATTAAATTATGGTTGGCAACACACGTTTCTTCAGTTTCTTACTATTAGAAATTTGATCCTCCGTTTGGAAATGTGCCCCGCACATATAGTATAAACTTTGTAAATGTGTTCGTCGCTAATTTCGGTGAATCTTGGATGTTGTGTTCGTAGTTTCCATATTTCAAATACATCCTTCTCGTTTTTTGGAAATCTGTGCCGAACTGATGTTCTGTCAGAACAATTTAAAACACAACACTTTGCTACTCTACAAATTTTTTTCCGTTTAAAAGTCAAACGACGCTAACGCAGCAAACAGGTGTTGTCGAATAAAAATGGCGGCGGCGTTGACGCGGATGCCCAGTAAACACGATGTCATCTGGTAGTTGACTGTAAGATGGCGTTTGCAGACAAAAGTCGTCTATTCGCGAGCCATTAAGTCATCGTACAGTCACTGTATGGACAACGAATGTCCATCTATATGTTAACTTTTTCTTGCCTGCGGGATGGCCCCAAGATGTCTTTTTGACGAAACGGATAGTCGACGTTTACATGACATCTTCTTGTATCAGAAAAAGGTATCTTGGAGTCATCTAAATGTTTTTCACGCAGGTCAACTCGACGTTGTCTTTAAATTGTCAGGTATCAGACAGGTATTAGATTAATATATATTATTAATATATGTACTAAAGATAAATAAATAAATATATATACATATGTATACATATGTATATATATTTATTTATTTATCTTTAGTACATATATTAATTTCTATTCATTACTTATACATTTATATATATATTTATTTATTTATCTTGAGGACACAAAATAATTTCTATTCATTACATATATAACAATTAGATGTATAATACATATTTGGTACAATATTCGTATGCGATTATATATAAATAATGACTGATGATATATTTCTCATATAGCTATATTTGCATTAGTCTTATCTAATTATAAAATTCTTTAGTTTTTCACACTTAATCATAACCTATTATAATAGCTTTCATATCTTTAAGCATAGAAAATATACGTCACTTTTTTTAAATCTATATATTAAGCCATAGCAATACTATTATAACTACTTTAATATTATATGAACATACATTTGTCGTCTGTTTTATAAAAGTTGAATATATAAATTATACTTTCGGTCTATGCGCGTTCATTTACAGCCTCCATCTTAATTAAGATCTTAAATTTCTCTGTACCCTCATTCTGACTGGCATGGCATTATCCCTATACATAACCCATATCTGCATTCTGCAGCTATAGTTATAACTAGAAAAGATGACTTCGAGATAACAATATTATCGATCTGACAGACATCTACCAGTAGATGACGTTGCGTTTACTGGGATATGTTGACATTCGGTAAATAAGAAAAGATGACTAGCAGTTGTCTTGATCAGTTGTCTTCTAGACGACTTCTACAAGTTAACTGCTAGTATACGTTTTCCAGATATCTTAGCTAAGTTATCTTGTGATCGACTTTTACTCGTGTCGGTAAGTTATCTGAAAACAGACATCTTGAAGGCAACTTTCAGACACTGGTGTTTACTGGGTGGGATCGAATCGCCCACACGACTGCAGCGCCAAGAAGCGTGCCGTGGTTGTGTGCAGTACTAAACACGGTACCAGTCAGCCTATATTAGTTTCCAGGCCCTGGCTTCGCCTCTCGGAGGCGAGTTAGTCACACCAAAACGACTAAGGCTGGATTTTCACGGCAGCAAAATACTGCCGCAGTAAAATACTGCCGCAGCGCCACGCTGCGACAGCGTAATACTGCCCGTGAAAATGCGCCGACAGCGGCAGCAAAACGCTGCTTGTCCACAACTAGTTAAATGATCACGTGGTCCATCAGTGGCTCTCATTTCTGTTTAAATTCGCTCGCGATTCCGAGCTCCGATATTTTTCGACCATTCCGAGCGCTGTTATATTGTTGGAGCCTGGAGGTAGAACTAATTGGCATCCAAAGTAAGATGATTATTAAATGTTTTTCTCATTATTATAGATGTAATTGAGGGTATGGATGGAATAACGATATGACTCGAGTAGAGTAACTTTCGCTATACCGTTCTTTCGGAAATTGCATAAAAATGATAAGTGCCAGCTCATGGACCCTACGCATGTTTTCATTTTTTCTTGTACTTAATCAAATATTCAGGGGTTGAACTTGAACTCCTCTTATATCATTCACTCTGTTACTGTTTGTAACTGATACTTAATAAGTATCAGTTAATAATAATGAGAAAAACATTTAATAATCATCTTACCTTGGATGCCAATTAGTTCTACCTCCAGGCTCCAACAATATAACAGCGCTCGGAATGGTCGAAAAATATCGGAGCTCGGAATCGCGAGCGAATTTAATGAGAAATGAGAGCCACTGATGGACCACGTGATCATCTAACTAGTTGTGGACAAGCAGCGTTTTGCTGCCGCTGTCGGCGCATTTTCACGGGCAGTATTACGCTGTCGCAGCGTGGCGCTGCGGCAGTATTTTACTGCGGCAGTATTTTGCTGCCGTGAAAATCCAGCCTAACGATCACGTAGGCGATTCTTTATTATTGTAAATTTGTTTGATACGCGAGCCTTCCGATTCTAGTCTGTTATTTTGTTATTTTGTTATCTTATTTATTGTTTCGAGCCTTAGGCTCATTCATCGTTAGTTTTTAAGATTGTTAATATTCCTCGTGGAAAGTATCTAGTGTTTTAGCTAGTTTATTGTCCTACGAGGACCTAATTTGTCGAGTTATTTAATTTTGCTATATTTTTCCTTGTTATTGCTGTCCTACGTGGAAGCTGTTAATTATTTATTATTGTAAAACTCGTCAAGCGTGGCCAGGTCGCCTTTACACGACCTGTAGCCGTTTTATAACCGAGAGGAAGTACCTCCGGGTACACGATTTGTTAATTTCTATATTTTTCTATTTTCTATTTTTCTGGAATAAATTCTATTTTTTTTATTAAATTCAACTACATCGAGTCGTTAATCAACGCCCCGCTAATCCTTCAAAATCCCGACCCCTCTCCGCGGTACTGACGCTAGCCGGCGCTCAAGTATCTGTAGTTTGTTTTTTTTATTAGTAAGATTTTCAGAAATTGGCGATTATAAGCCTGGCGCCCAGCATCTTTGTTTTATTATTAATTTTCAGTTGGCCAATTGTCGAGTGGACGGTTCTCAGACTAGCTTTCCGGTCTGGTCTGAGGACCAGGAAAAATCCACGTCGCAATATATACATATATATATATATACATATATACCTTCGGTGCCCTCTACTACGACTCGTGCAAACGTCTCACCCTCGCTAGAAATGGCCATTTTCCCCCCCTAGTTGCACAATATACTATTTTTTTTTCTTGTTGAGGAAAAACCCTACTGAATTTCTTACTAAAATAGTATATTGTGTACCAAGGAGGCAAAGAAGGTCTTTTAACGCCGAGCGTAAATTTGCAATACGAGTCGTAGACGAGTCAAAGACGAGTATTCCAAATCCGCTCGGCGTAAAAGACCTTCGCCTCCTTGGTACACACGATATTTTATACAACAAGAGCATGTTTTACAAGTTCATGCTCGATCCGGTACACAAAGCCGACGGACTGCAACACGCATAGCAACGCACAACGACGCGTTGTTACGCATAACAACGCGTACGTCAGAGACCACTTTTAACTTCTAGGACATAAAAAGTAGCTCGATTTTGCTCCTAGGAGCTAAAAGTAAACCATGCGCATGCGCTCAGCTGTCACTAAAACCCCCACTTTGTGTACCGAGATCGAGCATGAAAAACGCGTAAAACATGCTTGCGTTGTATAAAAATATTATTTTTTACGATTCCTCAGTATCTATCTTGTAATAGATTTCATGAATATCAGATTTGCAAACAAATCGAATTTTTCACCGCATATGCCGCAGCTCAACTCTTCATAACATTTCACGTTGATAGGGTAGCACTGGATAATGCAAAAATGTTGAAAATCTGATGGTAACATTGAATATCTAGATTATCGATCAATTTATGCAAATCAATTATTAGAACGCAATCCTGTTGATAAAACAGAGTTCTGAAGTGAAATACACAGAAATACTCTTTTCGATGGCCGCGCCGCCTACATTCATGGTACGACACTGTTTCTAGCAGACGTCTTGTCCAATCTACCAACCTTATATCTATGGTAACGATGAGTCAACAAAAATACACCCGGGACGTTTTGAAGAAGTTTAAAATGGAGGACGCCAAACCAGCCAAAACTCCACTTGAAGCGAAGATAAAACTCAGTAAAGAAATGGAACCGAAGACAGAAGAGGAAATCAAAGACATGGCGAAAATTCCATATAGATCATTGGGATCACTGATGTACCTCGCTGTTGCAACCAGGCCTGACATAGCCTACGCAGTCAGCATGCTGAGTAGATTTAACAACAACCCCGGACAAGAACATTGGACTGCCGCAAAGAGAGTCCTACGCTACCTAAAAGGGACAAGTTCCTTAGGACTGTCTTTTAAGAAGGATGGGGAGCTCACAGGATTCGTTGACTCAGACTGGGGTGGAGACGTTGATAGCAGGATTTCACACACCGGCTTTATATTCAAACTAGGAGAGGCTGCCATATCTTGGGAATCAAGAAAGCAAAAAAGTGTAGCTCTCTCAAGCACAGAGGCGGAGTATATGGCCCTAACGGAAGCAACAAAAAAAATTGTATACCTACGCAATTTCTTGAAGGAAATCAAAGCCTACGATGTTGACGCTATCAAAGTAACGCTTTACTGTGATAATCAAGGGGCACAGAAATTGATGAGGAATCCAGTCCATCACTCGAGGTCGAAGCATATCGATATCCGTTACCACTATGTGAGGGAGGTATTCGAAAAGGGATTCTTCGAAGTAGAATATACAGGGCGATTCAGTTTGCGCGCACCATTTGGTAATGGTAGATTCGTTGGAAAATTCTAAGACTAATTTTCCTTTACCAAAAAGTCTTGGGTCTAATGGTTTTCGGGCTATAGAAGATCTTAGTCCACCAATGACAGAGCCCACAGCTGCTCAAGTTAGGGCCGGGTCTAAAGTATAAGACTAGCAGTGCCCGTGGCAACTCGATTTCCAGTGAAATAAAAATAAATGATTCAATCTAGTGATTAATTTGAGTTACAGTATTGTCGCTAGATGTCACCGGGAGTTGTCTTCATTCAACATACGCTTTCGTTATTTGTGACCAGGACCACCGCTACGTCGGCTTCGTCCTCCGGGTCGACCGCACCGTCGTTTTCGTCCTCCAGGTTTACCGATACGTAGTTTTCGTCCTCCAGGTCGACCGCGCCGTAGTTTCCTCCCTCTAAGTCTACCGTACCGTAGTTTTTGCCCTCCAGGTTCACCGCTACGTAGTCTTTGTCCTCCAGGTCGACCGCACCGTAATTTTCGTCCTCCTGGTCAACCGCACCGTAGTTTCGTCCCTCTAAGTCTACCGCACCGTAGTTTTCGTTCTCCAGGTTTACCGATACGTATTCTCCTTCATCTAAGTGTACCGCACCGTAGTTTTCGTCCCCCAGGTTTACCAATACGTAGTTTTCATCCTCCAGGTTTACCGATACGTAGTTTTCGTCCTTCTGGTCAACCGCACCGTAGTTTCGTCCCTCTGAGTCTACCGCTACGTCGGCTTCGTCCTCCAGGTCGACCGCGCCGTAGTTTCCTCTCTCTAAGTCTACGGCACCGTAGTTTTCGTTCTCCAGGTTCACCGCTACGTAGTTTTTGTCCTCCAGGTCAACTACACCGTAGTTCTCGTCCTCCAGGTCAACCGCACCGTAGTTCTCGTCCTCCAGGTCTACCGCTGCGTAGTGTACGTCTTCTAGGCCCACCGCACCATAGTGTCGGTGAACCTGAAGGACAAAAACTACGCCGCGGTCGACCTGGAAGACGAAAACTACGTATCGGTAAACTTGGAGCGCGAAAACTACGGTGCCGTAGTCTTATAGGGACGAAACTACGGCGCGGTTGATCAGGAGGACAAAAATTACGGTGCGGTCGACCTGGAGGACAAAGACTACGTGTCGGTAAACCTGGAGAACGAAAACTACGGTGCCGTAAACTTAGAGGGACGAAACTACGGTGCTGTTGACCAGGAGGACGAAAATTACGGTGCGGTCGACCTGGAGGACAAAAACTACGTAGCGGTGAACCTGGAGGACAAAAACTACGGTGCGGTAGACTAAGAGGCAGGAAACTACGGCGCGGTCGACCTGGAGGACGAAAACTACGTATCGGTGAACCTGGAGGACGAAAACTACGGTGCGGTACACTTAGATGAAGGAGACTACGTATCGGTAAACCTGGAGAACGAAAACTACGGTGCGGTAGACTTAGAGGGACGAAACTACGGTGCGGTTGACCAGGAGGACGAAAATTACGGTGCGGTCGACCTGGAGGACAAAGACTACGTAGCGGTGAACCTGGAGGACAAAAACTACGGTACGGTAGACTTAGAGGGAGGAAACTACGGCGCGGTCGACCTGGAGGACGAAAACTACGTATCGGTAAACCTGGAGGACGAAAACGACGGTGCGGTCGACCCGGAGGACGAAGCCGACGTAGCGGTGGTCCTGGTCACAAATAACGAAAGCGTATGTTGAATGAAGACAACTCCCGGTGACATCTAGCGACAATACTGTAACTCAAATTAATCACTAGATTGAATCATTTATTTTTATTTCACTGGAAATCGAGTTGCCACGGGCACTGCTAGTCTTATACTTTAGACCCGGCCCTAACTTGAGCAGCTGTGGGCTCTGTCATTGGTGGACTAAGATCTTCTATAGCCCGAAAACCATTAGACCCAAGACTTTTTGGTAAAGGAAAATTAGTCTTAGAATTTTCCAACGAATCTACCATTACCAAATGGTGCGCGCAAACTGAATCGCCCTGTATACCAACCACCGAGATGACGGCGGATATACTAACCAAGAGCTTAGGTGGCCCAAATCATAATAATTGCCTGATAGGAACCGGTTTAAGAGAAATATTATAATCTTTTGTAAAAACCGCGTTGAGAGGGGGTGTTGGCATCACTGACACCGCTAGTTTTATTTAAAACCCCCCTAGCTTTATAAGTTGGAAACACATATTTAAACTTAACGTACAGCGGTCCTACCGAGTTTGTTGCATCGTAGCCATAGAGGTCTACTATACCTATTGCCTATTTAAGAATAAAGTAAAACCAATATTCGTGTTAATAAACGCTTTAATAAACAATACAAGTTCTACATATTATATAGTGATAAATGAAATTATTTTCGATCAATGCGGGATAACACAGGCCCACAAAAAAAAAAAAAGTTATCTGAACTTTTGACAAGACACGTCTATTCTTATGTATTTTTCGACGCTGAATCCGAATCCGAAGTTAAAATTAGGGAGTTTTCCTGCTCCTTCGCGAGAAAAACCCAAAAAAATATGATTTTTCATGGTTTGCTTGTGGTTTTTGGGAATTTAATAGAAAACGAAGAATAATAACGTTAATCTGAATTCAAATTCGACTTCTACGGATCAAAATACGTCGAAAACCATATTTCGGTTTTTGGCTACTCTCCTTGAGCTTGGCATGCCGCAGTCATGAATACCCTTACGGAAAAACACCCTTCAAGTCTGAGGGTGAGCCTTCAATTTTCAAGGTTTCACCCTCAATTCTGGGGGTTCGAACCCTATCTTTTTCTCGTCAAGGACTGGCAATATATTCAGAGTTTATGTTTTATGTTGACATGAAGTCGATGAAGCAATTAGTTTTTCATAACACGGGCATGAAATGGGCTTTCTTTCATGCTTGTCGAGAGGGGGGGAAATCACGTGTTTCGACCGTGAGTACCGAATATCCAACAGCGGGAGGACGGTCTAACGGCAAATCTTGGATCTTTCTTTTTTTACAACTAAATTTTTTTTTTTTGTTTAATAATTTTTTTATTAATTTTTTTCAATTTAAATATCTATAAGTGTGTGGTACACGACTCAAAACGCGCCATTCCCCATCCGATCGACGCGCATCAAAGAAGGCCCATACCGTGCCCCTATTATAAAAAGTACAGTGTGCAACTAGGGGGGGATGGCCATTTCTACCTCGGGTGGAACGTTTTTAGCACTCGTCTTTGTCTCGGGCGCCTTCGGCGCCCTCTACTACAACTCGCGCTTCAAACGTCTCACCCTCGCTCGAAATGGCCATTCCCCCCCCCCCCCCCCCCCCCCCCCCCCCTAGATACACAATATACAGTGCTCCCTCCTTAACTTTGCCTGCTCGGGGCTCGAGTGCTATGTTACGGAGGTGTCCCACTCTTCCTCAATAGGCGGAGAATAGAAAGAGCAGACAGATACTTCCCTCTTTCTCATTCTCGATCAACAGTAGAGGGGTAAGGGAAACACGCCGAGTCTGGTCAGGTCTCGTTGGACGCGCATGCGCGTTCAGCTTTGCCGGCCGGCTAGGATGGGAGAAGCTATTCCCCTCAAAATCAGGGGAATGGAAAAGTTACGGAGGGCAAACTTAAGGGGGGAGCACTGTACTATTTTATCACACATGCACAGAAAACCCGATTTTCCTCGCTGTTATATGCGAGATTAAAATGGCAGTTTGTCTCCCGTGATACAGAAGATGAACTCGCGCATGCGCATGTCGTAGAGAATTCATTTTCTTCCCTAGGGAGCGGGAAGAAAATAGCATTTTACTCCCTACGAATAGTCCAGGGAAATAAACTGTTCAACAGCCCTAAATGACGATTTTCGCCTACCCGAAAAGTAGCTGTGGATTCCGGTATAGAAACAGGTGTCCTTGGTTCTCATGAGAATACCAAGAATCGAAAAACTTACTTGAATCGGCGAAAATACAAAATCTCCACTAAAACGTGTGAATTTCACGCACGGGCGCAATCGATGGCTCAAACTGAAGCAGTATCGAACAAGCTTACTACTATGTAAAACACAACTTCTAGATTTGATTGTGTGCGTTGTAGGAGGCCATGTTATACTTTTTTTTACCCGCCGTTACTTTTGTCCCCGGTCTCCCCTACTATTATATAATATTATACCGGGATGATTTCTTGATAGTATACAGGTGACAGTGCATGCGCCAAATAATTCATTTTCATTGGACGGTAAAGTCGTCACGCAGTGGTATTTGAGGCCAGCCTGCCTCAGCATACGACGAAACTCGCGCATGCGCAGTCACCTGTATACTATCAAGAAATCATCCCGGTATAAAATATGAAAATTACAGACAAATAGAGATTTTCGCCACGAATCGTTCATAGGTGATTGGTGGACTCATATATATGGGGTATTCCATGCCAAATCGACCTAGTCCTAACCCTCAATCTTTCAGATCTGGTCCGCGATTTTTTACATCATTCTTCTGACTTTAAATAGCGATCACAATTTTTTCGGATTTTTCAAAATAAATTAGAGTGCGTTATGAATTTGCGAAGTTTTTTTTTTTAACACCTTGATGGCCGTGATCGAAAAATCTGGAAAGATTCTCTAAAATTCTGTGTCAGAAATGAAGATTTTTCAACCGCAAACAACAGATTGAAGCATGAAGTCCAGACATGATGAATTTTAGTTGAAAAACTTTAATCTCTGACACAGATTTTTGAGAATTTTTTCAGATTTTTCGATCACGGCCATCGAGGTGTTGAAAAAAAAAACTTTGAAAATTCATAACGCACTCAAATTTATTTTGAAAAATCCGAAGAATGATATGAAAAATCGCGGACCAAATCTGAGAGGTAGAAGGTCAGGACCAGGTCGATTTGGCATGGAATGCCCCATATACGTAATATTTTAAAAAATCTGTGGATAAAATTAAAATCTACATTATCGATCAATGTGTGCAGATCGTTTACCAGAACGCAATTCTGTTGATAAAATAGCGTGCTGGAGCGAAATACACGAAAATAGTATTTTTCGATACTACAGTAAAACCTCCCTTATAGTCCAAGTCCGTGTTTCAGAACCTCTTTTATAGTCCACAAGAGGCGTAACGCGAGTTATGCTCATCAGCGAATAGCACTGAGGGACGTGATATGTAAGAATGGGGCCCTATGCGAATTTCTTACACCACGGCCGTAGCATGTGCCTACAAATTTTCATCTTCGCTATGGACACTACATTATTCATCTTTGGCTGTTTATTATGAAAAATATGATGGTACACTTTTACATTGCTCATCAATCAGAAGTCAATTGACAAATTAAATCCGTAAAATGTTTTTCTATCAAGTGTGTATCCTTAGGATGCCTGATTATTGAATAATTTAGTTGTAGTCAATGGAAAATTATGAGCTACTTTTCTTTTTTTTTCCCACCTCCATATTGTTCTTTTTCTACCAGTGATCAGATATTTGGAAAGAAACTTTATGCGACCCGTTGTTTGAAAGTTCACTTTTTGAACATCGGATTTAGGCCGCAAAGTGACCAATTTCAGGTCACTGAAATATAGTGAAATATTATAGGACAGGAGCCTATAATGAAAATATTATCGCACAATATGAATATGTTTCATCAAAATAAACATAGTCAGGTTATTTTTTACTACGTTCACACATTATAAACCAAAATGTCTGAAAATGTCAAATGTCTGAGTCCAAACGTTTGGATACAGAAAAATGCAATAACACCAGTAATTTTAGAAACTAAAGTGAGTATAACACCGATTTTCCAAAAAGTGAACTTTCAAACAACGGATCGCATAAAATATTGTATGTGCCAAGTCCGAGAAGTGTCAAATCCGGTATTAGGCCAAGCAATACACTGAGAGACTCTTCGTGTCAATAAATGGTAAAACTATATCAAAGTTTAGTATGGTAGGGTTCGAAAGTAGGGAAGACAGCGCAAAATACACTAGTTATTCGTAACGTTATACTGAAGTTTCATATTGCCATAGCAGATTTTAACAAGAAAATACGAGATATTAGTATGGTCAATATGAAATATTAGAACGTTGTATGTCAGAAATCTTCCATACGAAAAATCGATATTCTCCATAGTAAAATTTCCTACAAAGTCGTCTCACTTATAAACACAGTGACTGTCATCATTCGAGAAGCATATTCCAGAAATTAACATAGTCAATATCAACATTGATATCAAGCAGCCGTGAAACTGCAAAGGATATTAGAAATTGAAACGGAGAGTCTCAATTTTTCGTATGGTGCGTATGAAAATATTTCCTGAATCTCCCGAGCGACTACGATCTTCACCGAGAACGCACGAGGCCCCGCTCTGTTTCGGAAACAGCCGAAGGAAAAATCCTGCCAATTCGCTTGCCATGTGCTGTGTGAATGTGGAGATTTGTATATCTCTGTAATTGGCTATATTTTTAGGATTACCTATGTATGACTTTTCCTATTTCTTTTTTCAAACGACGAAAATGTTGAATTCTAAAAATGAAGACAATTCTAATTATAAAAAGTTCTATTTCTGATACCTTCGATTCTTTATGATTAGTTTATTTGTAACATTTAAAATTATGTCATAAATACAAAAATTCAAAGATTAGAAAAAAAATTAGATCATCTTTTCAGAATAAAAGTTATTATAGTATATCTAGACTCTAATAGTGCTAAAATTTTATATACTCCCAAATTATCTGAATTTATTTAAAAGTAGAAAATATTTCATTCTGAACACTTCCTCAATTGAAAGTATTCATGTTTGAGGAATAGGGATGTATATGGGCAATTCACTCCATATCAGCTAACTTCAAATTGGCGCGGAGTGATTTTTATTCTCAATACTCGGGAAAAATTATTTCATTTTTCGAAAACGAGCTACCTAATCAATGCAAAAATGATTAGGCGAGAATCAGATATTTTTCCCCGTTGACCTAAAGAGTTTCAGATTTTTTCCGTCATTTTTAACACAGATATAATTTTTTTTCCACTTTTGCCCATAAGAACACATGTTAATTTGTCAATTTTTCTAATTCAATTTTCTCCTAAACAAACGTCTTAAAGAGCTTGAAGCGTTTGTTGAATTTTTTCTAGGATAAAATCTGAAGATCCAAATTTTCAAAATTTTCTACCATCATGTTTGCTGTGATGCCCATACATGTTTCAATTGAAAAATAATACATAATTAAAAAATTAATTGGATTTTTTTTTTTTTTTTCAAGTTATAAAATTACCTTTCCAAAATAAAGTCTACTTTGCAAATGCAGTTTTCCAAAAGAATGATTCTTTAACGAGTTATTTAGAAAAGAACCCTCCAAGTCCTTTCTCACAAGCAGTGGATTATTACCAGCTTGGTATATATAGAAGTTTCTGAAATTTTCCCGCACGTAATTGTATTACGTTTGTATATTGTAAATGTATAGGTATAAGTCTCCCGGTCTAATTTATAAGTGTGTTGCGCGAAACTCCTATGTAACTTGTGTATATTTGTGTACATGTATAGTATACCCGATATGTATGTCCTTTCAGTGCGTGTGACCTCTACTTCCTGATGATACTGGTGTTGGTGATAGCCTCGGCTCACTCCCTTCTTTTTTCACCGGCAAGTCATGATTTTTCATATGGTCCGTACGAAAAACTGATATTCTTCGTGACGACTGGAGACGATTATTTCAAACTTTCATATTCACCATACTAACCGTGTTTGTCAAGTCGCTATCTAACTTTGATATGGTGCGTTCCGAATATTACTATGTTGTTCATTAAACATTGAAACACCTTTTTCACTTATTGAAAGGAAAATATCAGTTTTACCCATTAGTATGCACCATATGAATTTTTGAAACGTACGCCCGGTCTTCCCTACTTTCGAACCCTACCATACTAAACTTTGATATAGTTTTACCATTTATTGACACGAAGAGTCTCTCAGTGTACCATATGTGAATTTATCGGACCAGTCGAACCAAATTTTTAAGTCTTCTAACTGAAGCTCACCTCTATATAGAGCGTGCAATCTCCAGATAGACCGAAAAAAACGGAAGTGCATCATAATTATTTTTTCAAGTAAAAATTCCTTCAGCCCGGGTTCGCAGTACAAATGCGGAGGTCCCGGTTCAAACCCGGGCTGAAGGAATTTTTACTTGAAAAAATAATTATGATGCACTTCCGTTTTTTTCGGTCTATCTGGAGATTGCACGCTCTATATAGAGGTGAGCTTCAGTTAGAAGACTTAAAAATTTGGTTCGACTGGTCCGATAAATTCACATATGGTATGAATTAATAGGTTTCGAACGATAGAGTCACTACACAATATTTCAGATTTCATTCTGACATTTTTTTTAAACATTCTCCCATCGTTAATTACGTAAAAAAATTCTCGCATCTGTTGTAAATGATCAAAATTGTTATAATTTGTGAACCAACAAATGGTATTTTTTTTTTTTTTTTTCTTGTTTCAAAAAAAGGTGAGATTTTTCCGACGGATTTACATTGAAGAAAGTTGAAAAATAACAAGTTTTCGATTTTGAATGAATTTTTTAAGATATCGAGCTTTGCATCGCTGTAAAACCTGAACTATTAGAATTGAGGGTAAAAAATATTCAACATTATTTATGTAAAATTTTATGCCCTACAACATTTATTTGAAACTACACTCCTAACAAAAATTAGCGGGCCACCCAATTTTTGCTTCGAAAAATGTTCGATTTCAAAGTCTCCTAATTCGGCGAAAAATTGACTTAGCGAGTCGTTTGTAAAAGCATTTCAAAGCTTAAAGCTTCATCTTTCAGATGCTCACTTTCGATTGCGTTTATGTTTTTCTTGTCTTGAGCTATGGTCCCTTGAACCATCTCGTGCCAAATTTGTGTATTGATGTTCCAACTTCAAAACAACGCACGGGGTCGGTCAGTATCGGAATTCTGATTTCAAGACAGTCATTTTGAAGCTTGGAATGTCCTCTTTAAAACCCTTTTTTTTAAATTGCCCTACGATTTTTTTTCATGGAGTTATGCGTTGCTGAAGCAAAAATGGTCTTTCAATTTTTGATCGCATGCCCTGGGCGAACGAGTCCTCGTACCGAGGTTCCCAAATATGGCTTTTGAAGCTCAAATCTTCATTTTTCTGAAATCTCATTGCAATTTTTATTCGGTGACGTTTCCAAGCCATGATCACCATCCAAACGAGACCCTCCAAACCGCAAAATGGAAATTCGAACTTTGACCTCAGGTAGCACGCGCAAAAATAGCGACACAGGTGGCCCAAGGTCAGAACTTCAACTTTGAAGTCTTTCCTTCGAAACCATATCTTGGAATTCGCTCTACGATTTTTTTTCGTAAAGTTATTCGATTTTTAACACATACGGACGATTTAAACAGTACCTCCGGCATTAGCATCACTCAAAGTGGTGGAATAATCACGAGATCGGTACGACCATGCATGGAAATTGCACCACACACCAAAAATTGAAAGACCATTTTTGCTTCAGCAACGCATAACTCCATGAAAAAAAATCGTAGAGCAATCTCAAAAAAAGGGTTTTGAAGAGGACATTACAAGCTTCAAAATGACTGTCTTGAAATCAAAATTCCGATACTGACCGACCCCGTGCGTTGTTTTGAAGTTGGAACATCAATACACAAATTTGGCACGAGATGGTTCAAGGGACCATAACTCAAGACAAAAAAAACATAAACGCAATCGAAAGTGAGCATCTGAAAGATGAAGCCTTAAGCTTTGAAATGCTTTTACAAACGACGCGCTAAGTCAATTTTTCGCCGAATTACGAGACTTTGAAATTGAACATTTTTCGAAGCAAAAATTGGGTGGCCCGCTAATTTTCGTTAGGAGTGTATTTTCTTAATCTCACTTTGTTTACAAGCTTTCGGTGAAAAACGATTTCCAGGGGGTGTTTTGACGATTTACCACCCGACCCCGGGGAGTGAGAACTTTGGCACCGTTACACCGACTTTGATCAGGGTCTCATGCAACTTATATAAAAAAAATACATGCATACATACATAGTTTAAATGCCTGTGCGACTAGATCGGACATGTATGTACACGCGCGACGGCTTCAACTATATTGTAGTGGGGGAATTGTGTCAGTAGGCGCTGTGGTGGGAGAGCGCTCACTGTGCTAGCGACAGTCGGTGTGAGGGGAAGCGTGCAAGTATAGAAGGTGCAACTATACAGAGTTTACTGTATATGATTATATAAAGACAAAATCTATTTATGAACGACTTCATTTATTGCAAAACTCGGCGAAACCCGGGGAAACCCAGCGAGCAATGGCTGCCGCGGACCACCGGATGTCCCCCTACTTTCAGTGGTTGGCTTTGAACCGATAAGGCTATTTTATTCGACTATATCTCGGCAAATATTAACAATAGAGAAAAAAGTTTCAAATAAAAAAGATGGAAAATTTTATCTTCTACAAAAAAGGTCCTCACAATTTTTAACGTAAAACTCACGGTTTCCGAGATATTTGCAAAAATACGTTTTTCAAGATGGCGGCTAACGCTCGCGGTTTATAATCCAGATATAATCCACCCTCTGACATAATCCAATCAAAAATCAATTATCAGAATGTTTTGCGGAGCGAACCCATTTTCGGTGCTAAAATTACTGGGCTATTGTACGAATTTTCGTTTCAATCGACTAGTTATATCCTTGAGTTAAATTGAAGGGGTTCAAAAATTGGGACGAAGAACGAATGTTGAATTTAATCAGACGCCATTTCGATAGGAACAATATTTGGATGAAACCGTACAATGCGGAAAGTATTATGTATAATATTTTGAGAATTCGTTCTGTGAGCCCAATAAGCCAGAGCAAAAATTAAAATGGGCCAACTCAGAGGTTTTTTCTCTGAATCATTGAAATAATCGCTATAAGATTTGATTGTATAAAATATTTGACTAATTTTTGGGTTGAATAAAAATCATATTTGAGACACAAAACAAGTCGAGATTCATTATTTTTATCTATCTAGTGTGTTTTTTGGGACATCGAGGAGAAAGTTTTTGTCTTTCTTTCTCGAACGTTTATTCATTCAGTTTTACAAATAATCATCAAGGAGTGAAAAACTGAAATTTATGATAATCTCACAATGATGTAAAGCATATTTTTACTCAAGTCTATATAGTAAAGTTGAGTTTATACATGGATGGACTCTGGGAAGGAGAATTTTTCAAAATTCCAATCTTCCTGCGCTTGAAGTCGCTCCTTTGTTCTTCGACTTTAATCTACTTTGTGTGGACCGAAGTCCGAATAAGGTAGTTGGCAATGTCAAACTACGTCAACATAAGTGCAATCTGTGAAGTCGGAGGCGTGTCCTGTTTATCACAGATAAGAATGGACTTCCTGCCCCCGTCCATTCCGAGCCTACTAACAGCGATTCTCTCACCGACTGTTGATGGCAAATCCTTTTCTTTCTTGTCTGCAGCCATTGAACGCACAAGACGTATTAACGAACTCTCTGAAATATTAATAAATCAGAGTTTATCACATCAATCAAACGTCTTTAATCAATTAAACCCAGCTGCATAAACACTACAATTGGGAAAAAAAAAGGAAAAATAAAAAGGGTCTGTTATTTGAGTTACAAAGGACGTGGTAATCAAGTATAATGGCAGCGGAATTGAACGAAATGAAGAAGCTACTGGAACAGCAACGCCAGCAAATCGCGCTGGAATGGAAGAAATTTGACGAAGAGAGGGATAAATTAGTCGAAGAACAGAGATTAGTAAGAGATGCTGCAAGGAAATGGGAAGCAAGTCAATTACAGAGGATTCAGGTGCAATCCGGAACGATCGGATCATTAAACGAATTTAACATGGATGACAACTGGACGATCTGGATGGAAAGATTTCAGCATTATGCAACATTAAATAACGTTGACGAGGCTAGAAAAATATCTCTTTTCATGGTACTCATTGGTCCACAAGCGTATGCCTTATTAAGAAATTTGTGCACTCCTGGATTACCTGCTGATAAATCCATCATTGAACTTGATATGATAATGAAGAATCACCTTCAATCGACACCTAGCATAATAACTGAACGTTACAAGTTTAAAGAATGTAAACAGTCCGAAAGTCAAGGTATCAAACAATACCTAACTGTGCTGAAGGAATTGTCAATGAATTGTGAATTTGGTAAGAATCTGGAGATTCGTCTACGAGACCAGTTTGTTTCGGGATTGCATAGTGCGGCGATAAAAAAGAGACTGCTTGGCAAGCCTAATTTAACCTATCAACGAGCAATTAAATTAGCAACGTCCTTGGAATCAGCTACCAAGGCGAGGGACAGTAACCGATCGAGGTCAGTGAGGAAATGCTTTTGTTCTAGTCTAAAAAATCATGTAACAAGGATATGACAATAACTATTAATGACAAATCCTCTTCCTCCTTGTCTGCAGCCATTGAACGCGCAAGCGTACAAACTCTCCGGAGTATTCATGAATCAGAGTTTATCACATCAATCAAACGTCTTTAATTGATTAAACTCTGCATAAACACTACACTAACATTGTTGATTGAATATCGTTTCAGTGTTTGCAGTATCCTGGACCTTCCTGATGGAATTTTAGTGAAGATTATTCTGCATTTCAATGCCACAGATTGCCTGGCTTTGGGAAAATCTTGCCAGAGGTTCAACGATCTTGTGTTTGGCAATGAAGAATTATTGAGGTGAGAGATGCTTGAGTTTTACAACTTGGTATAAATGCTGTAATTCTCGCTAGCTGAATTATCTTGATACTTCTACATGGCATTTCGTGTATACAAATACTGACTCAAAGCTGAATTGATCCCTGCCTTAATTATTTCACAATCCATTACCAAACAAGGGTAACACAATTTGATGTCAAGGTGTATGCAAGCCCCGAATGCTATTTAGATCCAAGTTTACCGAGAATACGTCTTCAAAGTGACTAATTCGTCTTCTTGAATCCACTTGAGTATATCTGAGGATTCAATAACTCCGCATATCTCGCACCTCTAATCTCATGTCTCTGCGGTTTCAGGAATTTGGATTTTACAAACTGGCAGTTCACAGAAGAGCCAGACATCCAGCAATATTTCAACGATGAGAACACGTACAAAAAAATACTTGGAATAAATGTTGAAAACGTGTGGTTAACCAGCAGTTTAAGCAGTTCAATCGGCAAGGCGATGAACCTAGTCGAATTGAACATTCTGAATGGATTGAAATTCGAATCTGTTGAAGAATTGTCTCGTTTTCTAAAACCTCTGGTTCATCTCAAACGATTGTCTGTCAATTGGCCAAGTCCATGTGAGCGAGCAAGCTATGCTAATCCTGAATGGCACCAAGTTTTGAAAGAACCGTTAAGCAGACTCACGTATTTGTCGTTGAAAATAGGAGAGTATTCAGACGACTTTCTACTCATTTTACAACTCTGCCAACAGCTCGAGGAGCTGTGTATGTCGATTTCAGGAACAGAATATGTTTTCGAAAGCCCATTGTGTCAAGAACACGTGGAACTAAGCAATCTCAAATTTGTGCGGCTCATTGGCAATCGAGATTTGAAGGCGATAAGGGGGTATATCATGTGTATCGTTCCAGACTCTGCTGAATGGACAGACTTTCACCTGGCTTGTCCACATGGAGAAATTTACCTTGGTATGTTGTCAGAATGATCAATTCTTGTCCATATACTACATTTTATCCCATATTTAATCTTGTAGGATAACTTGCTTTCATTCCAGTAAACTTATCGTCATTAATGGATACAGTAGTTCAGATTCTCTGATCGTCGATCACTGACTTGTTGATTATTTTCCAGAAAGGAACGTAGAAGTTTGTCCAGAATTGAGTCAAGTGAAAAAGATGCCACTGTCTATTTATGGTGAGATTTACCGTGAAAACAACTTGATTGACAAGAGTTGGGCTCTGGACCCCGACAATCTGTTGGCTGAAGTAGTTAGAGTCACTCACAAAGATGCACCGAAGAAATTTTGTTGTTTTTCCTCTGAAGCTAGCTGGTCATATCGTTTGAAGATCGACGAGATAAAGGTGAATTTATAAGGGCGAGTAGATACATCATCACGAATTTCCAGAAAATGCAGCCCCGCATAGTCTCGCTATTTTGTACAATTGAATCTGTTTGATCTCGAGACACCCAATTCATGTATTTGGATATTCTCATGTTTCAGAAACTGCTGAAGGATCCTGGATATCAGATTTCTTACTTACATTTCTCGCACTTCATAGAGAAAAATTGCGACGCCCACTTGCTCGCAAGTGCTTTTCCGAATCTGACCGAGCTTGTTCTATCCAAGCTGAGTAACGAAAATTGTGAGTTTATTTGTTTAATCCACCCACTTGACAAAGTTCCAGATTAGTCAAACACGTTCGTGTGTTAAAATCTGCTCCTGATAATAATTTTTGAATGAAATTTTGTAATATTTCAGCAATGTCAGTGCCAGAGAACACCACTACCCTCCACAGACGCCTGAGGAGGAAAGGGAGCCTGGATTCCGGAGAAGATAGCGATGCAAGGAATACGGACTCTACATTCAAAATGCTTGTAGAAAATACGCCACGCCTAAAGGTCCTGGAGATTCGTGCTTATGCCTGGTAAGATGATCTCGGCTGTAATATATGTAAAATATGTTGTCCCATAGATTCGATCATTCCAAGTTGACGGAAAACTTTATTGACTCGCCACAGGGAGAAATCTGACTGGGACTTAGACGCGTTGTATCTGATTTCGGGTTGGAAAAATCTCACAGTTATCCGCTTATATTACGTACCAATAAAAGATGGAAAGTTTCTCATCGATATTGGTAAAGAATGTAAAAAACTGGAGGAAGTAACGCTGCACAGTGTCAAATCCTATGAAAAGTTGAGCTGTGAGAGCGAACTGTTGCAAATGCTACAGCACTGTGAAAATTTGAGAAAACTTTCAATAGGGGGCATGAGCGTTAAGCATATGTCTGAGATGTTTAACATACTCTCAAACTGTTCAAGACTCGCAGCTCTTCAGTTAGAGACTATAACCAAAGAGTATGATCTTCTTCAGTTTACGTCATCTGTTGAAAATATGTTTCGTAAATGTCAAGAGTTGAATCGATTCTCAACTTCTCAGCGCTACGAATGGTTCATGGACTGGCTGAGGCCTGTTGTGGAAAGGTAAAAATCGTTTTTTCGATTCATCAAAGGTACTGATTGACGTCAAGCAATCATTAGACCTCCAAATCGACGAATCTTTATCAATTTTATTGCTTTACAGAATCACTAGCGAATTGAATCGTTCGAATGTCCAACTCGAACTTCGTTACCCTCAGTACAGAGAGCTCCGCTGATGTGTTATTTTCAAAACCTCTGATGCCTTCCTCTGTTACGGATGACCAACGATTTACATTTTTTTCTGTATTGTAATTGAATAAGCGCTAACATACCAAACAGCACCTAGTCTCGCGATTCAAGTTGTGTCCCTGATCGCTGTGATCTTGAAGAATAACGGACGAGTTGTATGTATTTCAGATTGTGCCCTGTATATATTAAGACAAGTACAAAAGAAAAAGAAAAATCAAAATCTTATATCTTTCATATCAATTGTGCTTAATTGAATAAAAAAATAGTATCAAGTAAAGTAATTAAAATTCGTTTTATTATCATCAATATCATTATTATTACGCACTAGGTAAATATACACACGCATAATTCATTCGCACGTCTTAATATTATTAAACAGTTAAAAACTATTCATTTCTTTCATCTAATATTATTTCTAATTACACTGTAGGTATTATAATGTATAAGTATGTGTATTATACCGATTTTGAATTAAATCATCCTAGTTTATTAAAAAAAAAAAAAAAGACAAAAATGAAAACAAACTCAATCCGACTTAAGTTATATCATTTATCATTAAATGTATTATTATTATTTTATAATACAGCATGTATCCTTAATTCGAATTCATACATACAAGGTGGTCCTTGATTCGATCATATTCAAATTTCAATGCCCCCACGAGCAAATCAAGGACCACCGTTAGGGTACATACACACATACATACATATGCAATAACGAATCATACCAGGTATAATGATTGTGTGATTATAGCAAGTATAATAATAATAATATCGATAAATGAGAATTAAAAAAATTCTAATTCATACTTAAAAAGTTCAATAATTATTTATATACAAAAATATGTATAATCCCATTATGTAATCAATCATCTCTACGTTTAGCTTAATCGTAGTTTCAAAATACATTGTATATTATGTATAAAATCGTCATATCAACGCTCTGATCAGATTCAAAATCGTTAATCTCTTTTATATATTCTACTAATTCATTCATTAATTCATTCATTCATCGATTTATTCATTAATCTATTATCTCAGCCCAGAGGGATGTTCCTTCTATGAATAACGACTTTGAGACATCCAGGATTCTCATCCATGAACCTGTTTCACGAAAATAAATGACAATAGAATAGATAATGCTAGAAAAACTCAATCAGGGATAATATTTTCACCTCTGAAGTTCGAAGAAGAAAAAAGAAAATATCTTACCTGATGTTTTTAGAAGTTAGTTTCTTAGATACCGCAGGTTTTATCCGGCTCAATCCTCTGCTACTCCGAGCACCTCGTCCAGTTATAATGTACAAACTAATAGACTTCTTAGATCCTTCGTTAAGCCTCGATATCTGATAGTCTAAAAACACATCAAGGGCTTGAAGAGCCTCTGCTACATATAGAAAGTGTAAATCCAGGGTGTTTTCCGTATTCATTTTGTAGTCTTGAGCAGCGAGAAAGGCGCTAGCAGCGGTTGAATTAGCCCATTCTCGTTTTTTAGCGTGTAATTTAGCCTGCGATAATAGAAATACAGTCTCATCAATCGATAAAAAGATCCTAAGATCATTTCCAAGAAGTTTCTAGTTTACCATTTGCGAATAGTATCCGGCGACCTCGCGATTTCCTTTCCTAATAGCCGCTTTAGCTTTCTCAAAGTTTTCATTGCGCAGTAAAAGCTGCCTATGAGCTTCCTTGCGCGACGATTGAGCCTCCTTTAACGCGGCGTCATAAGTCCATGATACAGTATTCGAGGTATTGGGCTGCCCAAGTTCTGGATTAACGACTACAGTAGCAACACCAGAATCGTGCTGAAAACGAGATAAAAAACAATCAATTATCGTGCTCATCATATAACTCCGAAGATCATTCGGGGCTCGAATATCGCACCTCCTCTTCGTCGGACTGCATAGACTCTTTCTGCGCCCTGTCTATCAGACTCTTCTGCTTTTTGAGCGTATTGTTGTTCCTGTTAACGACCTGGCCAGTACTGGCTTCTAGGACGTCGACGGTTTCCTTAAAGTTACCGTCATGGGCTTTGAGGATTTCGTCGAGAGTTTCTGGGTCGTAATCGGTGAACATATCGTGCAGCATTTGCCTTGTGAGTCGGGACGCCATGTCGTTCGGGGTTTCTAATTCCAGTTGTTTTTTCTAGAAGGCAAAAAACTCTCTTTGGTATTCATAAAAACGTTCAGGGAAAACGCTCGATCCACTATTTCGCAAATCCTCACCAAGTCGTTGTGGTAAATTGCTAGCGCCATTTCCATATCCATTATTTCAGGCAGATTTGGAACCAGAGGCTCGGACATAATTCGCGCTTCTTCTTCCTCTAATGACCTCGCGTACTCCGCGTCTAGAAACGGTTTTCAATTAATTCAATGAAATTCTATCAAATCTTGAGAAGCTTCAGTCTCCGCTTCGATATCAAGTTTCGAATTTGACAAAATCTGATCAAAGTGCTGAAAAATCTGTTCAATATCATCAGATTTGATCAAATCTGAATCAAACCTGTGTGACGTGTTACAGAATTTCCTGAAATTGCATTAATATAAATAATATGTTCGTAACACAACGTGAAGAAGAAAAAGGAGGAGCAGGTGAAGAAGAAAAAAAAGGAAAACAAGAAAAACAAGAGGAAGAAGGAGAAGAAGGAAAAGGAAAAGAAGGAGAAGTAGAAGAAGAAGAAGAAAAAGAAGAAAAAGAAGAAGAAGAGGAAAAAGAAGAAGAATAAGAAGAAGAAGGAGAAGAAAAACAAGAAGAAGGAGGAGAAGCAGAAGGGGAAGGAGAAGAAGGAGAAGAAGAAGGAGAAGGAGGATAAGGAGAAGAAGAAGAAAAACAAGGAAAACAAGAAGAAGGAGGAGGATAAGAAGAAGCCTGATAAGAAGAAGAAGAAGAAGAAAAACAAGAAAAACAAGAAAAACAAGAAGAAGGAGGAAAAGAAGAAGGAGAAGAAGAAGGAGGATAAGAAGAAGAAGAAGAAAAAGAAAAACCAGAAAGACAAGAAGAAGGAAGGAGAAGGAGAAGAAAAACAAGAAAAACAAGAAGAAGAAGAAGGAGAAGAAGGAGAATGAGAAGAAGAAAAACAAAAAGAAGAACAAGAAGAAGAAGGAGAAGAAACATAAAAATGAAATATTTAAATAAATAAATTCAAGTCCTAGTATACAGCACTTTTAAGTCCTAGGACTAAAACTAGCACACTCAAGTCCTAGGACTTAAAAGTACTACATTTAGGTCTTATACAGAGGCATCAAAAAGCGAGGAAAACATGCTTGCGTTATTATATATAAAAGTTATAAAATCAAGACGATGTTTGGAGAAATCCCATTCATACCTTTTTCTATCATCTTATCGAGCTGCTCCTGCTGCGCATTGAGCTGAAGCTCCATGCTCTCCGTCCAAAGAGCGTGAAGCTGTTGAGCCATAGATTTCTTGATTTGAATAACAGGGAAGAGTCCTCCAGGCAGTTGGAATTCCGGACTACCGAACTGGTTTTCCAATATTTTGATAAAATCTTCTCCCAAATTGAGCTCCATCATTTCCTCGGGCTCGATATCATCCTCGGTGAAATCGTCGTTGCTTTCGGATGATTTAGGGGACTGATTATCGGCTTCGAGCTCTTCAATCTCGTCGGTGATTGTCTGAGACAGAGAAATCCTCTCGTCTTTAGTATCGGGGGCGATGTCAGGCTCGCCGTTCTTCCACCTCTTCACTCTAAGTATGTGAGGATTGTAGCTGGCTTCGTTCATGATCATTTTTTCTTCGATTTGTCTCTTCAGCTCTAAACTCTCTTCCGATAATTTATTCCTATCCTTTTTTTTCCTAGGGCTTGAATTCGGATGTTGTAATCTAGAGTCGCTGTCATTTGACTCCGAGCTACTCGATTGCTTCAATTTGTCGATTCTCTCCCTTCTAGGTGTGCCGTTCTGGCTTTCTATATCCCCAGGCTCTGACCCGGAGGCTCGGCTCTCTCTCAGATCGATTTTCGGGGCTTCGATCTTCCCGTATTTAGTAACGTTCTCTGGCACGCCGTCCAAGAGCATGTCTACCGCCCAATTGAAATTGCAGCTACAAAGATGCTTGTAAATCTCTGTTATATCTTCCTGGGGAACGTTGGGGAACATTTCAATCAGGTCTTCGAGGTCCTTTAGGGTTTCGATCTCCGTTCTAGACTCCAGGCTCTCTTCTCCGCTGAGAATATCGACCACAGAAGTCATCGAACTCTTATCAAGCATCAGTTTCAACGCTGGTTTTTCAGGCATAGCTAAATGCGGACTGTTGTTTATCGTCCTGCTAGCAGTCCTCAAGATCTTATATTCCGGCTCCGAGGTACCTCCCACGTACAAAACGTTGAAGTCATAGTTACTCGTGTTCGTAGAAGAGTCAGACTTTGCCACGGTATCAAGCTTCCTGCTTTTTTCCAGCAACGCGCTAAAGCTCTGCATCGGAACCGGGAACGGCGACTCTTTCCAAGTCACTTGATTTATGTTGTCAATTATTTCCGGAGTCTCATCCTCAACATTCTCAACATCCTCAACATTAGGATCCTCAGTGTCTAAAATCAACGGCAATTCTTTGCAAGATTCAGTTTTTTCCTCGCCGTTCTCCAAAAAGCCGAAACATTCATCCGGGATGATTTCCTCTTCTTGGAGCACCGATTTTTCCTCGTTTAGTCTTATCTCGGATTCTACATCAGCCATTATCGGCCCTGTTATCAAATACGAAGATTCTGTTTGACTGGATTCAGACTCGTCATCGTCAGATGTGTTTCTACCATCTTTGGCTTCCGGTTTAGATTTGTTTTCAGTTCCTTGTCTAGATATTATCCGGTTTACAGCCTCGGTCAGTATATCGTAAACCGAGTCTGTGCTAGCGGTTTGAATCTCGTCTTTCTCAACTTCGGAGTCAATTTCTAAAAGATCGTTGTCTCTATCGTCGTCCGGTTTGACTACTTCGGCTAAATTACCGATCCAAGAATGGTCAGAATCTATGCTAGAATAAGCGCATCGATTCCTTGTCTCACTCCGGGTATCCGGCTCGTTTTTATTACCCGTAGATTCTAAGTCCCCGATCTCTCCCCCCAATTTATCGGACAGGGTATCGTCTACGAGATATTCTAAGTCCTCGTTAATCTCGAGTGTATCGAAGGTTACAGGCTTCGAAACCCGGCATAGATCTCCGTCTAAATTACTACCAACGCCTGAATCATTTAATTTCGGGCTCAAACTATCCCCGATAATTGTAGCCTCAGCTAAATCCCCGTCATTATCCTCATCTCCGAGTATAACGAAGGAGCTTGGCTCTCTGTGAGACTTTTCGTTCTCAAAAGCGTCGACTTCGGACAGAGAATTGTCGTTGGTTTGTCGTTTGTACTTCATAATGCTTTCCTCGCTTTGAGTTTCATCTTCGGTTTCAGATCTCTCCGGGTTTAGACCGAGAAACGATTTCTTGATCATGTTGAATATCGAGCCGAATGAACTGCTCGGTTCTTCGGGCGCCGGGTCAGCCTGGGTTTCCTCGTCAGTCGGTTTATTAGCTGAGTTTGTTTCCTGCTCTAAAGCGTCCATTTTATTGATTATGTTAGTTATTATGTCCTCCGGATCTTCGGGAGCGAGTTTATCCTCTCGGAATTGATCTGCGATTGGCTCATCGATAATCTCAGTGATGATAACGCTGCTGGAAATTTCAGTCTCGGTTTTCACCACGAGATCATAATCCGTGTTCCTTGCGCGCGGCGGAGGTACGGTGCTGTGGATTTGTTTGCCGTTAAAAAGCAGCGTGAAATCCCAGCATTGCGAAAGAACGTTTTCCTGCGAGTTTGGCTCCGGCTTATCAAAGTTATCGCCGTCCAGATTGGTCACGCTTCCTTTTCTCTCCGATCCAATAGCACCGAGATTCTGGTGGTGGATAATGCCGGCGTTCTTTCTCATCGAAGATGAAGAAGTAGAAGACGAGGACGAGGAAGAAGAGGGAGTAGAAGGTTGCGGAGGAGGCTCGCTTGATCCAGCTTCAGATTGCGGTTTCTCGTCTTCACCGGAATGCGAGGACCGATTATCTACCCTCTCCTCTCCTTCCCGGAGCAAATCGATTCCTCCATAACTTCCAACTCCGTTTTCCAACGGCGCCGGAACTGTATCCGAGTCAATTTCGTCTCCGGAATCAGTTTCTATGCAATAATCAACGAGAGATTTATTCAGGGTATCATTCTCCGCCATTAGTGCATTGGAAACTATGTTCTGTAGTGTATCGTCCGGATTTTTTTCCCCCGTATTATCCCTGTGTTTAATATTCTTGTCAGAATCGCTGAGCAGATAATTTTCGCTGTTAGCATTAGCAGCGCCAGTGTTGTTCTTCTTCTTTCTTCTGTTTCGATTCTTCCCCCCGGACTGTTTCACCTTTTCGTTTTTCTCCTGTGCCTCGTTGCCGGGCCGAAAAACCGGGAGCTTTCTAATCTGCGGTGGAAAATTGCCAGTTGAATATCTTAGCGAAAATTGTTCTATTAATTTCTGCCCGGTGATATTTCGCTCGTATCTATCAGCCATGTCTTTTATCTTGTCCTTAGGTACTCCGTGCGCGTTCTTCCTAGCTAATTCGTTAACATTTCTGCACCACGGTGTACTGGGTTCTAAAATTTCTATGATATATCCATTTTGGACTCCCATAACAACGTAAGGCTGCATTTCCCACGACTGAGTATTTGTGTTATCGACAATAACTGGGCTAACGCCATCCCTAAGTGCGTTGGATACTCTTTTCTGATTATAGTTATGAGCGTCGCTAAGCTTGGACTGGACGTAGTGGTAGGTTCCTCTACCAATCATAACGAAGTAATCATCAGCGCTAAAAATGAACTGATTTGGTTCCCCGCCGATGGTAGATTTGACGATGCTTGTTCCGAGGTGTGATTTGCCGCTTCCAGGTAGCCCTCGTAGTAGAACGAGCACTTTGTATCCCTCCATGATCGAAGACGTGATGCGTTTCATCTTGTCGTCGTAAGTATTGTGCTGCGGAGTCCTCGGCGGCGACGGTGTATTGGTCAGTGATGTTTCCGGCCGCGTGATCTTAGGCGGACTTTGAGTAGAGCTCGATATAAACTGGCAGACGTTTATCGACATCAGAGAAGGTATCTGGGTGGGATAATCCACGCTTTCCTCTTCAATAACGACGTCCGCGTCATCGTCAGAGCTGTTCTCTAATCCCGGGAGACGATATTGTACTTTGAGACCGCAAAGGGACTCAGTCTCTCCTTTATGAAGGTTTGATTTACTGTTTCCGGCTCTCATCTTAGTCTCGTTATCGTAGTTTGAGTCAAATTGAGCGACTTGTTGATGGTGCGAGGGATCGTGGGGTTTAGATTGATCGAATTCAGGGCTGAACGGGCTTCCCATTGCCTTGATATCCTTAGGCACAGAGTTACGAGCGGTGATAATAGCCGGATCCTGGATGTTCTGTGTTTTAAAATTTTTTGGTATAGTTCCTTTGTTGGCTATCTTATTGTTTGGCAAATCCCTAGAGAATTGTAATTTACTTCCGAACAGATTATCCAACTGGTTGTTAGTTTCTTTGGTTCTCTTATCCCCGTTGTTAGACCACAGTTGATTATTGGTAGGATTTAACGCTCCGTTTTCTACGTCGCTTAATAGAAATACTTTAGAGGGATCGGTTTTTCCCCAAGATTGTCCGAACTGTTGTAATTTCTGATGCGGTATCTTGTCGTTCTCTTCCGAGTAGCTAGTCTTCGATACGTTCTCGTTTTCCGAAGGCACGAATCCCTTGTCGGTCAAATCTTTTTTGAGCAATTCAAATTTTCTGAACTCTTCCTGCTGGCGTAGTAACTCTGTGTCGTTTAAATTCAGGTAGCTGTTACCCGACGTTCTAAACGCTATCGGCTCTTGGTCTAGATTCGATTTGTTGTACTCTCTCTTATCCTGGTAAGAATCATCCGTAGCAGAACTTCTATCGTCGCGATTCAAACTCTTCGATATTCTAACACCCGACAAAGATGGACCCCCACCAATCCTTGGACCCGTATTTCTACTCCGATTTAACGGCGTATCAGCGTTCTCAGATAACATTATCAAGGCATCGATAGACGGTTGCACTGCGAACAATTAAATTGATGTCGATTAATAATTTGAAAGAAAGTTATCAAAAATCTGATAATTCTTGAACTAATTTTCTTACGTTTCCATTTGCAATTTTGTACAACAGACAATATGATATCCGGTTCTAAAATGGATTCGAACATCTCTTTGACTTGGTTGAGTATAAGTTTCTGGTGTTCTTTGGAATTCTTTTTACTATCGTTTGACCATCTTGAAGGCGGAGGGGCAGATGGCGCCCGTTGATTATTGGATGCCATAATTAGCGCAGTCTACCTGTATTATGAGAATAATTAATGGTAATCTGATACAGCGAGTGATTGAAGAGATGAAACGTAGATGCATATGGGGCATTCTGTGAAGAATTGAACTACTATCGGGACGTAAAATCGGGTACACGTGGGTTTGATACACTACATCTAAGTGAAAAAAAATCGGACAGCCTTTGGATACGAATCATTTTCAAGCTTGTTTTATTCCCCGTTAGATCAACCAAAGACCATTGTTGTATGAAAATTAAGAGGGAAGTTATCGTTCAATGTATGCAAAGAAACGTAGTTTTTACACATTCTCTTTCGTAGCTTCACTTCAACTCACCGCCATTCTTCCAGAATAGCCGGGAAAAATATTCAAAAAATCATGCTCAATCTTTGAAGCTTTTTAAGTGCAATGCTTTTTGAATTTTGGAGAAATTCCCAAAATTATGGTCACGGCAGTGGAAAATAGCCCAAGTGGTGATCTCGGAGACGAGTAACAATAAAAGGTTCATCAATGGCTGAAAATTTAGGGAAAAATTATGGTAAGCAATTGCCGTTGCGATTTAATGTGTTCGATGTATTGTTCAACAGTTATTGCTCCTGCAGCCATAGGCGCCGCGCGAGAGATACTGCTCCGAAAGCTCAACGCGGAATACTTTGCAATAACTGTTAAACAACACATCGAACATATCAAATCGCAATGGCAATTGCTTACCATAATTTTTCCCTAAATTTTCAGCCATTGATGAACCTTTTATTGTTACTCGTCTCCGAGATCACCACTTGGGCTATTTTCCACTGCCGTGACCATAATTTTGGGAATTTCTCGAAAATTCAAAAAGCATTGCACTTAAAAAGCTTCAAAGATTGAGCATGATTTTTTGAATATTTTTCCCGGCTATTCTGGAAGAATGGCGGTGAGTTGAAGTGAAGCTAGGAAAGAGAATGTGTAAAAACTACGTTTTTTTTGCATACATTGAACGATAACTTCCCTCTTAATTTTCATACAACAATGGTCTTTGGCTGATCTAACGGGGAATAAAACAAGCTTGAAAATGATTCGTATCCAAAGGCTGTCCAATTTTTTTTCACTTAGATGTAGTGTGTCAAACCCACGTGTCCCGATTTTACGTCCCGATAGTAGGGTAACTGATAAATTCATGTGCATTGAATATAGAAATTTGGAAATGCCCCATATGATGTTTCAGTGTATTGATTAGACTTATAGAGTTGCATAAGGGGTCGCACACACCTTGGGAACAATTTTTTTTTATTTTTTTATTTTTTTATCAAATCGCTGATACGATGTGATGAAATAATTCATTGACTCAGTATTTTTAAATTAATTGTTTTTTTTCAAGGTGTATGTAGCCCCTTAACGACTGACTGACTGACTAACTAACTACCTCGTGTCTCTATCACCAGCAATGATTTTCTAATGTAATGTAAGTTATTTGTTGAAAAATCAGTAAAGCAATGTAAGATGTTGAAGAAAAATTTTGAATTCCAATAGTTGTATTCCATAGAGTGATATCGAGCTTTAAATATCATTGGTAGGAAGAAAAAGAAAGAAATGTTTATTTTTTGATTATTTTTTGATTTTTTGATTTTTTTTTTTGATTTGCTAGAGTTTATGAAATTAGAAAAATAAAACAAGACTACAACGGTATGTTGTAGTTGTAATATATAAAGCGTTCAATGATGTGTGGTCCTTATCGCACAACGACATCGCGATTCTTAGGTACCTGCTTCGTACCTGGAAAATTTGAAGAAAAAAATTCTTAGAAGAATGGAGAATATTATGAAAAACAACTATTATATATATATTTCATTTCACAATTCGGAGGAGGAGACGAAAAATAAAAATAACAGACAAATAAACGTTTGAAAAACTAAAAGTAACGGTTTTTCCTTTGTAAATGAAGAGAAAACGTTCTAAAAGGATTTGAAAATAAATGAAAGTAACGGTTTTTCTTTTGCAGATGAAGTGAAAACGTTCTAAAAGAATTTAGAAAAAACTAAAAATAACGGTTTTTCTTTCGTAAATGAAGAGAAAACGTTCCAACAAGATGATAAAAAACCATAAATGACTATTTTTCTCCGTAAATGATAAGAAATCGTTCTAAAAACAAAAATAACGGTTTCACTTTCGTAAATGAAGAAAAAACGTTCTAAAAAAATTAAAAAAAAAAAACTAAAAATAACGGTTTCACTTTCGTAAATGAAGAGAAGACGTTCTAAAAAAATTAAAAAAAAAAAAAAAAAAACAAACTAAAAATAACGGTTTTTCTTTCGTAAATGAAGAGAAAACGTTCCAACGACATTTTGGAAAAAACCAAAAATGACTGTTTCTTCCGTAATTGAAAAGAAAACGTTCTACAAACAAAAATGACTGTTTTTTCCGTAACTGATAAGAAAACGTTCTAAAAATAAAAATAACGGTTTCACTTTCGTAAATGAAGAGAAAACGTCCTGAAAAAAAAAAAAAAAAAAAAAAAAAAAAAAAAAAAAAAAAAAAAAAAACTAAAAATAACGGTTTTTCTTTCGTAAATGAAAAGAAAACGTTCTAAAAAAATTGGAAAAAAAAAAAGATTAACGGTTATTCTTTCGTAAATGAGAACAAAACGTTCTAAAAACAAAAAAATAATGGTTTTATTTTCAAAATGGAGTAGAAAATAAAAGAACGTTTGTTTACAAATGCGGAAAGATGTGTGTATCTGTATTTTAGAAAATATGATTTTTTATTCACGTTATAACATCATGCATGCTTTAGATATGTTTAATAAAGACGATTGTATGATAAAAATGAAACGAGCTAATGATACAGTGGTTATTATTTTTTTTTTTTTTTTCCTCATAGTTGAAACATGAGCTTGAGATTTAATCATAATGAGCTATGCATATAACCATATATAGGAATGTATGAATAATAAGGGGGAAACCCCGAATGATAAATTTTATACAAGAGCCACGCATCGCAGCTCAAAAAAAAAAAAAAAAAAAAAGACGCTAACACAGCCGTTCTATTAAATATGTTATAGTTTTTCCGTTGTATTCGAAAAAACAAAAATATAACAAAACACATACACATATATAATGTGTGTGTGTGTGTAATGAAATAACGAATCAGCAGATGGTTTGTTGTAGTTTTGTTTACAATAACACAGATGTTCGATTTAATAAAGATCAAAAATAATTAATAATAATGGTAGTAGTAGTCCGACAAAAAATACATATTGGAGTAGCGTGATGTTATAAATGAGCATGGAGTTTGAGGTTGGGGATTAAAAATATGGTATTATCAGAGCTGTATAGTATTCGTATTCGTATTTAATATTAATTGCGAAATAATTTTGAAAAAGTGTATTTTCTTACTACTATCACGATTATGATGATAAGATTATAATAATAATAATAATAATAATAATAATAATAATAATAATAATGTGTGATCCCAGTCAGAAGTCAGAGTACGATTATATTATAGGTATATGCGAGCTAATGTAAATATGGCCATGAAAATATACGGTGGTTATAATATACAGACATTCATTTATTTATGGGCGTGACATTGGGACGTAGAGAGGTTAGATACTTACGATAATCGTTAATTTATTTAACCGTTTAAAGTGTTTTTTATTTTTTTTTTTTTTAGAAATTTACTGTTTTACAAATTTACGATATAACACGATATTGATAAACTGTAAATATAACGCGTATATTCGTTTTAACAAAGCGATCACAAGCGCACCTATAGTGATAACAAACAATCCAGTTCTGCAAACCTTAATTTCTAGGGAATTTTATTTTTTTTTTTCATCTTTTTTTTTCTGTTTTGTTCAAATATTTTCAAGTATAGTCCAATTTTCCTGTCTACATAGCTTATTATATTAATCGCGTTTTATTCGAATGTTTTGGAATTATATCAATCCAATATATACTCAGCCGATAATATGATGTATAAAAACAAGCCGTTTAATTTTAGTGTCTAACTGTATTTGAAAAAGACATAGGGAGTTTGCCAATCACGTGAATTTTCAGGCACAGTGCGACACAAAGCTGTGTTATTGGTCACTTCTTTTGGATCGCACCAATAACAACAGTTTTGTGTCGCACTGTGCCTGAAAATTGATGTTATTGGAAAGCTCTCATACATATAAAACGCGCATTCTATGCCATAGAATGGAATTCAAAATTAATATTTGCAAGGTTGGTAGAACTGTGAATATCTAGAGAATTTTCCAACAGTTCAAACATCGTTAAAATACACTGAACATAGATGGCGTTGCGTGTTCGTAAAAAAAAAAGAACATTATGTACCGCACACACGGCACTAGCTTAATACACGTGCATGTAGTATGCGTATAGTACGAAAATCTCTCTTTCTCTCTCTCTCTCTATTTTTTTCTCATAGTGTGTAACTAACATTTATGTATAAAATATTTATTGGTCCCCTATAGAAGCCAGGGGGTGAAATGTCCTTATGGGGCAGTCGGTCCCACGTTTTAGTTCCTATCCAAGTGGGGTATAGGGCTGGGGGCGCTGATGGTTGACCGATACCGGGTGGGGGTAGACGCTGGACGACGCCGAAGTGACGCCGAATCCAGACGCCATATTTATTTTCGTACAGAACCTTTAACACGGACTTACGAAAAAAAATTTGAAGCATTAAAAATCTTGAAAATTTCGCTTGTGCTTTGATTACAATATTTCTAAAATTAATTGCTTTATATTCATAGTCTTAATAGTAAATTGTATTCTAATATTAATAACAAAAGTGTGTATTTAAGTTAAATTCAGGAGTCGTATCGGTAAGTTTGTAGGTTAGTCACGTAATTCTAGCTTTAAACTTTCGATATTAGATATATTATTAACCTTGTTAAATTAGAGATTTAGTATTAAATTAGAAGGTTAGTTAACGTATTTCTAGCTTTATAATTCAGATAATTCAGATTAAACATTTCAAATCAGAGATTTAGTATTACATTTATAGGTTAGTTCACTTCACGTTATTCTAGCTTTACACTTTAGATAATAAATACAGTATTAGACATTTATATATCATATACATATGGGGCTTTCCACGCCAACTCGACCAGTGTTAAACCCCGACCATCTCGAAATCATCTCAGGTTTTTTTTTCAACATTCTACTCAGTGAAAAATGCATCCAGATTTTTTTCAGATTTTTTCATTCAGCCGTTGATTTTTTATAAATTTTTGAATTCCATTGAGAAAGCCCTTTTTCAAAAATCTGAAAAAATTCTCAAAAATCCAGTGGATGATCTAGAACAGCCCCCCATACTCAAAAATGTGGAAAGAATTTTTCTTCCATTTATTTTCTCACCTTATTAGGATTTTAGAAATTTTCAAAACTGAAAAAAAAAATGCAAATACCGGCACTTACGATTTGATTCGTACGATCCCACTCATACGATTTCTCTGATACGATTCAACTCAAATTTATCTCTGACACGGTCAATTTCAGTTTTGAAAATTTCTAAATTCCTAATAAGGTGAGAAAATAAATAGAAGAAAAATTCTTTCCACATTT
This sequence comes from Tenthredo mesomela, assembly GCA_943736025.1. Classification (NCBI taxonomy): domain Eukaryota; kingdom Metazoa; phylum Arthropoda; class Insecta; order Hymenoptera; family Tenthredinidae; genus Tenthredo; species Tenthredo mesomela. The sequence goes on from OX031016.1 coordinate 41,990,609, forward strand.
TTGAGTATTGGGGGCTGTTCTAGATCATCCACTGGATTTTTGAGAATTTTTTCAGATTTTTGAAAAAGGGCTTTCTCAATGGAATTCAAAAATTTATGAAAAAACAACGGCTAAATGAAAAAATCTGAAAAAAAATCTGGATGCATTTTTCACTGAGTAGAATGTTGAAAAAAAGACTGAGATGATTTCGAGATGGTCGGGGTTTGACACTGGTCGAGTTGGCGTGGAAAGCCCCATATATATCATATATATATATATACAGGGTGTAAATCTTAACTCTGTACATACTTATAGGGTGTGTGGGGGCTGCCAATACAAGCATTTTGAGGTATGACACCCATGGTCGGAAACTCATCCTAATCACTATGGAGGGCTTTGAAGGATATGGTACCGCACGCTTGATCGTAGTGTAATGAATCAGATGTGATCACTTTCGACCCAACATTTTATTCAGCCGTAGACGACAGTGCATAAATGTTCTTGCGTGAAATCAACAAAACGATAAACTTTGCATTAAAAAAATAACAAAACAATTTTCGGTGCTTATCAACAGAATTTGAAGAAGTTATGGAAAACGAATTGGGGTTTCGCACACTTATGGGCTTTTCGTTTTCCATAACTTTTTCAAATTCTGTTTATAAGCACCGGAAATTGTTTTGTAATTTTTTTATTGCCAAGTTTATCGTTTAGTTGATTTCACGCAAGAACATTTGTACTGTTGTCTACGGCTGAATAAAATGTTGGGTCGAAAATGATCACATCTGATCCATTACAATACGAAAAGCGCGCGGTACCAGAACCTTCAAAGCCCTCCACAGCCGTTGGGATGAGTTTCCGACCTTGGGTGTCATACCTCAAAATGCTTGTATTGGCAGCCCCTACACACCCTATAAGTATGTACATAGTTAAGATTTACACCCTGTATATATATATATATATATATATATATATATATATATATATCATAGACAATATATATCATATTTCATTATTCGGCATAAACAAATTCAAGTTGATTAAATCAGGCATTTTTGTATTGAGTTCCAGGTACAGTTTGCAGTGTTGATGGATTTAATTGGCTACGCCAAATGGATTACAGGGAGCTACTGAATGAACTTGCATAGGCGAATTGATGAGATGACAAAAGTATTAATGAAATCCATGTATACGTAACTTTCAAATTTCAACTACTAAATGACACTTGAGCTTACTGAATAATCTTATTTCTTACATGTTTCAGCGACTAATCGAGATGGGACTCTGCAATTCGTTGAAGCATTGATAATATGTCAGTCAAGAAGCAATAATAAATAATATTAATAAAACGAAGAAAATTATTTTTAGAAATTAATTATAAGATTTATTGTAAGTGATGACCATTCGTCGAAAATTTGTATTCCATTTAAAATGAATCAAAATTTTCACAAAATTAAAATATTTGAAATATAATTGTATAAGTTAATTGTTACTGTGTATCAGGGTCAGGGTTGTAAAATTTTTAATGGAAAATATTTCCATTAACTCATCGAATTTAATGTTTTAATGGAAAATATTTCCATTAACCATTAAATTTAATTTTTTAATGGAAAATATTTCCATTAACCATTAAATTCAATTTTTTAATGGAAAATATTTCCATTAACCATTAAATTTAATTTTTTTAATGGAAAATATTTCTATTAACCATTAAATTTAATTTTTTAATGGAAAATATTTCCATTAACCATTAAATTTAATTTTTTTAATGGAAAATATTTCCATTAACCATTAAATTTAATTTTTTAATGGAAAATATTTCCATTAACCATTGAATTTATTTTTCTAATGGAAACTTTTTCCATCAACCATTAAATTTAGTTGTTCAATGGAAAACATTTCCATTAAAAAATTGAATTTCATCATTTGATGCGAAAAATTTTCATCAATTTTTGAATATTTTTTTCTATTCGGAAAAATTCTCATCAACTGCTGGAATTTTCTGAAATTACTTTGGATCACTTTTAATTTTTAAATAGACTTGGCGGGAAAGTAGAAAGCCATTCGCTGTGTGCATGACCGTGAGCGGCTCAGGGTTGTAAAATTTTTAATGGAAAATATTTCCATTAACTCATTGAATTTAATTTTTTAATGAAAACATTTTCCAATAAAAAAATGAATTTAATGGTGAGTGAAAATATTGCCCATTAAAAAATTAAATTTAATGGTTGATGGAAAAAGTTTCCATTAGAAAAATAAATTCAATGGTTAATGGAAATATTTTCCATTAAAAAATTAAATTTAATGGTTGATGGAAATATTTTCCATTAAAAAAATTAAATTTAATGGTTAATGGAAATATTTTCCATTAAAAAATTAAATTTAATGGTTAATGGAAATATTTTCCATTAAAAAAATTAAATTTAATGGTTAATGGAAATATTTTCCATTAAAAAATTAAATTTAATGGTTAATGGAAATATTTTCCATTAAAAAAATTAAATTTAATGGTTAATGGAAATATTTTCCATTAAAAAATTGAATTTAATGGTTAATGGAAATATTTTCCATTAAAAAATTAAATTTAATGGTTAATGAAAATGTCAATGCATTAAAAAATTTAATGCATTATTTACAACTCTGATCAGGGTTTACTTAATAATATATATATAGAAACTATATCATTAATATTTACTACTCAAAAATAAAATGTCATTAGTTCTTTAAGATATTTAAATTTTAATAAATGAACTCAATTCTGATGTTATATTCGAAATTTTAATTTTATATATTATTTTATCATTTACAATATATCAATATCAAAATTATCGTACCCAAATATATAAAAAAAAAAAAAAAACACTGTACCTAAGAAAATGATAATAAATTTGTTTATTTGGTGAACAATTGACTTTTTGACTTTGCCGATCATCACATGATCCGAAGGAGCCTAAAATTAATTTTCAAATAAGGCGGTCGAATAAGATGGTAGCAGCCGACACGTCGCCATATTCGTCCCCCACCCGGTTTCGATCAACCATCAGCGCCCCCAGCCCTATACCCCACTTAGATAGGAACTAAAACACGGGACCAAAATTTAACATGGCAGCTTGCCCCCCCTGATAGAAGCAAAGCAAAGCGTAAAGCAAAGGAAAGCATAAAGCAAAGCAATAAGCGAAACGAACGTTTCCATTCCAGGGACCGGGGAACGTACGGGGGTTACGGGAAAGTGACAATAAACGTCAAAAGCTTCGGAGTAATAATATTAATATAAAAGATATACTATAATAAAGATCTAAAGTATTATGAATATGAAATTTGAGTTCATTTATTTCTTCCGTTTATATAATTAAAAAAAAAAAAAAAAAAAGAAAAAAAAAATAGAAGATTTAATAAATAAGACAAACTACATTTCATATAAAATTATATAGTTTTTTTTTTTTTTTTTTTATATTTGAACAAGAATTTAAAAAAAGTTTGAATTTCTGAAAGGAATAAAAAAAAAAAAAAAAAAACAACACTTCCGTCTTACTGGAAGTTCGATTCTAAATTTGAAGAGTAGTCCTCCCCCTGACCGCAGAAAAACGGTTGGAGAAAGGAACTCGTTTATTGTTCTTATTCTTACTATAGTTCGTATTCCTAACCTCTAATATCATTCGAGTCAGCTGTTTTACGGCGTTGCGATAATAATAATAATAATAATAATAATAATAATAATAATAATAATAACGGTAATAATAATAATAATAATAATAATAATAATAACGATATATCGCAAATAAATATATAGGTGTTGTATACGTATGAATGTAATGTGTAATGTGTAACGTGAATAGAGCCGTAGCATATTTATCTTCCGTCGAGTCCTATATGCCTATACCTAGTATAGTATAATAACCGCTGCGTAAACTACGTTACTCTACCTATTAGGTATAATAGTAGATCTTTGCGAGAGCTTATGTCATAGATATTATATACACATAATATAATATACGCTATATACATATTTCGAAGTTTTTAATTATTATCATTTATAATATTATATATAGTTTCCGTGTGTGTGTGTGTGTGTGTGTGTGTGTATTATAATATATTATATATATCTATTTCGTATCTATAATATACTATATGTTTATTTATCTATTTTCTGTTTAATAACATACATACATACAATATAGTATAGTAAGTATCGAGAAATAATTAAAAAAAAAAAAGAAATAAAATAAAAAGAAAAACGTATAATAATTTCCGTATTAAGTAACATAAAATATTAAATTATAAATAAAATGTGTAAAGAGTTAGATGAGAGGCTAGTGGCTATTAGAGAAGGTTCGGTTCCGTCGTGTGTCGGTTTAATTAACCAATAACTATAAAAAAAAAAATTTGAGAAAATTAAAAAAAAAAACTATCTCATTGTTGTGGTGGTCTTCCTCCTCCTCTTCTTCTTCCTCTTCTTCTTCTTCTTCTTCCTCTTCTACTCCTTCTTCGTCATCTTCGCATCTTCGCATTTTCGCATCATTCTTCGTCGAAATATAATATAAAAATAGTATAAAACGTACAAAGCGAATAGTACTAAGAAGATAGATGATAAGATAAAAAGAACGATAACTAACGAAACAAAAAAAAAAAAAAAAAAAAAGAAGAGAAAAGAACGTAAGAAAGAAAGAAAAGATAGAGATAGATATAGAGAGTGAACTCAAATGTGAATAAAAGAAAGAAAAAAATTTGAGAGTCGAAAAGAAGAAGAGAGACAGAGAGAGAGAGAGAGAGAGATATAAAAAAAAAGGAAAAGAATATCAAGAAACTAATAAAAAAAGAAGAGAGAGAGAAAGAGAGAGAGAGAGAGAGAAAAAAAGCAAAGAAATACAATAAAATAAAATCAAACCGAATAAAAGACGAGAAAAAAAAAAAAAAAAGTATTACAAACCTAGTCGCGAAATAACCTCGTTGGTTCAAAACGTTCGGATCTTGTAGGAACGGTGATGCATTGATGAACCTAACCTCAATTTTATCAAACAATATCGCCGAGGAAGAGGACGAGGACGACGAGGAAGAAGAAAAAGAAGAACAAGAACAAGAACAAGAAGAAGAAGAAGAAGAAGAAGAAGAAGAAGAAGAAGAAGAAGAAGAGGCGGAGGAGGAAAAAGAAGAAAAACAAGAAGAAGAAGACGACGAAGTAGAAGAAGAAGATAGAATAATAGGAGAAGAAACGGAACGAGATACTAGTAACACATACTACGAGACTAACTACATTACAGATCAGCTCAGTTCATTCAATCTATCAAACAATACGCGGATTGATTATTTGGTAAGTGAGAAAAAAAAAAATTATCTAACGGTTTTTTTTTTTTCTTTTTTTAAAGATTTTTTTTTTTTCAAATATATTTCTAATTACTAACTCTCTCTCTCTCTCTCTCTCTCTCTCTGTCTTCTAATTTATTACAAATTCTAAGAAACTATACTAAACAGAAAAAAAAAAAAAAAAAACATCACATATTCTAACATCGTGTTTATTTACTTTAAACGAAAAGCCTTTAACCTTTACGCTATTATATTATTTTTCTACTACATACTTCTTGTAGTTTGAATTTAATCTAAACCAATTGGCCAATTAATCGTCTATAAGCCTCGTTGGTGATTAAATAACATTCAGGGTTAACCTTCGGGGCTTTGTACGATGATTATTTCTATAAACGAAAATTTATATCAATTTTTTTGAAATTCATTTCAAACTAGTATATAGTATGTATTAATGATGTACTATACATAGGTTCGTCGAACTATCGACAGAATCGAGAATCAATCCCCACCTTGCCTTCCTAGTTGTTGAAATATTCCAAAGATTGTAAATTCATCATTAAACGCTCGCAGATTCACTTTTCTTACAAACTAATCGTTACAACTCTTCAAAATTACGTTTCTAAACAAAAAAAATCCACGTTTTCAGACTCTCTAGTCATCGCGTGTATCAATAAAACCTTAAACTCTGCATAGACTCATCCATCGAGTCTACGAGTCATTGAAATCGTTGGAATCTTGTTCTCTTTCAAATATTCCATCCTCAAATCTGAAACTAAACTCCAAAGCCTATTAGCAGATTGAATAATCTAGTGTTTCAGTCCTGGGACGAAGATCATCATTCCTTCTTCTCCATTGCTTGCGTATTCTTGATCAAAACGCTTCGGATAATCACTGAAATTCATCACCGATTTGCTTTTCTTACAAACTAATCGTTCCAACTCTTCAAAATTACGTTTCTAAACTAAAGAATCCACGTTTTCAGACTCTCTAGTCATCGCGTATATCAAAAAAACCTTAAACTCTGCTTAGGCTCATCCATCGAGTCTACGAGTCATTAAAATCGTTGGAATCTTGTTCTCTTTTAAATATTCCATCCTCAAATCTGAAACTTAACTCCAAGCCATATGAGCAGATTGAATAATCTAGTGTTTCAGTCCTGGGAGGAGGGTCGTCATTCCTTCTTCTCCATTCTTTACGTATTCTTGATCAAAGCGCTTCGGATAATCACTGAAATTCATCACCGATTTGCTTTTCTTACAAACTAATCATTCCAACTCTTAAAATTACGTTTCTAAACAAAAAAAATCCACGTTTTCAGACTCTCTAGTCATCGCGTATATCAAAAAAACCTTAAACTCAGCTTAGACTCATCTATCGAGTCATTAAAATCGTTAGAATCTTGTTATCTTTTAAATATTCCATCCTCAAATCTGAAACTAAACTCCAAAGCATATGAGCAGATTGAATAATCTAGTGTTTCAATTCTGGGAGGAGGGTCGTCATTCCTTCTTCTCCATTCTTTACGTATTCTTGATCAAAGCGCTTCGGATAATCACTGAAATTCATCACCGATTTGCTTTTCTTACAAACTAATCGTTCCAACTCTTCAAAATTACGTTTCTAAACTAAAGAATCCACGTTTTCAGACTCTCTAGTCATCGCGTATATCGAAAAAACCTTAAACTCTGCTTAGGCTCATCCATCGAGTCTACGAGTCATTAAAATCGTTGGAATCTTGTTCTCTTTTAAATATTCCATCCTCAAATCTGAAACTAAACTCCAAAGCATATGAGCAGATTGAATAATCTAGTGTTTCAGTTCTGGGAGGAGGGTCGTCATTCCTTCTTCTCCATTCTTTACGTATTCTTGATCAAAACGCTTCGGATAATCACTGAAATTCATCACCGATTTGCTTTTCTCACAAACTAATCGTTCCAACTCTTAAAATTACGTTTCTAAACTAAAAGAATCCACGTTTTCAGACTCTCTAGTCATCGCGTATATCAAAAAAAACCTTAAACTCAGACTCAGACTCAACCACCGACTCTCTAACTCCGACTCCCAAATCTAAATCCGAACAAAAAATTTCCTACGATCGGATTATAAATGATTTAGGATAAATTTCAGTCCTGGGAGGAGGGTAGTCGAAGACCGGTCGAAACATCTTGCCGCCGCGACCAAGTGGTGGGTGTAAGTGGTATCAGGCTATCGTCAGAGGGTGTAGAAAGCCAAGGCGAGGTACTGGGGGCAGGAGGGATGCCTCGCAGTAAGCGGAGAGCGCCCTCCAGCACAAATCACCATCATCATCATCATTCGGGTACAGATATGCCACCGAGCGCACATGAGGAAGGAATGCCAAGGCATCCGACAAAAAGACTCAGACATACTTCTAGGTGAGAGAAGATATATTATGTACATACATCATAAATGTTTTCGATATAGTATACCGTTCGCATTTCCCTCTCTGCTACTCCTTTAGATATTATCTACAGATAATCTAGAAGTTTTTTTTTTTTTTTTTTTTATCATTATCCGACGTAACAAGTTTCTGTGATTAGATAAGATTCGAAAAAAAGGTGAAAGTTTCACAATTCAGTAAGTTAGTAAGTCAGTCAGTCAGTCGGTCATTTCTATATTCAAGAATCAGCTGATTAAACATTTTTCATAACATATGTTTAGTCATAGAATTTTTTTCAACATGGGGATCGATTCGTTATCGATAAAAATCAACTGTAAAGTGTTTTAAAATTACTGGGTGAAATATTTATTTATCGTCTAATCCACCGAACGCGGATGAAAAAAATGAAAGCTCTGATGTAATTATGAATGAAACATGTTTTTTTTTTTTTTCTTCATCATAGATATCAAAAAACGTTCAAACACTCGTTGTTATTTCTTTATTTGTTACGTCATAATCTATCAATCGTTACAATTCTTCGTTATTATCGAATTAATATTCAACAAACTTCAGCAGTCTATATCGTATTTAGACTTGTTATTGTTATCGTAATTCAGTCTTAAGCTTATAACGGATAAAACACTGTCTATGTAAGCATAACGGATTTGTTAAATCAACGAAACCACGTGTTATCATAGTCAAATTCTGGCAATTTAACTATAAAGAGACAGCCTTGATAGATATACACTATATATACTATTATACCTACTATATTCGTGATTTTCTTTGCTTGTGAATGAATATGCGTTGAATATCATTGACTAATACACATAAGCAGTGTGAAAGACACGGCCAATTCAAAAATAGATTTCCTACTCAGTCTCTCCCACCTACTCTTTGCTTTTGCCGTTGTCAAATCTTCAGTGTGTCTCTTTTTTTTCGCTCGTTCATGTGTTGCGACTAAGTTTTTCACATTATCCTCGTGTTTTCTATCTTTTTCTTTGTTATTTTCTTTTCTTTTTATAACAGTCGCTGTAATATTTGAGAAATTAATATTCTAAACTCTAGGTAATATCTAAGAGATTATGAACAAAAAAATTAATTCTAGTCTCATTAACGATCGTCTCTATTAGTTCGATTTAATCCTATTTTTTTTCTTTCTTTCTTTCTTTGCTTTCTAAAACGCGATTTCTTTATAAATAAGCCATTCGATACGCGGTGCATGGATGTCGAGAGGTTCGTTCTATAATATATTTCTCAAAAAACGTTGAAAATTATTTACACCCTCCCCTCTCCCCCCTCATCATTCCACAAATTAAAATAACTTTTATTAGTTTTTTCATGAATTTTTTTTTTCACACACCTTTCTTCTCAGTAATAATTGTCCCTCAATTTTTTTATTTAGTCACAGCTACTACATCCTAACTAACTACTTATAAATGTCTATTAATAAACCAAAGGTGGTAGTATCCAAGGAATTTCCAATCTGGCTACTATATTAAATTCTTTTTATTAATGCTCCGCGCACCTTTTTGCTTTCGAATGTATTCATCATCCCTTTTTTAATCCTCAAGAGAATGAATAAAAAACGTTTTTTTCAAAACAATTTGATTCCCAGCGCTAGGCGGTACACAAAAACAGAAGATGTATCATCCGCGTCGTCGTATTCACAAAAACGATGCGTCGCATGGTTCAGAGAATACACAACGCCGGACGATCCTGATACGCTTGGTCCAGAGGGGATGGAAAAATTTTGTGAAGACATAGGGGTCGAGCCTGAGAACGTTGTTATGTTGGTTTTAGCGTATAAAATGAACGCCAGACAGATGGGTTTCTTCACATTAAACGAATGGCTTAAAGGCCTTTCAGAAATGCAATGCGACTCTATATCTAAAGTACAACAGAAGCTAGATCACCTAAGAAACCAGCTTAACGAACCGCATACATTCAAGGGAATTTACAGATACGCTTATGACTTTGCTAGAGTGAGTGTATATTTCTTTTTTCTCTCCTTTAAGAGAAAATTGAATTTTCAAACAACGAATTGAATTCATTCATTCATTAATTCGTATTGCAGGATAAAGATCAACGCAGTATGGACATGGAGACGGCGAGAGTAATGCTTCAATTGCTTTTGGGAAAGCATTGGCCACTATTCGCCCAATTTGCTCAGTTTTTAGACCAGTCAAAGTACAAAGTTATAAATAAAGATCAGTGGTGTAATATTCTTGAATTCTCACGCACCATTAGCCACGATCTTTCTAATTACGATTTGGACGGCGCGTGTGAGTAATCATCAAAATCTGTTCAGCCTGTTATCAATTTTTTTTTTTATAATATATCGATATTCATAATATTTCTGATTATCTATTTCGTTTTTTTTCTATAATTCTATCTTCTTCTATAATTACAGGGCCAGTAATGCTCGACGAATTTGTCGAATGGTTGAAATTACAGCGTGGAGAAGGAGGCGGTAGTTTGACGTCCGTTGAAACAAGAGGCAGCTGAAACAACCGATTAAAATGATAACCGAGAGAAAGAAAGAAAGAAAGAAAGAGAGAAAGAGAGAAAGAGAGAAAGAGAGAGAGAAGGGTATGAAAATTAAAATGAAAATGCAAATGAAAATAAAGAAAAAACAAAAAAAAAAAAAAAAAACAAAAAAAGAAAAAATGAAAAGTAAAGATAAAGTAAAAAAAAAAAGAAAAGAAGATCAAAGACCCTCACCAAATTTAGGAAAAAAAAAAAAAACCTCGCCCACGCCCACACACATTCATACACACACCCCACGCCTATGCCTATGCCTATGTCTATGCCTATGCCAGAATCCCCTGTTCTCCTCCGCCTCTCTTCCGATACGATAAAAAAAGAAGAAGAAGAAGAAGAAGAAGAAGAAGAAGAAGAAGAAAAAAGAAGAAAGAAAAAAAAAAGAAAATAATTATATTTCTGGTTTTTCTTTTTATTGTATTTGTTTTTTTTGTTTTTTTTGTTTTTTCTGTTTTTTCTGTATATTTTTTTCTCGAATTTCTCGAATTCAAAAAAAAAAAAAAAAATGGAAACAAGTTTCTTCTCATTATATTCTTCGATGAATATTATTATCATCTAAATATATCTGGCTTCTTATTATAACACACAAACATACAGACATACGGCGCAGTCTTTGTTTTTTTTTTTTTTTTTTTTTTCTTCTAATTGTTGTTTATGCTTTTTCTTATGGTTATTATTATTATTATTATTATTATTTTTATTATTATTATTATTATTATTACCATCATCTTCATTATCATTATTGTCATTAATTATTATTATTAATTTTATTGTTATTATTGTTATTATTATTATCATTATTATTGTGATTGTTGTTGTTGTTGTTGTTGTTGTCATTAACATTAACATTAACATTAACGTTAGAATTTTCTTATTAGTATCTATTATTTTCTTTTTATTTACTTAAAAAAAGTATCTGGATCTTTTTTCATGTTTCTTTTTTTTCACAGAGACACAGAAACTATACATGAATTTTTATTTTTTTTTTTTTTTCAATTTTTTTTTTCCCATAGAATTTGATGACGATAATAAATAAATAAATAATTAAATAAACGATTGATTGATTGAATGAAATAAATAAAAATAAATAATGAAATTTATAATATATACTATACTAAGTTTTATGTAATAATAATATTCATCATTGATTTATCGATAAACTATATTACACACAGACACAGACACAGACACACATACGTATACAAATCACAACACATGATAATCATAATAATAATAATTAATTAATTCATTAATTAACAATAATAATAATAATAATAGTAATGATAATAATAATAACAATAATAATAATAATGATAATGATATTGTATACGAACAGTGATTCGAAACTAGGCGCGCGAGGTCCTTTACTTTTTCATTTTCTTTCTTTCTTTTATTTTCTTATTTTTTATTATTATTATTATTATTATTATTATTAAAACATTTCGTTTAGCAATTAATAGAAACGCAAAAAATAAAACAGAGAAAGAAAGAAAGAGAAAAAAAAAACAAAAAAAAAAAATTAAAACGCCAAGAACACACTGCTGCACTGGTATATACTATACATATACATACCTATACTATAGTATATGCTTGCAATATGAACTCTTCATAGTAGTGTAATTTTTTTCGTTTATTTTTGGTTTTTTTTTTTTGTTTGTTTTGTATTTTAATATTTTTTTTTTTTTTTTTTCTTTTCTTTTTCTTCTCTTTTCTGTTCAAAGTGCTATACAAATAATATCTAATCTAATCTAATCTAATCTAATGTAATTAATTAATTAGTTAATGATTATTAATATTATTCTTGTCCGAGAACATTTTTGGTTTAGTTAATGATAATAAAAAAAAAAAAAAATGAAAAAAAATGGAAAAAAAAAAAAAAAAACAACTTGAATGAAAATGAAGTAAATGAAGTAAATAAATAAATAAATAAATAAATAAATAAATAAATAAATGAAGTAAATAAATGAAGTAAATAAATAAATAAATAAATAAATAATTAATTGAATGAAATAAATGAATAAGAGTTAAGCGTAAGACTAAGAGGAAAAAGAAGAAAAAAAAAAAAAATACCTAATAACAATAAATGAAAAAGACAAGAAAAGAAAAGAAAAGAAAAGAGGGATGTGAATTAATGAATTAATAAGAAAAAAAAAAAAAAAAATGCTATTTCAAATTGAATAAAAATTAAATTTTCTTTCGATCTTACGATCTTTATTATACTATATATTCGTCATTTATAAAAATTATTATTGGTATACATTGATAATTTATTATTATTAATTAATTAATTAATTAAAATACTAAGCCGGTGTGCAACATCGATTAGAAGAAGAAGAAGTTAGAAGATGAGGAAAAAAAGCGAAGCAAAAAAAAAAAGTATAAAAAGCAAACTAACACATATTATTTATTAAAATACGTAGTTTATCAAAATTTAGTTTTTCCTATATTTTTTTTTTTCTCTTTGATCTTGTATTGAGAAAATTTGAGAGAAAAAAAAAAAAAAAAAAAACAACAACAAATTCAAACAGAAAAATACCTGTTGGTACAAATATTTATTCAATTCATAAAATCACAATACTAATGATAATAATTTTTTATTTAATTTTTTTTCCATCATTGATAAGAATTTGAATTCGAATTTGTTTACATAAAAAAACGTTAATTTATATACCTAATAAAGAATAAGGATGAGCAAAAGAAGAGTTGGTAAACATTCGGAAAGTAAGACAAAGACTTTTTTTTTTTTTTTTTTTAAGTAAACGATTGATTTTATTTTCTTGGGAAATAGGAAGAGAGGGAGGGAGGGAATTAATTATTTACAATAACGATCTGCCTTCATTTTACTTCTACGATCTAGCAACGCTTCGTGAAGTGTACCGTCGTTCTTAGCAGTTTCCAATTCCGTACGACTTTCGACATTTATTCTAAGCTTTTTGTCTTGAAACTTTTGAAACTTTCGCCTGAAAATAACAAGAAAAAGGAAATGGAGAGAATTAAAAAAGATATAATTATGAAGAAATCAAATAGAGAAAGAGAAAGAGAAAAACACGTACACATAGTTTATCTCAACCTCTGCCAGGGATCCCTGTTCTTCGGCAGGTGTATCTTTGCTAGAATCTTGTGTTCTTTGGGTAAGACTTCGTATAGTCAATATTTCTGACGGACCCGCTTTACTTCTTTCGCATGTTATATCGTCGTCGTCTGTTACGGACATAAAACACCCTGTGTTACTCAATAGGGCGAGTTTACCATCCTGGAATAGCAAAAATAGAAAAAAATAGAAGAAAAAAGAGAGAAGATGATATGATCTTGAATAGTCTTTCTATTTTATAGTCTGATTGTTTGAAAATCTATATATTTATCATCTGTTCATGCGCAGTAAGCAGCAGCAGCAGTAGTTTAGTAACTTTTTAAATGTTTCTAGTGATTTTTAGTGAAAAAAAAACCTTTTATGTAAAAATCACTAGATTTTTTTAGTGATTTTACAGTAACTTTGATAAACAATTGAAATACGACTATCCAAATTATAAATTATGGTTCAAAAGCTTTTAAATACGATTCAAACTGAAGCCAGAAGTTGAAATTCGGTTTTGAAAAGCCTGGAAGATAATTTCTGAAGTTTTTCAAGCGACTAAGCTTCATATTCTCCATCTACAGATGAAAATCCAGACTAAAACCGTCAGGAATTTCATTCCAAGTATCCTAAGGCCCATCCCCAGTCGCCCACCTCCTTATGGTCGAAATGTGTTACATTTCGATTATTATCCGAGCCCAGGCGTCAAAAACGCAAAAAAGGCCAACTTAGCGCAAATTCTGGTTCAATTCCGAACACATACGTCGAAAAAAATGTTCGTTTCGTGCGAAAATAGAGTCTACAGATGGTTTTTACATAGTTCGCCAAGGAAATCGAATTCGAATAATTTTGTAACAATGTAAAAATCATCTGTCGACTCTATTTTCGCACGAAACGAACATTTTTTTGGACGTATGTGTTCGGAATTGAAATATAATTTGCGCTAAGTTGGCCTTTTTTGCGTTTTTGACGCCTGGGCTCGGATAATGATCGAAATGTGACACATTTCGACCAAAAGGTGGTGGGCGACTATGGATGGGCCTTAAGCTTTGAAAAAAACTGGGAATTTGCAATGAATGAGTCAAAAGGTTTGACGCTAACTTCAAAAATAGGTTCCCATTGTTCCATAGCACCGACAGCGTCGCTTCTCCCTATGACAACGCCCTTCTTATCGACACCGACGTATTTTCCGTATCCAGATTTAAGCGCGATTTTAGTTTCGTTGACTGGAAATGCGGTTAGAATTTCCTCCGGGGAAGGTCCGTCGTTTTCATCGTGCGGACCACCCAGTGTGAACAATCCATTATCCAGAGCTTTTACGTAACACGAATTACCGAATTCGATAGCTACTGTCCCAGTGATTTCAGAAAATGATGACGCCTTCCACCAGCCACCTAAAAAAAATTTTTTTTTTTTTAGGTTATGTAAAACGCGGATTGTTACACAGAAGGCGGACACATACCGTGAATAATCGCGTCGTTATCCTGGACCGAATCTGTCTTATCTTTTCTGTCCTGTTTCTTATGCTTCCGCTTTTTAGACCTAAAAACAAAGATTTGAAAGTAACATAACCTCGAAAATAATACAGCAACACAACACAATACATAACCTTTATTTATCGGACGGATTGTATATTATTCAATTTATCAGGTCTCAATACATACTTTGGTTTTTCACCTTTCAGAACTAGCTTTCCTATACGGACTTTCTCGTATTCTGACATATCTGTTTTTAAGTTTACACTTATTGTGGCTTGTTTAGGTTAAATTTCTTCGTTTTTTTTTTATTTTTAACCTATTTGCATTTGACAGATGAGATTTCTGGTCATAGGACTGGGGGCGCTGATGGTTGACCGACGATGGGTGGGGGACGAATATGGCGACGTTTCGGCTGCTACCTTCTTATTTGACCGCCTTATTTAAAAATTAATTTTAGGATCCTGCGGATCGCGTGATACATAATCGGCAAAGTCAAAAAGTCAATTGTTCACCAAATAAACAACTTTATTAAAATTTAGATATCTGATACAATTATATTTTAATTATTTTAATTTTTTGAAAATTTCGATTCGTTTTAAATGGGATACAAAATTGAATACACATATGCGACAAATCGTCATCATTTTTTTACAATAAAGATTATAATTAATTTCTAAAAATAATTTTTCTTCATTTTATTAGGTAAGTAGACTCAAATATCATTTAGTAGTTGAAATTGGAAAGTTACGTACTGAAGTAGGGATGTTCGATCTTCCGAAAAAAATCGATTTCGGGATCGATTCTGAATCGGATGTCTGAGAATCGATTCTGCGAAAAATCGGAACGTGTAAGATCGATCTTGCGAAAATCGATTTTTTTGTATTATCCGGTGTCTAAAAGAAAAAACGAAAAATCTCAAGCGTACGCCGATGAACTAAACTGCACTTTCTGAGTGAAAAAAGGCGTACATATTCAACCCTTCAAGGCCGAAGCCTCTTTTCTGGTGGAAACAAAAGTTTCTGAGTTGATGAGTGATTTTTTTTCTGCTGAAAACTGGAAGCCGGAACCCAGATACGACTCAAAGACAAAGAATCGATTCTGGTCTAGAAAAATCGATTCTCAAAAAAATCGGACGCCAGAGAATCGATACAAAAAATCGATTTTTCGCGTCGAAAAGATCGATTCTCCTGAAGATCGATTCAGAATCGAACATCCCTATACTGAAGCGTTACTTCACCTTCTATAAAGAAGAGACATGATAAATAATATGATGATTAATAATATATTAATTTAGATTAAGGAGGTTCGGCAGTAGAAATAGGAAATGACACAGGACCGTGAAATTTTAACACGACATTGTTCTTGTCAAAACAAGATTTCATGAATTTTTTCAAAATTTTTGACCGTGGGTTTTGGGTAAAAACAATTAAAGAAAATTTCAAGTTTAACATAGCCTCTTATGGGAGCGTGCATTTAAAGTTAAACAAAGTATTTTTGGAATGACACAGCCATGGGAGGTGTGTACAATATTGAAGATAAATGTATTTTTGATCATAATATCACAAAAAAATAGCATCTCTCCGGTCATTTTATTAATTAAAAAGCGATAGAAAGTTGCAAAGCACAGATCGCGCGGGTGAGGTTATGATGTTGGCGACAATGTTGGTTTGGAGAATTTGCGCGCGCAACTCAGTTCGTTGGTTTTGTCTATACGTATATATTTCGCAACCTTGGGACATAGCAGTAGTACCAACTTTGTATACGCAAAAGAAAGGTCGGTAAGGAAGATATTTTCCCTGCCCCCTTGCCCCGCAAACGAGCGACTGCCAAACCTCCTTAAGAATAAAATTATTGTTGTAAAATTATTCAAAAATAAAAGAGTTCGTAGGAGTTAACGTCAAACAGACCTACTAATCGCATAGTAGAACATTTATTATAAACAGACTGAGGAAGCCTCTCAAGTATTTACAAATTCCGGGAATTTGAGAATTAGAGTGGGAATTTGGACTATATAAGACGGGTGCTCGAGCAGAGCTAGTCATCCATAGAATCACAAATACAAATCACATCTACTAGATAGAGAAATAAAACTAAAAGAAAATGAAAACTGCAAAATTCAAATATAAAAGTAAAATAAATAATAATCGGAAGAATTAGACGAGATGAGCTTTGACGAACACATTAACAAATATCATTGTACCTTGCGTAAGTTATTACCCTACCTCGGTTGATTAACGCTAACGGGTTAAAACTCCGCATCCACAATTAATAAATATCCAATACAAAATTATATGATTGACGCTAACGGGTGAAAACTCCACAGCCACAATTGTTGATTATCCCTTACAAAATTATATGATTAACGCTAACGGGAGAAATCTCCACAGCCATAATTAATGATTATTCCTTTCGCACATATAGTAAGATATGATCAACGCTAACGGGTTAAAACTCCGCAGCCACGATTAGCTGCTATCACTTCCTAAAAATACGCCTAAGGTAAGCGCACCAATAGTGAAACGCCCACCGCTGTGTCTCGATTATTAAGGCCCATCCCTAGTCGCCCACCTCCTTTTGACGAAATGTGTCACATTTTGATTATTATCCGAGCCCAGGCGTCAAAAACGCAAAAAAGGCCAACTTAGCGCAAATTCTATTTCAATTCCGAACACATACGTCCAAAAAAATTTTCGTTTCGTGTGAAAATAGAGTCTAAAAACCGATTTTACATTGTGTCGAATGTTTACGAAATCGGCTTTTAGACTCTATTTTCACACGAAACGAAAATTTTTTTGGACGTATGTGCTCGGAATTGAAATAGAATTTGCGCCCAGTTGGCCTTTTTTGCGTTTTTGACGCCTGGGCTCGGATAATAATCAAAATGTGACACATTTCGCCAAAAGGAGGTGGGCGACTAGGGATGGGCCTTAACGGCAATAAAAATAATAAATTTGAAAGTTCTGGAGAAATTTTTATTCTGGGCTCACAGTCAAGTTTTGGGGCTGTAAACTAACCATATATTAGGGATATATTAGCTCATAATGAATTTTTAAAAGAATTTCAAAGACTCGAGATTTTCGGAACAGAAGTGAAACAGCCAAATGAGTGGGGAACCAGTAGTGAAACAGCTAGATGACCAATAGGCTAGCTGCGTAACATACAAGTACGCTACTAGTGTGTGTGTTTTTTGTGCACATATACGCCCGTCAGCGCCACCTATTTGGGGCTGAGGCGTAACTGGGAAACAATTTATGTGTATGTATACAACGATACAAGCTTGATTCTATGCATGTGGAGGTACGCAGCTAGCCTATTGTGAAACGCTATCACCTGTCAAACAGCATATACCTAACCTAAAAATGATTCGTCCATTTGCTGCCCTTGAACCTCGAAATTCTTTGAATTTCATACCTAAAATTTATGTAAAACTATCGAAAAAATCAATCTGATAAAGAAATTCACAGTTTAACATTGTCTGGGCACAGAAAATTGAAGAAAAAACCACAAAAAGCAGCTGTTTCACTTCTGGTTGCATCGCTCTTCCGAGGCAACCTTTAGTGAAACGCGGCTTTTTTTTATAGGAAAAACTGTAATTTATTCTTTTTATCTGCTCTTCAACGATAAATAAAGTGTCACTGCTACCGTTGTTGGAGTTTTTCAGCACTTGATTGAAAGAAATTACGTGCTAGCTCTCTTTTCGATGCAGAGCGTCAGCACCCCGGCGACGGGTAGACGGAGGCTAAAGAGCCCGCTCGTCGGAAGGGGAAACAGAAATATGACATTTTAAAATTCTTCCAAACGTTTTCGGCGAAAAAAAAATTTTCTTTCACTTTGTAAATATATTTCTTAACTAAAGCCACCAATTCCCAAAAAAAAAGTTATTGATAGAATTTGCAGAAAGAGAAATAACTCCGCTGTTTCACTATTGGTTAGTGTTTCACTATTGGTGCGTTTACCCTAACGCTAACGGGTTAAACCTCCACAGCCGCAGGTCTTAGGTAGTATAAACCCAGGCGCGGACTGGGCCGCCGGGACACCGGGCATAATGCCCGGTGGGCCGGTGGGTCGGTGGGCCGCTAGGCCGGTGGCAAACAGATCATATGTGGATCCATGAAAATTAGGCCATTACTTGCTAACGACATTCCCCATCTCTGTGTTTTAGAAGATGGTACAAGGAAAAAATCTTTCAACTTTTTACATTGACTTGCACCCTCCTCAAGCTTTTGTCGTTTTCTCTCTCTTTCTTTTTCTGCACCGCCTTTCAATTTTTTTTTCCTTCACTTCCCTGGTCAAAATGCCGGATAAGAATCCAGAGTTTAAATTCTATACGGCCCGAACCGGCAAAGTGTCGTATTTTGAATCCCGATTCCTTACGGTTCTATACCATTTTATTCGGACGCCCCATCGATGTTCCTATCCGGACCTATGCGTGACGGAACTGCGATTTTTAAAAATATCGGTGCGCCCCTTATACGGTTTTATACGGAGTGTATTCGGTTGAATCCGTAATGTATGCGCACATAAAAGTATGCTCGGGTTAAGGTCCTATCCGGAACGTACAAAAATTATATTAATTAACATAGCATGGCATCGCAGTCTTCGTTTTTTTTTTTTTTTTTTTTTTTCAACTTTTTTTTTTCAAAGACTCAGCGCTTTAGGGGGAGCCCATATATTGACATCATACATACTGATAGCACATAACCAATACAGGAATTAGGCGACGCTTATATTAGATGACATCTTCCGCCTCTATATATACTTACCAACTCCTATAAGTGGCACTCGCGAGAATATCGAAGGCGGTGGTCGCCGCCTTACGAGAAAATATTGAAGTAATGTACATTACATAGAAACCGGATAGGTACGGACACAGCCCCGATTGTGACTTAGAAATAATGACACGAACAGCAAATATTTCTATCACCTTGCAATGCGCAGCATTGAAGCCCGACGGGAACGGATAGAGCCCTGCGTCGGACTTTGAATGTTTATGTTAATCTCATCGAGTGCAAGATCGAAACCGGATAGGAACGGGCGGAGCCCCGCGACGTACTTTAAAATATTTAAGACACGATTTTGATGACGAACGCTGACCGTATAGAGCCGTATACATCACTGAGCTTAAATTGTCGGTCCCGAATATATTCCTGATAGAGACGGACTGAGCGCCGCGTGGGACTTTGATATTATAAAATGCGCGATCGGAACCAGATAGGGACGGGTGTAGCCCCGCGACGGACTTTAAAATATTTGAGACGCGATTTTGATGACAAACGCTGACCGTATAGAATCGTATTCATCACCGAGCTTAGGTTTTTGGGCCCGAACATAATCCGGATAGGTCCTCCAGCGGCCCGAGTACATTTTGTCGATGCGATAGGATGCGGATAGAGCCGTATGAACTGGTGTCGGACATAAATACTGAATTCTATACGAAATTCTATACGTTCCTATAAAATCCTATACGGCATTTTAACCAGGGTTGAATCCATGTTTATGATTCTTAACTCTACGACTTAAAGTTGATTGAGCAGCAATAAAAAGAGTATCAGGGCTGGAGTAGCGCGGTGTTATATGGGTATTTCTCTACAAACAGGGCGACTTTGCGTGTAAAAGTGTCCCGTCATTTTTTTTCTCTGATGAATGCAAAAAAGTGTTCTAGAATGAAGATAACAATTAACTAAGTACTATCCAGCAGAGGGCACAAAAAGATTCGCAGTAATATATGATTTATTGAAGATTTTAGAAAAAAAAAATTAGCCAGGGGACTGCTACATGTAACATGTAACAGAGGACTGTTTTTGTATGAAGAAAAATGAAGTTCGAATGGCACGTAAGAAAGTTTTTTTTTTTTTAATTTTTAAATTTTTTTAAAATTTTTTATTTAATTTAATTTTTTTTCATTTTTTTTTTTTCAATTTCTTTTTTTTTTTTTGTCTCTAGTTAATTTATTCTTCTTTTTGGATGCCAATGCCTATAAAAACACATGAAAAAGTCGGTCCTTTGGTATTACAAATGGCCCTCTGGCTTCTTTAAGAGCAGGGGACTGTTGAATCGGGTTTGATTTCAAAATATTGTGAAAACTAGTAAATTATCGACTTTTGTTAACGTATACAATGTTTGATGTTCTTTGTTTCAATACAATAGAAGAAGTTATAATTGTAATTATAAAAACCGAATATACATTTGTCGCACCAGGGGACTGTTGTTTGTAGTGGCCCTGACACAAGTTACTGTGGCAAAAGCTTCCGTGGGGCTGAACAAAATAGCGACAGCGTGCCTCTGACTTCATGTGGACCAACTTTACACCGGCTACGTTCCGTTAAACTCAGGATCATCGTTTTATGTATCATAGACAACACTGGGCATCATTTAGAAATTGAGCCAGGGGACTGTTTTTCAAATTTCGCACTGAGAGACTCTTCGTGTCAATAAATGGTAAAACTATATCAAAGTTTAGTATGGTAGGGTTCGAAAGTAGGGAAGACAGCGCAAAATACACTAGTTATTCGTAACGTTATACTGAAGTTTCATATTGCCATAGCAGATTTTAACAAGAAAATACGAGATATTAGTATGGTCAATATGAAATATTAGAACGTTGTATGTCAGAAATCTTCCATACGAAAAATCGATATTCTCCATAGTAAAATTTCCTACAAAGTCGTCTCACTTATAAACACAGTGACTGTCATCATTCGAGAAGCATATTCCAGAAATTAACATGGTCAATATCAACATTGATATCAAGCAGCCGTGAAACTGCAAAGGATATTAGAAATTGAAACGGAGAGTCTCAATTTTTCGTATGGTGCGTATGAAAATATTTCCTGAATCTCCCGAGCGACTACGATCTTCACCGAGAACGCACGAGGCCCCGCTCTGTTTCGGAAACAGCCGAAGGAAAAATCCTGCCAATTCGCTTGCCATGTGCCGTGTGAATGTGGAGATTTGTATATCTCTGTAATTGGCTATATTTTTAGGATTACCTATGTATGACTTTTCCTATTTCTTTTTTCAAACGACGAAAATGTTGAATTCTAAAAATGAAGACAATTCTAATTATAAAAAGTTCTATTTCTGATACCTTCGATTCTTTATGATTAGTTTATTTGTAACATTTAAAATTATGTCATAAATACAAAAATTCAAAGATTAGAAAAAAAATTAGATCATCTTTTCAGAATAAAAGTTATTATAGTATATCTAGACTCTAATAGTGCTAAAATTTTATATACTCCCAAATTATCTGAATTTATTTAAAAGTAGAAAATATTTCATTCTGAACACTTCCTCAATTGAAAGTATTCATGTTTGAGGAATAGGGATGTATATGGGCAATTCACTCCATATCAGCTAACTTCAAATTGGCGCGGAGTGATTTTTATTCTCAATACTCGGGAAAAATTATTTCATTTTTCGAAAACGAGCTACCTAATCAATGCAAAAATGATTAGGCGAGAATCAGATATTTTTCCCCGTTGACCTAAAGAGTTTCAGATTTTTTCCGTCATTTTTAACACAGATATAATTTTTTTTCCACTTTTGCCCATAAGAACACATGTTAATTTGTCAATTTTTCTAATCCAATTTTCTCCTAAACAAACGTCTTAAAGAGCTTGAAGCGTTTGTTGAATTTTTTCTAGGATAAAATCTGAAGATCCAAATTTTCAAAATTTTCTACCATCATGTTTGCTGTGATGCCCATACATGTTTCAATTGAAAAATAATACATAATTAAAAAATTAATTGGATTTTTTTTTTTTTCAAGTTATAAAATTACCTTTCCAAAATAAAGTCTACTTTGCAAATGCAGTTTTCCAAAAGAATGATTCTTTAACGAGTTATTTAGAAAAGAACCCTCCAAGTCCTTTCTCACAAGCAGTGGATTATTACCAGCTTGGTATATATAGAAGTTTCTGAAATTTTCCCGCACGTAATTGTATTACGTTTGTATATTGTAAATGTATAGGTATAAGTCTCCCGGTCTAATTTATAAGTGTGTTGCGCGATACTCCTATGTAACTTGTGTATATTTGTGTACATGTATAGTATACCCGATATGTATGTCCTTTCAGTGCGTGTGACCTCTACTTCCTGATGATACTGGTGTTGGTGATAGCCTCGGCTCACTCCCTTCTTTTTTCACCGGCAAGTCATGATTTTTCATATGGTCCGTACGAAAAACTGATATTCTTCGTGACGACTGGAGACGATTATTTCAAACTTTCATATTCACCATACTAACCGTGTTTGTCAAGTCGCTATCTAACTTTGATATGGTGCGTTCCGAATATTACTATGTTGTTCATTAAACATTGAAACACCTTTTTCACTTATTGAAAGGAAAATATCAGTTTTACCCATTAGTATGCACCATATGAATTTTTGAAACGTACGCCCGGTCTTCCCTACTTTCGAACCCTACCATACTAAACTTTGATATAGTTTTACCATTTATTGACACGAAGAGTCTCTCAGTGCAGTTAGTGTAAAAACATTTTCTAGATCAACGGAAATAAAAACGCATGAAGTAATAAAAATGATAAGAAATAAAAGACAAACTCTGTAATGATAGTGAATTAAATAAGATGTAAGATGTGAGAGAAAAGTTATGTATTTTTTTCAACATGTGCATGTAATTGGCCCTATTTCTTACATGTAAAACGAATAGAAAATCGCCCATTTCTAGCATGGACTTTATTACCTCCCTAGGGAGGTAATATCTATTATTTCCCTTGGCAGGTAACTCATTACCTCCCTAGGGAGGTAATATCCATTATTTCCCTAGGGAGGTAATGGATCTATTGCTACCTTCCAAGAGACAGTTTCGAAGGTTATCAAATATTTCGACAAATTGAAAATTTCCAAAAATTTCCGAAAATTTCCATAAATTTCCAAAAATTTCCAAACTTTCAAAAGTTTCCCAAATTTCCGTCGTCCATGCGCGAAAAAGGGCCTATACATGCACTCGTTGAAAAAATTACGGTGTGCAACAAGGGGGGGAGGGTAATTTCAACCTCGGGTGATGACGTTGCACTCATCTTTGTCTCAGGCGCCTTCGGCGCCCTCGACTCCGACTCGTGCAACATCATCTGACCCTCGCTAGAAATCACCCATTTCCCCCCCTTGTTGTACAATGTACTATTAAGACTATTTGGAGAAGATACATGACCTTAGTAGGAAAATAAATAAAAATTACAGAAAAAAAATTGTTTTTTAATTTTTTTTAGTAGAAGTTATTTGAAGCCCATATTGGTTTATGGCTCAAAAATTTTGTTTTTTAACGTAGAATTTTGTGTATTTTTTTGAAAAAAATCAAAAGTGTCCCATTGAACGAAAAACTAATTTTTTGGCTAAAAATGGCCGAAAAAGCATTAAAAAAATTTTTCTTTTAGTTTTTTAATTTTTTTTCATAAAGAGCGTTGAAAAAGAAAAAAAAATGACCCCCTATAAAATGAGATTATCATGATTATAGTCAAAGATATACATTTTTTAAGCGAAAATCGATAACTCCGCAATGGATGGAGATAAAGAGCTGAAAATTTAGCTGAAGACTCCTTTTTACATGTATGAAAACATATTAAAAAATCAAAAAAATCGAAGAGGGTCACCGTCGCAACGTCGTTGAGTTGATATGGAATGACCACTGATCTCTATATTATGACTGGATAGTGGACTGCAGTCCACTATGGGGCTGCTGAGAGAAACCAATTGATCAGCGCCATTTGCAGCTTTTTCGGTCAAAGTCTACGCGGGCAGTTTAAATTTATACATGAAACAGCATGAAATACACATTTTCTTTTAAAACTACTTTTTCAAAGTTATTTTTCGGTCGAACTATGCCAGAAATGACGGAATGCTAAATAAAGTACATATATTCAGTTGGACCCGGGTCTTGAACTGTGCACCTAATCGAAATTCCCGCGTAGATTTTGACCCAAGTTTCGGCGTTTCTCCGACCCCTCCAAGCCCCCAGCCCTGCTTCTAATGGTTTCACGCTACGCCTGAAGTAAGTGTACCAGTCCACTATCCAGTCATAATATAGAGATCAGTGGGAATGACCCATATACCGCGAAGTTCTCTGTATGCGGAACGCTAGGGGTACCAACCCGAAATTTTTGCTATTTCCATAGGCGTAGGTCATACAGTAAACTGCAGCAGCAGTTTGGTAACTTACTAGATGTTTTTAGTAAGATCACTAGAAATCACTGGAAATATAGTCACTAAATTTCTAGTCCAGAAAGCTAGTGACCAATGATCACTAGATTTCTAGTGATCTCTAGTGATTTTACTAGAAACATCTAGTAAGTTACCAAACTGCTGCTGCAGTTTACTGTATGACCTACGCCTATGGAAATAGCAAAAATTTCGGGTTGGTACCCCTAGCGTTCCGCATACAGAGAACTTCGCGGTATATCTAGGTATATCCTATATACCGTGAAGTTAAAAGGAAGCCGAACGATGATCGCACTATAGCTCGACCAACACACGCTCGCGTTGCGTACGTGAGCTTCTACTCGCTGCAAGTGACTGCCATCTCGATTCGCCCGGCGTCTGGCTCACACTATGGATGAGCGTGGCCTTGACCGCCTTGACGACAGGCGCCGGGCGAACCGAGTTGGCAGTCACTGGCAGCGAGTAGAAGCTCACGTACACAACGCGAGCGTGTGTTGGTCGAACTATAGTGCAGTCATCGTTCGGTTTCCTTTTAACTTCACGGTATATATATGGGGCTTTCCATCCATTATCGCCCACGTTTGACCTCGACATTTTTTGTTTTGCCCAATTTTTTGATATGTTGTAGTACTATATTGAAAGATCATCTGTGATTTTTTTTTTAATTTTCCAACAAACCGTTTTTTTTTCATAAATAATACCAATTCTGAAAAGAATACATCCTTCAAAAATTCTGAAAAAAATCACCGATATTCTACGTCTGAAACTCGATTTTTGATACCCTTCCGATCGTGGACGGTTGAGATCTTCTATTTTTTCAACCAATATCAAGATTAAAGAATCATTATTCAATACACAATTGTGGGCTGAGGGCATTTATTTTTGATGAAAAAAAAAAAAAAAAATACAATCCGAAAAACGATTTCACCAGTCCCTGCCCGCACAAAGAAAAAAAATCCTCAATTTTAGAAAAAAATGTATTTATTTTAACTCTTCGCTATGATTAAATTGACGCGTTAAAGTTTAAACGATGAGAATCATCGAATTACGGGCTTCTTTCAACCAAAACTGTGTAAAAATGATGCCAAATTTTCAATAATTTTATCCTTTTTCGACTAGGATTGACAATCATTTTCATTCAATTAATCCATAAATTCAACATCAAAATTATCCTAATTTTTCGTTATTCTGAGCAATTTTTTGTCTCTGTGCGTCTACCCTATAATATGGGAACCTTAGTGACGCAGTACCGATTAAATTTGTAGATTCTCAGGCTAGTTAATCGAATCAAAACCCGTACGTATACCAGGTGATAGCGATGCCAAACACAATTAATATAAAAGCACACAACTGTACTCGAGGTGTCGGGCGAAAACAATGGATTGATCGCATCGTGTCAAAATAGTTCTTACTTCAGAGTTCAATTCGTCGTGTTAGACATCCGCACCTATGTGAATAGGCCGGAGAATTTCAACTTTTCCGAGTTTTTTTTTTTTTTTCATAAATCGTTTATTTGTTTGTTCGTGATTATCGGACTAGTGAAATCGTTTGTTGGATTGTCTTTTTTTTCATAAAAAATGAAAGCTATCAGCCCACAAGGATACTTGTGTGTGTTGAATAATGATTCTTTAATCTTGATATTGGTTGAAAAAATAGAAGATCTCAACCGTCCACGATCGGAAGGGTATCAAAAAATCGAGTTTCAGACGTAGAATATCGGTGATTTTTTTTCAGAATTTTTGAAGGATGTATTCTTTTCAGAGTTGGTATTATTTATGAAAAAAAAAACGGTTTGTTGAAACCCAGATAACAAAATGTCCGCACGATGAGTGATTATACGCGCTCACGCGTGCGGATTAATCCGCACAGCGTGAGCTCATATCACCACTCAGCTGTGTCATCAATTGCGATGCATAATGCACGCACGTCGTGATTGTTGCATGCGTGCCACACATATCGCTCGCACGCCGTGACGGTAAAATGAGGGTTGTTTTCATGGAATTTTCATGGAATGGTAGAAAAAAAAAAACACGCTATCTGACATATTTCATCGTCAGTTGATCCTACGTACGCATCCTATCGACGAAAATTCATTTTACATCCATTGAAAAAACCGCCGCATATTTCGTCTCCTCTGGGATTTGAACACACGTCCGCTCGGATACCAGTCGCACGCCCTAACCACTACGCCGAACTACCGTATGGAATAAAATCCAACACTCTCCTACTTGTTCAGAGCCCATGAAAGTGTCAAGTTATTACTCGAAATATTATATGATCATATCGAAATTTCCGAGTCATCAAAATTTTGCATTTGCAGGACGAGATTGAATATTAGGGTGTCCGTTATTTTCCCAAATTGACTTTTTTGGAATGTTTCGAGTATTGAAAAAAAAAAAAAAAAATTAAGTAGCGTCACTCAGCATTTTGTGGGAGTGACAAATGAAAAAAAAAAAAAAAAAAAAAAAACGAGAAAAATTGAATAAAAAACATCATTTCGCATGAAAGAAACATCGAGTAAATCTTACGAACTGTTTTATGATGAAAATGATATTGATCATTTCATATCGAAATATCGAATGATTGCACACTGACATCATTGTGCCCGCACGCTGTGCCGCGCACAACGGCGACACACGTGATTGTATGTCTTCGCACGCGTGACGTCTAGATGCGACTCATTACGCTCGCACATGTGTTGGCGACACTTCGTGCTAGCAAGAATGGTGCGTTCTCGCCCGCACGACGTGAGCCGCACGTTGTGATGGTTCCGTGCGTCGCACGATTGTTATCTGGGAAAATTAAAAAAAAAAAAAAATCACAGATGATCTTTCAATATAATACTACAACATATCAAAAAATTGAGCAAAACAAAAAATGTCGAGGTCAGACGTGGGTGATAATGGATGGAAAGCCCCATATATAATATATGCTCCATGATTAACATATTGTCTACTTAAAAAAATATGACGAATAAAACCATTGATTTTTCTAACTACACTGCATGTGTCAAAGAACTTATTGCTCTTATATAAATTGTAAAAATCTCAACTGAAATTTATTGTCACGAATCCGCGTACAAAAGTCGAGCAAACATACCAAATCTTTGGATATATTTGCTCGAACTTGGACGTGGTTTCTTGCCAATAGGTTTCAGTTAATTATAAATTTAAAAAGCAGTACGCGCGGCTGAATAAACACTCGTCACATACTTATCACAAAGTTAGTAACATCCC
This sequence comes from Tenthredo mesomela, assembly GCA_943736025.1. Taxonomy (NCBI): domain Eukaryota; kingdom Metazoa; phylum Arthropoda; class Insecta; order Hymenoptera; family Tenthredinidae; genus Tenthredo; species Tenthredo mesomela. The sequence continues at coordinate 42,018,794 of OX031016.1, forward strand.
GTGTGGAAATTTCTCCGGGAACGCCCGGTGTTTGCCTAGCCCCCGGATGGGCAATCCCGAAGATGGCCCAGCTAGTCGGGTGCTATACGGGCAATATATAGCATAACTGTAAATAATTTTTTCTAGTTTAGCTGTGCAGCCCCCGGTTAGCAAGGCCAGATATTTTCCCTGCATGCGTTTTCACATCAAAACTTGCCTAGGCCCTAGTTGGGAGAGCTCGAAATTGTAGCTGAGCTATTTATATGCTTACACTTTCGATCAACATTCATTATTAACTCGATATTCTCGACGGTAACCATATATGGACCCTGTTACGCATTCATGTGTCAAACGACACATATTAAGTTTTGAGAAAATGGACATTAAGGAGGTTCGGCAGTAGAAATAGGAAATGACACAGGACCGTGAAATTTTAACACGACATTGTTCTTGTCAAAACAAGATTTCATGAATTTTTTCAAAATTTTTGACCGTGGGTTTTGGGTAAAAACAATTAAAGAAAATTTCAAGTTTAACATAGCCTCTTATGGGAGCGTGCATTTAAAGTTAAACAAAGTATTTTTGGAATGACACAGCCATGGGAGGTGTGTACAATATTGAAGATAAATGTATTTTTGATCATAATATCACAAAAAAATAGCATCTCTCCGGTCATTTTATTAATTAAAAAGCGATAGAAAGTTGCAAAGCACAGATCGCGCGGGTGAGGTTATGATGTTGGCGACAATGTTGGTTTGGAGAATTTGCGCGCGCAACTCAGTTCGTTGGTTTTGTCTATACGTATATATTTCGCAACCTTGGGACATAGCAGTAGTACCAACTTTGTATACGCAAAAGAAAGGTCGGTAAGGAAGATATTTTCCCTGCCCCCTTGCCCCGCAAACGAGCGACTGCCAAACCTCCTTAAAGTTTTTCTGATTAAAATGGTTTTGATAATACTTTTTGTAATTTTTTTTTTTTTTTTTTGTATACGCAGCAAATTGATGAACTTATAATAGATATTCATGAATTATTATGAAAAATACTATGAATTTGAAGAAAAAATAATAATTTTTATATTTCTTATTTTCAATCAATTTTTGATGAATGATTATATAAATGAGAAATATATGAAGATATTAAAAATAAAGAGGTTAGAGCAAAAAGAAACATGACAAGATTGAACATTTCAGGAAAAGTGTTTTTTTTTTTTTTTTTTGCATTTCAACAGTTTGAATGTAAAAAAGATATTTTCCTGAAATGTTTCATTTTGTCAATCATACCTCTTTTGCTTTAACCCTTTCTGATATCAATAAACTAACCGGGGTCTGGTCGGGCGCTGTACAGCCGACCCGACAAATCTTCTAGCATTTGTCGGGAATGTTAGACGGGCGCTGGCCAGCTCGCGCTGTACAGCTGAGCGTTACATGCGTTGCCGGGCACTAAGCAGCCCGCCCGTTCAGCGCCCGCTTAGTGAACAGCGAAACTAGGCAACACCTAGCCAGCCCCCGAATTGAATTTCCACACGGGATAGGTTATCACGAGTTTCAGAACTGTGAGGCTATTGTTATATGTTTGCAAGGTGACATTGTTATATGTATGTAATATACCAGTTAGCATCTTCTGAGCGGGAAATTACGAGCAACGAGATGATATACCGGTTACTAACAGGTGATATTACATGTTATATTGCGTTTTGTACATGTTACCTCATGGTTATATAACTGCGTTTGCTGGGTAATGGTGAGCCTTGTGTTAAATTATATTTCAGTTATAGTACGGGGTCCGGCATTAGGAATATATACTCTCATCTGTTATTCGAATGAATAGTATATTGTGTGACAAGGGATGAAACAGTATGAATGCAGGCCAGGGTGAAGTTGTCAGCCCGAAGCCGAAGGCGAGGGCTGACATCACCCGTGCCTGCATTCATGTTTCATCCCGTGTCACACACTATGTTTTTCATAACATTTGCAAAAAACTTCACGTTTCATACATATTTCAATTTGCTTGATATAATATTAAAAATTTTGAAATACCTACAAATGGATATAAATAACGTGAATAATGGTGAAACACCAAGTACTCCACAACATCTGATAGATAAAGCAAATGCTGCATCAATGGATCTATTGCCGGATAATATTCTAAGGACAAATGTTTAACGTGTTATAATACCCTCGCCTCATGGATGAAAACTCAAGGCGCGACGACCTGGTCGGAAGATGTTATATTGAGTTATTTTCTTGATATTTCGTAAAATTTGATTTGATCTAATTCGAACCTTAAATAAATATGAATCTAACATGAGCGGTCTGAAATCTGAATTGCTTTCTTCCCAAGGGATGAAAGCAACGCAGCTTTCAGACCGCTAAAACATCGAAGTCGCGATTGCAGCGTATGTCACAGCTTTTCACGGCATTCGCATGAAATTAGCTTGTTTCGACTCGCTAAACAGGCACTGAAAGCTGAAGTTTCAGAGCAGATGTTATGAAAACATAGTTTATATAAAAGATAACATATAAACTGATAAGTCGGTCATTGGTTGTCTAGTCATATCCCGGCACTATGCCCTTCAATTGAAAAAAACTTTTTTTCTTTTTTTGACTCACTACTCTCATTTGTTATTTGAATAAATGGAATACCATTTGAAAGTATATGACATAAGGAGCTAAAAAAAAAATAGGTTGACTATTTTTTTCTTGGCACTATTACCGGGTTGACAGATTTAAAGAGGTGAGCTCACGTAGTCGATTTACTCTCATCTGTTATTTGAATGAAATTTACATCAAATTGAAGGTATTTTTTTTTTTTATCTACGCGATAGTATGGTGGTGACTGAGTGAAAGTTGACCCCACTCATGGTTGTCGAGGTTTTAAATATCAATTTTTGAGCGATAAATGAAGGAGCGATATCCCCATGCAGTCCTATTTCTGGATGAGTATGATGGCGTCATCTCTTGGAGATGTCTTTGTACGGCATACGCATCAGTTCTCGTAGTCCAGGTCCTCGGCTTCGTATTTCTTGTAGTCCACGTCATTTGCTAAGTATTTCTCGCAGTCCAGATCCTCGGCTTCGTAGTTCTCGTTGTCCAGGTCGTTCGCTAAGTATTTCTCGTAGTCCAGGTCCTTTACTTCGTATTCCTCGTAGTCCAGGTCGTTGGCTAAGTATTTCTCGCTGTCCAGGTTCTCGGCTTTGTAGTTCTCGTTGTCTAGGTCGTTTGCTAAGTATTTCTCGTTGTCCAGGTACGAAGCCGAGGACCCGGACAACGAGAAATACTTAGCGAACGACCTGGACTACAAGAAATACGAAGCCAAGGACCTGGACAACGAAAAATACTTAGCGAACGACCTGGACTACAAGAAATACGAAGCCGAGGACCTGGACAACGAGAACTACGAAGCCGAGGACCTCGACAACGAGGAATACTCAGCGAATGACCTGGACAACGAGAACTACGAAGCTGAGAACCTGGACAACGAGAAATACTTAGCGAACGACCTGGACTACGAGGAATACGAAGTAAAGGACCTGGACTACGAGAAATACGAAGGTTCGAGGACCTGGACAACGAGAAATACTTAGGCAACGACCTGGACAACGAGAACTACGAAGCCGAGGACTTGGACTACGAGAAATACTTAGCGAACGACCTGGACAACGAGAACTACGAAGCCGAGGACCTGGACTACGAGAACGGATGCGTATGCCGTACAAAGACATCTCCAGGAGATGACGCCATCCCAGCAAACACAACGTCTATTTGTTATATAACATCGAGACTATTTAGTAATATAATATATGTTATATCGAAGTTACGTAACATTATATGAATCTGTTCTTGAGTCGGAACTAATAACTTACTTGCAGCTTACATGCAACATCTACGTTATATTGCACGTTACATTCGATTATATTAATACAACGTTGCGGCAATATATCTGTGTTTTCTGGGATCATACTCATCCAGAAATAGGACTGCATGGGGATATCGCTCCTTCATTTATCGCTCAAAAATTGATATTTAAAACCTCGACAACCATGAGTGGGGTCAACTTTCACTCAGTCAACCCCATACTATCGCGTAGATAAAAAAAAAAATACCTTCAATTTGATGTAAATTTCATTCAAATAACAGATGAGAGTAAATCGACTACGTGAGCTCACCTCTTTAAATCTGTCAACCCGGTAATAGTGCCAAGAAAAAAATAGTCAACCTATTTTTTTTTAGCTCCTTATGTCATATACAGTGGACTCTTGATAAGTGGCACTCGCGCGGGGCTTCAGGGGAGAGAAATGGCCACTTATACTGAGCTCCCACCACTCTCCAACGACACGCCTACTGAGCGTAGTGGGGCGACGTAGCAGAGCTCGGAACTATAGCGTTTTTAGTTGTTCTCTGTTTTTTATCCAATTGCTTATTGTTCTTTGAGGAACATCATACTTTTCTACAAGTGACTTTACCGTGCTGCCTTGATCTAATTCGCCCAGGATGGAAATTTTTTCCAGTATGCTGAAAGACTTGAGCTTTCTTTTTTCTTTGTTCGCACTACTTTTCTCAGACATTTCTTCAATTTGGTTACAAACCAGAAAACATTTAACTTTGACATAAACAGATAACTTTTGTTTTTCAGCTAAACAGACGCATGAAAACGCGCGCGCGCAGCGGGAGCGCGATGGGGGAACGCGAGTAAATGTGTGAGTAAGTCCGTGTGCAGGGGAAGGCGCTCTAGTGCCACTTAGCGAGAGGCCACTTATCAAGAGTCCACTGTACTTTCAAATGGTATTCCATTTATTCAAATAACAAATGAGAGTAGTAAGTAAAAAAAAAAAAAAAAAGTTTTTTTTCAATTGAAGGGCATAGTGCCGGGATATGACTAGACAACCGATGACCGACTTATCAGTTTATAAGTTATCTTGTATATAAACTATGTTTCATTCGAATAACAGATGAGAGTATATATTCCTAATGCCGGATCTTAGACTATTATGCCTATTCATCATGACAGCATAAATATAATAAATTATCTAGTCCGTAGATCGGGCGAGTGTGTATGGAGGAAATTAGCTTGTTATCATATAAAGATGGCGAACGGACAACCAGAGATTAGCGTGATACTGATAGTGTGGACTTGACACAGTTAGAATGGGAATACTGAGTGATGCCTGGTCTACACGCTGTGTTGAAGAGGGTCGGTCTATCCAATCCTAGCTCGAGCCTAGTTGAAAGGGCCAATGCGAAGATAAATATATCATCTTCAAGTGCACTTGAACATAGCGTGTAGACCCGGCATGAATGCTTGATAGTACACATTACATCATTTCAACTGGGAGTAGCGCGATTGACATAAGTATCCACACTTTCCGGTGTGAATCTCAGTTCTGTTCTCATCTTATTTTTGCGAGGTAATTACACAGATCGGTCTGAAGTAAGTTGAATCAGTAATTTTCATATTTGTATATATTCTACAAATAATCAGTCATTCTAAAATATCATTCACAATCGGCTTAGTGCAGTGGTAGTGCAGAACTTGGCGCAGTGTAGAAGATTGATACGCTGGATTCCATTGAATGGTTCACAATAAATTAGTGTAGGTGACAGTGGTAGTTGGTAGTATCATTATATCGACGCCCGTTACGAATAACAGCACATTTCAGATTCCGGGTGAAAAAGAGCACGTTTCGAATTCCGGGTGGAAAAGAGCACATTTCAGATTCCGGGTGGAAAAGAGCACGTTCAGATTCCGAGTGAGAAACAGCATGTTTCAGATTCCGGATGGAAAAGAACACGTTTCAGATTGAAAATGAAAAATAGCACGTTTCAGATTCACTCGAAAACTAGCACAATTCAGGTTGAACCGAATATAACTTATTAGCAAGTGTCAGGTAGGTTTATTATAGGATTGAATTAATCATTCAATGATAAAATTGAATCGAATTTTTGTACATAATTGTGCATTTCCAATTTCATAATAAACCTACCTGACACTCACTAATGAGTAATATTCGCTTCGCCTGAACTGTGCTAGTTTTCGAGTGAATCTGAAACGTGCTATTTTTCATTCTCAATCTGAAACGTGTTCTTTACCATCCGGAATTTGAAACATGCTCTTTTTCACTCGGAATCTGAAACGTGCACTGATAGAAGGATTTGTTAACATTTAATAAGATTTATTCATATTTAATAAATGATTCATTAACTCGTATACTTAATAAATATTTGTTAACAGTTAAAAAGTATTTATGTGTCATAGGCCGTAAAACCGCGATTTTAACCTCGCTTCGCTCGGTTTAAACGCGGTTTTTGGCCTGGACACATAAAATTCTGTATGCCATACGGCCGAAAAAGTATTTTCTGACGAATTTCATCATAATCCTCGCCTTCGGCTCGGATTATAAACTCAAATTCGTCGGAAAATACTTAATCGGCCTAGTGACATAATGTACTATTATTAACAGTTAATAAATCATTTCTTAAATAGGATTTGTTAACTGTTAATAAATATTTGGTAATAGTCAACAAACATTTATTAATAGTTAAAAAATATTTATTCAGAAGTCTGGAAGACAGATAGGGAATGCGCCTTAGAAATGCGCAGAAATTCTACGATTGACAGTTTTCATAACCTCGAATATTATATTTATACTTTCATATTATCTGTAGACTCAATATTACTCTGATCATAAAAAAAAACAAAAGAAACAATTTGCTCAATTGTACCTATTATGATTACATCATGGAATAACACCAGTTTCGAGGTGTACGTCTATTTTAACCTCTTACTGGTGTCTGAGGTTATGGCGTGTATTTATGCGCGGCGGTCTACACAAAACTTGGATTTAATAAATATTTGTTAACTATTAATAAATATTTGTTAACTGTTAAAAACGTATATTTCTCACAAATAAATATTTGTTAAATGTAAATAAATGTATTTATTTATATTTAAAAAATCAAAAAATGGGTTCCAAATAAATGTATTTATTAATATTTAAGAAATCCTTCTATCAGTGTGCTCTTTTCCACCCGGAATCTGAAATGTGCTGTTATTCGTATCGGGCGTCGATATATCTACACCAATTTGTTGTGAACCATTGTTGCAGGTGGGATTATAAGGCAGTGGAGTAGATAATAAATGATATATTTCCTTTTTACTGAATGCACTGTTACTTTTTATTTTAACCCTTCGTTGTCACACTGGGTCCACCGGACCCATGGTCTAACTTTGTAGCTAAATATCTGTAACTGAAAGGGTACAAATGGGCCCTTTTTTACTATTTACTGTTAGTTTGGACTATCCCTAGTCGGGAGACACAGAGAGCCCTTCAGTAGAAGGGTCAGTGTTAGTGTGACAGCTGTTTAAAGAAAATCGTGCGCGAGGTGTGGGTCATTGTGACCCAAGTGTGACAATGGCGTCGACTTTTGTGAAAAATTGAGACAAAATAATTTTTTTTTTTTAATATTCCGTACAAGCCGTAAGTATAATTGTGGCAATCGTTATTTTATTTTTTTGTCAAATATTGGAGAAAAAAGAAACAAAAATCAAAAAGCACTGCATTTATGAACTGTCTTTCCACCTCGTTGCGCCCTACTTGCGGACTTGGTCGCAAGTGCCAACTCTCCGACGCGACATTACTACATAAGACAGGGAATATTAGCAATTCTCAAGTACGAGGGTTCCACACCACCAAAAGAAAGACAATACTTGGAAAAAAGGGTCCGGTACAGACTGTGCACCCCACAGCAGGATCGGAAGTCGAAGGAGCAATGCTCCTCCTGTCAGCGTCCAATGTGCAGCCAACATCGAGCTTTTATGTACGTCGAGTGCACTGTAGCAGATTGAATACCTTTTCTGTTGACCTTTCATCGTTTTATTTTATATTAATAAACCATAATACTATTATACTATCAGTATTTCACTAGAAATAGCCATGTTTTCACACTTCAAAATCGACCTTATCTATGTGTCGGAGTAAATATACTTTTTGAAACGAACACCACCGAGCTATTTTTTTCCACAAAGTACCCTATTTCGAGAGCGTCGTCCATAAATTTTATGAAAAAATATTGAAAATTGAAAGAGTTATAATTTTTTACATTCAAAAGGGTCTTTTTTTGCAAATTGATGGCTTTCGGATTTTTTTTTACCATGTCGAAATTTTATTTTTCAAAAAACAACGATGGATTCTTATTCTAGAGAGTTCAAAGTATGTGAAAATATTTTGTTGATTGAAATCGGACTGATAGTTTGGATGCAAGAGCCTTTTGAAATCCGACTGGGTCTATCTGACCCAGTGTGACAACGGCGGGATTCCTGAGAAGTGTGACAACGAAGGGTTAATCAAAACTCTTAGCGATACTCTATTCACACAAACCATTCGACCGGACGTTTATCGAGAGAGGGAGTAAGTCAAGATGGCGCTTAGATCTAGTGAGTGTCTAGTGACTTATAAGAGCGAGAAAGTCCCTAGCACTCGATATTAATATAGTGACTTTATTGATATTACCACAACCATTCAATGGAATCCAACGTATCGCAATCTTCCACATTGCACCAATACAAGTTCTGCCACTACCACTGCACTAAGCCGATTGTGAATGATACTTTATATTCATTTTTCGGATTACACTTCGTCAAATTGGTTAGCGAAGTGCCCGAAGTGCACTAGATCTTAGCATTTACTGTAGAATTTTGATGATAAGAATCAACCGCGGCTTCCATCAGTAATGTAATTCAAGATGTTTGTGGTCTTCAGTCATGGCGCAGGGGGACTTGACTTGGCTTGATGCATGTTACGTGCAAAAGATCCTGCGGAATGCTGAACAAGACGAGTCCATCGATGTGTCTGGTATAACCGTGAAGGCAGCTACCGCCAAAGGGGATAATTATTCAAGCGATTTGCATCGTGTCACTGTCGAATTTACACGGGTTGAAGATGGTCGTACAATTCAGGAGAATAAATCTCTCATAGTAAAAGCCGCACCCCAAGGTGACGTGCGTGAGGAAATGGTAACCGTTCAATCATAAATGCGGTATAAAGTTCTGTCACGGAATTGAATCCGGCTTTATTTAATCTGCTCGAGTACATTTTTGCGAGCTCATTGATTCATCCGTTCAGGATTACTGACTTTCATAGATTTCAAATATAGTTGAAACCCGTGAACGAGATCTCTTCCAGACGGACTGAATAGTTTGTTTCACAATTTTAAACAATTGATGTCTCTACCGTAATGTACCACATGTTGACTATCTTTATTCACTGTTCTTCACTTTACCAAGTAGATCGAAGCTCTAGGACTCTTCAAAACAGAGTTATCGATGATGTCAATAACGTTGCCGCGGATGGACGAAATTCTTGAGGAAGTCGGCTCGACATCATTAGGTGCACGGTGCTTTTACGTCCAGTACGAGAAACCTACTCATGTAGTCATCGAGGACCTAGCACCCAAAGGCTTTCGAATGGCCGATCGCCAAGCGGGTCTGGATCTAGATCACTGTTTACTCGCCATTCGCAACCTCGGCAAATTTCACGTAGCTTCAATCGCGCTCAAAGAAAAGGTATAGAATATATAAACTATAGATGCGATTTCAAAAAGTCTGTGTCTTATACGTAACCGAACTTTACGTAGTGAAACATTATTATTTGCGGTCATACATCCCGGGTAGAAATTATTCCAAGCTGCCCTGGATAATTGCAAGGCCCTTAACCCCTTAAGCGGCAAGAAAAATTTTACGCTGAGTGCCTCAAACGCGGAAAAAAAAAGTATTTGGATATTCACGAAATTTGGTACTCCTAGGTTTCCGATGTCACTGATTACGAATCTGACCTCAAAATGCAGAAACCCCCGAGCACCAAGTTTCATCCGATTCAAATCAATTTTTGCATTCCGGTTCGCCATATTGGATCCGCCATTCTTAATTTCTGTAATTTGAGGGCAGAGTCGTAATCAGCGACCTAGAAAACTCCCGAGTACCAAGTTTCATCCAAATCGAATCAATTTTTGCATTTTGAGTCGCCATATTGAATCCGCCATTTTGAATTTCTGCATTTTGAGGTTAGATTCGTAATCAGCGACCTCGGAAACCCAGGAGTACCAAGTTTCATCCAAATCGAATCAATTTTTGCATTTTGAGTCGCCATATTGAATCCGCCATTTTGAATTCCTGCAATTTGATGGTAGATTCATAATCAGCGACTTCAAAAACCCCGGGGTACCAATTTCCGTGATAATCGATTGACACAATCGCGAAATAATCGATGTGCGCCATATGGCGTCAATGCCGCTTAACCCTTTGAAGCATACATTTTTTGAATGATCGTATGATCGCGAAAATTCTTACTCGGGGGTTTTTGGGGTCGCTGATAACGAATCTGGAATCGGATTTTCAAAATACAAAATGGCGGATCCAATATGGCGGACGAAAATGCGAAAAAGCCTCAGAATCGACTAAAAATGCATATACCAGGGCACAGTGGGGGATTTGGGCCGATTCGTGGCCATAAATCAGGAAAAGATTAGAACTGTACCAAATTTAGTATTCCGTAGTTTTTGGGGTCGCTGATTACGAATTTGGTATTGAAATTTTCAAAAACTAAATGGCGGCCGAGATATTGTCGTTGGTTCTTAGAAATACTGGTTGGAAATGGCTGAAAGTTGGCTAGGATACGTTTTTGGGGTCGCTGAATACGAATTTGGTATCAAAATTTTCAAAAACAAAATGGCACCCGAGATATCGTCGTTCGGTCTTAGAAATACTGGTTGGAAATGGCTGAAAGTTGGCTAAGATACGTTTTTGGGGTCGCTGAATACGAATTTGGTATCAAAATTTTCAAAAACAAAATGGCGCCCGAGATATCGTCGTTCGGTCTTAGAAATACTGGTTGGAAATGGCTGAAAAATACTGAAGGAGTTTTTGGGTTGACTATGAAAAAATTTGAGACATTTTGGTGACCATTGATTATGATAATCTATTATCTATTATAATATTAAAGTACGAAATTTTGTCCCGTCTGTCCCCGAAATTTTTCAGGATGTATGTCTCATGTGTCCGATCTGTCCCGTGTGTTTATATGATTTGATGATGATATTATTATCAAGATCGTTCCAGATTTGATTCATGAGTTTTTTAGATTATAATTTTAGATTATCAAAAAAGTATAATAGGGACAGTAATAATAACACCTGTTCTCACGATATATTATTTATTATATTTATTTTGTTTTTTTTACATTAATGAGTTTAGAAAAATCGCAAAAGTGTCGGCCACGGCCTCCTTTCGCGACCGCTCCGCCTGCTGCCTTCGCCGCTACTCTCTGGCGCTGTTGCCGGCCCTTGTCCCTCTGTGCGCTGTTGAAAAATCAAATACTCGAATAAATATATTTTACGAAACCTAGACAGAATTATTGAGAATGACCTTGCGATTACGTATAGATGCGAATTCACACCAAGGGTTTCTTATTTCGCCTGTATCTTTTCGGTATTGGGAAGTACCGTGTATTCCCCAACACGAAAAAAAAAGTAGAACAGTTTTTCCAGCAGATGGCTCCGGACCAACATTCAATTATATTTTGGCCATCGAAGGAGACGGACGTGAATAGAATTCATTTTCGGTGCGAATTTCTACCCGCCTGCACCTCCCGGCTGATAACCAAGTTTTTTGCGATTGAGGAATCAAATGTACTCGAATGACATAGGGCTGTTAGTGGTCAAGCCCTCTCAAAAATATGATTATGGGACTGATGAAGATTGAGAAATATGACCTAAAAATGACCGAAATATCCTCATTGTATGGCAGAAAATTGATCCAAATATGACGAAGAAGAGCGAATATTGGATGTAACGAAAACTGAGTCAAAACTATAGCGAGACAGGTAAAGAAAAAGGAAAGTTGAAGTAAGGATTGGTAGTTGACGTATCGTTTGCTTCAGGGGAAAGGTGGGTAGCCCCGACCAGTGGGTACCCCCGTTCGTCTCAAGTTTTGGACACTTACGCACAAATAAATTTGAAATATAAAACGTGAAAATCAGGGCAACGATCTTGGTCACATTTTCGCAATGCAACCTGACTGGAAAAATATTACCAATCCGACAAAAAGTGACCGACTAACAGCCCTGAATCAAATATGAAGGATTCTTTCTCAAGTGGGCCACCCATTTTCGTCGTGGTCTCGAATTAATTTCATTACTTCCCCCAATGATAACCCTACTTTTTAGGAGTTTTACTGAATTTTTGCAGATTTTTAGCTCTGAGATACACGAAATATCTGGATAATCTGTTTATTTTACGTATTTATAAATTACTGATAATGAAAGAAAAATCAAAATACGTGAAAGTTATGTTTTTTCATCAGCTTTCCAGTAAAAATATTTTCAATTTTAATAGAATGAGATTTAGGACTAAAAATGCCAAAAAACCCAGAAAAAATGCGAAAAAAGGTGGTTTCAAGTTTTCGGGCCACTTTGATTTCGATGAAAAAATTCGAGAAAGACTCTCTCATTGCTCAGAGTTTACTGTGTAAATCTTATTATGGGACCGCCACTCCTTCCTAAGAAGAAAACATCCGAAGATAGCCCAATGATTGTTTTTGTTTGTATGACAACTTGGAACGCTTTAGGAAGGATGGCGGTCCCATAATAAGATTTACACAGTAAACTCTGAGCAATAAGAGAGTCTTTCTTGAATTTTTTCATCAAAATCAAAGTGGCCCGAAAACTTGAAACCACCTTTTTTCGCATTTTTTCTGGGTTTTTTTGCCATTTTTAGTCCTAAATCTCATTCTATTAAAATTGAAAATATTTTTACTGGAAAGCTGATGAAAAAACATAACTTTCACGTATCTTGATTTTTCTTTCACTATCAGTAATTTATAAATACGTAAAATAAATAGATTATCCAGATATTTCATATATCTACGCTCCTGCCAGTGCTAAAAATCTGCAAAAATTCAGCAAAACTCCTGAAAAGGAGGGTAATCATTGGAGGAAGTAACGAAATTAATTCGAGACCACAACGAAAATGGGTCCCCCACTTGAGAAAGAATCCTTCATATACTCGAATAAATATTGCACTGTCATAATATTCCACGTTGATTTGTTTTTTTTTAGGGTTACTCCGATGATACCTACTACAATTTCCAATTGCTCAATGAATCAATTTATTCTAAATTGTCGAATGAATAAACTTGTATTCATTCATTGTATGGATAATAAACCAGTGATTCCAGCAGAAGTTCATGTACGCAACGCGAGCGTGTGTTGGTCGAACTATAGTGCGGGCATCGTTCGGTTTCGTCGCGATGGCACGGTATAGGTGGGAGCAGGACGTTTTGGCGCCGCTGTTTTGGCGTCGGACATTTGGGCGCAGGACGTTTTGGCGCTGGACGTTTTGGCTGTGGCTCCTGAAACGTTAGAACAGGTTAGAATAGGTTAGGCCACCCCATTAATCCTACACACGCACACACAGATGCGAAATACCCAGAAGGTGGCTGTGGCTCCCTAAAGGTTAGAATAGGTTAGAACAGGTTAGAATAGGTTAGAATAGGTGAGGCCACCCCACTAATCCTACACACACACACACACAAATGCGAAATACCCGGAAGGTGGCTGTGGCTCCTGAAAGGTTAGAATAGGTTAGGCCATCCCACTAATCCTATACACACACACACACACACAGATGCGAAATACTCAGACAGTAGCTGTGGCTCTCGAAAGGTTAGAATAGGTTAGAACACGTTAGAATGGGTTACAATAGGTTTGAATAGGTAGCCGCGATTCGGAAGATCCGTTAGCCCAAATGTCCTGTGCCCAAACGTCGAGCGCCAAGACGTCTAGCGCCAAGACGTCCTGCGCCAAGACGTCCTGCGCCAAGACGTCTGGCGCCAAAACGTCCCCGCGCCAAAATGACCGGCGCCAAAACGGTGGCGCCAAAACGTAACGTACCTTGGTATAGGTATACATGCACGCGTTTGCATATATAGCTTACGTTCAACCCTTCCGCCTGTCACTTCCCTCGCGTTGCTTATCGCTCTCTTTTCTCCGTCTTTCTTCTTCCAGTGCTGTTTCCGTTTCTGCTTTTCCTTTCTCTTTCTTTCTCCCCCCCCCCCCCCCCCCCCCCCCCCCAATATGTCCCCCTTTCTCTGCCAACGTAGTAGCACTTGGAGGTACAATTTTGTTTTCACGAGGTAAATATATTGGCAATATAGCTCATAATAATTTAGTGAGCTTCGAATTACAGATAATTGAATTTTGTTCGCCCGAAAGTTTTTCTTACAATGTATATCTGACTCACCGTGCGTTGAAATTTGCAATCCGTTCAAGCAATCTGGCAGTGTTTCAATATTCATAAATTAGACATTTTGTGTCAAATTAACTATGTTAAAGGAACCAATACAGCGTTCTTTGTGGAATTCAACACAGTTCCAAATCAATTTGTTACTCGACGAACGTTTATTTGAGGATGTTCAAGAAATGAAGCCTAAAAAAAGCTCCGGTTGCCTACTACTATTGAGGTGTAAAAAAAGTCAATCTGCAACTGAATTGAAAGTATTTCAAATCCTATATGTGTATTAAATACTTTTTTTCAATCATTTGAGGAATAGTTTCGACTTACCGTGTATCTTGAAGACGTCCTTAGTGTTCGACATGATGTCTAAATTCACACTGATTTGTTCACGAGTAGGGATAATACTCACGTCCACGTACAAACAATTCCTCAGTCAGCCTAATCCGTGACGTTTATATATTCACGAAATAATAATCTGGGATGAAATCACAATGGCATCGAAGTATGCACTAGAGGCAGTTGAGCGCATGTTGAGGGTCGTATGTCAATCCAACGAGCCATTTGGTGGCAAAATAGTTATAGTTTCGGGTGATTTTCGACAAACTTCACCTGTTGTACGACATGGCAGTAGAACACAAATCATTGAGGCATGTGTGAAGGGAAGCAGTTTAAGGAACAAATCCATGTATGTATATGGGTCAAAATCATGGAGGTGGAAAATTCTGGTATTCAAACTCCGAAAAATTCAACTTGGTTTTAGAGTCAATATTACTTGCTGAAATCATAGCTCTATTCTTCATCAATCATTACGTAAGCGGGCAGCGCACAAAATTATCTTTTAAATAATTTATTGACAATATTAAGAGCAATGGCGTAAGAAAGAATCATTTCGGGAATGTCATTTAAAATACAAAATGAAATGTTCGATTTCGTTGGGATGGACCCATTTTACGTTATTTCAGTTTCAATTGGTAAGAATAATAGTACATTGGTCAACAAGGGGGGGGAAATGGGTAGTTTTTAGCAAGGGTCAGATCATGTTGCACAAGTCGGAGTCGAGAGCGCCGAAAACGCTCAAGACAAAGACGAATGCAACGTCATCACCCGAGCTTGAAATTACCCCCCCCCCCCCCCCCCCCCTTGCTGCAAACCGTATTTTTTTCGAAGAGTGCATGTATAGGCCTTTTTTCGTGCATGTACGATAGAAATTTTTGAAATTTTAAAAATTTCGAAAAATTTGAAAACTTTTGAAACGCTCCCTTCCTTCAAAAAGTTCCCTCCCTTTGGAAGTAAATGTACTCAATTACCTCTCTAGGGAGATAATATCCAATATTTCCTTTGGAAGGTAATGGATATTACCTCCCTTTACAAGAAAAGGACTTATCTTACATAAATAAATCTTACATACTTACTTTACATAAAAGGACTATTAAAGGGAGGTAATATTCATTATTTCCCTTGGGAGATGACAGTACTTTTTGATACTAGTGCGAAAGTGTTGATTCTCGGACGAGTGTGAAGTTCTTCGCCCTAGCGAAGCAAGGGTGACAATCACACGAGTCGAGAATCATCTTCCGCACGTATATCGAACTTTATTTCTTAACACAATGCGCATTTAGTTGAATTTCATGTACTTATATTATATTATATTAAATCGAACTTTGCGCACGCAGTGTGGAAATGAATATCAACTCCCTAGGGAGGTCATGAAGTCCACGCTGGAAATTAGTAATTTTCTATCCGCTTTACATGCAAGAAAAAGGGCCTATTACATGCACGTGTTGAATAAATATTATACCATGAAAAGTTCAACTAACATTTTGGAGTTTCAGATTTTTTAACAGATTTTCACTCAATGTATATGTCATTGAAAGGTAACATCCGTGTTGGCAATGGACAAGCGGACTTCAAGCACTGGCTTGAAGTTTCTGATTTGTGCTCAAATCGCTGTTAACCTTCAACAGTCCATGAGGTTGAACGGGTAGTACCTGCGGGGTAAACTACGGGTTATTTTAACCCGCGGGAAAACCCACGTTTATGCAACCGGGCATTAGTGTGCCATCCGTTTTTAACCGAACAACACAAAAACCACTGATAACCGAGCGAGCGTAGCGAGTCAGGAACAACACAAAAGCCACTGACAACCGAGCGAGCGTAGCGAGTGAGGGACAACGCAAAACTAATCGAGTGAGCGAGCGAAGCGAGCGAACGAGAACAAATATCAGCTTGTTACTTTTATTCAAAAAAATTGTATCAAAACTCAATCGGAGTCATACTCCTCGCTGTCGGATAGTTCATGCTCCAAACTTTCCAATTCAGAATTGAACTCGGATGACATGCAGTTACGCAGTATCGAAAATATTTTTTTCCGCGTCCAAACGACGACCTGATCCTGAGATCCTTTGAAAAAAAAACGGATACATATATAATTACAGTTATTTGCGATGTTAAAATAACATCTATTATGAAGCTCTGTTTGCACACTACATCATATATAGTTTTTTAATCAAGATTTGATTAGAGATGAAAATAAGGTGTATAAAATATTCTTTATATTTTAATATGCTTTTGAATTTTCGAACGTGCCTTTGCGAGAATTGATTTCACATTAATACATTTTGCAGAAAAGGACCCTGGTAGAAAATTGACCAGACGATCTGGCCTTTTAACAGATTAAAATTTTTTTAATCCAGATATTATTATCTGGATTAAAAAAATCCAGAGCGCCGATTGGCTGTTTCTAGAATTGTCCAACTCGTCCGGATCAGAATCCATTACGTTTAGTGTACCAAAAATCACAAGCCACGGTTAATTTACCCTTATACATTGCTATAGGTGGATGCGCACGCAGGTATCTCTATCTCTTTCTCACTATTCCTCTTTCTCTCTCTTTCTCTCCCACTGTCTCTGGAAGTTTGCCGTGTGTCACACGTACACGCATACATACAAAGTTCAGGACTGTAGGTTATGTATGTGTATGAACAGCTGATGACTTGACCAGATCCTTCACCAGAATCCGTCGTCAGACCGCGGGGTTTCTGGCCATATTTTCTGCCCAGAATCTGCCCACCGAGCAGAAAATTCAACGGATTCTGGCCATATTCCGTTCAATTTTCTACCAGGGGACAGTCTTTTGTTATTCAAATGCTAAAATTATACGAACTGTCCCTTACCTCTCCGTAATCCGTTCCGAGAAGAGACATAATGTACGTTCTAGCTCACCTGCAGCTGCGCGCCCGAGCAGGCAGGCAGGCAGCATGGCGCCCGAGCCAGAGGCCTTTGCTGAGCGCACACGCTGATCTAATAAAATACGTCACATCTAACCCGGCCAAAACTGGTCGCTAGCTCTTTCAGAGTCATTTACTAATAGTTTATACTTTGAATTAATCGCAGAATGATCGCGGGATTCCGCGGGATTTGGTACTTTTCGTCTGTGTCTCGTCAGTTTTCTTTCAGATAAATAGTCACTTTTTCGATGTATTGTTATATGTAATAAACAAACAGAGCGACAATTTTTTAGAAAAAGTAAAATACCCATAATATTCTACATACCTCCAGGAACCTCAGCCATATTTTCAATATTTTTTTGTGATTTTAACTTTGCGTAAATATTACTTCAAACTTTGTAAAGAATTTCGTAGACGCGCGCGTCGATCATGTGCCGTTGCAGAGGGTCAACTTTACACTGAAATATCTCGGCAACCACAGGTCATCGGGGGTTGGGTTTAACGGTTTTGAATAGAGGGGTTATTCCTGAACCGATCCCCACCAGTCATACATTAAAAAAAAAAAAAATCACTTTTTCGAATTTTGGCCACACTTCGGCCGAAATCCCCCACTGTGCAGGGTCTTGGAGGCTGCTGATCACAAATTTGTCATCAGATGTTGAATTCGCGATTTACTATTGTGAAAACTGTCTTAGAGCGCTATTCTCAACGAAATGAAAGTTCTATAGATTTTATCGTTCTTGGCGTAACCCAGAGCTAACGGCGAGGACGTGACGATATCTAGCTCCATTTTCATTTTTTTTTAATTTTCAAATATTTTTTTTCAATTTTTCAAGGTTTATATATTTTTTTTTTCCATTCGTATGTTTTTTTTTTTTTTTTCATTTTTATATATTTTTTTATTCTTATATATTCTTTTTATTTTCATAAATTTTTTTATTATTTGTCAGTGTTGTTACGTTGGAATTTTTTTTTTTTATCATTGTTTCATATTTTTTGCCAATTTTCTCCATTTTTTTTTAAATTTTTTCCATTATTTATGGTTTCCTGGTTTGTCACCTATGGGGGCGTTCATTAATCACGTGAGACTCAAGACGGGAGGGGGGGGTACTTGGAAAGATCACGAACGATCACACGAGCGGGGGAGGGGGGCTCGACCAATATCACGTGTATTTTTTTCTGCATTTTTGGTAATATTATAGTGAGTGGTTTTCAAATTTTATTTTCGATAAACTTTATTATTTTTTTTATTTTTAAACTTTATTCTATTTTTTTGTTTTTTTTCTTTTTTTTTCTTTAAGTCAGTAAATTATGGACAGAGTATACATCGTTATCATACGCCCCTAATCGTGTCGATCACAATAATTGCGTGGAATATCCATAGACTATCTAATCCGCATGTTTTGTCATGGGTAAGGAAAATCCACGCGATAATGGGCAGGGGGGGGGGGAGGGGTCCGCCAAAACCTCACGGACGATCACGAAGGGGGAGGGGGGGGGGGCGAAGATGGGCTAAAATGGATCACGTGATTAATGAACGCCCCCTATTGACGATGTTCTCATTGCAGTACAAAAGAGAATCAACGTAGATGCAACTGGATTTGTACTGAATGTGATGTACCTCTATGCCTGACATCTACTCGTAATTGCTTCTACTCGTATCACCAATAGGTGACAAACCAGAAAACCATAAATAATGGAAAAAATTTAAAAAAAAATAGAGAAAATTGGCAAAAAATATGAAACAATGATAAAAAAAAAAAAAATTCCAACGTAACAACACTGACAGATAATAAAAAAATTTATGAAAATAAAAAGAATATATAAGAATAAAAAAATATATAAAAATGAAAAAAAAAAAAAACATACGAATGGAAAAAAAAATATATAAACCTTGAAAAATTAAAAAAAATATTTGAAAATTAAAAAAAAATGAAAATGGAGCTAGATATCGTCACGTCCTCGCCGTTAGCTCTGGGTTACGCCAAGAACGATAAAATCTATAGAACTATCATTTCGTTGCGAATACCGCTCTAAGACAGTTTTCACAATAGTAAATCGCGAATTCAACATCTGATGACAAATTTGTGATCAGCAGCCTCCAAGAACCTGGTATATGCATTTGTAGTCGATTCTGAGGCTTTTTCGAATTTTCGTCCGCCATATTGAATCCGCCATTTTGAATTTTGAAAATCCGATTCCAGATTCGTTATCAGCGACCCCGAAAACCCCCATGTACGAAATTTCAAAGCTCGAACGATATTTTTAATGTTTTGGTCCGCCATATTGGATCCGCCATTTTGAATTTTGAAAATCCGATTCCGGATTCGTTATCAGCGACCCCAAAAACCCCTGAGTAAGAATTTTCGCGATCATACGATCATTCAAAAAATGTATGCTTCAAAGAGATTCTAGGTGGGATGTTAAACATCCCACCGTGCATGTAAGGGTTAAGGGGTTAAGGAGGGGGTTTACCCAATCAGTTACCGATTTGTCTATTTTCTCCGAAACGGGGCAATCAATCGACTTGTCCTTTCGGCAACCGATGTTTGACGAGCAATGAGTCCGAACTGGTACGTTTGATCGGATGAAATCGAGATTTTTTTATTTTTTTCGATCGAAAAGTATTGGCGTGCCATTTATTACGACTTATATCAAAGCCCACGCATCAAAAATGCAAAATCGACTACCTGAGCCCGATTCTGTGAGAAATTCTGAACATAACCATCCCAAAACATCTTTGTTTTCGACAACGATGAAGGTGGAAGTTGTATTCTACGTTTTTGTGGTAATTTTCGCGATTGTCAGAGACTGGGGGCGGCCATTGCCGCTACAGCTGCTGATTTAATACGGTCGTTCACAGAGCACCCGTGAGATGTCACCGTAAAAGTATACTATACTATAGTAAAAGGATGAAGTTCAGATGCGCGCGTGGTGACATCTCACGGGGATTCTGAGAACCACCGCGTTATATCAGCAGCTGTAGCGGCAATGGCCGCCCCCAGTCTCTGACAATCGCGAAAATTACCACAAAAACGTAGAATACAACTTCCACCTTCATCGTTGTCGAAAACAAAGATGTTTTGGGATGGTTATGTTCAGAATTTCTCACAGAATCGGGCTCAGGGAGTCGATTTTTCATTTTTGATGCGTGGGCTTTGATATAAGTCGCAATAAATGGCACGCCAACACTTTTCGATCGAAAAAAATAAAAAAATCCCGAATTCATCCGATCAAACGTACCAGTTCGAACTCATTACTCGTCAAACATCGGCTGCCGAAAGGACAAGTCGATTGATTACCCCGTTTAGGAGAAAATAGACAAATCGGTAACTGATTGGGTAAACCCCCCCCTTAAGTGGCAAGTCCCGTCGGTCGGGAATCTGTCTAGCGGGAAATGCCCTTTCATGGCCCTTTCACGTCTGACGTGACAATTTTCAAATTCCTGGCCTTCACGGAAGGGCCCTGTAAAGTCCTGTCCAGACAGAAGTGAAGATGCAATGAACCGAATTTGCGCGATTGCGAATGAAAAAATTTCGATTTATTCGAAATAGAACCCGTGTATACTGATAGAAGAATTTCTTGACCGTTAAATACATTTATTTGGAAACAATTTTTTAATTTTTCAAATATAATTGAATATTTTATAACATTCAACAAATCAATCTTGTGTACAATAAATATTAATTTGAGAGAAATCTACAATTTTAACAGTTCACAAAATAATATTTATTGCATCCAACAGTTTCGTGAAGACCGCTCATAAATACACGCCATAACCTCAAACACCAGTAAGGGGCCGTCCATAAATGACGTCACCACTCAAGGGGGAGAGGGGGGTAACCGAAAATGTGACATGTTGTGACATGGGGAGGGGAGGGGGACATCCAAATGTGATGTCACATTTCGAAATTTCGACTTTTCACACAATATGTGCAGAAAGATTATTTGGAATATCAATAAAGGATTTTTTGAAATAATGAAAAGTTTCAAAGTTTTTTTCTTCATCATTAAAGGGGGGGTAGATGGAAGCTTTGTGACGTCACCTCTAGGGGGGGGGGGAGTCCGAGCTTTGTGACTGAGTGTGACAAGGGGGGTGGGGGGGGGGGGGGGGGGGGGGGGGGTCAAAAAAGGTGAAATTCGTAATGACGTCATTTATGGACGGCCCCTAAGAGGTTAAAATAGACGTACACCTGCAAGCTAGTGTTATTCCATGATGTAATCATAATACTATTGAGTAAATTGTTTTTTTTTCTTCTTTTTTTCATGATCAGAGTAATATTGAGTCCCCAGATAATAATTATTTGAGGTTCTAGAATCCTCATCAATTAAATTTACTTTAAACGTTGATTATAACTAGCAAAAATTAGCAACACCGAAAATCTGAACACCAGACACCGCATAGACACACTACAGCTTTTTTTACAGTGCTTTATTATTGATTATTTTGATTATTTGACTTTTTTTGTAATGAAAGTATAAATATAATATTGGAGGTTATGAAAACTGTCAATCGTAGAATTTCTGCATTCACTTTTTGTTTTCCAGACGTCTGAATAAATATTTGTTAACTATTAACAAATATTTATCCACAGTTATTTTTACGGTCAGTTCAACACTGTTTTAGTTCATAGGACAAAAGAATTTGACAAGTAGGAGAGTGTTGGGATATATGTCATATGGTAGTTTAGCGTAGTGGTTAGGGTGTGCGACTGGTAACCGAGCGGACGTGGGTTCAAGTCCCGGCGGGGACGATAAATGCGGCGTTTTTTTCAGTGAATGTATAATATAATTTCATCGATATGATAGGGTCAACTGACGAAAAAATATGTCAAATTCCTTGTCTTTTTTTTCTCTACCATAATTACTTTTTAATTTCATGACAATAAATTAGGGGCTACTACAAAAATTAGCAATAATAATACCTTCCAAAGCCGTGTGTGGGCATTGGCAGGTTTCTCTGGTTTTATCAGGAGGGCCACGCAAAAACCTCGAAAGGCCCCCAGAACAGGGCCATCAATGCATGAGCGTTACATGCCGGAACGGCTCTTGCTAGACTGCCCTGGAAGGCCCGGCAAAACAAGCGTGGCAATCTAGCGAGGGCCGTGAATGTCCCCTGGAATAATTTCTACCCGGGATAGTGAATTTCAACTCATAAGATTATCTCGATTTCTGTATCGTTTTGGTTCGAAAACTGGACTTGCATTATGTGGGTACTCCTCAAATGTTAATTATTTGGTGCAACTTACTCATTTCCCAAATATTTCATACTGGATCACTTCGTCAATTGAGGGGATAGGAGAAATAACGGTATAACTCGAAAAACATAGTTTTTAGATAAGTAAAAGAAAACCTAGTAAAGTAAGATAAACTAAACGTATCCTGGTATAATAAATAATTTAACATAGCATGGTAGTACATAATAATGCTTCTGATTGTATAAATGAAACCACAAAAAGTTGAAATTCGTCACCATGAGTAAACAATTCAATTCAATTCAATTTATATCGCTGTCATAATTATACCAAAAATTTAATTGCCACATTTTCAACTCCACTTATCTCAGCCATGCATGAACAAAATCATAACATCCCATAGTGCATTCTACGCGCATAAATGAGCTCCTTCGAAATATGTACCACTTCAATTATTTTTGGAATTTATAAACATGTAACACTTAGAAAATATGCGATTTCTTTGTTCTTCTACCGAAGGGTCACACCAATTGCCCTGAAATTTTCAGTAGTAATATCACAAGACCTTCAAAATTATCGGATATTTCCCGATTGTCTTGCTGCGTGGCATCGGGAGGGCTAAGTTTTGCAGATCTAAAATCCCTCGCGCTGCGCGCTCGTGATTTTAGATCTGCAAAACTTGGCCCGTTCGTTGCCACGCAGGATCAAAATATGAGGGAAATAACCGATTCACTTTGAAGGTCGAGTGGTATTCGTAAATTAGTTTAAATTGTCACAAAGAAGTGATAAAATTTCCAGCCTCCCGTTTTTTACTTTTTTTTTTTTTCCAAAAACCGAGGGGTTAATCACTGTTGTAATCTGGTGTACAAGGTATTTGTAATCACTTGTAATCTTTTGTAATCTTTGTATTCTTTTGTAATCTTTGTAATCTTTTGTAATCTTTGTAATCTCTTGTAATCTTGCTGTAATCTTTGTAATTTTGCTGCAATCTTTTGTTATTTTTTGCATTCTTAGTAATCTTTGTAATTTTTGCAATCTCTTGTAATCTTTGTAATCTCTTGTAATCTTGCTGTAATCTTTGTAATCTTGCTGCAATCTTTTGTTATCTTTTGTATTCTTTGTAATCTTTGTAATCTTTGCAATCTCTTGTAATCTTTGTAATCTCTTGTAATCTCTTGTAATCTTTTGCAATCTTTTGTAATTTTTCGTAATTTTTCGTATTTTTTTGTTATCTTTTGTAATCTTTGTAATCTTTGTAATCTTTTGGAATGTTTGTAATCTTTGTAATCTTTTGTAATCTTTTGTAATCTCTTGTAATCTTTTGTTATCTTTTGTAATCTTTGTAATCTTTGTAATCTTTTGGAATGTTTGTAATCTTTGTAATCTTTTGTAATCTTTTGTAATCTCTTGTAATCTTTTGTTATCTTTTGTAATCTCTGTAATCTTTGTAATCCTTGTAATCAATTTGTAATCACTGTAATTGTAATCGGTGTACGCCATTTTCGTCCAGTGATTGACCCCTCGCCAAAAACCGATCCGATTCACGTGGAATACCCCATTTACATTATTTTTTGGTATCTTTGCCGTAAAATTCGAAACTGAAATCGCCCTTTAGAAAAATACAAGACAATGCGACGATGAAAATCGCCAAAAATACATATTTTTGTGAAACGAGTTGCGCAAAATTCGACAGCATTGGTAACTTGTATGAAATATTAAAAAACCTCCCCCACGGAAAAAATATATATACCGAGATATATCTGCAGATATATCCCGAAATATATGCATAATATATCCGACATATACAAATTTTTGCCCCTTCATATATCCACTGGATACATCCTTGGTATATATGTTCGCATATATCTTAACATATATCCTAACATATATCCTAATATATATCCAAACATATATGCAACATATATGCGACATATATGCGACATTAGGGTGGTCGTTGAAAAAAAAAAATTATTTTGGATGGCCTTCAATCGGTTCTAAACGTGAAAAAAATAGTTCTCCAATTTTTTCAGATTTTTAATTCGACTCCCTATGGACGCTATTTTCACATGAACTTTTTTTAATTAAAAGTTCATGTGAAAATAGCGTCCATAGGGAGTCGAATTAAAAATCTGAAAAAATTGGAGAACTATTTTTTTCACGTTTAGAACCGATTGAAGGCCATCCAAAATAATTTTTTTTTTTCAGATTTTTAATTCGACTCCCTATGGACGCTATTTTCACATGAACTTTTAATTAAAAAAAGTTCATGTGAAAATAGCGTCCATAGGGAGTCGAATTAAAAATCTGAAAAAATTGGAGAACTATTTTTTTCACGTTTAGAACCGATTGAAGGCCATCCAAAATAATTTTTTTTTTTCAACGACCACCCTAATGTCGCATATATGTCGCATATATGTTGCATATATGTTTGGATATATATTAGGATATATGTTAGGATATATGTTAGGATATATGTTAGGATATATGTTAGGATATATGCGAACATATATACCAAGGATGTATCCAGTGGATATATGAAGGGGCAAAAATTTGTATATGTCGGATATATTATGCATATATGATATATATATCTCGGCATATATTTCGGGATATATCTGCAGATATATCTCGGTATATATATTTTTTCCGTGGGGGCTACGTACGTAAAATAATTATTTTACGGACCTATACGTCAGTGAAAAATCATTGTACGGACTGAAAACGGGCCGTAAAATCGAATTTTACGGCTATGATACCAAAGAAATACGTTTCCATGTCCGAAATGTTTCGCGTTTTGAGTGATCATACGAAAACATTACTTTGATGTTTTCATCTACTGTATATATAACAAAGAT
Organism: Tenthredo mesomela; assembly: GCA_943736025.1. Classification (NCBI taxonomy): domain Eukaryota; kingdom Metazoa; phylum Arthropoda; class Insecta; order Hymenoptera; family Tenthredinidae; genus Tenthredo; species Tenthredo mesomela. Next base: position 42,044,335 of record OX031016.1, read on the forward strand.
AATTGTAGGATTGAACAATACAACATTCTTGATGTAGGTTCATAAATAGAAAATAAATTTTATTATCATTTTAAGTTTTTTTTTTTTCAAAATATTGAATTAAAAATTTTCATTTCTCAATATATATATTATTGAAGAAGGAATAATAACATTGGAAAATATAAGAATTATTTAGAATTTGATAAATAAATGTGAGATGATTCGTGACCCGAGAAGATTACAGAAGAGATGCTTTTAATTCGTCGGAGTAGGTCAGGAAAGAAAAAAGATTGTCCACTTTATTTGTGACGACGTTTCGGCCAGGCCCAGCCTGCCATCTTCAGGCTAATTTAATGAAAGACCATCTATTATTTACAATTGAATAACAATAAGGACTAATTTAAGTGAAATTCCAATACAGTATAAGCTTAAAAAATATATAAAATATTCTAGTGTATGGTAGTGGTGTTTTAAGATTATTTAGCAAGAAACTTACAGAAAAATATTGGGTGACAGTCCTACGTTAGATGCGCATATTATGGCGATCCATGAGGAAGTGATTTGCATGTTCGGATCTACGATAAGGACGATACTTGTGAATTAAGATCTGAGTTTATAGTTAGATGTAGCTTATAGTTGGACCACACGACGCTACTTGGGGATCAAGCCTTTGTTTCGATGATGTCAGAGTATATATGACTCAAATTTTGAATGTCCGTTCGTCTATTTACCGTATCATGAGTTGAAATGTGAATCATTTCTTTGATCAAACGTTTTCGCCAGTTTTTTTTCGTTGTCTATTATTCTGACATCATCAAAATTAAAAGTATGTCCTAAAGTTAATGAGTGGAAGGCTAGTGCCGATTTGTCTGGATCATGGGACTTGATGTCATGTTTATGATTCGACATTCGTTTTTTCAAATGTTGTGAAGTTTGTCCTACATAACTTTTAGCGCAGTCGTTGCAGTCGATTTTATATACGGTGTTAATGCGATCTAGAGTTGGTGTTTTCGTTTTTAGACAGGTAAACAAACTGTTTAAGGTGTTGGTGTTCCTATACGCGATTTTAATGTTGTGCTTGTTTAAAACATGCTTAATATTCTGGGAAAGTCCATTTATAAATGGGATTGACGAGATGATCTTGTTATCATTACTTAGGTTGTTGCGGTTTTGCCAATTTATGCTGTTGTAATGTTTGTTAATTCTTTGGGCTTGAATTTGTAGAATGAGTTGGTTGGGGTAAGGTAAACGCACCAATAGTGAAACACTAACCAATAGTGAAACAGCGGAGTTATTTCTCTTTCTGCAAATTCTATCAATAACTTTTTTTTTGGGGAATTGGTGGCTTTAGTTAAGAAATATATTTACAAAGTGAAAGAAAATTTTTTTTTCGCCGAAAACGTTTGGAAGAATTTTAAAATGTCATATTTCTGTTTCCCCTTCCGACAAGCGGGCTCTTTAGCCTCCGTCTACCCGTCGCCGGGGTGCTGACGCTCTGCATCGAAAAGAGAGCTAGCACGTAATTTCTTTCAATCAAGTGCTGAAAAACTCCAACAACGGTAGCAGTGACACTTTATTTATCGTTGAAGAGCAGATAAAAAGAATAAATTACAGTTTTTCCTATAAAAAAAGCCGCGTTTCACTAAAGGTTGCCTCGGAAGAGCGATGCAACCAGAAGTGAAACAGCTGCTTTTTGTGGTTTTTTCTTCAATTTTCTGTGCCCAGACAATGTTAAACTGTGAATTTCTTTATCAGATTGATTTTTTCGATAGTTTTACATAAATTTTAGGTATGAAATTCAAAGAATTTCGAGGTTCAAGGGCAGCAAATGGACGAATCATTTTTAGGTTAGGTATATGCTGTTTGACAGGTGATAGCGTTTCACAATTGGTCATCTAGCTGTTTCACTACTGGTTCCCCACTCATTTGGCTGTTTCACTTCTGTTCCGAAAATCTCGAGTCTTTGAAATTCTTTTAAAAATTCATTATGAGCTAATATATCCCTAATATATGGTTAGTTTACAGCCCCAAAACTTGACTGTGAGCCCAGAATAAAAATTTCTCCAGAACTTTAAAATTTATTATTTTTATTGCCGTTAATAATCGAGACACAGCGGCGGGCGTTTCACTATTGGTGCGCTTACCTTATCCATTGTTTCTCAAAACGTCACGAACAAGTTTAAGATTAGATTTCCTGAATTTTTCATGAGATAGACCAAAGCTTCTGTCAAATAATACGATGGCTACTGTTTTTTTGTGTTGCAACGGATGATGCGAATCGAAATTGATGTACCTGCCAGACCAGGTGTCTTTTCGGTACCAATCCGTGATAAGTTTGTTATTGTCCTTGATAATCATTGTATCCAGAAAGCTGATCCTAGAGTCGTTCTCTATTTCATAGGTGAAACTTAACCCTCCGCGGTCACACACCCTAGCTGTGAAACGCCGGTCACACGGGGTCACAGTGACCCCACCCGTGTTTGAAGGGCTGCCGCATTGACCCTATCATTCCGAATGACTTATATAAAATCAGGGTATCAGTTTGAACCTTCTAGAATGTGGAAATATCAATATTATATCGAAACCGAATTTTAAGATGACGGAAAAAAAATCAGCAAGGGGTCAATGCGTAAAAAATGTCTTGTTTTACTAAAAAAATCATAACTCTGGTAATTTTCAATTTTTTTTTCATGAAATTTTAGGGTGGTACTCCTGAGATATAATAGTTTGAGAAAAAAAATAGTTCCATAGTGGGCGTTTCAAAAAAAGTATTTATTCTCATATCTGAAGGGGGTCCATTTTGGAGTGAAATAAAGAACGATAATTATGAAAAATGAGCGATTAATTATAAAAAGTTGCTTGGAAAATAGTTGAATAATTGTATACACATTGAAGTTATTAACAGAGAAATGTAATTTCGTGATTTTTTCGTAATTTTTTTTTTTACTCTGATTTAATGATAATAGAAATTTCGAAGTAATTAAACATATGCACTTGATAGAAAAAAATTTTACGTTTCTCATAGTCACACTGATAGTCCAGTAAAAATAGGTCTGAAATGCATGTTTCGTGCCAAAGAGCTAACTTTTTGAGGGAAGTTGCATTTGAACCCCCCAAAAGTTCGTGCGAAGCGGTAAAGTTCTCAGCCCCCGGGAAGGGGTTGAAAAACATTGAAAACTACCCCGAAAATGCTCTTTTGGCAAATAACTAAAAAACGGGAGGAGATATGGAAAAAAGTTTCGAGAGAAAGTTGTAGATAACAAAATTTTGCACAAAAAAGGTCTCAAGGGTTTTACCTCTACTCCCCATAGTTTAGCCGCAGGGGTAGACGCAAAGCGTAGAAAGCGACAGATGTATACGTTTGCCTCGCTCCCACTCACTGCAGCCTTCGGCATGCTCGCTTCGGCATGTGTCATTGCGTCAACCAAACGAATGCGAGTGAGAACAATGTTTTGTTTTCTCAATGATTGCTGAGAATCTCGATCGAAGAATGAAATATACTATACAATTTCTCTCCGTGAATCGGCGAAGAATCAAAATTGTATGTATATTTCATTCTTCGATCGAGATTTTCAGCAGTCATTGAGAAAACAAAACATCGTTTTCACTCGCATTCGTTTGGTTGACGAAGTGACACATGCCGAAGCGAGCATGCCGAAGGCTGCAGTGAGTGGGAGCGAGGCAAACGTATACATCTGTCGCTTTCTACGCTTTGCGTCTACCCCTGCGGCTAAACTATGGGGAGTAGAGGTAAAACCCTTCAGACCTTTTTTGTGCAAAATTTTGTTATCTACAACTTTCTCTCGAAACTTTTTTCCATATCTCCCCCCGTTTTTTAGTTATTTGCCAAAAGAGCATTTTCGGGGTAGTTTTCAAAGTTTTTCAACCCCTTCCCGGGGGCTGAGAACTTTACCGCTCCGCACGAACTTTTGGGGGGTTCAAATGCAACTTCCCTCAAAAAATTAGCTCTTTGGCACGAAACATGCATTTCAGACCTATTTTTACTGGACTATGACATCATGTAAATTAATCCCAGACTGAAAAAAAATTGAAAAAAAATTACTATTTTTCACAAAAAAGTTCACACGCCGGTCACACTGTGGGTCCAGGTGACCCCAGCTCACGCACGATGTTGTTTTTTCGACTGCTACGGGGTGACTATTGCCTCGATTCATCTAAACCTTGTCTGTACTTACAAAGGGAACCCCAAAGCACTGTTAGGGGGCAGGCCAATGATCTTGACTGCCAACAACTTATAGTAATTTTCGCTTAAAGTTGCGCGTGGGGTCATCTGGACCCCAGGTGACCGCGGAGGGTTAAGCGCGGATGGAAATTGTTGAAAGCGGTGACCAGTTCTTGTACCTTGTCTTTGTGCACGCATGTGATTATAAGTATGTCGTCGACGTATCTCTTGTAAAACGGTAGTTCGAAAGGAAGAGAGTTTAGCGTAGATTGTTCAAGTCTCTCCATTACTAGGTTTGCCACCGTAGGGCTAATGGGAGAGCCCATCGCGACGCCAAAGATTTGTTTATAAAATTTATCTTCATGAGAAAAATATGTGGAATTTAGGCAAATGTCAACCGCTTTTATAAATGCATTTTTGGGAATTGATGTGTGTTCCGCTAATTGTGTCCATTTGGTCTTGATAATTGCTAGGGCTAGGTTTGTTGGGATGTTAGTATACAAGGACGACACGTCCAAGGATATCAGTAGATGGTTATCTGAGATTGTTGTGTTCCTAATGTCTTTAACAAAAGACCAAGAGTCCTTGACATGATATTTCGTCTTCCCTACTATGTTGGACAGAATGTTAGAACAATATTTAGAAAGATTGTATGTTGGAGAGTTGATATTGGAAACTATTGGTCTTAAGGGAGTGTTAGTTTTGTGTATTTTCGGTAGGAAATACATTTTAGGCGGCAGAGAGTTGTTTGATTTAAGACATTTTGCTGTTGATTGTGAAATGTGTCCACCCTTCTCCAATTCGTTCACAAGGTCATTAACTTGTTTCTGAACTTTGTTTGTGAGATCCTTGCATTTGTCATACGTTTGAGAGTCCCCTAGTATATCATCTACTTTTTTATCATACTCATTTTTGTTCAAGATTACCGTGATGTTACCTTTGTCTGCCCTGGTGAGAATTAGATTTTTGTGCATGTTTAAGTATTCTTTTGCTTTTTTGAATTTGGCTATTTGCGTGTTTGATTGTATTCTGTCTAAACTAGGTTGTTGTATCGCGTTAGAGATGTGTTTGGCAACATTTACCCTCACTCTGTCTTTGATTTCGGATGTTTGACCCGTGATAGCAGACTCGACGCAGCAAATTATTTCATTGACCGGAATGTTTTTATTGGCAAATGGTACTCCATGTTTTGGCCCTAAACTAAGGTAGTCTTGGATCTCAGGTGGGATATCAATGTCGGAGAGGTTTTTTATCCATTCTTTGGTTAACACCTGCTTGTTGTGGCATTTGCGTTCTAGTCTGTTTATCTTGTCTACACTGAGAAACTTTTCCTGGTAAAGATTCCAATAACTGCGAGTAAAACTGGGATATATCTGCTGATTTCGCAATATTTTTTATAGTACCGGGAAAATCTATTATTTGGATAATGCATTCTGATATTCTGTGATAGTAACAAGTAATAAGCAGATAGAAAAAATTACTGTCCGCGTATAGGAAAACGGAGAGTAGTAAAAGATGGCATAGGTATTAGTAGGTATTTCTAGAGGGATTGGATAATAGACTAGTCAAATAAGACGTTTTGCTACACACGTTAGAATGATTACCAGCGAGTATGGTAAATTTCGTCGCCGCGAATTGACGAACAAGTTCGGCGGGTCTCACGTCGTCGATAGATGGCGAGATATCAGAATATTTCTCTCACTTGTGCCAGATCCAGTATCCGTTTGTATATAAGGAAAGCTAGAAACCACACTATAACATGTATCTGCGATGCGTCCGGAATTGCGAGCGTTGAGATGAGGTTATGTAGAGTAGGTGAAGTTAGGCTGGAAGTTTAAGACGACGACTATAGATTGCGCCAGCCCCTAGTGTGCGGACGAACACACACATGTAACAAACTCTGAACAACAATGACCAACAACAGTAAAGCTACACAATGTAAGATCCAGGAACTGCCGAACCGCCTATCACCTCCTTCCAGCTTTTTAATTTTTGACATGGTATTTTTCCTGAAATGACTGGTAAAATTTCCAAGTCAGTATGGTAAATTCCATTGCGCCACGATCACGACTTTACCATACTGACTTGGAAGAGGTACTGCTCGTTTTAGGTATAAGTATAAGATTCGCTATACTTATTACCATCCTAACTAGTAAACTTTCTCATTTGTAAAAGAGTTTGTACAAATATCTTGGGTTATATTCCAATGATGATAGTAACTTACAGGTTTACTAGGCAAACTAGTAATAAGTGCTAAAATGCCGATATATCCCAAAATTGCATCGAAAATAGTAAATTCTGGTAAGAATTTTAAGAAATATTCAATTGAAACATGTATGGGCATCACAGCAAACATGATGGTAGAAAATTTTGAAAATTTGGATCTTCAGATTTTATCCTAGAAAAAATTCAACAAACGCTTCAAGCTCTTTAAGACGTTTGTTTAGGAGAAAATTGGATTAGAAAAATTGACAAATTAACATGTGTTCTTATGGGCAAAAGTGGAAAAAAAATTATATCTGTGTTAAAAATGACGGAAAAAATCTGAAACTCTTTAGGTCAACGGGGAAAAATATCTGATTCTCGCCTAATCATTTTTGCATTGATTAGGTAGCTCGTTTTCGAAAAATGAAATAATTTTTCCCGAGTATTGAGAATAAAAATCACTCCGCGCCAATTTGAAGTTAGCTGATATGGAGTGAATTGCCCATATACATCCCTATTCCTCAAACATGAATACTTTCAATTGAGGAAGTGTTCAGAATGAAATATTTTCTACTTTTAAATAAATTCAGATAATTTGGGAGTATATAAAATTTTAGCACTATTAGAGTCTAGATATACTATAATAACTTTTATTCTGAAAAGATGATCTAATTTTTTTTCTAATCTTTGAATTTTTGTATTTATGACATAATTTTAAATGTTACAAATAAACTAATCATAAAGAATCGAAGGTATCAGAAATAGAACTTTTTATAATTAGAATTGTCTTCATTTTTAGAATTCAACATTTTCGTCGTTTGAAAAAAGAAATAGGAAAAGTCATACATAGGTAATCCTAAAAATATAGCCAATTACAGAGATATACAAATCTCCACATTCACACGGCACATGGCAAGCGAATTGGCAGGATTTTTCCTTCGGCTGTTTCCGAAACAGAGCGGGGCCTCGTGCGTTCTCGGTGAAGATCGTAGTCGCTCGGGAGATTCAGGAAATATTTTCATACGCACCATACGAAAAATTGAGACTCTCCGTTTCAATTTCTAATATCCTTTGCAGTTTCACGGCTGCTTGATATCAATGTTGATATTGACCATGTTAATTTCTGGAATATGCTTCTCGAATGATGACAGTCACTGTGTTTATAAGTGAGACGACTTTGTAGGAAATTTTACTATGGAGAATATCGATTTTTCGTATGGAAGATTTCTGACATACAACGTTCTAATATTTCATATTGACCATACTAATATCTCGTATTTTCTTGTTAAAATCTGCTATGGCAATATGAAACTTCAGTATAACGTTACGAATAACTAGTGTATTTTGCGCTGTCTTCCCTACTTTCGAACCCTACCATACTAAACTTTGATATAGTTTTACCATTTATTGACACGAAGAGTCTCTCAGTGTAAATTTCACTCAGCCTGCCCTGCTTAAAATGTCCGAAAGGATATGATTGAAAAAAAAAAATCTCCGATTCTATCGTGTTTCTGATTCCTGCTTTTCATATTCACTATCAGCTCCTTTACATAGAACCTGAATGAAAACCTATGAGTATTTTCATTCGAATCGTATGTGAATATGATACACTCCTCAACAAAATTAGCGGATCACCTGTTTTTTCGTTCGAAAAATATTGAATTTCAAAACCTCGTATCTTCGTAAAAAATGACCGTATAGCCAAAGTCAAAAATCGATATTGATCACTGAAATGTTTTCTTTGATGCGGTTTTCGAAAATCGAAGGTCAGACACTTTTTCAAAAAGTTATCGCATTTTGAATCCAAGGTTGTCAACGTCAAAAACCAAAGTTGCAACTTTGACTGCCACTACGGAGTGACAAAAAAATGGTAGACACGAGCGGTTTCCGCCATTCGAAAGGTCCAAATCTTGCCTGTAATTCTGTTTTTTTTTAATTTTGGCTGCGATTTTTTTTGACCGAGTTATCCGGCGAAGAAAAAAAAAGCGTTTTCCAAACTTTGACGCCAAATGAAATGAAAACGACGAATCGTACCGTAATGATTAAAAAACCATTAGAAAGCTCCATTATTCGACTTTTCATTGCTTTCCTCATGTTTTGGATCGGATCAACCGTTGCGATCCTGCACGACTTTGAACTTTGCCATGCAAATCCTGTAATTTTTTTTTTGCCTTCGTTCTCACGTTAAGCTCTTCAAACCGATAAAATCTGTGTGGCCTTCGCGGAAATCCGATAGCCAGAAAACTTAACTATCGAATGCTTTTTGAAAAAGTCCGCTAAGACTTTTCGTTCTCGAGTTATCCGCGTTTAAAGATGTGATTTCGTTCGATCACCGCGCACGGAGAAACGAACAGAATACCCATACGAAGCTCCGTGGCTACGTCACGCGCGCGATGTACGGGTTGGCCGAAGCCTCCCGAGGTGAGCCGGCGCTGGCCGACACCGCTCTTCTCTTTCGTGTTAGCTGGAGCGTCTCGCTTGCGCCTAAGCACTTTGCAGGCTATACGCAGAACAACGGCTTGAAGCTTCTGATCGTGAGATCACGGAGAACGTGCGCGGTGATCGAACGAAATCACATCTTTAAACGCGGATAACTCGAGAACGAAAAGTCTTAGCGGACTTTTTCAAAAAGCATTCGATAGTTAAGTTTTCTGGCTATCGGATTTCCGCGAAGGCCACACAGATTTTATCGGTTTGAAGAGCTTAACGTGAGAACGAAGGCAAAAAAAAAATTACAGGATTTGCATGGCAAAGTTCAAAGTCGTGCAGGATCGCAACGGTTGATCCGATCCAAAACATGAGGAAAGCAATGAAAAGTCGAATAATGGAGCTTTCTAATGGTTTTTTAATCATTACGGTACGATTCGTCGTTTTCATTTCATTTGGCGTCAAAGTTTGGAAAACGCTTTTTTTTTCTTCGCCGGATAACTCGGTCAAAAAAAATCGCAGCCAAAATTAAAAAAAAACAGAATTACAGGCAAGATTTGGACCTTTCGAATGGCGGAAACCGCTCGTGTCTACCATTTTTTTGTCACTCCGTAGTGGCAGTCAAAGTTGCAACTTTGGTTTTTGACGTTGACAACCTTGGATTCAAAATGCGATAACTTTTTGAAAAAGTGTCTGACCTTCGATTTTCGAAAACCGCATCAAAGAAAACATTTCAGTGATCAATATCGATTTTTGACTTTGGCTATACGGTCATTTTTTACGAAGATACGAGGTTTTGAAATTCAATATTTTTCGAACGAAAAAACAGGTGATCCGCTAATTTTGTTGAGGAGTGTATTATTGCAATGCAATTTTCAAGGTGAGAACACGCTCTGAAAATTTTGAAAAAAATATGAGCGTGTTCCTCGGACAATTTCCTAAAAGAATAGTAAGTTCAAAAATGGAACTTGGATGGAAAGCATTTTTAAACAGCGATTGATTAAGCAAAAGCGTGGATCTACGTAAGGGGCGCGCCAGCAGCGTCGCGCGGCGCCACTTTATTTTAATCAATCACTGTTCAAAAATACTTTCCATCCCAGTTCCATTTCGAAACTCACCTTCCTTTTAGGAAATTGTCCAAGGAACACGCTCATATTTTTTTCAAAATGTTAAAAGCGTGTTCTCACCTTAAAAATCGCATTTGAATAATATAATTTTTTATAACAAATAGTCGTTGTCGCTATACCAACATTTAAAAAATATATAAAAGTCTGTTCCAAGAGCTTCAAAACGAACACGCAGGATCAAGTCTGTAGGATGGATAGAACCGAAGATATGAGCATTTGAAAGACAGCGTGTTTCCGTTTTTTGCCCCTTTTTGACAAAATTCAACCCCCGCAACTCTGAAACTATTGAAGATAAAAAAATTTGAAAATTGTTTGGTCCATTCATTTGACTCGTAGAAGCTGTGAAAAAAATTATGTCGAGTTTCAAGAACATAGTGTCTGAAAGGTGTACGGTCTGACGTGGAATGACTCATATATATGTGCAACGTGGATATCTCTGTTTTGAACGGATTTGCATCAAACTTGATTTTCCTAAGTTTTTTGGGCTTCATGTTGAATAGGTACGAAATTATTTCCTTTCACCAGTTTTGGCACAAAACGTTGATTTCGGGTCCACCAGTGAACCGGTTAAAAGATTCTTATTCAAATATGGAAATTTTGATTCAGTTACTAAGACAGTGGCTATTACAGCTAAACTAATTGTTGTATGCGAAATCAAATGTAGTATCTCTATATGCAAATCTTTTGAGATAGGATGAAGTACGTCTAATCATATATTATATTACTAACATTCATTGATTCAATCATTCTCGGTATACCTAATCACAACAATTTATTTCGATGCGTTGATCACAGGTGGATTTTCAAACTTCGCATTACGGCTCAGCAGCAAATGATCTTCTTTATTTTTTCGGCACAAGTCCGACCGACGAAGTTCGACGTGATCACCGCGAGTTAATGATTCGCGAGTATCACACTTCGCTAACCAGCACCATAGCCAAATTGGAGTGCAACACTGAAGTATTGAGCTTCGACAATCTTCGGGAAATATTGAAGAATCGAGCTTTCGGCGAAGTAGTGGCCGCTATGACATCATTACCAACTGTGGCACTTGAAAAAGGCGAAGAACTGGATTTTAATGAATTGATGAAAGAAGGTGCAGAATATAATAATCCAGGTTATCGTGGAACATCGTATAGGAAAATCATGACTAGACTCCTTCCGTGGTATGACAGTATGGGATTCCTAGATGTGTGAGACTATCGAGGTGTATTTACCTACTCATGGTCGATGCATCGTCCGGTCATAAAGGTGAAATTGACACTTCTGAATGATGATATACAATAAGTTGATTTTGTAATTCGTATGAAAGAACATTTAATTGGAGCATATGAAGAAATAAAATTAGAACAGCTAAAAGCTAAGACAATCACGAGACTGTAAGTGAACTTTTGACACAGCGGTCAATGATTAATCACTATATGAGATTACTCATTCACGGAACTTCCAATATGTTAATCCAGGTTTTTCTGTCACCCATATCGGAAGTGAAATGAGCCGAACTGTATCAAAGTAGTAATACTATGCGGACTCCAAATATCGGTAACTTACCATCAGTCAATAAAACCATCAGTCGATAATGATCTATGATCTACAATCTATGATCGATAATCTATGATCGATTATTATCATCAGTCGATAAAATGATTGATCTAAGTCGATAATGATCTATGATCGATAATTACCATCAGTCGATAAAATCAATGATCCAGTTCTTATATCATTTTAATTCGCTTAAGGCCCATCCCTAGTCGCCCACCTCCTTTTGGTCGAAATGTGTCACATTTCGATTATTATCTGAGCCCAGGCGTCAAAAACGCAAAAAAGGCCAACTTAGCGCAAATTCTATTTCAATTCCGAACACATACGTCCAAAAAAATGTTCGTTTCGCGCGAAAATAGAGTCTACAGATGATTTTTACATTGTTACAAAATTATTCGAATTCGATGTCCTCGGCGAACAATGTAAAAACCATCTGTAGATTCTATTTTCGCACGAAACGAACATTTTTTTGAACGTATGTGTTCGAAATTTTTATAGAATTTGCGCTAAGTTGGCCTTTTTTGTGTTTTTGACGCCTGGGCTCAGATAATAATCGAAATGTGACACATTTCGACCAAAAGGAGGTGGGCGACTAGGGATGGGCCTTAAGGTGAAGTGAAACGTTTGTCAGAACTTCGAAAACGGGAATCGTGAATTCTCCGGAACTACTGAATCAATTGCGATGAAACTTGGAGGGATTACACATAATTGTGGCAGAAAGTGACTGATTATTTCACTTTTCCAAAATTTGACAAAAATTTTCACAGATTGACGTACCGACCACATAAATCGCGAGATTATTCACTGTTGCCGTAGATAGTCGCATTTTTCCCGATAATTAACCACTCCGCAATGAAAAACTACACACTTTGAGCCTAATCTCGTGTCATTTGATGGAGAAATGGCTGAGAATTGACGATTCTCCGTTGCTCATAACTAAAAAACCGATATTCAGATCTCAAGATCACAACCCTTATCTACATTTAGTCGAGATCACAGCCTGTATCGAAATTGCAGCCAGTATATTTGCAAATAATCTAGCGGTGGACAAAGGTACCAAACGTTCGGTAGTTCTGTTTTACCGCGGTGCAAGGCACCCGGCCGTGGCCTTGAAACGTTTCACTTAACCTTAAGAAGAAGAAGAAAAAGAAGAAGAAGAAGAAGAAGACAACTTTATTTCAAATAGGTTCCATACAATGTATATATTTGAATTTCCTAACAACACTAGCAGTTCTAGAGAAGTATATTAATTACTATATTATTCTAATTTATTAAAGAATACAACTCTGCATAATAATTTAAGCATGCAGTGATGTTCCATGGAAAGGTTTACCTTCATTTGGAAGGTTTTTTAACCCTTGGGAAGTGAGAAGGAAGGTTTATAAAATATGAGAAAATTGGAAGGTTTTCTAGGTAATTTGTTTTTTCTCGCGCAATTTTTCAGTTGTTATACCCATTGAAAGAATATTGAGCCTGCAAAGATAAATATGTAAGGTTCAGAAGTGGCTGACGTGGCATTGAATATCTCGTAGGTATATAGTGCGATTCTGTGGAAAATCACGCACCAAAAAGGTAGGCTCACGGCAAATGCCTGAACTGGGCAGATCAAACATCGACGATTAGGTTTTATTTCCAACGAAATAAATAAAACAAAAGTCTTAACGATACGAATTGGAGGCCACAACGCTTGATACTCAATTCTTCTTACCAGAAGAAAATGATATTATGAAAAGGCCGTTTGAATAATCTACATTAAAAAAAGATTTGGTAAAATCAGCGCCGTTCGCTTTCGAATCCGCTTATTCAAATATTGTGTTAAAAAAATTATTAGATTATATCGACCCCTTAGTGGTAAAACATGCTACCCGAGAATATGCTGGGAAAACATGCTACCCGAGAATAAGCTGGGAGAACATGCTACCCCAGAATAAGCTGGGAAAACATGCTACCCCAGAATAAGCTGGGAAAACATGCTAGCCGAGAATAGGCTGGGAAAACATGCTAGCCGAGAATGAGTTTCAAGAACATACTATCTCACGTCAAAAATTTTTTGGAGCAAAATTTGGTTGGTAGCACTGCTGATCGCATAAAGACAAACAAAACGATCTTCATTCCAATTTTTATACAGAAAGTCTACACAGTCTAACCATTATCGATCATTTGTAAACATTTGTTGACATACTCGATTGCGGATACTTGTTTTTTTTTTTCTCATGTCATATTTATTTGAAAGATCGTGAAGAATATAAGATGTTATTAACTTTATGTAGATCTGTCAGAAATTGAAGTATATAGTATATGGGCCATTCCACGCCAACTCGACCTGGCATGGACCTTCACCATTTATGATTTCCTTTTTCTTCGAGTATGATGGAAGGGAAGGCAAAAAATAAACGTCTGAATTTTTTCAGATTTTTCGGATCCCCGGTTCAAAAGTTCACTTATTTTCAAGCAGACATGTATTTGGAGATACATTAGTCGTGAGAAAAAATCACCCGAATGAAAAAGTTTACAAATAATATGAAGTGACAAAAAATCATTTTTCAAGAATTTTTCAATACCCGTGGATGCTGTTTTTTTCGATAAAACACTCGCAATTTGGGATTTCCACTGCGTTGGCCATTATCGATTTTTGTGAAATTGTGTAAAAATTGGAATAAAGATCGTTTTGTTCGTCTTCATGCGAGCAGCAGTGTTATCAACCAAATTTTGCTCCAAAAAATTTCTGACGTGAGATAGTATGTTCTTGAAACTCATTCTCGGCTAGCATGTTTTCCCAGCTTATTCTCGGGTAGCATGTTTTGCCAGCTTATTCTGGGCCGGGATTGTGGATCTTTCAGTGCTACGTAACGACCGGCGATAATTATTGACGTTATGTTTTGAGAAAAATACAGCTCTCATATTCGTTAATCGTTTGTCAGCAGCCAACCGCTCGTCCAAAACATTACGACAACGCTCGCCATCAGTCGTAGTCGCTATGAAAAAGTCGCTATCGGCATGTTAGCACGGGCGTTAAAAGATCCAGAATCCCGGCTCTGGGGTAGCATGTTTTCCCACACTGAGAGACTCTTCGTGTCAATAAATGGTAAAACTATATCAAAGTTTAGTATGGTAGGGTTCGAAAGTAGGGAAGACCGGGCGTACGTTTCAAAAATTCATATGGTGCATACTAATGGGTAAAACTGATATTTTCCTTTCAATAAGTGAAAAAGGTGTTTCAATGTTTAATGAACAACATAGTAATATTCGGAACGCACCATATCAAAGTTAGATAGCGACTTGACAAACACGGTTAGTATGGTGAATATGAAAGTTTGAAATAATCGTCTCCAGTCGTCACGAAGAATATCAGTTTTTCGTACGGACCATATGAAAAGTCATGACTTGCCGGTGAAAAAAGAAGGGAGTGAGCCGAGGCTATCACCAACACCAGTATCATCAGGAAGTAGAGGTCACACGCACTGAAAGGACATACATATCGGGTATACTATACATGTACACAAATATACACAAGTTACATAGGAGTATCGCGCAACACACTTATAAATTAGACCGGGAGACTTATACCTATACATTTACAATATACAAACGTAATACAATTACGTGCGGGAAAATTTCAGAAACTTCTATATATACCAAGCTGGTAATAATCCACTGCTTGTGAGAAAGGACTTGGAGGGTTCTTTTCTAAATAACTCGTTAAAGAATCATTCTTTTGGAAAACTGCATTTGCAAAGTAGACTTTATTTTGGAAAGGTAATTTTATAACTTGAAAAAAAAAAAAATCCAATTAATTTTTTAATTATGTATTATTTTTCAATTGAAACATGTATGGGCATCACAGCAAACATGATGGTAGAAAATTTTGAAAATTTGGATCTTCAGATTTTATCCTAGAAAAAATTCAACAAACGCTTCAAGCTCTTTAAGACGTTTGTTTAGGAGAAAATTGGATTAGAAAAATTGACAAATTAACATGTGTTCTTATGGGCAAAAGTGGAAAAAAAATTATATCTGTGTTAAAAATGACGGAAAAAATCTGAAACTCTTTAGGTCAACGGGGAAAAATATCTGATTCTCGCCTAATCATTTTTGCATTGATTAGGTAGCTCGTTTTCGAAAAATGAAATAATTTTTCCCGAGTATTGAGAATAAAAATCACTCCGCGCCAATTTGAAGTTAGCTGATATGGAGTGAATTGCCCATATACATCCCTATTCCTCAAACATGAATACTTTCAATTGAGGAAGTGTTCAGAATGAAATATTTTCTACTTTTAAATAAATTCAGATAATTTGGGAGTATATAAAATTTTAGCACTATTAGAGTCTAGATATACTATAATAACTTTTATTCTGAAAAGATGATCTAATTTTTTTTCTAATCTTTGAATTTTTGTATTTATGACATAATTTTAAATGTTACAAATAAACTAATCATAAAGAATCGAAGGTATCAGAAATAGAACTTTTTATAATTAGAATTGTCTTCATTTTTAGAATTCAACATTTTCGTCGTTTGAAAAAAGAAATAGGAAAAGTCATACATAGGTAATCCTAAAAATATAGCCAATTACAGAGATATACAAATCTCCACATTCACACGTAGTTCAGTCAAAGCGTGCGTAAAAAGATGGCAACCGTGCATTTCGGGTAGGCAGCGATTTTCTTTTTGGGTTACGTAGGGGGGTCGGCCGTAAGTGTAAAACTCAGTTTCCGGGACTGGAGGTGTTGCCATTCGGCCGCCATCTTTAAGTTACGGGTGTTATGAGTTTTTTCGATTTATCTCCGTAACCGTGAGAACAACAAAAATTTTGTGGAAAGCATTTTTGTAGTCAATACAATTATCTATAACTTTGATTTGTAACTTTTCTGGATAAAATCAATGATAAAATAGTTATGAGCAGAAAAAGATGAAAAATAAGGGGATGAAAAACTTTGTGGCGAAATAACTCTTGAATTTTTAATCCGACAATAAAAATACTTCTTACCTTTTTTATAGAACATTTCTTAGCAAATAATTTGACCGACTCACTTTTCGTATTTGGTTCGTTTTCATTGATTTTTCAGCGTTGCGAAGAGAGGTGAGTAGAAGGTAAGTGAGGGTGCGTAGGTATTAAAAAATTGTTGATAATTTTGTTTTGAGTTGTATTTCATTCCATTATTATAATAATATGTTTTGAATTATTATTCTCGGTTTTAAGTAATATTATTCTTACATTGAACCCCTCGTCATCCCATCGTTGAGGTTGTAGGCGCGTTTTTCTTATCTAGCATTCTCTGCAGGCCTAATCCACGAGTATTCATTGTCATACTACTCAAATCTCTTCTGTTTTCAAGGGATGTCGTCGTCATCATCGATACAAGTCGCAGGTTCGTCGTCCATGAAAATTTCCGTGTCGTCGTTGAGATGAATCTTGTTCACCTCGGCAGGTAGCAGAGAACCAAACTCGTCCTCGAATTCTTCTGCATCTATCAATTTTGAAATGTTCACCACGTTCTCGCACGATTCACCGCTGCAGTGCTGACACATGGCAGAGCATTTCAAGCCAGCTTTCCGGCATCGGCAGGCTGCGCCGCACTTGGTTTTGCATCGACAAAACATTAATTTCGGAAGAAATTAAAAAACGTGGTGGACAATACAAAATTGATAGATGCGGAAGAATTCGAGGACGAGTTTCCTTCTCTGCTATACCTGCCGAGGTGAACACACGGAGAAAATTTTATAGGAGAGATTCCCATACTACGTATAGTAGTGGTGGGAAATGCTCTGAATATGGCGATCGTTCCTATACTGTATAGCGAACGTCACCACGAATATAGGAATGTCTTTCTTATTTTCATGGAAAATTAAGTACAAGTATCGGAGCGATCGCCATATTCAGAGCATTTCCCACCACTACTATATGTAGTATGGGAATCTCTCCTGTAAAATTTTCTCCGTGCAAGATTCATCTCAACGACGACACGGAAATTTTCACAGACGTCAAACCTGCGACTTGCATCGATGATGACGACGACGTCCCGTGAAAACGGAAGAGATTTGAGTAGTATGACAATGAATACTCGTAGATTAGGCCTGCAGGGAATGCCACAGAAGAAAAACGCGCCTACAACCTCAACGATGGGATGACGAGGGGTTCAATGTAAAAATAATATTACTTAAAACCGAGAATAATAATTCAAAACATATTATTATAATAATAAAATGAAATACAACTCAAAACAAAATTATCAACAATGTTTTAATACCTACGCACCCTCACTTACCTTCTACTCACCTCTCTTCGCAACGCTGACAAATCAATGAAAACGAACAAAATACGAAAAGTGAGTTGGTCAAATTATTTGCTAAGAAATGTTCTATAAAAAAGGTAAGAAGTATTTTTATTGTCAGATTAAAAATTCAAGAGTTATTTCGCCACAAAGTTTTTCATCCCCTTATTTTTCATCTTTTTCTGCTCATAACTATTTTATTATTGATTTTGTCCAGAAAAGTTACGAATCAAAGTTATAGATAATTGTATTGACTACAAAAATGCTCTCTACAAATTTTTTGTTGGCCTCACGGTTACGGAGATAAATCGAAAAAACTCATAACCCCCCTAATTTAAAGATGACGGCTGAATGACAACACCTTCAGTCCCGGAAACTGAGCTTTACACTCACGGCCGACCCCCCTACGAAACCCAAAAAGAAAATCGCTGCCTACCCGAAATGCACGGTCAAATCACGGATTGACTGTACTAACGGCACATGGCAAGCGAATTGGCAGGATTTTTCCTTCGGCTGTTTCCGAAACAGAGCGGGGCCTCGTGCGTTCTCGGTGAAGATCGTAGTCGCTCGGGAGATTCAGGAAATATTTTCATACGCACCATACGAAAAATTGAGACTCTCCGTTTCAATTTCTAATATCCTTTGCAGTTTCACGGCTGCTTGATATCAATGTTGATATTGACCATGTTAATTTCTGGAATATGCTTCTCGAATGATGACAGTCACTGTGTTTATAAGTGAGACGACTTTGTAGGAAATTTTACTACGGAGAATATCGATTTTTCGTATGGAAGATTTCTGACATACAACGTTCTAATATTTCATATTGACCATACTAATATCTCGTATTTTCTTGTTAAAATCTGCTATGGCAATATGAAACTTCAGTATAACGTTACGAATAACTAGTGTATTTTGCGCTGTCTTCCCTACTTTCGAACCCTACCATACTAAACTTTGATATAGTTTTACCATTTATTGACACGAAGAGTCTCTCAGTGCAGCTTATTCTGGGGTAGCATGTTTTCCCAGCTTATTCTGGGGTAGCATGTTTTCCCAGCTTATTCTGGGGTAGCATGTTTTCCCAGCATATTCTCGGGTAGCATGTTTTACCACTAAGGGGTCGATATGCAATCGTCACATGATAAAGATGAATCAAGTGAAGCTTCAAAAGTAATACCCTTAATAGTATATTGTGTAACAAGGGATGAAACAAGGTGAATGCAGGCCAGGGTGAAGTTGTCTGCCCGAAGCCGAAGGCGAGGGCAGACATCACCCGTGCCTGCATTCATGTTTCATTCGTGTCACACACTATGTTTTTCATAACATTTGCTCTGGAACTTCAACTGTCAATTTCAATAGTCTGAAATCTGCAACAGGGCAGTTATTTCTCTTTGCAATCCCAAGGGATTGAAAAACACCAATTCACACCGCTGATTCATTGAATTCGCGATTTGACAACTTTTCACGGCATCATCCTGAAATCAGCCTTTTTCAACTGACAAAACTGGCAACGAAACTTGCAGTTGCAGAGCAGATGTCATGAAAACAATATGGAAATCTATGGAGTGATTTGGATATGTGGACAGTATAGTAGAGGATTTATGTAGAGTTCCAAATTCCAGCTCGATGATCGGTGGAATTCCACAGAATAGTATAACCCAAACAGCAACGCATTCAAATACAATAACTGCTGCTGATGGTACGAAACCTTTCGCCGTACAAATAAAAATATACCCGAATGAGGAGATTATCAAGACAGACAAATCAGAATGGTGGAAGCATGCTGTCACCAGCATGCAATTTACAATGAATAATATGGATGATATTCATATCAGTCGTTAGCTGATGTAATGAAACAAACTCTAACCTGCCTTCAAAAAACAAATAATTTCAAGACCAACAGGAAACGTAGATTTCAAAAAATTTCAACATATTAAATTCAATTTATATATGGGGCTTTCCACATCATTTTACCCCTTTTGTACCTCACCCCCTTCGATTTGGATAATTATTTAGTATGATGTTGCAACCGACCCAAAAGGGTCTCTGCATTAATTTCAGATTTTTCCAACCAACGGCTAAATTTAAAAAAAATCGAAAATTCGATTCCGGAAACGCCATTTTTAAAAATCTGAAAAAAGTCACACAAATTTCATAATTTAAAATATGATTTGTAAGCATCACTCGATAATGGGATCTCAATATTCACAATTTTTTTCGCACACGGAAAGAAATTTTTCGCGTATATCACTATGCCACACTGAGAGACTCTTCGTGTCAATAAATGGTAAAACTATATCAAAGTTTAGTATGGTAGGGTTCGAAAGTAGGGAAGACAGCGCAAAATACACTAGTTATTCGTAACGTTATACTGAAGTTTCATATTGCCATAGCAGATTTTAACAAGAAAATACGAGATATTAGTATGGTCAATATGAAATATTAGAACGTTGTATGTCAGAAATCTTCCATACGAAAAATCGATATTCTCCGTAGTAAAATTTCCTACAAAGTCGTCTCACTTATAAACACAGTGACTGTCATCATTCGAGAAGCATATTCCAGAAATTAACATGGTCAATATCAACATTGATATCAAGCAGCCGTGAAACTGCAAAGGATATTAGAAATTGAAACGGAGAGTCTCAATTTTTCGTATGGTGCGTATGAAAATATTTCCTGAATCTCCCGAGCGACTACGATCTTCACCGAGAACGCACGAGGCCCCGCTCTGTTTCGGAAACAGCCGAAGGAAAAATCCTGCCAATTCGCTTGCCATGTGCCGTGTGAATGTGGAGATTTGTATATCTCTGTAATTGGCTATATTTTTAGGATTACCTATGTATGACTTTTCCTATTTCTTTTTTCAAACGACGAAAATGTTGAATTCTAAAAATGAAGACAATTCTAATTATAAAAAGTTCTATTTCTGATACCTTCGATTCTTTATGATTAGTTTATTTGTAACATTTAAAATTATGTCATAAATACAAAAATTCAAAGATTAGAAAAAAAATTAGATCATCTTTTCAGAATAAAAGTTATTATAGTATATCTAGACTCTAATAGTGCTAAAATTTTATATACTCCCAAATTATCTGAATTTATTTAAAAGTAGAAAATATTTCATTCTGAACACTTCCTCAATTGAAAGTATTCATGTTTGAGGAATAGGGATGTATATGGGCAATTCACTCCATATCAGCTAACTTCAAATTGGCGCGGAGTGATTTTTATTCTCAATACTCGGGAAAAATTATTTCATTTTTCGAAAACGAGCTACCTAATCAATGCAAAAATGATTAGGCGAGAATCAGATATTTTTCCCCGTTGACCTAAAGAGTTTCAGATTTTTTCCGTCATTTTTAACACAGATATAATTTTTTTTCCACTTTTGCCCATAAGAACACATGTTAATTTGTCAATTTTTCTAATCCAATTTTCTCCTAAACAAACGTCTTAAAGAGCTTGAAGCGTTTGTTGAATTTTTTCTAGGATAAAATCTGAAGATCCAAATTTTCAAAATTTTCTACCATCATGTTTGCTGTGATGCCCATACATGTTTCAATTGAAAAATAATACATAATTAAAAAATTAATTGGATTTTTTTTTTTTTCAAGTTATAAAATTACCTTTCCAAAATAAAGTCTACTTTGCAAATGCAGTTTTCCAAAAGAATGATTCTTTAACGAGTTATTTAGAAAAGAACCCTCCAAGTCCTTTCTCACAAGCAGTGGATTATTACCAGCTTGGTATATATAGAAGTTTCTGAAATTTTCCCGCACGTAATTGTATTACGTTTGTATATTGTAAATGTATAGGTATAAGTCTCCCGGTCTAATTTATAAGTGTGTTGCGCGATACTCCTATGTAACTTGTGTATATTTGTGTACATGTATAGTATACCCGATATGTATGTCCTTTCAGTGCGTGTGACCTCTACTTCCTGATGATACTGGTGTTGGTGATAGCCTCGGCTCACTCCCTTCTTTTTTCACCGGCAAGTCATGACTTTTCATATGGTCCGTACGAAAAACTGATATTCTTCGTGACGACTGGAGACGATTATTTCAAACTTTCATATTCACCATACTAACCGTGTTTGTCAAGTCGCTATCTAACTTTGATATGGTGCGTTCCGAATATTACTATGTTGTTCATTAAACATTGAAACACCTTTTTCACTTATTGAAAGGAAAATATCAGTTTTACCCATTAGTATGCACCATATGAATTTTTGAAACGTACGCCCGGTCTTCCCTACTTTCGAACCCTACCATACTAAACTTTGATATAGTTTTACCATTTATTGACACGAAGAGTCTCTCAGTGCATGTCTGAACATATCCGAACATGTCTGAGCATTTGTGAATATATATGAGCACATTATATAAGCTAAATGAGCATTTAAAAGTAAAAGTAATGTGACTTTGTAGGAACGACACTTCTTCAAATTAGGCAAAAAAATCACGGCAGTTTTTGCATGTCATCGAGTTTGATGTTACGTAGTGCTGACATGTGGGTTATGCAATTATTGAATAATTGAATTTTTGCCTAATTTGATCATTTGTTATGTTGAATAAAATAATAATAATAATAATAAGGCACACTATTCTCATGGGATACCCCATTTGTGATTCTTTTATTTTTCACTGAAAAGAAGATGAATCTCACTGAATAATCGAGAATATGAATTTTTGGCCCACGATTAACCATGAAAGAAAATTTAGTATGAAATATAGTGAATAAGCATGTTTTTGAATCATTTGAAAATTTCTTTTCGAATAGGGAGACTAGGGGAACAAAATAAAAATCTGGAAAAATTAGGGAATATTTTAAATTATTTGGAGCTGATTTGGGGCGATCCAACATGATTTTTTTTTTTTTTTTTACGCTATCTAAGGACCACCCTATATGGAGCGTTTCACGTCAAACCGACCACCCCAATTTTGTGAGTTACTTTGATGAAATCAAAACAATAACAGCATATCAATCGACGATATTTTTGCATGGTCTTGATCGGAGATTGTATAGTTATTATTGTTGAACACACAGGCATATGATGGATAGTTTTTATGTGTTATAATTGGTGACAATCTCAGTACTGTGAAACGCAGAGAGCAAATTCGAAGACCTAGAATATTTGAATCGTATTTCCGTGAGTTCGATAATTCTATTTGAAGGCTTCATTGCATCATATACACGACGATATATGGGCATATACAATCATACATGATCATATATGATCATATATGATCATAGTTTGTCATGTATAGTTCAGATTGGGCAATTATTAGTATGCTCAGATACGAGTGTATATGCTCATTTATGATCGTTTATAACCATACATGGTCATACATGGACATGTATGAGTACATATGGGCCTGTATAAGTCTGATTATTACAGCCAGGTTACTAACTGAAATGACCGCACATGATCATGTATGAGCTCGTAACATCATATATGGCCGTGTATGATCATATATGACGCACGTGATTAGACATGATCATGTCAGGTCAAAATTCATATACGAACAGATATGATCGAGTATGAGCATGTCCTATCATATATGATCATATATACTTTTATACATGATCATACATGACCATACATGGAACTTTTTTTCCCGGGACGACAGGACTAGCCTATAAGAAATTAGCTTAAGGCTAATCAGTGCCCTGATTGGTCGAGACTCTTAGATCCAAAACTGTTGCAAGCGCGCGGAGTAAGGAAATGCATGCACCATCAGCAAATTTGAATCTCGGTACCTCGGGTCCAGAGACGCGTAGCTCGACACACTCGTTCGTTAAATCGCAGGTCGTGAACATTGTCCGGAATACTAATTAGAGCATCGGTGATTTTCATAATCTTAAAGTTCATGCCAAAAGACTCAGTGTTTCGTTAATCCTTCTTATTCAATTTAAACTTAACAATCAATATCATCAATTTTCTAATTTCTTTAAATATCTATATCGACACTCGTTCGTCAAATCGCAGGCCGTGAACATTGTCCGGAATACTAATTAGAGCATCGGTGATTTTCATAATCTTAAAGTTCATGCCAAAAGACTCAGTGTTTCGTTAATCCTCCAAATTCAATAAAACTCAACAATCCATTTCATTTATCTCTAATTTCTTTAAACATTTATATCGACACTCGTTCGTTAAATCGCAGGCCGTGAACATTGTCCGGAATACTAATTAGAGCATCGGTGATTTTCATAATCTTAAAGTTCTTGCCAAAAGACTCAGTGTTTCGTTAACTTTTTTTTTTTTTTTTTTCTCTTTTGTTTTCCGAATAAAATCTTCAACTTTATTCCGCGAGCACAACTCGTCGTGTGCTTTAACCCCAAACGTGCGGGAAAAAGACACATTATTAAAACTAAATCAAACACAAAATCTAAATCTCAATTATAAATCAGCATAAAGACCATAAACAGTTTAGTGACATTAGTGAAGTTTTCAATACGATCATTTTCCTTTTTTATTCGAAACTCCAAAAGAAGGATCCTCTCAACCAACCAGGGCCAGGATTAGCATCTCATTATACCATAAGGATTTGGAAATAGGAAGGAAGACCAAATTGTAAGGCCTCTGGTTTCATTCGAGCCATAATTTTACATTTCGAGATCCACTTTGTTAAGTCTCCAGTTTACGGTATTGTTTCTCCAAATTATTATTATCAAAATTATACATTAGTAGTGAATCTAAACAAATTCCGAAATTGTCTCATCGCGGAATAACGTAAATCGTTGTGAGGAGGAATCCCTATTTCCGCATGTTTTCTCCATAAACCCTAGTATTAGAGTGTATTTAGAATATAAGCCTAAAACTTGCCATGCATGGGCGAGTCCCGTGACAGAATTAGAAGGTTTGACGGATTCTCGAATTAGAGGCGAACCTTAAGGGGGGAGTAGGGTCAGGCCACTTTGCCGAAATAATTTTTTTTTTTTTTCATTTTCTTCTAGAATAAGATCTCAGAAATATTGTCTCAAAATTTAATCAATCGGAGCGAAACTCATGGAGTTACAGACTTTTGAGTACACGTCCTTTCTATTCGGCCGAGAGCGGCAGCGTGCAGCAAGCCGGGCTCGGCAGTTTTTTTTTTTTTTTTTTTTTTTTTTTTGCAGCAGCAGCAGCAGCAGGCACTTTGCTTTATGGTGCTGGTATCGATGATTCTGTATAATTTTGAAAAATAAAATATTTTCTTCATCTTTCACAGTAAAAAACGAAGTTGCTATCGGAACTTACTTCAAACGCGTTTTTCTCAAAACTACTTTTTTTCAAATCGGTGTTATCTCTCATTCGAAAACTATTGCACCGATCATTTTGCAATTTGGCACACTCTTTTTACACATAAATTGCGAGGCCCCAACGTTCTTTTTTTTTTTTTTTTTTTTACTTGGAACCGATTTTACAGCAGCTAAATGGCGGAATTTTTTAGTAAAAATCAAAATTTTCACTTTCAAGAGTCGCCAAAAATGGAAAAACGAAGAAAAAAATAAACGGAGCACGTTGGGGCCCGACCAAACTTATTTTTCAACGAAGTCTCTTTGATTTTTTTTTTTCAGATCATCCTGTGATTTTCTACGAATAACACCGCAAATCGTCTTTTTTCAAACACGTCTTCGCAAACACTCTGTCAATGGCTCATTTCTCAATATTTTTTTTCGAAATTCGGACAGAATGTTCTTCAAATGTTACTTCATTATATGCAAAAGATTAAAATGAATTTACTTTACTGGTATCTTTAAAAAAGCACCTCAAAAATATGCTTTCTTTTAACCCGCTAGACCCTACTCCCCCCTTAAAACCCTCGTACGAAACATTAGTTGGTAACCTAGGGCCTTTTGTATAAACCATTGTGAAACATTCTCTACTTTACTGGCCGAGCCAAGCGTGATAACGCTGTGAGAGACATCCAAGGCTCGCGTCTTATTGTAAATCATAATAACGTTGCAAAATATACCTCTATATTTTATATTCACTTCAATCAAAAAACATTTGATTATTTTTCTTTTACCCCACCTTTAATTTAAGACCTTTACTTTAGCCCTAGTACGGGGTAGACAGGATCAGAACCCAATTTAGAATAACATTAAGATCAATGGATTAACCCCCTTTCATGAGGTTAATTAAATATTGTTACGTATATGGCGTGAACCATACAGTACGCACCGCTCGGTACCCTCACGTCACAGATGGATAATCTGAGAGTTCAACAAAAATATAATCTCGATGAGACACCTTCTTCGCTCTCTTCCACTTCTGAAGTTCTCAATGAATTTGTTGATTTCGCTTGGTCTGTGCCGAGCAGCCTGAGTGAATTCTCGAAACAGACAGTAGGGTATATTGCGGGGTTTGTCGTTCGTAAGTTACGTACAAAAATGAAGTGCTTAGAATGTTTAAGCGCCTGTGAATCGATAGCTGCTGCTGATGATTTCTCGAACCGCCATAACCGAATAGCCCTCATACTGTCGAAGAGTAGAGGTGGTTTGATAATTCCGTCCAAAAGTTTAATCACAATATGTACCATTGCTGAGAAATTTTTTCGTCGGGCATGCAACGCCAATATGGGTAAGCCCCCAGTTGAATCAAATTTCCCGGCAGTCCTCGCTTCGGCTATATTTCAAGACCTGCTTCTATCAAATTCTGATCTATTTTCTGAACTAGAAGGGCATGTTACTGATATGTTCGTTGTAGAAGAATTTTCACACCATGTACACAAGCTTATTAAAACAATTCTTGCAACGTACATCGAACTTCGCCTTTATGCATTGACAAAAAATCATGCATTTTCGGTAACTGGCACAAATGTTCGCCATTTTCTGAGCCGACAAATCGTTTGGGCGCATCAGTAACTGTGATTGTCGCTGAATTTTTTGCAATACCGTTTCCAAAAATACTTGTTCTAAGAACGTTTGTACTATTTTTGCCAAATATAACTATAGGTTTTTCTGTAAGTTACTCTGAGATAGATGTTTATATGAAAGCTGTGATAATTTAAAAAAATGTATTTAAAACCGTGACTTATTATATGCATGTATGTAATTTCAACGTCATTCAAATATAATAGTTACAGGGTAGGGTAAGGTGCTCTAAGAGTGCGCACTTAGTCTATGATGGTCTGTATTTCGGTGAATAAATTTGTTTTTCAATCAATTTTTTTTTATTAATACTTCTTCATGATTCAGGTACAATAAATCACAGTGTAAAATAAAACTTTGTTTTTAGTTTGGTCACAATAATATAAAAATGATGGTACGGTATTTGCGCACTCTTACACACCCCGGTGTGTAAGAGTGCGCAAACACGGCGATAAGAGTGCGCAGTCTAATAAATCACTCACAACTGAATATTAAGAATTGCACTTTTCGTGCCACCATTCGGCACCAGAAATGCACTCAATCCGATCATCAACGATTGGTTCCTTATATATTTTTTCGCATCCACTTTACTTTTTCGTTCTAATCAAGTGACTGTAGTTTTCGGTATAGGGCTACAGGCAATATTGAACTTATTGGAACTAATATTAGAATTGATGGCATGTCAGGTAATGTCTGGCGGTTGTGTCTCTGTGTAAAAGCGTTTTCGGTAAAAGTGTCCTTGTTAGATGACGATATCCCAGTTATTCTTGCACATATTAATACTGCGCACTCTTACACAGCAGGACAACTATTTGCTATCTAAGGGCAATTGTCCCACCATGTGACAAACTGATGAAGTACACCTATCTGGCGGGTTCAGTATATATTTTGAAGACGTATTAATCGAAAAACCAAGAAAAATCTTGATGCATACGAGTACAGTGCATCTTCCAAAATCATTAAATATTTTAGAAAATCACAGAAATTATTACAAACTCATGTGGAATCCGCTATTTATGCCATTATCCGAATCTTTTTCACCGTAGTATGTGCACTTCTCGAACGAAGAATTAGCAACTGGAGTTGGCCACGAATGTCAATTACATGTCAATATATCGCGTGTGCGCACTCTTATCGCCCGCGCACTCTTAGAGCACCTTACCCTATATGATTTACTCAATTTATAATTAATATCAATTAATTTATTATTAATTTATAATAATTTTATTAATATTACATCGTGTACTACTATAATGAAATGCAACCTTCAAGTTCCCCTACAAACTCCGTCCCGTTTTATTATTCATATTATTTCCGAATCGAGATAATTTGTCGTTTCCTAATACTTTACTCGCGCTTTGTACTTTTGAACAGACCTCGCTCTCCGTAGTACCGTATCTGACTGCCAGGCGTCGCAATGGTCGAAATCAAGCTTTTAATGCATACACCGTTATGGCGGCGAGCTGCTATCCATAGTATATATATCAGTGATACAAACCAAATATTATTATCTACTTAAAGTTAAGATCGTGAACATAACGAATAGAATTAATCATATATATAATAACCTATGTAAGTTTATTGAAATGAACGAACTATTTAATGATAAATGCGTGGATGGGAGGGAGTGTTGGAAATAAGGCATCCACACATTGCCCTTATCTATGTTTTATATGTATAAAGTTCGACTAGCCTCGGCTGTATCCGCCTGACTTCGGTCGTCTCCACTTGACACGACGAGCGGGGCCTTACTCTTCCCCAAACTCTCGCTAAGCCCGGTTTCAAGGGATGGTGTATAACGATACGTAAAGATACGATTGATATTGAATAAATAACGAATTGCTAATATAATAAGTCTACAATTCTTTAGAACCCCAACCATAATCTTAACAATATTTCATTCTCTGATCGAGATTGTTAGCAATTATTGAGAAAACAAAACATCGTTCTCAGTCGCACTCGTCTGGTTGATGGAGTGACACATGCACGCGAGCATGACGAAGGCTGCAGTGAGTGGGAGCGGCTAAACTATGGGGAGTAGAGGTGAAACCCTTAAAATCTTTTTGATGCAAAATTTTGTTATCTACAACTTTCTCTCGAAACTTTTTTCCATATCTCCCCCCGTTTTGAGTTATTTGCCAAAAGTGCATTTTCGGGGTAGTTTTCGATTTTTTTCGACCCCTTTCCGGGGGCTGAGAACTTTACCGCTCGGCACGAACTTTTGGGGGTTTCAAATGCATCTTCCCTAAAAAAAAGTTAGCTCTTTAACACGAAACATGCATTTCAGACTTATATTTACTGGACTATCTCATAGTTAAACACAGACATAATTCAATCGAACTGATATTTATATAAAACTTCTGGGTTTATACACCATGCTCATATAAGAATTCAGAACATTGAGTTTCACTGAGTGCACGCGTGCTTCACTATCGAGTTCAGAAACGCTACACACAGCGAGGTATACTCTGAAAAGGTATGGGAAGTGAACATGCAGTGAAGTGAGTATGTAGTAGTAGGCGTTGTGTTAAATTACATTTCGATGCCTGCGCGGAATAACCGCACGAAGAGAAGAGAGGGAGACAAACTGCACCTTGACGGGCAGCAGCTTGTTTTTGTTTGGTCATACAGCGCCGCCACGTTTTGAGTTAGAATTTCGCCCAATCGGGTAAAATATCGGATCGCGTAGATTAACTAAATCTACCAAATGATCGGGCGACCCGAGTGAAAATGATTTTATATAATTATATATAATTATATAGAATTATATAAAAGTTATATAGAATTGTGTAGAATTATATAGAATTATACGTAAAAATCCATGTTAGTTTTATAGAACTTTATATAATTATATATAACTTTATAGAGTTATATAGAATCATATAGAGTTCTATATAGGATCCAAAATAAGCTTATATGTAAGTTTTATAGAATTCTATGTGATTTCATATAACTTTATATAATTATATATAACTTTATATAGTTATATATAACTCTATAAAGTTATATATAATTATATAGAGTTCTATAAAACCCACATATGAGCTCGTTTTGGATCCTATATAGAACTCTATATAATTACATATAACTTTATAGAGTTATAAAACGCACTTATAAACTTGTTTTGGATCCTACATAGAACTCTATATGATTATATATAACTTTTGTATAATTCTATATGTAATGTATGTATATGTACGCCGAGTACAATGTGTATGTATGTTGATGGTGACGATCGAGCAGCTATACTGAAATCAGTTCTCGCCCAGCGCTTATAACGTGCGGATTGTTTCTCATATAAATAAAGACGACATATTCACCCACTCTCCTGGTGTATTTTAGTGATGGCGATATTTTAGAATTGTATCGATATTTCGTATCGATACGTATTGATGGTCAGTGTATCGATACACATAGAATATCGGCAGCGAAGTATCGATATCATCGGTATCGATACTTGCAATGGAAATAAAAACAAACAATGAAAATGAATTCTTTTTTCGAATGTGATTCTGCACAGAAGGTTATAAGGACAGTGGTTATGCATAGTGAATTCTATAATATTATTGTTTAAATATAATTTTTTTTTTTCGCAATAAAATTGTATAACATAATAAATTCAATATGACAGTTTAGCGGTTGTCGATCTGTTTTCTCGCCCGAAATATCGAACTTCGATATCTGTGGGTTGAGTATCGATACTTGCAAATATCCGCACATGAAATATCGATACAAAATATCGATATATCGATGGAAAAGTATCGATATTGAGAATATCGATACTGTATCGCGCATCACTAAGTGTATTTATTTCTAAGCTACCTACCATATATTACAGTGGCGACGAGGTAAAAACGTAAAGTGCACGTATACGAACAGTTACTGAGTGTGCATAAAGTATCGATGAGTGATTCAGAGAGTGGAGAGTCAGTGGAAAGTGTAGACGTGAAAAAAGACACAAGAGTGGGCTGGGTGTATTACGCTACTAAGGATAAAATCTTAGAGGAATTGACCGCAAGATCAATCGCAGCGGAGGCATACGAAACGGTAGCCGTATTACGAAGGAGATTAGTAGCAGCATTACGCGAAGAAATTGAGGGGAATACCGAAAACAACGATAAAGTGCTAGGTGAAGGCAGTAAGAAACCCAGCATTCCAACGTTAATTCCAAGTCAAAACAATTCAAACGAAGAGACCTCAGAAAGCTCAAGCGACAACAGTGAAGACGAAATGTCAAAAGAGTCATCAAAACTAGAATTTCGCGCCAAGGACAGCGACTGGTCGATATTCGCTGAGAGACTGGAAATATATTTCGAAGTGAAAGAAATCACAGATGATAGAAAAAAAGCGTTAACCCTTTTATCAAAAGTAGACAAAGAAGCTTACTTGCTGATAAAAAACTTATGCGCGCCCGATAAGCCCGCGACTAAAGGATATACCGATTTAAAAAAGTTAATGGATGATCACCTCAACCCGGTCCCTTCGGAGGTCATGGTGAGATGCACCTTTAATCAAGCCAAGCAGGAAGCAACAGAGTCCGTCGCCGAGTTCGCAGCCAGATTAAAAAACCTATCGTTATACTGTAATTTTGCGGACTTGAAGAAGTCACTCCGAGATCAATTCGTATGCGGCATCAAGGATGAAAAAACTAAAACAGAGTTGTTTAAAGCAAAGAATCTGACCTTTGACTCGGCGCTAGAAGAAGCCACTGCACAAGAAAAAGCAACAACGAACGCAGCTAAGGCATCAAAAACCTTAGAGCATAAAACTACAACGGAGGATGTCTACGCTTTAAAACCGGTGCAGAGTGGGCAAGAGAGGAGGCAACAATACCTAAACAAACACCCGCAGGCCCGGGAGCAGGGAAGGGCAGTACCGAAACAAAACAAGAGTGCCAAGAATGGCAGTAGTGATCAACGAGCGCCCGGGATTCAAATTATTTGTTATTGCTGCGGAAAGGAAGGACACAGGGCGAGCATTTGCCATCACCGATACAGACAATGTGATAATTGCAAGCGGAGGGGTCATCTGGCAGCAGCGTGCAGAGACAATCAAGGCAGATCCAAGGTGCAGTACCTCAGAGACGACGGAGGCACTGGCGGAGACGACGACGGCGAAGAGGATTTGTATGATGTGAATGATTTTTACACGTTAAATGTATGCGAGCGAGTGAATAGCGAGCCTAAGGTGAGGTCGAGCGAACGGCAGGTAAGAGCCGAACCAATGTTTGTAAACGCATGTGTAGACGGTAAGCGTATAAACATGGAAATAGACACGGGCAGCTATTGCACGGTTATATCAGAGAAATCACGTGCGGAACTTTTCCGCGAGCAAAAATTAAGCAATACCGAGACCGTATTAAGGGGTTACGAGCATGATTCAATGATACCGTTGGGACAACGTTGGGATTTAAAAGATTTTACGATTACATTTATGGCAAGGAGATCATATTGAGATCGGACCATAAACCTCTTGATCATATCTTAGGACCCAAAAAAGGTATTCCGCTTACAGCGACAAGTAGGTTGCAGCGGTGGTCTTATTTCCTTTCAGGTTTTAAATACAAAATAGAAATAATTAAGTCAAAAGAAAACGGCAATTGTGATGCCTTGTCAAGACTTCCCATAGAAGACGAAACAGATGTGTTCGAGTCCGATTTTACTACGATTTACCACATCGATTCGTGCCTCGATGCGATCGACCGCAATACGATCGCGAGTGAAACGAAAAAAGACCAAACATTGAAAAATATTGTAAAGCAGTGTCTATTCGGTTGGCCTTCAAACAACGAACTTCCGGAAGAAGAGAAAAAATTTGTCAGCAAGAAATTAGACCTAGCGTACGAAGGAAATTGCCTCCTATGGGGGAACAGGGTGGTTGTCCCGGAAAGCTTACGGGCTAGTATTTTGAAAGAATTACATGTTTCCCACATGGGTATGGTCAAAATTAAAATGCTCGCGCGGTCGTACGTTTGGTGGCCCGGAATAGACGGTGACATCGAAGCCTTAGTAAAGGCATGTAAAGTATGTTTAGTAGATCGGCCAAAACCGGAAAATTGTAAGTTAACCCCGTGGCCATGGCCAGAACAGCCATGGACCCGCATCCACGTCGATTTCCTCGGACCATTTTACAATCGCATGTTCATGGTGGTCCTCGACGCGCACTCAAAATGGCCGGAAATAATAGATTTTGGAAAAAATACTAAAGCCGATAGAATAATCGAAAAATTTAAAGAATTGTTTTCGCGACATGGATATTGCACTCACTTAGTAACCGACAACGGACCGCAATTTGCGAGTGCTATGTTCCGGAACTTTTTAAAATCGTGCGGTATCAAACACAGTTTCTCTCCACCCTATCACCCTGCAACGAACGGAGCGGCAGAAAATATGGTAAAGACATTCAAAGACAAGGTGACGAAAATTGTAAAGGGGGGAGAGACACTGGAGTCGGCAATCAATATTTTTCTGTTCGATTATCGCAGCACGCCGCAATGCACTACGGAGAAAAGCCCCGCGTTGTTATTTTACCGACGCGAGTTGCGAACCCGGTTTGATAAGTTAAGACCAAATTTAGGTGACGCCGTCCACAAAAACCAACATTCGCAAATTGCATCGCGAAGTGGAAATAGAAATGTAACACTGAGCGAGGGCGATATAGTCATGGTCGACAACCACGATACGCGGTAGCCATCGTATATTGGTAACTGGGAGTTGCAACTACGCCAACTGGTGATGAAAGCTTGAACTAGTGCAATCGGGTCAGCTGATGCATCAGTGTATAAATTATATACAAACATATCCATTTATTGAATAATATTTATAATCGAACCATATAAAAAGCAATCGACAGAATATTTTTACCAGTTATAATAACTATAATGTTCTTATTGTTGAGTGAAATTTTGGATTATTTGGGTTCTACACCGAGAAGCCGGAATTTTATTGAAGGAGAGCAAATCGTTAATTCTAATCATTTAATTTATACGGGAATATTGAATGAGAATAATGAACAATATGAATTACTGTCTTATTGTTTACAATCATCAAAAACTCGAGGAGACCCTCACGAAATAACTACAGTGATTGCTAAAACTGGCAAGGTTATGTCGTCAGTATATAGTTGTACAGCTGGATTAAGTGAGAGATGCAAGCATAGTGCTGGAGTATTAATATTATGTACACGGTAGGTTGTAATTATATCATTTATATTGAATAATCCTCGACAAAATTATTCACCCTAATTTTTTTTTCACTCGAATCAATAATGCATATTTTTATAATTTCAGCAATGATTTGACTGGATTCAAAATCGTTTCATCGACAGACAGGAAATGTCTTTGGAATGCACCACGTGATGCTTGTTTAGAGCAATACAAACCAAAGCCTCTGCATGATCACAGTTGTTTTAATATTGACCAAAATCATCCTGAATTAGAAGATGACGTCAAAAAGTCAATCAGAGAAAAACTTTATTCGAAGAATTTGAAATCTGCCCTATCAGAGCATGCGTACGGACGTGAATGATTTACTTTTAAAACCAATACTTTTTTTTCAATGAAAATTAGGATGAAGTAAATTTAAATAATACTATTTAAGTAAATAAAAATAATACTATTTTTACTTCAATCAATTTTGTATATAATAATGAATTTTAATTTCTGCTCTTATTTTTCAATAAGACAATTCAATCAATTCTGTATGGATAAATGAAATTTTTACTCCAATCAACTTTTTATTTATAAAATCGTGATTATTACAGAATATTTACTTCATCAAAGTTTTTGATTTTTTGAAAGATGTCTTTATTTTTATATCATATTTTATACAATTTCTACCATTTATTTATAATAGAGCTGGACGGCATGCTCCACTGCATCCCACTATCGAGCCTTTATCTTTTGAGTACCCTCGACTTATCCAATGTGTCATTTCACATCAATCCTCTTCATCAATCCTTCGTGAACTATCTGAACAACCTTTCCGACCTCTACGAGAATGTTGCGAAAACATGTTTGAACAATTAATGGGAGATCCTTTCGACATTTGTAGTGAGAGTAAAAACTACTATAGTAGGGTAACGGCACCAGTAGTCTCCCACTTAAGCCTTACGGCGATTTTAACTTCGTTTTTCGAACGCTTTGTATCGTACTTGATATTTTGGGTTTCGTGTACTGTTTTCAAAAGGTCCTAGATATTGTTTTTCACGTTCAGCTCAAGGAATAATACTTAAATGCGAGAATTAAACGTCAAATAAGGTAATGTGGTGCGAATCACCAGTTGTCGGCCACGCTGCACCAGTACTCGGCCACGTTGAGTATACCAGTAGTCGGCCGGGTAGTCGCAGGGCTCGGAGAATCATAAGGGCTCATTCAAGCCACATTAATATGTGTTTCCGTTAAATTAATATTCATTTTTATTATTTGATAGCTATTATTCATTTATTTATCAATCATTATTATTACTATTATTTTTAATAATATTTATTGTAGAAAATATTTTTATTAATTATATCTACTCTTAACAGTACCCTATTTTATTATATTAAATATTTAGGAATCTATTGTTTTAGTATAGCAGTTAACAGTAATGAAAATAACTGGATTAACGGATTTAATATTTTTCGCAAACGAATTTTGGGTTAAACATCGTGACTGGCCGGACTGGCCGACTACTGGTAGTAAAAATTAAATACGATGTGCTCCAGTAGTCGGCCACCCGGCCGACTACTGGAGTTACCTAGGATATTGTAGCCCTGAGGTCGGCCACCTTGAATAATTTTAACCTCACAAATATTCACACTGATTTAGGCGTTGAAATAGCTAATTTCATCAATGGCCAACATATATAAATACTAATATTACTTTATTTTCGCCAGTAAATTCAATACTGACGGTTTTCAAATACCACGCTCTTGTTGTGTCCACCTCAACTCAGCACCGCGCTTGACAACGCGCGACGTTCGACGAACGATTTTACTCCACTAAAACAGCTAACTTACGCCACTGTGGTACTTACCGACGGAAAAAACCTCAATGAACACAAGGAAAATTATCGCAATGAAATCAATGGATATGCATACTAATTATTGCGATGTAATGGGTCAAGTGGCCGACTACTGGGGGGTGGCCGACTACCGGTGCCGTTACCCTATCTGGCAGAAAGAACGACACTTTAGAATAACTGGCTCGTTAAAATATTTTAATCCTAAACCCATTTCTAATAAATATGTAAACCACGGTTTAAAATTTGAATCACACGCTCGAACAGCATACGAAGAAAGTACAGCTAATGTATTTCAATGCGGACTTGTAATTCCAAAACACAACCCTTGGCTTGGTTATTCCCCTGATGGTATTATATTTGAAGGTGTTACACCAGTTAAGTTGATAGAAATAAAATGTCCATATGAAGGCAAATCATTCAGTATGGATGAAATAATTTCTAAGATTGATTATATTCAATTAAACCCTAATGATAATAACAATTTAACTTTAAAGAAGAAACACAAATATTATGGCCAGATTCAATTCGGAATGACTGTTTTGAATGTTAAAATGACTGATTTTATTTTATTTGCTTCTCATGACAAAAGTATTAAAGTGTTTACTGTTGATTTTGATAAGACATTCGCAAGAGACTTATTTTCATCTCTCAAACTAATATTTTTCAACGAAATGTTACATTTTGCATGCAAAGATGAGTAATATGATTGAAGAATTTATATGAAAGCAACCGCTGAGTATATAAATTTGTAAAAGTTTAAGTAATGATATAATTTTTAATGATATAATTTTAATAAATTATCACTTATCGAACCTTTTTTGTTGTAACAAAATTATCAATCTATTTTTTATGACATGAATTTATCATTTTTTAAAATAGAAGAACTCAAATTCACAACTGCACCAATGATAGTTATTATTTCCTTGCCCTTTTTAACCAGACCAATCGGCATTCGAGAGCCCAAGACTTTAAAGACCTTAAGTCTTTGATTGGAACGTTCCACATGAACTCGTGCTCTTGCTATTTTTGCATTTAATCGTGACTCTTCTCTGGAAAATTGAAGCTTCTCTTTTTTGAACGGAGGTCGTATGAGATGAATATCTTTATCTTTACATAATTTATCAACCCTGAATCCCTTATCGACCATTATTGATTCACCTTTTTCTAGCAGATCTATTATTTTAGATTGTTCGAATATCGCATCATCTGAAGCCCTTCCACCGTACATTGGACTAACATATGACAACATTCCTCCAGGAGTTACTCCGGTCATAAATTTGATTGTATATGCACTTTTGTATCGAGAATAAGTTGCTTGTTGACAGCACAAATTTTTTGGTCTTTGAATGTAAATTTCAGTGCAGTCTATGACAACTCTAACATCTCTAAAATCATTGAAACATACAGGAATATTCCTAGAGATTTCGTCTTTATCCGGAAAAGGTATTCCTTCTTTTAAGCAGATGTAAAGCATATCGATCATATGAAGAATAGTTTTACGGCAGTGTGACTCGGAAGAACATTTGAATACAACGCTTAAGATTGCATACGATAAATTATGCTTCAATTTTACAAAAGTCATGATAATTTTACTTCGAAGATGCATCCTTTCCGACTCATATTTTGGAAACGCAAGCTTCAGAACATCGATTAAAGTATTTAAAATATCAAAATTTACGACTCCAGTTAATGTATTGAGTTCTTTTTCAGTTTGTAAAATATCACAAAAGTCGTTCACTAAATCTCCACTTTTGATCTGAATGCCAATATCAATGAATGTTTTTTCAGCCGTCTCATAATCTTCAACTGACGGTACTGCAGCAACGGATCCATTATCATTGTTACTTGGATTGATCGGAGAATTTGCATCGTGATCCAAAATATCTAGATTTCTCTGATCATCAGATTCATAAGTCGAATTAATATTAGTTGAATTAGTTGATGTATTCGGTTTTGTAAGATGAGCCGGTTGATTGGTTGAAAATATTTTATCTCTTCGTAATCTTCTTGCCTCTCTGTCATTATTTGCAACTTTAATCGGTGCTGTCTTTTTATCATTACAAGGCAGATTGCAAGAAGGTACTGCATTTTTTTTCAACCGTCTTTTACGTTTAGAATCTAAATCTGCGTAACAAAATATTGTTTTCAATTTATTTTAGGAAATAAAAAAAAAAAAAAACATATAATCAAACAGTCTATCCAAAAAATAAATATTATTACCTGGTAAAAAATAATCAGATTTTTGAAAATGCAAAGAACAGACTTGCATGTATTTTGTAGTGTACTCCTTTCCTATTTTTAAAACTCGTTGCCACATTTTTCTGCAGTCAATTTTTTCATCCACTCCAAAAGCATTCTTAACCTTCACAAAATTTGCATTTTGTTTCGGAAAATAATAAAACCGAACATCTGGGTTTTCACACGATTTACTACTGCATCCATAAACACAGCAAAACATTTTACTTTTATTTTGTTTTGATGGAAATAGTACTCCCGAAGTATCTCCGGTATTTTCCATCATTATATCGAATTTATTTTCTCAATAGAAAAAATACAAAAATAATAATGACTGCGAAAAATATCTAATAAGGTTTTTTTTTTATATCCTCCAGTTATCACTTCTCCGGCACTTATAATACTGTTAAATAATTAAATAAAAGTTTAGTATTCTTTCACTATGCATAAGACGCTCGTGACAGCTGACCCGATTGGAATAGTTTCAATTTCTACCACCAGGCGGCAATACCATACTTACCATTTACCAATAGACAGTTGATCGCTCGACGACAGTGGCGCTACTGCATGTTGCATTTAGCGCAACGACTGCACGTTTTCGGGTGAATGAAGAATTGTTCTATATTATTCTATAGAAATATTGGCCCGATAGAAATATATAGAATTCTATATAATTTTATAAAATTCTATGAAATTCTATAAAATTCTATATATTTCTATCGGGCCAATATTTATATAGAATTATATGTACTTCTATAAGATTATATATAATTCTGTAAAATTCTATATAATTTAGTCAAATTCTATATAATTCTATAAAATTATACCGAAGCCGGACTCTTTTCTAAATTTGCAATGAAAAGAATAACAAAGCATGGGTAGATTTTTTAAGAATCGAGTAAAAATGATTTTATAGAATTATATACCGTAGCCGGACTCTTTCCTAAATTTGAAATGAAAAGAATAACAAAGCATGGGTAGATTTTTTGAGAATCGAGTAAAAATGATTTTATAGAATTATACAGAATTATATAGTGTAATATATGGTAGGTAGCTTAGAAATAAATACACCAGGAGAGTGGGTGAATATGTAGTCTTTATTTACATGAGAAACAATCCGTACGTTATAAGCGCTGGGCGAGAACTGGTTTCAGTATAGCTGCTCGATCGTGACCATCAACATACATACACATTGTACTCGGCGTACATATACATACATTAGAACTCCTCTTCCCTTTAAGGATTTTGCACTTTGGGATTTTGAAGCCTTGCGGCCGCTAGTCTCGGTGAACGACGCAAGGGTGAGTCATTTGCGCCTGCCTTGATCACTTGATCCACGTGACGCTTCCATACCGTACCCGGCGCGACCCTCACTTCGACGGTCGAAAGTGAAGTATTCCTTCTAACTTCGCCCTCAACTCTTTTTTCTCCTGTCTATACCAACTGTCTATACCACGATGGCTATCTCAGAGTCCGGTTGAAAAAGCGGCTATCTCAGAATCCATTCGAAAAAGCGACTGTTGCCTATATATTATTAACATAGGAGTCATTCCACGTCAGACCGGACAAAATAAATCGAAATTTTACTTGATGTCTCCGATTCTTTTTTGATTTTTTTTTACAGATTCTACGAGTCAAATGAATATATCGAACAATTTTTCAAATTTTTTTATTTTTTATAGTTTCAGAGTTGCAGGGGGTTGAATTTCGTCAAAAAGGGGCATAACACGGAAACACGCTGTCTTTCAAATGCTCATATCTTCGGTTCTATCCATCCTACAGACTTGATCCAGTGTTCGTTTTGAAGTTCTTGGAACAGGGAGGCTATTTTCGTTCCGGTGACTTGCGATCGTATGCGAAGGATCGTATACGACCACAAGTCGGATGGACGTATTCGTATACGAGTGTGATTCGTCTACGAAGGATCGTATGCGACTATGTACGTATACGAATTTGTCGCGCGCGTCCGTTCAAAACGTATACGAATCAGGATCGTACACTGAGAGACTCTTCGTGTCAATAAATGGTAAAACTATATCAAAGTTTAGTATGGTAGGGTTCGAAAGTAGGGAAGACAGCGCAAAATACACTAGTTATTCGTAACGTTATACTGAAGTTTCATATTGCCATAGCAGATTTTAACAAGAAAATACGAGATATTAGTATGGTCAATATGAAATATTAGAACGTTGTATGTCAGAAATCTTCCATACGAAAAATCGATATTCTCCATAGTAAAATTTCCTACAAAGTCGTCTCACTTATAAACACAGTGACTGTCATCATTCGAGAAGCATATTCCAGAAATTAACATGGTCAATATCAACATTGATATCAAGCAGCCGTGAAACTGCAAAGGATATTAGAAATTGAAACGGAGAGTCTCAATTTTTCGTATGGTGCGTATGAAAATATTTCCTGAATCTCCCGAGCGACTACGATCTTCACCGAGAACGCACGAGGCCCCGCTCTGTTTCGGAAACAGCCGAAGGAAAAATCCTGCCAATTCGCTTGCCATGTGCCGTGTGAATGTGGAGATTTGTATATCTCTGTAATTGGCTATATTTTTAGGATTACCTATGTATGACTTTTCCTATTTCTTTTTTCAAACGACGAAAATGTTGAATTCTAAAAATGAAGACAATTCTAATTATAAAAAGTTCTATTTCTGATACCTTCGATTCTTTATGATTAGTTTATTTGTAACATTTAAAATTATGTCATAAATACAAAAATTCAAAGATTAGAAAAAAAATTAGATCATCTTTTCAGAATAAAAGTTATTATAGTATATCTAGACTCTAATAGTGCTAAAATTTTATATACTCCCAAATTATCTGAATTTATTTAAAAGTAGAAAATATTTCATTCTGAACACTTCCTCAATTGAAAGTATTCATGTTTGAGGAATAGGGATGTATATGGGCAATTCACTCCATATCAGCTAACTTCAAATTGGCGCGGAGTGATTTTTATTCTCAATACTCGGGAAAAATTATTTCATTTTTCGAAAACGAGCTACCTAATCAATGCAAAAATGATTAGGCGAGAATCAGATATTTTTCCCCGTTGACCTAAAGAGTTTCAGATTTTTTCCGTCATTTTTAACACAGATATAATTTTTTTTCCACTTTTGCCCATAAGAACACATGTTAATTTGTCAATTTTTCTAATCCAATTTTCTCCTAAACAAACGTCTTAAAGAGCTTGAAGCGTTTGTTGAATTTTTTCTAGGATAAAATCTGAAGATCCAAATTTTCAAAATTTTCTACCATCATGTTTGCTGTGATGCCCATACATGTTTCAATTGAAAAATAATACATAATTAAAAAATTAATTGGATTTTTTTTTTTTTCAAGTTATAAAATTACCTTTCCAAAATAAAGTCTACTTTGCAAATGCAGTTTTCCAAAAGAATGATTCTTTAACGAGTTATTTAGAAAAGAACCCTCCAAGTCCTTTCTCACAAGCAGTGGATTATTACCAGCTTGGTATATATAGAAGTTTCTGAAATTTTCCCGCACGTAATTGTATTACGTTTGTATATTGTAAATGTATAGGTATAAGTCTCCCGGTCTAATTTATAAGTGTGTTGCGCGATACTCCTATGTAACTTGTGTATATTTGTGTACATGTATAGTATACCCGATATGTATGTCCTTTCAGTGCGTGTGACCTCTACTTCCTGATGATACTGGTGTTGGTGATAGCCTCGGCTCACTCCCTTCTTTTTTCACCGGCAAGTCATGATTTTTCATATGGTCCGTACGAAAAACTGATATTCTTCGTGACGACTGGAGACGATTATTTCAAACTTTCATATTCACCATACTAACCGTGTTTGTCAAGTCGCTATCTAACTTTGATATGGTGCGTTCCGAATATTACTATGTTGTTCATTAAACATTGAAACACCTTTTTCACTTATTGAAAGGAAAATATCAGTTTTACCCATTAGTATGCACCATATGAATTTTTGAAACGTACGCCCGGTCTTCCCTACTTTCGAACCCTACCATACTAAACTTTGATATAGTTTTACCATTTATTGACACGAAGAGTCTCTCAGTGTATACGGAAGCGCGTGAACAAATAGCCGTATACTAGTCTTGGCTTCTATCGATTGTTACGGTAACGTTTTATGATTACGAGGAACGAATAATTCGTGAGATGGATTTCTTAATACTTTTCATCATAATGACGCTATGATAGATGAGGTAGTCGATAGATTGAATCATCCCCGTGCTTGTTATCAAGCAGAAGGTGCTTTTGAACTCCGCGATGAAGATTTCCGCAGTATTTTTCGAATCAATAAAAATATGGTTGATGAATTGATAACTTTGGTGACAGATCGTATTCCACCTCCAGTAGACCGGCATTAGTACTAGATTCAACTGCAAAGGTAAGTGTAATCTATCTTCATAGAATATTTCGAATCACATCTATTCTGAGTACTGACTATTATACGCAGTGATAGAAAACCAAT
The DNA here is from genome assembly GCA_943736025.1 of Tenthredo mesomela. Classification (NCBI taxonomy): domain Eukaryota; kingdom Metazoa; phylum Arthropoda; class Insecta; order Hymenoptera; family Tenthredinidae; genus Tenthredo; species Tenthredo mesomela. Next base: position 42,086,670 of record OX031016.1, read on the forward strand.
AACTCGTGTTATGAGTGAGGCAGTCAGAATGAGACATTAGTCTAATGAAGAGTGAAAATATGTCACGAATTTATGTAAAAGTAACTTGATTAATAAATACTCAAGTAATGAGTGTTAAACTGTGTTGAAACTAATGAACCCAATCCACGATATCTTTCTATTTGTTTATTTCTGTTAAGTTACAAAAAAAAGGAATTTTCCACTGGATAAACGGTTTATGAACGTTTAACGGCTTGGGCAATTTTCTCAAGAGCCCTTGCCTTGCGGGCATTCACGAGCAAATTTTGCTTCATTATTTTCAGTTTTCTATTGGCAATTTGCTCGAGAGCCGTTGCCGTACGGGTATTCAGGAGCAAATTTTGCTCCATTATTTGTATTTTTCTGTCCCAATACATTTTCTTGTTTTGCATATCCTTGTTCATGATCATTGTCATCTCACTTGCATGTTTGATTCCGTCATCCAATCTTGCAGCTGGAGTAGGACGTTTCCCTGAAAAACATAGATATTCAATCAAAAATCAAGTTTTGGATATAATTTAATCGCAAGTGAGCAATGATAAGCAGATTAGTACATTTTATTCAATAGTTTTGTCTCATGAATGGATGATGAAACTTGTTTAAAAAATTATCCATTATTTTCTATCAGATGTCAATGAAAAACGCAATTGTGTTACCTTCAATCGAGAAAAATGTGATTTTGATCGTTATTCGTAAACGAAATAAGTAGAATTATTGATTTTCTTACCCGGGAAAAAATGATCAGGCATGATCATGCCTGTTCATGTATGATCAGGCATGAAATTAGACATGGTCAGGCCTGTTTATGTATGATCAGGCCTGAAATTAGACATGATCATGTCTGTTCATGTCTGATCATGCCTGATGCCAGACCTGAACCTGTCTGTTCATGCATGAACAGGCATAATCATGTCTGAATCGCTAAATACGTTAAGGCCTGTTCATGCATGATCATGTCTGTTCATGTCTGATCATGCCTGATGCCAGACCTGATCCTGTCTGTTCATGCATGAACAGGCATGATCATGCCTGAATTGCTAAATACGTCAAGGCCTGTTCATGCATGACCATGCCTGTTCATGTATGATTATGTCTGAAGCCAGACCTGATCCTGTCTGTTCATGCATGAACAGGCATGATCATGTCTGAATCGCTAAATACGTTAAGGCCTGTTCATGCATGGTCATGCCTGTTAATGTATGATTTTGTCTGATGCCAGACCTGATCCTGTCTGTTCATGCATGAACAGGCATGATCATGTCTGAGGTGCTAAATACGTTGAGGCCTGTTCATGCATGACCATGCCTGTTCATGTATGGTGATGTCTGATGCCAGACCTGATCCTGTCTGTTCATGCATGAACAGGCATGATCATGTCTGAGGCGCTGAATACGTTAAGGCCTGTTCATGCATAACCATGCCTGGAAGGTTTAAAACCTCCAGCTCTGATCAGGCCTGATACGTTGGTACATGTCTGACTAAACATGAACAGACATGATCATGTCTGATATTATAAATTGATTCAAACATGATCATGCATGACCATGTCTGTTCATGTCTGATATTTTGGATTATCTATACTTCAATAGATATACTTCAAATAAGTAATTTTTTTTTTTTTTGCTGAAAAAAGTGGAACGGTCATCTTGCCTCACATTCCCTAAAATACAAAAATAATCATAGAATCGTTAGATCATCATAATCAATAAAGGGCATCGTAAGGATTGATAAAAACTTCGTGACGAATACCATATATATACTGCACATTCTAAAAGTTTCAATTATCAAATACGTGAAGTAGCGAAGTGGTATAAGCTTCGACTGATACGCAGAAGGACCTGGGTTCGAATCCCAGTACTAAACAGTGAAAAAATTTTAATCCACAAAAAAAAGTTGATGATCAGAAATAACCATAATTTCCGATCACTGCGACATATAAAAGATATAAAAACGATAGTTCATATAATTTTTTAATTCAATCAACTGTTTTTTTTCTTCAATCGCCCGGGAAAAAATGATCAGGCCTGATCAGACATGAACAGGCATGAGTCTTCAGACCTGATCAGACATGAAAAATGACCGGGACTGAACAGGCCTGATCAGACATGAACAGACCTGATCAGGCCTGTTCAGTCCCGGTCATTTTTCATGTCTGATCAGGTCTGAAGACTCATGCCTGTTCATGTCTGATCAGGCCTGATCATTTTTTCCCGGGTATGCATTTTTCTACATAATACAATAAGCCATAAAAATCTCATCATAGTAGATACCTCGTTTTAACTCTTCTTTCACAGAAATTGTAGGATTTTCTTTATTTTCAAGATGTAGTGGACCATCTTGTTCGCTTTCAGTCTTGAAATTCTCCATTGCCACATCGTTCTTCTCGAGTATTTCCGTCTTCAATGATTTCGGACTATCTGTGAGTTTTACTAGGAAGGGTGGAAAATCATCACTATCATCATTGGTATTTGTTTGTTCCATTTGCTCATTCGCTGTAACTGCCTCATCAAATGCCTGAAAATCAAACAATGAATTGCAATTTTAGGAATGAATAAAATATTTCAAAAAATTGGAATAAAGAGAAAAAATTCATTCCAATTCACCATGTCAACAAGTGACTCCTTCAGATTCGGCAGTCCGTAAATGGACACTGGATCTAGAGTTGACAACATAACTTCATCCTCGGGAGTCAGTGATATTTCGACAAGAGGTCCTCCACCAGTTTTACGACGAGATTTTTCCATCTCTGCTGCTGCCTTCTTCACTTTCCCTTTCAGGTCATGATAAGTCTGCGAAATCATGTAATATTATTCCATATACCATTTCACAAATAATTGATTACCAATACATCCATTATCATCTCACCTTTCTCCAAGCTTGCCATTTTTTCTTCGGGCCTTCTGCCCCATTCAAGGCTATGGCAACATCTTGCCACAAAGCTCGAGCATTAGCATTCTTGAATGTGTTTGAGAATTTTCCTGATTGCAATTCAGGGTGTCTTGCCATGAAATCATTGAGGATCGATTTTTGTGTTGGGGTTATGCCTCGACTTTTCTTCTCTTTCTCCTGGACTTCTCCATTAATAATATTGTATTTAGACATATTTTTTTTTGATGCAACTTGCGCTGAAAATTTATCCTGTTCACTGCCCTGATGGCCCCTTGGGACCTACACAGGACAGAATCCGGACAAATGTCGCGGACGTCCTCAGGACGTCCTGGTGTGTCATTTTAGGACGGCTCGAAGATAGAATAAGGACATTGTGAATTCATGATGAGATGCGCCCCGGACATCCGCAAGACGTCCTAATCATGTCCTCAGACCGAGGGCGGACATTTGTGAGACACATGATTAGAATATCAGGACGTCCGCGGGACGTTTTCATTATGTCCTCAGGATGTCTTGTCGAATTCTTCGATGGGTTTGGGGACACGTGGGGGACATGTATAAGACACATGATTAGAATATCAGATCGTATAATTGCTGGTTACAAAACATAGGGGAGAGTTGCCATTATTGGACCGCCACCTAAATTGGACCATTTCAATTTGGTAATTTTTTGCAACTGTATCTTTTCAATTTTGAGAATTGTAAAAATGGATACCATCAGTACTAGAAATTCTCTAAACATTCCTATTTTTACAATTCTCAAAATCGAAGAGATACTGTTGCAAAAAATTACCAAACTGAAACGGCCCAGTTTAGGCGGCGGTCCAATAATGGCAACTCTGCCCTATTGCTGGTTCTTCAAGACATCACTAGAGACAATCGAATTCACGCGAAGCCATCAGGACATCAGGACAAGGCGTTTTTCCCATTTTGCAGTTACCCGAGAAGGAAAGCAGAAAATATCGTCAAATGAATGGAGTGAATGAAAGGTCGCATAAGTAGCCCGTCGAACACGTAATGACACGTTACTGTACTACCCTGAGGCGAGATCACAGAGACCTGGGGACAGCATCGACCTTAAGTTGTAAATGACCGCAGGACATGAATAAGAATAATCAAATGTCTCGGAGACACGGCCAGGACATCGCTGAGTCTTTGAGACACTACTAAGCGCACGTGAACTTGTGCGAAGCTATGCGGACATCCGTCGGACCCCATCCTTACGTTGTGAATGACCGCAAGACATGAATAACAACGGTCAATTTCTCGGAGACGTGGCTAGAAACGAATGCGAATGATCGCGGGACATGAGTAAGGACTTTAAAATGTTTCGAGAACTTGCCGGAGACATCTTTGAGTCTTTAAGACACCACTGAGAACATTTAAATTTGTACGAAAAAATCCGGACGTCCTTCGGACCGCAGCATTATACCGTGAATGACTGTGGGACATGAGTAAGGACGGTGAAATGTTTTGGGGACATAGCCAGAGACACTGCCGGATCCTCAGGACACCACTAAGGACACTCGAATTCGGACAAATAGTTCGGGACGTCCTCCGGACCTCGTTATCCAATCGAGGATGACCGCAGGACCTGGGTGAGGACAGTAGAATGTCTCAAGGACATGGTAATGGACGCTATTTGGTCCTCGGGACACTACTCAAGATGCTCCCAAGTCTTCAAGACACCATTGCAGACGCCTGAATGTCTGGCGGACATAGATGGAGACACGTAAATGTCCTCTGGACATGCGCAGGACGGGATTCCGGACAAAATTCATGTCCGCAGGGGCCATCAGGGTGCATCCACTTTTATCGTAAAAAATGAATTGAAACTGGTTAATTGGTTGAATAAAATATGTGTAATCATAAAATCTGTGAGTAATAGTGCTTTAGATATAATAATTTTAATATGTTTTGTGTGACTCCTTTTTTTTTTCAACTGTTTGTTTGTTTGTTTCTCGAATTTTATTTGTCATGAATCATGATATATTTTACAGGATTCCCGTAAGTTGGTTGATAATTCTACAGCTTTACTCACAGATTTTATGTTTACACATATTTTATTCAACCAATTAACCAGTTTCAATTCATTTTTCACGATAAAAGTGGATGCAGTGAACAGGATAAATTTTCAGCGCAAGTTGCATCAAAAAAAAAATATGTCTAAATACAATATTATTAATGGAGAAGTCCAGGAGAAAGAGAAAAAAAGTCGAGGCATAATATAATATAATAATATTATTATTGGTTGATATTATTAATATTATTAACCAATTAAGTATTTATCGAATGATACCCTTTGCGATTTATATATAAATACTCTATGTCATGTCTTGGTGGGACAATGGCTACATGGGTACAGTCTATACATCCGATTACACCGGGGAAGCGAAATGAATCATAAAATCTGTGAATAAAGATGTAGAATTATCAACCAACTTACGGGAATCCATGAAAAATATATCATCCACAAATAAAATACGACAAACCCATCACGAACTGCCTGTAGCTCTTGTCAATTTCTTGGGAAGTAGACCCATTCGTTAAAAATCTCTGGTTCATTTAAAATATCAACTACTTGGTGAAGACATTTGCTAACAGAAGGTTGGCTGATACCCATGAAGATATTGAGCCCTATGTCCATCTGGTAACTACCGGAGGCCAAGAATCGCAATGCTGTCAGAACCCCAAATTGAGAACACGAGTTATTAGTTTTATATCACTGCGTAGTGAGTACTGAGAGTAAATATGATTCGAAATATTCTATGAAGATAGATTACACTTACCTTTGTAGTTGGATCTAGTGCTAATGCCGGTCTAGCTGGAGGTGGGATACGATTTGTCACCAAAGTTATCAATTCATCAGCCATATTTTTATTGATTCGGAAAATATTGCGGAAAGCTTCATCGCGGAGTTCAAGAGCATCTTCTGCTTGATAAAACGTACGGGGATGATTTAAGGGGTAACACCACTCTAGAACCAGCAAAAAAGGCTTAAATTTTATGATTTTTTTCTAGAATATTGGAGAATCGATCGGGTTTCTTTTTTCAGGGCTTATTAAACACATATTGAAGTATGTAGAAATAATTTGTGATTGCATTTTTAATACAAAATGGCGGCGACAGAGCCAGTCTTCAAGAACGCTTTTTTTTAGATACCTCCACGGGCGGACGTGTAACTCCGAAAGTATAAGAGGTGAAACAAGAATATCAATTTTTTCCCAATCTATATGTCATTGGCTAGAGAAGTACATAGGGTTTTTCTTTTAAAACCATTTTTGCAAAAATGGCACAAGTTAAAAAAAAAAAATTCATTTTTTCGGCAAAAAAATTTGCAGTAAATTGTTTATAAAGGAAAAAGTTTACATTCAATCGAAAAACGGCTATGTACTTCTTTAGATAATGTGATTGTGAAGCTACAGTCAAAATTTCAAAACAATTCATCGAACGGTTTTCGAGCAGCGTTTCCGCCCAGTTTGAAGAATGTGATTTCAACAAAAACGCGTTCAAAGTTTTATAAGTACTTGCACATACACGTATATTATAATGTATATTATAGCATCAGAGCACCCTGGTGACCTACAAAGGTGACCTAATGACCTTCTACTCTGTAAGTAAGAGAGGCACTAATTATTTCGACAGGTAAAAGCAAAATATCGAAGCGTTACCGCAGAAACGCCGAACGTGTGCTCCGAGGTGTTGCGGCGAAATTAAAAATTAAAACCTCTGAAATTTTTTTTCTTTACCATAGGACCAATTGGTTATTGTTTTTATGACCCTAAAGTATTGTTTAAGCAAAAAATCAAAAATCGATTTTTTCAAAATCCTAGAGTGGTGTTACCCCTTAATCTATTGCCTACCTCATCTATCATAGCGTCATTATAATCAAACACTATCGGTAAGAAATCCATCTCACGAATTATTCGTTCCTCGTAATCATAAAACGTTACCGTAACAATCGATAGAAGCCAAGACTATTATACGGCTATTTGTTCACGCGCCTCCGTATACGATCCTGATTCGTATACGTTTTGAACGGACGCGCGCGACAAATTCGTATACGTACATAGTCGCATACGATCCTTCGTAGACGAATCACACTCGTATACGTTCGCTCGTGTGCGGCTTCACTCGTATACGAATACGTCCATCCGACTTGTGGTCGTATACGATCCTTCGCATACGATCGCAAGTCACCGGAACGAAAATAGCCTCCCAGACTTTCATATGGTATTTTTTTAATTTTGCCATAGCAACAACTACTATTTGTTATAATATATTTATTATTGCAATGCGATTTTCAAGGTGAGAACACACGTACGCTCTGAAAATTTTGAAAAAAATATGAGCGTGTTCCTGGGAAAATTGCCTAAAAGAAAAGTGAGTACAAAAATGGAACTTGGATGGAAAGCATGTTTAAACAGCGATTGATTAAGCAAAAGCGTGGATCTACGTAAGGGTCGCGCCAGCAGCGTCGCGCGGCGTCACTTTCTTTTAATCAATCATACTGTTTAAAAATAATTTCCATCCGAGGTCCATTTTGAAACTCACTTTTCTTTTAGGAACTTGTCCAAGGAACACGCTCATATTTTTTTCAAAATTTTAAAAGCGTGGTGTCACCTTGAAAATCGCATTTGAATAATATAATTGTTTATAACAAATAGTCGTTGTCGCTATGCCAACAATTAAAAAATCTATAATATTAAAGTACGAAAAACGTCTGTCCCGTCTGTCCCCGAAATTTTTCAGGATGTATGTTTTATGTGTCCGATCTGTCCCGTGTGTTTATATGATTTGATGATGATATTATTATCAAGATCGTTCCAGATTCGATTCATGAGTTTTTTAGATTATAATTTAAGATTATAAAAAAAGTATAGTAGGGACAGTAATAATAACACCTGTTCTCAAGATATATTATTTATTATACTTATTTTTTTTTTTTTTCATTAATGATTTTAGAAAAATCGCAAAAGTGTCGGCTACGGCCTCCTTTCGCGACTGCTTCGCCTGCTGCCTTCACCGCCACTCTCTGGCGCTGTTGCCGGCCCTTGTCCCTCTGTGCGCTGTTGAAAAATCAAATACTCGAATGAATATATTTTACGAAACCTAGACAGAATTATTGAGAATGACCTTGCGAAAAAAAAAGTAGAACAGTTTTCCCAGCAGATGGCTCCGGACCAACATTCAATTATATTTTGGCCATCGAAGGAGACGGACGTGAATTCATTTTCGGTGCGAATTTCTACCCGCCTGCACCTCCCGGCTGATAACCAAGTTTGTTGCGATTGAGGAATCAAATATACTCGAATAACATGGCTATTAGTGGTCAAGCCCCCTAAAAATATGATTATAGGACTGATAAAGATTAAAAAATATGACCTAAAAATGAGCGAAATATCCTCATTGTATGACAGAAAATTGATTCAAATATGAAGAAGAAGAGCGAATAATGAATGTAACAAAAACTGAGTCAAAACTATCGTGAGACAGGTAAAGAAAAAGGAAAATTAAAGTAAGGATTGGTAGTGAACCCTTTCAGTCACAGTGGGACTGCTACGGTCCCACCCTACAAGTATAAAAACCCAATGCCGGATTCGTAATCAGTGACCCCAAAAACCTTTGAATACCAATTTTCATCAAAATCGGTGCACACCAAAAATGCGTGACTCAAAGGGTTAACGTATCGTTTGCTTGAGGGTAAAGGTGGGTAGCCCCGACCAGCAGGTACCCCCGTTCGTCTCAAGTTTTGGACACTTACGCACAAATAAATTTGAAAAATAGAAAGTGAAAATTAGGGCAACGATCTTGGTCACATTTTCGCAATACAACCTGACTGGAAAAATATTACCAATCCGACAAAAAGTGACCGACTAACAGCCCTGAATCAAATATACTCGAATAAATATTGCACTGTCATAATATTCCACGTTGATTTGTTTTTTTAGGGTTACTCCGATAATACCTACTACAATTTCCAATTGCTCAATGAATCAATTTTTTTCTAAATTGTCGAATGAATAAACTTGTATTCATATTCATTGTATGGAAAATAAACCAGTGACTCCAGCAGAAGTTCTTGTACGTAACGCGAGCGTGTGTTGGTCGAACTGTAGTGCTGGCATCCCATGTGGAAATTCAATTCGGGGGCTGGCTAGGTGTTGCCTAGTTTCGCTGCTCACTAAGCGGGCGCTGAACGGGCGGGCTGGCCAGTGCCCGGCAACGCATGTAACGTTCAGCTGTACAGCGCGAACTGGCCAGCGCCCGTCTAACATTTCCGACAAATGCTAGAAGATTTGTCGGGTCGGCTGTACAGCGCCCGGCCAGACCCCGGTTAGTTTATTGATATCAGAAAGGGTTGAAGCAAAAGAGGTATGATTGACAGAATGAAACATTTCAGGAAAATATTTTTTTTACATTCAAACTGTTGAAATTCAAAAAAAAAAAACACTTTTCCTGAAATGTTCAATCTTGTCATGTTTCTTTTTGCTCTAACCTCTTCATTTTTAATATCTTCATATATTTCTCATTTATATAAGCATTCATTAAAAATTGATTGAAAATAAGAAATATAAAATATTTATAATACAAAAAGTATTATCAAAACCATTTTAATCAGAAAAACTTTAATGTCCATTTTCTCAAAACTCAATATGTGTCGTTTGACACACGAATGCGTAACAGGGTCCATACACGGAGAAACTTTTCCTAGCAAAGATTACTATACTTGTGAGTAACGTTGGGATATAATATATTATATGGTTACCGTCGAGAATATCGGGTTAATAATGAATGTTGATCGGAATTGTAAGTATATAAATAGCTCAGCTACAATTTCGGGCTCTCCCAACTAGGGCCTAGGCAAGTTTTGATGTGAAAACGCATGCAGGGAAAATATCTGGCCTTGCTAACCGGGGGTTGCACAGCTAAACTACTCTCTAAATTTGAATTAGTGAATTTATTTGAATTTGAATTTTTTTTTTTTTTTTTTTTTTTTTTTTTTTAATTTTTTTTTTTTTTTTTTTGAATTTGAATTTATTCAATTAGTGGCATACTTATAACTGCAAACCAGTGACTATTCACTTATTTCACTGATTCAAATTTTAGAGAGTAGAAAAAATTATTTACAGTTATGCTATCTATTGCCCGTATAGCACCCGACTAGTTGGGCCATCTTCGGGATTGCCCATCCGGGGGCTGGGCAAATGCCGGGCGTTCCCGGACAAATTTCCACACGGGATCGTTCGGTTTCGTCGCGATGGCACGGTATAGGTAACAGGACGTTTTGGCGCCGCTGTTTTAGAGCCGCCATTTGGGCGCAGGACGTTTTGGCTGTGGCTCCCGAAAGGTTAGAACAGGTTAGAATAGGTGAGGCCACCCCATTAATCCTACACACGCACACACAGATGCGAAATACCCAGCAGGTGGCTGTGGCTCTCTAAATGTTAGAATAGGTTAGGCCACCCCACTAATCTTACACACACACACACACACACACACAGATGCGAAATACCCGGAAGGTGGCTGTGGCTCCCGAAAGGTTAGAATAGGTTAGAACAGGTTAGAATAGGTTAGGCCACCACACTAATCCTACAAACACACACACACAGATGCGAAATACCCGGAAGGTGGCTAAACCCACGTTTATGCAACCGGGCATCAGTGTGCTATCCGTTTTCAATTGAACAACGCAAAACCAACTAGTGATGGGCAATACAGTATCGATATTCTCGATATCGATACTTTTAAACTCAAATATCGATACTTTGTATCGATACTTTAGGTAACGATATATCAGGATATCGATACACGGAGGCGAATATTGGTTCGATACAGGTCACGTTCTATAAACTATACGAAGTATATAAATATAAAAAATATTGTACCCTAATTATGGAAAAAAAAAAAAAAAAAAATACAAAGGGTATGAATGACATGACAGAATAGTGTAACCTACTTATTAAAAAAAATACAACGCGTATAAATAATTTGAAAAATAATGGATCCTAGATACTCGAAAAAAATGCAAATTGCATTAACTTAATAATATTTACATGCATGCAGCACAATTCGGAAAAATTGATATGATACATCGATATTGGTGGTATCGATTTAATTATAGCGAAATATTGGATGTATCGATACTATAGACTCCGATACGTATCGATACGCTGTATCGATACTTTAGAGCTGTATCGCCCATCACTAAAACCAACTCATAACCGAGCAAGCGTAGCGAGTGAGGAACACCACAAAAACCACTGACAACCGAGCGAGCGTAGCGAATGAGGGACAACGCACGACCACTGATAACCGAGCGAGCGTAGCGAGTGAGGGACAACGCAAGACTAATCGAGTGAGCGAGCGAAGCGAGCGAACGAGAAAAAATATCAGCTTGTATAATATAAAAGTCTGTTCCAAGAGCTTCAAAACGAATACAGGATCAAGTCTGTAGGATGGATAGAACCGAAGATATCATGAAAGACAGCGTGTTTCCATTTTTTGCCCCTTTTTGACGGAAAAAAAAATTGAAAAAAAAAAAATTGTTTGATCCATACATTTGACTCGTAGAAGCTGTGAAAAAAATTATGTCGAGTTTCAAGAACACAGTGTCTGAAAGGTGTCTGGTCTGACGTGGAATGACTCATAGGCACATAGGCACATGCCGCTTTTTCGAATGGATTCTGAGATAGCCGGTTATTCCGCGCAGGCATCGATTTCAGTTATGCCTATTCATCATGACAGCATAAATATAATAAATTATCTAATCCGTGGATCGGGCGAGTGTGTATGGAGGAAATTAGCTTGTCATCATATAAAGATGGCGAACGGACAATCAGAGATTAGCGTGATACTGATAGTGTAGACTTGACACATTTAGAATGAGAATACTGAGTGAATGCTTGATGGTACACACTATATCATTTCAACTGGGAGTAGCGTGATTGACATAAGTATTCACACTTTCCCGTGTGAATCTCAGTTCTGTTCTCATCTTATTTTTGCGAGGGAATTACACAGATCGGTCTGAAGTAAAATGAATCAGTATAATTTTCATATTTATATATTCTACAAATAATCAGTCATTCTAAAGTATCTTTCACAATCGGCTTAGTGCAGTGGTAGTGCAGAACTTGGTGCAGTGTAGAAGATTGATACGCTGGATTCCATTGCCACGGAATGTGCCTACGTTCAATGTACACATGAACACTACTCAAAGCCCCACATTTTGTCCATTAGAAAATAAGGTATGTCTGGGGGCTCTGGGATCTTGGACTATTAGTGTAGGTGACAGTGGTAGTTGGTAGTATCATTATTGCACCAAGTTCTGCACTACCACTGCACTAAGCCAATTGTGAATGATACTTTATATTCATTTCTCGGCTTACACTCCGTCAAATTGGTTAGCGAAGTGGACTAGATTTTAGCATTTACTGTAGAATTTTGATGATAAGAATTAACCGCGGCTTCCATCAGTAATATAATTCAAGATGTTTGTGGTCTTCAGTCATGGTGCAGGGGGACTCAACTTGGCTTACTGCATGTTACGTGCAAAAGATACTGCGGAATGCTGAACAAGACGAGTCCATCGAAGTGTCTGGTATAACCGTGAAGGCAGCTACTGCCAAAGGGGATAATTATTCAAGCGATATGCATCGTGTCACTGTCGAATTTACACGGGTTGAAAATGGCTGTACAATTCAGGAGAAGAAATCTCTGATAGTAAAAGTTGCACCCCAAGGTGACATGCGTGAGGAAATGGTAACCGTTCAATCATAAATGCGGTATAAATTTCTGTCACGGAATTGAATCCGGCTTTATTTAATCTGATCGAGTAAATTTTTGCGAGCTCATTGATTCATCCGTTCAGGATTACTGACTATCATAGATTTCAAATTTAGTTGAAACCCGTGAACGAGATCTCTTCCAGACGGACTGAATAGTTTGTTTCACAATTTTAAACAATTGATGTCTCTACCGTAATGTACCACATGTTGACTATCTTTATTCACTGTTCTTCACTTTACCAAGTAGATCGAAGCTGCAGGACTCTTCAAAACAGAATTATCGATAATGTCAATAACGTTGCCGCGGATGGACGAAATTCTTGAGGAAGTCAGCTCGACATCATTAGGTGCACGGTGCTTATACGTCCAGTACGAGAAACCTACTCATGTAGTCGTCGAGGACCTAGCACCCAAAGGATTTCGAATGGCCAATCGCCAAGCGGGTCTGGATCTGGACCACTGTTTACTCGCCATTCGCAACCTCGGCAAATTTCACGCAGCTTCAATCGCGCTCAAAGAAAAGGTATAGAATATAGAAACTAATATATGTGATTTAAAAAAGTCTGTGTCTTATACCTAGCCGAACTTTACGTAGTGAAACATTATTATTTGCGGTCATACATAGTGAATTTCAACTCATAAGATTATCTCGATTTCTGTATCGTTTTGGTTCGAAAACTTGTCTTGCATTATATGGGTACTCCTCGAATGTTAATTATTTGGTGTAACTTACTCATTTCCCAAATATTTCATACTGGATCACTTCGTCAATTGAGGGGGTAGTACATAATAATGCCTCTGATTATATAAATGAACGGACAAAAAGTTGAAATTCGTCACCATATGAGTAAACAATTAAATTTCCGAGTTATACCGTTCTTCTAAATAACAAGGCCGTTTTTCACTGTATCTCTCATTTCATTTTCACGAAAAACTCTGATCATGAGTATAAGCAGTTACGAACAATGATACAATGAACTGTTTATACCTATATCGTTTTCTTAAATTCTATAAGTTTACGTATTAACAGTTTAATCCTGAATTTTAGCAGATGCTTTTTCGAATATATTTTGATACCGCAACTGCGCTTTGTTTCACATAAATTTCATCAAAGTAGCAAAATATTTTTGCTGCCCATAAGCCTGCTGTAGCAATGTCCAAAATCTTTTTGATAACCTCTGCGCTATCAAAAATACGTTTTCCACACGGCGTGCGCAAAGTTCAATTCTGCGCACGCTTCGCGTGCATAAAATTCAACTTACCGCGCGCTGTGTTGAAAAATGAAGTTCGATACACGTGCGAAAGATGATTCTCGACTCGTGTGATTGTCACCCTCGCTTCGCTCGGGTGAAAAATTTCACACTCGTCCGAGAATCAATACTTTCACACTAGTATCGAAAAGTACTATTCCATGTCCGAAATCTTTCGCGTTTTGAGTGATCATACGAAAACATGACTTTTATGTTTTCATCTACTGTATATATATAACAAAGATGATTGTAGGATTGAATAATATACAACATTCTTAATGTAGGTTCATAAATAGAAAATGAATTTTATTATCATTCTAAGTTTTTCTTCCTTAAAAATATTGAATCAAACATGTTTATTTCTCAATATACTATATATATATTATTGAAGAAGGAATAATAAAATTGGAAAATATAAGAATTATTTAGAATTTGATAAATAAAGAAATTCAATTTGGAACCTATATTGTTAGAGGTAGTGAGTTATATTTAATGAGGAACTCGTGATTGTTACACAATTATAGGATTTTATTATAATTCTACATAGTCTACATACTTTTATATTAGCAAACAGGGCGGAAGTGAGTGAGTAAAAAGATACAGTGATTATAAGAATAGGTATAGATGTCACTCGTCAGCCTTGCACAATATAGCGCGCATATTTGAATAGAGTGGGGTAATACTTATTGGTATTTCTAACACTCCTTCTCAATGAGTATTACATTTTCTTTATATCTTCTTAAATGTACGTTAATACTGTGGTAACACAAAATATATCCTTTGCCTTATCCTACTTTATATGGTTCCCTTAACTCTACTTAATCCTATTCTATTACAGAGATTCCAAAATTGTTCTCTAGGTAGAGGTTTTCCCTGCTTAAAATGTTTATAGAAACGGATAGAAAGTGAATCCTGTCCGTTTGTGATGTATTTACTCTGCGTTTCTAGCACTGTATTTACAGATAGAAGCATTTGAAAACGGCCATTATCGCATTTCCGGATAGAAGCGTATAGGAACTTATAGCTCAGATGATCAGACGTCTTTCCTGTACGTTTCTGTACGTAAATGCAGTATTGGCGGTTTTTGACTGCTTCTATCTGTAAAAGCAGTGTTAGAAACGCAGAGTAGATACGTTACAGACGGACAGGATTCACTTCCTATCCGTTTCTGTCAACATTTTGACCTGATGTCTAGGGATGGGCGATGTTTACCGATTAATCGAATAGCTCGATTATTTTTTTTCAATAATCGATTATTTTCGACCGATGTCTTTGAAGTCCGATTAATCGATGTTCGATGTATTTTACGGAACATCGATGAAAAGGCGCGAAAACGGATTTTTCAAATTTAGTAAATTTCGGACCAATCTCAATTAACAATCTGACGAAGAAAAGTCATACCAGAACGTCCGTTTCACCAATTTTCTTCAATTTTCAAAGTAAATTCGTAAAACATTAACTAGCACAAATTGTGTCGAATTTTTTATTGACGAATTTTCCATGAAACATAATGCCGTTCGCAGAAAAAAACTCAAAAAATAAATAATCGATGTTCCGATTTATTTTTCAAACATCGATGTTTGAACATCGATGCTTTTCAAACATCGATTATTCAAAAATCGATTTTTATTTTGAACATCGCCCATCCCTACTGATGTCATCTGATGTAGTTCCTATACGCTTCTATTGGCAATGAAAACTACCACCGCGGGTCGAGCGGCGCTAGTGTCGCGAGAACAATATGGCCGATGCAACAGTACAATTTCGCATGTGTTTATATGGGAGTGCTGCACAAAACCGAAAATAATTAATAATCAGACAGATGAATAATGCCGGTTTGGAAATTAGACGCACTTTGTGCCTTTACCGAGGCTACGCCGTCGTCACGGTATATGATTGAAGGACAGAACGTAGGTTTTTTTGTGTGTTTTCAGATTGTTTATCAACAATCTCTATGTTCCCGAACGAATTTCTCGAAGTTATTTCAACTCCACTTTAAATATATTCAATTATTATTATTATTATTATTGTAGAACTAGTTCGTTTACGTAGAAAAACATTGACGTTTGTACTGTTTGTACTGTTACATCCACCATTACAATTGGTTCACGAAGCGACTACCAGGTCTCGCATTGCAATTTTAAACTGCCAATACAGAGATACTTTATGGCAGTTCTTATACGCTTCTATACGGAGATACGTTATGGCAGTTCTTATACGCTTCTATACGGAGAGGCGTACATGGCACTTTTTGTAGGTTTCTATCTGTAGAAGCAGTGTTACAAACGCAGAGTAGATACGTCTCTATACGCTTCTGTACGGAGATGCATTTGCAATGTCAAATAAAATAAAATAAAATAAAATTAGTCCCCGCATGCGCAGTGCTGCGAATGTCTACCTTCTATGCTGTCTTTACATGTATAGTAGTCAGTACTGTACATTTCATGTGTAGAAAATCACAGAAATAGATGGATTAACAGATAGATAGATAATATGGTATTTTTTGTTCATGACAATGTTAGGCGGAACGAAAAAAACTAAGACAGAAGTACAGCGTGACAATATCAAGCCTAACAGAGCGACTAAAAATGTGATATAAGACGAATACGAATTAATATAAAATGCACCATGAAACCGTTGAGATAGTTGATCAATCAGGGACAGAATTTGATACAGCCGGAGGATACGTTTTGGAATTGACATGTGTTCCATACAGCCTGCAGACGCGATCGGGATGCGAACAGAAACGGTTAGAAAGTAACAAGGAATCGCGGATAGAATCTGGCAAACTGACCGATGTTCCATACAGTCTATACTGTTGCATTCGGGATGCGGACAGAAACGTTTAGAAAGTAACCTGCAATCGCAGATAGAATCTGATAGAGTCGAAAAACACGGTTAGACCCAGATAATCGGAGAACCCGAAATTGCAGTTAAAAACAGGTTCCTTGAGTTGCGCACAAAATACGGACAACAATGCCGTATACCCGTATACGTTGCGACAGGCACGTGCAGTTAGACGGTCACACTGCAGATAGATTCCTACAAAATTCATTGTCAAGCGGATAGCTTACTTATAGAAACGCATGGAGAGCCGTTCAAGACTCTATCTCAGGCAGTTAGAACGTATAGGATTCCATTAGAATCCCATAAGTTTAAATGCTGTTCTCTATGGGTTTTTAACAGATTTCTGTTTTTATTTTAAGCAGGGTTGTGAATACGTCGGCTTCTTGATCTGAACTTTTTACATATTCTAAGTCAAACATATTCTTTTGATATTTTTCCCTCGCGAAATGATATTGGATATCGATATGCTTACTACGTTTGTGAAACTCCGGGTTCTTAAGAAGACGGATCGCACTCTGATTATCCATAAGCAATTTTGGTTTTTGTTTATCGTCACACAACATCTCGTTTTTTAGGCGATCTAACCAGGGTTGCGATTCTGTAACTTTCCGCTAACTCGCTAACTCGCTAACTTTTCGCTAAGACCGTTGGTTGGCTGAGGAGCGTCCAACCAGAGATCGTTACGGGCCGCAACGATCTCCGATTGGACGAAGTTAGTGAGTTAGCGAGTTAGCGAGTTAGCGGAAAGTTACAGAATCGCAACCCAGATCATTTCTTTGATTGCATGCGCTGCTGCGATAAATTCAGCCTCTGTAGTCGACAAAGCCACTACCGATTGCTTCTGAGTGTTCCAAGCTATTGGACTTTTGCCAACTTTATAGATATAACCGCTAGTCGATCTCCTATTCATTGAATCGCCTGCGTAATCGGAATCACTATAACCTATTAAACCTAAATCTTTCTGTTTAACAAATTTTATGCCATAATTGGCAGTGCCTTTTAAATATTTTAATATTCTCTTAACGGCCTCCCAATGAATTTTGTGTGGATTTGATAAAAATTGACTCACGCTACTTAATGCATACGCTAAGTCGGGTCTAGTCCCAACGGCTAGATACATGAGACTTCCTTCGGCCTCTCTGTAAGGTACGCCTTGAGCCAATTGACTGTTTGGATGCAGATTCGGATTTAGATCATGATTCTTGTCAGCCGGTATTGAGACTGGGTTCGCATCTTTCATATTGAATCTGTTCAACAGTTGATTGGCGTAGCTTGTCTGGTGCATTATAATTAGGGCTGGCAATAATCGATTTTCGAAAGACCGAAAATTTAATCGATTTTCGAATAGCTGTTGAAAAGTCGAAAACCGAAATCGGTTTTACCGAAAAATCGAATATTTCGGTTTTCGGATTTTCGGATTTTCGAGTTTTCGAGTTTTCGGTTTTTCGAAATTTCGGTTTTCGGAATTTCGGTTTTTGGTAGTGATTACTCGATTTCTAATGTTTCTTAATTGTGCCTATCCGTTCGGAGATTCGCTTAGTCAGGAAGGTAAATTACCAAATTCACCCAGCCTCCAGACCTTACCGCCTACGATCTGATCCGTGAATTTTTATGTTGGTATCCTAACCCTGAAACATTTCGGACTTACCCGAGTCGAAATTTTTCTCCTCCTTTCGACCTGTAACTCCTACCATTTAGTAGGTTGTACAGGATCACTGGAGGTTCACTTTCAATGTAGAATGAACTTCTACTTTGCGCCTAAAACAGTCAGATATCGGACAATTTGCCACTTTTAGGCTCAAAATAGGAGTTCCCGAGAACCTCGTTGAACTCTCCACCCGAGGCGAAATTTTTCTCCTATTTACCTGCTCTAAGCACTCAAATCAACCTATTTTGATACTGCCCAACCTATAGCACCTATTTTGACCCGCGGAGTTCTACTCGCAGTAGAAATTGTACTCCTATTTTGATTCTCCAGAGCCTACTCAACCTCATTTAGTACTGTTCAACCTGGAACCCCTACTTTGAACCGCTATGTTCTAATCAGGGTTGGAAGTCAATAAATACTTTTTCCAAACGGCGTGCGCAAAGTTCGTTTTTGCACACGGTTTTGCGTGCGCAAAGTGCTCTTTTCCCGCATGCAATTTAGCGTGCGGTAATGAATTCTTTTAGCGTGCGGTAATGGTTTGTTTACGTATTTCCGTGCGGGAATGGTTTGTTTACGTATTTCCGTGCGGGAATGGTTTGTTTACGTTTTTGCGTGCGGGAATGGATTCTGGGCACCGAGTGAGCACACCGCACACCGACCGTATACTTTGTAGCGGTATGTTTACATCGTTGTCTGTACCTCGTTGCGTTGGAAGATGTGTTTGAACCTTTTCAAGCAGTGCTATTCAAGAGAGGAAATTGCAGAAGGCAGTCAGTCAGGAATGTACTATATCGTAATAATTTTGAAAATAAAATTCAGGAACAATGTCCATAAATATGGTGGGAATTATATTTTGAATAGAAGATGTATCTGAATTGGAATTTTTTTTCAGATTTTATTCGTAACACGTTGACTACTCTTATTGTTTCAAATGAAAATTTATTTTTTTAGTAGTCAGGGGGCTTCGCCCCCCGAACCCCCCACCGGGGCTTCGCCCCTGGGCCCCACCGGGGCTTCGCCCCGGACCCCACCAGGGGCTTCGCCCCTGGACCCCGTTTGTGTTTACAGGTTACGTCGACAGTTATCATCAGATATCATCCACATACTATAGATCGGAAATTCGGCTCGGAAAATCGGTGTTTCCATGCACGTGTAATAAAAAATATCGTGTGCAACACGGGGGGATAGGTTATTGCTACCCACGCCAGCTCAAGTGACGAACTTTGCGCAGCTTTTTTGGAAAAATAATGTACGATACTCGTGCGCACGTAGATCATCCCGCACTCGCTACGCTCGTGCGGGAACGACCTACTTTGCGCACTCGTATCGTAAAGTACTATTCCCGCACGCAAAAACGTAAACAAACCATTCCCGCACGGAAATACGTAAACAAACCATTCCCGCACGGAAATACGTAAACAAACCATTACCGCACGCTAAAAGAATTCATTACCGCACGCTAAATTGCATGCGGGAAAAGAGCACTTTGCGCACGCAAAACCGTGTGCAAAAACGAACTTTGCGCACGCCGTTTGGAAAAATAATGTACGATACTCGTGCGCACGTAGATCATCCCGCACTCGCTACGCTCGTGCGGGAACGACCTACTTTGCGCACTCGTATCGTAAAGTACTATTCCAATTGAATTACCCATTTAATTACAGATAATTTTTATAATGTGCAATTGAACTTTTTCCAATTACACATAACATTTGTAATGCGTAATTAAACTTTTTTCAATCATCCATTACATCGATATTCGATAATGTGTAATTTGAAAAAGTTTTCTCTGATTTTATATTTTTTTAATTATATCGTAGCACTTGTCCAATGAAAGGCTGTCAAACATGTTTATACGTATGTAATAATATCTTAGACGTTTTGAATTTTGATATTTACCACATAAATCCATGATCACGAATGTCTAGGGTCTGGAGGGTTCTACGAGGTTCTCGGGAACTCCTATTTTGAGCCTAAAAGTGGCAAATTGTCCGATATCTGACTGTTTTAGGCGCAAAGTAGGAGTTCATTTTACATTGAAAGTAAACCTCCAGTGACCCTGTACAACCTCCTAATCGGTAGGAGTTACAGGTCGAAAGGAGGAGAAAAATTTCAACTCGGGAGAGAACAAATTGTATTGTAGCTCAGGAACAAATATTACTTTGGCCAAATGTTTAGGGTTCCAACGTTCTCCGTCAAAAGCAAGAACGTTTATTCTTCCTTGTCCAGTCCCTTGTATGGTTTGACCACTTCCTAATTTAATCAATCTGGGGATCTGAAAAGCTTCAAATTCGTCAAACCAGCTCCTATGACCACACATATGGTCGGTAGCCCCAGAATCAATATACCAGATACTTTTTCTAGAATCTTTCGAATCTACAGATATTAAGGTCGTTCCTAAAAGAGCTTCATGTGTGTCTTTATCTGATTCAGTAGTTTTATTCTTTTCATTTACTCTTTTGAGCGTATAACATTCTGCTTTCCGGTGTCCTGGTTTCTTGCAGTAATTGAAGGGCCGGATCGAATAACGACTTCCACGCTCGTGCCAGTCGGACAAGCCCCTGAATGTATGCAATCGCCGCTGAGCGCGGAGCAAACTTTTGGGATTAAAAAGACATTAACAAATCTTACACTTATACGAAACTGTCAGCGAGAAAGTTGTTCATAATGGTTCAAAGTATATGTTTGGTAAGTTACAATAATTTTCATACTATATCTTCGGAAATATGAGAAGTTATAGTGCCGGCTTCGTTTGTGCCGACTATGGACCAGTCACTTTATGCAATTTTAGGGTTTCAAATTACACTAATTGTGGAAGGCTTGAAAAAAATACTCCAATGTAGCGATAGATGAGAATAATATACCCTACCGTTTGTGACATCTAATTTTCACTCGTTTTTGAATAAAAAAATTAAAAATCCGAAAAAATCTCGAACCAAACACATTTCTGTACCTTTCGCGTCGAACGCTACTTAAACGAAGCCAGATAGACCATAACTTGACTGGACCTTTTTTGTAGAGCGTTAAATTCTATACAAAAAAGTCCGCGACGGCATATATCTATAGTTGATATCCGATGCGTTTGAGGCGATGCAAAACGCACCTGTGAAACGACGCTTTTCCGTTGACTGACAGCAACATGGCAGCCGTTGCCATGGCCATGGCCTGTAACTTCTCATATTTGCGAAAATATACAGTGGACTCTTGATAAGTGGCCTCTCGCTAAGTGGCACTAGAGCGCCTTCCCCTGCACACGGACTTACTCACACATTTACTCGCGTTCCCCCATCGCGCTCCCGCTGCGCGCGCGCGTTTTCATGCGTCTGTTTAGCTGAAAAACAAAAGTTATCTGTTTATGTCAAAGTTAAATGTTTTCTGGTTTGTAACCAAATTGAAGAAATGTCTGAGAAAAGTAGTGCGAACAAAGAAAAAAGAAAGCTCAAGTCTTTCAGCATACTGGAAAAAATTTCCATCCTGGGCGAATTAGATCAAGGCAGCACGGTAAAGTCACTTGTAGAAAAGTATGATGTTCCTCAAAGAACAATAAGCAATTGGATAAAAAACAGAGAACAACTAAAAACGCTATAGTTCCGAGCTCTGCTACGTCGCCCCACTACGCTCAGTAGGCGTGTCGTTGGAGAGTGGTGGGAGCTCAGTATAAGTGGCCATTTCTCTCCCCTGAAGCCCCGCGCGAGTGCCACTTATCAAGAGTCCACTGTAGTATGAAAATTATTGTAACTTACCAAACATATACTTCGAACCATTATGAACAACTTTCTCGCTGACAGTTTTGTACAAGTATAAGATTTGTTAATGTTTTTTTAATCCTAAAAGTATGCTTATCGCTCAGCGCCGATTGCATACTTTCAGGAGCTTGTCCGACTGGCAGGAGCGTGGAAGTCGTTATTCGATCCGGCCCTTCAATTGCACATACCTGGTTTGCGTTTTGTGTTTGAAAAACCTTGATTTTGATTGTGTTTAACAGTTCTGGAATGTTCTGAATTTCCTTTTCTGAATTTGTGTGACAGATTCAAGGCAGCCAGGGCCTCGTTGTTCCTATCCTCTTGATTCCCTATCCTCAATTCCTCAGCTAGCAGTCTCTCCGTGAGGTTTCCGAGGGTGCGTTGAGCTTCTGACGTCGATTCCCAGGCGGTGATGAAATGGTTATACATAGCAGGGAGAGTCATAAGTATTTTCGTAATAACCATAGAATCTGACATATTTTCATCAAGTGCTCTTAGTTTGTGAGCCAAATCTTCTATTTTAGCTACATGCGCTGCCATGCTGTCGGTCGATATCTTCATCGTTTGGTACCATTTCTGTTGCAGCATATGTATCCCAGTTTGGTTTTTCTGTTCATAAATATTATGCAGCTTTTCCCACATTTCATACGGAAATTTGCAGTTCATCAAGTGTAGCAGTTGACTATCTTCCACAGTTGTTGCAATGATTTTCTGCGCTGCGATGTCGAGCTTCTTCCAAGAAGCCAAAGCTACAATTTCGTCAGCAGCTGGTTGTGCGCTTTCTTTTGTTATCAGATCAAAAGCTCCTTGTGCTTTTAACAAAATGGATATTTGAAATTTCCAGGTAGACCAATTTTCAATCCCTTTCAGTTTTGTAACTTTCACGTGTTCGTTGTCCATATTGGTTAACTGCTCTTGCACGCGGCCAGACTAACCTCAAAAATACTTTTCGTATTATACTTCAAATTTACGGAGAAAAGTACAGAAATATAACCTTTAACGACTCTGGGCCCATAACCTGTTAGAGGTAGTGAGTTATATTTAATGAGGAACTCGTGATTGTTACACAATTATAGGATTTTATTATAATTCTACACAGTCTACATACTTTTATATTAGCAAACAGGGCGGAAGTGAGTGAGCAAAAAGATACAGTGATTATAAGAATAGGTATAGATGTCACTCGTCAGCCTTGCACAATATAGCGCGCATATTTGAATAGAGTGGGGTAATACTTATTGGTATTTCTAACATATATATCTGACCGCTACTGCTTTACCATATTATAAAGCCGATAATTGAGCCTCATATTATCTAGGCATTCAAAAGAATGGAGTAATTCGAGTTATACCCCCTTACGGAAAATACACTCAATTCTTGAGTGTAAACACTGAATTTTGGGTGTAAAACTCTTAAATTGGGAGTTGACTTTCAAATTTCGAGTGTTGAACTCCCAAATTGAGAGTTAACTCCCGAATTTTCGAGTGTCGAACTCCCAAATTGAGAGTTGACTACCAAATTGTGAGTGTCCAACTCCCAAATTGAGGATGGACTCCCAAATTTTGAATGTCGAACTCCCAAATTAAGAGTTGACTCCCAAATTTTGAGTGTCCAACTCCCAAATTTTAAGTGTCGAACTCCCAAACTGAGAGTTGACTCCCAAATGAGTGACACCCAACAGAGGGTCAACACTCAACTGAGAGTCAACACCCAAGTTAGGTGTACGAAAGTACACCCAAGTTGAGAGTCACTACTGAGTGTTATTTTAAGGGTTATTTTGAGTGATTTTTCCGTAAGGGCCGTGCTTCCATAAAAAGCTGTTGACCTTTCAACCATTCAACCTTTCAATATTCAATGCATTTTCATCAAATAAATATATAATATAAATATATGGCCAGTGGCCATAGATTATCATTTTGATGCGATCTTCGGAAAACGGTATGGTATACTCTACTTATCCCAACTCGACTTCCACCCATCCCCTCAATTATGAAATATTTGACGGTGAAGTTGTACAACATGCCCGCAATTTAAGGATCCGAACGTGTTCGCAAACTACACGAAGGGGATGTTTCATAAGGACCAATCCGTTGCGTTGTCTAAAGTCTTCAATTCAGCAGCGAAATCTTTTTCAAACGAGACTGCTAAATGGCCCGAGTTGAGTCCACGGTAATTATATGAAACAAAATTCGTTTCTAAATTAATTGGCGATGGTATGATTTGATTACTATGTTTCAATGATGCATTAATTCTGTTACAAAGAATAAAGGACAAAATCCTGAAGCTATCCGAAGATCTGTACGAGAAAGGATGCAAAGCTACCATATATAAACAGGATGATTTTAATGTTCTGAACCACGGAGACTTCTGGGTAAACAATATGCTGTTTCGCTATGACGAACAAGGAAAGCCCATCGATCATATATTTGTGAGTAATCCAAGTTATACTTTGATACGTTGTACTTGTACTCGAAATTTCAGCTCGGATCAACATTAACCGGTTCACTGGTAAGGGCACATATATATGTGCAACGTGGATATCTCTGTTTTGAACGGATTTGCATCAAACTTGATGTTCCTAAGTTTTTTGGGCTTCATGTTGAATACGAAATTATTTCCTTTCACCAGTTTTGGCACAAAACGTTGATTCCGGGTCCACCAGTGAACCGGTTAAAAGATTCTTATTCAAATAATATGTGGAAATTTTAATTCAGTTACTAAGACAATGCCTATTACAGCTAGAATAATTGTTGTATGTGAAATCAAATGTAGTATCTCTATGCAAATCTTTTGAGATAGGATGAAGTACGTCGAATCACATATTATATTACAAACATTCATTGATTCAATCATTCTCGGTATACCTAATCACAACAATTTATTTCGATGCGTTGATTACAGGTGGATTTTCAAACTGCGCATTACGGCTCAGCAGCAAATGATCTTCTTTATTTTTTCGGCACAAGTCCGACCGACGAAATTCGACATGACCACCGCGAGTTAATCATTCGCGAGTATCACACTTCGCTAACCAGCACCATGGCCAAATTGGAGTGCAACACTGAAGTATTGAGCTTCGACAATCTTCGGGAAATATTGAAGAATCGAGCTTTCAGCGAAGTAGTGGCCGCTATGACAGTATTATCAAGTGTGGTACTTGAAAAAGCCGAGGAACTCGATTTTGATGGATTAATAAGGGAAGGTGAAGAATATAATAATCCAGCTTATCGTGGAACATCGTATAGGAAAATCATGACTAGACTCCTTCCGTGGTATGACAGTATGGGATTCCTAGATGTGTGAGACCATCGAGGTGTAATTACCTACTCATGGTCAATAAGTTGATGTTGTAATTCGTATGAAAGAACATGTAATTGGAGCTTATAAAGAAATAAAATTAGAACAGCTAAAAGCAATGACAATCACGAGACTGTAAGTGAACTTTTGACACAGCGGTCAATGATTAATCACTATATGAGATTACTCATTCACGGAACTTCCATGTTAATCCAGGTTTTTCTGTCACCCATATCGGAAGTGAAATGAGCCGAGCTGTATCGATGCAGAAGAAAGTAGCTCCGTGTCGATGAGTTCGAAAAAACAGAGGAGCCGTCGCACCAAATCTTAAACTATGATACTACATACATTTTTTCAATTGTCAATCATCTATAGGGATACCATATCTACTTCAACAGTGACTTTCGCTGAATATTCTCAATTGATTTGAACCCAGATAACAAAATCCACATTTTATTTCTAATAATTATATATCGAATATTATCACAGATAGCACATGTGTCCCAAGGACGTCTTCATGACGTCATTTTCAAGACGTCTTAAGATATACCCCGCAAGACGATCTCAAGACGTCGTATTTAAGACGTCTCAATAATGATGGTCGGAAAGCCGTCTCGAATTAG
This sequence comes from Tenthredo mesomela, assembly GCA_943736025.1. Taxonomy (NCBI): domain Eukaryota; kingdom Metazoa; phylum Arthropoda; class Insecta; order Hymenoptera; family Tenthredinidae; genus Tenthredo; species Tenthredo mesomela. The sequence goes on from OX031016.1 coordinate 42,112,776, forward strand.
ACTTTTTCATCAGACGTCTTGATGTAAGCCAATCTACGTAAAATCGCAGATGGCAGCACCGTCGTGCGAATTGAAGCCAGCCATTATTTCGCGCGCATTTCCGCGTGGTCCGCGCACATTACAATCCTCTGCATAGTTTCGTGTACTGCCATACTACCAAGTGAGACTAATTCATTCAAGACATAGAAGAATTTGCTTCATATAAATAAATCTCCAATAACTAGCTGTAGTCAAACGTAAGTATAATATATATTATTATCCGTTGAATATTTTTACAAACTCGAATCGTATGTATGGGCCGGTCACTGCCACTGCATGCTGCCAGATTGAGGTTAGATTCGTCAAGCAGGCCGGCACGTGTTTACATTGTTTGATATCGTTCCGAAAATCAGAGATGTTCTGTGGATAGTGGTCAGTCTAATGGCGGCACAATTATTTTTTTTTCGCAAATGATAACGCTGCCGGACGACCACGGACAAGCGATCTATCGATATTTTATACGTCTGTGACTGATAATAGACGACGTAGTGGTAGCTGTCACGTCGTAGGTTACAATGAACTGTCATATTACAATATTGTGTAATTAAATTAAATACAAAAAATCAAATACACAATTACATGGATTTACAATAAGATTTTAATGCTCAATTAGATGATAAGTATACACTATACAGTTACACTCGTGTTTCTGAACTATTTAGATAATCTTGAATGAGTAAAATAAGTCATGTACACAATACAGTTATCAATGAGAACTATCAGAAGATATTATTATTGTTAAAAAAAAAAAAAAAAAAAAATGGTATTTTATTCGTATAAGATTATATCGATATTCAAATAAATAGTGAATTCTGATTTTACTAAAATGGAGTCTGATTTTAATCAATAATTATGGTTGAAAATTCTCTTTGCATTCAAATTCTTCCAACCTTAATTTGGGCATGTGGAGTGCACATTTGGAGTGCACGCTCTAAGCGGTCTTCATTCAGACGGAATTAAGACGTCTTTCGTGAGACGACATTGAGACGTCTAAATTCGACGCATCAGACGACTTTTAGACGTCTCAGAGACATCTGAAAGACACTTTCCTAAGATGTCTCAAAAAATTTCAGACGTCCTATGGATGTCCTTAAGACGTCTCTGTGCTATCTGGGATGATATTGGTATTATTCGTTATAACATTATTCTATATAAATTTCATATTTCTGCAACATCTTTCGTACAACGAATTACCACTTTTCCTTACTATTCAAAGTTCGAATTAAACCATAATTTTTTCGAACTTCAGCATAGGATAAAAGGCCTACCCTACTGAAAAAGATCATATGATTTATCTTATAAAAAAAATTGTAATAAATCACGTGTTAAATTATATGATAAATCACAAGATCTTATGACCGAATTCGGTATTAAGTTTATCACATCATTCATAATATTATTGTGCATACGATTTATTATACGATTTATCACATCATTTATCAGGTGATTTATTATAATATTAAAAACGATTTTTATTCTCAACTGACGATGAAACGCAAATTACTTTAACGAGTAATTTTTATGTTAGATAAAACTATCAGAAGTAACGAATGATCAATCAAAGTAGGGAGATAAGGCAATGAAATCGTGATTCAGTTTATGTAAAAACAATACGTTTATTGAGAAAAAAAAAAAAAAACAACAACAACAGGAAGGTAGTTGACCTTCAATGAAAAACAAGAAAAAGAAAATCGTACACTTTTTATCCTTCACGTCCTTCTAACTGCAGATATTAACATACTTTGTACGTACTCATCGACATCGATACTTCTAAAATATCACTTACATACTAGATCACAGCGTATTCGCCCTTTCTTTATAAGTTTACTTTTTTACAGACAAGAAAAATGTGTTCAATTATGATATTTATACATACTTATGAATACGTATTTTTTTTTTTTTTTTTTTTCCAAGTCACATAGAGGTTTTCTTTGAAAATTAACGTTTTAAAAATAAAAATTAAAAATAATGACTAACGTAATGAATATTTCTGTATTCACCGTTATTAAACCTAAAGACCTACTATAGATACGTAAAGTTGTGTCTGGGTTCGTGACGATTGATTTGCAGGATTAATCCTACTCAAAATTCAGATCAACATTTTTTCAGCCATGTTCTTAATAAATCGAAGGAAAACAAAAGTTGCAATGATTTTTTTTTTTTTTGTATATTCGTTCATTTTTAAATTCTGCAGAACCCTGAAGTGATGCACGTGATTTTTCAATATATGAGATTATTGCTTGAAAGTATATTATTAGGTAAAATCTATGAAAGAGAACGGTTTCTCTCGTGATTCATTCATAACAAGGTTTGTGAAGAAAAAAACTAAGATTCACAAAGAAATATCAACAATCACTTGCAAGCTAAATCAATACCTAACTGAAATTATATAGTCAAAAGTACTGACTTGAGTAGAAATTCTTTTTTCAGTCCCGTTAAGTGGAAAAAAAAAAAATATATATTAAACAATTCTTTACAAAATAACAAACCGTCAGGAAAAATCTCTCATATCAAAATGAGTTCAATACATTCACTTAGGATTTTGTGGAACTTACTTATTAATTCATCATCGAGATATCAATTGTTTTATAAAAGATGGCTAAGAAAATTTCGCTCCGATCTTTGATGATGAGTGAACCGAAGAACCGGGGATTAAGATATTGGTCACGAGTTCTCCGGGAGACCCAGTTAGCTTGAGGGGATGCTATACTCGATTTCTAAAATTTAGGAAATGGCATGAACTTGCGGAAATATTCAAGTCAATAGAATAAAAAAAAAAAAAAATTATTAGGACCAAGTGGTCATGACACTTCGATCTTCGTCTATACTGTATCAATTCTTCAATATTTATATAAATTCGGTACTGTACAAATATACTCCACATCCGTGACATTGAGGAATACACAGACCTTGTCAATATAGCTTACTTCTACAGCTATGGTATCATTCTGTACTTGAGTAATTTTCAGTAGTGATTTTGCAAATTCACTTGCCGTCGTTTGTATGTTATTACATAAAACTAATTGTTTATTTTGTTCTTCGTCAACAACGAACTTGAGAATTTTTACGTATGCTTTGTTAGAAAGTTGTGCAAAAGAATTGCACGAACGTGGGTTTTCCTTTTCACCAGAAGCATACAAACAACCATTCTTTACAATTCTCATGAAGGTTATTGTGTTTGGTGATAATTGAAACTTGTTTAGTAAATGTTTATCAGTTACAGTCGTACTTCCAAAATATGTGACATCCGATTTTGTTAGGCATTTTTTTGTCTGTGGTTTAGCCAAACCCGTACAATACTGTGCAACAATAGGTGAAGCAAACGGATACAGATGTTTTTCAAGAATGTCCACTGTACGGTGGATATTCAAGTACCGAAGTATTTGTTGATTTACTCCTCTGGCACAATGGATTGAACTGAGTAACTGATGATTCCCAGACTCAAATGGGAACGTAGAATGTGCCCATAATGGCCCCCAATCATATACACTCCTAACAATATGTAATAGCTGATGAACATTGTAAGTCATCGCAGTTTTGCTATAAATTTCTTCCATCCCACAGACAAATTCGTAAAGCATGCGGTTTGCTTCATCTAATTCTTCAAATGTGATGTCAGTTCTTAAAATTATATGCAGACCTTCCACTATCAAGCTCCAGTGTTTGAGTGCCTTTATATCTATTACAGATTCAAGAACTGGTATACTATAATAGAGGAGCCAGTTCTCCCACTCACGCGCCTTCCACTGAGCTCTATCTTTTAAAGGCCTGGATAAGCGACCAACCTGGTTAGGAGCTTTAACTTTCGATAAACGTGCCTCGAGAATTGTAAAATCAGCTGCAGTAATAGATTTGACCAAATACTCAGTTAACTGCTTTGCAACACCAGCAAGAAAACAGTGTAAATAATCAGGAACAAAACCTCTAATAATATCGAATAAAATCAAGTTTATTAGTGGAGAAGCATTTCTTACTCCAAAAATTGGAAGACCTTTCTGTACTGCTTCCTTCATCAGTTTAATAGTATTTTTCATGTCTCTATCTTGAATTGTACTTTCCAACAGAGGGTAGCGCATACTACCATTCACCCATTCACCCGGATGCAGACACCAATCACATCCAAAAAAAGCGTTGAACTGCATTGTTCCGTTCATCGGTGAACGAGCCACAGTGTCTACACAGCAGATTAATGTGTATAATTTGACTTTGAGTGATTCTCCTTTGATTGAGCAAGATATTCCCACAGTTGAAAGATCATTCATTTTGTCGACAAAGGTATCTAAGAATACACTCATCTGCGGTTTGCTTTTCCCAAACCATAGGCCACAAACTATCAACTTATTGAATCTTTGTTCAGGAGGCAATTCATTGAGCATCATATAGATGGGCCAAATAGAATAGGTGGATGACTCAAATACTAGCGCCCCATCTGTGTTGAATGCTGCGGTGGCATACTGTTGTTTCGTACATTCTGGTAAATTATTTACGAAACTCCGGTAACATTTACCATCATAGACATCTCTGATACGACCTTTCTCATGACGTCTCTCTTTCATTATGAAGCTGTAATGATCCGCATACGCACTTAAATAATCAGCTACTGCATCCGAAGGATCAACTATTGCGAAATAATGTGTGGATGATGGACTTGACACGTCAAGAACCGTGTTACAATTCGTACATTTTGCAGTTTCATGTAAAGTTCTCAATTTACCGATGTACATAGTACAATGTGGACATGTTGCATGAAATTCCGCATTATCCTTATAATTACAAAATTTATCTATCATATCGCGCGATTCTAGTGTTACTGGCATAGCAAATATACTATTTATTAGTTGCATCAAATTCAACGTTGACGTTAATGGTAACTTATTAACTATGGAATACTTGAGTACCATTAACAGGAGTTCCGCTGGACTTCTTTCCACTGGTGTTGTTATGGCGTCACAGAACCCTGGAGTTTGTAATAAGTCGTCTAGGTTTCGTGGTCGGTTGTCACAAAGTATTGATGTCTGAAACTCTTCATTATTGCTGCATATAGCATTTTCTCCTGAGGCACGATCATCAGATGACACCATCTATAAATAACAATATTACACAATTATATGTTGGCTCAATTATTCAAGTATAGAACCGATACAGCAAAGAAATCGAAAATTAACAAAGACTGGTAATGACGTTGGAAACCCTCTACGAAGTATGTCACCTTCAACGATAATCTACGATCGTTTCTCATCTAATCCCATTTACCTTGATATTAGTACATTAGAAGATGATCACTATCACTATAAGATATTTATCGCAATTTTGTTCAATTACTAAAGCATTTCAGTGTGTTCACGGAGAAGACAGATAGTAAATTAAATAACATACGCTACAGTGGACTTATTTTCTCATGTAAAATAATTTGAAATTTCAAAAAGGATTTGTAATTTTTTGAAATCATGAATTTCGTTGTCTTCAGATGGCTCACGAATCATCTCAATCCATCGATTGGTGCAAAAGTTATAACAATTTAAAAGTAAAAGTAAGTATACGAAATCTACAAAAACGGGTTTTTATCCAAAAATGGTCTTAGCCGTGACTGAAATCAAAATTTTTTGCAGTAGACGGAGGGACTACATTCATCCGTCTACTGTTCGACGGCTCTCAAAGTCACTCTCCGGGTCCTTCGATAGAACCCTACGATAGACATCGAGACTCGTTTAAGCCGCTGGTCAGCCCTGACATGAATTCATTTTCACGATTCATCACATCAATTTCTTCTTGTATCCCCATGAATTTACACGATTCACTAATATTTTCTCATGATGTACGCCAACTTTGGAGGTTCGGGCTGTTTCGGTCAGCCTGACAGCAGCGTTATGATGCTCAACCTAAACATAAATTATAAGTACGGTTGCCTGCGGTTAGATGTAACCTACCTGCCCGCATCCAGAGAAACTCGCGGTATAATGTTTTAAAGTCGTTTGAATTTTGCGACCGACCTTACTGGGTGATTTGATATGGAATCGGCTTCAAGTCAACTTAGGTTATTATTTTAGCGACAAAAACGTATCCCGAGGTCCACCATCCTGTATGTCTCTCTACAAGTAGATTTCGCTTTAGAGAAATAGACACTCTTGCGAAAATTAGTAAAATAAGCCAAACGACCTATTTTCACTACGATTTTTCACGATCGCGTTCATTAAAACCTACAGCAACCACAAACGAAACTGCCATTAAAAAATGTCTGTTCTGCTTAGATTAATGTGTTTTGAAATTAAAATCAAGAACTAACCGCATCGGGTTCTTCAGTTTCACATACAGGAGCACTGTCGTCAACTTGTGCCTGGTATTGATGAAGGTTACTACATCCTGCAGACTGAAAATAAATTTGTCGAAAATTATTGTTAGATAAATATTTTATAAATACTTTGAGGTTTTCTCTTCCAATACATTACAACCTGTACATAACCTTATGCATCTTACAAGTCACACAAAATTTAGGAATTGTATATGTATCAGTGGGAATTGCTCAAGTTCATTTTGTATAGCTGAGAAACTACAGTTTAGTCATAACATACTTACTTGGTTAGGAGTTTCTTCCGAACGCGCAATTTTTGTTGTTCTGTATTTAGCAGTGTCGTTAATATATTCGTCACCATCCAAATATCTTTTGCGTCTCCTGATACTTTTCATTTCGAGAATATATTTTTGTTCTTCAACCTAGGCTTCTCGTAGCACTACCCACACTTTTGGAATTTTCCGACAGAACGCTCTCGTCAACTCTGGTCGACGCTCGTCAACAACGCGATGATGCCGGTAGAAGAAAAACATTGACCAATCACGACGAGGTAACAGAGAATGCCCTGTTGAGTGTCGAACGGGATTGGTTATTTCAAACGACGTTGATTCTGGGACACTTGAGCGACGTCCAGTAAACCGCCGTAGAGAGACGCTATTGCGCTATAGTTTATAAGCGACCTCCCCGAGTATACCTACATGAAACTCGTCAGTGTTTACTTTACTTTGCACAGCTGCAGTTCTGCACGTGGGACTGCTAGCACGTTGCTGCCTGAACATGAGTGAAATCACTCACGCGTACATAACTCACACAGACAATAAACAATTTTACACCGTACCGATCCGTGACATCAAGTTAAAAAAAAACTCTGACAATCACATTACACCAGCAAGTGAGAGTGATTTTGAAAAAAGAAAACATTATTACGTAAAATGGTCTGACTGCGGCGATGATTGCCAAGAAGATCATTTGCACTTCGGGTATTATCCTGCGTTTATACTACTTTTGGGAGGTAAGTCAAAAACAATTCTTCATGAACAAATAGAAATCTATCATCAAAATAGTATATTATGCAACAAGTGCGTAAAATTTTTACGCACGAGTTTCATACGATATTTTCCGACACAGTGTGCGTAAAATGCAATTTTACGCATACTATATCGAAAAATAACATAATAAACACGTGTTTGGATATGGCAACTAAATAACGTCGCTCGCACGGAGAGCTTCTGGGGCGATATTCGTCGACGCAGATACCGCTTATATTGCCCAATGTATTTTATTGAAGAACGGTTAAACGTGTAGTTCTTATACAGGGCGACCCAGAACTCCCGCACCGAACTGAACAGGCGGATTCCTTGTCGAATTCTAAGACGAAAATCCCTTTGCGAAAAATTCCGCTGATCAACGGTGTCCGAGTTATCGAATTTCCAAGTTGGCCATTCAGAGAGCCCAACACTGACCGAGATAGTGCCAGCTCAAAAGTCAACAATTGGGGCAGTGCCCGCCGTCGCATGTCTAATAATTTGGCTAGAAAATCTCATTTTTATTAATACGTAGCGGATAACGGGTGGACTTTTTACTTTGACACTTCCGGCTTTCAGTCTTTGACAGCCAGGTCGTCTGCTTCTTAGTTATCGGCCGTCAAGGTTGACCGCTCCATAGTTTTCTGCAGCCAGGTCATTCGCTCCATAGTTTCAGCGGTCTAGGTCATTCGCTCCATAGTTCTCAGTCGACTAGGTCGACCGCTCCATAGTTTTAGCGATCCAGGTCATTCTCTCCATAGTTCTTGGGCGTCTAGGTCGACCGCTCCATAGTTTTAGCGATCCAGGTTATTTACTCCATAGTTTCAGCGGTCCAGGTGATTTGCTCCATAGTTTTAGCGGTCCAGGTCATTAACTCCATAGTTTTAGCGGTCCAGGTAATTTGCCCCATAGTTCTCGGCCGTCTAGGTCGACCGCTCCATACTTTTAGCGATCCAGGTCATTTTCTTCATAGTTTTTGGCCGTCTAGGTCGACCGCTCCATAGTTTCAGCGGTCCAGGTCATTCACTCCATAGTTCTCGGCCGTCTAGGTCGACCGCTCCCTAGTTTTAGCGATCCAGGTCATTTGCTACATAGTTTGGTTTTAGAAAATGACCTGGATCGCTAAAACTAGGGAGCGGTTCACCTAGACGGCCGAGAACTATGGAGTGAATGACCTGGACCGCTAAAACTATGGAGCAAATGACCTGGACCGCTGAAACTATGGAGTAAATGACCTGGATCGCTAAAACTATGGAGCGGTCAACCTGGACGGCCGATAACTAAGGAGCAGACGACCTGGCTGTCAAAGACTGAAAAGCGGAAGTGTCAAAGTAAAAAGTCCACCCGTTATCCGTTACGTATTAATAAAAATGAGATTTTCTAGCCAAATTATCAGACATGCGACGGCGGGCACTGCCCCAATTGTTGACTTTTGAGCCGGCACTATCTCGGCCAGTGTTGGGCTCTCTGAATGGCCAACTTGGAAATTCGATAACTCGGACACCGTTAATCTGCGGAATTTTTCGCAAAGGGATTTTCGTCTTAGAATTCGACAAGGAATCCACCTGTTCAGTTCGGTGCGGGAGTTCTGGGTCGCCCTGTATTATTGCTTTAAGTCCAATTCTTCGTTTTATAGAAAAAGGTCTATGCAATCGTTGAGTGAGCCGCAGTGGCATAGCCTTCAAGGCGTAATAGCGTGTGTAAACAATGCACACTGAGAGACTCTTCGTGTCAATAAATGGTAAAACTATATCAAAGTTTAGTATGGTAGGGTTCGAAAGTAGGGAAGACAGCGCAAAATACACTAGTTATTCGTAACGTTATACTGAAGTTTCATATTGCCATAGCAGATTTTAACAAGAAAATACGAGATATTAGTATGGTCAATATGAAATATTAGAACGTTGTATGTCAGAAATCTTCCATACGAAAAATCGATATTCTCCGTAGTAAAATTTCCTACAAAGTCGTCTCACTTATAAACACAGTGACTGTCATCATTCGAGAAGCATATTCCAGAAATTAACATGGTCAATATCAACATTGATATCAAGCAGCCGTGAAACTGCAAAGGATATTAGAAATTGAAACGGAGAGTCTCAATTTTTCGTATGGTGCGTATGAAAATATTTCCTGAATCTCCCGAGCGACTACGATCTTCACCGAGAACGCACGAGGCCCCGCTCTGTTTCGGAAACAGCCGAAGGAAAAATCCTGCCAATTCGCTTGCCATGTGCCGTGTGAATGTGGAGATTTGTATATCTCTGTAATTGGCTATATTTTTAGGATTACCTATGTATGACTTTTCCTATTTCTTTTTTCAAACGACGAAAATGTTGAATTCTAAAAATGAAGACAATTCTAATTATAAAAAGTTCTATTTCTGATACCTTCGATTCTTTATGATTAGTTTATTTGTAACATTTAAAATTATGTCATAAATACAAAAATTCAAAGATTAGAAAAAAAATTAGATCATCTTTTCAGAATAAAAGTTATTATAGTATATCTAGACTCTAATAGTGCTAAAATTTTATATACTCCCAAATTATCTGAATTTATTTAAAAGTAGAAAATATTTCATTCTGAACACTTCCTCAATTGAAAGTATTCATGTTTGAGGAATAGGGATGTATATGGGCAATTCACTCCATATCAGCTAACTTCAAATTGGCGCGGAGTGATTTTTATTCTCAATACTCGGGAAAAATTATTTCATTTTTCGAAAACGAGCTACCTAATCAATGCAAAAATGATTAGGCGAGAATCAGATATTTTTCCCCGTTGACCTAAAGAGTTTCAGATTTTTTCCGTCATTTTTAACACAGATATAATTTTTTTTCCACTTTTGCCCATAAGAACACATGTTAATTTGTCAATTTTTCTAATCCAATTTTCTCCTAAACAAACGTCTTAAAGAGCTTGAAGCGTTTGTTGAATTTTTTCTAGGATAAAATCTGAAGATCCAAATTTTCAAAATTTTCTACCATCATGTTTGCTGTGATGCCCATACATGTTTCAATTGAAAAATAATACATAATTAAAAAATTAATTGGATTTTTTTTTTTTTCAAGTTATAAAATTACCTTTCCAAAATAAAGTCTACTTTGCAAATGCAGTTTTCCAAAAGAATGATTCTTTAACGAGTTATTTAGAAAAGAACCCTCCAAGTCCTTTCTCACAAGCAGTGGATTATTACCAGCTTGGTATATATAGAAGTTTCTGAAATTTTCCCGCACGTAATTGTATTACGTTTGTATATTGTAAATGTATAGGTATAAGTCTCCCGGTCTAATTTATAAGTGTGTTGCGCGATACTCCTATGTAACTTGTGTATATTTGTGTACATGTATAGTATACCCGATATGTATGTCCTTTCAGTGCGTGTGACCTCTACTTCCTGATGATACTGGTGTTGGTGATAGCCTCGGCTCACTCCCTTCTTTTTTCACCGGCAAGTCATGACTTTTCATATGGTCCGTACGAAAAACTGATATTCTTCGTGACGACTGGAGACGATTATTTCAAACTTTCATATTCACCATACTAACCGTGTTTGTCAAGTCGCTATCTAACTTTGATATGGTGCGTTCCGAATATTACTATGTTGTTCATTAAACATTGAAACACCTTTTTCACTTATTGAAAGGAAAATATCAGTTTTACCCATTAGTATGCACCATATGAATTTTTGAAACGTACGCCCGGTCTTCCCTACTTTCGAACCCTACCATACTAAACTTTGATATAGTTTTACCATTTATTGACACGAAGAGTCTCTCAGTGCAGCCACGTCCCTACTGAAAATAATTATGTGATAAATCACATGATGTTATGAAAGAAATTAGTATATATTTTATCATGTAATTTAACATGTGATTACGACTCAATACGTAACAAATCACATGATGAATCATAAAGTACAGATCATAAAATAAAATACATAACAATTAATATGAGAAATCATAAGTTTCGGTATGTGATTTGTAATGAATTTTACCTTATAAGGTCGTATTTTATGATTCATCATCTAATTTGTTATGTATTAAGTCGTAATCACAAGTTGAATTACACGATAAAATACATATTAATTTCTTTCATAGCATTATGTGATTTATCACATGATCATTTTCAGTAGGGGTGTTCGAGACTCTGGCGACTATTCCTTGTTTCTTTCAAAGGATTGTGAAACTTATCTCTTCATACAATACATATATAAATGAACCTTTACAATTCAGAATCGTTTATGCGTATAGTATTTTAGCTACGATTTATTTATTATTCATGCAATGTTATATCACACGTGCAAACTCAATTGTGTTTGATGAACTAAATACAAAGTTTTTGAAAATTGTTTTCGTATTTTTTTAGTAAATGTTTGTTTCTGATCTAAATTCGTTGTTCATACTCAATGATATATTGCTACGTTCCAGTCAGCGTAGAAGACATCGAAAAGAAAGTAGCGGAAGGACGCCGGCTAATTATCCCCCACGGCATACAATCTTCAGAATCCGAGGAAACTGTAAAACCAACACGAGTAGGTTGAGCCATTATTCACAAGTGAATCAGCTTATAAATACAATTCAAAATCACTTTGAATTTTTTAGTATGCAGTAATAATACATCATTACATAACGAAGTTTTACAATTTTTTGGATATATTTTACTTGGAATTTTCCTTTTTTAGAATCAGAAACATCCTACGTTGGTGCAAGATGTACAGAACAAAATGAATCTGGATATCTTCAATAAACACAAGTCGAAGACCTTGCTATCATCGAGGAAGCAATTCATTGGTAATTCGGATGAGGAAGATGAAGAACGAGAAAAGAACGATGCAGATGGTGAAGAAAGCGACAGACGAGAAGATGAAAATGATAATGACATTACAGAAAATGAAGACCTGCCAGATGCGAGTGAAGGTTTGAAACAACAATTACAGAAGAAAATTGCAGAAGTTGAGAAATTACAGAAGGCGGTCGAATTTCAAAATCAAAACAGATCAAAAGGTATAAGATAGCCTTATGCATTATTATTATAAATATTCCTCCGAATCCATGGGATATTTTCCACTTATAGTCCTACGTTCAACTGTAAATATTTGTGAGAATAATGAACATGTCATAGATTGTAATTTCTTTATGTGTCATAGGCCGTAAAACCGCGATTTTAACCTCGCTTCGCTCGGTTTAAACGCGGTTTTTGGCCTGGACACATAAAATTCTGTATGCCATACGGCCCAAAAAGTATTTTCTGACAAATTTCATCATAATCCTCGCCTTCGGCTCGGATTATAAACTCAAATTCGTCAGAAAATACTTAATCGGCCTAGTGACATAATGTACTATTCCATCGCTGTTTCTTAGAAAACATCAAAGTTGGAGTAAAGGGGAAAAGAAGAGTACGGCGTAACCTGTTCAATGAAGATGGTGACCAAACGAACGATGGAAATCCATTATCACTTGGACAACATGACAAATCTAAAGCTGGTATATGAATTGTGTTATAATCATTCACGACTGATCTCAAGATTTTAATCTTTCTGATTATACAATAGTCTATATTGAAACGTAATTATTTTAATATTATTCACCGAGTTCCAAAAGTGTTTTATTGATGTCTTTGAAGCATATATTTGAATATCATAGAAGCAGAATTTGGTCACTATCGTTACTTGTCTGGACTCATACCTGAATATGGTACACGTTTCATGCATTTTATGTTGCAGTATCTATGTATGTATATTTTAGTTGAGCCATTCGATATCCGATATAATACTCATGTTGTATAAATTAACAGAAAATAATGAGATTTCCAAAAATGTGGATGATGTTAGATGCAGTGCATCATCATCAGGTGAATACCGTTACACCAATCCAACAATTACCCGCATTGAGCAAGTTGAAATCGACTTGGATGGAGGATACAAATCCAGCACAGCCGCTAGCAACCTAAACGAACGTAAAGGTACAAGAAGTTCCACGAAAAAATTTCAGCATTGATTGTAGGTGACAGTAACGATTTAAACATCAATAATCAAGATAGAAAAAGAAAGATGGTCCAAGCCCCGCAGTCAAAAATTTCCAGCCGAAGGACAGAACATAGTCCAGAGTGTAGCTCATCAGGAGTCCCAGGAGAAAAACTTGGCCGAAACGTTGAAAGAGTAGAAAATCAAAATGCACCATTACACGATGCTAATGAAGCCAATGATGGAAATGAAGCCAATGATGCCATTGAAGCAAATGATGCCAATGAAGTTATCGAATCTGGTAACATTTATACAACTCTGCTCACAGTATTTATTTTTTAAGGGTGACTACAGCAAGATAAACGATCAATTGATTGTAGGTGACGGTGATAGTTCAGGCGAAGATGAACAAAGAGTAAGACAACGTCTTCCATTGCAACGTAAAAGGAGAAGAATAAGTAAGATTGTTGATACTCGTTCTCAACAACAGTTTCAACTAATTCTTCCATACTTGATTTCTTTAAAAATGATGACTGAAGAGTTTGATTATATTTTGTACAATAATTCTTAACTGATCCAAGTTTAATGCGATTACTACCCTACTGCAAATGTTGATGTGATGAATTATATAATGTTATATACGAAATCATCATGTTATTTATCATATGATTTATCTTGTAAATTTGAACAAATGTATAAAAAAGTCACATCAGCATTTTCACTAGGGTAATGTGTCTGACTATCTTCGTTCCATCTAGATCCTACTGGTACAGGTGTAAAGGGGAATATATCCAGAGAAATAGAGGCAGTGATTCGACATTATGAAAATCAAGAAGCGGACCAGGATGGACGGAGAATGTATCAAGTTGCTGGCACTAAGGTATAAATATCATAATTGAACACATTTTTCTTGTCTGTAAAAAAGTAAACTTATAAAGAAAGGGCGAATACGCTGTGATCTAGTATGTAAGTGATATTTTAGAAGTATCGATGTCGATGAGTACGTACAAAGTATGTTAATATCTGCAGTTAGAAGGACGTGAAGGATAAAAAGTGTACGATTTTCTTTTTCTTGTTTTTCATTGAAGGTCACCTTCCTGTTGTTGTTGTTTTTTTTTTTTTCTCAATAAACGTATTGTTTTTACATAAACTGAATCACGATTTCATTGCCTTATCTCCCTACTTTGATTGATCATTCGTTACTTCTGATAGTTTTATCTAACATAAAAATTACTCGTTAAAGTAATTTGCGTTTCATCGTCAGTTGAGAATAAAAATCGTTTTTAATATTATAATAAATCACCTGATAAATGATGTGATAAATCGTATAATAAATCGTATGCACAATAATATTATGAATGATGTGATAAAATTAATACCGAATTCGGTCATAAGATCTTGTGATTTATCATATAATTTAACACGTGATTTATTACAATTTTTTTTATAAGATAAATCATATGATCTTTTTCAGTAGGGTATACTCATGATCAGAGTTTTTTCGTGAAAATGAAATGAGAGATAGTGAAAAGCGGCCTCGTTATTTGGAAGAACGTTATAACTCGGAAATTTAATTGTTTACTCATGGTGACGAATTTCAACTTTTTGTGCTTTCATTTATATAATCAGAAGCATTATTGTGTACTACCATGCTATCCCGGGAAAAAATGATCAGGCTTGATCAGACATGAACAGGCATGAGTCTTCAGACCTGATCAGACATGAAAAATGACCGGGACTGAACAGGCCTGATCAGACATGAACAGACCTGATCAGGCCTATTCAGTCCCGGTCATTTTTCATGTCTGATCAGGTCTGAAGACTCATGCCTGTTCATGTCTGATCTGCAGGCCTGATCATTTTTTTCCGGGTCCCTGCTAAAAAAAATCGATTCAAACTGATTGAAAACAATTGAATTGTAATCGGTTTTAATAGTTTTCAATGAGTCCAATTGTACAGGAAATTTTCTTCCTATTAAAATTGAATTGGATTCTATCAGTTTCAATGTAAAATGTTTTCGATAGTAAATTGCGAATTGATATTCAACTATTTTCAATTAACCTGAATTGTATGACAACTACACTGGCCATATATCAGATTTTACTGTCGAAATACAATACGTTGTGAATGAGTTCCAATAGTTCGCAACTATCCGAGAATATTAAAAGAGATTGAATTGGAAAACACAATTTGGATCTCAATAGTATTCAATACGTACTGTTCACATACAGTCATATATTAATGCAAATTGAAAATTGTCAATTGGATACCAATTTGATCGAATGCGTGCCTTCCGAAAATCAATCCCAATCGGACTTAATGTGAACATGACTATCGGTGCTACGATTTAGCTATCGGAATGAATATGAATATCACTATTCGAGTTTCAATACAATTATTCGCGAGTAAGTTCCAATCGTTCGCAACTATCCAATAATATTGAAAGAGATTGAATCGGAAAACACGATTTGGATCTCAATAGTTTTCAATTCGTACTGTTCGCATACAGTCATGTATTAATGCAAATTGAAAATTGTCAATTGGATACCAATTGGATCGAATGCGTGCCTTCCGAAAATCAATCCCAATCGGATTTAATGTGAAAATGACTATTGATGCTACAAATAAAAAACTTGATAGCTATCGGAATGAATATGAACATCACTATTCGACCCATACAGCACGTAATATTGCAGCAATGTTGCAGCAATATTGCAACAGCTCCTTTTCATTACATTGCAGTTACAATATTGCTGCAACCTTGCCACAACATTCATTTTCCCAATATTGTAATCGAAATATTGCTGCAATATCGTCATCTAAATTTTGCTGCAATATTGTCATCGAAATATTGCTGCAATATTGTCATCTAAATTTTGCTGCAATATTGTCATCGAAATATTGCTGCAACATTGCAGCAATGAATTGTTGCAATGATACGATATAGTCGGAAAAGGAATTCATGTTATTTGAAAAAAAAAAAAATTATCAACCCGCTTTTTAGCTGTGGCACTCTGAAATTTTCGCACATTTGGGAAATGCGTTGGGAAACCTTTTTTTTTTACGAGGGGTGCAGAAGCATTTTTATCTCTCTTTTCTCTCTATTCTCTCAAGTGCTGGTCTAGGTATTGAGATGTACGTTGCACAAGGACGTATCGCAGAGTTAACATTGCGTGATGAAAAGAGACGAAAGCCATGAGAAAAAGTGGCGGATACATATTAGCTCTGTTCGTCTTAGCTACACTTTCTACACTTTTACTAGATTTTACACTTTTCACTAGAAATCCACACCTCCTATTGGACGAGCGTAAAAAGTGTAAGAAAAGTGTCGAAAGCGTAGCTAACGCGAACACAGCTATTATGCGGTAGAAACCGCAGTTTGAATTCCCGCGCTTGGCGCCGCCATGATGCGCGTAGTCGTGGACGACGCCATATTGGCGTCGCATCGACACCGGTCGCAGATATCTATTCGAGCGGGACGAAAACACGTGCAACGAAAAGTAATAGTAATGAAAAACAAGAAGCATCAGAAAACAAATTGAAGTAAGTTTATAATCCCAATATAAACATGGAACAATGTGAATCATCAAATTCATTTTTGAAATGTTCCTTAAAGTTTAACTTGGATACTTGTTAACATTATAGGTTATAATATCGTGACCATATATTCTTTTTCCACAAACGTACCGTGGTTCCTCGAATTGGACGACAATTGGATAAGAAACGGTGAGTAAACAAATTTTTCAATTACTCTGCTCACGATTTCCTCTAGATTGCACATTTTTCAATGCGTAAATCTTCACATAATTTTAGCGATGTATTTACCACTTTGAACATGGAAAATAGTATGAATGTCAAAATAACTATTCATCGCTTATTTTGATTATAATTTCAATACCTCAATTCTGAATATCTATATATGATTAGGACAAGATTTTTCATCAACAACACCAAAGTACTGATAATGTTTTGAGAATGAGGTATTCGATAAACTGACTATAATGTTCCAATCGTCAGATATAAGTCAACTAAGATTCATAAATAGCAGTACTCATTTAGAATTCATTTTAGGTGAACCGTTTTAAACAATTATGGGGTTCCAATGTACACAGCAGTACTCGTACCATACTAAAACGCCTCCTCAATGATGAGGTTGCTCAATATTACAGCTGGGTCGGCAGTGGGGCAAATAAGCGTGCCTTCAAAGACACAAAGCTCTGTCGATTAGTTATCAGTGAGCATAATTTGATCTATTTTGATTTGTGAATAAATTTATTAGTAATTATAATACAGGGCGATTCAGTTTGCGCGCACCATTTGGTAATGGTAGATTCGTTGGAAAATTCTAAGACTAATTTTCCTGTACCAAAAAGTCTTGGGTCTAATGGTTTTCGGGCTATAGAAGATCTTAGTCCACCAATGACAGAGCCCACAGCTGCTCAAGTTAGGGCCGGGTCTAAAGTATAAGACTAGCAGTGCCCGTGGCAACTCGATTTCCAGTGAAATAAAAATAAATGATTCAATCTAGTGATAAATTTGAGTTACAGTATTGTCGCTAGAGGTCACCAGGAGTTGTCTTCATTCAACATACGCTTTCGTTATTTGTGACCAGGACCACCGCTACGTCGGCTTCGTCCTCCGGGTCGACCGCACCGTCGTTTTCGTCCTCCAGGTTTACCGATACCTAGTTTTCGTCCTCCAGGTCGACCGCGCCGTAGTTTCCTCCCTTTAAGTCTACCGTACCGTAGTTTTTGACCTCCAGGTTCACCGCTACGTAGTCTTTGTCCTCCAGGTCGACCGCACCGTAATTTTCGTCCTCCTGGTCAACCGCACCGTAGTTTCGTCCCTCTAAGTCTACCGCACCGTAGTTTTCGTTCTCCAGGTTTACCGATGCGTAGTTTTCGTCCTCCTAGTCAACCGCACCGTAGTTTGATCCCTCTAAGTCTACCGCACCGTAGTTTTCGTTCTCCAGGTTTACCGATACGTAGTCTCCGTCCTCTAAGTCTACCGCACCGTAGTTTTCGTCCTCCAGGTTAACCGATACGTAGTTTTCGTCCTTCTGGTCAACCGCACCGTAGTTTCGTCCCTCTGAGTCTACCGCTACGTCGGCTTCGTCCTCCAGGTCGACCGCGCCGTAGTTTCCTCCCTCTAAGTCTACGGCACCGTAGTTTCCTCCCTCTAAGTCTACGGCACCGTAGTTTTCGTTCTCCAGGTTCACCGCTACGTAGTTTTTGTCCTCCAGGTCGACCGCACCGTAGTTTTTGTCCTCCAGGTCAACCGCACCGTAGTTTTCGTCCTCCAGGTCAACTACACCGTAGTTCTCGTCCTCCAGGTCAATTGCACCGTAGTTCTCGTCCTCCAGGTCTACCGCTGCGTAGTGTACGTCTTCTAAGCCCACCGCACCATAGTGTCCGTCCGATAGCTCGACCGCACCGTAGTTTATAATAATCCTTTGTATAAAAACTAGAGGTGATTGATCCTTGGACAGAAACAAGAATCAATTGATTGATCAATTAATTTTAAACTACATGCCCGAAAGGGCGATAAGTCGAAAAACAAGGAAGAAGAAGATCAATTAATTTTTTAGCGAATTTCTGAGATACGAGTTAACCCCCAAAAATAGAGTTACGAGGAACAAAACTACAGTGCGGTCGATCTGAAGGACAAAAACTACGCAGCGGTTGACCAGGAGGACGAAAATTACGGTGCGGTGTTCCTGTATGACGAAAACTACCGTGTGGTAGACTTAGAGGGAGGGAACTATGGTGCGGTCGACCCAGAGGAACAAAACTACAGTGCGGTAGACTTAGAGCGACGAAACTACGGTGCCAGGAGCAAGGAGGAGAACCAGGAGGACGAAAATTACGGTGCAGTCGACCTGGAGGACAAAGACTACGTGTCGGTGAACCTGAAGGACAAAAACTACGGTGCGGTAGACTTGGAGGGAGGAAAATACGCCGCGGTCGACCTGGAGGACGAAAACTACGTATCGGTAAACTTGGAGCGCGGAAACTACGGTGCCGTAGTCTTAGAGGGACGAAACTACGGCGCGGTTGACCAGGAGGACAAAAATTACGGTGCGGTTGACCAGGAGGACGAAAATTACGGTGCGGTCGACCTGGAGGACAAAAACTACGTAGCGGTGAACCTGGAGGACAAAAACTACGGTGCGGTAGACTAAGAAGGAGGAAACTACGGCGCGGTCGACCTGGAGGACGAAAACTACGTATCGGTAAACCTGGAGGACGAAAACGACGGTGTGGTCGACCCCGAGGACGAAGCCGACGTAACGGTGGTCCTGGTCACAAATAACGAAAGCGTATGTTGAATGAAGACAACTCCTGGTGACCTCTGGCGAAAATACTGTAACTTAAATTTATCACTAGATTGAATCATTTATTTTTATTTCACTGGAAATCGAGTTGCCACGGGCACTGCTAGTCTTATACTTTAGACCCGGCCCTAACTTGAGCAGCTGTGGGCTCTGTCATTGGTGGACTAAGATCTTCTATAGCCCGAAAACCATTAGACCCAAGACTTTTTGGTAAAGGAAAATTAGTCTTAGAATTTTCCAACGAATCTACCATTACCAAATGGTGCGCGCAAACTGAATCGCCCTGTATAGTGAGACTTAATCTTGATTCTTCAGAGCGACTATATCATTGCATTCATTATTACCCAGTACATGCATGTAACAAGATTAATAATTGCGTATATTGTGGGGGCTAACTATTCAGAGACGACAGAAAAAGTTATCGAAATCACTGTGTCGAAGTGGCTTGCACAATCAAACTTTAGGCTGACGAGAGCAGAGTGAGTGTCGTTTACCTGCAGTTTCCATATTCACTCATATCTTTTGCTATTGTTATTTTTACAGTTATTATCCTATATTATACTCTTAGACAACGAAAACTTCCCAAACAACACAAGGTAGGCGCTGGCACAGAAAATGATAACCAAACATGATGACTGCAGCAACACCGACCCCGAGGGATAAAAAATATATCAATAGAGCAATGATTTCAAGTTTCATTTCTCATTTGCATTAAAGTAGAGATTAAAATGTTATGGAACGGTTAACAACGGTGCCAATCTCTGCTAATCAATAAATAATGAACATTTTATCTTCATATATTTAGATATCTATTATATCATAGTGACTATAATATTATAATACGTACTTTTATTGTGTATTAAAGTTTTGTTGAAATATAATATAGTGTATATTACTGACAAATAATGACAACCTGCATATTCATTCTGGTGTCGAAAAAATAGCTTCTAACAATCATATTTTTGTAGTAAATATTTTAGCAAATATCTGCCAATATTGCTGCGATATTGGTACAATATTGCTGTAATATTGCTACAATATTACAAAAATGCGATAAAAGTGGACATAGCAACGTTGCTGCAATATTGCTAAACATTATTGCAATATTCAGCAATGTTGCCGAATATTGAAGATATTGCAGTGTAACATTGCAGCAACGTTGCAGCAACGTTGAAGTGCTGTATGGGTCGAGTTTCAATACAATTATTGGTGAATAAGTTCCAATCGCCCACAATTGTCCGGGAATACCAGAGACACTCAATTTAAAAAAATATTCATTGCTCATCAAAAGTTGAGTACAATTGAGTCCGATTGAGTCTAAATCAGGAATTCCAAATAAAAAACAATTGAAAAGCCCAATTTCATGAGCACACATATACGTTACAATTGATTTCAAATACGAATTTTGCAATTAGGCTTCAGTTGAAAGTCCATCATTTGGTGAGCGTATTGAAAACTATTGAGTTTGGATGAATAATTTCTTATAAAAAACAATTCAAAAACCTAATTTCTTGTTTGATAATTTGAAACAATTAAATTCTAATGCTACAGTTACAATTGATTTCAATTCAGAAGCCCCCTTTATACGTTCAGTATTTAATACAGTTGAATTTCAATAAGGAACCGACAATTATTAACGATGAACCTTTTTTTCCACCGTTTGAATAAATATTCGGAACAATTACCTTGTAATATAGAACTTACAATAGAAAGCAATTGTACAACAGTATTAATCGTTTTGTATTCGAAATTTCGAAACAAAAAACGCGATTGGTTACAATTGGCGTTTTCCCAATCGTTTCCAATCGATTTTTTTTAGCAGGGGTATGCTTATACATGTTAAATGATACCAGGATACGTTTAGTTGATCTTACTTTACTAGGTTTTCTTTTACTCATCTCAAAACTATGTTTTTGCAACACCTACATCAAAAGTCCTGTTTCATGCACCGTCTATATAGGCACTTAAAATGTCTTTTAAACACTAGTGCGAGAAAGTTTTCTTTCACTAGTGTTTAAAAGCGCACCAATGTTTAATAGTAGATTACGATACAAGTGCGCAAAGTACGTGACAAAAACACGAGTGTGAGGATCACGTAGGCGCACGTGTGTCGTATACTATTTTTTATAACTCAGTGTGCGAATTTCGATTTCGAAAAATAATTTTTATCAGTAACCGAAAACCGGCTGAAAATGTGAATACTGTATTTTAAACAATATTCTACAGATACACTATTTACAGTGTGCGGAGTAAATCATTCTCTACACTCAGTGCGCGAATATATCTACTCCAGATCACGATGTAAGAAAAGTAGGTGGGTCGACGAGGCTTCAATTTCTGTGATTTTTACGTGTTAGTAGTAGGTGCCAGCCATGGCGAGTCATAACAAATGACGTCACGAGGTCAGTGACCGGGAGGGAGTGGGGATTCGGCGTCAAAACAATGAGAGACTGTCCGATCCAAGATGGCGGCGCCCATACGCAATATTATAAACAAATATGGCGCCCGTTTTCCAATTTTTTCAAAATCCAAGATGGCTACTATTTTTTTCAAAATCCAAGATGGCTACTATTTTTTCAAAATCAAATATGGCTACTATTTTTCAAAATCCAAGATGTCTGATCTAAGATGGCCCCGCCCATACAAACCAATATGGCGGCTTTTCCAAGATGGCTACTAGTTTCCAAAATCCAAGATGGCTACTATCCCGGCTCTGAAATAATAAATTCTTATCCTATATATATATATCTATACTAGCTGAAATTGATAGAAAATGACAGGGTATATGCAGGGATTGACACAAATTATTTTCAAATATTCGTTTATTATTTTACCAAATCTAATTTTTTTTTTTACAAGCATATTTTATCAGATATAGTTTTTACAAGCATATTTTATTAAATCTAGTTTTTACAAGCATCTTTTTTTTTTTAACGTAGGTACAACAGAGCGCGCTGACCCGTCATTCGCCATCGTGAGACAAGATCGCACCCCCGCATCGGTCATTCGAGACCTACCGAATCGATTAATCAAGCCGCGATCTTCCTCGTAATTCCGGTACAATCCTCCTGACTATATCTTGACGCATTCACACCTATGAGTACCCCAGGATAGAGTCGGGAGAATCATACAAGTCTTATGAGGAAGATAGCAGCCGGATCTATCGCCCGGTAGATCTTGGACGACCGATGCTTGGGTACTATCTGGTCTCACGATCCGAAATACGGGTCACATTCATGCAAGACCGCATCAGATCCCGATAAGAGGTCATCCGAGGCCTACAGAATCGATGAAACGAAACTGCGATCTTCCTCGTAATCCCGCTACAAGCCTCCTGACGCTAGCTTAGCCTATTCATGAATGAATACCCCAGGCTAGCGTCGGGAGAGTCATACCGACATTAAGAGGAAGACAGCAGCCTAATTCATCGATTCTGCAGATCGCGGTGACCTCTTATTGGGATCTAATTCGGTCCCATATTAAGACTAGTTTTCACATTCATCCCTTATATCGAACAGACTAAACTACAGAGCGCGCTGCCCCTGGGCTCGCATCACCCGCCATTCGCAATCACGTGACTAGAGCATATCCTCGCATCGGTCATCGGAAACGTATCGAAACGATGAACCAACCAGCCTTCCTCCGCGTCAACCCAGTACAGGTGTCCTGAGACTATCTTGACATATTCATGAATGAATACCCCAGGATGGTGTCGGGACGCCTATACTGAGCTCGCGCGGAGGAGAGCGGGAAGATTTATCGTCTCGGTACACCACGGATGACCGATGTTTGGGCTTGCTCAAGTCTCGTGATTCGAATCGTGCGGGGATGAAACCCCAGGGTCAACGCGGGCTGACAGTTTATTTCTCTCACACATACCCACTTAACAATGAAACCGCGCCGACATATGCCGGTAATAATGCACACACACACTTCACTTATCAATTATAACACTCTGGCGTATGTCGGCTATGATGTAAGGTAAAAACAAACGGGTCAACTCGTGAAACACAACATTTAAATGGATATGGCCGAATTCCGCAGCCAGCATGCCCCTGTGGAGCGCATCCTTCGCCGCATCAGCCTCCTCGCACACCACGACACCGATCTGCTGCAGAGTGGGGGCCGTCATCTTTCTGGATCGCACGATGCCGGCAAAGTGACGAACCAGCAACTCCTTGCACTTGTCGACATTATCCACCATATCCTCCAGTTGAATGATATACTCGTCTATACAGCAAGCGATATGGCGCAGACCGTCAAATGTAACCTTCTGCATCACAATTACCGGCGAATAGGTTTTTCGTTTCTTCCATCCAGGTTCACCAGTGTTATCGCCCTCCTCCTCCTCCTCGTACCCCTGCTGACTTTCGGCAGCGTCAGGATTGCTCGCATAGAATGCAACTACTTTCGAACCGTGAGCCGATGTTAAACGCAAGGAACACCCTCCGGCTAGCGAGATGGTATCGCTCAGCAACGAACTCAGACTACCGGCGGGACGCTCGCTTTTCTCGAAATACTTTTCGATATCCTCGAGCTTTTCAGTCAGATCTGCCCATGCTTCGGCGGTGAGGGATACACCGCTCGAGTAATTATTTACGAATTTCACCACAGGCTCGAAAGTCCCATCCAACCGGAGACGAAGCCCGACGTTCACCTTTTTCGACCACGAACCGTTCAGCCCGTACGTCCTCGACAGTAGCAGGCTACGCTCGGATTTCTTCAGCGCTATGTCAAAGGTCTTAGCCAATCGACTACACCCGTATTTCAACGAGCCTGTTTTCGGTGTGGCCATTGTTCTTGACTGTTCGGTTGCAACTGAAAGCTCTACACCCGATCTAGTCTTCACCGAGGCCTACCCACCCCACCATTCTGCACACCTCAGCAAAAATACGCATCACCACGTGACAATCGCGCGACAGTCGCAGCAGCATCGCGCAGCGCGCTTCAGCGAAAATGTAACCTCATACCGATCATGCGAGGATTACTGTAGCTATGATTTTTCTATAACCACGTAATCCGACGCGCAACGGACGTCGTTATCTTCCAGGCATCGTCAACACGGTCTTCGTAATATTTCAACAATAAAGTCGTACGCCGACAGCGGTCACCCCTGCCTTTCGTAAAACGCTGATGGCACATCACGCCACTCCAGGTGTCCTGCATATTCGCGATGTATGCACACCCACGCACGCACACACACACACACACACACACACACACACACACACACATACACCATTTTTTTTCATACTAGTCCTAGCGAAAACCTTATGAAGGGAATAGAGAGACTCGCATTACAAACCAACAGATAGTCCGGTGAAGAAGTGTTTCTCGACAGCGACAACAGAAAAGGTATGTCTTTACGACTCTTTCCCTCGTTCAACCCTCTAATTCCGAAGGATTCTGAACAAAAAAATGTTTAAAAAAATTCAGATGGAACGGATCGCAAGACGTGCTCGAGTACTGCGGTTGAGGGGGGAGATGCGAGAGAGATATCTCACCAACGCGAGGGCGCTCTTGCAATTCCTGCGGGTAAACAATGTCGCAGAGGGGTTCGTGGCCGAGACCGATAATATCCATTATGAGATGTTCAGCCATCTCAATAGGCAGTGGGAAATCAACGATTCTTTCGTCTACGGGACGAACCCCGCGGAGGCTGCAGGGGCTGTACAGAGCGAGGAGATTTCTTCAACCGTCGCTGAGGAGGAGGAGGAGGAGGAAAGAGACCCGCTAAATTTGGACGAGCACGACGGTCTGAGCATTCAGGAAGAAGAAGAAGAAGAAGAAGAAGAAGAAGAAGAAGAAGTAGAAGAAGTAGAGGAGGAAGACCAGGTGGTCCCAAATCGTTCGCCATCACCACCACCTCCATCCCCCGCCTCGTTACCTCGCTCCCCGTCCCCACCCCCAGAGTCCCCCCGATCACCTTCCCCCCTATTTATCACCCGCCGTTGATTTAATAATATTAATAACCTTACGTATAATTTTTTTACACGAATATAGATTTAATAAAAATGTAGAGAGTATATAATTCAATAATAATAACCGTAGCTATAATTTTTACATGTGATATATATATATATATATATATATATATATATCGCGTCACTAATGCCATAACGTCGTAACTGCCAAAAAATAAAATTTCATGTTTTTGGTGGCAAAATCTTTTTCGTACGATATAACATCGTTTGGATATATCCACAAAAAAATTTTTTGGCGCTTACGACCTTATGGCTTTAGTGAGACGATATATATTGATTTATTAAAAATGTAGAACCTATATTATCTAGATTTAAGAAAAAATGTACCAAATAAATATATATTGATTCATTAAAAAATGTAGAACCTATATTATCTAAATTTAAGAAAAAAATGTAGCAAATAAACATATACACGTTCATATGTATATTATATATATATTGATTTATTAAAAATGTAGAGGCTATATTATCTAAATTTAAGGAAAAAATGTATCAAATAAATATATATATATATACACGTTCATATATATATATATATATATATATATATACCCGACTCAGTTATTTGTTATCCCGTACCATTCTCACATATATATTTACAACATCTGCATGTATAGCAAGTACACGGGAGGTAGGGGGGAAATGGCAAGATCTGGTATATAAGCGGTAAGGTATTATATCTTAAATATATATATATATATATACCTATATACAGTAGTCTCTCTCTCTCTCTTTCTCATTTATACACAGACGCTCGTACGACCTGACGATGGAGGGGATTCAAATTATTGCGCTATACTGTAGAATCTGCTATAGGTGTGTGTGTGTGTGTGTGTGTGTGTGTGTGTGTGTGTGTGTGTGATACCTCGGATGTAGAAAATTTTTATGAAAACTACACCGGCCATCAGAGCATATATATATGTATATTCACACTGCCTCTCACACACGTGCACGGGAGGGATTATGATTCACACACACGAGACAGATGTAGTAGATGTGTAATATCAGCGAAATCTATAAATTTGGCTGCACCTGTTCAATTTGCTCAGTTTGAGTATAAACAGGCTAAAAAATGGAAGATAATAAATTTCAACGCGAATTAACGGGCGCTAACAGGGCGATTTACCGGAGCAGCGTGATTCGAACCGTGATACGCGATGTGCTGTATTGCGCCAGGAGGTTCGCCCCTCGATTCGTGCGAGAGTTTGACGAAAATTGGTTTCTCGAGCTGGTGGACCTTCCGGCAGCCGCGCTCCTCTTTCGCCTGAGAGGTCTTTTATGGAGTTGCACCGTGCCGGATATCGGTCGTATGTACGATCGGCATGTGTTTGACGAGTCTTGGGAAAGTATGAAAATTGCCGTCGACGTGGTACGTCAACGCGGTGGTCAGTCATACCCCGAAGTCACCAGAATGGTACGGGCGTACACGGATCACGAGGGTAAGTAACAACTCTGTTCTACGGACTCTTTGTCAACGGCTCGCTTCATAGTATTGTCGGGTGTTTTTTTTTTCGCACCAGACAACGCGAGTAGCGAACCCGAGACGGAGTGGTTGAACGGAAAGGAGGATGAGTTCGACGACGAAGATCAACTCCTGTACGACGCTGCGGCTCGTTACGAGCTTGCCGCGCGGGAGGAAGAGGAAGAAGAGCTAGAATTGATAAGGGTGACGGAGCAAGCCGAGGCTGTCGCGGATACACCTCTGCTCCAAGATGATCCTTCTGTTCGGAGCGATAAAACGACTGCCATCGCGGTACAATCACTACCGCGGTGTCCCGACTCCCCCGGTGAGTACCAGCGAGTACGCATTTTTGAGACGCCTCGTGTAACCCGGTCTTTAACTCTTGGTTATCAGAGCAACGCCGACCCGTCTACGTCGGTGGTATCAACGAGGGTGCCGGTACATCGGGCATACAGTATGGTGGGGGTAAGAGACAGAGAGCACCGCCACCGTCTCCCGAAAATTCCTCGACAGACGATGAGATGGAGGTGGTGTTTTCCGACGAATCTTCCGGTGAGTACACCCCCGAGTACGCATTCTCCTTTTTTTTTAATTTTCAAGACGACTCGTGTAACCGGGACTTTACTCTTGGCCGTCAGAGCGGCGCCACGCTGTCTACGCTGCGTTGAAACGAGCCGGAGGTATCAACGAAGACGCCGGTATAGAGCAGGGCGGGGGAAAGAGAGAGAGAGCCGCTAGCACAGCTGCGGACGACCACATCGCGCGTCCTCCGGGTGTCAGATTTCTGATTGTAGACGAGAGTCGTAAATATTATCGTAGATTTGCCGTAACGGGGAGCGTCTTGACGTTGAAAATCATCACACCCCCGGAAACCGTAGACCCTGTTACCTGGCTCGAAGAAGCCGTCAGGGATATTCACAATTACGCCACGACCACTGCCCCGGACTCTGTAGATGATCCCGCTAACGATTATATAGGATTCGGCCTAGACACCCCCTCGTTTGCTCTGGGCACGGCCGGTTTGTCGTTTCGACCGGTCAGGGACTCTCGCTACGAGGATCTCTGGCGGCTCGTGTTCAGTCTCAGTCAAAGCGCCTCCGAATTTCGTGTGGATGACGCGTTCAGAATCACCGTTAACCGGGTCAGCGTACCGGTGGGTCGCGGGCGAAAGAGCAAACCTCTCACTCACGAGGAGGTGAGCAAAAGATCGCTTCTCGAGGTCGAACGCGACAATCTTTGTCTACCGCGCGCTATAATTTCTGCTCGCGCCTACCTGAACAGAGAGGGTATCGGGGGTAACGCAGCTGATCCCGCGCTTCGATGGTCCGACGTGCGTCACGCGAAATCTAGACTTCAGAGGGAGGCTGCCCTGGCTTTGTGCAGAGAGGCGCGCGTAGAAGTCCCCCCAGAGGGCTGTGGTATGCGAGAGATCGTCAGATTTCAAGAATATCTGGCTCCTCTGGGTCTAGCCGTCGTAATATACGATTTCAATACCTTTGGACGCGGAGGCGAGGCCGTTTACAACGGGGCGCGCGTACTGGCCGAGCGGGGTGAATGCTCCAGCGGCACATTGAACATACTGTACTTTCCACGCGGCGGTCATTACAAACCTATATTGAATCTTACCGCCGCAGCAGCCAACAGACGCTTCTGCGAGCCCTGCAACGTAGCCTATCGTTATACAGGCGATCACAGGTGCTCCAACAGATGTCCCGGCTGCAACACCGTTCCGCAGTGCGACAGATCGGGGGTACGTATGCCGTGCGTTGCCTGCGGCCGGTGGTTCTTTGGGGAGGAATGTCTGCGGAGACATCGCGTCGCGGGGTCGTTCGATCCTCGCAGAAGCGTCTGCGATACCCTGCAGATGTGCAGCGGGTGCGGTCTGTTCGTCGATCGTACTAAAAAGGGTCACTCCTGCGGCAACGCGTACTGCAACACGTGTGGATCCGTGCAGGCGGTAAACCACGAGTGTTACATGCAGCCTCTGAAGCCACCCACCGGAAACGCGGAGCATATATTCGTGTTTTATGACTTTGAGACCCAGCAGTGCGCCCCGGTGGCCGGCAGCGGAGATGTCAATCTGCACGTGCCGAATCTGTGCGTGGCGCAGCAGGCGTGCACCAGCTGCATACACGAGCCGGACATAAGTACACCCTGTCCTAGTTGCGGGCTCGTGCGCGAGTTCGTATTCCGAGAGAACCCCGTTAAACAGCTGGTGGAGTTTGTCACGCGGGACGTTTGTCGGTTCAAAAAGATCTTCTGTATAGCGCATAACGCCAGCGGTTTCGATTCTCAATTTATACTGCGTTACCTGGTAGAAAATAACAGAGATCCGCCGCAGGTGATCCTGAACGGTACCAAGATCATACTGATGGAGACGGGTCACACGCGTTTCCTGGACTCTTTGGCCTACATGCCTATGGCTCTAGCCGCGCTGCCCAAGGCATTCGGCCTACCTGTGGAATCGCGCAAGGGTATCTTTCCGCATCTGTTCAATACACCGGAGAATCGGAATTACATAGGTCCGTTGCCAGACGCGGAATTCTACTCCCCCGACAGTATGAAGACCTCGGACAGGGACGCTTTCTACAAATGGTACAGGGAAGCCACAGCCGGCGGGTACGTGTTCGATTTCAACCGTGAGCTGGTGGAATACTGCCGCAGCGACGTGGACATCCTTCGTCGAGCATGCGTCGCGTTTAGAGATATTTTTCTGAACTGCGGCGGTGTTTGCCCGTTCTCGCGAAGCACCACCATAGCGTCGGCCTGTTCCGTCGTGTTTCGACAAAATTTCCTCAGACCCCGCACCATAGGAGTGTTGCCGGCCGCAGGGTACAGGTTGGCCAACAATCAATCGGTGAAAGCGATCAAATGGCTCGTTTGGATGGAGAGGGAGCTGGGTACAGAGGTGAGGCACGCCGGACGAGGTCGCGAGTACAGGATTCCCGAGACGAGGCGGGTTGTCGACGGGTATTACACGGACGCGGCTGGGGAGCGACACGTGTTGGAATTTCACGGATGCTACTGGCACGGGTGTATTAGATGTCACACGATCAATCGCGACAAAGAGTTATCGTGCGGGGATACGATGGACAGACGGTGGCAAGAGACTGGGGCAAAAACGGCGCGCATGATCGAACTGGGTTACAGGGTCACGGAGATGTGGGAGTGCGCGTTCGACCAGATGATGGATGCCGATCCTGAAATGCGCGATTACGTCGAACAGCATCCGCTGGTCCTCTCCCGCGACTCGTTGAATCCTCGAGAGGCGTTTTTCGGAGGGCGTACGGGAAACACGAAGCGTTATCACGAGGCTGCCCCGGGGGAGGAGATCCGATACGTAGACGTATGCTCTCTGTACCCTTGGGTGTGCAAAACCGGTCGCTACCCCGTGGGCCACCCGCGAGTCTACGTAGGTAGGGAGTGCAGAGCGTTGACCGGTCCTTACAACACGGACATCTCAGGCCTCGAGGGTCTCGTGAAATGCGTTATCCTGCCACCCAGGAATCTCTATCATCCCGTGTTGCCGGTCCGTATGCGGGGAAAACTCATGTTTCCCCTGTGTCGCTCCTGCTGCGAGGCTTCTCTGCAGATCGATTGTCCGCACGAGTCGGAGGCCGATCGGTGGTTCGCGGGTACCTGGGTGTCTGCCGAGCTGCAGAAAGCCGTGGCTGTGGGCTACAGCGTGATCGACGTATCGGAGATCTGGCAATATGAGAGTACGGTGTACGATCCGGCCAGCGGTCAGGGGGGACTCTTTGCTCCCTATATAGACACTTTTCTGAAAATAAAGCAAGAAGCCAGCGGGTGGCCCGGCGAGTGCACCGACGAGGCTTCCCGCGACCGTTATCTCGCGGAGTACGAGCGGGTGGAGGGTATCAGGTTGCAGCGGGAGAAAATAACAAAGAACGCCGGCCTTCGTTCCGTATCCAAGCTCTGCCTGAACTCGTTCTGGGGTAAGTTTGGCCAGCGCGAAAACCTCCCGCGTACCGAGGTGATCAGAGAGCGTCAACGTCTGCTGGAACTGTTGACGGATCCCGAGAACGAGGTGGTCGATATCTTGCCGGTGACGGATCAAATACTCTACGCGCGGTGGATTAATACGGAAGAGAGCATCGTGCCGTCCCCCCTGGCCAACGTTGTGCTGGCCGCCTACACCACCGCTCAGGCTCGCCTCAAGCTGTACAGCTATCTCGAGAGGCTCGGGCGCCGGGTGTTGTATTACGATACGGACTCTGTTATTTACGTGAGGAGAAGCGGGGAATGGGAGCCGGCTACTGGTAACTTTTTAGGCGATCTGACGGACGAGCTGGCGGAATACGGTGAGGGGAGTTACATAAAAGCCTTTGTTTCCGGTGGTCCGAAATTTTACGCGTTCCTGGTACAAAAGGGAGACGCGGAGGTGGCTGAGGTTTGCAAAGTGAAGGGGGTCACTCTAAATTATCAGACTCGAATGAGGATAAATTTTAATTCGATCCGGGGCATGGTGGTCGAGGCTGACGAACCTATTCGCGTCGAGCGAAGAGCTATACAGCGTACGGCGTTGCACCGGGTCGTCACCCGCAGCGTGAACAAGATATGCCGTCCCGTTCAAACGAAAAGACGCCTCTGCGACACGGGCTACGACACTCTTCCTTTTGGCTACAAATCGCACAGTTGAATCGCTGTACATCTCGCTCTTTGGCTATAGAGCTCCGCAGCGAGGCTTAGACTCTCTCTCTCTCTCTCTCTTCACCTACTCTTATACTCTGTTATTCGACACGCGCATAAACAGAGATAAACCTCGACTCGCCGGACTACGGGGAGAGCGCAAGTGTGCAGCGGTGACTCATCGGTTCAGTAGGTCAGTAGTAGCGGTAGTATTCGCTTATCAACCCGAGCGTAAAACGGCTGGTGCGGGGCGTGTGTGCGGCGGTCTGAGAAGCTGAGATCACCGCACGCCGCGAGGCAACCCCGAGTAAGCTGACACGGGTTGCCTCAGCCGCTTGACGAGCTGCTTCTAGCCGGCGTCCCGTCTCGCTCTCTCTCGCAGCTGTTTAGAGAGAGAGACGGGCTGTCACCGGACGCGCGCGCGCGCGTTCCCAAAAGCTTGTACGTAACGCGCGCACCCCGCGGGCCCCCCACCGCGGTTAAGCCTTCGAGACAGGGATGTAGACGAAAAACCGATGATATCTATATATTCGATTGCAGATAGGACGGGGTTGTGAGTCGCGAGGATGGACACGCGCTGGAAACATCCCTTTTCCGCCATCGTAGCCGGGCCTTCCGGTTGCGGTAAATCCAACTTTGTGAAAAACTTTCTGCAACACGCGAGCCAAATGTGCGACACGGAGTTCGCGAGGGTGGTCTGGCACTACGCCGAGTGGCAACCTTTGTACGGGGAATCGAGCTCGGTGGAATATCGAGAGGGTTTGCCGCAACCGGCCGACTACGACGCGGACGCGCGACCCAAACTGCTCGTCATCGACGATCTGATGCGCGAGTCGTCCAACGGCGTTGTCATCGATCTCTTCACCAAGGGTTGCCACCACAAGAACATGAGCGTGTTCCTGATCACGCAGAATCTGTTTCACCAGGGACGGGGGCAGAGGGATATATCGCTGAACGCCAATTATATAGTTTTCTTCAAGAATCCGCGCGATCGCGCGCAGATACGTCACCTGGCTCGTCAGGTACACCCCGAGGACCCTCGCTTCCTGCAGGAGGCCTACAACGACGCCACAGCGCGCCCCCACGGCTATCTGCTCCTCGATCTGAAACAATCCACCCCGGAGAATTGTCGCTTTCGCACCGATATATTTCCCTCGGATTCGCGTCACTACGTTTACGTGCCTCGCAGGGATATAAAGGGTGGAGGATCGCACGCGGCACCAGTCTTTCGTCTGTGATGAAGCCCGGAACTAGACGAGGAGGAAGAAGAAGAAGAGGTTCGGCAAACAGGTTCAGCTCTTCCAACGCCGCGGCCTTGCACGCTATCTGTAAATCGGACCCCGCTCGGAGACGGGCTCTGCTGCGCACGGCCGACGACGCTCTGGTGAAAAACATTTGCGAGTGCGCTCTGAACACTCTGAGGGGTAACGTGAGCCTGAGCGCCGATCGGAGGAGACGTTTGAGCAAGCACAGAAAAATTTTACGTCGCCTGGCCAGCGACACGGGCAGCTGGAAAAGTAAGAAACGTTTGCTGCTTCAACGGGGTGGATTTCTACCCTTGCTGCTCGCCCCGATTATAGACAGTCTGATTGGCGGGTGAAGAAAATTGAGGCAATGGAGCGGGCCAAGAAAATGGTCCTGATACCGCAGGAGACGGCCGAACGTATCCAGCAGCGTCGACCCGATACGGATCCCGCGAGCCGGCTGGACAGCGAGATGCACGCTATTCTCAACGATCCGGGGAAAAACGATCGGGAAAAATGGAAGCTGTACAGACAGGTGCTGAGACGTTACTTGTTTTTTGCCGCCGAGTCGCGAAAACCTTTGCAATTCTCTATACGAGGGGTGGGTGGCGAGGCTGCTGCTGGTGGTAATACCGCTGGCGGGCAAGAAGAAGCGGAAGAGATGGACGGGGTGACTGAGGGGAATGCAGCTGGTAACAGCGGCGTAGCTATACAGGATATCGTAGTGAGCGTGCCGGACAAGTTTAGGCGGAAAGCGGAGCTCTTGCTGAACTATCTGACCACCAACGGTCGCTCCGAGATCTCGTGGGACGACAAGGGGACGATAGCCGTAAGGGGGACTCGGATAGCCGGGACAAACATCATCGATCTGATAAACGACGCGGTACGCGAGAGAAAATCTATGCAGGCCAGGGGGAGGGAACAGTTCGCCAGGATCCTTCACTCGATCAACACGCCGCAAGAGTACATAGGTAACCCCGTTTTTCAAAAACCTACGCGTCACGCCTCGTCACGATCGACAGCAGGCCCATCTCATCAGAGGCGTATCAACGAGGAAGAGGAGGACTGGGGTGTGGACGGTGACATTGACACGAACGAGGCGGGTGAGGAGGAGGATACGGATTCGGACTCGATATTTGCCACACCCAAGAACAGACAACGACCAGGGCAAACCGGAAACGGTGCTTGGTTGAGACTCAGGTTGAAATGAAGATCCTCGAACGACTGTACTACGATCCGGCCAACGAGGCGGGTTACGCGGGTGCCAGGAACTTGACTCGATCCGCGGGTGAAAGAAAAAAGGGGAAAAAAAAAATACCTCGCGCCGCGGTGGTCGAATGGTTGGCGTCGCAGGACGCGTACACGCTGCACAAGTCGATACGTAGGAAATTTCCCCGAGCCAGATACAACGTGCAGAATATAGACGACCTGTGGGAAGCGGATCTGGTGGATCTCAGATCGATCAAACAGTACAACGACGGATACGGCTACCTGCTGGTGATCATAGACGTGCTCAGCAAGTTTGCCTGGGTCGAGCCGCTCGCCGACAAGAGCGCGGCTACCGTTGCCGGGGCTTTCGAGCGCGTGTTGTCCTCCACGGATCGCTGCCCGATTCAGCTGCAGACCGACAAAGGCAAGGAGTTTGTCGGAGCTCAATTCCAGAAGCTGCTCGCTGCCAGAGGGGTGCGCTACAGAGTCACGCGAAACCCCGACATAAAGGCGGCCGTTGTGGAACGCTTCAATCGTACTCTCAAGGAGAGAATGTGGCGTTACTTCACCCACAAGAATACCCATCGCTACCTGGATGTGCTGCGACAGCTGGTAGGGGCGTACAACGCCACCACCCACTCGACCATTAAAATGGCTCCGTCGATGGTGACGCTGGAAAATGCCGCAGCCGCCCGCTTCAACATGGAAAAGGCACGCGGTGGCCCGCCGCGATCCGGTGCAAAGCCACGGTTTCGAGTGGGGGAGCGGGTTCGCATCAGTAAGGCTAAGGGTGCCTTCAAGAAGGGTTACGAGGCCAACTGGACCGAGGAGGTGTTTGAGATTCGACGCGTTCTGCACCGAGCGCCGATCGTCTACCTGTTGGTTGATTTGGAGGGGGAGGAGATAGACGGCTTGTTTTACGAGGCTGAGTTGCAACGCGTGATCAAGGACGATGTTATGACTGTGGATAAAATAATACGGACGCGGGGAAAGGGGGCCAGTAAGAAGCTGTTTGTCAGCTGGCGCGGTTATCCGGAAAAGTTCAACTCTTGGATCGCTGCGAGCAGCGTGCGAAAACAGGCATGAAGGATCAGTTTTACATCACGCTGCCCAGCAACAGCTCGATGAAATTTTTTCCCCACAACACGACGGCTCGATTCACCACCCAGCTACCGCGACGGATCGAGCTTGTCGGAGAGTGGGAAGTCGCCCTGGTGGAGATCCACTACCCGCTGACGCTTCAAAACATAAACGAACCCTACAACGCGGTGGGATTTCACGTGCATCGGTCGGACACTCCAGCGGAAAATTTTCACGATATTTCATCGTTGCCGGGGGAAAAACGAGTGGCGCATGGTAAATTCCTCATCGAACCCGGTATTTACACGGATATTTGGGAAATTATCCAAACGTTGAACGGTTTGCCGACCATCAAGGAGCATTTGGAGTTTGGACGAGCCGACAGCGCGGACGATCGTTTGGACGTGGTCAGAAAATGCAGCTGCAAGGATGGTCACTACCTCTCGTTTTCCGACGGCATTCGTCAACAACTCGGATTTCCAAAGCTCACGACCAACATACGCGACAGGGTGGTGGCCAACCATCCTTTGAACCTACCAAGCGGGATACCCTCGCAGATGTTTGTCTACACGGATCTCGCGGAGCCCAGAATAGTGGGCGATGTCTACGCTCCGCTGCTGCGTATAGTGCGGACGGTGGGCAAAAATTTTCACAACGGTGTCTCGGAAAGCAAATCCCTGGCACCCCCGCACTACGTACCTCTGCTTCTCACCAATTTCCGTACCATTGAAATCGATATAAGGGACTCTCAGGGTAGACCCATGCCATTCACGCGCGGGACGTTGACGGCTACGTTGCACTTCAAGAGGTCGCACTGATGGCTCGCTACCTTGAACATTACGACGATCAGGTGGGTGGTGGTGGTATAGGCGGAGTTTATTCCGGTGCGCCGCTACAGCGTGGTAGCGGAATCGGTAGCTTTCTGGGGGGATTGTTTCGGCGCGTGATACCCATTCTGAAGAGCGGTGCGCGCGTGTTGGGGAAGGAGGCTCTGCGGACAGGTGTGAGAGTCGTGGAAGATATGGACGCCAACACACCCTTCAAAGAGGCGCTCAAGAAACGCGTCGTCGAGTCGGGTTACAATCTGAGGCGAAAAGCTACAGATAAATTGGGCAATCTGATGAAGGGGTCCGGATATAAAACGCTGCGCGGCGGACCGAGGGGGCAGTTGCTGCGGGGTCGCGGTGCAGGATCGATCGGGTCGCGTAGGAAAGGTGTCAAGAAAAGCAAACCGAGAAAGAAGAAGAAGAAACCGGGGCTTGCCGGAATTAAAAAAAGAAAAAAAACAACTCTCAAGAAGAAGAAGAAGAAGAAGAAAAGCTGTTGCGGGAGTAAAAAAAGAAGCGTGGCTGATATCTTCGAAGCTCGCTAACAACGAAAATAATAAACATCGACCATGGCGTACTTGCACACACACTCCTGCGAGTATCTGAAATCGGAGCTGGATTTGTTCTCTCTACCACCGACGCAAACCACGATCGAGAGCGGGCAGTGGGTCCACTACAAGCCTGTGTCGTCGCTCACGGATGACTCACCCATAGAGTTTATGGTGCCCGGCCTCAGCGACGAGTATCTCGACCTCTCCCACACTATGCTCAGCCTGCGTGTGAGTCTACAAACGCTCAGCGGGGAGCCGGCGGCAAAGGGGGCTGCAAAGGCCGTCGTGGCCCCTGTAAACAACCTGCTGCACTCTCTGTTCAGCCAGGCCGACGTGTTCTTCAATCAGAAGCTAGTTTCACCGGCCAACAACGCGTACGCTTACCGAGCCTACATAGAGTCGTTGCTGAATTACAATTCGGCTGCGAAACAATCACACCTAACCACCACCCTGTGGTACGGGGATACAGCGGGGAAGATGGATGAAATCGGATCGGCTAACAAAGGGTTTGCCCAGCGGCAAAAGCTTCTAAACGGTGAAACCAGCGTGGATTTGATTGGGCATCTTCACTGCGACGTGTTTAATCAGGAGAAGTTTCTGCTAAACGGTGTCGAGTTACGGGTACGGCTCGTGCGCTCGCGGGACGCCTTCTGCCTCATGGAGAGCACCAACACACACGGCGTACACATACTAGAGGCCTCGCTGCTCGTGCGACGCGTAACGATAAACCCCGGCGTCCTGCTGGCTCACGCCAGAGCTCTGGGTAAAGGAACGGCAAAGTATCCTCTTACCAGAGTGGAGGTGAAGGCTATGACTATTCACAGCGGTGTGCAGGGTGATACGTTGGACAATGTATTTCTGGGTCAACTGCCTAAAAGAATGATTGTGGGTTTTGTCGATAACAAGGCCTTCAACGGTGATAAAGCCTACAACCCCTTCAACTTTCAACATTTCAACATAAACTTTCTGTCGCTGTACGTGGACGGGTCTCAGATCCCCTCGAAGCCGCTACAGCCCGACTTTACGCGAAGCAAGCTCTACGTCGATGCCTACCACACCCTTTTCTCCGGAACAGGCATACATTTTCTAAACGAAGGGAACGGTATAGGTCGTGAAGATTTCCCCCACGGGTATTGCCTGACGGCCTTCGACCTCACCCCCGATCTGTCGGCAAACAGCGGCACCCACTGGAATTTGGTCAGACACGGCAGCGTTAGAATCGAGGTGCGCTTCGAGGCCGCCCTGGCAACGACGATAAATTGCATCGTGTACGCGGAATTTGACAACGTCTTGGAAATTGACGCGGCGCGGCAGGTTATAGTGGACTTTGGAGGATAGACGGCGAGGTGAAACCTGAACCACCTCCCCCACCATTGAAAAAAAAAATAGCTGACGTTGCGTATCGAGGAAAGGTCGCTAAAGTCGAACGAAACACGCAGTATCCAGTTTTCCGTATACCCGCGAACACGTTTATAGCAATATGGTGGACTACGTGGTCGATGTGCAGGGTTTTCGAGACGCTCAAAACGGTTTTGCTGTCAAGGAGGTTTCCGTGTTAGCTTTGAATCGCGACCACATCGGGCACTGGGTAGCCACACCACCCTGCGCCTTCACGGATCTCCCGGCGAATATTTGTGCTCAGAACAATTATCTTTCGCGCAGCCATCACGGTATAGAGTGGTTCGACGGTGATATTCAAGACAAACAAATCTACAGAAAACTGCGCGCCGTGGCACGTTCGGCCCGCGTGATTTATACGCGCGGTGCGGAAAAGGCGAAATTGTTGAGGCGCGTTATGTCGCGTCAGGTGACGAATCTGGAGGACGAGGACTGCCCCGCATTCGGGAAGTTGCCGCCATCGGATACGTACTGCATGCATCACGCTCTGAGCAATCCCGGGGAATTTGTCTGTTCGTTGAATCGCGCGGCTGTGCTGAAATCTTGGCTGCTGGGGAGAGGGGCGACTGACGAGGTGGACGGTGGCGGGTTTTCTACAACCGAATCCGCAGAGTGCAATGAACAGTCTGGAACTGAGGAGAGTTTTGGCGTTGATACCGACGGCTACGTGTGGCGTGTACGCGGCTGATCGTATTCCTTTGCGGTGGTCCCGCCCCGCGGCCCTTATCGCAAATACCGATGACCACACACAGCCAGGAAGTCACTGGGTCGCTTTCTACAACGACGAGTCCGGTAACGGGGTGTACTTTGACAGTTACGGGGTCGCACCCTTCATCCCACACCACGTGCGTCGTCTGCGGAAAAACTGTCCGCGCTACCGGTGCAACACGCGCCAGCTCCAGAGTGCATTTTCCGACGTGTGTGGTCAGTTTTGTGTCATGTTTCTCTATTATATGCATTTTGGTTACACGCTTGATGCTTTTGTGGATATTTTTACGGATGATTATGTAAAAAATGATTCGATGGCCGCGTCGTTTTACAATTGCGTGGCTAAA
Organism: Tenthredo mesomela; assembly: GCA_943736025.1. Taxonomy (NCBI): domain Eukaryota; kingdom Metazoa; phylum Arthropoda; class Insecta; order Hymenoptera; family Tenthredinidae; genus Tenthredo; species Tenthredo mesomela. The sequence continues at coordinate 42,151,891 of OX031016.1, forward strand.
AAAATTAAGAGTTGCGACAAACTCGACGCCTCTTGTCTATCCTGTGTACAGATATGTTTAAGGAAACGTTGTTAATTATAGGCTAGTTTTAAGCAATATTGAATAAAGCGAAAATTTTGTAACGAAGTAGCGTGTGTCGTTTATTGCGAGCGCATCCCACCAGTATTTCAGCAACGTCAGCAGTTTTGGAGGTGAGAATGGTCATTTAATACCCGTCGGGACATCGAGACGTTTCTTGATAAGTATGTGCCTCTATCTCCCCCCTTGCTCTAGGTACGCGATGCAGCGAGGTATATTTCTCTGCAGGAGTCGTCACTCCATCTTCAGCCACCGAGTGAATTAAGAAGTGAGTGTGATTGTTCTCTGCTAATTTTGGCGAAAAGGATTGTGATTAAAAAAAGTTTTTTCGTTGCAGAAATGGAAGACTTCGTGGCTGCAGTTCTAATCCACGGTGACCCCCGTGACATGTGGTTCCTCAGGGAACATTTGATCGCGATGCTTGCCGAGGTAGACAGGGAGATCGAGGCGCGCGAGGCGGAGTTGCTAGCCCTTGACGGGGATAGCGACTTTGCCGAAAGCGCCTCGACGTTGAGCTCGGCTGCATCCACAATCCCTGAGGACAATGAGCACATTGTCTACGGGGGTCACGGGGGTGGAATAATAAGAGAAAACGCAATTGAGGAAGAAGAAGTACGTGAAAATGTGGAGATTTGGATGGGCCGAGGGTGGGACGAGGGCGAGGAAGAAGAGAATGCTGGTGAGGAAAGAGACTTCGAGGAAGAGCTGAGGGAGATAGAGAGGTTGCGGGAGGAAGAGAGGTTGCGGGAGGAGGAGGAGGACGAGGAAGACGAGGACCGGTGGTGGCTGCCGGCGGAAGACGAGGGGTACCAATCCGGTAAGTTGATATATATATATAATTTTCGTCGAATTTCGTTCGGTTATTGTACTAATAATTCCCGTATGTTTCAGACGAGGTACCCCGAGACGATTAGATTTTAAATAGTTTTTTAGTTAATTTATTTTAGTTTGTAAGAAATGTAAAATAGTTTTAAATATTTAATAAATTATTTTATACGCTTTTTAAATATAATTTGCGTCATTTCCTGAATATACCCGACCATTTTGAAGAATTTCAGATTTAGATATTATTTAGTATAAGAGAGAGAAATTTAAAGCAGTCGCCATATTGGAATATGGAAAAAAAATAGTAGCCATCTTGGAAAAGCCGCCATATTGGTTTGTATGGGCGGGGCCATCTTAGATCAGACATCTTGGATTTTGAAAAATAGTAGCCATATTTGATTTTGAAAAAATAGTAGCCATCTTGGATTTTGAAAAAAAATAGTAGCCATCTTGAATTTTGAAAAAATTGGAAAACGGGCGCCATATTTGTTTATAATATTGCGTATGGGCGCCGCCATCTTGGATCGGACAGTCTGCTGTCTCTCATTGTTTTGACGCCGAATCCCCACTCCCTCCCGGTCACTGACCTCGTGACGTCATTTGTTATGACTCGCCATGGCTGGCACCTACTACTCGTGTTGTTTTCGTGAGTCTCGTACAGGCGGGGCTACGACACAGATACGCCAATCACAGCGATCACCGTAGTCACGTGTTCCCTAGCCTCAGCTGTCACTGGCTGTCCCAGGCCACAGCCACGATCTCTTGTTTTGGTTCACCCGACAGATTGCAGCACAGTCCACAGACCATTCATAAAGCTCCAAGCATAAAGCTAAATTCTGTAACGAGCAATTTTCCTACCCGGAGGGAATAAATAGAAAAATAAATCCCGCTCAAAAAAGTCCCAACGTATTCTCACTCAAAACACGGTACGATACAGAAACGAAACGAAAGCTAAAAGATAGTGTTGGGCGCCAGGCACACGAAGGTGCCAGATAGAGTTAGCAAAACAAAACGCAGTAAGCAACAACTAAATTCAGAAACGAGACGATAACCGACTAGATAGAAGGAGAGGGGAACGTGGGGGCGTAGAAATAACACACTTTGCTCAGAGATAGGTAGACGGTAACGATAACTATAATTTCAAAATCAAACGCAGCGATACAAAAATAAATAAGAAATAAATAACAAAAGATATTACAGAACGGCAGAATAATACAATAATAAATTAATTCAAAAGAAAGGTAGCGGCGGAATTTAATTCCGGCGTCGCCTACAATGTAGCGGTTAAGCCGCAAAAGATGAATTCAAAAAAAAAAAAAAAAAAAAAGATGCAAAGATAGAGAAGATAGCGCAAAGTAGAATTGAGATAATACTAGGTAATAGATAACTTTAAATTTACGCACGCAAAAGAGAAAAAAAAGAAAATTATAGATAACGTAGGCGAGACGGCACGGGATTCTTCCCCGCGCAGCGCAAGTCCAGGAAAGAGATAGTAGATAATAGACTTATTGATGAGAAATTAGCCTAGAGAGAATAGAGACCACGACAGCCCGTCAGACGCGAATTCGAAACAGAAAAGCCGTTAGGCAACGCAGAGGCACAAGGCTTGCGGACGGACGGTCGAGGTCGTGGATAGGGAAGCCTACCTTTCAACGGGTCGTAGCCCAGGTGGCTCCAAAGAAAATGCACAGCGCACACACAAAAGATAAAGAAAAGCACAACAAAACTATGAAAAACCCCCAAAAGGAAAATAAACTAAAGAAAAACTAAAGAAACCCCAGAAAGAAAAAGACAAGATAATGAAAAGATAAAGAAACCCCCAAAAATAGAAAAGATAAAGATAACGTAACGGTGAGATAAGGTAAGGTAGCTCGACGTTGGCTGTAGGCTGGTCGACAACGGAGTGTTTCGTCGATCGGCGATCCGAAATGTGGTGGGGGAAGCCTTTCCACACCCGACATGTTCTCCGCACCCATAGCGCTGAACATTTCCAAAATCAGGCCGGGAGGTAACGGCTGGCGGCGATAGCAGGCTGGGAGGTGCAGCCCTCTCCCGGCCGGCAGGTGACGAAGCTGCAGAGACGGAGGCTGATGACTTAGGTGCGGTTACTAGTGCCGAGGTTTCCAGGACATCCCCCAGATGATCCTGCGACGATCGACGAATCCCACGATGGGAGCAGGACCCTGCCGGAAAAATCCGATAGAATCTAGTTCATTCGAATAGAAATATTGACTAACTCCAATCAGTTTCTATGCGGTCTATCCAGAACCGCAAAGTTGCGAATACAACACTAATCAGATCGTATATGATTCAATCAGGTAACGGTCGCTATCAGAAAATACCGATAGAATTTCTTTCCGTTTTTATCAGATTCTATACGATGTGAATTCCACATGTAATTCATTCCGATTTTTACTATAAAAAATGTATTCGATTGTATTCGGACCATCAAGAGTCTCATTCTATTTGATTTAATAGGGTCTGACCTGAATCAATTTCAATCGATTTCATTCCGGACTTGCAGCTTATCGTTCTGAAATTGAAAAAACCGATTCACGTTCTATCCGGTTTCCGTGTGATCTCCTACATTCTTGTTGCTTTTCGATTCAATCCGGATTTCCACATATCTTGCCTATCCGTCTGCTTCCGATCCATTTACCTATCCGAGTTCTTCCGAAAGTCGAGCTTCTCGTTTCATCCGATCCCACCTGATCTTGTATGTTCCTGGCGCTATACGATTTAATCCAGATTTCCAGATACCTTTCCTATCAGTTTCCTTTCGATCCATCCACCTATCCTACTTTATCCGGAAGCCGAGATCCTCGTTTTATCCGGATTGCATGTGATCTTGTACGTTACTGGTGCTATAAGATTCAATCCGAATTTCCAAATACGTTGCTTATCCGTCTGCCTCCGATCCATCCGCCTATCCGAGTCTATTCGGGAGCCAAAATCGCCAATTCATCCGTGATTGTGTACGTTTCTGGCGCTATTCGCTTCAATCGGAGTGTTCAGATACCTTTCCTATCAGTTTTCTTCCGATCCATCCACCTATCCTACTTTATCCGGAAGCCGAATCCTCGTTTTATCCAGATTCCATGTGATCTTGTACGTTACTGGCGCTATAAGATTCAATCTGAATTCCTAAATACGTTGCTTATCCGTCTGCCTCCGATCCATCCGCCTATTCGAGTCTATTCGGGAACCAAAATCGCCAATTCATCCGTGATTGTGTACGTTTCTGGCGCTATTCGCTTCAATCGGAGTGTCCAGATACCTTCCCTGGTGGAGGTTTCGGGTAGGACTTCAATCCGGTCTCATCCGAACTATTCCGATCCATTGCGAAATCTGTCACCTTAACAATACGGAATTATCCGAGTCATTCCGAAGCAGGTTTTTAATCCATCTCAATCCGTGCATCGATTTCGAGTTCAATCCAAATGAATCTGACACCAATCCGTAATTCACGTTCAGTCCTATTCAATCCGTACGTCGAGTTCTTTCTAATTCGTCCGTTCAATCTGAGCGAATCCGACACCAATCCTAAACTCACTGTCAATCCTATTCAATCCGCATAACTAATCCGAGCGAATCCGATACCAATCCGGAACTCACTGTCAATCCTATTCAATCCGTACAACTAATCCGAGCGAATCCGATACCAATCCGGAACTCACTTTCAATCCTATTCCATCCGTACAACCAATCCGAGCGAATCCGACATCAATCCGGAACTCACTTTCAATCCTATTTAGTTCGTACAGCCAATTCGAATGAATCCGATACTAATCCGGAACTCACTACTATTCTATTCTATCCGTACATCCAATCCGAGCGAATCCGACACGAATTCGGAAACCACTTCCAATCCTACTTAATCTGTACGTTCAATCCAAATGGATCTGTGGCTATATCTACCAAATTTCAATACCTCTCAGTTTCTTAAGCAATACTAACTGCAATACGAATAATTCCTAAATAACGCTGAAACAATCTTTTTTCGGCAAAGGCATTAAAAAGTCACTTTTTGACGCCTGTTTTCGATCCGTAAGTACCACTTTGTACGGCTGATTTCAGAACGCCCTATAAAGTTTTTATACCGCAGTCTGGACGTGCAGTTCGAAGTGCGCATTCCAAAGCTGCCGTATAAAGTCTTTATACGGCAGTTTTGATGCGCAGTTCGAAGTGTGCGACAGATCGCACCATAACCTCACTCTTCGTCAGTAGTAGGTGCCAGCCATGGCGAGTCATAACAAATGACGTCACGAGGTCAGTGACCGGGAGGGAGTGGGGATTCGGCGTCAAAACAATGAGAGACAGCAGACTGTCCGATCCAAGATGGCGGCGCCCATACGCAATATTATAAACAAATATGGCGCCCGTTTTCCAATTTTTTCAAAATTCAAGATGGCTACTATTTTTTTTCAAAATCCAAGATGGCTACTATTTTTTCAAAATCAAATATGGCTACTATTTTTCAAAATCCAAGATGTCTGATCTAAGATGGCCCCGCCCATACAAACCAATATGGCGGCTTTTCCAAGATGGCTACTATTTTTTTTCCATATTCCAATATGGCGACTGCTTTAAATTTCTCTCTCTTATACTAAATAATATCTAAATCTGAAATTCTTCAAAATGGTCGGGTATATTCAGGAAATGACGCAAATTATATTTAAAAAGCGTATAAAATAATTTATTAAATATTTAAAACTATTTTACATTTCTTACAAACTAAAATAAATTAACTAAAAAACTATTTAAAATCTAATCGTCTCGGGGTACCTCGTCTGAAACATACGGGAATTATTAGTACAATAACCGAACGAAATTCGACGAAAATTATATATATATATCAACTTACCGGATTGGTACCCCTCGTCTTCCGCCGGCAGCCACCACCGGTCCTCGTCTTCCTCGTCCTCCTCCTCCTCCCGCAACCTCTCTTCCTCCCGCAACCTCTCTATCTCCCTCAGCTCTTCCTCGAAGTCTCTTTCCTCACCAGCATTCTCTTCTTCCTCGCCCTCGTCCCACCCTCGGCCCATCCAAATCTCCACATTTTCACGTACTTCTTCTTCCTCAATTGCGTTTTCTCTTATTATTCCACCCCCGTGACCCCCGTAGACAATGTGCTCATTGTCCTCAGGGATTGTGGATGCAGCCGAGCTCAACGTCGAGGCGCTTTCGGCAAAGTCGCTATCCCCGTCAAGGGCTAGCAACTCCGCCTCGCGCGCCTCGATCTCCCTGTCTACCTCGGCAAGCATCGCGATCAAATGTTCCCTGAGGAACCACATGTCACGGGGGTCACCGTGGATTAGAACTGCAGCCACGAAGTCTTCCATTTCTGCAACGAAAAAACTTTTTTTAATCACAATCCTTTTCGCCAAAATTAGCAGAGAACAATCACACTCACTTCTTAATTCACTCGGTGGCTGAAGATGGAGTGACGACTCCTGCAGAGAAATATACCTCGCTGCATCGCGTACCTAGAGCAAGGGGGGAGATAGAGGCACATACTTATCAAGAAACGTCTCGATGTCCCGACGGGTATTAAATGACCATTCTCACCTCCAAAACTGCTGACGTTGCTGAAATACTGGTGGGATGCGCTCGCAATAAACGACACACGCTACTTCGTTACAAAATTTTCGCTTTATTCAATATTGCTTAAAACTAGCCTATAATTAACAACGTTTCCTTAAACATATCTGTACACAGGATAGACAAGAGGCGTCGAGTTTGTCGCAACTCTTAATTTTTTTAGCCACGCAATTGTAAAACGACGCGGCCATCGAATCATTTTTTACATAATCATCCGTAAAAATATCCACAAAAGCATCAAGCGTGTAACCAAAATGCATATAATAGAGAAACATGACACAAAACTGACCACACACGTCGGAAAATGCACTCTGGAGCTGGCGCGTGTTGCACCGGTAGCGCGGACAGTTTTTCCGCAGACGACGCACGTGGTGTGGGATGAAGGGTGCGACCCCGTAACTGTCAAAGTACACCCCGTTACCGGACTCGTCGTTGTAGAAAGCGACCCAGTGACTTCCTGGCTGTGTGTGGTCATCGGTATTTGCGATAAGGGCCGCGGGGCGGGACCACCGCAAAGGAATACGATCAGCCGCGTACACGCCACACGTAGCCGTCGGTATCAACGCCAAAACTCTCCTCAGTTCCAGACTGTTCATTGCACTCTGCGGATTCGGTTGTAGAAAACCCGCCACCGTCCACCTCGTCAGTCGCCCCTCTCCCCAGCAGCCAAGATTTCAGCACAGCCGCGCGATTCAACGAACAGACAAATTCCCCGGGATTGCTCAGAGCGTGATGCATGCAGTACGTATCCGATGGCGGCAACTTCCCGAATGCGGGGCAGTCCTCGTCCTCCAGATTCGTCACCTGACGCGACATAACGCGCCTCAACAATTTCGCCTTTTCCGCACCGCGCGTATAAATCACGCGGGCCGAACGTGCCACGGCGCGCAGTTTTCTGTAGATTTGTTTGTCTTGAATATCACCGTCGAACCACTCTATACCGTGATGGCTGCGCGAAAGATAATTGTTCTGAGCACAAATATTCGCCGGGAGATCCGTGAAGGCGCAGGGTGGTGTGGCTACCCAGTGCCCGATGTGGTCGCGATTCAAAGCTAACACGGAAACCTCCTTGACAGCAAAACCGTTTTGAGCGTCTCGAAAACCCTGCACATCGACCACGTAGTCCACCATATTGCTATAAACGTGTTCGCGGGTATACGGAAAACTGGATACTGCGTGTTTCGTTCGACTTTAGCGACCTTTCCTCGATACGCAACGTCAGCTATTTTTTTTTTCAATGGTGGGGGAGGTGGTTCAGGTTTCACCTCGCCGTCTATCCTCCAAAGTCCACTATAACCTGCCGCGCCGCGTCAATTTCCAAGACGTTGTCAAATTCCGCGTACACGATGCAATTTATCGTCGTTGCCAGGGCGGCCTCGAAGCGCACCTCGATTCTAACGCTGCCGTGTCTGACCAAATTCCAGTGGGTGCCGCTGTTTGCCGACAGATCGGGGGTGAGGTCGAAGGCCGTCAGGCAATACCCGTGGGGGAAATCTTCACGACCTATACCGTTCCCTTCGTTTAGAAAATGTATGCCTGTTCCGGAGAAAAGGGTGTGGTAGGCATCGACGTAGAGCTTGCTTCGCGTAAAGTCGGGCTGTAGCGGCTTCGAGGGGATCTGAGACCCGTCCACGTACAGCGACAGAAAGTTTATGTTGAAATGTTGAAAGTTGAAGGGGTTGTAGGCTTTATCACCGTTGAAGGCCTTGTTATCGACAAAACCCACAATCATTCTTTTAGGCAGTTGACCCAGAAATACATTGTCCAACGTATCACCCTGCACACCGCTGTGAATAGTCATAGCCTTCACCTCCACTCTGGTAAGAGGATACTTTGCCGTTCCTTTACCCAGAGCTCTGGCGTGAGCCAGCAGGACGCCGGGGTTTATCGTTACGCGTCGCACGAGCAGCGAGGCCTCTAGTATGTGTACGCCGTGTGTGTTGGTGCTCTCCATGAGGCAGAAGGCGTCCCGCGAGCGCACGAGCCGTACCCGTAACTCGACACCGTTTAGCAGAAACTTCTCCTGATTAAACACGTCGCAGTGAAGATGCCCAATCAAATCCACGCTGGTTTCACCGTTTAGAAGCTTTTGCCGCTGGGCAAACCCTTTGTTAGCCGATCCGATTTCATCCATCTTCCCCGCTGTATCCCCGTACCACAGGGTGGTGGTTAGGTGTGATTGTTTCGCAGCCGAATTGTAATTCAGCAACGACTCTATGTAGGCTCGGTAAGCGTACGCGTTGTTGGCCGGTGAAACTAGCTTCTGATTGAAGAACACGTCGGCCTGGCTGAACAGAGAGTGCAGCAGGTTGTTTACAGGGGCCACGACGGCCTTTGCAGCCCCCTTTGCCGCCGGCTCCCCGCTGAGCGTTTGTAGACTCACACGCAGGCTGAGCATAGTGTGGGAGAGGTCGAGATACTCGTCGCTGAGGCCGGGCACCATAAACTCTATGGGTGAGTCATCCGTGAGCGACGACACAGGCTTGTAGTGGACCCACTGCCCGCTCTCGATCGTGGTTTGCGTCGGTGGTAGAGAGAACAAATCCAGCTCCGATTTCAGATACTCGCAGGAGTGTGTGTGCAAGTACGCCATGGTCGATGTTTATTATTTTCGTTGTTAGCGAGCTTCGAAGATATCAGCCACGCTTCTTTTTTTACTCCCGCAACAGCTTTTCTTCTTCTTCTTCTTCTTCTTGAGAGTTGTTTTTTTTCTTTTTTTAATTCCGGCAAGCCCCGGTTTCTTCTTCTTCTTTCTCGGTTTGCTTTTCTTGACACCTTTCCTACGCGACCCGATCGATCCTGCACCGCGACCCCGCAGCAACTGCCCCCTCGGTCCGCCGCGCAGCGTTTTATATCCGGACCCCTTCATCAGATTGCCCAATTTATCTGTAGCTTTTCGCCTCAGATTGTAACCCGACTCGACGACGCGTTTCTTGAGCGCCTCTTTGAAGGGTGTGTTGGCGTCCATATCTTCCACGACTCTCACACCTGTCCGCAGAGCCTCCTTCCCCAACACGCGCGCACCGCTCTTCAGAATGGGTATCACGCGCCGAAACAATCCCCCCAGAAAGCTACCGATTCCGCTACCACGCTGTAGCGGCGCACCGGAATAAACTCCGCCTATACCACCACCACCCACCTGATCGTCGTAATGTTCAAGGTAGCGAGCCATCAGTGCGACCTCTTGAAGTGCAACGTAGCCGTCAACGTCCCGCGCGTGAATGGCATGGGTCTACCCTGAGAGTCCCTTATATCGATTTCAATGGTACGGAAATTGGTGAGAAGCAGAGGTACGTAGTGCGGGGGTGCCAGGGATTTGCTTTCCGAGACACCGTTGTGAAAATTTTTGCCCACCGTCCGCACTATACGCAGCAGCGGAGCGTAGACATCGCCCACTATTCTGGGCTCCGCGAGATCCGTGTAGACAAACATCTGCGAGGGTATCCCGCTTGGTAGGTTCAAAGGATGGTTGGCCACCACCCTGTCGCGTATGTTGGTCGTGAGCTTTGGAAATCCGAGTTGTTGACGAATGCCGTCGGAAAACGAGAGGTAGTGACCATCCTTGCAGCTGCATTTTCTGACCACGTCCAAACGATCGTCCGCGCTGTCGGCTCGTCCAAACTCCAAATGCTCCTTGATGGTCGGCAAACCGTTCAACGTTTGGATAATTTCCCAAATATCCGTGTAAATACCGGGTTCGATGAGGAATTTACCATGCGCCACTCGTTTTTCCCCCGGCAACGATGAAATATCGTGAAAATTTTCCGCTGGAGTGTCCGACCGATGCACGTGAAATCCCACCGCGTTGTAGGGTTCGTTTATGTTTTGAAGCGTCAGCGGGTAGTGGATCTCCACCAGGGCGACTTCCCACTCTCCGACAAGCTCGATCCGTCGCGGTAGCTGGGTGGTGAATCGAGCCGTCGTGTTGTGGGGAAAAAATTTCATCGAGCTGTTGCTGGGCAGCGTGATGTAAAACTGATCCTTCATGCCTGTTTTCGCACGCTGCTCGCAGCGATCCAAGAGTTGAACTTTTCCGGATAACCGCGCCAGCTGACAAACAGCTTCTTACTGGCCCCCTTTCCCCGCGTCCGTATTATTTTATCCACAGTCATAACATCGTCCTTGATCACGCGTTGCAACTCAGCCTCGTAAAACAAGCCGTCTATCTCCTCCCCCTCCAAATCAACCAACAGGTAGACGATCGGCGCTCGGTGCAGAACGCGTCGAATCTCAAACACCTCCTCGGTCCAGTTGGCCTCGTAACCCTTCTTGAAGGCACCCTTAGCCTTACTGATGCGAACCCGCTCCCCCACTCGAAACCGTGGCTTTGCACCGGATCGCGGCGGGCCACCGCGTGCCTTTTCCATGTTGAAGCGGGCGGCTGCGGCATTTTCCAGCGTCACCATCGACGGAGCCATTTTAATGGTCGAGTGGGTGGTGGCGTTGTACGCCCCTACCAGCTGTCGCAGCACATCCAGGTAGCGATGGGTATTCTTGTGGGTGAAGTAACGCCACATTCTCTCCTTGAGAGTACGATTGAAGCGTTCCACAACGGCCGCCTTTATGTCGGGGTTTCGCGTGACTCTGTAGCGCACCCCTCTGGCAGCGAGCAGCTTCTGGAATTGAGCTCCGACAAACTCCTTGCCTTTGTCGGTCTGCAGCTGAATCGGGCAGCGATCCGTGGAGGACAACACGCGCTCGAAAGCCCCGGCAACGGTAGCCGCGCTCTTGTCGGCGAGCGGCTCGACCCAGGCAAACTTGCTGAGCACGTCTATGATCACCAGCAGGTAGCCGTATCCGTCGTTGTACTGTTTGATCGATCTGAGATCCACCAGATCCGCTTCCCACAGGTCGTCTATATTCTGCACGTTGTATCTGGCTCGGGGAAATTTCCTACGTATCGACTTGTGCAGCGTGTACGCGTCCTGCGACGCCAACCATTCGACCACCGCGGCGCGAGGTATTTTTTTTTTCCCCTTTTTTCTTTCACCCGCGGATCGAGTCAAGTTCCTGGCACCCGCGTAACCCGCCTCGTTGGCCGGATCGTAGTACAGTCGTTCGAGGATCTTCATTTCAACCTGAGTCTCAACCAAGCACCGTTTCCGGTTTGCCCTGGTCGTTGTCTGTTCTTGGGTGTGGCAAATATCGAGTCCGAATCCGTATCCTCCTCCTCACCCGCCTCGTTCGTGTCAATGTCACCGTCCACACCCCAGTCCTCCTCTTCCTCGTTGATACGCCTCTGATGAGATGGGCCTGCTGTCGATCGTGACGAGGCGTGACGCGTAGGTTTTTGAAAAACGGGGTTACCTATGTACTCTTGCGGCGTGTTGATCGAGTGAAGGATCCTGGCGAACTGTTCCCTCCCCCTGGCCTGCATAGATTTTCTCTCGCGTACCGCGTCGTTTATCAGATCGATGATGTTTGTCCCGGCTATCCGAGTCCCCCTTACGGCTATCGTCCCCTTGTCGTCCCACGAGATCTCGGAGCGACCGTTGGTGGTCAGATAGTTCAGCAAGAGCTCCGCTTTCCGCCTAAACTTGTCCGGCACGCTCACTACGATATCCTGTATAGCTACGCCGCTGTTACCAGCTGCATTCCCCTCAGTCACCCCGTCCATCTCTTCCGCTTCTTCTTGCCCGCCAGCGGTATTACCACCAGCAGCAGCCTCGCCACCCACCCCTCGTATAGAGAATTGCAAAGGTTTTCGCGACTCGGCGGCAAAAAACAAGTAACGTCTCAGCACCTGTCTGTACAGCTTCCATTTTTCCCGATCGTTTTTCCCCGGATCGTTGAGAATAGCGTGCATCTCGCTGTCCAGCCGGCTCGCGGGATCCGTATCGGGTCGACGCTGCTGGATACGTTCGGCCGTCTCCTGCGGTATCAGGACCATTTTCTTGGCCCGCTCCATTGCCTCAATTTTCTTCACCCGCCAATCAGACTGTCTATAATCGGGGCGAGCAGCAAGGGTAGAAATCCACCCCGTTGAAGCAGCAAACGTTTCTTACTTTTCCAGCTGCCCGTGTCGCTGGCCAGGCGACGTAAAATTTTTCTGTGCTTGCTCAAACGTCTCCTCCGATCGGCGCTCAGGCTCACGTTACCCCTCAGAGTGTTCAGAGCGCACTCGCAAATGTTTTTCACCAGAGCGTCGTCGGCCGTGCGCAGCAGAGCCCGTCTCCGAGCGGGGTCCGATTTACAGATAGCGTGCAAGGCCGCGGCGTTGGAAGAGCTGAACCTGTTTGCCGAACCTCTTCTTCTTCTTCCTCCTCGTCTAGTTCCGGGCTTCATCACAGACGAAAGACTGGTGCCGCGTGCGATCCTCCACCCTTTATATCCCTGCGAGGCACGTAAACGTAGTGACGCGAATCCGAGGGAAATATATCGGTGCGAAAGCGACAATTCTCCGGGGTGGATTGTTTCAGATCGAGGAGCAGATAGCCGTGGGGGCGCGCTGTGGCGTCGTTGTAGGCCTCCTGCAGGAAGCGAGGGTCCTCGGGGTGTACCTGACGAGCCAGGTGACGTATCTGCGCGCGATCGCGCGGATTCTTGAAGAAAACTATATAATTGGCGTTCAGCGATATATCCCTCTGCCCCCGTCCCTGGTGAAACAGATTCTGCGTGATCAGGAACACGCTCATGTTCTTGTGGTGGCAACCCTTGGTGAAGAGATCGATGACAACGCCGTTGGACGACTCGCGCATCAGATCGTCGATGACGAGCAGTTTGGGTCGCGCGTCCGCGTCGTAGTCGGCCGGTTGCGGCAAACCCTCTCGATATTCCACCGAGCTCGATTCCCCGTACAAAGGTTGCCACTCGGCGTAGTGCCAGACCACCCTCGCGAACTCCGTGTCGCACATTTGGCTCGCGTGTTGCAGAAAGTTTTTCACAAAGTTGGATTTACCGCAACCGGAAGGCCCGGCTACGATGGCGGAAAAGGGATGTTTCCAGCGCGTGTCCATCCTCGCGACTCACAACCCCGTCCTATCTGCAATCGAATATATAGATATCATCGGTTTTTCGTCTACATCCCTGTCTCGAAGGCTTAACCGCGGTGGGGGGCCCGCGGGGTGCGCGCGTTACGTACAAGCTTTTGGGAACGCGCGCGCGCGCGTCCGGTGACGGCCCGTCTCTCTCTCTAAACAGCTGCGAGAGAGAGCGAGACGGGACGCCGGCTAGAAGCAGCTCGTCAAGCGGCTGAGGCAACCCGTGTCAGCTTACTCGGGGTTGCCTCGCGGCGTGCGGTGATCTCAGCTTCTCAGACCGCCGCACACACGCCCCGCACCAGCCGTTTTACGCTCGGGTTGATAAGCGAATACTACCGCTACTACTGACCTACTGAACCGATGAGTCACCGCTGCACACTTGCGCTCTCCCCGTAGTCCGGCGAGTCGAGGTTTATCTCTGTTTATGCGCGTGTCGAATAACAGAGTATAAGAGTAGGTGAAGAGAGAGAGAGAGAGAGAGTCTAAGCCTCGCTGCGGAGCTCTATAGCCAAAGAGCGAGATGTACAGCGATTCAACTGTGCGATTTGTAGCCAAAAGGAAGAGTGTCGTAGCCCGTGTCGCAGAGGCGTCTTTTCGTTTGAACGGGACGGCATATCTTGTTCACGCTGCGGGTGACGACCCGGTGCAACGCCGTACGCTGTATAGCTCTTCGCTCGACGCGAATAGGTTCGTCAGCCTCGACCACCATGCCCCGGATCGAATTAAAATTTATCCTCATTCGAGTCTGATAATTTAGAGTGACCCCCTTCACTTTGCAAACCTCAGCCACCTCCGCGTCTCCCTTTTGTACCAGGAACGCGTAAAATTTCGGACCACCGGAAACAAAGGCTTTTATGTAACTCCCCTCACCGTATTCCGCCAGCTCGTCCGTCAGATCGCCTAAAAAGTTACCAGTAGCCGGCTCCCATTCCCCGCTTCTCCTCACGTAAATAACAGAGTCCGTATCGTAATACAACACCCGGCGCCCGAGCCTCTCGAGATAGCTGTACAGCTTGAGGCGAGCCTGAGCGGTGGTGTAGGCGGCCAGCACAACGTTGGCCAGGGGGGACGGCACGATGCTCTCTTCCGTATTAATCCACCGCGCGTAGAGTATTTGATCCGTCACCGGCAAGATATCGACCACCTCGTTCTCGGGATCCGTCAACAGTTCCAGCAGACGTTGACGCTCTCTGATCACCTCGGTACGCGGGAGGTTTTCGCGCTGGCCAAACTTACCCCAGAACGAGTTCAGGCAGAGCTTGGATACGGAACGAAGGCCGGCGTTCTTTGTTATTTTCTCCCGCTGCAACCTGATACCCTCCACCCGCTCGTACTCCGCGAGATAACGGTCGCGGGAAGCCTCGTCGGTGCACTCGCCGGGCCACCCGCTGGCTTCTTGCTTTATTTTCAGAAAAGTGTCTATATAGGGAGCAAAGAGTCCCCCCTGACCGCTGGCCGGATCGTACACCGTACTCTCGTATTGCCAGATCTCCGATACGTCGATCACGCTGTAGCCCACAGCCACGGCTTTCTGCAGCTCGGCAGACACCCAGGTACCCGCGAACCACCGATCGGCCTCCGACTCGTGCGGACAATCGATCTGCAGAGAAGCCTCGCAGCAGGAGCGACACAGGGGAAACATGAGTTTTCCCCGCATACGGACCGGCAACACGGGATGATAGAGATTCCTGGGTGGCAGGATAACGCATTTCACGAGACCCTCGAGGCCTGAGATGTCCGTGTTGTAAGGACCGGTCAACGCTCTGCACTCCCTACCTACGTAGACTCGCGGGTGGCCCACGGGGTAGCGACCGGTTTTGCACACCCAAGGGTACAGAGAGCATACGTCTACGTATCGGATCTCCTCCCCCGGGGCAGCCTCGTGATAACGCTTCGTGTTTCCCGTACGCCCTCCGAAAAACGCCTCTCGAGGATTCAACGAGTCGCGGGAGAGGACCAGCGGATGCTGTTCGACGTAATCGCGCATTTCAGGATCGGCATCCATCATCTGGTCGAACGCGCACTCCCACATCTCCGTGACCCTGTAACCCAGTTCGATCATGCGCGCCGTTTTTGCCCCAGTCTCTTGCCACCGTCTATCCATCGTATCCCCGCACGATAACTCTTTGTCGCGATTGATCGTGTGACATCTAATACACCCGTGCCAGTAGCATCCGTGAAATTCCAACACGTGTCGCTCCCCAGCCGCGTCCGTGTAATACCCGTCGACAACCCGCCTCGTCTCGGGAATCCTGTACTCGCGACCTCGTCCGGCGTGCCTCACCTCTGTACCCAGCTCCCTCTCCATCCAAACGAGCCATTTGATCGCTTTCACCGATTGATTGTTGGCCAACCTGTACCCTGCGGCCGGCAACACTCCTATGGTGCGGGGTCTGAGGAAATTTTGTCGAAACACGACGGAACAGGCCGACGCTATGGTGGTGCTTCGCGAGAACGGGCAAACACCGCCGCAGTTCAGAAAAATATCTCTAAACGCGACGCATGCTCGACGAAGGATGTCCACGTCGCTGCGGCAGTATTCCACCAGCTCACGGTTGAAATCGAACACGTACCCGCCGGCTGTGGCTTCCCTGTACCATTTGTAGAAAGCGTCCCTGTCCGAGGTCTTCATACTGTCGGGGGAGTAGAATTCCGCGTCTGGCAACGGACCTATGTAATTCCGATTCTCCGGTGTATTGAACAGATGCGGAAAGATACCCTTGCGCGATTCCACAGGTAGGCCGAATGCCTTGGGCAGCGCGGCTAGAGCCATAGGCATGTAGGCCAAAGAGTCCAGGAAACGCGTGTGACCCGTCTCCATCAGTATGATCTTGGTACCGTTCAGGATCACCTGCGGCGGATCTCTGTTATTTTCTACCAGGTAACGCAGTATAAATTGAGAATCGAAACCGCTGGCGTTATGCGCTATACAGAAGATCTTTTTGAACCGACAAACGTCCCGCGTGACAAACTCCACCAGCTGTTTAACGGGGTTCTCTCGGAATACGAACTCGCGCACGAGCCCGCAACTAGGACAGGGTGTACTTATGTCCGGCTCGTGTATGCAGCTGGTGCACGCCTGCTGCGCCACGCACAGATTCGGCACGTGCAGATTGACATCTCCGCTGCCGGCCACCGGGGCGCACTGCTGGGTCTCAAAGTCATAAAACACGAATATATGCTCCGCGTTTCCGGTGGGTGGCTTCAGAGGCTGCATGTAACACTCGTGGTTTACCGCCTGCACGGATCCACACGTGTTGCAGTACGCGTTGCCGCAGGAGTGACCCTTTTTAGTACGATCGACGAACAGACCGCACCCGCTGCACATCTGCAGGGTATCGCAGACGCTTCTGCGAGGATCGAACGACCCCGCGACGCGATGTCTCCGCAGACATTCCTCCCCAAAGAACCACCGGCCGCAGGCAACGCACGGCATACGTACCCCCGATCTGTCGCACTGCGGAACGGTGTTGCAGCCGGGACATCTGTTGGAGCACCTGTGATCGCCTGTATAACGATAGGCTACGTTGCAGGGCTCGCAGAAGCGTCTGTTGGCTGCTGCGGCGGTAAGATTCAATATAGGTTTGTAATGACCGCCGCGTGGAAAGTACAGTATGTTCAATGTGCCGCTGGAGCATTCACCCCGCTCGGCCAGTACGCGCGCCCCGTTGTAAACGGCCTCGCCTCCGCGTCCAAAGGTATTGAAATCGTATATTACGACGGCTAGACCCAGAGGAGCCAGATATTCTTGAAATCTGACGATCTCTCGCATACCACAGCCCTCTGGGGGGACTTCTACGCGCGCCTCTCTGCACAAAGCCAGGGCAGCCTCCCTCTGAAGTCTAGATTTCGCGTGACGCACGTCGGACCATCGAAGCGCGGGATCAGCTGCGTTACCCCCGATACCCTCTCTGTTCAGGTAGGCGCGAGCAGAAATTATAGCGCGCGGTAGACAAAGATTGTCGCGTTCGACCTCGAGAAGCGATCTTTTGCTCACCTCCTCGTGAGTGAGAGGTTTGCTCTTTCGCCCGCGACCCACCGGTACGCTGACCCGGTTAACGGTGATTCTGAACGCGTCATCCACACGAAATTCGGAGGCGCTTTGACTGAGACTGAACACGAGCCGCCAGAGATCCTCGTAGCGAGAGTCCCTGACCGGTCGAAACGACAAACCGGCCGTGCCCAGAGCAAACGAGGGGGTGTCTAGGCCGAATCCTATATAATCGTTAGCGGGATCATCTACAGAGTCCGGGGCAGTGGTCGTGGCGTAATTGTGAATATCCCTGACGGCTTCTTCGAGCCAGGTAACAGGGTCTACGGTTTCCGGGGGTGTGATGATTTTCAACGTCAAGACGCTCCCCGTTACGGCAAATCTACGATAATATTTACGACTCTCGTCTACAATCAGAAATCTGACACCCGGAGGACGCGCGATGTGGTCGTCCGCAGCTGTGCTAGCGGCTCTCTCTCTCTTTCCCCCGCCCTGCTCTATACCGGCGTCTTCGTTGATACCTCCGGCTCGTTTCAACGCAGCGTAGACAGCGTGGCGCCGCTCTGACGGCCAAGAGTAAAGTCCCGGTTACACGAGTCGT
This sequence comes from Tenthredo mesomela, assembly GCA_943736025.1. NCBI lineage: Eukaryota > Metazoa > Arthropoda > Insecta > Hymenoptera > Tenthredinidae > Tenthredo > Tenthredo mesomela. The sequence goes on from OX031016.1 coordinate 42,169,967, forward strand.
CTTGAAAATTAAAAAAAAAGGAGAATGCGTACTCGGGGGTGTACTCACCGGAAGATTCGTCGGAAAACACCACCTCCATCTCATCGTCTGTCGAGGAATTTTCGGGAGACGGTGGCGGTGCTCTCTGTCTCTTACCCCCACCATACTGTATGCCCGATGTACCGGCACCCTCGTTGATACCACCGACGTAGACGGGTCGGCGTTGCTCTGATAACCAAGAGTTAAAGACCGGGTTACACGAGGCGTCTCAAAAATGCGTACTCGCTGGTACTCACCGGGGGAGTCGGGACACCGCGGTAGTGATTGTACCGCGATGGCAGTCGTTTTATCGCTCCGAACAGAAGGATCATCTTGGAGCAGAGGTGTATCCGCGACAGCCTCGGCTTGCTCCGTCACCCTTATCAATTCTAGCTCTTCTTCCTCTTCCTCCCGCGCGGCAAGCTCGTAACGAGCCGCAGCGTCGTACAGGAGTTGATCTTCGTCGTCGAACTCATCCTCCTTTCCGTTCAACCACTCCGTCTCGGGTTCGCTACTCGCGTTGTCTGGTGCGAAAAAAAAAACACCCGACAATACTATGAAGCGAGCCGTTGACAAAGAGTCCGTAGAACAGAGTTGTTACTTACCCTCGTGATCCGTGTACGCCCGTACCATTCTGGTGACTTCGGGGTATGACTGACCACCGCGTTGACGTACCACGTCGACGGCAATTTTCATACTTTCCCAAGACTCGTCAAACACATGCCGATCGTACATACGACCGATATCCGGCACGGTGCAACTCCATAAAAGACCTCTCAGGCGAAAGAGGAGCGCGGCTGCCGGAAGGTCCACCAGCTCGAGAAACCAATTTTCGTCAAACTCTCGCACGAATCGAGGGGCGAACCTCCTGGCGCAATACAGCACATCGCGTATCACGGTTCGAATCACGCTGCTCCGGTAAATCGCCCTGTTAGCGCCCGTTAATTCGCGTTGAAATTTATTATCTTCCATTTTTTAGCCTGTTTATACTCAAACTGAGCAAATTGAACAGGTGCAGCCAAATTTATAGATTTCGCTGATATTACACATCTACTACATCTGTCTCGTGTGTGTGAATCATAATCCCTCCCGTGCACGTGTGTGAGAGGCAGTGTGAATATACATATATATATGCTCTGATGGCCGGTGTAGTTTTCATAAAAATTTTCTACATCCGAGGTATCACACACACACACACACACACACACACACACACACACACACACACCTATAGCAGATTCTACAGTATAGCGCAATAATTTGAATCCCCTCCATCGTCAGGTCGTACGAGCGTCTGTGTATAAATGAGAAAGAGAGAGAGAGAGACTACTGTATATAGGTATATATATATATATATATTTAAGATATAATACCTTACCGCTTATATACCAGATCTTGCCATTTCCCCCCTACCTCCCGTGTACTTGCTATACATGCAGATGTTGTAAATATATATGTGAGAATGGTACGGGATAACAAATAACTGAGTCGGGTATATATATATATATATATATATATATATGAACGTGTATATATATATATATTTATTTGATACATTTTTTCCTTAAATTTAGATAATATAGCCTCTACATTTTTAATAAATCAATATATATATAATATACATATGAACGTGTATATGTTTATTTGCTACATTTTTTTCTTAAATTTAGATAATATAGGTTCTACATTTTTTAATGAATCAATATATATTTATTTGGTACATTTTTTCTTAAATCTAGATAATATAGGTTCTACATTTTTAATAAATCAATATATATCGTCTCACTAAAGCCATAAGGTCGTAAGCGCCAAAAAATTTTTTTGTGGATATATCCAAACGATGTTATATCGTACGAAAAAGATTTTGCCACCAAAAACATGAAATTTTATTTTTTGGCAGTTACGACGTTATGGCATTAGTGACGCGATATATATATATATATATATATATATATATCACATGTAAAAATTATAGCTACGGTTATTATTATTGAATTATATACTCTCTACATTTTTATTAAATCTATATTCGTGTAAAAAAATTATACGTAAGGTTATTAATATTATTAAATCAACGGCGGGTGATAAATAGGGGGGAAGGTGATCGGGGGGACTCTGGGGGTGGGGACGGGGAGCGAGGTAACGAGGCGGGGGATGGAGGTGGTGGTGATGGCGAACGATTTGGGACCACCTGGTCTTCCTCCTCTACTTCTTCTACTTCTTCTTCTTCTTCTTCTTCTTCTTCTTCTTCTTCTTCCTGAATGCTCAGACCGTCGTGCTCGTCCAAATTTAGCGGGTCTCTTTCCTCCTCCTCCTCCTCCTCAGCGACGGTTGAAGAAATCTCCTCGCTCTGTACAGCCCCTGCAGCCTCCGCGGGGTTCGTCCCGTAGACGAAAGAATCGTTGATTTCCCACTGCCTATTGAGATGGCTGAACATCTCATAATGGATATTATCGGTCTCGGCCACGAACCCCTCTGCGACATTGTTTACCCGCAGGAATTGCAAGAGCGCCCTCGCGTTGGTGAGATATCTCTCTCGCATCTCCCCCCTCAACCGCAGTACTCGAGCACGTCTTGCGATCCGTTCCATCTGAATTTTTTTAAACATTTTTTTGTTCAGAATCCTTCGGAATTAGAGGGTTGAACGAGGGAAAGAGTCGTAAAGACATACCTTTTCTGTTGTCGCTGTCGAGAAACACTTCTTCACCGGACTATCTGTTGGTTTGTAATGCGAGTCTCTCTATTCCCTTCATAAGGTTTTCGCTAGGACTAGTATGAAAAAAAATGGTGTATGTGTGTGTGTGTGTGTGTGTGTGTGTGTGTGTGTGTGCGTGCGTGGGTGTGCATACATCGCGAATATGCAGGACACCTGGAGTGGCGTGATGTGCCATCAGCGTTTTACGAAAGGCAGGGGTGACCGCTGTCGGCGTACGACTTTATTGTTGAAATATTACGAAGACCGTGTTGACGATGCCTGGAAGATAACGACGTCCGTTGCGCGTCGGATTACGTGGTTATAGAAAAATCATAGCTACAGTAATCCTCGCATGATCGGTATGAGGTTACATTTTCGCTGAAGCGCGCTGCGCGATGCTGCTGCGACTGTCGCGCGATTGTCACGTGGTGATGCGTATTTTTGCTGAGGTGTGCAGAATGGTGGGGTGGGTAGGCCTCGGTGAAGACTAGATCGGGTGTAGAGCTTTCAGTTGCAACCGAACAGTCAAGAACAATGGCCACACCGAAAACAGGCTCGTTGAAATACGGGTGTAGTCGATTGGCTAAGACCTTTGACATAGCGCTGAAGAAATCCGAGCGTAGCCTGCTACTGTCGAGGACGTACGGGCTGAACGGTTCGTGGTCGAAAAAGGTGAACGTCGGGCTTCGTCTCCGGTTGGATGGGACTTTCGAGCCTGTGGTGAAATTCGTAAATAATTACTCGAGCGGTGTATCCCTCACCGCCGAAGCATGGGCAGATCTGACTGAAAAGCTCGAGGATATCGAAAAGTATTTCGAGAAAAGCGAGCGTCCCGCCGGTAGTCTGAGTTCGTTGCTGAGCGATACCATCTCGCTAGCCGGAGGGTGTTCCTTGCGTTTAACATCGGCTCACGGTTCGAAAGTAGTTGCATTCTATGCGAGCAATCCTGACGCTGCCGAAAGTCAGCAGGGGTACGAGGAGGAGGAGGAGGGCGATAACACTGGTGAACCTGGATGGAAGAAACGAAAAACCTATTCGCCGGTAATTGTGATGCAGAAGGTTACATTTGACGGTCTGCGCCATATCGTTTGCTGTATAGACGAGTATATCATTCAACTGGAGGATATGGTGGATAATGTCGACAAGTGCAAGGAGTTGCTGGTTCGTCACTTTGCCGGCATCGTGCGATCCAGAAAGATGACGGCCCCCACTCTGCAGCAGATCGGTGTCGTGGTGTGCGAGGAGGCTGATGCGGCGAAGGATGCGCTCCACAGGGGCATGCTGGCTGCGGAATTCGGCCATATCCATTTAAATGTTGTGTTTCACGAGTTGACCCGTTTGTTTTTACCTTACATCATAGCCGACATACGCCAGAGTGTTATAATTGATAAGTGAAGTGTGTGTGTGCATTATTACCGGCATATGTCGGCGCGGTTTCATTGTTAAGTGGGTATGTGTGAGAGAAATAAACTGTCAGCCCGCGTTGACCCTGGGGTTTCATCCCCGCACGATTCGAATCACGAGACTTGAGCAAGCCCAAACATCGGTCATCCGTGGTGTACCGAGACGATAAATCTTCCCGCTCTCCTCCGCGCGAGCTCAGTATAGGCGTCCCGACACCATCCTGGGGTATTCATTCATGAATATGTCAAGATAGTCTCAGGACACCTGTACTGGGTTGACGCGGAGGAAGGCTGGTTGGTTCATCGTTTCGATACGTTTCCGATGACCGATGCGAGGATATGCTCTAGTCACGTGATTGCGAATGGCGGGTGATGCGAGCCCAGGGGCAGCGCGCTCTGTAGTTTAGTCTGTTCGATATAAGGGATGAATGTGAAAACTAGTCTTAATATGGGACCGAATTAGATCCCAATAAGAGGTCACCGCGATCTGCAGAATCGATGAATTAGGCTGCTGTCTTCCTCTTAATGTCGGTATGACTCTCCCGACGCTAGCCTGGGGTATTCATTCATGAATAGGCTAAGCTAGCGTCAGGAGGCTTGTAGCGGGATTACGAGGAAGATCGCAGTTTCGTTTCATCGATTCTGTAGGCCTCGGATGACCTCTTATCGGGATCTGATGCGGTCTTGCATGAATGTGACCCGTATTTCGGATCGTGAGACCAGATAGTACCCAAGCATCGGTCGTCCAAGATCTACCGGGCGATAGATCCGGCTGCTATCTTCCTCATAAGACTTGTATGATTCTCCCGACTCTATCCTGGGGTACTCATAGGTGTGAATGCGTCAAGATATAGTCAGGAGGATTGTACCGGAATTACGAGGAAGATCGCGGCTTGATTAATCGATTCGGTAGGTCTCGAATGACCGATGCGGGGGTGCGATCTTGTCTCACGATGGCGAATGACGGGTCAGCGCGCTCTGTTGTACCTACGTTAAAAAAAAAAAGATGCTTGTAAAAACTAGATTTAATAAAATATGCTTGTAAAAACTATATCTGATAAAATATGCTTGTAAAAAAAAAATTAGATTTGGTAAAATAATAAACGAATATTTGAAAATAATTTGTGTCAATCCCTGCATATACCCTGTCATTTTCTATCAATTTCAGCTAGTATAGATATATATAGGATAAGAATTTATTATTTCAGAGCCGGGATAGTAGCCATCTTGGATTTTGGAAACTAGTAGCCATCTTGGAAAAGCCGCCATATTGGTTTGTATGGGCGGGGCCATCTTAGATCAGACATCTTGGATTTTGAAAAATAGTAGCCATATTTGATTTTGAAAAAATAGTAGCCATCTTGGATTTTGAAAAAAATAGTAGCCATCTTGGATTTTGAAAAAATTGGAAAACGGGCGCCATATTTGTTTATAATATTGCGTATGGGCGCCGCCATCTTGGATCGGACAGTCTGCTGTCTCTCATTGTTTTGACGCCAAACCCCCACTCCCTTCCGGTCACTGACCTCGTGACGTCATTTGTTATGACTCGCCATGGCTGGCACCTACTACTTTCGTCGTAACAAGTGTGAATCTCAACAGGCGTCAAAGTGACTTTTCATCCCTATTCCGAAAAAAATATGGTATGGGGCGTACTCGTGTACCGTTTTTGACTTGAACAATAATTTCAGAACTCGCTTACGGCTCGCCTTTAGCTCGTCCTGAAATCATTATCCTCGCCGAAAAACACTTGGGTCTACGGGCATGCCACATAATATTCTATTTCACCCTCATCAATTCAAAAGTCCATTCGGAATGAGTCTGCTGATAAGGACAACATTTATAATCTCCTTTCGTAGGTACACTGTAAAAAATGATCGTGAATTTACAACACATTTACTACACAAAAGTTTTGCAAAATTACAAATGTGGTGTAGCAAAGTAAATTGCTGAGCTTGTTTTATAAATTTACAAATAAATTCTTGATTTTACTGAACTTTCATAAGAAAAATACAAAATTTTGTTTCAATTTACTAAATTTTTTAGTAAATTTGAAGTATTTGTAAATTAATTTTACAGGAAATGTCTTGTAAATTCCTACTCATGTATATGCATAAAACTTCCAATACAATTTAGGAAGTTCACAATAAACATTATTTACAGTGTACGTTATCTCTAGTTCAGTTCCTATATGAAGGGTTAAGCGCCAGAGTAGCTTAACCCACATTGTTGATCAAGCTCATTTCAACTGTCATCAGCCATTTAAAATAGGCTTTATCGATAATGTGGGCTAGGCTACTCTGGCTCTGAACCCTTCATATACATATGCACTCGAAAGTGATTGAAATAAATTTTTCCTAATTTATCAGTCTGATTTTTCAGATTGACTCGGATTCAAACAGATTGGAATTTCCGCTTTTTCAGATTGACTCGAATTGGGTCGGATTCAAGCGGATTGGAATCTCCGCTTTTTTCAGATTCACTCGGATTCGGTCGGACTCGACTGTCCGCGATTTCAGATCGATTCGGATTCGGTCGGATTCGAACGGATTGGAATCTCCGCGATTTCGGATTCGGTCGGATCCGAACGGATTCAAGCGGATACAATCCGGATTTTCAACTGATTCACTCGGAATAAAACCAATTCGGTCGTGGACAGATTTCGGAATGAAATGGATTCAAACGGATAGAAAAGTTGCCCTATCCGAATCTATCCGAAACCTAGGGTTTCCTATCAGTTTCCTTCCGATCCATCCACCTGTCCTACTTTATGAGTATAGATCCGGATAGACGACGATGAGTAGATCCGCTGTGGCAACATGTGGATAGAAACCTATACAGACCATGACCGTTGTAGGATAGATACGAATCGATACCTACCCTGGTTAAAAAAAGCGATAGAAAACAATAAAATCCAATAGAAACCAATTAGAATTGAATCGGATTTGATGGGGGCAACCGGTGGAGCTTTCGGCGGCCAATAGAAAATGAATTTGAATTAACGGCTCTCAGCTAACGGCTAAAGTTTACCTATTGAGTCGAAAAGTGTTAAAGATTGCAACAGGCGACGATTAGATCCAGATCAACACCGGACGTCAGTTGATCAACGAAGTTAAGCAATTTCATCTGCGACCAGAATTTGGATGGGTGACCCACATGAAAACAAAATGAAAAAAAAAAAAAAAATGGCAAAGGTAATTGGGTAACACCGATACAAACGAATTCACAATAGAAACGAACTGGTTCTCTATCCAATGGTCCATGATAATCTGAGTACATATCCGAAAATCCGGAACCAGAAATCTAATTGAAACGGATACACTATTTTTGTATCCGTTTCTATCGTGCACGGCTGCCAGGTCAAACCAGAATGTGTGCGGATATAAACCTATACGGGCCATGCCTGTCATAGGATACATCCGGATTGATTCTAATTAGGAACAACGGAGCGGTAAGGCAGTAACAGACGGATAGAGTCGTATTGGATTGGAATGGATAGCATCTGATAAGCAGCATAGTACGTTAAATTGCCGAAAAAACGTATAGAAACGGATACATAACGATAAGTATTGTTTCACGCTAGAACACGTGGCAATGCGTGCGGATAGAAACCTATACGGACCATGCCCGTTGTAGGATAGATACAAATCGATACCTATTGCAGTTATGACGATTCGATTTTATTCACAGTCTATATGAATCTCACAATAAAAACGAATTGATATTCTATCCTGATAATCTGATAACATATCCGAAAATCCGGAACCAGAAACCTAGTTGAAACGGATACATTGTTTTTGTATCCGTTTCTATTCGGAACTTTCAGCAGGGGACGATTCGGCGCGGCCGTTTCGGCGCCACCGATTCGGCGCGACCGATTCGGCGCTAGCCGTTTTGGCGCGAGCCGTTTCGGCGCAATCCTTCTGGCACGTGGACGCTTTGGCGCATCTGCTTTTGCACGGGGACGTTGGTTACGAGTTTTCTGATCGATCAAGGTTAGAATAGGTTAGGACTCCATTGATCTGTCGCGTATCCGAAACCACAACACCATACCCAGTACAAAACGCACAGTCGGTGGTTACCGCACCCCCAAAGGTTAGAATAGGTTAGGGCGGTAGTATTGCACCCCCAGAGGTTAGAATGGGTTAGGACTCCAGTATTGCTTCCACGAAGGTTAGAATAGGTTAGGACTCCATTGATCTGTCGCTTATCCGAAACCACAACACCATACCCAGTACGGAACGCGCAGTCGGTGGTTACCGCACCCTCAAAGGTTAGAATAGGTTAGGACACTAGTATTGCACCCTCAGAGGTTAGAATGGGTTAGGACTCCAGTATTGCTTCCACGAAGGTTAGAATAGGTTAGGACTCCATTGATCTGTCGCTCATCCGAAACCACAACACCATACCCAGTACGGAACGCGCAGTCCGTGGTTACAGCACCCCCAAAGGTTAGAATAGGTTAGGACACTAGTTTTGCACCCTCAAAGGTTAGAATAGGTTAGGACACTAGTATTGCACTCCTAAAGGTTAGAATAGGTTAGGACTCGAGTATTCAATTTAATTGTGTATTCAATTTAATTGTGTATTCAATTACACATTTTAGTAAAAATAAATTGACCTAAATCATTTTATAGTCGCCATCGCGCCGAAATGGCCCGAGCCGAAACGTCCCAGCGCCGGAAGAACTCGCGCCGAAACGGCTGTCGCCAAAACGGCCGGCGCCGAAATGGCCGGCGCCGAAACGGCCGGCGCCGAAACGGCCGGCGCCGAAACGTCCTAGCGCCAAAACGTTCCAGCGCCGAAACGTCCCAGCGCCGAAAGGACTCGCGCCAAAACGGTTCGCGCCGAAACGTCCCAGCGCCGAAAAGACTCGCGCCGAAATGGTCGCGCCGAATCGGTCGCGCCGAAACGGCGGCGCCGAAACGTACTGTACCCTTATTAATTTGTTATAAAATGCTGTTTTTGATGGTAAGGTAGTTTCTAGGTGGTAGGTAGTTGAAATTGTTTCTAACATGCATTCAAAATCAGCCCACACCACAAATGGTGCTCGTAATTGATTTCGTATATTTATAAATGATAATTTATCATCAGGACTCTCTGATAAAGTGATATTACAAACACTTCTATTTTGCATACAATCTACGAGATTTGTTTCAAGTTTTGCTTCAGTATAAAAATAATGCAAGCATCTATCGCATATGAAGATCATAGATTCATGTTTAGTAAGTTGACTAGCAACCAATCGGGATAAATGCTTTATCCAACAATAGTGAGTTTTTATACCTAACGTATCACTGTATTCTTGCAGCCGAAGTAGATTAATACATTTTTTTTCCCACATGGCCAGGAAGGCCGATTTCCTTACCCGCTGAGAGGTGAGGAAGTTTAGTTTTACCGACCAGGGGAGTTTTGCCTCCCATGGGAGGGAAGGCCGTGAGTAATGAATTTTCCTCCCAGTTCGCTTCGTATGTTTTCGGTAACAGCGCCATCGGACGCACAAAATGACAGAAAAAAAGCGCGTCGTTCATGATCGTTCGTTTGTTTGTTGCAAAGAAGAAAGTGAAATCAGAAATGATAAAAAGCGAAATAGCATGACTTCCTTGTCCCTCAACCTAAAATTGCGCGTTTGCGATCGTGCGTGGTCGTACCTCTCTGCGGGTAAGGAATCGGCCTTCCGTCCATGTGTGAAAAAAAATATCGTGTGCATCACGGTCGGAAGTTTTCGCTCCCTCGGTGTAAATAGCCGCCCTCGCGATCGGGTGAAATCGGCGAGCCTTCGGCTCGCCGAGTCCCCCCGACCGGCTCGGGCGACTATCTACACGCTCGGGAGCGAAATCTCACTTCCTTCCCTTGATGCACAATATACTATTAAACTTCTATTTATAATTTTTATATATAATGGTACAACCATATTTATATATCATTTTTTAATTATACAATGTAGTAGAAGATTCGAATCGTTGTTCATCCGTGATGTAGAGAGGGCACCAAAGGGCTTTAATAAAAAACATTTTGGAGGACCTGTCCTAAAATAGGTCCGGCGTGCTTCTTATATTGCATTGGAGATTTTGACGATTCAATTCGCCGAGGATTCTGTAAAATAATAACATTGATAGAGATTTCTCGATTTGGACGTCCAATGGCTGCTTAACGTCAATCAATACCTTTGATGTATTCAAATAACGATTTTTACCGTTTTACGTGACACCTCAGCGCGTCATAGGACTCCCAAACGTCAGAAAAAATCAAGAATCGTTTCATCTCTAGACATTGGCGAAGCATTTTTTCAACAGACGACGTCAGCTCAGGAGGATAGCAGTCTCCGGTCGTTTTTAAATCAAGATCTTTGAGTTTTGAACAGTTCGAAAGTGTGTCAAACATTTCAGACAAATACTTTAGGTTCAAGCTGTTTATTGAAAGTTTTCGCAAATTTTTACAGTGCTGTAGCCCTTGCAATAGGTCGCTCTCATAGCTGTGACTTTCATAAAAGCCTTCATGCTCCAGTGTTAATTCCTCCAGTTTGTCACATTCTCTTCCAATCTCGATAAAAAACTTTCCATCTGTTATTGGTATGTGACTAAAGCGGATAACAGTGAGATTCTTCCAACCCGAAATCAGATACAACGCGTCCAAGTCCCAATATTGGTTACCCCTGTGGTGAGTCAATAAAGTCTCAAAGTCAAATTGGATAATGAACGAATTTGTGGGATAACATATCTTACATTTATATTACAGCCAAGATCATCTTACCCTTTTCCCCTACAGATCTCAAGGACTTTCAGACGTGGCGTATTGTCTACAATCATTTTGAATGAAGAGTCCGTATTACTTGCATCGTCATCTTCCTCGGATGCCAGGCTTCCTTTTTTCCTCAGGCGTCTGAGGAGGGGTTTAGTCCTCTGTGACGCTAATCGTGCTGAAATATTTCAAAATTTCATTTCAGAATTATCATCAGGAGTAGATTTGTGTTTGACTAATCTAGAACTTTGTCAAGTCGATGGATTGAACGATTGAAATCACACTTTTGTTTACTTAGCCCGAATAAAACAAGCTTGGTCAATCCCGGAAAAGCAGATACGAGCAAATGCGCGTCGCAGTTTTTATGTATGGGGTGAAAGAAACATAAGTAAGAAATTTGGTATCCAGGATCCTTCAGCAGTTTCTGAAACATTAAAATATCCAATGAAACCAATTGAAAAAACTGATCTCCTGAAATCCTGAATGGATTTGCTGGCAACTTGTGACAATCTATCTACTCGCACTTATAATTTCACCTTTGTCTCGTCGATGACCAACATATTTGCATTAAACTCAGCATAGCGAAGCTGGCAACAAAATTTTTCCGGCACATCTTCGTGAGTGACTCTAATTGCTTCGATCAACAGATGATTAGGGACCAGAGGCCAACCCTCGTCGATCAAGCTAATTTCATGGTAATCATCTAAAAAATATTCAGGCACTGGCATCTGTTTGATTCGACTCAATTCTGCACAAACTTCTAAATTTCTGTCTGAAAAGTAATTAATAATGTTAGCGATCGACGATTATAGAAAAGCTGAACTACCGTATGCACTAACGAAGTTAATATTACAGGGATTGAACCAAGTTATCCTACAAGATTAATGATGTGATAAAATGTGATGTATGGACCAGAATTGGCAATTTTGATAATATACCAAAGTGAATTTCCCCATATGGATCAGCTAGGATAATGTTTGCCCATTCAGCAGGGTTTGGAATGATACACATGGCATCTTTCCTTACCCGGTATGAATATACATCTCCAAGAAGCCGAACATACTTGAGGTTCCTTAGTTTCTTGGGTTTTCGATGCGATGGGCGGCGTCTGCGGAGTTCAAGTGGTCCTCTATCGATCGACACATGGAGCTCCTCGAGCTGTTGGCAGAATTGTAGAATGAGTATAGACTCGTTTGACCAGCAATCCATTTCTAACGACAAATACGTGAGTCTGCTAAACGTTTCTTCAAAACTTTGCTTCCATTCGGGATTAGGATAGCCTGCGTACTCAAATAGATTTAGGCAACGGACAGACAATCGTTTGAGATGAACCAGAGGTTTTAGAAAACGAGACAAATCTTCAACAGAGTAGAATTTCAATACACTCAGAATGTTCAAATCAACTAGGTTTATCGCCTTGCCGATTGAACTGCGTAAACTACTGACTAGCCCCACGTGTTTAATATTCATCCCAAGTATCTTTTTGTATGTGTTTTCATTGTTGAAATATTGCTGGATGTCTGATTCGACTGATTCTTCTGTGAGTGGCCAATTTCCGGTAAAATCGAGATTCCTGAAACCGCAGAGACCTGAGATTAGAGATGCAAAATATAAGGAATGATGATTTCCTTAGATGATTGAGTAGATTCAAGAAGATAATGAGTTATTTTAAAGTTGTATTCTCGATGAACTGAGCCTAAAGTATAAAACCCAATCATCTCTCACCTCAATAATTTAGAATCACGAAACACAAGATCGTAGAATCTCTGGCAAGAATTTGCCAAAGCCAGGCGTTCTCTGGCATCAATATGCAGAATAATCTTGACTAATATTTCATCAGGCATATCCAGAATACTGCAGACACTGAAACGACAATGAATCAACAATGTTGGATTAGACCGTGTCGTTATTTCGTCAAATTTCTACAAACCTTGAATTATCCATAATGTGGAATGAAACTGACTGAGAAGTTGCGCAACTTGTGTACCGATCTATGCATTCAAATCGACGTGATATCGCGGCTTCTGCGACGGCTGGCTTGTAACTGTTGGTGAGAGAATCGCTGTTACTAAGCTGGGAATTAGAGGAGAGAAGCAAAGAGTCTATTTTCAGCTGTGATAAAGAGGATCAAGCCTGATTAGATGGAAATCTCAATCTTTTAAGGGTAGGAGATACTGAGAACTGCCCATCTGAACCAATTGCTATTTTCAAATGAGGTTTAACACACATGTTTGCCATCTCAAAACATAGACATTGTGCAAATTTCAAGTCATTTGAAACAATAAGTACAGAGTTACTCCTCATAATACTTCTGAAATAGCCTCTTTATTCGAAAACCTTCGATGCGTATCAATTATTTTTGAATCTTGCTGGGCTTGCACACACATATTTGAGGATGCCCAAGCCACAAACCCACGTCGGTTTTTAGAGATAGCTACGATACTTTGATTTCGACACTTTTTTTTATGAAAAAAAAATAAAAAAAATTTCAATTATTTTTCCTAAAGTCCGTAATTGTGTCTCGATTTTCAAAATCTGACGTGAGTTTGTAGCTAGTGTGTGTAGGAATCCACCCTGAATATTTCAGAAGTCTTCGACAAAAACTCAGACGCATGGGACTTTTTCAAAAGGCAAAACCATAGTTCTGAGATAAATCGCTTTGAAGTTTTTTTTTCAAATTATTCACAAAATTCAAGATTCTTATTACTGCATGATCCAAACTAGTTTCAGACGAGATTGCTAATAGTTTTGAAGCATGTGACGTTAGAAAAAAAAAAAAAAAAAAATAGCTCGGCTCCCACAATATTTGAGTGGAATTCACATTTTTATCATGCATTTCAGAAATTACGATTTCAAGGAAGTTGGAAAGTATTATAAAGCATATAAATTATCATAACTTGAAAAAATTTCAACATTTATATTTTAGCAGTTCGGTAGATATAAACTTGGTCTTGTCAAGTCTAAGCAATTTGACCTGCGGGCAGCGAATCGTGCGGTTGATGACTTGTAAATCTGGTTCTGTAAAATGAATACAAACATTTGGGAAAATATTGATTTGCTATATAAATTTCAATGCTCATCTCTGGTGAAGTGTGTGACCAAAAACTTCAATATGATTTCCAACCGTAGAAAAACATATTTTGGAGTTGTTGTCTTATGGAAGTATACACATCTTGAAAATGATTTTTTTCCAAATCACTGCTATGTTCTGAGAAAAACATTCTAGTGACTCAGTTCTTTTACAGTTGATCAGTGCTATTTTGATGTATGGTTCATGATTTTCTCAGATTTTATGTCCTCCGCTGAACCAAAATGTAGTCCATCGAAGAAAAAGTAGTTGTCGTAAGGTACAGGTTGCTGCGTTGCATGAAATTTCTCTAAATTGGGGGAAATATTCTGTATGAATGTAATTTAGGGTCAAACCAATAATATTTCATGAATTCAAGTTCTAGACATGGAAATTTTTGATTGTAAGACTTTTTTTTGCATCGTTTTGGAAAAAATATTTTACAATCAAAAATTTCTACGTCTAAAACTTGAATACATGAAATATTATTGGTTTGCCCCTAAATTACATTCATATACAGAATATTTCCTCCAATTTGGAGAAATTTCATGCAACGCAGCAACCTGTACCTTACGACAACTACTTTTTTTCGATGGACTACATTTGGTTCAGCGGAGGACATGAAATCTGGAAAAATCATGAACTATGTATCAAAATAGCACTAATCAACTGTAAAAAGACTGAGTCACTAGAATGTTTTCTCAGAGCGTAGCAATGATTAGAAAAAAATTATTTTTTATTATTATTATTTTTTTTTTTTTAATTATTTTGTTATCTCACGTGAATGACTTGAGTGTGGTAGCCTGATGGAAAAATGCATCTCAAGTTACTTATTTTCACAAATTGAAATGGCAATAACCGAAATATAGGAAAATTCGGAACTTCTACTGTAACATTATACGTTTTATTGAGTAAACGGGGCTTAAGGGGACCAGTACAGCGACTTTTCGAGAAATTATCATAGTCCGAAATCAATTTATTTCATAACCAAAGTTCATTTCACATCAAAATATTTTTCTTTTTCAAAATCATGTGTCGTAAGGATTTTAGAGCACCGTTGGAACGATTCAGGTGATCTTGGATTCATTTTCTTCAGAAAACAAATCCTCATCATGTGAATGTAGGAATTTTAAAATAAAAAATTATGTCATAAGTTATGATCAATTTACCAAATTTGCAAAAATTATTATCACTCATTTCTTAAATAACTTGGCCAAAATGAAGAATTTTCAAAATTCCTACATTCACATGATGAGGATTTGTTTTCTGAAGAAAATGAATCCAAGATCACCTGAATCGGTCCAACGGTGCTCTGAAATCCTTACGACACATGATTTTGAAAAAGAAAAATATTTTGATGTGAAATGAACTTTGGTTATGAAATGAATTGATTTCGGACTATGATAATTTCTGGAAAAGTCGCTGTACTGGTCCCCTTAATAAAATTTTTTTTCGGTTCAAGGATTTGGGTACGGATAGAAATGGGCCTTCAACCTATGTGTCTGAGAATTAGGAAAGAGCGGCCCCCACTAAATAGCCGAGACATACTAAGTACTCAACATCAGTTGCCAGGTGGCGCGTGGCGCTCTTGTCGACGCTGTTGACGTATGATCGGCGATCGCGAATCGATTGCCCAAGACCTTAGACTACGGAGCTGTCAAGTTTCAGTTTTGTTCATATTCGTACAGCTGAACATTTTGCAAATTTCATTCTCTTTTATGCTTCCTATATACTTACTTATTATGATAAAAATTCACATTTAAAGTGGAGGGCGAAATTATAACAATCTCTCATGAAATGACGTAGCGCGCAATTTTGAGGTTAGGTTATAGAGGTACGTTTATGGAATCGCATAAAGTTTAGTCTATAGCATGAATTAATAAGTGACAAAGCTTTCAATTAACGTGGCAGGTCTTCAATATATTATTATTAATTTCCAAATATTCTCGTATTTATTCAACGGATCAAATATATCATATTTAGTACATGCACATAAGAACATATCTTTACAGGGCTTGGAAAGCAACGAATGATAGCGTGTGTCATTATTTCAGGCCTTTGTGCTTCAAACATATTTATATTATACTCAACAAAATTAAAGGTCCCCCCCTAGCATAACCCGTCATTTTCAGACGCCTTAACCGATTCACTTGAAATTTGGACCAAGGCTAGTCCAAAGTGTTTCCAACTTGGGCCCGAAGCCGATTTTCTGTATCTTCAAGGGTTGCGTTGTGGCACTCCAAAAACCAACCCTCTGCGTAAAATCAAAGTCACAGGTCTGTGGCACCGGGTTCGAACATCGATTTTGCGCCTAGCCTAGGATTCCGTAGCTGGGAGTGAAAAGTTACTGCTAGGCTAAGGGTTGTTCAGGGGTTGGTTGCAGTTACTCAGGGACAGGTGGTCTGCAAGTGCACGGCTGAATCGCGAAAACGATTCGGAAACACTTTTGTGTCTCCGATGCTCGAAAATGTGTCAAAATGTTTTGTCCAACCCTGGATGATAGAGGGATGGAAGCGGAGGGGTTGAATAGGCAAGGGTGTATGATTCAGCAGTGTACCGAATCGTCTGGCTCGACCAAAAGTTGTTCAAACATTTTTTGGGCACAAAATCGGTGTTGGAATCCGGTGCTACAGACCTGTGACTTTGATTTTACGCAGAGGGTTGGTTTTCGGAGTGCCACATCGCAACTCTTGAAGATACAGAAAATCGGCTTTGGGCTCAAGTTGGAAACACTTTGGACTAGCCCTGGTACAGATCTCAAGTGAATCGGTCAAGGCGTCTGGAAATGGCCGGTTATGCTGGGGGGGGGCTTTAATTTTGTTGAGTAGTTTATTATACTACCACATTTAACATTACTGCTTATCGAGGGATTTAGATGATATAAAATGCATCAGTGCATCAGTGTATACATGCATTGAGATACCCATAAAAACAATTGGCAGAATGCTCACAACCAAGCGAGCCTAGCGAGCTATGATATAGGAGCGATTCCACGTCAGACTGGACAGCTTTCTGACCTCGATGTTACTGATTTCGCTATCATTTTTTTACAGCCGGGTTCTATGGAACAAATAAATTCATCAAACAGTTTTTTGTTTTTTTGTTTGGCCCCTATTTTCCAAGTTACATTGGGGTGAAATTCAGGAGAAAGAGCCAAAAATCGAAAACATACTCCTCTTCAAACGGTCATATCTTTGATTGTATTCATCCTAGATACTTCATCCAAGAACCATTTCAAAGCTATTGAATGACACTATTATAATATATTTATTTAATTTCGCGGTAACAAACAATTCTATTTGTTATAAACAAATATATTATTCAAACGTGATTTTCAACGCAAATACCACGCGATAAAATTATCAAAAAAATATGAGCGTATTCCTTGATCAATTCTCTACAAAATTGTTAAGTCAATTTTATGGAGAATCGATGGAAACCATGTTAAAACGATTTATTTATAAGCGACGGCGCGCGCTGCCATTTTTTTTTTTTTTTTTTTTTTTTTTTTTCATGGGCACTTGAAGAAAGTTATGAGGAATCATGAAAAAAAAATCTGTGTAAAAAATTAACAACATTGGAAAATATTTAGAGGTCGCTACCGGCGATTGAAATAATTTAATTGGAAAAGTGGAATATAAGTCGTATGGAATCTTCAAAACAGTTTGACTATTTGCCAAATATATCCAGTTTACTCTCCGTGACAAATATATGACCAAGAATTATTCACTTTGTCTTCTACTCACATGCGGACGATTTTATTTTATTTTATTTTTTTATTTCATTTTATTTATTTTTTATTTTTTAATTTTTACTTTTTTTTTCGCTCTTTTCCATCAATTCTGAACGATGAATCGAAAATGATCGTTATTTCCTTTATGCCTCGGTAGCGACCTCTCAACATTGTCCAATGTTGTCAAGTTTTTACAGATTTTTTGTTTTTTGATTCCTCATAACTTCATTCGCGTGCCCATGGAAAACAAGAAAAAAAAAAAAATGAACCACCCTAGTATTTATTACCCCATATAAGGCACCCTGGTGCCTTATATTATATTACCACATTACATTACTTAACATGACCGCTTATCAAGGGATTCAGATGGTATGAAATGCATCACTGTACGTGCATTGAGATACTCACAGAAACAATTTGCAGAATGCTGACAATCAAGCGAGCCTAGCGAGCTAGGGTATAGAGAAACCTAATTGAGCGAGCGTAGCGAGCGAGCACAATTATTAGGTAGTCAAGCAAAATGTTAGAAATAGTACATTGTGTATCAAGGGCGGAAAGGACTATATTGCGAGTGTGCAATATGCGGCACGAGCCGAAGGCGATATTTTTCTTAACACCTGCTCTGCATAAGTGCCTCTATTGAGACCGAGTGAGCGGGCGCAAAGGGGCACTTTGCGAGCAGGTATGAAGAAAAAGTATTTTTGTAACACATGCACGATTTTCGCGTTTTTTTGACCCATTAAGCGGGCGTAAAGTGGCAGTTTTCAGACGAGCGGGCAATAATAAACTGAAAACGCCCGCTAAGTCGAGCAGCGGGCGTTTTTGAGTTTCTATCGCCCGCTACTCGAGCATAAGCGGGCAATAATAAACTGAAAACGCCCGCGTAATAGCTATTTATGTACCAAGTCCGAAAAGTGTCACAATCCGGTATGGATAATTTCTAATATGAGCCGATCGAGTGTGCTGTGTCACAGAAGAATGAGTGTGAATTTATCGCTCGAGCGCAGCGAGGGCGATAATTCACACGAGTTCTTCTGTGACACAGCAGACTCAGAGGCGAATTTTGGAAATTACCCATACCGGATTTGACACTTCTCGGACTTGGCACATACAATATTTTATGCGATCCGTTGTTTGAAAGTTCACTTTTTGGAAAATCAGTGTTATACTCACTTTAGTTTCTAAAATTACTGGTGTTATTGCATCTTTCTGTATCAAAACGTTTGGACTCAGACATTTGACATTTTCAGACATTTTTGTTTATAATGTGTGAACGTAGTAAAAAATAACCTGACTATGTTTATTTTAATGAAACATATTCATATTGTACGATAATATTTTCATTACAAGCTCCTGTCCTATAATATTTCACTATATTTCAGTGACCTGAAATTGGTCACTTTGCGGCCTAAATCCGATGCTCAAAAAGTGAACTTTCAAACAACGGGTCGCATAAATATTTTTCCATATTTTCAAGAAAATTATCAACAGTGAAGAAAAAACGCGAAAATCGTGCTGTTACAAAAAATATGGTGTGCACCAAGGGCTAAGTGGGCTTTTTGACCTTGTGTGTTTGCAGTACTCGTCTTCGGCTCGCAGATGCACTCGTCTTCGACTCCCCGAGTCGAAATTTTAGCCCTCCTTTGAATGCTCCTGAACCTATTTCTTTTGTATCGCGCAAGCCGCCACCCTCCGTTGAACCTACCAGGCCCTATTTGCAAAATTCAGTGTTGTCGGTGAACCTCCTTTCACTCCACTTCACCCTCCGATGGCCCTCCTAGACCTCTTTCAGATCGCAAATATCTCGCGGACATGAACCTACGTAGCCTTATTTGAATCCGAAGACCCCTGTCTTCACCCTACGTAGCCTCCTTTGGATCCAAAGTCTCCTACTCTGACCCTACATAGCCTACTTTGGATCCAATGCTGGCCAAGAACAATAGGACCAAAAACTTTGGATCCAAATGAGGCTATGTAGGGTCAAGGCAGGTGACTGAATTCAAAGGAGGTTACGTAGGGTCAATGCAGTAATCTGGATTCTGGGATATGTTTTTTTGTAACTCTACTAGTTCTTTCAACTCCGGTTCTTAGTTTATTATATCCATAACTCTGTGGTTCACACGAAAATACGTAATCCACAGATTCGTAAGCGTGCGCCCAACGCTCAAGCCTTGACAACTCAAAGGCCCCTATCAGGATCAGTTGTGGATCCCACAATAATAGGTGTCTATATCATTGCTCAATCGGTTCACCGGATTTGTAAAATATGGAATATATAGGTACACTGTCAGAGAAAAAAAATGTTCCAGGAGATCCACTAAAAGTTTTACGGTAATTTCAACACTGTTTTTAGTTCATACGACGGAAGTGGAATTTTCCACTTCAAGTAAATTTATGTTTTAAATAAAAAAAAGTGTCGAAATGAACATATACATTTTTGTGGACCTCTTGGACCATTTTTTTTTTTTTTCTAACGAATTGTCATATTTGATTCGGATAAACAGATAACCGCGTAAACGAAAAATGCATAATATAATATTTAATAATTAATGGTAATAATATATGCAAGAACTTCAATCTAGTCAAATTTCAAATGCCAATACTCAAATGCCAAATTTTGATAACATTGAAATATTTCGAGTTATAACTTGACACTTTGATGGGCCTCGAACAAGTAGTAGAGTATTGAATCTAATGCCATATGATAGTTTAGCGTAGTGGTTAGGGCGTGCGACTAGTAACCGAGCGGACGTGGGTTCAAATCCCGGCGGGGACGAAAAATGCGGCGATCTTTTCAGTGTGTGCATAATGCGATTTTAACAACATAATAATGCGTAGGTTGGGTCATCTGACAATAATAACCGTCAAATATCGTATTTTTGTTTTTTTTTCTACTATTATTAATTAATAATTTTCTGCCTCGCTAGCGCCCGGTTGAAATTTCTGCTAAAGAAGGAGGGTCTGTAGGGTCTACGCGAGATTCGATTCAGGCCGAGAGGAGGCTCTGTAGGCCCTACGAGCGATTCGGTTCAGGCCGAAAGAAGGGTCTGTAGGGTCTACGCAAGATCGATTTAGGCCGAAAGCAGGGTCTGTAGGGCTGGTGTAACATCTGCAATAGGCCCAAAGGAGAGTCCGGAGGATTCGTTTGTACCCTCCATAACCTCCTTTGAATCCAAATGTTCAGTTTCTGCCACTTTTGTAGGTTCAAGTGGAGTCTAACATTAAACGTACCGAACCTCCTTTGACTCCTCGATACTCCCAAGATTTGACAACTCTCGACGAGACCACGAGGTTTAAAGGAGGTTCAAAGCAGACCTAAAATTTCGACTCGGGTCGTGCTAGCTCACCTCCGACTCGTACTGCAAACTCCACACTCGGTCTAAAAAAAGCCCACTTTACGCCCTTGGTACACAATATACTATTTTTTTACCACCCTAATGTACCCTTACGGAAAAAAACACTAAAAAAAACACTCAAAATAACCCTTAGTAGTGACATAGATAACACTCAGTAGTGACTCTCAACTAAGGTGTACTTTCGTACACCTAACTTGGGTGTTGACTCTCAGTCCCGTGTGGAAATTCGATAGGGGGTCCCCGATTACCGGCTAGCTGCTAGACGGGCGATCCCGTCTTGAGCGAAACTGTACAGCCCCCGGACGGGGTAACCCGTCTTTAGCGCAACTGTGCAGCTCCCACACGGGAAATGTGCAGTTGAACTGTAGTTATGATTCGCACCTTTTAACTACCCAGGACCTCTTCAGAAACACTAAATCAAACCCATTTAGCTATTTTTTTATTAATAATAATATAAATTACTGTGAATCGAATTCAGTGTATTTAGAAATGCACATTTTTATTCGAGTGCATATATGAATGATTATTCCTTGTTTTTGTACATACATATACGTACATTATTCGATAATAAATTTTCACAAGCAAAATTAAAATAGCAGCCTACAGGAGCATCCTCAATTTGAATTATTGAAATCAGAATGGCGAGATTAAAGAGAGTTATTTAATTGTCAATCGGTTATCGGTCAAAACTAGAATCACGAAATCGAAAATCAATAATTGTCATTTAAATGAAATAAAAATTGGATGTCAAAAAGATACAATCACCTTTTTCATAACCGATAAATGTTCGTCGTATTTTGTAGAATGAATAAAAGAATCGATCACGGCGCTATTTTGAGTTGTCAAAAATTCATAATCAAAAACGGCTCAATAACATTTTTTTTTTTCAATCAAAGCAGTGTGTTAGATTTAGAATCATCATAATTGTATGAAATCGCTAATCAAATCGAATCGCTGGTTTTTGATTCGTTGAGTTCACATGGAATTCTTAATATAAAGTTGTGATATACATTTCACAATTAGACTGGCCGTTAAAAAAAAAGTTTGCGCTTCAACCTGAAAAATATTACACCTTGAAAAAAGAAGATCACCAAAGCTTCAATGCTCTATCTCATTATTAAGGGGTGCCGGCAATTTTTTGTTTCATTTTAATTTCAATTTTGATTTTAATTTTAATTTTTTTTAATTTTTTTGAAAATTGAATTGTTTTTTTTCCCCCACAAATAAGATTTTGATTGTTTTCGGACCTTGATCTTTCTGAATTTTATAACGATTTAAAAAAATCAAACGGTAGACAGATAAATTTCGAATTGAAATAGTATATTGTGTAGCAAGGGCGTAAAGTGGGCTTTTTTAGACCGAGTGTGGAGTTTGCAGTACTAGTCGGAGGCGAGGGAGCACGAGTCGAAGACGAGTGCATCCGCGAGCCGAAGACGAGTACTGCAACCACACGAGGTCAAAAAGCCCACTTAGCCCTTGGTACACACCATATTTTTTGTAACGCATGTATTGATTTCTGCGTTTTTTGTGCTTATAAGCGGCATATATATATATATATATATATATATATATATATATACAGAGATGTTCTGTGGAAACCGGTCAGTCTAATGGAGGCGCACTTACTTTTTTTTCGTCAATGACAACGCTGTCAAAGCGATATACTGATTTTTCACATGCCTATGACTGATACCTTCAGTCGACTTAGCGGAAGCTGTCACGTCGTAGGTTATGAACTGTCATATTAGAATAATGTTTAATTGAATTATTATTAATAATAATAATTAATAATAATTATTAATAATTATTAATATTAATAATTATCAATATCAATAATTATTAATACTTATTATTAATAATATTAGGTTTAATTCTTATTAATAATAATTAACAATATTATTAGGTTATAAATAATTGTCTTGGTGAAATTTAATTATTAATAATTATTAATACTTGTTATTAATATTATTACGTTTGATTATTAATTATTATTAATAATAATTATCAATATTATTAGGTTATAAATAATTGTCTTGGTGAAATTGACACATCTGGTAGTCATAAATTTAATAAGTCAATAGCACAGGATATCTATTCGTTACGAATTCATTTCAGGCGTGAATTCCTGTTTATTTACCACATTAATTGCAATCGAGCATTTCTTCGGTGACTGACTGACCCGTTGCATCTCTTCGACAAGTAGGGTTACGAACATAGCGAGGTGAATATCTTCATCGAGCATACAATATTGTGTAATTAAATTGTGATATCGTTCCTAATACAACGGTTATCTATTTCTGATTGCAGATTTCAATTTCTGTTTATTTCAAACATTATTAGGTTATCAATAACTGTCTTGGTGAAATTCACACGTCTGGTAGTAATAAAGTTAATAAGGCAATAGCATACGATATTGATTCTTTATAAATTCGTTCCAGGTGTGAATTTCTCTTTATTTGCTGATAAGTACGAAAACAGTCCTGCATAAGTGATGTGTTGGTCCATCAATGCGTGTTCAAGTTTCATCGAGTGAAAAATGAATTTAAATTATTGTTCCTATCAGCTTGCTCCTCATCGTCTCACAGAATATTGAGCCACTCTCGACGCTGGCTTTTTCCCCGTTTTCTTCGAGTACTCATAGTACTAATATGGGTTGTTTTCTGCGCTCACCTCATGCGTTGCATCTCTTCGACAAGTAGGGTTACGAACATAGTGATGTGGATACCATTCATCGAGCAATATAATATACAATATTGTGTAATAAGTTCATAATACAACAGTATACGATAGTATTTCATAGATAAGTAGTGATAAATTATTATTATTGATTAGTAGTGTTAAATTGATTGCAGATGTCAATATCTGTTTATTTCAAACATTGTTAGATTAAAAATAACTGTCTTGATGAAATTTACACATCTGGTAGTAATAAAGTAAATTTTCTAAAATTCAACACAATTTTATGTTTATTCAGTTATAACAATAAAATTCAATAATTCGTAATACATGTGAAGGAAATAGGAAAAAAAAAAAAATAACAATTCAATAACGCTGTCGAAGAAAGGGTGAACATGGTTTTGCGAAGAATCCGGGACCACCGCGTCCAGCGATGGATACCGTGCGGAATATTGTAACAACCCATATTAGTACTATGAGTACTCGAAGAAAACGGGGAAAAAGCCAGCGTCGAGAGTGGCTCAATATTCTGTGAGACGATGAGGAGCAAGCTGATAGGAACAATAATTTAAATTCATTTTTCACTCGATGAAACTTGAACACGCATTGATGGACCAACACATCACTTATGCAGGACTGTTTTCGTACTTATCAGCAAATAAAGAGAAATTCACACCTGGAACGAATTTATAAAGAATCAATATCGTATGCTATTGCCTTATTAACTTTATTACTACCAGACGTGTGAATTTCACCAAGACAGTTATTGATAACCTAATAATGTTTGAAATAAACAGAAATTGAAATCTGCAATCAGAAATAGATAACCGTTGTATTAGGAACGATATCACAATTTAATTACACAATATTGTATGCTCGATGAAGATATTCACCTCGCTATGTTCGTAACCCTACTTGTCGAAGAGATGCAACGGGTCAGTCAGTCACCGAAGAAATGCTCGATTGCAATTAATGTGGTAAATAAACAGGAATTCACGCCTGAAATGAATTCGTAACGAATAGATATCCTGTGCTATTGACTTATTAAATTTATGACTACCAGATGTGTCAATTTCACCAAGACAATTATTTATAACCTAATAATATTGATAATTATTATTAATAATAATTAATAATCAAACGTAATAATATTAATAACAAGTATTAATAATTATTAATAATTAAATTTCACCAAGACAATTATTTATAACCTAATAATATTGTTAATTATTATTAATAAGAATTAAACCTAATATTATTAATAATAAGTATTAATAATTATTGATATTGATAATTATTAATATTAATAATTATTAATAATTATTATTAATTACTATTATTAATAATAATTCAATTAAACATTATTCTAATATGACAGTTCATAACCTACGACGTGACAGCTTCCGCTAAGTCGACTGAAGGTATCAGTCATAGGCATGTGAAAAATCAGTAGATCGCTTTGACAGCGTTGTCATTGACGAAAAAAAAGTAAGTGCGCCTCCATTAGACTGACCGGTTTCCACAGAACATCTCTGTATAGGAAAACATTGAAATAATACCAATCGGTAGTTTGGTGTACACTCAGAGAAATATTTAGTTACAGTAACTATAAGTCCTCAACAATAGCAAATATGGTTTGGGCAACTATTTTTTTTCAGTTAGGTCAACCAATTTATGGTTATCGGTACCAAGCAAATAGTAAACGGAACTAAAAAAATAGTTGCGCGAACTACATTTCATATCGTTGAGGTCTTTTAGTTGTGTTTACTATTCAGATTTCTCTCAGTGTAGTGGATAGGGTGTGCGACTAGTAATAGTTACGAGCGAGCGGACGTGGGTTCAAATCCCGGTTAGGAGAAATATATCGGTGGCGGTTTTTTCAACGAAAATGCGTTTTAATTTACATGCGGTCAATTATAAATTATCAAAATTGGATTATCCAACATTTGTCAATAACTTTTTTTAACACGTTTTATCGTTAAAATAATATAGAAACAAAATTCGGGAAATACAATGTAAGTCGGGCAGACTGAACAGAACCCGGATAGTTGAACTGGCCTAGTGAAACTGTCTAGTGCAGCGTTACATTTCCGGACAGTGGCTGTCTAGCTCGACTGTCTAGCGCCCGTATTGAAAACGGGCGAACTGGACAACTATTGGCCAGTTCCCGTTTGTAATTTCCACACGGGGTTGAGTGTATGGCTACCTCCGATGACGGGAAAAGCCCTAGGAAGAAGAAGAAGAAGAAGACACGGGGTTGAGTGTTTGAGGAGGACCGGCTTATGAGAGCACGCTTATTTGTTAATGTTCGTTTGTTTGTTGTGTGATTTTGTTTTATATGTTTGAGAAGTTGCCGTGGGCACTCGCATAGATATGGGCAAATCTCTGAAACTTCGAATTTTTGTGTCACTCTACATTCTTAATACTAATACATCATTTTTACTCATTTATCAGTGAAAAATCAGATTGTATATGTTGTGTAGATCATGTGAATACAAAAAAAAAATAGTAGCGCACAAATTTTCAAGTCAAAAATGCATATGATATACATATAAAATAGCGAAATTGGCACATTCGAAGATGTCACTCCCTCATTTTTATTTTATTTTTATGCTGTAAAATTTGGTGCACTAGTTGGTGATGTTTGAATTGGTAATGAATTGAAAGCATTAAGGGAGCTTTCCAGTGTGAAATTTTCAAAAAATCGATTCAGCTCGTCGGACTGAACAATCCATTGAGCACGATCTTTTCGGAGAAGCAGAAGGGATATTGTATGGACCTGGCATCGCTGATTGACCGTAAGTAAACGATTTACCTAAAATTTCCTCACTTGAAACTTTGAACGCGTTTTTCTCGAAACAGCATTTTTCAAAACGGTGTCCAACTTGGAGGGCAGAGTTTTAAAGCTATCGAGTTGAATTTTTTACACAATATTCTTAACGTCATTGTTTATCGTGCTATGGAAGCTTTTTTTTTTTTTTTGACATCTTCCTATTTTTTTGTAAAAAAAACTGCCAAAAAAAAATGCTAAAATCGATACTTTTTGTTCAAACCGGCGCCATTTTTGCAAAAAAAAAAAAAAAAAAAAAAAGCCTCCATAGCACGAAAGCCAATTATATACCGATCAATAATCTTTTTGTGTTTTTTGTTTCAGATCAAAATTGTGACCCCCAACGTGGACACCACATCCAAGTGCATTTTCTGCAACAATTGTTTCATCATTTTTATAGATATTAATTAATAAATAAATCGATCTTTAAAAAATTGTTTTGTATTCTTCAATACCCAATTAATATACAAAAAAAAAAACCAGACCGATTACATTATTTTTTCTTTAAAAAAAAAAAATCGCGAAAAACAGCGATTTTTCGGGCTGTCACACTGGAAAGCTCCCTTAAGAGAGCAGAATGAAATGCAAAATGTTAGAAGTATGTGCTCACAATAGGAGAAAAGTTATGAAGAGTCAAAGTGGTGTCACTACTTTTTTAAACTTGTAATATTTATGACTTTTATAGCGCACCATGATTGGTGCGTACCTGAAATCGTTATCAGACAACATCCATGGTGTTCTAGGGCACAAAAGAAATAAATCTAGACGTGACAGGATTATGTGCTCGCATGAGGGGGTAGTTAAAATACAACTTATTGAAAAGTAGACAATACGTGCACCGAAGTAAAAGCGCATACTTTTTATTGGCACATCGTCTGCTGATGAAAAATCCAGCTGAATACATTTGTGCACTGCTGTTTAGTACACTATTGAATCAAAATTCACCCGCACCATCTCCTTAACAATTATTCAAGAAGTTACGGAGCGAAAAGTAAATGCGGAAAATCCAAGATCATACAATTGCATGCGTTAGGTGAGCGGATCCACGTCACCTCACTAAAAAAAAAAACCGTAAAGTCACGGAACTTTGTGCCATTCAAAATATCTTTAGTACTATGAAAAAAAAAATACAACTTCAAGGATTTCGAAAAAATGTTAAAAATGGCGGATTTAGAGCTATGTTAATTTTTGTAAACCGCTGTTGCACCGCTATGTTTGAAAATTCATGTCTCCGAAAGTATCCATCGGAGCAGACTGATCCTGGAATCATTTTGTTCGTAAAAGAATGCGATTTCATACAAAAAAATTAATTCCACAAAAAACGTTTATTTCAATTTTTTTTTCGTCGGTTTTGGAGATGTTTTGAATAAAAATCATAAAAATATAAAAAAACGTTGATAACGATTGGTGCGTTGCTTCAAAACGTTGCACCACGTTAGATTCTGTATTCTAACAGCTGACGGGACGTATACTCAAAGTTTCAGGCATGTGCTCAAGAATTAAAAATAAAAAAAAATTCCTTAAAAAAATTTGAGGTTTCAGAGATTTGACCATATAGTATACAACCTCAATCTGTCTTCCGCGAACTGATTTTTCTAAAATGTAAACATTAATTATTATATTATTGATTTTTTCAAACTTTGGTATATCCTGAACCTGTACTGGAATTGATATACCAGTAAAATCTAAAACAATATTATAGTGTGGATAACTTCTCGGTTCTGAATATAAGGATGTTGGAGAATAGAGAGCTGAAACACAGGCCCATGCGAAACATGCATTATCATTATTTTTAACATTAATTATTGCTCTACTGTTTTTGATACATGGAGGTATCTATATACGAACCTAATAATGGAACATATTTATTGATGTCAATGAGGATATAATCAATACTGCTTAGTGCCCATCCGCTATCACGTTCTTGAAATTCTTCAATCTTGGTTGATAGTGGAATAATAATTTTATTTTGATACCAGTCTTTTGAAATAAATTCAATTGATAACACTGTATTTTTAGTTTGAAAGAACTTTTGCTCAGTTTTATCATCCAGAACAAATGTTGCTGCGAGTGTGCTATTCAATTTAATGTGAAAAAACTGTTCAATTGTTTTCGTAACTTTCTCAGTAATTATTTTTTCAGCGTCCTCTAGAAATTTTTAAAAATCCTGTGTTATTAAATTCACTACAACTCTCGGCAAGATTCGATTTGCGAAAGCCGATTCAACATCATGCCATTGCACAGTAATAGGAGATGAAATTTTTCATTTTCACTCTTCATTTACTGCGAATTCACCCCAGATTAGTCGAATTTCTGGTCGAGGTGGCATACAGCGAACTTCACATGTCAAATCACCCACCGCTTTAACTAGATGACTCATTCCGGTCTGACAACTCTCGCAAGCATTAATTGTCTTTTTCGCTAAAAAAGGCTTATTACAATCGTAACAACAGTTACTTAACAGCCCTGCGAAATCTAAATTCGAGCGAAAATGCGATGATGTGGTTGAATGCGCCTTGATATTCACTAACAATCTTGGCAGTGTACACCAGTTGCAAAATTGTAGAAAATGCGGATGCGCTGTGTACGAATTGAAAATTGCTGGTAATAGATACCGATCGTCGTCAATCACGTCTGGTAAATAAAATTTGACTTGTGAGCAATAGTGTGGAATTTCTACACTCTCCATCATAAGTCACTACTGATTGAAACGAAGCGTAAGAGTTTATACAGCAACCGATGAATCAATTAAATCCCCCTACTCTCACTTCACCCTCCCCTCCTCAGCATTGCAAATAATGATCAGGTTCGATATATATATATATATTCCCTCTCATACTGCAAGAGTTCCATCATCTTAACAAGTGTAGTATAAATGGAGGGTCTATTTGCAAATGAAGAAATCTGTCAGGAGTTGAATATTCTTGAAAACGGAGAAATCGATTTGATAGATGAGCTTGAATTGGCTCCAGAAGACAATGGTTATGAATCTGCCGATCAAGGAAACTTTTGTGATAGAAAAATTATAAGTAAAGAGGTGATTGGAACACTGCATGAAACGAACGAAAATCGGAAATTCTGTCTTATAACATCAGGATTTGGAATAACCCTAGGAGATCTGTGTGGGGAATGTGCTATAAATCACAATGATGTGGAAATCGGATGTGCTGTCATGAAGCATGAAACGTAATATACAAACATAGAAGACATTAGAACTATGAAAAGATGTATGAGGTGTAGAATCACATTATCAATTCATGTATTCACAAAAATTTGTATTTTTTTTTTTTGTACACCAAAAAAATTATCGGTATGAATTTTTTAAAGTAATAAAGTTAAATTATCCAAACAATTTGTGATAACTTACATCTCCGATACACTTATCGTGTGCACTGGCAAATGTATTTATATATCTCTTTGTGTTGAATTAATTTTAAACTGTAATAATTCCTTCTTGGTAGCTGTACATTTGATGACATCTTCAGTAAGTTGATACATATTTTCTTGAGCTACTGCTAAATCTTCTTCACAATTCAAATGAGAACCTAAGAAAGAAATATATCATGTTATTAGACCTATAATTGAAAACGTGTGTATTCGATACATAGATATTTTTTTTATTACCTGTGTTAAAATTTGAATCACTTGAAGTATAATTCAATTGTAATTTTAGACGACAATCTCCTAGCAAAAATGAAATTTGTGCTTGTGTTTTTATTTTCACTATTTTATCAGCTAATATAAATCGTTCACGTCGTTGTTGCATTTTTCTAAGCGATGTTCGAACAACTGCAATGTTCTCTAGAAAATCTTGTTTACGTGAAATACACAAATTTTCTGATTTCCCTGCAAGAAAAGTAGTGGAATTGAATGAAATATATCTCATATATCTCCTGATTTTTATATTTCATGCTACATACTCACATATCAAAACTGATGATTCAGTATTAGAGGCTTCCAAACTTGTCACAAGAAAAAGTTCTAAATTAACACCATTACATATTGTTGGAAAAATTCTGGAAATCATAATGCTGCGCTGATATAAATTATAACACTTCGAACTTGATCATGAAACTAACTGAGATAAGATTTCAACTGAAACAACCCAGACAGCACAAGGTTGTCTAAAAGATGTCCAAAAGATAACGGAATTTTCGTAACGCCGTTTTTCATCAATACACTAGGACCTCGATTTAACGGTCAGTGGCGGGACCGGCTACGCATCTTACCTTGTTAAATCGAGGTTGCGCATACGTTCCGCCCAAGCAGTATCTGCGCACCGGCCCCGGCCGCTGTCGCCAGCAGTGCTGTACAATGAAGCGCGCCATGACGTTAACATAACCTCCAAGATGCCCCTTATGTGTCACTATTAATGTATACGGGCCTGATCGCGCTGAGACATGAAGCGACCCCCACTATCTCCCACCACGCCGCAAACCGATGGATAAATCAGGGCTGCCAGCGAGTTATTTTTTCCACTTTTTGTCACTTTTTTTCAAAGAGGTCACTTTTTGTCACTTTTTTGAAATTTAGTCACTGTTTGTCACTTTTTTCATCCTGTTGGCGATTTTCTTTTTCTCAAAATTCAAATCCTCAATCAAGTATACTTTTTTTTCAGGACTTAATTTCTTTTTAAAGATATTGATAATTTTAAATAACGATGTGATATTTCTGACGTACGGAATAATTACGACCAAAAAATATATATATTATTCCATTTCAAAAAATGATATGACTTGTTTTGCATGTGTATTGAATATGCATGTATATATTTGGGGCATTCCACGTCAAAACGAAAACGGTTCAACCGATGGGTCTCCGATTCTCTTCCAAGTTTTTTTTTTTTTTTTTTTTTCTATTTCAGGACCAAAACCTACATACTAAAGCATTTTTCAATTTGAACTTTGGTTTTTTATTGACGGATTTTCGACATTTTTTTTTTTTTTTTTAATCTGAAAATTTCAATATCTTTTCATTCTGTGTTAGCTTATCCTAAGCAGAAAATATATGGAACAGGAAATGTTCGATTCGAACTGTACTTTTCATAAAAATTTGTATCGAATTTTTTGGGTCATCGGATTTGGAATGATCGAAAAAATACATATAAAATTTAGATTTTTGAAAAAGGGACGCCTTTGATTTTCGATTTATTTTTTTGCAAAAAAACTTCCGGAAATTGGAAAATTTTAAGGACCAAAACCAAAAAAAAATTGAAAAATGCTTTACTATGTAGGTTTTGGTTCTGAAATAGGACAAGAAAAAGAATTTGGAACAAAATCGGAGACCATTGGTTGAACCGTTTTCGTTTTGACGTGGAATGTCCCATTTATATACCAATAAATTTATGTTGTCTTATGTATCATGCTCG
This sequence comes from Tenthredo mesomela, assembly GCA_943736025.1. Lineage (NCBI taxonomy): Eukaryota > Metazoa > Arthropoda > Insecta > Hymenoptera > Tenthredinidae > Tenthredo > Tenthredo mesomela. The sequence continues at coordinate 42,201,854 of OX031016.1, forward strand.
ATTATTATAAACCACTTTTTATGCAATGATTCTAAACTTATTAAGCTCATTTAGGTTTTGTGAGTGCAATAAAAGCATAATTTTCAAGGGATTTCGGTCACTTTTTGAAATTTGGTAACAACGATTATCTTACTTCTGAAATACCTTTGAATAATCGAATGATATACATGTCTGTCGACTTCCTGGATGATAATATTCATCGATTAATGGCATCATAGAGTAAGCAATAACTCATTTTTCAAGTATTTTGATCGGGATAATTGTGCCGAACAAGTGTATTTTATGTCGGAATAAGACGTGTTATAGAATGAGGTTATGGAGACTCTGAGTATGTTATGGCATGTGAGAATCATACATGCACGGATTGAAAATACAAATTCCACTACTCTTTGCGATCATGAATTCTGGCTAAATGAAGTCATTCAGATTAATCGATTGTAATAATATGAATTACCTTTTCTTTCAGTAAAAAATCAGCCAACACCATTTCGACACTACGCGTACTTACCAAGAATACCATTGAGGCGCGATGACAACCCTACTGAAAATCGCGGCATGAGATCTGATGTCAGACCAAATTCTTTTATGAGATCTGATATCATCTCACCTGAGAACAGGTGAGATCCTACCTAGGCCTCACATCAGATCTCGGTAACGAATTTCGATTTTCAGTAGGGAAAATACATACCTACTTATACGTGGCGCTAGTAGAAATCCACAAGACATCTTCGAATAGATATATCTTTTAGGCAACTGAAATCAGTTTTTTTTTTTTAAAGACTTCGATTAGACGTCTTTAAGAGATGGCTTAAAGGATGTCTTGAAAAATATGGCTTTTCGTCGTCTCTAAGAGATATAGTGCTGTCTGGGAATCTTATATAATAACCCATATACTGTAACTTTTAGCGAGTATCTTGAACCCGAAAGTTAAGAGATACCCGCAGTTAGTGTGAGTTCTTTACCTATATAAAAAAGGGATTTAAATTATCTAAATTATTAGGGCTTTTCTTTGAGGTCATAGGTAGGGAAAAGGGATGGGTTAGCCACCAAAAGCCACCTATGCAACCTAGTGAATTTACTTTAACTCAGGACTCGGGTAGATTACTCCACCAAAGCCTGTTCCCTTCGGACTCGGGTAGAACCAAAGCCGATCCTTCTCCTATTCGAACAGAGCCGGGAAGTGAATCCAAGCCTGCTTTCCTAAACACAAAACCTATTCTTTACTCGGATCCGGGAACCTTGCGATTCCAAGACCGTGTCTCAGACTCGGAATCGTATTTCCTTGGCCCTCGGACGCGGGAATTTAATCCAACGCCGTACGCACTTGGAATGATCCAAAGCTGGTCCCTATAAGGCTTGTTCAGGGATGGAAATTGATTAGTTAGGAGTCAGTGCTGAAATATCCGACAAAGTTCAAATAAGAAAATAATATTGTATTCAATGATTCTAACATACTAATTTTTACAATGGTTTCCTTATTCTATTCCTATCCTAATTTGCGTGACTCTAAGTCGCGTTCGTGTGTTGTGTCGTGTGAAATTATCGTTCTATTTGTCGTATTTATTCTATTATTATTTGCTATGCGCGTTTATGCTTTCTGCTTTGATTCTATTTCTTTCTATTCGTTTCTCTCCTATTCTCATCGATTTTACTTTATATTATACGCAATGATGTTTTATCGAAAGGTATTTGATTTTAATTTTTAATTCATGATTTTATATTAGTCATTTAGTTCAAGACGATCTAATGCTATTCAAGTGAAGTTAAATTATTTGAGTGATGTGAGTCGCACCGGTGCTCTACCTGACTACGCTATGTGTTGTTTGAGTCGACCGGCCTTTTGCTCGTGTCGCTCGAATTTTGAATATTGGTTTATGAGTCGCACGGCCGCTCTGGCTCGAATACGCTATCGAGTGGTTGAGTGTGCCGTTTATATATTCTTCATCCCCACTTTCTAGCGTGACGTCAGACACTTGGTCGAACGTAGAGGATTAGTGTAATCCTTTTCTTTGTTCGGGTTTTGGCGATATTCGGTGTGCACTATAGCTGGATATGTTACATTGCCCCCTTTCATCAAGTAAACTTCTGCATCTTCATAAATTTTTTTCGATGTTGATGTCGTGGAGTTTTGCTTGATGAATCTTCAGTCTTGTCAAGTGTTCCGTCTTGATTGGTCGTTCTCTTTTAGTTTTTCTTCTTTGTTATATTTGGTGTTTTATATTTATTTTATATGTCATGTCCGGTGTGTTTTACTTATAGTTGTTTAAGTCCTAACGGATCTGTTGGGTCTATACCCCTCATGTAATCCGGTAGTGTGGGTGCAACGAATAATGGCAATTCCGGGAGTGATGGTCCTGGTGATTCTGTCTTCTTCGTCTTCAGTGCATCCGGTAAGGTAAGTGAATTTTGATTTATCGTCGTCGATGAATTTAATCAGTTTGTTGATAAACCCTCTTATTCTTCCAATCAGATTTTGGTTTGATTGTATCGAGTTTTTATTTCAGTTCCAGATCCTTTCGTCTTCTTCTTCGTGAGGTCATCTTTCCAGCGTATCTTCTGGCAGTTCGGTATAATGACATATTCGGTGATCACAGGTAGGTTTTTTCTCTGGTTTATGTACCAATTCTTTGATTTCTCGTATGAGGCTATCTCTTATTTCTTTGATTTCCTCATTTGATATTTCTCTAGTTTCCGTAGGTATTTCTTCCATCCGGTTATTGTTTTCGTCACATTTCTGTTTTTTAACTTTCTTTTTCAGGTATCCAACGAGGATCGTTGATCGTGTAATCACGTCGTTCGTTTTATTGGTAAGTTTTTTTTTTTTTTCTCATTGCGATTCTCACACTAGCTATGTAATTTTTGCGAATTGCGGTGCAATTTTAATTTTCAAATATTAGTAGAGATTTAAATTGAATTTGCGTTTGAAAAGAATAGGCTATAGGCTAACTATTTAAGCTACTTAAATTTAATCCTTTAATCCTAATCCTTAATACTAATCCTGATCTTTCGTTCCTTGTAGAAATGCATTCTATATGACGAAAGTCGATCAACCTACTTCTTATTGAATTCTCTTACGCATGCAAGGTAAGTTACAACTTTTAATTTTACATTTTCTATTTCATTTGTCTGTGTTTCAATATTGTATGTGCTAATAAGTTATTTTGCTTAAATTTACTCAATTTGCTCTTCGAGTTGGATTTCTCTACTCGACGTTTCTTAGGTCTGTTGTTGTTTTGATCAGTCCATTTAAATTTCCTATTATGTGCTAACTTATTTCTAATATCTCGAAAGCAATCACGCGAAAATTTAAATTTTCTAGTCTTTATTTTATTCAAAAAGGAGTATAAATTGCCCCCTGGTCTTTGTTGTATCATACAATCGTTTTCATTTGACTTAAAGTCTAATTTTAATTTCATCATTGGTAAGTTATAATCGGTATTCAAAGTTTCGAATTGATTGCCCCCTAGACCTTGGTTAGTGACATTGTTGTCTTTGTCTATTATATTGTGAGCGTTCTCATACATTTCGAAATTATATTGTAAATCGGTCGTGTTATTGTTTACTTCTTTTAACGCATCTAACCTACTGGTATGAACCTTTTCAATAGATTTGTTGTGTATTTCATTGTTTCCGTCCGTCTTGTTACCTATTTTACTTTCAAATTTTGATTCTTCTATTTTTGCATTACCTAGTTTCGGCTTTAATATAATTTTTTCTAAGGAATCGAACCTTATTTCCATTTTCTTTTCTAGGTTAGCTAAAGAAGCTAAAATTCTGGCTAATGGATCTGCTGAATTCATGTCTGTTTCTGGATTCATTGCGAACGCTGTGATATGAATTTATATCCTGAAAAACCTGAATCTAGTCCCTAATTCCCTAAATTGACGACTTATTTGATCCTCTGCCGGACATTTCAGCCCTGACCCCGATCAAATAACAATTCCAAGCCTGAAACACAGGTCTCTTGTCGGTCTATTTTTGAACTTTGAAACTTGATTCTAGATTCTACTGATTTTACTGATTTTTGACTGATTTTAATGTTAATTTCAAGTGATTTTACTGATTTTATTTTTTATTCATGCTTTTTCCAAATGATTTTACTAAGAAAAGCCCCGCACGTTGGGCGCCAAATGTAACTTTTAGCGAGTATCTTGAACCCGAAAGTTAAGAGATACCCGCAGTTAGTGTGAGTTCTTTACCTATATAAAAAAGGGATTTAAATTATCTAAATTATTAGGGCTTTTCTTTGAGGTCATAGGTAGGGAAAAGGGATGGGTTAGCCACCAAAAGCCACCTATGCAACCTAGTGAATTTACTTTAACTCAGGACTCGGGTAGATTACTCCACCAAAGCCTGTTCCCTTCGGACTCGGGTAGAACCAAAGCCGATCCTTCTCCTATTCGAACAGAGCCGGGAAGTGAATCCAAGCCTGCTTTCCTAAACACAAAACCTATTCTTTACTCGGATCCGGGAACCTTGCGATTCCAAGACCGTGTCTCAGACTCGGAATCGTATTTCCTTGGCCCTCGGACGCGGGAATTTAATCCAACGCCGTACGCACTTGGAATGATCCAAAGCTGGTCCCTATAAGGCTTGTTCAGGGATGGAAATTGATTAGTTAGGAGTCAGTGCTGAAATATCCGACAAAGTTCAAATAAGAAAATAATATTGTATTCAATGATTCTAACATACTAATTTTTACAATGGTTTCCTTATTCTATTCCTATCCTAATTTGCGTGACTCTAAGTCGCGTTCGTGTGTTGTGTCGTGTGAAATTATCGTTCTATTTGTCGTATTTATTCTATTATTATTTGCTATGCGCGTTTATGCTTTCTGCTTTGATTCTATTTCTTTCTATTCGTTTCTCTCCTATTCTCATCGATTTTACTTTATATTATACGCAATGATGTTTTATCGAAAGGTATTTGATTTTAATTTTTAATTCATGATTTTATATTAGTCATTTAGTTCAAGACGATCTAATGCTATTCAAGTGAAGTTAAATTATTTGAGTGATGTGAGTCGCACCGGTGCTCTACCTGACTACGCTATGTGTTGTTTGAGTCGACCGGCCTTTTGCTCGTGTCGCTCGAATTTTGAATATTGGTTTATGAGTCGCACGGCCGCTCTGGCTCGAATACGCTATCGAGTGGTTGAGTGTGCCGTTTATATATTCTTCATCCCCACTTTCTAGCGTGACGTCAGACACTTGGTCGAACGTAGAGGATTAGTGTAATCCTTTTCTTTGTTCGGGTTTTGGCGATATTCGGTGTGCACTATAGCTGGATATGTTACAATACATAATGAACATATATGTGCAGTGGCGTAACAACCAGGGGTGTTAGGGGTGCGAAAAACACGGGCCCATGGGGTCCAGGGGCCCACGCACTAGGGAGATAAAAAAAATGTATTATCGCCGTACTAGAACAAACTGCGCGTCTACCGAATAAACGCAGGTCCATGGTCTCAAACAAGTTTCTGTAATAAAATGAACATGCGGAGACAAAAGTATCGCCACTGTTCGATAGACGGATCAAGAAACTGTGTAAAACAGTGAGTTCAAATGTAAAGCTCTTCCACTCTCGGGCTCAAAACAAAGTGCCTGGTCCAAGGCTGTGTTCCAAAACGTCACCCGGGTGCTCTCGGGTGTGTCTTTATCCTTTCTTCACCCATGACAATAGAGAAAGATACAACATACCCGAGAGCACCCAGGTGACATTTTGGAACGCAGCTCAAGATAACGAACCAGACCCGATCATGTTCATTACTATAGCTTTCAGTCTAAGCATTTGATCATCGGCTACGATGCATGGAACCATTATCTGCAAGCCGTTTAGTTCACCACTAGAGAAAGTTTCTGTTTAAGATAAACAGGCGATAAGTTTCCGTTCGAAAAATTGCGAGTCTTATAAAACTAATGAAATTGATTAATTTGTTTGATTGATTACGATAATAAGTTAATGATTCTAATTATTGAATGACCTTTAAATACGTGTTTTTTTTTTTGTTTTTTTTTCACTTTTTTTACCCATTTTACGTTTATTAGCGGTTTAGCACCAGGGGGGGGGGGGGGGGGGGGGGGCAGAATCATCGATTGCACACGGGCCCACGAAGACATAGCTACGCCACTGTATATGTGTGTATTAGGGTGGTCCTTAAATGGGGTGTTTTTGAATTTTCACACTCCCAAGGGTTCAAACGGATCCTTTTGAAGAAAAAAAATTTGTCCTAAATTTTGAATGCTCTATCTCAATTTTAACATCCCGCGCACGACCGCCGAAGTATTTTTTTTTTTTTTTTTTTTAATTTCCTACAAAAAACATGTATGACCCAACTTTATCAAGTCATTAACGTCGAAGTTTCAACATTCTGCGTCCTGCGTCGATTTCAACATTCTACGCAGTTCTTTTTTTTCAAATTACATATAAAATATAAGTGATCGGGTCAACTGAATTGAAATTGAAAAAAAAAAAAAAAATACTCCGGCGGTCGTGCGCCGGATGTTAAAATTGAGATAGAGCATTCAAAATTTAGGACAAATTTTTTTTCTTCAAAAGGATCCGTTTGAACCCTTGGGAGCGTGAAAATTCAAAAACACCCCATTTAAGGACCACCCTAGTGTGTATTGCTAATATGAGATAATCTTGCTTAACCCAGGTAGCACACACGCGCATGGGCTTATTTTGGCCTTCTAATCGACTGAAAGATGACCAACAGTCGACGAATGTCCGCTTTGCAGTCAATCTGAAGACATTGACAAAAAGACGACTAATCAAAGTCTGTTAGTCGTCTTTTTGTCAATGTCTTCAGATTGACTGCAAAGCGGATATGAGTCATCCCACGTCAGACCGGACACCTTTCAGACACTATGTTCTTGAAACTTGATATAATTTTTTTCACAGCCTCTACGAGTCAAATGAATGTATCAAACAATTTTTCAAATTTTTTTGATCTTCAACAGTTTCAGAGTTGCAGGGGGTTAAATTTTGTCACAAAGGGGCAAAAGACGCTGTCTTTCAAATGCTCATATCTTCGGTTCTATCCATCCTACAGACTTGATCCTGTGTTCGTTTTGAAGCTCTTGGAACAGACTTTTATATTATATTTTTCAAATGTTGGTATAGCGACAACGACTATTTGTTATAAACAATTATATTATTCAAATGCGATTTTCAAGATGAGAACACGCTTTTAAAATTTTGGAAAAAATATGAGCGTGTTCCTTGGACAATTTACTAAAAGAAAGGTGAGTTTCAAAATGGAACTCGGATGGAAAGTATTTTCAAACAGTGATTGATTAAAAGAAAGTGGCGCCTCTTACGTAGATCCACGCTTTTGCTCAACCCTAGAACGCCAAACCCATTTTTTCTACCTTTAAATTACAAACCGGGGTAAATATTTACCTCACGCGTTTCTTGTTTGTAAAACCGTTCTGAAAGCAGTAATGAGACTCGTAAGTACATGAATCTCTTCGTTTTTTCATGCAGAAGAGAATGGTGAAAAGCAAATTCAATGTCATTGAAGTTTAGCCGGTGAAAAATCGATTTAAATATATCTGACAGTGCTAAGAAAACGGCCAAAACGTCATTTTTCAGAGTTCGCCTGGGGTAGATATCTACCCCGGTTTGTCGTTCTAGGGTTAATCAATCGCTGTTTAAAAATGATTTTCATCCAAGTTCCATTTTTGAACTTACTTTTCTTTTAGGAAATTGTCCGAGGAACACGCTCATATTTTTTTCAAAATTTTCAGAGCGTGTTCTCACCTTGAAAATCGCATTGCAATAATATAATTATTGTTTATGACAAATAGTAGTTGTTGCTATGGCAAAATTGAAAAAATACCATGTGAAAGTATGTTTCAAGAGCTTTGAAATGAACACATGACCAAGTGTCTGGGATGGATAGAACCGCAGATATGAGAATTTGGAAAAAGACGTATTTCCCGTTCATGCCCCTTTTTGGTAGATCTACGTAAGAGGCGCGCTAGCAGAGTCGTGCGCCGCCGGCGGGTGCCGCTTTTGCTTAATCAATCGCTGTTTAAAAATACTTTCCATCCGAGTTCCATTTTGAAACTCACCTATCTTTTAGGAAATTGTCCAAGGAACACGCTCATATTTTTTTCTAAATTTTAAAAGCATGTTCTCACCTTGAAAATCGCATTTGAATAATATAATTGTTTATAACAAATAGTCGTTGTCGCTATACCAACATTTAAAAAATATAATATAAAAGTCTGTTCCAAGAGCTTCAAAACGAACACAGGATCAAGTCTGTAGGATGGATAGAACCGAAGATATGAGCATTTGAAAGACAGCGTGTTTCCGTTTTTGCCCCTTTTTGCCGAAATTCAACCCCCTGCAACTCTTAAACTATTGAAGATAAAAAAATTTGAAAAATTGTTTGATGCATTCATTTGACTCGTAGAATCTGTAAAAAAAAAAAAAAAAAAAAATCAAAAAAGAATCGGAGACATTAAGTGAAATTTTCGATTTATTTTGTCCGGTCCGACGTGCAATGACTCACATTCGTCGACTGTTAGTCGTCTTTCAGTCGAGTAGAAGGCTAAAATAAGCCCATGCGCGTGTGAGCTACCTGGGTAAAATATCAATAGGTATGAGATCTTCATACGAAGGTAAACCGAATAATTCATATACTTATCTACTTAGTAGGGTAGCGTGGATTTCTACTAACTCTACTAACAATTTGATATGCAAACACAGTCTTAGAAATCAGCAATCAAAAAATGCAACCTCGTTCCATCAATCACGTGAATAGAAGTTCGAAATGCATGCATTCGTATTTGAATGAAAGAGTAATTCATATGCTTCTCCGAAACTGCTAGTGCTGCATTGATTAAACATTTCAAATACATACAGTGCGTTCAATACATCTGTGTGAATAGTTTCCTTCAACTATATTATGCAGTGTCGTCTGTTTCAATGAATTAAAATAATATAGTAATTACTATACTTCTCCATAACTGCAGCTAGCGTTGTTAGCTTACGTTAATTCAAATGCATACAATGTACCCAGACAGCAAAGAAATAAAAGTTGTCTTGAAGACGTCTTATGCGCCACTTTCTGACGTCTATATGTCGTCGGCCAGCGGCGCCGACTCCGTGGGTGCTCGAGGGCTCCAGCACCCACGAGAGGTAAATAGTGGGTGCAGACTACCCATGACCATCGACATCAAAAGTGATCACCAATCGGCTTTGAGCGTGATTTTTTTTTTCTCGCGCGCTGGCAGTACTTTTGAACGAATCTTCAAAAGAGCATGAGGATATGAGCACTAGGGTGTCCGTTATTTCCCAAATTGACTTTGTCACTTGGGTATGGTCCAGATAATTAGTTTACAGCCTAAAAACAATTGAGGAAATTTTTTTTTTTTTTTTTTTTTTCAAGTGCCATTAACCCCTGCCTGTAAGACGATACTTTTCCCATTTGATTAACATAGGATTCTTGCACTTTTCAGACTTTCATTTTTTTTTTTCGCTTTCTTTATTCATTACCTCATCAAATATTGTTGATTCCACTTCTGTTCTGATTTATTTGGATGGACATATTTTTACATTGGTGGCAAAAATAATTTTTCATAAGTTTTGAAGTTTCTTTCAAAATTTATTTTTACCGTATTTTTTTAGTGATTTTCGAATATTTTCGAATATTTTTGGATTTATTGACTTTTCAACGCTTTTTATTTAAATTAAAAAATATTCGATAGATATTGAACAATATGGCAAAACAAAATTTTTACCGCTTCAAAACTCAACATTTTTTTCCCGCCAATTTAAAAATATGTCCATCCAAAGAGGTCAGAACAGTAGTAGAATCAACAATATTTTATGAGGTAATGAAAGTAGTAAGCGAAAAAAAAATTAAAGTATGAAAAGTGCGAAAATCCCATGTTAATCAAATAGGAGAAGTATCGTCCTACAGGCAGGGGTTAATGGCAGGGGTTAATGGCACTTAGAAAAAAAAAAAAAAAAAAAATTGTACAATTGTTTTTAGGCTATGAACTAATGATTTGGACCATACCCAAGTGAAAAAAGTCAATTTGCGAAATAACGGACACCCTTAAGGAGCACCCACGGGGTTTTCTAAAAGCTGGCGCCGCTAGTCGTCCTTCTTCTTAAAGACGTCTTATACACGAAAAAAGGTCTTGAAGTGGTGCATTAGACGTCTATATGACGACTTTAAGACAACTTTAAGACAACTTCTATTTTTGTGCTGTCCGGGTAATGGCTTGTTGTATGAAACCTATTCGAGGAAGAACTGCAACCGGTAGTAGTAGTTGAGAATAGATGCAACCTCTCTGAAATGTACATGACTTCCTCCAATTATTATGCAGAGTTGTATTCTTTAATAAATTAGAATAATATAGTAATTGATATACTTCTCTAGAACTGCTAGTGTTGTTAGGAAATTCAAATGGTATAAGAACTGGATCATTGATTTTAACCACTCATTATTTTATCGACTAATGGTAATTATCGATCATAGATCATAGATCATTATCGACTGAGACCAATCGACTGATGGTTTTATCGGCTGATGGTAAGTTACCGAGATTTTGAATACCGCACAGTATTACTACTTATCGACGCAGAAGAAAGTAGCTCCGTGTCGATGAGTTCGAAAAAACAGAGGAGCCGTCGCACCAAATCTTAAGCTATGAAACATACATATTTTCAATTGACAATCATTTATTGGTAACTGGCTTTGACGCGTAGCCACCTCGTGGTCAAAACCAGTACTACTCTAATCGGGTCATGTACATAGAGATATTATAGATAGAGTAGGGAAAAGAAGCCTCAGGCCCATGGTCCATGGCTGGTTTTCCGTACTCCATCTATAATATCTCTATGTACATGACTCGATTAGAGTAGTACTGGTTTTGGCCACGAGGTGGCTACGCGTCAAAGCCAGTTACCAATAGGGATACCATATCGACTTCAACAGTGACTTTCGCTGAGTATTATCAATTGATTTGAATATACCGCAATAATAAAAAGATGTGCACATTTTTCAAAATTTTCGCACATGCCTTACTGATTTTGAACGTCATTTCGAAACAATTTGAGTATGAGTGGAATTCAACGTTTATTATTATAATAGCAGTTCAAGTTTTTGCGGAATACCATGTTATGGTCTCTATACTTTGTTTTAAAAATGATCGAATAGGTGTCAGTGAATTACATACTATATTCGACTTCAAATTAGATGTAGCCATGGTCGAGTTGAGAATGATCGGAAAACCATTCTACCGTTAAAATCGCTGGTACAAGAAAAAAGACAACTTCTATTCAAGGCCTTGTACATACCTCACATTCAATTGCGTGGTTTATCCATATTAATAGCACTTTCCTGAAGACACTGCATTCATAAACATTTTGTTTATTTGATTTTTTTAATTCAACACAAATAAGGATTTATTCACCGCAAATAATATTTTGTGTACTGATCCGAATAAGTTTTCAAATAAAATTATCTGAATTCATTTAAAACAAATATAAGGATTTATTCACCGAAAATACAATGAAATTCCAAATTTATTTGAAACCAATAAGGAGTTATTCGCCGAAAATATATGATCAAATAATTTATTTATTCGAAACCAATGAGGATTCATTCACCATTAATAAATTATTGTTGGCTCATATTGCACAACGGGGTCTGACCTCCGAAGAAGCCGAAACAGTCAAGGTAGCTTCGCCGTTATACAGAAAGCATACCCGGGAAAAAATGTTCAGACATGATCATGCCTGTTCATGTATGATCAGGCCTGAAATTAGACATGATCATGTCTGTTCATTTATGATCAGGCCTGAAATTAGATATGATCATGTCTGTTCATTTACGATCAGGCCTGAAATTAGACATGATCATACCTGTTCATGCCTGATGCCAGACATGATTATGCATGACCATAGCTGTTCCCGGGAAAAAATGATCAGGCAGGGTCATGCATGATCAGGCCTGAACGTATTTAGCGCTTCAGGTCTGATCATACATGATCATGCATGCACAGACATGAACAGACATGATCATGTCTGGCATTAGACATAATCATACATGAACCCGGAAACATATATACATATAATATTTATATACATATAAATGATCAGGCCTGATCACGGACGTATATTGGAGGACTGGCAACTCGCGGAAATATTGCGCTCCCTTAGTGTCCGCTAGTAGGCGCCCCTACCGTTGTGGCGCTGATAGTATTAGTGGGATAACCAATGTGAAGTGGGTCATGAATAACACAAAATTAGTATCTTGAAAACTGTTTTACTCAGAACTAGAGAACATTACAAATAACTGCTTAGAGCGTAAATAAATAAATAAATAAATTGTGTAGGTATGGCCCCCTCTTTCAGTCGTGGAACTTTGTACTCACTCTTCGATAAAAGTTCAAGAAGAGAATCATATATTATATCACCAGATGTGTTTAAAAAACAGATATATTGAAAGTATAACTGATAGAATAATATATCCGATACAATAATACGAGTTGCAGTTCATTATAATACACTAATTTCTCTAAAAATTGGTAATAAAACTTACCACTCCAACAACATTGCCATCTGCATCAAAATGTTCACGCTTCCATGAAATTTCTTCTTCTCGGAAGTGTTTCTCACACACCACCTGCCCCGGCTTCACAGTAAAATTTTTCCTCGGAATCGCTTTCTGCCACAGCGCGACCGAATTTTTCGGAACCGAAAATAAGTGATACTTCTTGATATTAGATTCACAGCCCGATGTACAATTGGGAGCGATGCACCGGCGGCCACCCATTTTTACCTCTGAGTTCTGACAGCTGTCTGTTTACTTTTTGAAAATTTGTTTTTCGCGCGATACGACTGCCAGCGCACCACAGTCAAAACGACGGTATAACGGGGAACTAGCGGACACTAAGGGGGAACGAATTTAACGGCCGGCATGGGGCAGTTGCCAGTCCTCCAATATACGTCCGTGGGCCTGATCATTTTTTTCCGGGTATAGACAATTTCCCGGACAGGTAGAGAGGCCAGAAAAACTCTCACGTCCCAAACACATGAACATACCGGGATGATTTCTTGATAGTATACAGGTGACAGCGCATGCGCCAAATAATTCATTTTCATTGGACGGTAAAGTCGTCACGCAGTGGTATTTGAGGCCAGCCTGCCTCAGCATACGACGAAACTCGCGCATGCGCAGTCATCTGTATACTATCAAGAAATCATCCCGGTATATATTTTGAGGAAATGAAGTCTGCTTAGACACATTTCAATCAAAAGAAGGTGGGCGACTAGGGATGGGCCTTAACAAACTATTTTTCTGGGTGTACTATATAAATACATATAGAAGGAAATGATGAATAAATGTTATACTATAAAAAAAATGTTTAAACTGAGTAATTGGATTTTATTTCTGTCACTAGGTACACGACCTATATTTCATTTTTCTTTGCATTACATATTATCGCAGCAATAATAATAATAATATTATTATCATTATTATTATTTCAATTTCTTTTTCTCCTTATTATTATTATTATTATTATTATTATTATTATTATTATTATTATTATTATTATTATTTATTTATTCAATTTAATACATTATTATCATAATAATAATGTCGTTATATCTGCGTATTGTTATTATTTTTATTATTATTATATATTATTATAATAATATATAATAATATGTATATATAGGGTATAATATATATATAGTATATATCATCATACTTTCAATAGAGTCAACAACATATATTTATATACATATATGTTTGTATCTAGGTATATTATATATATATATATATATATTGGTTTCATTTCATTTCTGTGTTTTTTTTTTTTTTTTTTTCTTTTCTTTCTTTCTTCAGTATATATATATATATATATACATATATACATGTATACAATATATGTATACATGTATATATGTATATATATGTATATAATAAGCATATCGAGTGTATGTTCATTTTTTTTTTTTTTTTTTTGCAAGAGTGAGAATATTACTATATATTTTTTTTTTTTTATATATATATAGTATATATATATGTATATATGTATATAATGTGTATATTTCTACACTGCTGTTGCAATCGTAGAATATCATTATTATTATTATAATTATTATTCATTATTCATAAATATTTCAAATTTTTTTTTCCATCTTTTTCTTAATTTTTTTTTTTTTTTTTCTTCTTGTTTTCATATATATGTATATACTATAGTATATAGTATATCATATATCATATAGTATATATATATTTATTACGTGAATGTGTGTATTATTATTATTATTATTATTATTATCATATAATTATTAGTAGTAGTAGTAATTTATATCATATATATATTATATAATATGTAGTATAATATATAGAACTGCAGGGATTACTCTTCTGCTTATGTAGGTATTTTAATTCTTTATCCAATTCTTATTCTTTTTTTTTTTTTTTTTTCATTTTTCATTTTTCATTTTTCATTTTTCATTTCTATATAATTCCTGATCGCGTATATATAGATAGATATATATATAATTCGATATACATATATATTGCTATTTATTCATAAATTATATACTCGCATTTATACTATATGTATATTTTTTTTTATATGTATATTCAACACAGGTACAATAATTATTATTTATTTATTTATTTATTTATTTATTCATTTATTTATTAATTAATTAATTATTTTATCGTATATATATATCAATTAAAACATATTACAACAACATAATATATATATATAGCTGTAATGCTATATAATATTGGAATGATAACTAGATTCAAATCTTTTTTTTTTTTTTTCTTGTCCACTTAATATTTCTTTGGGCTTAGGCCTATCGATTTTTTTTTTTCATCATCATTATTTATTTTTTTTTTTTTTTTCTAATTTTTTAACGATAAATTAAAATAAATTTAATATTAAGAATAAAGCTAGCATTTATATAATTTACTATAATTATATCTATACCGTGAGAATCAGGTGAGACAGCACGGGAGTCAATTCGCACCAACGTCGACACAATTAAGTTTTTACAGGGCGAGCCAATTCAGAGAGAGAAAATCTCCCTAGATTCGGTAAACCACGTGCTCATCGCTGTTCACGCGCAAAATTAATCTAGGGATTTTCTAGCGCGACGAGTTGCGCACTACTATAACTTCGACTGTAATGTTTCACCTTGATCTCACGGTATATCTATCCCATAGTTATTATAAGCAGCCTGATCGAAACAAAATAATATATATAGCATATTAGTTGAAAATGAAATTTTATGATGCGAATAGTATCCGTTTCTATTATAGTATATATCGTTTCACGTTATTATACAAAATTTTGGCATAGATACATAGGTATAATAATTAATTAATCGATAATATAATATAATATAATATAATATAATATAATATATATATATATATATATATATATATATATATATATATATATATATACAGTGTTGTGAAAATTGTAATTAAATTTTTTTTAATTACTCATTACTTTCGTAATGTGTAATTGAATTTTTATTTAATTACACATTACCAAAGTAATGTGTAATTAAATGAAGTATATATACATGTATATATCAATGTAATGTATAATTAAACTTCATTTAATTACACATTACTTTTGTTATGTGTAATTAAACTTTATTTAATTACACATTACTTTGGTAATGTGTAATTAAACTTGATTTAATTACACATTACCAAAGTAATGGGTAATTAAATGAGTAATTCCATTACAAATGTAATTAGTGACTCGCAACACTGTATATATATATATATATATATACTGTATATATGTATATATATATATATATATATATATATATATATTATATTATATACTATATATTATATATATATATATACTGTATATATGTATATATATATATATATATATATATATATATTATATTATATACTATATATTATATATATATATAACAAATATTAGCAAATAATAATAAAAATTTCTTCATTTATATAATAGATGGAGAAAGAACACAATAATTAGTAAATAACAATATGAATAATATAAAAGATAAGAAAAATGATAATAATAATAATTATTTGAAAAACAAAAAAAAAAAAAATAATAATTAATTTTCACAATTTTGTTCACTTGAGGTCATCCTCTTCGCCTAATAATTCGTCTATTTGTTCCTCCCAGTCGTCCTTCAGTAATGTATCGTCTTTACCTGTTGTACCAGATAATCCTGTGGTAGTTGTAGTTGTAGTTGATGTTTTTTTCTGTCCTACAGGTACGACCTCGAAGTCTCTTAACTCTGCTTCCAATTCTCGTTCCCATTCCTCTTCTGAAGATATATATTTACACAGAACCA
Source organism: Tenthredo mesomela (assembly GCA_943736025.1). Taxonomy (NCBI): domain Eukaryota; kingdom Metazoa; phylum Arthropoda; class Insecta; order Hymenoptera; family Tenthredinidae; genus Tenthredo; species Tenthredo mesomela. The sequence continues at coordinate 42,218,216 of OX031016.1, forward strand.
GTGTGTAGAGGATGTGATTTTTTTTTTTTTTTTGTATTTTTGTTTTTTGTATTTATTTATTCAAGAATTCAATCTCGACGATATTCGATATTATGTCTCTTTCTGGCTTTCTCTTTTCTCTTTTTTTTTTTTTTTTTTTGTCTTCTCTCTCTCGTTTATTTCTTTTATCTTTTTTTGTTTTTGTTTTTTCAATCACAAGCGTCGCAGGATATTAATATACGATAATCAAACATTCATTTTTCACGAAATAATAGAAAATCAATAAAAATTAAAAACGAAAGGGAGAGAATCAAAAATAAAAGAAATGAGGGGCAGGGGGGGGGGGGGGGGAATGAAGTAGAATAATACACCTCGCAGATTTCGCCTTAATTAATTTTCTGTTTTTTTTTTTTTTTTTTTTGTTCATTGCGTATATGACTTTAGGTGGTTCTCTACCCAATTCGACCTATTCTAAAAACATTGGGCTGATTTCGTGCTGAACGAATATATCTCTAACCGGGCACCAAAAACGGAAAAAAAGGCCCTGTAACGCAATTCTATTTACGATTTCGAACACGCACGTCCCAAAGCGCATGCACTCAGAAAAAGGTCTTGTTAACACAACCAAAATTTGGTTTATTCCCGGCTCAACTGTAATGGCCACTTTATTGACCTGAAAAGCGGGACAAAAGTGGCATTTGATTCCCGATTGTACTTTTTGTCCCGCAAATTTATTTTTGCGGGAAAAAAGTAAAATTTGCGGGAAAAAAGTAAAATTTGCGGGAAAAAAGTAAAATTTGCGGGAAAAAAGTAAATTTGCGGGAAAAAAGTAAAATTTGCGGGAAAAAAGTAAATTTGCGGGAAAAAAGTAAAATTTGCGGGAAAAAAGTAAAATTTGCGGGAAAAAAGTAAATTTGCGGGAAAAAAGTAAAATTTGCGGGAAAAAAGTAAAATTTGCGGGAAAAAAGTGAAATTTGCGGGAAAAAAGTACTTTTGAAGAATGATTTTTTTCAAATTTTTTTTCCATTTCCTGACTTAACTTCTTTCCATATTTATATAGATTTTCGATCAATTTTAGCGTTTTTTCGTGGGTCCCACGCTTCAGGTCAATAAAGTGGCCACAGTTGAGCCGGGAATAAAATAGTATATGCAACGCGGGACCAAAGTCGATCATTCCCTCGGGTGACGACTGCCCTCGCTGCGCTCGGGCAGTCAACCCACCCGCGGGAATAATCTTCGACTTTTGTCCCTTGTTGCATAATGTACTATATTACCCGAGTCGAAATTTTTCTCCTCCTTTCGACCTGTAACTCCTACCGTTTAGTAGGTTGTACAGGGTCACTGGAGGTTCACTTTCAATGTAGAATGAACTCCTACTTTGCGCCTAAAACAGTCAGATATCGGACAATTTGCCACTTTTAGGCTCAAAATAGGAGTTCCCGAGAACCTCGTTGAACCCTCCAGACCCTAGAAATTCATGATCACGCGGATTTATGGGGTAAATATCAAAATTCAAAGTCTTTTCAATTACATATTACATTTGTAATGTGTAATTAATAGTACATTTCAGTATGAGTATGGAAAGGCTTTTTTGACAAAACGAGAGGTTTACGGCACGAGCCGAAGGCGAGTGCTGTAACTCGTTTCGTCAAAAAGTCTTTACGTACAAGTAACGATTATATTTTTTCATCAGGAAAGCCACAGAATCGCGACGAAGTCGCGATTTTGAGGCTAGAATGATGAAAACTTTTTTAAATTACACATCAATGTAATAGATGATTGAAAATAGTTCAATCGCACATTATTTAAATAATGTGTTATTAAATGGGTAATTTAATTGAAAAAGTAATTATTGACTCCCAACCCTGATTATAACGTAGCGGTTCAAAGTAGGGGTTCCAGGTTGAACAGTACTAAATGAGGTTGAGTAGGCTTTAGAGAATTAAAATAGGAGTACAATTTCTACTGTAAGTAGAACTCCGCGGGTCAAAATAGGCGCTATAGGTTGGGCAGTATCAAAATAGGTTGATTTGAGTGCTTAGAGCATGTAAATAGGGGAAAAATTTCGACTCGGGTCAAATAAAATTTTTTTATTCAGTCAACCAAAATTTTGTTGGGCTAACCAAAATTTTTGCTGATACTACTAAATTTCTTGTTAGCACAACAAAATTTTGGTTGACCGAACAAAAAAATTTCTTTGACCGTATAATAACCAAATTTTCGTTGTTTCAACAAGACCTTTTTCTCAGTGTGTGAGTTTCACGCCAAAATAGGGAAATGGCGTATGAAATAGACTTAAAAAAAACTTTATTTCATACGCCATTTCTCTATTTTAGCGTCAAACGAACATATTTTGGTACGTACGTGTTCGAAATCGCTAATAGAATTGCGCTACAGAGTCTTTTTCCCCGTTTTCGATGCCCGGTTAGAGATATTCCGTTTAATAGCAACGTTTAGCACGCGTTAAGCCCAATGTTTTGAGAACGTGTCGAATTGGGTAGCGAACCACCTTAACGGCGAGGAGTTTATTATTATCCTACTCAATAGTATGTGTGTGTGACATTTTTTTTTTTTTTGTTTTTTGTAATATTATAGGTAATATATTATAATATATATATATATATGTATATAGACTCTGTCTAAAAATGTTAATAATCAATAAACTTTAATAGAATATAATAATATGTTAGTGTATTATTAATTATTATTATTATTATTATTATTATTATTATGTTTAGTTGAGTTTTTTTTTTTTTTTTTTTTTTTTTCGAAAATCAACAACGATTAGAATAAGAAATTAATTAATTTAAATCTTTTCTTTAATATGCGATAATAATAATAGAAGAATTGAAGAAGAAGTATTAGAATTGTGGTGGTAGTAGTAGTAGTAGTAGTAGTAGTAGTGTTATTATTTACATTAGATAAAAAGCATAATAATAATATAGGTATATAATTCTTTTTTTTCTTTCTTTCTTGCAAAATCAGAACTGATTATTATATTAACGAATTAATGAATTAACGCGAATGAATTATTAATGAATAATAATTTCATTTTAGGCTTTTCTTATGAACATATAATATTATATATGAAACACGCACAAAAAAATCTAAAGCTTATAATAATAATAATAATAAGAATTTGAAAAATCAGAATTTTGTCCTGCGGCTATATCCTATCAATCAATATAATTATATTGATACACGATCATTATTCTTTTTTTTCTAATTTTTTTTTTTTTTCTTTTTATGCTTTCACTTTTTGCAAGTTTCAAATTCTATTTCTTTAATAAACTCTTCTCTTTCCCTGTTACTAAAAACATTTTACATTATATCGTTTCCTATATACTTCTCAAAATACGTTCTATATATATAAATCGATAAAGACAAACATATATATATATATATATATATGTATATATATACACGTTACTATATATATATATGCTTCGATGATAATTCGTTCAATAGTAGTAGTAATAATAATTATAATTTTGCGACTCATTATATATTTATATAATTATATTATTTCAATTTTTTTTAATTTCAATTTCAATTTCATGTATTTCTTTTCTTCTTCTTTTTTTTTTTTTTTTTTTTATTAAACAACGTATAATAGCTGTATATATATATTGTCATTCAACAAAGTTTCATTATTTAATTATATATATCATCGGTATCATTATTATTATTATTTATATTTATATTATTATATTAATATCATTACATATCCTTTATTTTAAATTTTATTTTATTTATTTTCTTCTCTATAGTAGATTATTTCGCTTTTTTTACCCCTTATCGGTTCTTTCTTATTGTTTTTTTTTTTCATTTGCTCTCTCTCTCTCAATTCCCCTCGCTTAATTTCTCATTTTTTTCTTTTTTTACCTATTTTTTTACTAATTACAATTTTCCCTTCTTTTTTTTTTTCTTCTCTTTCTCTTTCTCTTTCTCTCTCTCTGACTCTCTCTGACTCTCCGTCATATCTTTTTGTTTTTGCTTTCTTTCCTTCTTTCTTTCTTTCTTTCTTTCTTTTTATTTAGAAATTTTATAATTTTACAACACGCAGAGAATAGAATAGAATATATATATATATATATGTATAGAAGATTTATATCCTTTATCAAGACAGACAGACAGACAGACAGACAGACAAACAGACAGACAAACAGATATTGAAATATATCTTCTTTTTTTTTTTTTTCTTGTTTTTCTTTCAACTTGAAAATAAATAAATAAAATTCATTATTATAATAATTAATCGACTAATATATAAACGAATTTTTTCTATTTTTTTTTTTTTTTTTTTTTTATGTTTTTATATTTAACGTGTCTTTCATCGTGACTTTTATAGATTATTATTTATTATTCATTAGATCTTCTTCATCTTCTCTTTCTAAACTTTCATAATATTTATTGTTGTTGTTGTTTGTTTTTGTTTTTTTTTTTTTTTTTTTTTTTTTACTTTTATTTACTTTACGATTAAATTAACTCTGTTATAATAATTATTATTATTAAATTTAGTTTTATTTATTGTATAGCATGTGTGTATGTATGTAGGTATGTGATGGTGCGCAGTTTTTATCTCGATATTACACTGCGATAATTTATATATATAGTATATACACGCGGTAGGTACATAACGCGTGTGGTAACGTTTTTCTTTTTTTTTTCTCTCTAGTATATATATATATATATATATATATATAGGTATGTATATATATATATATATGTATATATATATATATATATATATATTCATCGATTATTTAATTTAATTTAATTAATTAATATAATTTAATTTAATAATATAATATAATAATTGATTATTAACGATGATGTAAATGCGTAATGAAGATAAATGAATAAAGAAATAAATAAAGACAATCAATATAATTGGAAAAGAAACAAAAAAAAAAAAAAAAAATTAAATAATTTAATAATTGAAAAATATAATAAATATATTATATGCTACGGGGTAGAAAATAATATTCATTTATATAATGACCACGTGGCTTGAGTTATTGTATTATACTTGGGGCAACACTCCTCTTCTTAGGCTGTTGGCAAAAATAGAATGGACAAAAAATCGTCTTTTTAGAATAAAAGCATATTTTGGTTTTCCTCGCTCTATATATAATATTCGATACATTATAACAAACACTTATAATAAAGGTGCTATTTTATGGGCGGTAAGCAGCAGGAACAACAATTTAGTAACAAATTAGATGTTTCTAATAAAATCACAAAAAATCACTAGATTTTTAGTGATTTTTTATGTGATTTTTTAGTGATTTTACTAGAAACATTTTAGTAAGTTATTAAACTGATGCTGCTGCTGCTGCTTGCTGCCCATGAAATATTACCTTAATATTTAGAATGACAATAAACAAGTAAACTGAACTGAAACGAACTGTGAAATTTTGGGAAAGGGAAGAAACTTAAAGAAATAAAAATTCCTAATCGAAAGAAAGAATAATATCCTAAGATTTAACAACAAATAACAGCTATGATCAAACGCCAGGCAGTTAGTTTCACATCTCATGCAACTCGAGCCTACACCCTCGATTTTTGATATTTTCATATTCTTATCATCAACCCTCAGGGTATTTTGTACCCAAAAATTTATCGAGGGAGGCTCAAAAGTGCTATTTCATGCGCAGTAAGCTGCAGCAGCAGCAGTTTAGTAACCTAATGGATGTTTCTAGTGATTTTTTGTGATTTTATAGTGATTTTTTGTGATTTCTAGTGATTTTTTTGTGGTTTCTAATGATTTTTTTTGTGGTTTCTAGTGATTTTTAGGTTAATCTAGTGAGTTATTTCTAGTAACTTACTAGATGTTTCTAGTGAAATTACTAAAAATCACCAGAAGTCTAAAAAATCACTAAAAAATCCCAAAAAATTACTAGAAAATCCTTAAAAATAACTAAAAATCTAAAAAAATCCCTAGAAAATCATTAAATATGACTAGAAACATCTAGTAAGTTACTAAATGGCTGCTGCTGCTGCTTACTGCCCCTGAAATAGCAGCTTATGTCTCTTACAATCATGCTTCTATGATTAAAAAGGTGCTAATGATGTGCTAAGGGCGTAAATACATCTCGAACCTTATGGCATTAGCGTAATTCCCGCCGCTTCTGTATCTGTAAATTAATTTATATTGAAAGAATTGGATGTCTCACCTTTGGGAGGCTGCATACCAAGTTTCCGCATCCCTTCTCTGACTTCCTCAATGTCTGTGTCTGATGCCCGCATTGTATCTGATATAAATTCCTGACCGGTAGAATCGACCTGAGACGTTTCATCGCGATCTGGTATCAAAGGACCTGCTGTTCCCTCCGCTGTTTTCAACTTATCTAAGCTCAAGACAATACTTAGGGATTTAAGCTACCATAGACTATGCTAGAGGTGCAATGTACATACCGTGAGGTTCTGTGGAATGCTAGGGATACCAACCCAAAAAGGGTGCTATTTAATGGGCAGTAAGCTGCAGCAGCAGTTTGGTAACTTACTAGATGTTTCTAGTAAAATCACTAGGTATCACTCGAAATCTAGTGATTATTGGTCACTAGATTTATGGACTAGAAATTTAGTGACTAGATTTCCAGTGATTTCTAATGATTTTACTAGAAACATCTAGTAAGTTACTAAACTGCTGCTGCAGCTTACTGTCCATAAAATGGCACCCTTTTTGGGTTGGTATCCCTAGCGTTCCGCGTCCACAAAATCTCACGGCGTACACGTGATATATCAAAGCTTCTATAAAACTCAGCAAAAGAATTCCAATATCTCAGTTTACGAACAACTCGTGTTACAGAGAATTCGATAAGCCCGGCGAATAAAAGGCGTTGAAGAAATTCCAGAAACAGAATTTCGAAGAGTAAGCTATCCGAGCTTCGATTCCGTTAATTTGAAATTTTTCAATGATTTTTGTTGTACACTCGCAGCTGTTTATTCAAATCTGTATAACTCGGTCGAAAATAATCGTGGAAGAATTTTAAAAAGAGGATTTTGAAGGGAAAACTTCGGCCTTCAAAATGGTTATTTCGAAATTTGATTCGGACCAAAATTCGCAGAGTTATACAGTTTAGTTTAAAAAAAAGTAATTTCAAAACTGACTGTTGATTACTTTTGCTGAGTATTTGAGATGCTAGCTTCAACATATGGCAAAGCGTAAATTTTTCTACTGAATTTTAATAAAATTGTGATAAAAAAAAAAAAATTATAATAGATAAAATAATCTGAAAATGTGTGAAAAAAAAAAAAAAAAATGGATAGAGAAAAAATGAAAAATGTTTTCAGGTGTATAATAAATTAATTAAATATCAGGTACATATTGTCTATGATTGTTATTTATAATCAATTACCTTGAGTGTGATCTACGCTGCCTGAAGATATTAGATTCTGATTGCTTTCCGTTTGACTAGCCATAGCGTTGAGTTCGTGACTTTGTCTGAGTAGTGATACTCGGTAAAAATAATTGCGCCAAAAGTTTTCCTCCGTTATTCTGCGGATTTGTTGAAAAACAAAAACAAAAAAAAAAACAAAAAAAAATATATAAATATTTTTGATAAATTATTTTCGATTTTCTTAAGTTTCTTTGAAATACTAATTGGTAAATTGAATTTTTTGTATTTGGTCAAATTACTCACACTTTTGGCACCAGCTCGAACCTCATCGTTTCCAAATTCGGATCGAGAGCTAGGGTAGCTTGCGCGACTGGTTGAGCCGCCTCAAAGTCCCAAACAAATTCAACACCTGGTGGTGGAGCTCTTACGAAATTGCGTCGATCCTAATTGAAGAAAGAGAAGAAGAAAAAGTAGAAAAAGAATGCATGAGTGGATGAAAATCGTACAGATAGTATAATGGCGGGTAAAAATAATTTGAAAAAAAAACCGCCTGAATGTAGGCAACAACCGTTGCACGCCGTTGAACAAGCGCACTTTGGTAGCATTCTAAGGTGTAACAAAAGGTATGAGTGAGAATTCTGGTAAAAAATGAGAAGAACTTTTCGAGTCGAGTGCTTTTTTTTTTTTTTTTTTGAAAAGGAGAGGAAAAACTGTACAGAAAATAGACTAGAAAAAGTGAAAAGTAATCTTTGGAACGTTTTAAATTATGATAATAGAAGACTTGGTAATAGTAACAATAATAATAATGATGCAGGGGCCATGAGAATGAATTAATTTCGGTCCATGGGATCAGATCCACTTGAATTTCTATTAGCTTAAAGATCAGCGCTAGGGTTTCCGGCCAATTATTGATCCGAAAGCGTGGTGAACTAGTGGTACTATACATTCGACTCTTACATCCTCGGTGAGTAATGGAATCGTAGCTTTATACCGTGAGGTTTTGTGAAAACAGGTGCGGTTTCAAGCGCGCAGGCGCTGATTTATTCGAATATTACGAGGGCCGCCAATTTCAAACTTGCCATAAATATTCCTAGAGTCCGTCTGCGTATTTGATTTCGATTGTTTACGAATACAAATATGGCGGTAGACAGTGGCAGGAAAAGGTTATGTTTGTTGTGAATCAAAGCGAATTTCTCTGGATGCGGAACGCCAGGGATACCAATAAAAAACTAGTTAGCATCAGTTTAGTAACTTACTAGATTTTCATAGTAAAATCTAAAAATCTAGTGATTTCTAGTAATTTTACTAGAAACATCTAGTGAGTTACTAATCTGCTGCTAACGAGTCTTGGGTTGGTATCCCTGACGTTCCGCATCCAGAGAAATTCACAGTATGAAAAATTCGGAGCAAATTTAATAAAATAATGAGATAAATTTTGAATGAATTTGAATTCGAAAATATTACTCACAGTTGATAGAGCGAGGCATTCTTCGCGTAGAGCTTCTTCGTTGGGTGCACCTACCCAGGGTGCAACAGCTTCTCCCTTCTCGCCCTGCTTACTGGCTATGAAAGCGTCTTGTTCCTTGTTGAACTCGCCTAACAAGCTCTGAAAGTGTTGAGAATCGAATTAATTTAATTAATTAATTAATTAATTCATTTTATTTAATTTAGTGTCTTATATCATTTCTTTTTACGTTCTCTCCGCCTTCTATAGATCAACTTTATACTTAGCGAAACTTACGAATTAGGATCCCCACCGTTCAAACTTTGCGTAGATGGCGCTAGATTGCAAAACTCTGTCATGGCGGCGGTCATATACACTAACGCGGTGTTAGTGTGAATAGTTTGTAAGCGTGAGGTTGCGAGAATTTATAATTTGAATAGTTGAACGATGTTAGGTTGTTCAAATTGCGCGGCGCAACCTCACGCATACAAACTATTCACACTAACATCGCGTTAGTGTATGTAATCGCCACCATGACAGAGCCTTGCAATCTAGCGCCATCTACGCAAAGTTTGATCGGTGGGGGATCCTAATTCAAATTAGCCGAAAGGTGTCTGAACTGAGTCACAAAGTCTGAGATTGACTGGATTTTCAAATCCAGATAGTATATTGATGGGTGTGAGAAATTATTGTCACACATCATTAAAAAAATAAATTGAACTTTCAATTCCGTATTTCAAGTTCTTGGTTTTAGATTTCTATTAAGGGGATATGAAAGGTGAATGATGCACCTCGAATTTTTGGCAGCCCGTTTCGGAGCTAAAACACATTCGATCGATGTGAAATTGATATCAGTGACGCAGAAAAAGTGCACGGAGGGCATGATGCTCTTGGATTTCCAAAAAGCGAATTAAAATGTACAGTTTTATATCGAGAGTGCTCTGTAACGAATAATCGTTGTTGCTGACGTTGTATACTTGACACATATGAAAACACCCGAAACCTTTTCGTTTTTTGGAAATCCGAGAGCATCATGCCCTCCGTGCACTTTTTCTGCATCACTGATATCAATTTCACATCGATCGGATGTGTTTTAGCTGCAAAACGGGCTGCCAAAAATTCGAGATGGTATAATTCACCTTTCATATTCCCTTAACGGATTTCTCTGAACAGTATGTGTGTGTGTATTAAAATGTATTCAAGTATATTTTGGTGTAAGCGATTCAATGTACAGAGCGATTCTCTGGGATGTAACGCACCTCGGCGGCATACAGGCAACCCAAACATCAAGCGATTGAGTTTTACTTTTAGTTTGGCTACGTGGAAAATAAAACCCAATCGTCGATGTTTGAGCTGCTCGATGCAGGCGTTTTCGTGCTTGCCTACATTTCAGGCGCGTTACTTTCCAGAAAATCGCTCTGTATAACGGGTTGGGATGGTTGATGAAAGGGAGTTACAAGATCGTATTGATTATATAGCTGGACTAGTATATAGAATATATACATAGAGGGCATTCGGTATTGAATCAGTCAATCTCGGTATCGTGCAGAAAACCTCAATTCTATACTATATATGATACTTTGAATATGCCTGCATATACCGAGAGTACTCGTGGAAACGCTTCATAGAGAAGTGAAAACGCCTGCATACAGACAACTCAGAAGTCAAGCGATTTGATTTGATTTCGCAGATTGCGTGCCCATTGATTGATACTTGGGTTGCCTGTATGCAGGCGTTATACGAAGCGTTTCCACGAATACTCTCGGTATATACAAACAATTTTTTTTCTTCGTTTTTTTTTTTTTTTTTTCTCAATTATCAATGAAAATCTTTGTTCATATTATATAGTATATTCATCAATTTATTATTATGAAAAAAAAAATCTTGGTTTTTAGGTTGCGTTTAAACAGCACCTATACCAGTACGAGAATCAGAACACTATATACCTTTGTAGGTAGTATATAGGTGTAGGTAGCTACTGGCTATATTGATCGAACATATTATAGAGGTGGTGAAAAAGGGTCTCTCTTTCTCTCTCTTTCTCTGGGTTAATGGCTATAAAAGGTTGGCCCAAAAAAAAAAACGACTTTTTTTTTTTTCGATTTCGCATGAAAATATGTGAGTTCAGAATGTTTTAAGAACCTCTCTCCGAAATTCAGTGAAATTAGAAAAAAGAATTCAGAGGTCGCTGAAGAATTTGAAAAACTCAAAAAAAAAAAAAAAAAAATCAAAAATCGTTAATTTTTTATTGAACATAGAAAAAAATGGTCGTTTTTTTTTTTTTGGACCGGGACAAAAGGTTTTTTTTCTCTAATTTCCAAAAATTGTGCGAATAATAATATTTTATGAGAAAAAAAAAAAAAATATGTAAAACTAAAAGAAGCTTTCTCTTTTAATATCGCTTTCTCACCTGTCTCACGCTTTCCTCCAGTAGGAGCTAAAAATACATAATAAATGATCTACGTATGTATGTAAGTGTGTGTGTATGTGTATAATAATTGATATACAAAAAAAAAAAAAAAAAACAGAAAAAAAATTGAAGGATCGTAAAATCGAATATAAAGGAAACAAAAAAGAAACTTTTTCTAAAATCCAAAAAAGAGTAAAAAAAAAAAACACAAAAAATAAAAACAACGTGTTACCGCTTCGATGATAATATGCAGTCACTTCCCTACGGGTATTTTAAAATTCCGTTTTAAACCGAGGAGGACCGGATATTTAGGTCAGAGGGCCACCTGACCCAGATGGCCTGACGTCGGTGGGATTCGTCGTATGTATATGTATGTATGTATGTGTGTACACTTTATCTTTCTTTACATATATTCTATTTTTCCCTTTCCATCTATATACCTCCATATTTTTCTCATTTTCTAAATTAAAAAATAATAATAATAATATACACACAGGGTGTGATTCAGGTATGAGGGGATCCACATTTTGAGGATAAGATTCCTCTCAAAATTCTACGACTAAATTTCCTTTACCAAAAATTCGAGGGCCCAATAGTTTCCGAGTTATACAGGATCGTGTGGAAATTATGTCAGGACTGAGATGAGGCCCCGAATAATTTTCCCCATTTTTGTTAGGGCCCCGATCGGGAAATTTATCGGGGCCTGACTAGGATTGTAATATTTTTTACATTAGGCCCCGATCAGGTCAATAGTTCAGGCCCTGATCAAAATGCCCTTACAATTACGATTCTCAAGGGAAAAATTTGGAATACCGCACGAGCTATAGAATTATTGGTCGGGAGATCCAATTAAGACCTTATCAGGCCCTGAACTACTAGCCCTAATAAAACCTGAACATTAATTCTTGACGGAATACTACTAATTCCTGATTAGGCCCCGATCGGAGTGGGATAGGGACATGTTATTATGGAAACCATATTTAATCCCGATCAGGGCCTTGACAGTCTTCAGGCCTTCCATAATAACCAATCGCGGAACTTATAGATGGCGCTGACAGGGTCGGCCATGAGTGCGAGTTGCGCAGTGCCACAGTCTGTGCGACCTATATGCTCTGCGATTGGTCGACTATAAGATCTTACGTATCTGGGAAAGTATAGGTCCCTCGAATTTTCGGTAAAGGAAATTTATTTTTAGATTTTCACGGGGAATCTAACCTACAAAATATGGGCCGTTGAATCTCGAATCACCCGGTGTATGTATGTATAGTCGATTCTGTACGTTATATCATGAAATGAATATACATACGTTGTATAGGTACTTTGTGCAGTATATGACGTATATCCTATATTCTATTATAGATATAAAGTAGAATCCCCGCAAGTCCGAGTAGGAAAAAAAAAATAGAACTAGGTAAAGGTAAGAGAAGGTAGAAAGAGAGAGAAAGAGAAGAGGGAAAAGTGGATAAAGACGTTTGCTAACCACTTGACTTAAAATACGATTTTCCGAACCATTTATAGGAAAGAGAAGGGAAGAAATGGGGTGTGGGAGAGAAATAGGGAGAGAATTTTTTTCCTGCAGTGTATACAGAAGAAAAAAAAAAAAAAAAACGATAATAGACATGAGAAAATATCTCGATTCAAGTATATATATACCTATAATCTGTTTAAATATAAAATCCCTATCGATGTATACATAGGTATATGCATACATATGTACAAATGAGTACTGTTCAACCCTTCTCTTTCCCACCCGTTTCACGGATTTCTCCGAGATTTATATGAATTTATGGGCGTTGGTATATACAGGGTGATTCAAAATTCGTGACAAATCTCTTGATGGGTTGATCCTTGTCAAAATTGGGATCGAAATTTCCTGAGCCATTTTTCCGAAATATGATTTTTTTTCCTTGGCATTTTTTTTTTTTTTTTTTGCAACAAACTATTTTTCTTTCAACAATGTTTTTTTTTAAATCATTTATGAATTCTGAAAAAATCTCAAATGATGCCAATTATTTTTGTTTTTTCTTCTTCAATATCAGAGAGATTTCTCGATAAAAGTTTCTTATTTTGGTGGAAAATGTTACAAAAAAAGTGTCATGGTTCCGAGGGAAAAAACCATTTTACGAAAAAATGACTGAGGAACTTTCGATCCCAATTTTGACAAGGATCAACACCTCAAGAGATTCGTTAAGAATTCTGAATCACCCTGTATATTAATATCATAATAAATTGTTTAAATATTGAAAGAATAAAAAAAAAAAATTATTAATTTGATTTTCAATTAAATATGATGAATTTATTATTATATACACTAGGGTGTGCAAAAAAAAAAAAAAAAAAATTCAAACGCACATCAACATTCTCGTAGAGCATCTCAAATAGAATATCTCAGCCAAATATGAGCTCTTAATATTGATGTTTAGAACTGCCTATTTTATTTACTAATTTTACTTACGAATTTTAGTTACTGAAATAGGCAGTTCTAAATATCATTATTAAGAGCTCATATTTGGCTGAGATATTATATTTGAGATGCTCTACCGAAATTTTGATGCGCGGTTGAAAAAAAAAAAAAAAATTGTTTTTCCCAGAGTCATAAATGTCTCCATGACGCTATGATTCAATGTTTATATGCGCATAACTCTTAATCGGTGAGAGTTAGGAAAATTTTATCTCAGTACTTTTTTATAGAGCGTGAAATTTCCTATAAGAATCTGTCTTCAGATAGTTTTCTAAATTAAGCCACTCACGAGAAAAAAACAATTAAAAAATTATCCGATTCTTTTTTCACATGTTATTCAAACCAAAAATGGGAAAACTGAGTTGGGCAGTTCTAAGTATCAATATTAACCGGTTCACTGGTGGACCCGAAATCAACGTTTTGTGCCAAAACTGGTGAAAGGAAATAATTTCGTATTCAACATGAAGCCCAAAAAACTTAGGAACATCAAGTTTGATGCAAATCCGTTCAAAACTGACAGAGATATCCACATTGCACATATATGTGCCATTACCAGTTGTGGCACTTATTCTTTTTGCACATATATGTGCCCTTACCAGTGAACCGGTTAAGAGCTCATATTTGGCTGAGATATTCTGTTTGAAATGCTCTACCGGAATTTTGATGTGCGTTTAAATTATTATTTTTTTTTTTTTTTTTTTTTGGCACACCCTAATACACACACATTATATTATTCAATTTTTTGAATTTAGAACGTCATGGATTAATTATTCAAACCCCTCGCGTACTCTCCACCTTTACGTGACAAGCGCGGGTCTTAAGAACGCGTGTCTTCTACTCATATATTATACTCTCATATACTTATGTATGTATGAATATAGTAGTCGCTTTTATTTCAATACGTTATGCATTATTCATCGTAGATAAGTATAGGTATATAGTATATACTATATACTAGGTATATACTAAACCATATGTATAGTTATATAGGATTTATAAGTAAAAAAGTAAATATAAGTACATATGTATATAAAAGAGAGAAGATTAGGAGTAGAGCGAGAGAAAGAGCGAGAGAGTTTTCTCCTTATAGCAGAATCCTACGTCAGCGTTTCTTTTTTTTTTTTTTTTCGATTTTTACTTTTCTTTTTTTATCTTTTTTGTCTTCTCTTTTTGCTTTTTCTCTTTATTATTTGATTTCCTTTCATTTCCTCAATTTCTATTTCCTTTCCTTTTTTTTTTTTCTTCTTTTTTTCTTTACTTATTATATTACTAATTTTCCTTTTTCCTTTTTATATTCATTCAATATTAATTACCACCTTGCTCCTTGATCTCACGGTCTCTCTCTCTCCATTTCTCTTTCTCTTTCTCTTACTCTCACTCTCTCTCTCCCACTTTATTACATTATTCAAGATTCTAATTAGTTACGATATCGTTACGTAACTACGATCGTGAAAAGTAAATACAGAAATAAAGAAAGAAAGAAAAAACGGAAAGAAGGAAAATAAGAATATAAAGAAGAGAGATCATAAAAATCTAAACATTTATAAAAAAAAAAAATAAAAAAAAAAAAATCGTTACGAATTGATTAATTATTTATTGATCAATTAAATAATTGAAATTAAACAAACTTGTATACGTGGAATTGTTTTTTTTTTTTTTCAATTTTTCCGCAAAACGGAAACAAAATCAATATTCTATCACTGTTACTGTTACTATTTATCTTATTTCGGGTTTTTCGAAGAAAAAAAAAAAATTATCTAATTTAATTATTTTATACGTTTTTTTGTATTTTGTATTTTTTTTTTTTTTTTTTTTTTTTTTAAGGATTTGTATGCTTTACCTGATTGCTGACCTGGACATCGATCGATAGACATGTAAAAAGGTGTTACCAATAATATATATAATATATACACATAGATATTAGAATATATTAGAATATATAATTATTATAGATTTGTTAGAAATGAAGAAATTCAATTCGTGAAGAATGTGAAAAATTTTTCAAAAAAAAAAAAAACAAAAAAAAGAAGTGATTTTAGTCAATTTTGAAAATTCATTTCATTCTTAATTTTTTTTTTTTTTTTTTTTTTCGTTTTTCGACGTACGTTTTTTCATTTACCTATCGCTATTTACAAAACGCTAAAACGTAGCTGCGGGTGCAGAGAAATGAAAAGACATGTTGGTAAACCAAATGCAAAAAAAAAAAAAAAAAAAAAAAAAGAGAGAGATAGAAAAAGACAAAGAAAGAAAAAGAAAACCGTGTGGAAAATCCGTGTTTTTCGTTCGCTACGACGACGACGACGACGACGAGGAGACGAGAAGGAGATGGAAAATGAGGAGAGGAGGAAAATGTGAGGATCCGTGGATGGGGAGACGGGGGTCGTGGATCAATACGCGGGTGGGTCGTCGTCGCTGCTGCTGCTGCTGCTGCTGCTCTGCTGCTGCTGCTGCTCTGCTGCTGCTGGTGTGCCGCTAACTTTTGACTATATATATCGGTATATAGTTTGACGAAGATTTCGAAAAAAAGAGAGAAAAAAAAAAAAAAAAACGTATGTCGAAAAATGATTTTGGAATTTTTTTTTTTTTTCAAATGATTTTCCGAATTTCGATTGAGAATTTTCCGGATGAAATCTTTTCGTTCCAGGTGAAATAAAACTTGGAAAATGAATAAAGAAGAAAATCGAGAATCATATTAAAGAATATAGAAGAATAGAAATATTGAATAAAATTTCTCTGTATAATCCATTATACTCACATTTTCCTCGACGGTTTTCTTTATCTTCGCACTAGCCTCGACTACTGATTTCCCCGCCTTGTTTACAGCGCTGTACAAAAATCCACCTAGACTTTTTGCTCCGGCTATTGCCTTCGTCGATACTGTGTGGAAAAGAGAGAAAGAGAAAAAAAGAAAAAAAATCGTAGATGAAAATCTTTTTATCTTCGTCTATTCGTATATTCTATATTATAATTAAATATTACCTCGATTGAAGGAAATTTGTGGAAAATTTAGAAAAATTAAAAAATTTCGTACATTTTTTTTTTTTTATAGGAAAATGTGTCGGAAAATTTTTCGGAAAAACTGTCGCGGAATGTGAAAAATCTTGAAGATTCTCTGGTAAAGAGATTTCATTCAAATTTTACGAAGTGTTGTTGGAAAATCTGGGAATTTTGGAAAACTGTGAAATTTGAGAAAAGTTCGAAACATTTCAAAGGAAATTTGTTAAATTTCAGGAAAAATCGGTAGATATTTTAGAAAATCTGAGAAAAACTAATAAAGACTTGATGAAAAGCTGTGACAAAAAAAAAATGGGTCGGAAAATTTGTTAAATTGTGTGGAAAATCTGAGAAATCTCGTGAAATTTGATAAAAAAGTTTTGGAAAACC
Source organism: Tenthredo mesomela (assembly GCA_943736025.1). NCBI lineage: Eukaryota > Metazoa > Arthropoda > Insecta > Hymenoptera > Tenthredinidae > Tenthredo > Tenthredo mesomela. Next base: position 42,235,240 of record OX031016.1, read on the forward strand.
TACGAAGATTCGATGAAAATGTGTGAAAAAGTTAGTGGAAAATGTGTGAAAATTTGTAGAAAGTCTGAAAATCGTTGGAAATCGAGTTGTAAAATTTAAGAGTTTTCAAATTCAGGAAAAAGTCGGTAAAATTTGCGAAAAATCCTGTGAAATTAGGGGAAAATCTTGTGAGATTGGGGGAAAATCCTCTGAAAATTGAGGAAAATCCTATGAATTCTTGAAATCGAATTGTTCAGAATTTGAGAAAAGTGTGAAAAATCACGTTAAAAAAAAAAAAAAAAAAAAAAAAAAAAAATTGTAAAAAATGTTGTCTGAGTCGTAGTACATTCGTTAATTTTTCCTGAATACATATCCAGAGTTTAATTATCGATGAAAGGATTGCAGTAAAAATAAGTAAATCGTGGGAGAGATTGCGATGCCGAGGACGACGACGTTATGCAATACCTAGTTACGTATCTGGGTATATATTTATATGTATATATATATGTATATATACATTATATATTATATATATATATATATATATATATATATATATGTGAAGCTAGACGCGGAAGGGAATCAATATATCTGAACTATGTTGGTAGTCACGGACTAGTAGCTTCTTTAACTCGTCGAACTCTGACCTCCGAACTTGGCTAGGCCTAAAGCCTCCTTGCCAATTCGGCCCGTTTTTGCCATTATCTTGTCGTAGGTACGTCCTACACACAGTGCACTTGCCAAAATCAATACAATTGCTCGCTAGCTGAAGCTGAAGCTGCAGCTGCATTCTTTGGCACGTGACAATTTTTATAATTATTGGGCAAAAAAAAATAAAATTTGCCAAATTTTTTGCCAAACTTTTTTTTTTTGCCAAATTTTTTGCCAAATTTTTTTTTTTTTGGGGGGCGGGGGGGGGGACCAAAAATTGAAAAAAAAACAAAAAAAATTCAACTCACCAGCGCCAAAGGCCTGCTGTCCGTCCTTGTCGTCTGTTGGAGTTCCTTCGAGACTCGCAGGTCCACTGTCGGCACCTCCGGTCGCACTGCGAATTAGAAAAAGAAAAAAAAAAAAAAAAAACAAGAGTCAGATTTTGCGCTGATTTTAATTCCCTACTCTAGCAAGCGTGAATACCGAGCAATAGAGATCGAGCAGGATTTTTTCTTTTTTTTTCGCAATCTTATTATCATTCCGAGTGAGATGAGAAGGAATTGAGAAAAAAAAAAAAAATTGAATTTTTGAGAATTTTTTTTTTTTTTCAGAATTTTGTTCGTTCTTTTTTTTTTTTTTTGCTCTTTTTCAGAGAAAATTTCTGTCTCGCTCGGTCCCGGATTGCTTGATTTTTTTTTTTTCCTTTTTTTTTTTTTTTTTTGTTCAAAGCTTATATGTAGTTCCATAACACCGAACACACACATACCCAGCAACCCACCTGCTAGCATCATCGTCTTTTACATGTTCAGATGCAGAACCCTGGACACTTTCCCTTGACGTTTGACTTTCGGCTGTGTCTGACGGCGGTGGTGGTATCTCACCTTCAACAGGGCCACCGGCACCTGCTACACGACTCAAACCAGGTATACCGCCGCTCAACCATCCCGACATCTGGGATTTAACGCCGGCCAACATCTCTAGCTTGCTGCCTTTCGTAGGACTGAAATAATCGCGTTTGTAGAAGAAATAAATGTAAAAAAGAAAAAAATTAAAAAATTAAAAAAATTAAAAAAGAAAAAATTCAAGTTCAAATAATTCATTTAATAAATTTATTTAATGATTGTCGTATTGTTTTCATTGAAATTACGTAATAGTTTGATCCCTGAACCCTCAGCGTTAGATTATATAACCTATAGTTTACTCATCGACGTCCAGCGAGCGACTGAGGCTCTAGCTTCCCCCACCCAACGATCCCCCAAACGTTAACTGCGCGGATGTTAGATCGATTCAAAGTCTCGCATAGTTTGCGGAGAAATAACGTGCGGAATAAAAAGATCTGCGCAAGGGGGTCTTAACGATTATTTATTGAATATATTGATTAAATAAAGAGTTTGAAATAGTTTTATTCTATTTTTTTTTTTTCTAAATTCTAATACGAGCTGAAAGAACGAAATTAATCGATGGAAAAACGCATCATTATTTTTCTAGCTATTCGAGTGTCCCTTCTTTTTTTTTTTTTTTTTTCTTTTTTTAATTAAGTTCGTTCATTGACTTCTTTTTATAAATGCGTACACAGAAAAAAAAGGTTAACTTGAGCCAAGAAAATTATTCTTGATTCAAGATAATTTTGCAGTCCAAAAATGAAGACCGAAATTTTCTCGGATCAAATCAAAATTTTTTCTCGAACCAAGAAAATTTGGAAGGTCCAAGAAAATTTGGAAGGTCCAAGAAAATTTGGAAGGAACCAAGAAAATTTGGAAGGAACCAAGAAAATTTGGAAGGTCCAAGAAAATTTGGAAGGTGCGGTCCAAAAATGAAGACCAAAATTTTTTCTCGAACTAAGAAAATTTGGAAGGAACCAAGAAAATTTGGAAGGTGCGGTCCAAAAATGAAGACCGAAATTTTGATTTGAACCGAGAAAATTTCGGTCTTTATTTTTGGACCGCAAAATTGTCTTGAATCAAGTGGGACAATTTTCTTGGTTCTAGAAAAATTTCGATTTGAACCGAGAAAATTTCGGTCTTCATTTTTGGACCGCAAAATTGTCTTGAATCAAGTTAACCTTTCTTTCTGTGTATATCTATGTGTGTGGAAATAAAGGGCGAATGAATAGAACAAATTTTAGTAAAAGATAGTTAGACGTAGGTTGGTACGTGTGAATTCAAATTCAATGCATCGGAAATTATTGATTACCCAATGCTCGGGCTCCGAGCATATCTATGTACTACATACTCTCGGTTTCTGAGTCGATAAATAAAATTGGAGTATAAAAGAATTGAGAAAAGAAAAAAAAAAAAAAAAAAAAAAATTAATAATCACGATAATAATAATAATGACAACGACATTAACAATGATAACAGTTTGAACAAAGAGAAAGAGCGAGAGAGAGAGAGAGAGAAAGAGAAATAATAAAGAGAGTATTAAACCCCCCCGACAATCGTTATTATCGACAAGTTAGCAAGCGCACAGGGTATGACGTCACCCGTCGAGGCTGATAATAAAAATCGTTGAAAACCAGGGGCTTAAAAATAATATCCAGAGAATTGAAAATCAGAAGAAGAAGAAAAAAAAAAGGACCTAGATTTGTTAATTCTTCGGATTGGTAATAACCGGTTCTTCATTATCGACAATATAGAAAGAAAGAAAGAAAGAGAGATAAAAGATTGTAATATATATTTTTGTGACATTGGTAACACTGATAACAGTATAATTATCATTATTATCGAAACAATAAACAAAAAAAAAAACAACAACAGAAAAGAGAAGAGAAGGTGGTCTATGCTATATTAAAAGAAACGAACGTCGCGAGGGGGCGAGTGTATGCATAGAATATATACGTATAGTATAGAGAGGTGTGTGTGTGTGTGTATATATCTATACAGTAGTAGAGAGACAAGAGTATCGACCAACGAACGCGTAAAGGGAGAAGAGAAAACCCAGCAGACGATAATAAGCACATAGTAGATAGAAAGAAAGAATGATGAATAGATGTGAAAAATAAAAGAAAAGAAAAAAGAAAAGAACACAACCTTCTTCTTTCTTTATTTCTTTCCATAGATTAAATATCGCGAATATAGATAGGCTCAAGAGTAAAGATTTCATATTCTCATGGGTCAATATTTAAAGTATAATAAACGTCTATGTATTTCGCTTACCTAGAGTCTTTTTTTTCACCCTCAAAATCTGGCTGCTGTTCTGGACCAGGAGATGCGATTTTTTCTTCATTTGGTATATTGGCATCTGCAGTAGTACCGTCCTCGTTCTTTTTACCCATCCAATTAGACACCTGACTTGTCAGTCCGGAGAACATTTTTTCTTTTTTTCTTTTTTCTCTTTTTTTTTTCGTTTTTTTTTTTTCTTTTTTTTTTTTTTTTCGTTTTTCACACTTGAAATGTGTAAGCTAGTGATCCAATCAGATAATAAAAGGATCGAAAATTCGGAATTAAGGAATTAAGGAATTAAGGAAGATGGGAAAAGGTAGAGAAAAAAAAAAGACTAGATTTTAGTATATTCGACAACGTATTATCTATCTATACAAAACCCAAGGGTCTATGGTTTCGGTATTTTAATTATTCTACATATACATATACATATATATATTCTTATTGTCTGCGTACAGAGATATATATATATATATATATATATATATATACTATATATACTTTATTGATAATGAGATTAATACAGCTAGGCGTTTTATATTAAATATACCGTGTGAGTTAGGAGACAGACAGTGTAAAAAAAAAAAAAGAAAAACCAACCTCTAATATATAAATATTTCCGATATTTTTTATTTCTCTATAATATTATCACCGTGTTTTATTTCCTCTATAATATTATACACTCTGAAGATAACTGACTTAGTTATATATTTTAATATGTATAAATCACGTACCACCTCTCTATCTCTTTCTCTCTCTCTCTCTCTCGCTGCTCTCTCGAGTCGCTCGAGACTACTACACAAATTTTCTCACATCGGGGTAACCGTACACGGCCACGAACTAATACTGCGTATATGAAAACCGATATGATTCGTCGTGCTGTGACCGAACTCTACTGCGCAATCACATATCTTGACGGTAATGGAAGAGTTGTGCATTAACTACGGACGGTAAAGAAGAACGTTGACTTTTCTCAGACTAGCACGCGTTTTTTGATTTTTGTCAATATTAAGGGGATGCGAAAGGTCAATTATACCACCTCGAATTTTTGTAAACTCGTTTCTCAGCTAAAACACATACGATTGATGTGAAATTGATATCAGTGACACAGAAAAAGGGCGTGATGCTCGAGGATTTTCAAAAAGCGGGTGTTTTCATATTTATCGCAAGTACAACGTCAGTAACAACGATTATTCGTTACAGAGCACTCTTGATGTAAAATTTTATTGTACATTTTATTTTCGATTTTTAGAAATCCAAGAGCATCATGCCCGCCGTGCACTTTTTCTACGTTACTGATATCAATTTCACATCGATCGGATGTGTTTTGGCTGAGAAACGGGCTGCCAAAAATTCGAGGTGTATAAATTCACCTTAATTCATATCCCGTTAATAAATATAATCAAAGAATCTATTGATTGGTTGATAATTTCGTTGTTTATAGTCTCGTTAGTTAGAAACTATCATAATAGAATATCATTCTCCATTTTTATGTACATACATTGTTTGCGAATGTTAGTATATAAAGTAAATGAGAATTTTTGTTTAAGGGGACCAGTACACCGACTTGTCGAGAAATTATCATAGTCCGAAATCAATTTATTTTATAGCCAAAGTTCATTTCACATCAAAATATTTTTCTTTTTCAAAATCATGTGTCGTAAGGATTTTAGAGCACCGTTGGACCGATTCGGGTCATCTTGGATTCATTTTCTTCAGAAAACAAATCCTCATCATGTGAATGTAGGAATTTTAAAATAAAAAATCATGTCATGAGTTATGATCAATTTACCAAATTTGCAAAAATTATTATCACTCATTTCTTAAATAACTTGGCCAAAACGAAATTTTTTCAAAATTCCCGCATTCACATGATGAGGATTTGTTTTCCGAAGAAAATGAATCCAAGATGACCTAAATCGGTTCAACGATGCTCTAAAATCCTTACGACACATGATTTTGAAAAAGAAAAATATTTTGATGTGAAATGAACTTTGGTTATGAAATAAATTGATTTCGGACTATGATAATTTCTCGAAAAGTCGCTGTACTGGTCCCCTTAAATCGTTCTTTGTTTTCATAAATTAATAAATGAATGAATTTTAAACATTTTCACGATAATTGTTCATACTTTTATTTTATTTTTTTCATCATATATGTGTGTGTATATATATATATATATACAAAACGCGTATACATACATAATAATATTATCTATCTATTTATCTATTTACATATACAATTTTTATTATATACCTATAATGTATTTATACTTTATATAATTGTGTATATTATATATATATATATCACCTAGAGATATTATATATCTGCAGTGTAAATTGTATATAACATGGGTATATAATATATGAACAAAAAGGAAGACCAGCTTCCTGTATCTATTTTTTTTTTTTTCTAAATAAATATGAATGATTCATATATGCATATATACAGGGTGAATTTTCCTTGGTATCACATGAGGGAGGGGCTTATTATCGCTCCTTTATATTCATATTTGTTATCGTCGTAATCTTCTTCTCCATCTTCCTTATGTAGTTGAGGAAGAAGAAGAAGAAGAAGAAGAAGAAAGAGAAGAAGCGTTTGCGATGATAAGCCCCTCCCTGATACGATGCCAGGTAGAATTCACCCTGTATAGTATAATATGCAGTATATTATAACCAGCGCGTATCTCTGCTGCACCCTTTGAGCTGGAATGCCTTTCTCTCTTTTCATACTGTTATACCATAACAATATTTATATATAATCATATTATATTCTATAATCATATCGTATTAGTTATTGTTGTTATTTTTTTTCGGTTTTTTGTGAATTTTCATTCACAGTTGAAACAACAGCGACCGCAGGAGCAACAGCACTAGCACCTGCAGCTGCAGCTATAGCATCCTGTTCTCTTTGGTACCTGTAATTATATAGAAACTATGTATAAGAATGAGGTTTTAAGGATATTCTGGAGATACAATCGGCATCAAAACAATAAGACAGACAAAAACCGAATTTGCTAATTTTGGATGATATTGATGGGAAAAATGTTTGAATAATATCGAGGAGCGGATATTCCCACAACCTCAGAAAATGAAAAAACTCTCAATTTAGTGACAGAATTTCGAAAATACCAACAATCATGAAAAGTTGTAAAAACATTTTACAAGTATGTGCTGAAAATGGTGAAAATTGTTCATTTTTGATCCGATTTCAAAATTTCAGGGTTTGTTATACTCAGTGATAAAATCTCCACGAACTCACTGAAAAAAGTTTTGCACAAAATACTCATATTTGAGTAAGAATTCAGTTGTTCACAATCCGATACATTCTGAGATTCATATGATACATATACTGTTACATTTTTTTTACTTGAATATAAGTGTTTTGTGCAAAACTTTTTTCAGTGAGTTCGTAGAGATTTTATCACTGAGTATAACAAACCCTGAAATTTTTAAATCGGATCAAAAATGAACAATTTTCAGCACATACTTGTAAAATATTTTTACAACTTTTCATGATTGTTGTGGTATTTTCGAAATTCTGTTACTAAATTGAGAGTTTTTTCATTTTCTGAGGTTGTGGGAATATCCGGTCCTCGATATTATTCAATCATTTTTCCCATCAATATCATCCAAAATTAGCAAATTCGGTTTTTCTCTGTCTTATTGTTTTGATGCCGATTGTACCTCCAGAACATCCTTCACAATTTTATGTTCATAAAAATAGGGATAATAATAATAATAATAAGAATAATAATAATAATGATAAAAGATGTAGTTACATTATCGCTCTTGATACTTGATACAAGGCTGTGCAAGCGACGAATAGATTAACGCTGAACAGAGGGTAGTTTTTCGGTATAATGACCAGAGAGTATCTAGTCCATACTAATCCTGTTAATCCCAAGGCGGTTGATTGTGATATCGAAAGTTCGCTCGCTGGTCTTTTCAAATCGCTAAGACCCGCGATCACCAGACCCTGTATGTCAAAAAAAAAAAGTGAAAAATTAATTAATTATATAACTGAAAGATTTTCAATCATTTTTCTGCGTTTATTATATCCTTATATTATTATCTCTGTGGTATTTTTTTTTTTTTTTTCACAAATTTCCTGACACTTAATTTGTGTGAGTAATACATACAGAGTGAGTCTCTTCAAAGATCCAAAATGGGTGGGACTTACTTGCGGACTTACCCACCCGGATAATTCTTTACCTGATTGGCTGAATGCGTGCCTTCACCGTGAGTAAGCCCCCACCCATTTTGGACCTTTGAAGAGACTCACCCTGTATAGTAGTATATGTATAATTTAAATATAGCATAAACGTTGAAGAGTTTTTATAAGATGTACTGTAACATACCAAAATACATAATATGTACTATACATACATATATAACTATATAATGCTTTGTTTACGCAACGAAGTGCGGTATTTTTATATAGAGGCACAAGTTATGACCATTGACTAACGTCATTGAGGGACACTCATTCGTCTTTCAAATTTCTACATACATAAATAAAGAATGAAGAAGAAATACGTCTCTTATAGTAGTCCTGAGTTAATTTTTGACTGTCGCGTATTAAACGATCATTGTACGATTTGTTTTATTCAAGAACGATACCAAAACCGAAAATAAGTATTCAGAGTGAAAAACTGAGACGATTTTGTATAAGAAAAAATTCCGTGGGTGCTACAACTCCAGAGTTACAGCGATTTTAAGTTACGACCAATCCGTCAGCTCCTGAAAACCGTTATTTAAAACCGGCGCTCACGATTAGTCGGTACTCTAACTATCTCTAGTTTGAAAACTACGATACATACGGAATTTTTTCTCAGATGAAATCGCTTCGGTTTTTTACCGAGAATAATCTGCGTACTAAGAGAACGTCGTGTCATCGAATCGGATGATATTATCCGATATATATCGTGTGTGAAAAAAAAAAAAATTTGAGTAGTTTGAAAACTACGATACATACGGAATTTTTTCTCAGATGAAATCGCTTCGGTTTTTTACCGAGAATAATCTGCGTACTAAGAGAACGTCGTGTCATCGAATCGGATGATATTATCTGATATATATCGTGTGAAAAAAAAAACAAAAAAAAAAAAAACAACTGAAATACATATACGTATGCGTTTGCATTGAATGTATTAGTATAATGTTAGCCGCTGTAATCTGAGCTAAAATAGATAACGATATAATATATTATGAATGTAATTATGTCGCAATTATCGCGATAAGGAAGCTGAGAGTTCTGTTTTTATATTATCTATAAAATAACAGGGATAAAAAAAAAAAAAAAAAACATCTAATGAAGGTGTGTATATATATAATTATAAATATTATATAACACAATCTGTTGAACTTACCCATTTGAATACAGGTGCCCAAAAAAAGATCGTTTGTGGACCTGAAAATTGTCATAATTATAGGTATAGACATAATATAAACACGTGTTAGTGTTTTTTTTTGTTTGTTGAACTATTCGTTATATACAATCGCTTTGCATGTGTATAACATGAATAGCTATACACACAACGATGAGAGTTGAAAATTAAATTAAATTCATATTTGTGAATTGCAAATTGGCGCGTAACACGTGACCCGCGCTGACGTCATAGCGCGCGCGGTCTCTCCTTCTACCGTATATTCTACATACATACTAAATGAATATTTCACAATGACATTGGAGTTTTATTTATTTCGAATCTACACAGATATTAGAATTATATAACGCGCTAGATTTTTACCAAAATAACTAATATCCGGTTTTTAAATTCAATTTCATAAAAAAAAAAAAAAAAAAAAAAAAATTAAAAAAAAGACGCAAAAAATTACATAACACACAGTATAATTATATGAACATAATACCTACCAGCTGGATGTTTCCAAAACGGTTGTAATTTTTCAGGTACATATTTTCCAAGCGCGGTCATAGACGTTTTATATATAACCGACATTTTTCTACTTATGTGATACAAATTCTGTATATTCTAATTTTGGTTTTTCAAATATAGTTTATTAATATTTCGTTTTTTTTTTTTTTTTTTTTTGTCAGAAAAATAATTTCGTTTAATATTCGTTACCCTCTCTTCTAATTATTTGTTATTTTTTGTAATTTACCAAATTTCTTATCTTATTTCTTCATTATTTTATCTGACTATGTACTATATTATTTGAAATTTGATTATTTCGTAGTCTGCAGTATAACGGGCGAGAGACACGCGTCGTCGTTTTACGGACACCGAGAGTCCTATGCGGAATGACTAGTTTCCTGTCTCTCTGTGTTTCTCTGTCGCGTCTCTCCCACCTATAGAGAACCGGGGTGGTCTACCGCACCGCGCACCGCGCAGCTATACGGATCGAGCCAAACCTGGACGATGCCTCGTTTCAGATTATAGTTTGACAACGATTCGCATGCGCGCGCTCTATTACCTATATACGTATGTTTTCAGTCTCTCAAAATATGGTTCAATTCATGCGCAACTCTACCACTGCGCCTCGCGCGCCGCTGGTAGTCGCTACCGACTACTGACTGAGATACGTAATCGATTCGGAAGGTCAATCTCTGCGAAATTCAAAGTTAGAGGCTATTATCAATCTGACGCAGTGCTTCTCAACTTTCAGAGCACACTAATTATCATTATTGGATCCAGCATGGTATTTTATCCAGGCATTGAAGTAGTGTTCATGCTAATCCCCCTCTCCCTCCCCTGCCCCCCAGTTCCGCAGAAAAGAGAAGGAAATTCGCTCCGTTTTCTGCTACCGCGCAAGATATTTTTCCCCGTTTCAAACGATCACTACAGAAGTTCTGCAGCGCAATGAGAAGAGTTACTGATGCGCAGATGATGGTGCGGGGAGGTTTCCAATTACGTCAATTTTCAGGCACAGTGCGACACAAAACTGTAATTGTTATTGGTGCGATCCAAAAAGAAGTGACGAAAATGTGACACTGTGCCTGAAAATTGACGTAATTGGAAAGCTCCCGTGTAGCAAAAACCTGTTACCTATACGATATATAATTATTATTGAATAAATGTTGTATAATCGAGAAGTAGAAGAAAATCAAAAATGAGGAAACGAATTTATTAAAATCAATTGTTATTTTTATTATCATGTGGAACCGAAACCGCGAACTATATAAGCAACGTGAGAACAAGAGTGATAATGTTTTACATTCTAACTCTCTTGAGACTCGCTACATGATATTATTATACATAGCTCCGAGTCCTTGGCACGATTTTAACTCTGAGCAGACTTTGACATTGGCCTTAGTTTTCTACTAATACCGTTTCTATTACCGTAATGCCAAGCTATTCGAACGATATACTATACTTATACCCGCGTAGTGTTTGGTATCTAATTATAAATAGTAGATAAAACTCTGTGGTCGTTGGTAGCTAGTATGCGGTTTTAAATTCAGGCCTGAAGAATCGCGCGGGACGCCTGAAAGAAGGCAACTTTAGTTACTCTAGCGGAATGTGGGATGCAGACCGAACGATCATCGGGAGTAGAAACAACGCGGTATAGACTTGTTTGAATGATTTTGATAAAAGATAAACACAAAGAGATCCCGGGAAAAAATGATCAGGCGTGTTCAGTCCCGGTCATTTTTCATGTCTGATCAGGTCTGAAGACTCATGCCTGTTCATGTCTGATCAGGCCTGATCATTTTTTCCCGGGTATATACATAGATCTTATACATATAATTGGATCTGATCATGCATGATCATGTTTGAATCAATTTATAATATCAGACATGATCATGTCTGTTCATGTTTAGTCAGACATGAACCAACGTATCAGACCTGATCAGAGCTGGAGGTTTTCAACCTTCCAGGCTGGATCATACATGAACAGGCATGATCATACATGATCATACATGAACAGACATGATCGCGTCTGGCATCAGACATGATCATACATGAACAGGTATGGTCATGCATGATCAGGCCTGAACGTATTTAGCGCCTCAGGCTTGATCATGCATGATCATGCATGAACAGATATGAACAGACATGATCATGTCCGGCATCAGACATAATCAAACATGAACAGGTGTGGTCATGCATGATCGGGCCTGAACGTATTGAGCGCTTCAGCCCTGATCATTCATGATTATGCATGATCATGTCTGACATCAGGCATGATAATGGTTTCTGTATTTTATACTATATGATATATGAATAAATAATATACAGTATTCAATTCAATTATATATAGATATTATATTCTAGAATTTTAAATTATTATTATTATTCTACTCGATGATTATCTGCACCACCGCAGCAAACAAATTCGCACGGTTTTTCACTCTCGCCAAATGTTTCGCCGTCTTCAACGGTCACCGGTAGTGTGCGTCCCAAGGTTTCCGGCAAAAGAAGAGTCGCAAGTGCGCAAATGAAGCAGAGAAACCCGAGGATCAGGTCTGGCAATGGGGGCCAATATCTGCTCTGCGATATAATATTGTTATAAAATAATAATATAAGAATTTCGAAAAAAGAACAAAGAACAAAATAAAAATAAAAAAATGAGGAACCGTATAATAATAAAATAACTCACAAAAATTACAACCCGATTATTATATCATTTAAAATATATTTTTTCGAAAAATGAAAATGACGGTGTTGGCGAGAAAAAAAAAAATTTCAAAATTTTTGGTGTTTATTTATTTCGAAGTTATCGCGACTCGCTATTTGCGTCACAAAGAAGCACAACCCTGGCACAATCGAAATTCAATAATGGGCGGTGCTAACTTCAGGTAGCACATTTCAAAATTTTATATAATATGCAACGCAGGAAGTATAGGAGAGAATGTTTTAGATTATTATAGCTAGAGCCTCACTGTATTATTATACAATAACTTCTTGGCGCACGATTTCAACTCTACATAGACTTCGACATTGGCCTTACTTTGGCTACTAATACCGTTTCTATTCCCGTGTGCCAAGCTGTTGGAAATAATAGACTCCTTCCGCTTGTTGTTTCTAATTATAAATCGATAAAACTCTATTGTTGTTAGCATAGATCTGATTGTAAATTGATGCCTGACAGTGTGAAGCACCCGAAAAACAGGCAACTTTGATTGCGTTGTTGCAATGTAGGCTGCAGACCGAGCGCTCCTCGGAAGCAGAAAAGTGGAATAAACAAAAAGCGGTCGAGTTATCTAAATATTTAACAAATTGTATTTTTTTGTAACACCCTGCGAAAAAAGTTTGATTTTAGAGACAAATTGGTTAATCAACATAATCTCACATCGCTACTGCCCGACGCCATGATACACTGCGAGAATAAAGACACTAGTGCGGTAAAGTAGAACATTCGCGATATGCGCATGCGCGAAAAAGACACTAGTGCGGTAAAGTAGAACATTCTCGATTTGCGCATGCGCGAATAAAGACACTAGTGCGGTAAAGTAGAACATTCGCGATGTGCGCATGCGCGAAAAAGACACTAGTGCGGTAAAGTAGAGTATTTGCGATGCGCGGATGCGCTAACTATTCTTTTTTTCGACTCTTCGCAAACAAGGTACCTTACGCACGCCACACAGGCCTTGAAAATCAAACTTTAGAAGCAGGTGTTGCAAAAAAAAAAAAAAAATAAATAAGTTTAATTGAGTTTTGATTGAATATAAACACAAGGTAATAATATTATTAAATAAAATTATTGTGACGATTACTAACCAGATACAATAGAAGAGGGCTTAGAAAACTCGCTGCGTATCCAACGACGTGGATGAGGGCAACTCCACGTCCTCTTATTATAGTTGGTATTAATTCAGCCGCGTATTGTGATCCGGAATTAAACGCAATGACAACGAATAATCTCGCTGTTACCGAGAGACCGACGCTTACGTGGACCATCACATCTTGGGACATGATTCAATGACCGATTTAATACAGATTTTTTAGTACTGTAATAATTTTATTTCAAACAAGCGTAATTGGGGGGGGGGGGGGGGGGGGGGGGGGGGGGCAAGAGATGTAAAAAGCATACCTGCGTCTTTTGGGATCAAAGCATTCGTCAATCCCGATGTAGAGGTGAGAATAGCGGATAGCAATACAGCGAGAAAGAAGAGAGCCTTGCGTCCGATCTTATCCTGAAAACCCAGGATCACTAAGCAGGCTGGAAAAATGGTCAGAGATCCAAGAGAGAAGACCAGAAACGGGGAAGCCCCCTTAACGTTTACGTTTCTCGATATAGCGTCGTAGCAGAGCGTCAATGTCATACTGATCATCGATCATGGAATGAAGAAAAAAAAAATTTTTAACTGTTATAAATTAGGGGCCGTCCATGAATTACGTAATGCACTTTAGGGGGAGGGGGGGGGGGGGGGGTCTGACCGAGCGTTACGCAGCGTTACGGGGGGGGGGGGGGGGGGGGGCCCGCGCTGGATTAAGATCATAGGTGGCCCGGGGCTAAGGAGCCCTAAAGGGCCTCCCAGGGCCCCTGTCTCTGAATTGTTTGCGTACAAAATTGAGAAATTGGGGGCCCCTCAGGTTACGGGGCCCGGGGGCTGCGGCCCTTAGCCCCCCCCCCCCTTAATTCAGTACTGGGGGGGGGGGGGGGGGGGGGGGGAATCACCCGAAAAGTGCGTTACGTAATTTATGGACGGCCCCTTATTAGCTTCTTCGATACTCAGTGACATTATTACGTTTTGAAGACCAGGATGCTCATTTTCTTCCTTAATCTTGGGCTCTTAAAAAGTTCCAGAAGGCACGCCTGAGGTGGTTTGTCACCGTCTATATGTGCCTCTTTGAATCTGGTCACTACGTCATCGGGTATTATTTTCCCGTTTATTTTAGCGATTTTTAAAAACCCTTTAAGCGCTTCCTCAGCTCTTCCTTGGGTCAAAAGCCACGACGCGCTTTCTGGTAGGACCAGATAGTAGAAGGGAACTATCACCATCGCGACAGAGACGCTCATCTGCGTCAATTAATTATCAGTAGCATTAGCATGAATCCCGCAGGGTATCGAATTTGAGGAAATTATCTGCAACGATTAAAGATATGACTGCATAAAATCTCACCAAAAATTTCCTCCAGGTTACCAAGGTGACTGCGATCCAGGGCACGACGCTACATCCGAGACAGTAAAATATACCGATGCATATGTTCAGTCCAAACGTTCTCATACTCGGTCTGACGTACTCCATCACTATAATGAGCAGCGAAAATTAATAGAAAAACTCAGTTTTTTTTTTTTTTGTTTTTTGTTTTAATAAATTATACTACTACTACTTGCCGATTATATACATCATAACGAAGTTTGTGTCAGTTGCGAGACCGGCGACGAATCTGGAAACCGCAAATAATTCGAGGTCCTTTGATAATACGGTCATAATATTACCGATCAGTGCCAGAATGTAGGCAAGAATTAGTGCCTTTATACGACCCCATTTGTCCGCGGCAATACCCAAAGTAAATGTACCGATAACAGCACCGATGAAATACATCGATTGACCCAATGCTGCTTTCCAAGAATCTTTGCAGACCCAGTTCAACTGTTTGGAAATATATTTGCGGATCGTGAATTTATACCATTGTTTTGTAACACTGTATACGGAAGCATGAATAAATCGACGAAGTGTGCAGGAATCAACATTCCCGCATGGGTAAATCATGCGGGAATGGATTCCCGCGCACTTTAAATGGATTCCCGCACACTTTGAATGGGTAAATCGTGCGGGAATGGATTCCCGCACACTATGAATGGGTAAATCGTACGGGAATGGATTCCCGCACACTTTGAATGGATAACTGTGCGGGAATCAACATTCCCGCGCTCTTTGTAAGATCGTCAGGAATCTGCTATTTTGCGTACAATTTTCGGTACACAAAGTGTGAACTTTCCATACAGTGTTACAAAAAATACATTGTGCAACAAGTGCGGGAATCACCGATGCGCACTTGTTGCACATACTGTTTTTCTAAATAAGGTGCGCAAAGTTCTCAAGACTGACTTTACCGCACGCTCATACAAGCCGTGCGAGAATTGGGCACTTTGCGAACGCTCCGCATGTACGGGAAATTGAACTTTGCGCACGCTGTTTGAAAAATTCTATTATTTCAATTCTTTATCACTAAAAATAAAAATATAATAAATCTTTGTTCTCCCTTAGCTCTCTCTCTCTCTTTCTCTCTCACCTCAGTAACGATACTTTCGTAACCGAAATGTCTGTCGTATTTAAACTTCGTGCAATCTTCGAGTTTCCAAATTGATTTGCTCAGGGTTTTATGATCGGCTACTATTTCCGTCAGTTCTAAATAGTAACTTTTACATTTATCAACGTTTAGTGGCCTCGTCTGTTAAGAAAAAAAATAAAATAAAAATTAACACACCGTAAATAAATAAATATTAATTAATTCCTGTGAATGTAAAAGAAAAAAAAAAAAAAGAGGATTCAAAATACCTGATTCACTCCCAATTCGTTGATAGAAATCGACAAATCACCGAAATTTTTATCACCGCGGTCTAAATCAGCGCAACGAAAATCTTTTGGCTGTACGGTAATGAAGGTCTGACCGAAGTAGTGAAAAGCCGAAAGTACGTTGACGATGCTGAAAAGTACCATCAGTAGTATTTGGTACCTCCCAAAATCTCCAGCGTAAAAAAGCATTCGTTCAACGTTGATATCTGCATCTTTAACTTCGGCAGGTTTAATCGGTATAGTAGCACAGGTCTGATCCAAAGATGTCACGATACCATCGACGAGGGTCTCCTCCGAGTTTGTTAATTCTTTCATTTTATCACTCGGCATGATCCTGCGGGGTCTTCGACTGTCGCGAAGAACAAGTTTGAATTTTCGAAAAATCTTATATCACATACTATCGTTTATCACATTAATCCTGCGATGTTATATTATCAATTATTGATCAATCATACGTATAAGAAATTTTTTTCAGTTCAAAAACACTATTTAACATACTATTACTAT
Source organism: Tenthredo mesomela (assembly GCA_943736025.1). Classification (NCBI taxonomy): domain Eukaryota; kingdom Metazoa; phylum Arthropoda; class Insecta; order Hymenoptera; family Tenthredinidae; genus Tenthredo; species Tenthredo mesomela. The sequence goes on from OX031016.1 coordinate 42,251,970, forward strand.
ATAATAGCGTCGTTTGAGCGCAACAGCAACAGCAGCAGTTTCAATAGTCAGAACACGCTTGTTGTGTAGTATGTACTGAAGTTTAATGAAGTATAATTTTTCATTGCCAATAATTGATCACTGATTAGAAATTTTTTTAATCGTCAATAAATATAAGTCAAGCGATTAGTAGTATATGCGATAATATATTTCCGCGTTATATTATCGTAGCAACGTTATACTATAGTATATCGAGCATAATCGTATTATTAAACAACAAGATCATCTTAGGCTGTGAGAAAAAAAAAAAAAAAGTAAAAGAAAATTAAAAAATTAAATTCTTCGATACAATTAATTAATTAATTAATTAATTAATAATAATTATACAATTATAGGGAAATAATTAATTAAACTTACCGGTGGGATCAAACCTCGTTCATATATTCTCACCTCGCTACGTGCGTTTGTTTCTATTTCTTGAATCGGTATCACGCAGCGATCGAGGTTTCAGAGAATTCATAAAACTCGACATTGACCATCAAACGCGTTGATGAGGAATGGAAAAACCGCGACTATTTTAGCGACAGGAAATGTGTCTACGAATTTATTGCAAAAAAACAATGTAATTGTAAAAAAAAAAAAAAAAAAAAGCCAAGTCGTATATACATGCGCGAACATATAACACACGGTATGTGATATATATCTCAGCGCGATATTATATACTTATATAGTTACGTAAAGGATAATTTCAAAAAATAATCGACGTCCTCATGATGTATAAGTCGCGACACTGCTGCAGCAGCATTATTATACCTCGCGCAGAGTTTTATGAAACTATAATAATTTTCAGTTTGGAATATTGGAATACAGTTTATAATACGTTAGACGGTTAATCGGGAAAAGAGGATAAAAAAAAAAAAAAAATAAAAAAAAAAAATAAAAAAAATAAAAAAATACGATAATAAATCTCGTTTAACGATTACTTATATTAATAATAGTAACGCGTAATTAAAGTAATATAGAAACGTCGTTTTATTTTTCTATACGGAATGACAATTCCCTCGACAACACGGATCATATACAGGGTGAGTTTTTTATCTTGAGACATCGAAATATCTCAAGAAATACGCATCGTACAAAAAAATGTCCAGAATTAAAACTGTTTTATTTCGAAGGGGAAAATCGACTCCATGGAAGTCAACCCCCTACCTCAACCCCTAAATGCGGGAGGGGTAGTAACTTTGGAATTTCAAATGGGAACCCCTATTTTTTATTTCAGATTCGAATTCTACATGAAAAAATACACAAGTTTCATTGGAAACTTTTTTCGATCCGAGACAGATGGCGCTTGAATAGCGAAAAATCACATTTTTGATTATTCCAAGAAAGGCGCTCCAAATCGAAGATAAGGAAGTGGTTGTGGCGATTGAGGTGAAACTATGCACAGTCGAATTGTTCTCCTGAAAACATTTAACACGTACTTCCTTATCTTCGATTTGGAGCGCCTTTCTTGGAATAATCAAAAATTTGATTTTTCGCGATTCGAGCGCCATCTGTCTCGAATCGAAAAAACGTTCCAATGAAACTTGTGTATTTTTTCATGTAGAATTCTAATCTGCAATAAAAAATAGGGGTTCCCATTTGAAATTCCAAACTTACTACCCCTCACGCATTTAGGGGTTGGGGTAGGGGGTTGACTTCCATTGAGTCGATTTTCCCCTTTGAAATCAAACAGTTTTAATTCTGGTTATTTTTTTGTACGATGCGTATTTCTTGAGATATTTCGATGTCTCAAGATAAAAAACTCACCCTGTATAAAACGTTGTTAATCAATATATCGTGAGCAATTAAGTTCAAATAGATAAACACACTCGATATAGTTACACCGTGCATATAAGTGTGCGTGTGTGTGTAATTATAAACGATAAAGTCAGACAACGAGCGCCTGTGTATAGGCAGTTTTTTGTACACAAGTGTACGACGGGTTGCCTAGTCATAATCTGACAGGCGTTTCGTTCTCATCGCATTATGTATACATATGAGGTAGTCCACCCCAACTCGGCGGCATTTTTCCCTGACCATCTGCGATTTGTTTCATTAATTTTCATCTTATTCAACCTACAGCAGAACGTACTCTCAATTTTTTTCAGATTTTTCGGGTTAGCCGTTCGCTCAAAAAAAATTAATGAAACTCACTTTTTGAGAAAAAAAAAACGCCCTTTTTTAAAATTCTCAAAAAATTCACAAAAATTCTGTGTCACAAAACAAACTTTTTGAGCCATAAATCATAGTGGAAGTATTTTTGTTTATTTTTTTATTCAATTTAATGAATTAGACAAAACTTTTTTCCTCATTTTCTAACTATACTTCAATGACTGGATGTGTTACAAAAGCATCAGAAATAAGTATGTATACAAGGATGTGCTGCTTTACGCGTTGTACACAAAAAATGTGTAAAAAAAAAAAAAAAAAATTTTTTGTTTGGAAAAATTTACATGTATCTCCCCCCCTTAAATTGAATACAAAAATAAGCAAAAATACTTCCACTATGATTTATGGTTCAAAAAGTTTGTTTTGTGACACAGAATTTTTGTGAATTTTTTGAGAATTTTAAAAAAGGGCGTTTTTTTTTCTCAAAAAGTGAGGTTCATTAATTTTTTTTGAGCGAACGGCTAACCCGAAAAATCTGAAAAAAAATTGAGAGTACGTTCTGCTGTAGGTCGAATGAGATGAAAAATAATGAAACAAATCGCAGATGGTCAGGGAAAAATGCCGCCGAGTTGGGGTGGACTACCTCATATACATGATTTGAAAACAGCGCGGAAAAAAATGTTCAGACATGATCATGCCTGTTCATGTATGATCAGGCCTGAAATGAGACATGATCATACCTGATGTCAGACATGATCATGCATGATCACGAATGATCAGGACTGAAGCGCTCAATACGTTCAGGCCTGATCATGCATGACCATACCTGTTCATGTTTGATTATGTCTGATGCCGGACATGATCATGTATGTTCATTAGGGTGGCGCAAAAAAACCGACTATTTTTTTTTTGAGTCTCGAGTGAAAAAATGTTAGTTTTTGATGTTTTAAGAGCCCTCTCTAAAGGCCAGCTCAAAAAATTTTTTTTAAGAAGTCGCTCCAAATTTTTTTAAATTTCAAAAATCGTCAAAAATCGAATTTTTTTTTTTTTTTTAATTTTTTTTCTCGTTACGGTATAATTTTACAGACCAAAAAAAAAATAAGTTTCTGAAAGTTTCAGTTCAAAATTTAAATTTTGAAAGGTCGCTCATAATTTTTTTTAATTTTTTTTGTTTTTTTTTTAATTATACCGTAACGAGAAAAAAAATTAAAAAAAAAAAAATTCGATTTTTGAAATTTAAAAAAATTTGGAGCGACCTCTTAAAATTTTTTTTTCAGCTGTCCTTTGGAGAGGGCTCTTAAAACATCAAAAACTAACATTTTTTCACTCGACTTAAAAAAAAAAAAAAATAGTCGGTTTTTTGCGCCACCCTAATGTTCATGCATGATCATGTGAAGGGTGGCACGGCAAAACGGTGTAACTGCCACCATTATGATTTCACAGGACAGCAAAAAAACTGTATCGAAATTCAATTAATTGATTAAAAAAAAAAAAAAAATGACAAAGTGCTTTCCAGAGATTTTCAAGCTCTTTCAAATGGTCTACACCCCGATTGAATACAGCTAACCGTCGTCGAGAAAATGACGCGCGAAAATCGATTTTTTCCATGCCAGTGTAAGTCCACGGTTCGTGCCAACTTTTTTTTTTTTCTACTTCGGATGCTGACTAAGAACAGAATCACGATATTAAAATTACAAAACAGATATGAATCGAAAGCTCAAACCATAACGAATAAGATCTCGTTGTGGATTTTCAAATTCGTAGAAATTTGAAAATATTACGGGGCAAATGGCGGACTAGGGAGAGATCGAAAACGGTGTGAGTGCCAAAATGAACATAATTTGCTAACAAAATCGTGAAATCTCAATGAAAAAACGGTAGAAAAGTACAATAATGTTTAATCAGCATCCAAACTCAGGAAAAAAAAATTGGCACAAATCGCGGACTTACATTGGCACGGAAAATAATAAATTTTTGCGGGTCATTTTCTCGAAGACGGATTGCTTTATTGAATCGGGGTTTGGACCATTCGAAAGAGTTCGAGAAATTGTAAGGAGTACTTTACCGTTTGAGAAAAAATTGATTCATCAAATTTTGGGACATTTTTTTGCTCTCCTGTAAAATTATAATGATGGCACTTAAACCGGGTTTTGCCAGTCCATCTTCTGATAACTTTGCAAATAAATTTTTGTCAGCCATATCGTTTTGCAAGGACGTGCGTATGGATTTTTTTTATTTTTCATAAAAAAGAAAACGTATTTTTGATTTTTTGGCACTTACACCGTTTTGCCGTGCCACCCTTCATGTATGATCAGGCCTGAGGCGCTAAATACGTTCAGGCCGGATCATGCATGACCATGCCTGTTCATGTATGATTATGTCTGATGCCAGACATCATCATGTCTGTTCATGCATGATCATGTCTGTTCATGCATGATCATGTATGATCATGCCTGTTCATGTGTGATCCAGACTGGAAAGCTGAAAACCTCCAGCTCTGATCAGGCCTGATACGTTGGTTCATGTCTGACTAAACATGAACAGACATGATCATGTCTGATATTATAAATTGATTCAAACATGATCATGCATGATCAGATCCAATTATATGTATAAGATCTATGTATATACCCGGGAAAAAATGATCAGGCCTGATCAGACATGAACAGGCATGAGTCTTCAGACCTGATCAGACATGAAAGATATGACCGGGACTGAACAGGCCTGATCAGATATGAACAGACCTTTATCTTTTCAGTTAGAAATATCGAATTTATGATATATTTCAGAAAAGGGCGATTATTATTGTTCGGTTGGATCCGATAATCGAAGAGGAAAAATACGAAAAATAAAAATAAAAAAAATTTCATTCTTAAATTGTAGATGAAAGAGGCGAATATATGTAATGATTCTTTAGATTTATATAGTAGGTATAGGGGATATATATATATATAGTATATACATTTAATTTATAATAATATACAATATGAAATTACAAACATGTAAAAAAGTCTTATTAAACATTGTCAATACGATCAATAATAATAATAATAATAATAATAATAATAATTTTATTTATTTAAATATATTTATTATTGCAATATTATATGCTTTGCTTGGATAGATATATATATATATATTAGAGTGATCCTTAAAAAAGAGTGATTTTTTTTTTTTTTTTTTTTTAATTTTCAAGATAATACAGAAATTTCAAATACAGAAGAGATTATATTGTTATTTTTTTTTTTTCTTTTTTAATGACGATTCTAATATATATATATATATATATATATACAGGGTGTCCCAGAATTCGCGACGAATAATTTACAGGGTAAATCTTGATCAAAAACGGGATCGAAATTTCCTTAGCCGTTTTTTCCGGTAATGCTTAGATTTCTCGTTATAATTATTTCTAATTATTTCATATCCAGCCAACGACGCGCGGCTTATGAACGGCCGTTCGTCGATGTGATTACCGCTCGGTTGTATGCGCGTCTCCCAGCCTATTGTCGCCGCGAAACAAAGTGTACACAACCAAGCAGCGAGCACACCGACAAGCGCCCGTTCTTAAATCGCACGTTATTGACTGAAATTAAAATAATTATAACGAGAAATCTAAGCATTACCGGAAAAAACGGCTAAGGAAATTTCGATCCCGTTTTCGATCAAGATTTACCCTGTAAATTATTCGTCGCGAATTCTGGGACACCCTGTATATATATATATATATACCTATATCATATACTATATAGGTATGTATACTATATATACGAGTATTTTCATTTTTCTTATATAAATTGATAAAATATTGAGAAATTTTCTGAAATGATTCTTTTTTTTTTTTTTTTTTTTTTTTTTTTTCATATAGTTTCGAAATTGAATTAAATTACTCGTAGTATATAATGTTACATACATACATATTATACATGATTAATTAATTATAGATAATACAGAAATTTTTTTTTTTTTTTCTAAACATATTATAATAGTATAGGTGTAATTATTATACTATACTATTATAGTGTTATTACACAAATAGTCTCGATTATTATTATTAATTCAATAAGTTTATAATAATATCGCGTAAAAAAAAAAAAAAAAAATGTATATCAATCTATCATTTATTATATTTTTCAATTTTTTTTTTTTTTTTTTTTTTTTTTTTTTAAATAACTTCATTGCACTATATTATAAATAGGTTTCGAAGCATTTTTCTCATTATTCTCTCTCTCTCTCTCTTGATATAACATCACGATTAATAATAATAATAATAATAATAATAATAATAATAATAATAATAATAAATCGACGCGATATAAATAATTAGTAATAAATCATAAGAAAAAGAAAAAGAAAAAGAAAAAAATTATATATTAAAATAACAATAAGTAATAAAAATAAAAAAAATAAAATAAAAAATTAGAAACTATAGAAATAATAATGAAAATTGGTAACGAGATATATATATATATATATATATACAGGTTGATGCAAAATGCGTTACCGCATTCATGGAACACCCTCTGTATAAATAACTATTAATATAATAATCATTAGATATACCGCACCTCGCGCGAATCATGAAATATTATAATAATTATATACTAATTGTTTTTTTTTTTTTTTTTTTTTACTTATTCGTTTTTTTTTTTTTTTTCAACAAACAGTCGCATTTTCTACATAATATATAATCTTCTTTTTCGAAAGATTATTCAGTTATAATTTTCAATTCAATATTTTTCAAATTCATATAATAATAATAATAATAATAATAATAATAATAATAATAATAATAATAATAATAATAATAATAATAAATGTATGCATATCTTTATATATATATATATATATATATATATAGAAATATTGTATATAATATATAAAAAAAAAAAAAAAAAAAAAATTATTGAGCCATATACTTATATATTTATATATGCATACGTAATTATTATATTAATTAATCGATAGAAAGTTGGAAGTAAAAGAGAAAAATAATAATAATAATAATAACAATAATAATAATAATAATAATAACGAAGAGAGAAGAAAAAAGAAGAAATAAGAGTACGAATAGAAAAACAACAAAACAACAAAAACAGAAAAAAAAAAGCAAAATAATTAAATTAAATTAAATTAAATTAAAAATAATTGATTCGTCGCTTCTTTTTTGATCAGTCTGCAGCACATAAATACTGCATTATTATTATATATATATATATATATATATATATATATATCTTTATAGAAAATAAAAAAAAATAAATAAAAATAATCGATAGATAGATAAGATTGTCGTTAAAAATAATTAATAATAATAATTGCATAATTAAAAAGTATAAAACTGAAAAAAAATTGAGCACACATACCTACGTATAAATATAATATATATAATATTAGGGTGTGCCAAAAAAATAGAATTTTCATTTTCTTCTTCTCGCGTTTCCTCATACAAAAAAATGAGTGCTTTCATGTATTATGAGAAGCGTCTTTGAAGAAGAGGGAAGGGGCTCTGACAAATATTGTTCAAAAGTGTCTCAAGTCAGTCGACCAGAAATCACACTGATTCGAGGCATCTGCTAAACTCAATTGACCGAAACGTATAAAATAGAATAAAATCACAAGTTTGTGTATACAGGGGGAATAGACTGATAAAGAACGATTTTTAGAGAACAAAATTAACAAAAAAAAAAAAAAAAAAATGTTTATAGCTCAATTTTTAATGATTGTTTTTTTTTTTTGTGTTCTACTTATTATACAGGGTGAGTCTCTTCAAAGGTCCAAAATGGGTGGGGACTTAGTTGCGGCAAAGGCCACGCCTTGATTCGTGATCAAGCATTGCTACCCGGATAATTCTTCACCTGATTGGCTGAATGCGTGCCTTTGCTGTGAGTAAGTCCCACCCATTTTGGACCTTTGAAGAGAATCACCCTGTATACCGCATGCTGAAAGTCATGTAATATTTCAATTTGCCGAAAGACGGATGCTATGATAATCAAATTTAAAAGAGGTGCCTCATCGGTATGATTTCTGATCGAATGAGCATTTTTTTTTCTCTGTTCCCTCCTTCGTCCAGGCTTTCTTATTTCATAGAACTATTGGGAACCTTAGAACCTCGATACGCCAACTAGAGGCAGAAAATAGCTAACTACTCAAAGAAGGCTACAGTAGATTGTTTCAAAAAAAGCGATTATTTTATTTTTTTCAAAGAACATTGAAAACTCGTCAGAGTATGTCTAAACAAAGACCCTGTTCAAATGTGAGCCCTTAATATTAATATTTAGAGGTGGCGCTTTTCAATTTTCTATTTCCGTTTAAATAACATGGGAAATTTTTTTTCTGAACTTCCGAATTTTATTACTCAGAAACGAACTATCTCACAATAATAACTAAGATAGCTTTTTGTAGGAAATTTGACGCTCTACAAAAAAGGTTTGAATGAAAATTTGCGTGAGGCGAGCCGTTTCGGAGTTATCAAGCCTCAACCATTGAACTGTTCAAAATTAAAATCAAAATTGTGGATATTTAAGTTATATGAGTCGATTTTGTAGCGTATGAGTAGAAATTATCATTATTTTGAACAGTTCAATGGTTGAGGCTTGATAACTCCGAAACGGCTCGCCTCACGCAAATTTTCATTCAAATCTTTTTTGTAGAGCGTCAAATTTCCTACAAAAAGCTATCTTAGTTATTATTGTGAGATAGTTCGTTTCTGAGTAATAAAATTCGGAAGTTCAGAAAAAAAATTTCCCATGTTATTTAAACGGAAATAGAAAATTGGAAACCGCCACCTCTAAATATTAATATTAAGGGCTCACATTTGAACAGGGTCTTTGTTTAGACATACTCTGACGATTTTTCAATGTTCTTTGAAATTTTTTTTTTTTTTTTGAAACAGTCTAGGCTACAGGAATCAATGAGAGGGCTTAGAACCTCGATACGCCAATTAGTGGCAGAAAATAGAACTACTCAAATAAGGCTAAAATTTCAAAGCCACGCCCATTCCAAGGATCCCAATATCCTACTTTGATTTTCAATGTGGGAAATTGAATAAAAAAAAAGAAAAAAGAAAACGTTTTTTTCTCGCACACCCTGAAAAGATTAAGAGAAAAAGAATAATAATAAAATATGTCTTCTTTTCATTTTGACGCAGCTATAGCGACATCAATATTAAAGATTATATAGTAATTATTATTATTATTATACCAAGTAGTATATAATTAAATTTACAGTATTAATAATAATAATGATGATTATTATTGTTATACTGTTTTTTCTTTCTTTCTTTCTTTCTTCTTACATTTGTTTTTTTTTTTTAATAATAATAATATTATGTATGTATGTTTATTTATAGTATAGTATAGTATAGTATAGAAATATCACAATAACTTTTTCCTCCTTTATTATCCTACTATACTACTATATGCCTTTTTCTTCTTCTCCTTCTCCTTATTCTTATTCTTTTTATCTTTCCTTTATTTTTTATTCTTTTGTATTATTAATTAATTAATTAATCAATTAATTAATTAATGTGTGTGATTATTATGTATGTATATAATATGTATATAGTTATATAAGTATATACTATGTATAAAAAAATTATAAAATCGATTAAAACGAAAGTAAACTTTCGACATATAAAAAAAAAAAAAAACAGAGCAATAAAAATAATAGAAACCAAGTACATACATGTGTGTATAATAAATCCAGTAAGAGAGCTGGTATATACCCTAGTATAAGAGACTTATTATGTACAGTCTTTTTTAGGTATATTATAGTCAATGTTATATGTATATACCATAATATATACTATAGAGGTATGTAATTATTATTATTATCGAAAAAAAATAAAAAATAAAAAAGGAGCTTCAAAAAAAAAATAAAAATTAAAATAGGTACCTAATTAATTAGGTAGGTATCGGCAGTGTTGAGTATGGATACATAACAAACACGTTATTGGAACTGATAATAGAAAACTGATTACACAGTATATATACTTATTTACTGTTAAATTATTAAGTCTGTAAAAATATTAAAAAAATAAAAAAATAAAAAACAAAAATTAAACGAATCGTTGTATCATTTTCTATTTTTTTTTTTTTTTTTTTTTCAATCTTTTTCTGTTATTGATGGCTTATTTGGAATATGGCTTGATACAGAAAGCTTTTTCACTTCACTTTCAAATTGTGCATTTTTTGTTTTTGCGATAAAAGAATGTTTGAAAGACTGTTCTTTCAATACGATATTGTATAGCGTTCTAGAATACGATCTACACATACAATATCTCTACCCAAATACTGAAACCGATCAGCAAATCTGGTCTGAATAAACCTGTCCAGATCCTGCAGCGGATTTAGCCATGAGTTAAAACCATAAAAGAGTGATCCGAGTACCCGGAGTTAACGGATCAGGGGATATCGGATCCTCTCTTAAGCCACGATTCGTTTGTTCTTTAAAAATTCTCAATACTTTGAATCCCCGATGGCTGAAGCGACCCTTCGCGAGCTTAGCCGCGTTACAATAGTCGCGGTTTTAGACCGATCATAAGAATCCTGCAAGCTAATTCGATCGTCGCTTGAACAAATTCTAAAACTGTTATTTTCAGGCGATAAAAATATCCCCAATCTAATAAATGCCCATTTTTAATGGCCTTTAGCACCTGCTATGCGTTCCCATTTACGAGCTCTACCTTCCTAGGCTCTAGTATCGTTAGATTATATATCGACCCTTCCCCATTGAGCGTTATAAAATGACTAAACTTTTCTGAAACACAGACTTTAGTTGCAAGATCTCCGTCCAATTTAACGACGCTGAGTAGCCCGTCTATCTTAGGATATTTGGGTTTCTTATCGCTCCATAAAGAGCGATTCGAACCTTGATCTACCCCATTCAATCCGTTCAAACTCTGCGCCAGATCCGAGTCGTGACTAGAGACGGAGAAGACCTGGTCGTTGTCATTAGACATCGTTTCGAATCCCCCGAGTTCAAGACTCTTGCTAGTTTTCATCTTGCGCACAGCCTCCTTAGACTCGGGACTCCGAGTGAGTTCGCTCAAGCTCTGGCTTATCTCTCTGCGAGTTTCCTTCTTCGATCCTGTAGCGACGTTCCAAAAGGCGAGTTCGTTTGCTAGAGAGAGTAAAACCCGGTTTTCGATCTCTCCTGGACACCAATAAAGCCCTTTTACTGGACGTCTGTGAAACTCGAACTTACGAACCTCGGAGTTAGTCGGTACGTCGATAATCTGGGAAGAGACAATAGGGATGAATAGAAAATTTGTCATTTTTGTTTAAAAAATTGATAAAATCGAAGCAAAATAACTCACAATAATTTCTCCAGTCTTTAATCCCAACGCCAGTAGCTCCTCGTCTTGTGAAAAATCACAGGCTGTTATTCCCTCTGTTAATTTCCTGATTATAGAAGTCTGGAATCTCAAGGTGCGTGGATTAGACTTTGGGATTAGCTTACTGACGTTTAAATTCCCCACAGCGTTGCCAAAAACTATATAATTCTGCTTCGGACTTAGAGAAGAGCAGCTTATATTCTGTACGGGTTTTGGCTCGTATTTAGATTGAAGTTTCCACGTATTTTGGTCCCAGAGTTTAACGACTTTGTCAGATACGGTCAGCGCAAGTTTAACGCTGCTTATAATATCACAGAATATCACAGTCCCTGTGTCTTCGACCAGCTGGTTGTCCTCCGGACTCTTCCAGATCTGAAACATACGATTTTCCGATGATAAAATGGAATTCAATCGCCGAAATCAGGGAATATTACCTGCAGGTCTTCTCGGCCCGCCTTTCTGCACACTATAACAGATTCTTCTCCGATTTTAAGCGTCGATAATAATTCTACGGACTCCGTTAACTCCATTATCTCTTTGGAATGATTGAGCTTTATGTCGAACAAGAATACAGAGCCTTTGTTAGTTCCGTAAACAACCTGATTACCATCGTCGTAAATCAGTAGACTAGTTATCTTTCCATTAACTGGAGGCGTTTCTGACATCACATCGTCATTTCTAATTATCTGCACTGTTCCATCGGACGTTCCTATCGCTATGACGTTTCTTCTGCCTGACTTCATCGTAGCGTCGAATAAAGGCAGTCTGAAAAGCAGGAATTATCCGTAAGAGAATTGAAGTATCGAACATTGTTTGAGAAAGAATGTTGATGGGAACAGAATCGAAGAAGGAAACTCGCAAAGATATAAGCCAGAACTTGAGCGAACTCACTCGTAGTCCCGAGTATAAGGAGGCTGTGCGCAAGATGAAAACTAGCAAGAGTCTTGAACTCGGGGGATTCGAAACGATGTCTAATGAATCTCTGATCACGACTCGGATCTGGCGCAGAGTTTGATAGGATTGAATGGGGTATGAGACGAGGAGCTACTAGCGTTGGGATTAAAGACTGGGGAAATTATTGTGAGTTTTTTTGCCTTGATTTTATCAGTTTTTTAAACAAAAATGATAAATTTTCTATTCCTCCCTCTTGTCTCTCCCCAGATTATCGACGTGCCGACTAACTCCGAGGTTCGTAGGTTCGAGTTTCATAGACGTCCAGTAAAAGAGCTTTATTGGTGTCCAGGAAAAATCGAAAACCGGGTTTTACACTCTCTAGCAAACGAACTCGCCTTTTGGAACGACGCTACAGGATCGACGAAGGAAACTTGCAGAGAGATAAGCCAGAGCTTGAGCGAACTCACTCGGAGTCCCGAGTCTAAGGAGGCTGTGCGCAAGATGAAAACTAGCAAGAGTCTTGAACTCGGGGGATTCGAAACGATGTCTAATGACAACGACCAGGTTTTCTCCGTCTCTAGTCATGACTCGGATCTGGCGCAGAGTTTGAACGGATTGAATGGGGTAGATCAAGGTTCGAATCGCTCTTTATGGAGCGATAAGAAACCCAAATATCCTAAGATAGACGGGCTACTCAGCGTCGTTAAATTGGACGGAGATCTTGCTACTAAAGTCTGTGTTTCAGAAAAGTTTAGTCATTTTATAACGCTCAATGGGGAAGGGTCGATATATAATCTAACGATACTAGAGCCTAGGAAGGTAGAGCTTGTAAATAGGAACGCATAGCAGGTGCTAAAGGCCATTAAAAATGGGCGTTTATTAGATTAGGGATATTTTTATCGCCTGAAAATAAGTTTTAGAATTTGTTCAAGCGACGATCGAATTAGCTTGCAGGATTCTTATGATCGGTCTAAAACCGCGACTATTGTAACGCAGCTAAGCTCGCGAAGGGTCGCTCCAGCCATCGGGGATTCTAGTATTGAGAATTTTTAAAGAACAAACGAATCGAGGCTCAAGGGAGGATCCGATATCCTCAGATCCGTTAACTCCGGGTACTCGGATTACTCTTTTATGGTTTTAACTCAGGGCTAAATCTGCCACAGGATCTTGACTGGTTTATTCTAACTCAAATGGTAAATAAATTAATATTTCTCCGTCTCTCTCGCCGCAGTATCTCATAAATTACCTTCTAACAACCGACTTTGCCTGAGGGTCGAACTTCCACCGATGAACCATAGGCACCAAAGTGTCTCGATTCCCTCCGCAAATCTGTAACAAAGAAAGTGGTAAGCAAAAATCATCCCAGATTTTAAAAACTTGAAAAACAAGCTTAGTTTTTCTCCAAAACTGACTCCACTCACAATATGGCATGCCTCGTCCTCTAGCCAGTGAGTATCGAGGCTGAAAATGAGGTTCTTATAGGTCCTAAGAACCTCGAGTCCCTCGTGAAGATCGCAAACGTTAACAGATCCGCCGGTGTCCGCAGTAACGACGTATTTTCCATCCCTAGTTACTGCGGCGGAGGTATAATCACCAGCGTTAACTCCCAGGCTTGAAAATTCTCTGGTTTGCGGTCCTCGGTAAGGACCGTCGTCCATCGCCCATGTGAGTCTGTAGATTTTGGTCTTCAGTAAAGCTAACAGGATATTGCAGTACTGCGGTACCGCAAGCAGCGATATTATCTTGTCGGTTTCAGGCTGTAGGCTGAACTGCGTTTTGTAGGAACCATTCGTAGCGTCTAACATCACCAGAGCTCCTATACACTCGTTTACTGCAAGCAACATTGTGCTAGACATTGTGAACGCTATGCTGGTCAAACGGGTCCTGGAAAAGGATCATAGTTTATGAGTTTTTTTTGAAAGATTGGTGGATTTCTTGGCTTCTTTAAACCAGAAAAACGATTTTTTCTATCAATCGGTAAGAATTATGAAAAGTTTTTTTAAATCAGGAAGAGAACTCACTTGGCGGCAAGGTGCCATTCGAACATTAATTTACCGTCGAAGTCCCAGGCCTGAGAAATATAAAGACATTAGTTAGAACTCGGCGATAATATTGTGGCGGATGATGAGGCGTAGAGCTTTTTTGGCAAGATGCATGGGAAATGAATGATTTGAGATGATTTTAGTGGATTTAAACAGATTTCAAATGATTTGTGACGATTTCATGAAATTTCCAATGATTTTAGAAGATTTCTAATGATTTTCAAGGAATTCAAGAGATTTTCAATGATTTTGGAGAATTTTAAAAGATTTATAATGATTTTTGATGATTTCAGAAGATTTTTTTTTAAAGATTTCTAATGATTTTCTAGGATTTTAAGAGAATTCCAATGATTTTGGAGAATTTTAGAAAATTTCTAATGATTTTTTGATGATTTTAGAGGATTTTTTAAGATTTCTAATGATTTTCTAGGATTTCAAAAGAATTCCAATGATTTTTGAAAATTTTGAAAGATTTCTAATGATTTTTTTGATGATTTTAGAGGCTTTTTTTAAGATTTCTAATGATTTTATAGGATTTCAAGAAAATTCCAATGATTTAAAAGAATTTTCAAAGATTTCTAATGATTTTCAAGGATTTCAAGAGAATTCCAATGATTTTGGAGAATTTTAAAAGATTTCTAATGATTTTCTAGGATTTCAAGAAATTTCCAATGATTTTCGAGGATTTCAAGAAATTTCCAATGATTTCAGATGATTTTCAAAGATTCTGAATGATTTTCATTAATTTCAGAGAATATCAACGTTCGCATATAGATTTAAAAAAAAAGTATTCCAAAATTTCAGAAGATTCAAAATCAATGATTTCGTGTGCTCATCAGTTTAAATTTATCAGACATTAATTAATTCTTAAAAAAAAAATGAAATTTGTAATATTTATGGGCTGTATTTCGCCTACTATGATCTCAAAACCGTAAACGAAACCCATGAGATATATAAAACCAGGATATTTAAATAAAATAGAATCACCACAACAGATCCAGCGTCTGTACAAGCAGCGATCTTTCTCTCATCAGTAGAAACTGCGATATCAATGATTTTCTGATCAGGTAGAGCCAGAGTTATCCTGCTATCATCCTGGCTGTACTTAGAATCGGACATATTGATCCATTTGGACTGTTTAGCAATAGGATGCAGTGTTTTGATGTGATCCTGCCTAGTCGATTCGCCGCGTAAATCAAAGAGCTTTGCTCTCCCATCGGCACTGATAGAAATGAAGAAATTCTCCTTTTCAGGAGCAACGATCTTAGTGATTGGCTGATCGGCGTTGTTGCCACAGAAAGTAGCGTGTTGTCTGTTGTTACAGTTCCATGAAATGACTTTCCCCTCGTCGTTTCCTACCAATATGACTTCAGCCTCGTTTGTAAAAGCCACAGATCTAACTTGCAGGTGTAATTCTTCGCTGTAGGAACTCGGATGCTCGGTGTTGTGCTTCAAGTGGTCTAAGTAAAGACTGTTCTTTCTTTCCTGGGCCAAAGACTCTGCCGTAGATCTCACGAAGCCTTGAAAAGGATGCTTTAAAGCAACCTGAACAAGGTCCAGGCAATTTCTCCGGCGATATTCGGCCAGGGTTGAAGCCTGCTGTATGAGAAACTTCTCCAAGTCTTCGACCCGCTCAAAAAGCTCGGGGGAATTCTGCGTTATGTAGTTTCTGTACTTTTTTAGATCTATCAGTAGATCGCCAGGTCCGATGTTGATGACTTTAGCTTCTATGAAACCAAAGTCTAGATAAAGTTCGGAGAATTTATCTATCACGTTGCCTTTCTTCATGTGATAACCGATGTAAGAATGGAGGTAATTGTCTGCTGGGAGTTTTGAGAAATCTCCATGACACAGCGCCAGGTTTTTTTCAACATAGGATCTATGCAGTTGCTGGAGTGCCTCTGGCTCTAGCTTATCTTGCAGATGGGATAACACCAAGTTATGAACTCCGTATACGTAGGTATCGAAACCATGATGCCATTTTCTACAGGCCAATGCCTTCTTGCAGAATCTTATCATGCGGGCATCGACTTCGGCCAATGCTACACTCCAGAATATTGACAGCGTCTAGTCAAAAATAGTAAAAATAATAGTTTTAATGATTTTTTCAATGATTTTTAGAGATTATTTAGAGATTTTCTACGATTTCAACAGAATTCTAATGATTTTAGAGGATTTTAAAAGATTTCCAATGATTTTAGAGGATTTTTAATGATTTGTGAGGATTCTACAAGATTTCCAATGATTTCGGAGGATTTTAAACGATTTTCAATGATTTTCCAAGATTTCAAGAGAATTCTAATGATTTTCCCAGATTTCAAGAGAATTCTAATGATTTCAGAGAATTTTCAGAGATTTCAAATGATTTTCTAGAATTTCTTGAAATTCTTAATGACTTCATAGGATTTTGAAAGATTTCCAATGATTTCCGAGGAATCCAAGAAATTTCCAATGATTTTGGAGGATTTTGAAAGATTTCTAATGATTTTCCAGGATTTCAAGAGAATTCTAATGATTTCAGAGAAATTTCAGATTTCAAATGATTTTCTAGAATTTCAAGAAATTCTCAATGATTTCAGAGGATTTTGAAAGATTTCCAATTATTTCCGTGGAATCCAAGAGATTTTCGAGGAATCCAAGAGATTTCCAATGATTTTGTAAGATTTTGAAAGATTTCTAATGATTTTCCAGGATTTCAGGAGAATTCTAATGATTTCAGAGAATTTTCAAAGATTTAAAATGATTTTCGAGGATTCTAAGAGATTTTGAATTATTTTGGAGGATTGTAAGCGATTTTTAATGATTTTCTAGGATTTCAAGAAATTCTCAATGATTTCAGAGGATTTTGAAAGATTTCTAATGATTTTCTAGAATTTCAAGGAATTTCCAATGATTTCAGAGGATTTTGATCAATCTCTTCCAAGTCGTAGTGGAAGACGAACCTTTGACGGGATGTTAACATCCTCAGGAAAGATCGCCAGAGTTTCATAGAACCGTTTGTCTTCAGGAGACAATTTGTTTATGCACATATCAAAGGTAGCGGCTCGCCTTTCCAAAGACTCTGGAAAAACGCTGTAAAAAAAAAACAACAAGTAATGGACAATAATTAATACTAGAAGTTGATTTACATCGACGAAAGAGTCTTTTTGTCTCTCCCTATACTTACTCGGACTTTTTTTCTCTCAGGGTGTTGACGTAGTGGGACCATATCTCGTCGCTTGTCTTACCCTTGACTAGACTCTCTTTTATTTCTTCAAAATGAGCTGAGTAGAGCGATATCATTAGAGGCATGCCTCTACACTTCTCGTGGATTTGTCGGGCTTGTATCGGCAGATCTGAGACTGGGATTCCTGTCGCTTTTGCAAATAAACCGAGAGATTCGTTCATGCTGAATCCATCGCTCATCTGGAAACCGGGGATAAGGTTTTTACAATTTTTGTTCATCGTTTCATCGATTTTTAGCGAAAATTTCAAAAAATTTAAGAAAATTTAAGTAAATTCAAGAAAATTTAAGCAAATTTAAGAATTCTAAGAAACTTTGAGAAAAGTTAAGAAATTCTGAGGAAATTTGAGAAAATTTAAGCAAATTTAAGCAAATTTAAGAAAATTTAAGCAAATTTAAGATAATTTAAGAAAATTTAAGAATTCTAAGAAACTTTGAGAAAAGTTAAGAAATTCTGAGGAAATTTGAGAAAATTTAAGCAAATTTAAGCAAATTTAAGATAATTTAAGAAAATTTAAGATAATTTAAGAAAATTTAAGAATATCTAAGAAACTTTGAGAAAAGTTAGGAAATTCTGAGGAAATTTGAGAAAATTTAAGCAAATTTAAGAAAATTTAAGAATAACTAAGAAACTTTGAGAAAAGTTAAGAAATTCTGAAGAAATTTGAGAAAATTCAAGGACATTTATGAAAATTTAAGCAAATTTAAGAAAATTTAAGAAACTCTGAGAAAAGTTAGGAAATTCTGAGGAAATTTGAGAAAATTCAGGGACATTTATGAAAATTTAAGCAAATTCAAGAAAATTTAAGGTGCCACAGTACCGGAAGTCAATTCTCAGATTTTCGATAGATATATGTCATACCGAGACGTCAAATACGAGGAATTTCGTCGACAAATTGAGCCTTATTTACGGGACGCAGATAGGTGAAATAAGTTTTCCTGAAACAAGTGTGTATTCCTACGGGGCGCTTACTCCCTGTGTTGAGTGATAGACGTTTTAATCTCCTGGATGCGGCGAAAATACGACAAGTCGGTAATGGCCGGATTCTGATGCCGCCATGTTGGATATGTATAAACGACCTGTCACTTTTATTTATTCGCAATACACATTACTGGGTAATCTACGCTGAAAATCACTAAGTAAGCGCCCTACAGATCAATTTAAGCTTTTATAAAAAAATAATACCCGTGGTATTCGTTTCCTCGTTTGGGCTCAATTTGTCGACGAAATTCCTCGTATTTCACGATTCTGACGTCACAAAATATATATAGGACACGCCAGTACTGTGGCACCTTAAGCAAATTTAAGAAAATTTAAGCAAATTTAAGAAAATTTAAGCAAATTCAAGAAAATTTGAGGAAATTTAAGAACATTTAAGGAAATTTAAGAAAATTCAAGAAAAGTCTTGAAAATGTGAAAAATAATTCATCCAAATTGTCAAAGATTTCTAATCCATGCTAAAAGAGAGAAAGAAAAAGAAGAAATCAAAGGTACAATTATCGATTACTTTCCATACTTCAATAACGTCGCTCCTCCTCCCTCTAAGTATATCGACATCGGTTGTTAAAACGAGTGTTTTGCAGCCGAAATCGAAGGCGTCGATAACATCCTGACTGTTAACATCGTCTAATATAATAAGAGCATGATTGTGTACAAAGAAGTGTCGTTTCAATGAATATTTCAAAGAATCTTCGCTAGTCGGTTCTGCGAGAGGATCCAAGTTCCTGACCAAATGAAAGAGCATGTTCAATTGTATCAATATGTTGTCTGATACGGATTGACTTTTCCCGAATTTAATCCAGTAGATCTCGTTCTGAAATAAACGAATGAAATGTTAGAAAAGAACTCGGTCTTCTTTCGGATTGGAATATCAGCAGCTCTTCTTCATCATCGCACCTGAAACAATCCTTCGACGAATTCTCTGTCCTGTAAGGTGGCGCTGGCCAAAGTGGACTTTCCCCATCCCTGCAAGGCGTGTAGAACTAGATAGTTGCCTGGTAGTAATTCGGTCAATCCTTTGCGCAGCTTGTCCATCTGATGATGTAAATGAAAGAGAAAAAAATGATGTAGAAAGTATCTCTACGCGCACGAAATGTCTCCTATTTTATAGATTATTATCTGGATTTTTGAAAACCGCACAAGACTTACCAAACAGTTAATACCAACGTCAGTTTGGAAAGCAAAGAAATAAGATCAACAAGCTATGTAAACATTTAGTTACTATAATCAAAGATTTGTTGTACATAAGATGTTTTAAGAAATTGGCTAAACCTTTAGCGTGCGTTCAACACTAAGAGGCGGATTAGCCGGGAGATGAGAGTGTAGATTAGGGGGTCCTAGTCTGGCGTCGATTGAATCTACGCAATCTTCCGTTTCCAGGATGTCCATTTGATCGAATATCCACGAATAGTCGTGTCTGATAGCTTCTTTGAATATGGGATAAGCGTTCGGTCCTCGTCTGGTAAAAAATTTTCATATATATGATGTAGCTAGTGTAGTTTTTCAGATTTATCATTCGATTATTAATTGCTTCTCTTACGTCATGAGATTGTTGAGCAGCATTGTAGTCTGTAATTCTTTGATAGGTTCTAATTTTATTTCGTTCCATAACGGAATGCTCACTATCTTTCTTGATATGAGACATTCTATTATATCCTGTACTTCAAGATCCTTGATTATTGTTGGCTGCAATGTTCGCAGTATATATTTGTGGCGCGGATCCATCGTCATGCTCGCATTTGTACATGTACGATTTAACGACGGATTATATATTAGTGGATTATGATGATGATGATGATGATGTTCGAAGTTGAGCAAAGTGGTTTTACTGTGGGGGTAAAGAAAAATCAAAAAAATTAGGGTGATTTTTCAAGACAAGTTCACAAATTTCAAAATCATTTCAACATCATTTAAACAATTTATCATGATTGGTAAATTGTTTAAAAGATTTTTAGACTATTTCAAAGATCATTTTGAGAAGCTTTAGATTTACATATCATTTCAAAGATCATTTCAAGTCGATCTAGAGATGATTTGAAAATTTAAAGATCATTTCAAGTCGATCTAGAGATGATTTGAAAATTTCAAGATCATTTCAAGTCGATCTAGAGATAATTTAAAAATTTCACGATCATTTTAAGATCATATAAAGTCGATCTGAAGATAAATTGCAAATTTCAAGATCATTTCGAGTTGATCTATAGTTAATTTAACCATTTCAAGAAATTTCAAGCTGATCTGGAGATAATTAAAAAATTTTGCGATCATTCAAAGATCATTTCAAGTCGATCTAGAGATGATTTGAAAATTTCAAGATCATTTCAAGTCGATCTGGAGATAAATTGCAAATTTCAAGATCATTTCAAGTTGATCTATGGTTAATTTAACCATTTCAAGAAATTTCAAGCTGATCTAGAGATAATTCAAAAAATTTCATGATCATTCTAAGATTATTTCAAGTCAATCTGGAGGTGATTTGAAAATTTCAAGATCATTTCAAGTGGATCTGGAGATAATTTGAAAATTTCAAGATCGTTTCAAGTCGATCTAGATATGATTTGAAAATTTCAGGATCATTTTAAAGATCATTTCAAGTCGATCTGGAGATGAACTGCAAATTTCAAGATCATTTCAAGTTGATCCATAGTTAATTCAACCATTTCAAGATCATTTCAAGTCGACCTAGAGATAATCTAAAAACTTCCCAATCATTTCAAGTAAATCTGGATATAATTTAGAAATTTCAAGATCATTTCAAGGTGATGTAGAGATGATTTAAAAATTTCACGATCATTTCAAGATTTCCCAACGATGTAAAGACAATTTCGAGATAATTTCCAGATTTCTAAATGATATTGAATTGATTTTCAACATCACATTGATTTCAAGATGATTGTAAGATAATTTTAAGATTTCCGGATGATTTTATATATAAAATTTCGATTTCAAGATCATTTTTACATGGTTTCAAGATGTTAAGACGATTCAAAGATGATTGTAAGATAATTTCAAGATTTTAGAATAATTTCATAAGACTTTAAGACCGTATCAAGTTTATTTGAAAATATAATTACGAGATTTCGAAATGATATAAAGTGGATTCCAAGACAAATTCTAACATTTCAATAATAATTCACGACAATATAATTGTAATACATATTTCTCGATAATTTAAAGATTGTTTCGAGATTTAATATTTCCAGATGATACTGTGAGATAATATTAATTTAATATTTAAACTTATTAGTATATAATCGGTTTTAAGACGATTACAACTATAGTATTTCAAAATTTCGTTCAATATGATATTATAAACTCGATTTCAAGAATAATTTAAGACAATATTCAGACAATTCCAAGCTAACAGAAAGCTAATTGGAAAAAAAAAAAAAGGAAATTATAAAAATCTAATTTTAATAAAATTTCAAGATACTTTCAAGTAAATAGTAAAAAAAAAAAAAGTTTTTTTTTCTTCAATTTTTTTTTTTCCGCCCACCCTGTATCTCGCAATTATATAAATAAGAAAACGAAAAAGAAGGAGAAAAATACGTAAGATTCGCAAACATACAAGGTTGATGACATGGTAAAATAATAATAATAATAATAATAATAATAATCGACAGTGAGACATTCGTATATACCATACGATTTACGTTCGAGATTATATTATATGATTATCATTATGATTTTTTTTTTTTTTCTAAGAAAATAAGAAAACAGATCTATAGGTAATACCTGAATACTATAATATAAATATACTCAAATATATATATAGATAATATACATAATACGTATATATATATAAGATAAAATATCAGATCGGTGATTAACATTTTATTATAATGTGTAATGCGTGGTGCAGTAAATATCGCGATTACACATCATATTCTTATAAAAGTGATATAAATGATTGTTATCTAATTATCATCGTATTATTATATTGTTTTATATCGAATAAAAAAACATAAATATATAATAAAAAAAAAAATATATATATATATATATACATATTTAATTCTTGTATACGTATATATATATATATATACAAACACGCATTAACGAATTATGTTAAAAACAAATAGTCGAAGGTATGATTCAGGGTTGAATTTATACTACCTATGTAGGTATCTATACAGGTCTGTTCACTCACACTAAAAGTCTGACTAAATGCGAGGTAACTGGTAACTGGTAACGGACCTAACCTAACCTAACCTAACTTAACTAAACTTCAACTTCACCTTATACTTTATTACGGTATAACGCGAGAGTATATATAAGTAGTTGGCGGTGAAAAGTGAAAACTTTTCTCAAACTGTTCATACATGTTTTTTGTGTTTGTTTGTATGTATGCGAGCACCCGCGCGGTGCGCGCTCGCGCACGCGCATATGTGTGTGTGTGTGTTTGGATTATGTGTACAGTGTACACTGTATGCTTGCGAATGTTGTTGCTGCATACACGAGATAAGAATAAGGAGAAGCGGTGTTTTAGTCATTTAGATACTAAAATAGATTACGCCTTACGTGTTTAAATGAAAATATTAAATCGTTCGAAATCGAAACCGCATAATAATAATAATAATAATAATAATAATAATAATGTAAGAATAATTTTGACAGAAAAAAAAAAAAAAAAGTAATTATTTATTAAACTTCAATTTTAAATAAATATCGGTATAATAATTCTTGAAAAAAAACTAAAAAAACAGTAAAAACCTACTTATGATAGAAAAAATATGGCGGAGAACTAACCTCATGTGTCACGTTCGACGGTCAGGGTGTTACTGACGTTCGGCTGTACCGTACCGTAACCACGACTAGTATACACACGTTTATATACATGTGTATACATTCAGGAGCCACGGCGTGGCGTGTAAGAAACAAAGGGTATACGGGTACGCTTAGGTTGTAGGGTTAGACGATGCGATGCTAGATGGCGCCACTAAGCTACTACTCTAGCTCTCAAGCAGCAGCATGCGCGCATGCAAGAGCAAGCATAAAGTGTTAGCAAGCGCAATCACTAACACACCCGAAAAAGGATAATACTATATATAACGCATATATATAAACGCTACAGGTTTGGACAAGTGGTTTTGTTATCAGAAGTATTGCGAGTTGGAAGATAATGTGATGCGACGTAAGTATATATATACGCTGCTTGTGTTATATCCTTCCGCTGATATTATCGTATGTTTATTTTTTATTTCTTTTATTGTCTGATTAATTAATTAATTTAATTTAATTAATATGATATGATTGTATGTATTTATTTATTTACATTGCGATAACGCACATTGCTAATTGTTTTATAGTAGATTACGATAAATTGTATATATATATATATATATGCGGATATAGTATTTTATAGTAAATACATAGTATATGTGTTATTATGTATATAAAGATGTGAGAAATATATAAAAGAACTGTTTTTTTTTTTTTTTTTATTACCCTTTACGTTTCATTGACTGAACGAGCAAAAAAAAATAAAAATGTGAATATAATTTTTTGCGATAAGACTAATATGTGCGAGGAAAAAAAAAAAATTTGAGTGCGATGGCCGGGAATCGAACCCGGATCAACTGCTTGGAAGGCAACTATGCTGACCATTACACCACCATCGCACATGATATTAGGTCTGATTCGATATCCTCTCAGCCCCCGGGGCTTAGAAGATTTTTTTCGCTGTATATTTTGCGATTTATATAATGACAATGTAGCTGATAATGAAGAACTGCGAGCGTTAATAATCCGTTGAAAATTAAAAAAGTTTTTCAATTATTTATCGATTTTAGGACTTAGGGATTTTTGTGCCAAATATTAAATCGGGCTTCGTTGTATAGGTACTAATTCTCGCGTATTACTTGACCGAAAGGAGATTTTAGCTTGTTGATTTAGAATCTGGGCTTTGAAATTCTGGATTCATTCGTATCAAGAATATTTGGATAATTCAAGTGTCCATGCCCGTACGGAAAATACACTCAATTCTTGAGTGTAAACACTGAATTTTGGGTGTAAAACTCTTAAATTGGGAGTTGACTTACAAATTTCGAGTGTTGAACTCCCAAATTAAGAGTTAACTCCCGAAATTCGAGTGTCGAACTTCCAAATTGAGAGTTGACTACCAAATTTTGAGTATCGAACTCCAAGGTTTAGAGTCGACTCCCTAATTTTGAGTGTCGAACTCCCAAATTTTGAGTGTCGAACTCCCAAATTGAGATTTGACTCCCAAATTTTGAGTATCGACCTCCAAGGTTTAGAGTTGACTCCAAAATTTTGAGTGTCGAACTCCCAAATTGAGAATTGACTACCAAATTTTGATTGACACCCAAGAGAGGGTCAACACTCAACTGAGAGTCAACACCCAAGTTAGATGTACGAAAGTACACGTTAGTTGAAAGTCACTACTGAGTGTTATTTTAAGAGTTATTTCGAGTGTTCTTTCGAGTATTTTTTCCGTAATGGGCAGACTGGATTTTGCACAGCAAAAAATTTTTGCGTCATTTTTAACATAAAGTCTTGTGTTAAAAATGTTTGTGTTAAATATTTAACACTTTTTTGTGTCAATTTGATTGTATTGCGTTAAATTGACACTAAAAAGTGTTAAATATTCAACACAAAAATTTTTAACACAAGACTTTATGTTAAAAATGACGTAAAATTTTTTACTGTGATGGTATATCCATTTTAAATTTTGACTTTTTCAACTCAGATTAGGAATCAGCGGGGCCGGTTCAGAATTCCGAAATTTCAAAGCTCCGAACGGTCAAATTTCCGAATTTATTCTAAACGATTCCGAATTTTCAGAAAGACTAAAGTTTAGAAAATTAAAATTCCGAATGGTCGAAATGTAGATAGCTCAAGGCTCCGACAGTCCGATGTTCCGAAAGTCCAAAATTCCGAAAATCTAAAATTCCGAAAGACCGAACGTGTTCTTAACGTGTCTACTAAACGACGTGCGACGGCTTGATGTTCAAGTTTCGGATTTTTGGCCTCTCGGATTATCGAGCTTTCGGAGTCTTGACCTTTCGGGTCTTTAGCTTTCGGAATTTTTTGAATCGGTTACATAGACTTTCGGTGAAATACCCTTTCTGAACCCTGTGAGTTCGTTGCACTAAAATTCGGAAATTTGGCCGTTCGGATTTTTGAAAATTCGGAACTTCGAACCGGCCCCGAATCAGCGAACCATAAAAGAAACTCGAGAGCCAAGACAGACTTTCGTACTACTTGTTTCGACAAATTATACGAAGATTAGTAAAACTATGATAAGGTCTGAGCGGCGAGGCGTCAATTATACTTTTATGACAACGCTGCCCTCTATAGGGATTGGCTTGATTATTATTGAATTTGTTCAAGATTTGAATCCCTCTCTTTCTCTCTCTCTCTCTTCATCTATAGCGGGAGTATTCGTGGAAACGTTTCATGGGACGCCTGCATACAGGCAACTCAAACATCAAGCAATTATGTTTTGTTCCCATGTAGCCAATCCCTTACGGAAAAAACACTCAAAAGAACACTCAAAATAACCCTTAAAATAACACCTAACTTGGGTGTTGACTCTCAGTTGAGTGTTGACCCTCGGTTGAGTGTCGCTCATTTGGGAGTCAAATCTCAATTTCTCAAAATTTAGGAGTGAACTCTAAACCTGGGGGTTCGATACTCGAAATTTGAGAGTCAAATCTCAATTTGGGAGTTGGACACTCAAAATTTGGTAGTCAACTCTCAATTTGGGAACTCGACACTCGAAATTTGGGAGTCAACTCTCAATTTGGGAGTTCGACACTCGAAATTCGGGAGTTAACTCTCAATTTGGGAGTTCGACACTCAAAATTTGGGAGTCAACTCTAAACCTGGGAGTTCGACACTCGAAATTTGGGAGTCAACTCTAAACCTGGGAGTTCGATACTCAAAATTTGGGAGTCAACTCTAAACCTGGGAGTTCGATACTCAAAATTTGGGAGTCAAATCTCAATTTGGGAGTTGGACACTCAAAATTTGGTAGTCAACTCTCGATTTGGGAGTTCGACACTCGAAATTTGGTAGTCAACTCTCAATTTGGGAGTTCGACACTCGAAATTTAGGAGTCAACTCACAATTTGGGAGTTTATCACTCGAAATTTGAAGGTCAACTCCCAATTTAAGAGTTTTACACCCAAAATTCAGTGTTTACACTCAAAAATTGAGTGTGTTTTTCGTAAGGGATGGGCATGCAATATGCGAAATAAAATCTAATCACTTGACGTCTGAGTTGCCTGTATGCAGGTGTCCCATTAATCGTTTCCACGAATATTCCCGCGGTATATCTTTTTTCGCTGCACTTTTGATTCGCCGATTTTTGCCTAACATTATATACTGTCTATATCTATATGCTATACTATATACTACATAGTATTGCATTTCGAGGGTAAATCTGCAGCTCGAATCTAATTTTACTTGGCGCCTATCCGACTATACGTATGTATGTATGTAGTCGGTACATATACGTGTGCATTAGTGGATTAATGCACTCTATTCCTGGTGGACCGAGTCATGAGCTGTAGATAGGTAGGTAGGTAGGTAGATAGGTAGGTAGGTAGGTATATTTGCATGACATTACCCTTCTAACCCCTTCCTATACCTCTAATTATTCGCATATAGCACGCGACAGTCGACACCATCAGTACCCTATGCACCCTTCTACCTTCTCCCTTCTCCCTTTTCCCTTTCCCATAAACTACTCTAACTCCCTCTGAACTAAATGTATAGGCGATAATTATATTACAAGTCTATCATAGAAATTTCCACCTATATACACATAGGTGGAGATTAATACATAATACATATAATAACCGATCCACCCGAATAACGATATTCAAATCAAACTCCACGGGTCAGAGAATACGTGTGAGCAAAAACGTAACGAAAATTTCAAATGTAACGGTTTTTAGTTTTCGTTTTTAAATTTGAATTTAAACACAAATTGAAATCGTGGCGTAGTTCAGAGTGCAGAATATAGCCACGTGGGTTTAATTTAGCGGTAAATTTGAAAATGTCTGAAGAAGGCTCGTATGGGACGCGGAATGCCCAAATGTATACCTATGCATAGACGCGGAATCGAATGGCCGCGATTAACCGGTCCAATTAAATTGAATGGATTTCGCAGACTAGCGCGTGACGGATTATTGGTTTCATTAATTACTCATGCACTTCGCGATCAGCCTAGAGCCTACGCCGTACGTTCTATACGCTCCTGTCGTTCTCGGTTTGTGTCCTGCAGCGGAACACAAACGACATCAACCCCGAACGGCTATATAGGCTGTGCGTTGCAGGCATAGGAAGAGGGCTAACACCGAGCATCCAGCTGATGGATTTTCATATAAATTCAACAAACTGCACCAATTCATATCTATAACAATGAAATACGTGTCAATTCCATTTCAGAGTTAATTATCACAATTCGAACACCTTCGATATGATTTTATTTCAAATTTTATGGAACTTCGCCGTTGCATGTAGATTTTTTATCAATCAAGAAAAAGTGATGTTATGTAGAGTGCAGCAGGTCGCATATCGTTAATCGAAACTTAATCTTGATAGGATATCATCAAATTTCATAAAATTTTGACCAACGATGCGAATTTTTGTATTTTTTTTTTTTTTTTTTTTTTTTTTTTTCTAGGTATATTTATTCCCTTTTTCCTTAATAACCGCTGCGGTTTATACCGTACATATGTGGATATACCTAGTTAAATAGAAATAAATATATGCTAATAAATGCTTATGTTAATTCTTTCATGATTCACCTACTAACGCAAGCATATGGCGTTATCCGTAATTCACAACGCGACCACCTGCGGTCACGCGGCTGCATATATGATACTCTAATTGTCGATGAATTATTAATATGTTAAATCGTCGCCCGCATCTCGACCACCGCACTATACATCGTATACTTTTTACGTGGGTTACGTTTATATTATAATAAAACAAACAACGTGTCATTGTACGCAATTATCATGTTAGTATATGCTATTCTTAACTGTAGATTCACATAATATAGTAATACTGAAAAAGGAGAAAAATTTCACACGGAAATCCGTGAACAGTGAAAATCAACATTCTTCAAAGCTCCATACTTGGCGTGCACATTTCCATCGGTAATTCAAAGACCGATATCTCCGGAACGGTTTGAGATAGAGAGTTCTGTAGGAGCTCGTTTTGAAGCTGATAAAAATCTCTTTCGATCCGCATGGTTAATGATTTTTTTTCACTCCTACAAGCCGAGATATTGGCGATTGAAATTCGTGACTGAAAATGATAAAAATTGTTAAATCATCGATAGGTTTGAAAAGTGTTTGAAAATTGGACATACCTCGAATTGACGACAAGTAGAGTTTGTCAGAATCGATAGAAAAGAGTAGGGTATATAAAAACAAAAAGGAATAACGATACGGAGAAGAAGTGCAGCCGTAAAATAAAATCTCTTCAATTTTGCAGAACATATTTTTTCACTTTCGACCTGTATATGTATTTGAATACGGGTGAAAGGTACGGGGGTATGAGAACGAGATTGAGGGTATGCGTGGGGTGGGCCGGGCCGGGCCGTTGTGTGATTCCGTTGTTCCCGACGCCATCTCATCCGTTCTCGGGGATGCGATGAGAGTTTGGTATATATCGCGATCCACGGATCATCAACGTTGACGACCCGCGTCCGCCGCTTCCCATTTCGACATTTCGACATTTCGCCTTTTGCCGGGTTCTATACGTTACGCGCTACGTACTACGGCTATACAACGTACGACGTACTGCCCCCGACCCTGAAGCTTGAAGGGCGTAGGACGCGCCACCCTTCGCTCATTCCGAGTGTTTACGACTCTCGCGTTCTGGTTCCGCGCTCCTTTTCGTCTATCTTTCTTTCTCTCTCCTTCGCCCATCATCGACCCTCAAAAATATATCCGAAGCAGCTCGCTTCGCTGCGTCACCTCGTAACCCACACAGCCAGAATTTCGATCGTGAATATCTCCGTTTGTGAAATTGAAAAAAAATAGTTTGATCATGCCGTTTCAAAGTGCTTCAAATCAGCTTCAAAACAGGCCCTCAAAGAACCCTCCATCTCAAACCGTTCCCGAGATATCGGCATTTTAAGTGACGATTGAAAGGTGCACGCCAGGTGTTGAGCTTTTGAAAAATGTCGATTTTCAATGTTTTAACAACCAGAATCAATCCCGCAATACTTTTTCTATCAATCTTCGGGCATCGTCGACCCTAAAGATATAAACATTCGAGGCAAAGCAACGTATCGCTTCGCTGGGTTACGTCATCACCTAATTTCACTTCACGCCTAGTTTACGCGCGATGCCAACGGACCGTTTTATTATCTCAATTCTCGGCCTCTCCCTATCTCTGACTCTCTCTCCCTCTCTTCTAGACTTTCTCTTTGGGTTTAGGACCTAGAAAATCATATATGCGTCGCGTTCGTATTGCCGAAGAGATTTTCGTTTCGAAGGTTTTTTTTTTGGAATTCGCAAGATTTTCGGTCTCACCGGAACAATGGGAAGGAGAGAATCGCAACTGCAAGGAAAAAAGCCTTTTCATGGGACATTATTATTTCTTATTTCCTTTCTGCAGCAACGACGTTGATTGGTTTCCTACTCCTCCCTCAGAATTCCTCTGGTCTTAGGGTCACACCGTTCGATTGCTTCGCAGGATTCCCGTCAACGTGTCAGATATACACTCTTCACTTAGCCGGAAAAAAAGAAAAAAAAAAGAAAAAAAGGAAAAAAGGAAAGGAAAGAGAAAAAGAAAACAATACGGAGAATATAAGGGAGACGGACGTAGTATATGAAACACGTTTTTTCAATCTCCCCATTTCCGTCCGTCCGCTATCTCTGTCTCTCTCTCTCGTTGTCCTTCCAGTAATTTCGCAAATATTCCCCGACGTTGGAGCCCTCGATAAATTGCGAAAAAGGAAATCGTACGAGAGAAAATAACGCCCTGGTATGTTGCGTGCACGTAGCTGCAGGGTACTACGTGTAAGGTAGGACAGACATATATATATGTATAAATATATGTGTATGGGTGTGTGTTCAGTCAGGGAACCTGAGCGATCCCTAATTTTTCCCTCATCAGGCATCACTCGTGCACATTTTTATTGGTAATTAAAACCAAGCCATGTGTGTGATTGGAATTAATGGTCAAATGGTCAATATGCTACCGCCTCCGTGATTGCTTCACCCACAACTCGCAACGTACTTAGGTGTACGTGAAATGTGAATGAGTGAAAGAAAAATCATCTGCATTAAATTACAATCTCTCATAATTTAGCAACATTTTTTTAAAACGCGAATATTTACGCTTTCAAAAAGTCGAAAAGATTTTCAATCATACGGCTTCAAAGTGGCTCTAATCAGCTTCAACATGACCCATTGTAGAACCGTCCATCTCAAACCATTCCCGAGATATCGTCTTTTGAACACATGATGTAAATGTGCCCGCCAGGTGTGGAGCTTTGAAATAACGTCGATTTTAATTTTTAGTAAAAATTTCTTTTAATCGCGAATATCTCCGCTTTCAAAAAAACGATGAGATTTTTGAATCACATGGTTACAAAGCGCCCTTAATAAGCTTCAACATGATCCTTTATAGAACTCTTTAACTCAAACCATTCCCGAGCTATCGGCTTTTGAACACATGATGTAAATGTGCCCGCCAGATGTGGAGCTTTGAAAAAAAAGTCGATTTTAATTTTTAGCAAAAATTTCTTTTAATTGCGAATATCTCCGGTTTCAAAAAAACGATGAGATTTTTGAATCACATGGATACAAAGCGCCTTTAATAAGCTTCAACATGATCCTTTATAGAACTCTTTAACTCAAACCATTCCCTAGATATCGTCTTTTGAACACATGATGTAAATGTGCCCGCCAGGTATGGAGCTTTGAAAAAACTGTTGATTTTAACACTTCCAGCAACCGAATCGTGCTTATAAAGACTGAATTCTCATGTATGAATGTATGCGTTGCGTATTGGTGCGTATATAGGGGTGATTTTTGTGGAAACGATCAGCGTTTGTATATAGATGGTGGGTTATCATTATGTGAGAGATAAATAGACGCTGGTTATACTGTTACTGGTACATACCAGCCGACTTTTACGATAAGTGAGTTTGAGAGTTGAGGAGGCTGAGCATCAGTCCGGAGAGTAATATTGATGGATGATGACTCGGCGGTAACTCTAACTGATTCGCAAGAATCTCGAGTACCTATAGCAAGGCAAAAGGTAGTTTATCATCCCTAACGAGTGCATTATGGTTCGATTAATCTTTCTATATTTATATTCGGGGTTTATTGAATAAAATAGGTACTCTTGGCGAGAGACCACTTCGGCACACCCCAAGTTATAGCAGGTAATTATAAAAGGCTTTTCTTCGGGAGTTACTCGAGCTGATAGTTCCTAATTGGATCATCAGATGACGGGTGATGATCCTGCCTATATTCATAGCGAAAAAATGAATGAAAAAAAAAAAAAAAAAAAATCAAATAGCACCAAAGTTTTTCAAACTTATGCATGAACGCATCAGCTGCATTGATATGCAAACTAAGTTTCTGATCGTAAAGACCCGTAATATCATGGAACGGAGGTTCAGACGCTTTGCATACGCTTTTCACCGATTCTTACACCCTCGACAGGAAAATTCCATTCACCCTGCTCCAGACTTCCCAAGTTGCATAAAGTCTTCAAAGACGTGAACGAGACTCTCCTCGCCGAATTCTGAGTTCGAAAACTAAACTAAACGGTTCCGAATTCGAACTACGGTCCCATCGCACAATCCGTTTCCCTCCAAAAACGGTTACATCATATCGGGTGAGAAACGGAAATCTAAATTGAAAGGATTTTTGGTTTACGGTTACGATTATGGGCCACGATGATCCCTCCCTTAAGAGAAAGGGTCTTGTATTATATCCCATTGTGATCACCCTAGGCGAGAAAACCCTTGGCTAGTTGCACCATGCACTGCAGTGATATGTGTGGAGCATTAAGATTAGCATAAAAATCCTGCACCGCATCAAACCGCTTGCCACTGGTCACATTCGACCAGACCAATTTGTGCACTGCGACTAGGAAACACCGCATAGTTTATCCTTATTGTGTACGGAGGCTTATTATATCGACCAATTTATGATACCATTGAACTTTTTCACCTCATCATTCTTCGACGGCTTCTTTTTAGCCAGGTATTTGCGGTCTGTAATAACTAACAGCTAATGTTAGAAGGCCTTTTTGTCCGGTGAACATATCGCTCTAGTCTTGACCCCATGTGTTATGGTTTACGACCAGATCTGCACATGGTAGCAAACGGAAGGGTTGTTATTCAATTCATGCTGTGATCGAGACGGTTTCCACATCCTCTTTACGAAGAATCGATCATTTTCTGACTTTATACTCTTACGGAAAATACACTCAATTTTTGAGTGTAAACCCTGAATTTTGGGTGTAAAACTCTTAAATTAGAAGTTGACTTCAAAATTTCGAGTGTTGAACTCCCAAATTGAGAGTTGACTTTCAAATTTCGAGCGTCCAATTCCCAGTTTAGAGTTGACTCCCAAATTTTGAGTGTCGAACTCCCAAATCGATACTTTCTGATATGAGTGATCATCAATATTGGCCTGAAATTTTCTTTACCTTATTTTTTCCAGGGGTCCGGGTTGATAGGTGTCGTAATCATCGTCACCGTTCGGGTTAATCGTTTACAGAAATACTACCCAGTGCTGCATGCAGGGTAGATGAATTTTCGAGCCATCAGTAACAGTGGCTCATTCCATGTCTTTCTCTCTCTCTCTATCTCGTTCTACTATGGTACCTCGTTGTAGTAATTCTCTATGCTCTGCAATTACACCTGAGTAATAGCTTTCGGTTAGAGTACCACGGTTGTGGGGGTGTAAAAGGGGGTGTAAAAGGGAGACCAACAGTTGACAAGCGGAAGCCCCTACGCGATACATCTGTAGCTGTCGACTTTGATGGTGTGACAATTGCAACACCCATGGCATGTAACCAGAATCGCCGATGGCTTCGAGCTTCGAATTTACCAACACCCTAGTATGATGCGGGGGTGGAGGAGGTGGCTATATTTCAACCCTTTCAATCGATACACAGATATGTTTGAAATCGTTTTCGAATATTATATTGCAAGTGTTGATCTCTTTTGAACAGGTTTTTTGATTTTTTTTTTCATCAATCATTTTCTATGGGGTGAAACGTGGAATCAGATTTTCACAACTAAACTAGAATTTTGGATCTGTCCAGCTAATTCGAACCCCGAAATTGAATAAAGCTTAAAATTCTAAGTTGGAGGGTTGCATGCAGTAGCAAATTGAAAATTTATGCAGAAAATGGGCTAGCAACAAGTGTCGTGTTGCTTTAGTTTCCAGAAGAGTAGATAGTGAATATTACCTATCTACATCTAGCGAGGAAAGTGCAGTGCAGTGAGAATATATTTACTAGAATTTCAGTATTTACTGAAGCTACTTGAAAATTTAGTATGCAGTTTAAGGTACGAGGTCATACATCGTCCTAGCTGCAGCCTGCAGTGAGACATTTGTCTTGAAAAATGGTCTCTATACAGTAAAAACTGCGTCTACAACGCGAGCCAAATGCAAATTCTATTCATTCGAAATTTTTATGTTGCATTCCCGCGTGTATGTATGTACAAACATCTTGGATTCGCTCAGTTTGCAAAGAGAGAGAAAAATAAATAAAATAAATAAGAAGAGGAATAAATAGGCATAAAAAACAAAAAATGCGATTTATCTTCAACACTTTTTGCAAAAATCCAAAAACTGTCTTATCTAATCTATAGTAGTATCACCGATATTCTGATCTTTCTATGACTACACTCAAAAAAAGGTCTTGTTGCCACAACCAAAATTTGGGTTATTATATGGACAATCACATTTTTTGTTCAGTCAACCAATAAATTTTGTTGGAATAGCCAAAATTTTGGTTGTCCCAACAAAATTTGGTTTTCCCAACAAAATTTTGGCTATCCCAACGAAATTTTTGGTTGACTGAACAAAAAATTTGATTGACTGAACAAAAAATGTGATTGTCCATATAATAACCAAATTTTGGTTGTGTCAACAAGACCTTTTTCTGAGTGTAAAAAATTGAGAAGAAGTTACGAAAAAGATGAAAAATAAATTATATAAAATTTAGAAAAAAACCTTTTTACGTGATTTTTTTTTTTTTTTTTTTAATTCATATTTTGTATGTCGATTCGATATTGGAATATATAATGTGTATATTAATCGTATGGGTATATACACTTGAATATGTCTTTGATATTCGTGTATCGCAAATCGCGATTCAAGTCCATGAGCATGGCATGGCCATTCGAAATTCCCTAATTACTTAACCGATGTAAATTACTTGGCATAGATCTGCATGCGTAAGCTGATGATTACATCTCACGCACGTGTGTATCTTCCCACAGATATGTATACATATATACATAGTATATAGCTTTGGCTATAGGTATGTAAAACGGAATTGGATGTACATAGGAAGATCATATGTGTGTGTATGTGGGCATGGGATAGTATAGGTACCTATACAAAGCACACTGTGTCTAGAAATTATTGTCAATTTATCATCATCAGAAGAAGAAGAAGAAGAAGAAGAAGAAGAAGAAGAATAGTGATTTCGGAAGTAATGAAAAAAAAAAAATACTTATACCTATATTATATGCAGTTTGGAATATGCAGTTTACATGCGTAATGCGTTATATATATAATGTACAATGTATGTCCAGTGCAGAAATTATACAGATAGGAACAAACACCGAGGCAATCATGCAATAGAGAGAGAGAGAGAGAGATGTGAAGGTAGTTCTGAGAGCATGTGTAGTACGTATAGGTCGAGCGATTATATGCCTATTAGAGAAGTACAGATGCATGCACATCGCGGGCTAGTGGAGGCGATCGCCAAGGGAGCGCAGCGCGAATGGGGTGGATGAGATGAGCGCAGAGCAACAGCTACGCGAGGTGAGGTTGGGAAGGGTGCAGAAACGCGAGGCCTATTACCTGTATTGATGAGCAGCTGAGCATAGGAATTGGTTGGATACGTGTGATTGAACTGGTTAATCTAAACGTGAAACCATTGACAATAATTGTTTTACTCCTGCACACATCCACGAGCGTATTCACATGTACGATATTGATATCGTAGAAATATTCATTTCATTCTTTCCCGTATGAAAATACTTTGGAATAAGGCATTAGGGAATTCCTCGCGGAAGGACAGCGCTAAAGACGCGTTTTGCAAGAGTAGCCCAATGAAAGAAAAATTTTTCGCAATGCTGTTTTGTAGAAAATTTGATTCTCCACAAAAAGTGTCCCAAGAATTATTCTTCTAAAGCCAATAGTTTAGCCGTAACAAACGTTTAAAGACGCAATGAGGTAGGAATGGTAACATTTTTTTTGAATTGGTATTACTCAGCCGGATTTCATGATAAAGAATTCTACAGGATGCCATTTTGTAGGGAATCAAATTCTCCAGCAAAAGTATTCCTGGAATTATTCTTCTAAAGCCAATAGTTTAGCCGTGACAAACGTTTAAAGACGCAATGAGGTAGGAATAGTAACATTTTTTTTTTTTGAATTGGTATTACTCAGCCGAATTTTATGATAAAGAATTCTACAGGATGCCATTTTGTAGGGAATCAAATTCTCCACTAAAAGTATTCCTGGAATCATTCTTATCAAGCCAATAGTTCAGCCGTGACAAGCCTTTAAAGACGCAATTATGAGGTAGGAATGGTAACATTTTTTTTGAATTGGTACACGGAGAAAAAATAACACTACTCAGTGCTGCGCAGAACACTCATTTGTCAAAAATTTTTATAAACTGACTCACTAGAGGGCAGGACGCTACTCATTGCTGTCAAAAAAATAACTAAAGTTGTCAATACATCAATGAGTAGTGTCCTGCACTCTAGTGAGTGATATTTTTTGGTTATTGAGTCAATTTATAAAAAAGTTTGACAAATGAGTGTTCTGCGCAGCAATGAGTAGTGTTATTTTTTCTCCGTGTATTACTCAGCCGGATTTCATGATAAAAAATTCTACAAGATGCCGTTTTGTAGGGAATCGAATTCTCCACTAAAAGTATTTCTGAAATTATTCTTCTGAAGCCAATAGTTTAGCCGTGACAAGCGTTTAAAGACTCAACGAAGTAGGAATAGCACCTTTTTTTTTGAATTGGTATTACTCAGCCGGATTTCATGATAAAGAATTCTACAGAATGCCGTTTTGTAGGGAATCAAATTCTCCAGCAAAAGTATGCTGAGAATTATTCTTCTAAAGCCAATAGTTTAGCCGTGACAAGCGTTTAAAGACTCAACGACGAAAATTATGGCGAATGATGCGTAGGAACTTACCTTTGGTCGAAGAAAAATTGGATGATGGAGTTAATGTTTGGTCAGAACATATGATATTTGTTCCTTAATTTTACATAAACGGTATTAAGGGTTTATGGGGTGAATCTACGTTGATAGTATAATAAAACAAAGAAATATGTGTCCTTGCACTGAATCTAATTTATAAACGGATAATTAGTGATTTTAACACTTAACTCGTGACAGAAATTGTCAACGGGTACAGAGTCCTTTGTATTACCACTTGACTTGGAAGAAAAGTCCTTTTCTTATATATCGATACTTATAGTGCGAAAGTGTTGATTTTCGGATGATCGTGAAGTTTTTTGTCCGAGTGAATTAGCAATAGAGCGTGCAATCACACGAGTCGAGAATCATCGTTCTTTTTTTTTACCACAACGCGTGTTAAGTTGAATTTCAGGTTCTATGATAAAATTGCACACTTTCTTTTCTTTACCACAACGCAAGTTATAGGTTGAATTTTATTGAACATGCGAAGCATGCAGAAAATTGAACTTTACCGCACAGGATGTTGAAAAAGATTGAAGATACAACTTTTGGCTTTATATCACATTGCACACGGCTCTTCACGTCCACACGCTTTGCGGTTTAACATGATAAAGACGTTGCGTTAGGTTCAGGTATAGCCAGGAGGTCGCGGTTGCAATGAAGTGTGCATCACTGTGCCTGGGTAATTAGCCAACAGAAGTCTGCTCTAACTAGAGGCTGAATATTGCTCCCACTCTTGGATGCTCTGTCCAAGTCAGCATTCTGCGGTCCTAACTTCACCACGCACAGTCAGTTCATAATAACATTAAATTTAGTTTGAATTTTATTTTTAAGTATTCTGATAAAATTCATCACGCATTCAGATGGAAATTATTTCGAGTAGTTTACCTCAATCTGGAATTTTCCAATCCTGACAGTTGCTTTTGCTTAATTATACTCTTGAAGAAATAGATTTCCGATGAGAGGAGTTGCATCGAACGGACTGCGTTCAGTGCTGGGTCAGCAAAACCTCGACACGACATATTATCTTATCATTGTAAATAAAATATCAAGTTTCCATCATCAGGGTCAGACGTCAGATGTGACTTAGTGACTTTTAAGGCGAGAGCTGGTTTCGATTAACGATAAATATTAGCTTCAATTATTCCCAATTACGTCCAAATCATTCCCACGGGTTTTCATCTGTGATGGCGAGGGAACCCCAAATGGATCGAAAACGAAATTAATATTTATCTGGATTTTAAAATATACAGAAAAAACAAATTTAGTTATCCTGTGGATAGCTAAAGTCACGCGCGTAACACTGTTTTATAAAAAATCAAATTCTGTACAAAAAGTATTCCAAGAATTATTCTTCTAAAGCCAATAGTTTAGCCGTGACAAGCGTTTAAACACTCAACGAAGTAGGAAAAGCACCTTTTTTTTTCTTGAATTGGTATTACTCAGCCGGATTTCATGATAAAGAATCCTATATGATGCCATTTTGTAGGGAATCGAATTCTCCACTAAAAGTATTTCTGAAATTATTCTTCTAAAGCCAATAGTTTAGCCGTGACAAGCGCTAAAACACTCAACGAAGTAGGAATAGCACCTTTTTTTTTGAATTGGTAATACTCAGCCGAATTTCATGATGAAGAATTCTACATGATGCCATTTTGTAGGGAATCAAATTCTCTAGCAAAAGTATTCTCAGAACTATTCTTCTAAAGCCAATAATTAAGCCGTGACAAGCGTTTAAAGACGCAATGAGGTAGGAATAGCAACATTGTTTTTTGAATCGGTATTACGCCGCCGGATTTCATGATAAAAAATTATGCAAGATGCTGTTTTGTGGGGAATTAAATTCCCCGCAAAAAGTGTCTCCTGAATTATTCTCTTAAAGCGAATAGTTTAGCCGTGACAAGCGTATAATAGTAGTTTATGCAACAATAAAGCTCGAAATTTACGCACGAGGGATCAGAAAGGTGGCTACTTTCAACGTTTGTAACTTTTACACCATTCGACTTACAGACTTGGTTCTAGGGACATTTTTTCTAGACAATTTGAGTATCTATAAGACCCAATTGTGGAAAGTTGTTTCTCATTAATCCCGGCTGAGAAATATGAAATTGAAAAAAAAAAAAAAACAAAAAGAAGTTGGGTGGAAATTGGTCTCTTCGCTGTGAATTATTTTTACCTATATCCTTTCTCTTTCACTCAGTTCTGCGGTTTTTATTCTTTCGTTATTATTATCGGGTGTCGTTTTATTTGTATATACTATACGTGACCCTGTATAGCCACCCTTCGCTTAGGTATATGCAGTTGGTATACACACACACATACATATATCTATATACCCATATGCGAGGAGTCCTGAAGCCCTTAGGCGCCCCAGTGAGAACCACTTTGCCAAATTAAGGGCCGCGTTGCTCCTGCGCGTCTATCTATCTATCTATCTATCTATATATCTATCTATATACTCTATATGTATCTATATAAACACGCAATGCCGATGCAGCACGCATGTTTTCATATACAAATATATAAAGTAAATACATAACTATTCTATAATAAATATATGAAAAAAAAATTGCACAGGTGTTTTCATTTTTCTCTTTATTATACTATTCCTGAAAAATTTTATGTACATATCGACGCCCGATAGGAATAACAGGACATTTCAGATTCCGGGTGAAAAAGAGCACGTTTCAAATTCCGGGTGGAAAAAAGCACATTTCAGATTCCGGGTGGAAAAGAGCACGTTTCAGATTCCGAGTGAAAAAGAGCATGTTTCAGATTCCGGATGGAAAAGAACACGTTTCAGATTCACTCGAAAACTAGCACAATTCAGGTTGAACCGAATATTACTTATTAGCAAGTGTCAGGTAGGTTTATTATAAGATTGAATTAATCATTCAACGATAAAATTGAATCGAGTTTTTGTGCATAATTGTGAATTTCCAATTTCATAATAAACCTACCTGACACTTACTAATGAGTAATATTCGCTTCGCCTGAATTGTGCTAGTTTTCGAGTGAATCTGAAAGGTGCTATTTTTCATTCTCAATCTGAAACGTGTTCTTTTCCATCCGGAATCTGAAACATGCTCTTTTTCACTCGGAATCTGAAACATGTTCTTTTTCACTCGGAATCTGAAACATGCTCTTTTTCACTCGGAATCTGAAACATGCTCTTTTCCACCCAGAATCTGGAACATGCTCTTTTTCACTCGGAATCTGAAACATACTTTTTTCCACCCAGAATCTGAAACATGTTCTTTTCCAACCGGAATCTGAAACATGCTCTTTTTCATTCGGAATCTGAAACATGCTCTTTTTCACTCGGAATCTGAAACATGCTCTTTTCCACCCAGAATCTGGAACATGCTCTTTTTCACCCAGAATCTGAAACATGTTCTTTTCCAACCGGAATCTGAAACATGCTCTTTTTCACTCGGAATCTGAAACATGCTCTTTTCCACCCAGAATCTGAAACATGCTCTTTTTAACTCGGAATCTGAAACATGCTCTTTTCCACCCAGAATCTGAAACATGCTCTTTTTCAATCGGAATCTGAAACATGCTCTTTTTCACTCGGAATCTGAAACATGCTCTTTTCCACCCAGAATCTGAAACATGCTCTTTTTAACTCGGAATCTGAAACATGGCCTTTTCCACCCAGAATCTGAAACATGCTCTTTTTCACTCGGAATCTGAAACATGCTCTTTTCCACCCAGAATCTGAAATGTGCTCTTTTCCACCTGGAATCTGAAACGTGCTCTTTTTCACCTGGAATCTGAAATGTGCTGTTATTCGTATCGGGCGTCGATATATAGGTATATATTCCTTCTTTTCCACGATTCAACGATAATTCGTGATACTGTAGTTAAATCGCAATGCGCGCACTATGACACGATGGTATAGGCATTACATTTAAATTACGGAGTGGACAATTTTCCGTTGATTGGTTTAGAACTCGATATAGGTACCCGTAGCTACTGCTGCTGTAATATGGGTTGTATATACATATATATATACATCTACATATAATAGCAATAGCGCATCAGCCTAGAGCGCGAAATGAATTGCAGGGTCCAATATGCAATGCACAGTGCAGGGTGAGTTGCATAGCAACGATGCATTCAATGATATAGACAATATGTATGTATGTATTATACCCGCGGTATTACAAATCTATGTATTGCTGAAATTAATCGAATCAAACCACCCATTGTCAACGGCAATCGACGATAGTAGCTCTATAATATAGTAATACGAATTTTAAAAGTTTTGGTAAAAATGTCAAAAAAAAAAAAAAAAATATCATATCTTCGTCGAAGATCGAGATTAAAAAAATTTGAAAATAATTATTCGCCACTTATATCGAGTACTAGTATGACCAAAAAAAAATCAGGATTAAAATCGGAAACGTTTCGGGTCGGGGATTCCCCATAATTTAAAAAAAAACCTATAAATCGTTGGTAGGCGTCATCTGGGTTCTTATATATATGCTGTGCTGTTACTATATATACTACTGGCTGGTTTTTTTCAGTTCTGTTAAAGCGAAGTCCCCCTTTTTTCACGGTTGTAACTGCGATTAGCCGTCGCGTCTGACACGCGATCTGAAAATTTTCAACCCTAAAAGTGTTTACGCTTGAGATCACCCATTGATCGAATTTTAAACCAACTCTCAACGCAGGTCATGTACGCGTATATATATATATATATATATATATATGCATATATGGATATATACGTATGTCAAACGGGAGGACGGAGGAGTACGGGATCGGTGACGCCGCTTTGACAACCGGATCTACTGATTTTACAACCAGCACGCGACGGAAACGGATTCTGGGAATGAAATTTAGGGTTGAACTTATACCCCCGGAACCCATAGGGGCGAGACGGTTAACAAACCGAACTCCGAATAGCATAAGACATGCCGATTTAAATTTATTTAGATTTTTTTTTTTTTACAAGCCTTAACAGATTTTGAGATATTAATTAAAATTTTGATTTTTTTGACGCATAAGCCCGGTTTTTTTTTCGATAATGTTTTAGCCGAGATCAAGCCCGATCCAACGATATATAATAAAGTATAATTGCGATAAATAAGTCATGAGATATTGGGCCACGAAAGTGTCGAAAATGAATTCAAGTAGTAACGCCCTGTGTTGGTAAGACGCGGTACTATGGGCAGTCGACGCGACGCGGCGCGACCCAGCGTGGTGCTTCTCTCGCAGTTATAACCGATCGAGGCATAGATAAACCCGCATATAGCAACGGGAGGTCTTTATCGTTCGGGCAAGCTAGCCGTCGAGCTTTATTGCCCCTTAATAGCGATAAAGAAATCTCGATTTGCATTCGACGCACGAGGCAACGCGACTCCTGGGCGTACCTAATCAAGAATAGATTGGTTTCGTCACATTTATTCCATATGCATATGTGATACGACGTCAGCTATCTTTGAATTCTATCTATATACGAATTCAATTTCGATTCTAGAATTTCGAGTTTCGTTCTTTTTTTTTTTTTTTTCGAATTTTATAATTCCGTTATTCATATTTCTGGAAGAGTACACTCAGAAAAAGGTCTTGTTGACACAACCAAAATTTGGTTACTATATGCACAATCACATTTTTTGTTCAGTCAACCAAAAATTTTGTTGGAATAGCCAAAATTTTGGTAGTCCCAACAAAATTTGGTAGTTCCAACATAATAAGTTATTATATGCACAATCACATTTTTTGTTCAGTCAATCAAATTTTTTGTTCAGTCAACCAAAAATTTCGTTCGGATAACCAAAATTTTGTTGGGAAAATCAAATTTTGTTGGGACTACCAAAATTTTGGCTATTCCAACAAAATTTTTGGTTGACTGAACAAAAAATTTGATTGTGCATATAATATAACCCAAATTTTGGTTGTGTCAACAAGACCTTTTTCTGAGTGTACTTTGAAATATAATCCAAGAGTACGACTTATGAATGTATATGATGTTTACCCAGTCTCCCTGCTTTTTTAACCTATTGTGTTGAATTTTCGTTTTCTTCTTTCTTATGCGCGGGGGTCGAGACTTTTGGCCCTTCAGGGCCGAAGACAGTTCCGTTACTTTGGATATAATTACTTTGCTAATTATGACGATCCCTTCTCTCGAAAGAGGCATTAAAAATAATGTATATAATATGTATATATATATATCTGTATATAAGAATTTCTCTCTGTACACTAAAATATACAATATATATACAACGCCTTAGGCCTTCGGGATTAAAATCGCTAATTGTTATTCTCAAAGGCTAAGGCTAAGGCGTAGGAGTCAGTGTCCTGGAAAATTAAGGATTAACGCCATAGTCAGGGTTTACGCCGGCTGATATCTCAAAGGTTTTAAAACTCGCCCCAGCTGAGATGCCATTTTTTTTTCCGTTATTTATTACTATTGTTATTATTGTTCGGATCTTCTTTTTTTTTAATTATTATTATTATTTACCACAGAAAACCAAGGATTTTCATTTATTCACAATAAGGGGATATAGAATAATAAGTGCGACAGAAATTGTTTTCAATCGTAAAAAGGAACACGAAATTCGATTCGAGAGGCTATCAGAGATTTTAGAAAATTTTGTTGAAAAAGAGCGAAAATCGACATTCGACATTCGAAATTCGAAATTCTATTGTATAAAACAATTTCTGAGGGATTTTTAAGGATTTCAAAAATTTCGAAGTATCTTGAAAAATTTCGAAGTGTTTTGAAAAAATTTCGAAGTATCTTAAAATATTTCGAAGTATCTTAAATCATTTCGAAGTATTTCAAAACATTTCGAAGTATCTTAAAAAATTTTGAAGTCTTTTGAAAAAATTTCGAAGTATCTTAAAATATTTCGAAGTATTTCAAAACATTTCGAAGTATCTTAAATTATTTCGAAGTACCTTAAAAAATTTCGAAGTGTTTTGAAAATATTTCGAAGTATCTTAAATTATTTCGAAGTATTTCAAAACATTTCAAAGTATCTTAAATTATTTCGAAGTATTTTAAAACATTTCGAAGTATCTTGAAACATTTCGTAGT
This sequence comes from Tenthredo mesomela, assembly GCA_943736025.1. NCBI lineage: Eukaryota > Metazoa > Arthropoda > Insecta > Hymenoptera > Tenthredinidae > Tenthredo > Tenthredo mesomela. Next base: position 42,296,062 of record OX031016.1, read on the forward strand.
ACCTTAAAAAATGTTGAAGTCTTTTGAAAAAATTTCGAAGTATCTTAAAATATTTCGAAGTATCTTAAATCATTTCGAAGTATTTCAAAACATTTCGAAGTATCTTAAATTATTTCGAAGTATTTCAAAACATTTCGAAGTATCTTAAATTATTTCGAAGTATTTTAGAACATTTCGAAGTATCTTCAAAAATTTTGAAGTGTTTTGAACAAATTTCGAAGTATCTCAAATTATTTCGAAGTGTTTTAAATTATTTGGAAGTATTTTAAATTATTTCGAAGTATTTTAAAACATTTCGAAGTATTTTAAAACATTTCGAACTATTTTAAAACATGAAAATTTTTCGAATAATATAAATCTTCGTTTGAACGTAGCGATCTGCATAACTCACGCCACAGGGGTCAAGGGCGACTTAGCCACCCCACCGATTCTCCAGCACGTATAGATATCGTCGCCACCACCTCTTCTAATTCCTAAAGGGGGGTGCGGTGGTTCTCTCCATCCCCAAAGTCCCGTCTCTCCCTGCATATCCCGCATCCTATACTTCAACCAACTCGACTTTATATATACCTAAGAGCTGGGTAATTGCAATCGATGACTTCACATTATTTTCCCATCCCCTTATATACTAAAAAGCCCTTCATCCCCTACCCCCTCCTCTCATAAGTATAAAATATAACGCGTATATACTCACACATACGAAACATCATATTCTCTATACAAACTCAACCATTTAAAATTCCAATGATCAAAATTTTAAGAAAAAAAAAAAACGAATCCAAAATGTGCAAATATTTCAATTTCCATGGCTTTGGCTTCCATATTGAAATATGAAAGCCGAAGCCATGGAAAATTCAGGATTTCAAAAATACTCATTTTTTTTTTTAGGATTTTTTTCTCTTTTTCAGAAATTTCCGAATCCTATATATTATTATTATTATTATTATTGTTATTATCAGGTTAATTGCTTTTTTCTTTATTCTATGGGTATATATAATATAGGTATATGTACATATATGTACTAAATTTACTTCTATAGATTCTATTCAATTTAGCGAATACATATAATATACGTATTATATGCCTACAGCCAAATAAAATAAGTAAAAAAAGCGGGAAAAAACGTTCTTTCGGATATATATATGTATAAAAAATATATATATATACCTACGTTTTTTTTTTTTTTTTTCAATCCTCTGCCGAAGCCATACGAAATCACCGGTTCTATACCTACTCGACTGGACTGACCACAATACAATATATACCCCATTTATGTACTACGTGCACATATATATATATATATATATATTTTGCCTGTATTTTTAGCGAAGCCCGTACATTACTGTACATATATAATACACATATACATATGTACTACATATGTGTGTGTTTTTTAGAACGTAGAATAATTTCACTTTCCTCAGATTTTATAAGGTTTTCCATATATACCTGTATATGTACATAACAATATATAGGTATATACTATATATTTGATCATTGCGGTCAAGGGGTAGTTTTTGTTTTCTTCCCTTTCTCTCTCTCTCTCTTTTTATTTTCCTACCTATAAAACTAAAACGATTCGATCATTTTTTTTTTTTAGTCAAGATTTTCGTCAAAATTGATTATATATACATATTATGTAATTCAAAAAAGAAAGAAAAGCAATTTGAACATATATTTATGACACAACGAAGAGTTCTGTTCATCTAAGGGTGAAAAACAAAAAGAGAAAAACCAAAAAATAAAAAAAAATAAATAAAAAACTGCATTTACTTTGATCACTATACAAATATATACTATATTATATACATATAAATGATAGATCTCTCGTCTAACCGTTTTGCGTGCAGAAATTAAGTGCTGAAAGAGATTCAAAAGAAAAAGAAAAAGGAAAAGAAGAAGAAAAAAAAAAAAAATGAAATGCAATACGAACGCATCATGCACAAATGCACGTGCGTAGTACATATATATCTGTAGATCGAGTTATGTAAAGGCGGTTTTTTGCACGAATCACTTCGCCTTTTTAATCCATTTATTATATAATCATATTTAATATTCACAATGAAATGTGGGAATTAAATTTCATTGCAGTGTGCATTGTGCTGCACTGTGGTGCAGTGTGTTAGACAGCGATCTTGCAAACGGTGCAGAATTTTGCGTTGTAATTTTTTGTGTAGGAACAAAAAAAGTAAAAAAAAAAAAACAAAAAAAAAAAACAATATGTGCATTATATGTGTGCTATATACTCAGGTATTATATCCTACATATCTATATTGTACTTCATACTGCATAGAGAACTCATGTATGTATGTATATATGTATGTACATTGCTGGTGCTGCGCAGGGTGGCAGTAAAAATTCATATAAATGCATTTTAAATCACCAACTGTGAACTGCGAATTGTGAAAGGGGTTCCTCCAGCACTGATTCCGAACTCTTTATACTCTTAGGTTGAAGTTAACTTGTTCTTTTATACACTGTATGAATCATACAGGTTGATTCATATTGAGCGTTAAAATCTAAGAATAAAATTTCTTTACCGAAAATTTGAGGGATCGATAGTTTCCGAGTTACGTAAGATCTGAAGGGGACCAGTACAGCGGATTTTCGAGAAATTATCATGGTCCGAAATCAATTTATTTCATAACCAAAGTTCATTTCACATCAAAATATTTTTCTTTTTCAAAATCATGTGTCATAAGGATTTTAGAGCACCGGTTCAGGTCATCTTGGGTTTATTTTCTTCAGAAAACAAATCCTCATCATGTGAATGTAGGAATTTTAAAATAAAAAATGATGTCATAAGTTATGATCAATTTACCAAATTTGCAAAAATTATTATCACTCATTTCTTAAATAACTTGGCCAAAACGAAAATTTTTCAAAATTCCTACATTCACATGATGAGGATTTGTTTTCTGAAGAAAATGAATCCAAGATGACCTGAATCGGTCCAACGGTGCTCTGAAATCCTTACTACACATGATTTTGAAAAAGAAAAATATTTTGATGTGAAATGAACTTTGGTTATGAAATAAATTGATTTTGGACTATGATAATTTCTCGAAAAGTCGTTGCACTGGTCCCCTTAATCGTCCAATCGCAGAACGTATAGGTCGCATAGACGGGGCACTGCGCAACTCATACTTACGCGCAGCCGTTTATGCGCAACTTGTATGTTCCGCGATTGGTCAACGAAGATCGTGCCTAGCTCGGAAACTGTTGTACCCACGAATTTTTGGTAAAGGAAATTTAGTCTCAGAATTTGACAAGGAATCTTATCCTCAAAATATGAATCATCCTGTACACTAGCTCCCATAAGGTTCTGGCTTGCGGCATTTCTCTCTCTCTCTTTCCCCACTTCACGTCATCTTCTAATTTCAACCTTCATGGGATGGGGGTCCCATGTCTCCACATACTTTTATGTGTATGTAATGTGTGTATCTAATCCATGTATATATGTGTACACACGTATTATAAGTATATAAATTCATGTATGTGTGCACGACCGCGAGCGGGGATTCCCCCCAGCCAAGTAGTAACAGTTGTAGTAGTAGCTTACCGTAATACACCGCCATGCAACGCAACGCAACGCCTGCGCTAGGCCTAGCCGGCTTCGGTTTCACCTTGTTTCTGGAAATTGTTCTACTGAGAAATTTCACCTATACCGAGGTTTATAGATCGGTGGGTTGGGTTGGGTTAATGGATGAGTGCCAATGGGGTAGACGACGATTTTTAGACGGTTTCTCAGCTCGATGCGAAATTATTTTTATGCGCATTAGAATATAAAGCTACTTTTCAAAATATTTAAAAAAATTTGCAAAACGGATTAAAGGATGTTCTGGAGGTACAATCGGCATCAAAACAATAAGACAGACAAAATGCGAATTTGCTAATTTTGGATGATATTGATGCGAAAAATGATTGAATAATATCGAGGAGCGGATATTCCCACAACCTCAGAAAATGAAAAAACTCTCAATTTAGTGACAGAATTTCGAAAATACCAACAATCATGAAAAGTTGTAAAATATTTTACAAGTATGTGCTGAAAATGGTGAAAATTGTTCATTTTTGATCCGATTTCAAAATTTCAGGGTTTGTTATACTCGGGGATAAAATCTCTACGAACTCACTGAAAAAAAGTTTTGCATAAAACACTCATATTCAAGTAAAAAATGTAACAGTATATGTATCATATGAATCTCAGAATGTATCGGATTGTGAACTGGTGAATTCTTACTCAAATATGAGTGTTTTATGCAAAACTTTTTTCAGTCAGTTCGTAGAGACTGACTATAACATAAACCCTGAAATTTTGAAATCGGAACAAAAATGAACAATTTTCACAATTTTCAGCACATACTTGTAAAATGTTTTTACAACTTTTCATGATTGTTGGTATTTTCGAAATTCTGTCACTAAATTGAGAGTTTTTTTTCATTTTCTGAGATTGTGGGAATATCCGCTCCTCGATATTATTCAATCATTTTTCGCATCAATATTATCAAAAATTAGCAAATTCGGTTTATGTCTGTCTTATTGTTTTGGTGCCGATTGTACCTCCAGAACATCCTTAAAATCACACCCAAACCCCATAGAAAATGAAATAAAATAAAATGAAATAAAAATAAAAATTTCTCTCAAATCTAAATACACGCGGGTAGCTGGTATATAGATTAAAAAAATTCAAGTGCCGGTTCAGCTGTTGTGCGGATGATGAAACCAGTGATTATAATCATCATCATCGAGTGTGGTATATATACCCTGTGTACATATAGGCTTCCCCATCAGGTATCCCAGGCTTGGGACACTTTTGTCGTTTGTTTTTACAGTTTTAATCTAATTGCGATATAGGTAGGTATGGGTGGTTAAAAAAAGAGAATGAAAAATGAAATTTGCAAAAAAAAAAAAAAAAAAAAAAAAAAATTGTTCAAAAATCGAGACACGACGGTTTATAATATTATATACATCGGTACATCTATGGTATATATATATATATATACATGGTAGGGTAATTCCGGGTGAGATGGCCATAGGGGAGAGATGGCCTTCGATGATATTTCTCAGCCTACTCGATATATTACACTTTCTATTTGGGGTAGATCGGTAGTAGTACTTTGTACGAAGCGATCTACTCTAAATAGGAAGTGTCATATATCGAATAGCATGAGAAATATCATCGAAGGCCATCTCTCCCCTATGGCCATCTCACCCGGAATTACCCTATATTATATGGGATGGGTATGGGGACGAGGCTCACCCGAGGCGAGGCCAGTCGCGGTACTGGAGGAAATGAAATTACTGAAAACAAAGTTAACCGCTGATACGTTTCCCCGTCCTACATAGTATATATATATATATATATCATTTATACATGGGCTATTCGATACCGAATCGACTTGGACCACGATTTTTTTTTTGTTTTTTTCACTTTTTTCTCAATTTTTCCAAATTTTTTTTTTTTTTTTTTTGATCGAACTTTGGGTCTAGGCTAAAAAAATGTTGATACATATGACCCAGGATTTTGCAGAATTTTTTCCATAGATTTTCAGAATTATTGTGCCAACGATGTGTTGGTTTTCAAAAATCATTTATAAGTAAATGGGAAAATTTTTGAAAAATTTGCCAAAATAAAAACAAAATAAAAACAAAATAAAAACAAAATAAAAACAAATCAAAAACAAAATAAAAACAAAATAAAAACAAAATAAAAACAAATCAAAAACAAAATAAAAACAAAATAAAAACAAAATAATCCGAGTGATTTTTAGAATAATTGAGACAATATAGAAAATAGGGAATCGATTTCCGCGGTCAATTCGGTATCGAATGCCCCATACACATACATATTTTTTAGATTCATGTGTGTGAGGGGGATGAATGGGGTTTTTGCGCCTTCCTCGTCCACCTCCACCTCCTCCTCTTCTGCCTTTCCGCAAGCTCTGGGATTGTCAGGGGTGGGCTGGCCAACGAATTTTTCGGTTTTAAATTACACCGAAAATTGAGCCTCCCAAATTACCTTCAATTACTCAACATGCTCCTACTCCTATATACTCATACTCCTGATCCTGCGGGAACAACCTGCGGGAACAGCCAGATTTGATAGACGAACAAAAATTTGGGAAAAATCAGTCGAAGTTTCCGATAGCTAGCTAGCTATAGGCGAGGGATTCGACAAATTTTTTCAATCAATTTTACTCTCAGCGATACAATATATTGGTTCAACGATTTTGAATATACTTGAAAAAAAATTGAGAACTAAAATCCGAAATCAATTTATTTCATAACCAAAGTTCATTTCACATCAAAATATTTTTCTTTTTCAAAATCATGTGTCGTAAGGTTTTCAGAGCACCGTTGGACCGATTCAGGTCATCTTGGATTCATTTTCTTCAGAAAACAAATCCTCATCATGTGAATGTAAGAATTTTGAAAATTTTTCGTTTTGGCCAAGTTATTTAAGAAATGAGTGATAATAATTTTTTCAAATTTGATAAATTGATCATAACTTATGACATAATTTTTTATTTAAAAATTCCTACATTCATATGATGAGGCTTTGTTTTCTGAAGAAAATGAATCCAAGATGACCTGAATCGGTCCAACGGTGCTCTAAAATCCTTACGACACATGATTTTGAAAAAGAACAATATTTTGATGTGAAATGAACTTTGGTTATGAAATAAATTGATTTCGGACTATGATAATTTTTCGCAAAGTTGCTGTACTGGTCCCCTTAAGCCAAATTCAAAAGTTGAAAGGATTTTTTTTTTTTCTTTTGGTTTGTTTTGCACGATTTGGCAGCGAATGCCCCATATATGTATTTATTCATGAGATATACAGCGTAGATTATATCACTATATACATACATATACAAGAGAAGAAGGATATATACTTTATCCTGATATATTCAACGTATACGGGGGGGGCGTAGGGGTAATTCAGTCGTTGCAAGTCATCCGGATCATCTCATCGCGCTACCTACTGGAACTGGGCTGATGCCCTAGAAGAAGATGACGCGTTATCAATCATTCGAGGACACTATAGTAGGTACGATGTGCGGGTGTAACGCAAAAACGAGAACCAAGAGAACTAGAGAACGCGGAGTGAAGTGGTCCGGTGATTCTGCTAAACGCGAGATCCTTTAAGCCCCATTTTACATCCCCTATGTGTGTTTTGTATATATGCATGGCTGTGCAAACGCATTTTGAAAAACAATCATTCACCCATTTTTCCTGTTTTCATTCATTTTCGGAAATCGAAATACAGGAAAATTATCGAAATCAACGAATTCCCTCATTTTTTTCTTTTTCTATTTCTCATTGTTTCGATACACCCAAAGTCTTATCTGCCCCCGTGTTGATATTTACGCAAATTTTTCAGCTCAGCGATCGATACGCGCCGACGACCCTCGCCGTTATGAAGCAGAAAAGAAAAAAGAAAAAAAAAAAAAAAAGAGAAAGAAACGATATTATATCGCCTTATGTCTTCCCCAGGGAGCTGGGGCTCCTAGGATATGATTTTTCTCTTAATCAGATCGGATTTAACGGTGAAATAAAGCCGGAGAATCAAATTTAAAGATAACAATATCGTGATACTGTATTTATTTTTCGCATTTTCGGAGCTAATTCTTCTCTAGTTTCATAAAACAACAACAATGTTCAAAATTCCCGCCTAATGAGTCATTAAAAACATTGCAAAGTATTTGTTAGAGTTTTTCAGTCATTTTTTACTCTAATTCTTCTCTAATTTCACTAAACAGTGACTAGAGATTCACATTCGTTCGAATCGAGGCGAATACTAGTTTCCAATATTCGAATTTCCCGCCTACACCAAGCCGTACGACTTTTGGCGGGAGTTTATTATCCCGCGCTAGATTATAACCTATAAGTACTAATAGTTTCGTAGATATCAGCTGTTACCGAAGGCAGCGTGGCCGAGCGGTCTAAGGCGCTGGTTTTAGGCACCAGTCCGAAAGGGCGTGGGTTCGAATCCCACCGCTGTCAGAAAATTATTTTTTTTCTACTTTCAGACGTTTTTTATTCTTCTAAATACGAGAATGACGTTTTTTTTCTCATTCACTAGACCCAAACGGTGAAAAAAGTCGTCAATTGTATTCAAAAGGTAAAAAACTATGCAGAAAAAAAAAAAAAAAATATTAGGTCCCACCGAGATTTGAACTCGGATCGCTGGATTCAGAGTCCAGAGTGCTAACCATTACACCATGGAACCCTTCCGGAGCGATGACAAAGCGGAGAACTCGGGATGTGAGCGTTGATAGAGGTTAGAATGATCTTTGAGCCACGCTTGTAGAGCCGGTTACGATTTTAGGATTTTTTTCTCTCTCTTTAAGTTTGATGTTAGGTAAATACCAGGAGAATTGAACCGGCATCACTTTTCGAATGTGTCCGATAAGTCATAACCAAATATCTGGGGATGTAGCTCAGTGGTAGAGCGTTCGCTTTGCATGTGAAAGGCCCCGGGTTCGATCCCCGGCATCTCCAAACTTTTTTTTTTTTTTATGAGCAGAAGGCGTGACGCTATAACTTCTGAGACTTGAAAGTCTTGGAGCTTTCTTAGCCTCATGCATGTGTGGGTGTTTCTTTGTGTATGAGCGCACAAAATTTTTGATATTTTATTACGGACGAACGAATGTATCGATTGTATTGAAATTTGTCGGAAAAAATCAAGTATCTGGAGGAGATTAACCAGGAATTTTTTCGCATCAGTGCGACATCCGGTTTCAAAGTGGCGGCGATTTAAAATCTTCTAAAAATGATAATTCTTTCCCCGTTTGATGAAACTTGGTGAAAATTTGGTTTTAAAGTTCTTCTGAACGTTGCTGAATATATTTTAGAATTTTTTTTCATTCTAAATAACTCCCCTCCACACGTGTGACAATTCAAACGTTGAATTAGTCACGGCGTTTATCTTATCTTCATGGTTTAAAGCGGTGTGCTGAAACCGGGTGGAAATATCGCTTTGGCAAAGATTGAATGGCGGTACGTACGAACCGAGGGGGTTTTTATTAACAGGGCTAAAATATTCATCGTATCAAGTGTGTTAGGCCGTGTCCCCGCCGCTTTTTGGTACCTCTACAGATTTCATAATATGATACAGTCGTCAAGGTTATAAAATAAAACGAAATCGAGCGAGATGTGGCGTCGAAGAATCATATCCCATCATTTTTGATGCCCGGTGTATTGCGCCTGCGAGAAACTCCGCCACCTAGCGGACGTTTTTTTAACTTAACCGTCCCAAATCGCGCTCGGACTCCGGAATTCATTCTCCCCGGGAATAGTATGAATAATAAGTCGTTTTAGATTCGAAAATCGAATATAAAAATGGGCTTTGGACACAACGGGAGCAATTCGTTCGACCGTTATAACGAATCTCGGTATAGTTATTCCGAACAGAACCGTCAACTTTATATATTCCGCGTGTATATTCACGACGGTATGGAACTATCTGAAAACAACATAAAAATCTCGGAGGGTATGGGATAGGTTTTGACCGTGGACCAAGACCTACGTCAGAGGGTCAGCACTGGAGCGTGTCACCATTCTGCCACCCTCCAGAAAATTTTATTTAGGAATATACTCATTTTTTTCTTTACTCGTTGCCGCATTTTTTTCTTTTTTATCTTCTGTCTGTTCTTTTCTTATTCTTATATCCAACGACCCGAGGCGATTGGAATAAATTTTTATAGTTTCACGTCGGCTACGATCTTTCACAGATTATCTACCCCAGATATATTCCAACGCCCCCGAATTTATTTATTCACTCAAAAGGCCGAGGACAGAAAATAAAAATCCGTCACCGGTATCTTCCTCCTTCAATAACTCGGCGAAAAAAAATTTCAGTCCCAAATCTTCAGAGACATTTTTTGTAGAATAAGTTTCGATCTTCAAAACCATCCCTTAAAAAATCCTCCAGGGTTTACTTACAATTACTTGAACACTTTTTCCAATTGCTCAGATCTTTGGATTTGGAAGGAAATAACAAGAGAATTGCGCGCGAACGGCGGAAGAGTCGCGAAATATTAATACGCATCAGCTAATTTAGAGAGTGAAATTTTTCGAGCTGTATAGTTAATGAAGGGAAGCACATAGATATACAGTATAGCTGCGAGAGTATCGCGCTGAAAGGATTTCCACTGCAGGAGCTGAACAGCCAAAGAAGCGAAATATCCTCCAGACTGAAATAACAAAGTGTGCAGCTATGCAGCGAGCTCCACCGCCTTTAATCATGATATTAAATATTTACGATTTCGCAGCTCGTGCCCCGAATTTTTTCGCCGAAATGCTCGTCACGATTTTATAAAAGTCCAATTTCATGATTTCCAATCATTCGATTCCCGCGCTTTTTTGAAAAAGTATTTTATTTTTCTCCCATATATGAAATCGGCTCTCTATCTGATTATCCTAGAAATTCCCATCACCGTATCAGCTACGTAAAGATCATTTTTCTTCCCGTAGACGCATTGTCTTCTCGGTGGAGGATTATGTCCTACCTATCCAAGGACTATATTGATGATACTGTGACCAGCTATAGCTCCCATGCACTGGTTCTTTTCCTTCTGGTATTGAATCGGCTCAATCTATCCCTGAACGTGAACGTTAACGTGGACAAGGTTTGTTTTCCTTTCCACGTAGTATATATACGGACAAGCAACTGCAATTTGTCATCCATTGTCTGACCGCACACGTGGACCTGCCGTCCGAAACAGTTATTTATTGCTTCTCGAGTTAACTGATTAAATTTTTTCGACAAAAACGTTTTCAGAAAAAAAAAAAAAAAAAAAAATTCTTAGACAGCATGGAACTCAATTTTCTCCTTATTTTTTATTTTTTGCTGTAGACAAATTTTCGGAGATTTTTCGGTACCGGGGAGGCGATAGGGCCGCGAAAATCGAATCTGGATGTTTTAGGGGTGGGAAAATCCGCGCTTAACTCAATTTCACGCTGTGCAAACATCGCGGACCGACCGAACTTGGTTAAGTATTAGAAAATAGGATTTAGTAGGCAGACAGCTACGTGCTACACAAAATACCGGAGGCTATAATAATAATAATAACTTGATGACGAGGCTGCAGGGGGTTGAAAGAATTTTTGGTCAAATTTACTTAAAATAAATTTACCAGTATTTTTCTTTTATCGACTGCATCGCAGCTACGGCTACGATGACCCACCAATCCGATATCCGGTTACAAAGTTCTACATCGTTGAATCTAAGTCGATTTACGAACAACTCATCCGGTTTACATTTCTACACTTTTAGAGGGATCCTTCATATCCCCCTTATCCCGTTATTCATTCACACTTTACGCTGAGGGAACATTTACTTAAAAATTTCTAACATTTACACAAAAGTTCAAATATTTGAACCAACGCTTTTGCAGCTGGTGAACTTGATTACATTCAAACTACTTGTTCCACGACGTTCAGTTTATTTTACAGTTCGAATAACATGTCCATTTATCTCCTGAACTATGAAAATATTGATACGAACTACCGGTCGAATGAAAAAAAAAAAAAAAAAAAAGTCTGACGAACAAGTTTTAAAAAAACTTGATGAGCTTGAAACTACATTTTCAGATCTCGTGAACACGATTTCGTTGAAATTACTTGTTTTACGGTATAGAAATTTTTTGTGGACGTTGATAACACGTTCGACTATCGCTTGGATTACGAAAATATTGATACGAACTACAAGTCGGAAGAAGGAAGTAGATTAATACACAAGTTTAAAAAAACTTGATGAGTTTGAAACTACATTTTCAGATCTCGTGAACACGATTTCGTTGCAACTACTTGTTTTACGGTATCGAAATTTTTTGTGGACGTTGATAACACGTTCGACTATCGCTTGGATTACGAAAAGATTGATACGAACTACAAGTCGGAAGAAGGAAGTAGATTAATACACAAGTTTAAAAAAACTTGATGAGCTTGAAACTACATTTTCAGATCTCGTAAACACGATTTCGTTGAAACTACTTGTTCTACGGTATCGCAATTTTTTGTGGACATTGATAACATGTTCGACTATCGCTTGGATTACGGAAAGATTGATACGAACTAGAGGCTGGAAGAAAAAAATAGGCTAATACACAAGATTGACAAACTTGATGAGCTTGAAACTACATTCATGAATTTTGTGAACATGATTTTGTTGAAACTACTTGTCCTACGGTACCGTAATTTTTTGTCGATGACGATAACATGTTCAATCATCGTATGAACTAGGGAGTAATCAGTATAAAGTACCACTTGTAGGCAAAAAAAAAAAAAATCAATCAAATCAAAAAGATGTCTGAGAGTGAATTTAATTTTGTGTATGTAGTCCATACATACATTCTTCGGATTTCCAAGGCTTGAGAGATATTCAAATGCACAGTTTTTCAGTGGGGTTTAAAACTAGGTAGTACTGTAAAAATGAAATTCGATTATATAGTAACAGATGCGAGATCTGCATCGGTGCAGTAATAATAAAAATAAAAATAAAAATATAGGTATATAGATATATGTATAGTATCTCGAGTTGCCGTTAGTCACACATTTATACTAAAATTGTTTTGACATGTGCGATTTAGCCTGATGGTGAAAAAAAAAAAAAAAATTTTAAGCTTCACCCCTTGGGATTTCCAGTATTGGTTAAGGGCAGGGCATCTAGGGTGTCGAGTTTTGACAAGGCACCTCTCGCCTTGCCTCGCCTCGCTTCGCCTCGTCGCTCTTCTCATCTCCTATTTTTCGCTTTCACTTTTGCTTTTCATCTAACTATACCAGCACGAAGCCCAGTCACGGCTGATTAGAAACGCGACGCTTTACTGCGTGCCAACCACCACGACTATACTATACCTATATATCCAGTCATTGAATAAAGAGAGAACTTATAATCGCGTTAAACTGTTAAGCGCCTGGGATGCTTATAAATTAGTCACGTAATCCCTGCTATACGTATGGCATACACATGTATGTGTAGTATACCTATATATCACACATTTCGTGGCAACTTGATGCGTGTGAAGTTACCACCGCCATTCTGAATTCACAGTAAAACAATGGTGGTGCCAGATTGTGCTAGCGATATGTTGCGTTGTGCCACAAATCGTAATTATTTTATATTGAATAAATTTCACAAAAAACTTAAAAATACAATTTGCCAGGCAGGCAACAGGCACCTTGACTCATGCCTCCCTCACGGAAAATACACTCAATTTTTTAGTGTAAACACTGAATTTTGGGTGAAAAACTCTTAAATTGGGAGTGACTACCAAATTTTGAGTATCGAACTCCCAAATTGAGATTTGACGCCCAAATTTTCGAGTATCGAACTCCCAGGTTTAGAGTTGACTCCCAAATTTTGAGTGTCGAACTCCCAAATTGAGAGTCGACTCCCGAATTTCGAGTGCCCAACTCCCAAATTGAGAGTTGACTCCCAAATGTCGAGTGTCGAACTCCCAAATTGAGATTTGACTCCCAAATTTTGAGTATCGAACGCCCAGGTTTAGAGTTGACTCCCAAATTTTGAGTGTCGAACTCCCGAATTGAGAGTTGACTCCCAAATGAGTGACACCCAACAGAGGGTCAATACTCAACTGAGAGTCAACACCCAAGTTAGATGTTAGTTGAAGGGTTATTTTGGGTGTTCTTTTGAGTGTTTTTCCGTAATGGCTGACCCACGTACATACGTTTCCATTATAATTTTAATTTTCATTGCTTTTGTTGTTCTTTTCTGTGAGCAAATTTCTTGAGTTCAAATTGTTCCCTCGAGTTTGTTAATAAAACAAAAAGTTTGAATAGCGATAAATTGTTAACTTTTCGAATTAGAGTCGAAACTGATCGCAGATTCAATCTTTATTTACGATGTAACAGCACCAAATATACCATCCTAGTCATTTATATATTCAAAGCAATTACAATTTTCATCAATTCCCGCACTCGCATTGACCACCTACCAGAGGAGGATCAGGGTTAGCTGCTTTTGATAGAAATCGGCTTCATTTATCTCTCTAAAACTCTACCGTATATATGTACATGTATACATGTACTACATGCGTACAGCCCCGCATAGCCAAGGGGTCATCAAGCGACTCGACTCGCGTTAATTGCAGCCTCTCCATGCCAACATGTAACACACATGCATACATGCACACATACTGTCATTACTTTCAGAAGAAAAAAAAAGAGAGAGAAAAAAAAAAAAAAATGAAGTAAACGTTGGCCCACTTTGGGTCTGCATCCCTTACGAAAATACACTCAATTTTTGAGTGTAAACACTGAATTTTGGGTGTCAACACTGAATTTTGGGTGTAAGACTCTTAAATTGGGAGTTGACCTTCAAATTTCGAATGTCTAACTCCCAAATTTCGAGTGTCCTAACTCCCAAATTTCGAGTTGATTACCAAATTTTGAGTATCGAACTCCCAGGTTTAGAGTTGACTCCCAAATTTCGAGTATCGAACTCCCAGGTTTAGAGTTGACTCCCAAATTCTGAGTGTCGAACTCCCAAATGAGTGACACCCAACAGAGGGTCAACACTCAATTGAGAGTCAACACCCAAGTTAGGTGTACGACAGTACACCTTAGTTGAGAGTCACTACTGAGTGTTATTTTAAAGTTTATTTTGAGTGTTCTTTTGAGTGTTTTTATCCGTAAGGGCAGGGCTAGAAGAATTTTGATATTTGACACAAGATTTTCCAAAATTTTTTCCAGAATTTTTCCAGAATTACAGCCAATGAGGTGCGTTACTTTTCAAAAAATCAGAAAATTTCACAAAAAAATCTGAGTCATTTTTAGAGTTCGTACAACAACAGTGTGAAAAATCGTGAACCGAATCTGAAAGGTCGAGGGTCAGATTGTGTATATGGAATGCCCAGAATGTACAGAATATAAAATAGCAATACATAGGCGTATAATATTTTGTCGAGTATCAGGTATGTATATGTATATATATATATAAGAATAGCCGTTCTCTAAGTCTCAGGGATTCATTGTTCGGCTGATGTCAGGTTCGCGTGTTACGAATGTCGTACCAGTCTGCACCTATCCTGTTAATACCAACTGCAGTCGCGTTGCTCTCCTATAGTACGACCCCTTGATATCATTAGCGTGATTATTCTCCGTCACTTATATCTCCCTCTTCCCCTCTCACTCCCTCGCCCCCCTCCTCTTTGCCGATAATTCTGCCGCGCCGCACTGTTACCTGAAGCAGGTCTACCACCACCGCACAACCACAACCACACATACATAACCTCTTTCGAAGTGGTTAAAATACGCGGGAAACGATATAAAGCCACTGGTATATGCCACTCGAAAATAAAGGCTAAATTGTTAGTACCTACTAATCAAGTTTGAGTGACTTTACTCACTCCAACACATAATACGTATACGGAGATATGAGAAATTACTTTGTTTGGTTGCTGGCTTATGGCACGTAGATATATAGGTATATAGATATACGATATACATGTACATGGGTATATTAGTCGAGACTGCAATTCAGGAATTGATTTCGCGACACGCAAAGCAGCGTAACGGTTTTTTCTTTCTCTTCTTCTTCTTCTTCTTCTTCTTCTCTTATTATTCTTACTCCGTCATTTTGTTATATACTTCGGTGGCGCCACCTCGAGGGACGCTTTGAAAGTTAGTAGTCTATATCTGTGAGAAAGCGGCGAAGGATGGGATGAATTATTTTCTTGAGTAGCTGAGGGATGATTAACCCTTTGACGATCATTTTAATAATCTTAAAAGATATACTGCGCTGATGTTGCTGCGTTTGCACTGCGCTTTCTTGATTATTAATAATACAGTATTGTACTTTCGTATTTTACACGTACTACTACGCACCTATACTTACATGACTTTTTTTTTTCTTTTTTTGATACAGAAATGAAAGATGAAAGTACGATATGTACTTCTACATCAACCAATGGCGGTTATAACTTGCAGATCTTTATTACCCATATATCGTGTCTTTCAAAAAGACCAAAATAACTAGAATTTAGGATAGGAGTGCACGAAAAAAAAAAAATTGTTGCTGAATTTACTATGTGAGCAGCTACATATAGGACAACACTTTTTTGCAGTAGAAATGACAACAATAAATTGTGGTAACATTTACTCATTAGGACATTGAAATTTACTTGCTCCTATGTACCAAATACTAGAATTGTGGTAATTTCTACTACAAAAAAGTGTTGTCCTATTATGTAGCTGCTCACATAGTAAATTCAGCAACAATTTTTTTTTCCGTGTGGGAGAAACAAACGGGGGTTTAAGGTACTTGAGTTAAACTAAACTGTTATCAAATATTTTTTAAAGACACCCAATTTCGGTTCAATTTTTACTCAACTTTATACCATGCGAGACTCTATAGTTTTGTATTCAAAAAAAAAATTAGCTTGAACAAAAATATGATTTTTTGTTTTCAGCTCGCGGTAAACTTTTGGCCCACGCAGTAGCCATCACACTGCGGTATAGCTAGCTAGGTATGCTGTATTCGCTTTGATCTGTCGTTATAAAGGATGCGAGGACTTGCAAAGCAGAGTCCCATGCGATATGAGGGAAACAATACCTGCGGTCTTTTATACGTAGTTTTGTTCAGTATACACATATGTGTGTATATAATATATATATATATATCTACATGAAAGTTAAAACAGTAATATATATGTATGTATACGTTGGCGACCCCTAACGCAGAGCTAATAACGCGACGTACCACATATCACATGTGTATTTGTGTCTTGTATAGTAGCTCGCGGTTCAAAAAGCTAATTCTTTTTTTTTTTTTTTTTTTTTTTATTTTTCTCCTTCATTCTTTGTTCTACTTTTTTTTTTTTTTTTGTTTTTGTTTTCTTTCGTCAAACGGAACAGAACAGCGTATGTATACCGTTTTACAAAGGAAAGAGAGAAAATCGAGAACGAGAAAGAAGAACCATTTCGTTTCAAAAATATAAATATATGCATATCGTATCACGCATATTACTTTGTTTATTACATATAATATACGAGGATAAAGAGTTTAACGATTCAATGCGCGGACTTGCAACAACGCGAAGCTTTGTTTGACTGTTATATTAGAGATAACCTCAAATATCGAAGAGGTCAGTAATTACAGCGTGAATTAGAACAATTTAATTTAGAGAATTGTTATCAGTTTGTATATTTAAACAGCGACACAGTCATATTATAAATACGATTTTAGTACCGCAATGAATCGCGACAGTCTCATATTATAAGCTAGTTATAAGATTTGAAAAACGTTCCATTTCCACGTTCCTCGTGTAACCGTCGTCGGGTCGATTCATCTAATAACGAACATAGTGTCCTTTTTGCTATTCCATAATATCCTTACGGAAAAAACACTCAAAATAACACTCAAAATAACCCTTAAAATAACACTCAGTAGTGACTCTCAACTAAGGTGTATTTTCATATATCTAACTTGGGTGTTGACTCTCAGTTGAGTGTTGACACTCTGTTGGGTGTCACTCATTTGGGAGTCAACTCTCAATTTGGGAGTTCGACACTTGAAATTTGGGAGTCAACTCTAAACCTGGGAGTTCGATACTCGAAATTTGGGAGTCAAATCTCAATTTGGGAGTTCGACACTCGAAATTTGGGAGTCGACTCTCAATTTGGGAGTTCGACACTCAAAATTTGGGAGTCAACTCTAAACCTGGGAGTTCGACACTCGAAATTTGGGAGTCAAATCTCAATTTGGGAGTTCGACACTCAAAATTTGGGAGTCAACTCTAAACCTGGGAGTTCGATACTCGAAATTCGGGAGTCAAATCTCAATTTGGGAGTTCGATACTCAAAATTTGGTAGTCATTCCCAATTTAAGAGTTTTACACCCAAAATTCAGTGTTTACACCCAAAATTCAGTGTTGACACTAAAAAATTGAGTGTATCTTCCGTGAGGAAATCGACTTTGAACAGACTTATACTGTTCATTACATAAATCAATCTTCTCCGTAATAAATTATATTCGAATCATGAAACAGGGAAGAACGGATTATGGAACGCGTTCCCAGACGTGATTTGTTGCGTTTTAATTTCTGACCAATGAAATTCGTTCGCGGTTCTATTCCTCGTTTCTTTTTCAACGATTTGAGAATAATTTGCACGTTTCGTTGTCGAATGAAGAATGGAAACTATTCCGTCTTACATTAGTTTAGGTAGTTTGTCTATTCCTTCTTTAGAGAGCAATGAATAACCTCTATTCTCAAATAGCAGAAATTCCTCACGTAGTTATTTACGGTTCCCCAATTTGAGGGTAAGACGCATAATGTATAACCTACGAATATAGGGGGAGTAGCACATGTTCCAAATAACGGAACGGAACTGAACGGAACGGCGGGAAATAAGAAATCCATTTTATTTTAAAAATCCCACAGAACTAGCTAAACGCGGGTTCTTCCTTTCGAATAATTACTCTTCGACTGGTTTAAGTAATTGACATGGCACGCCGGGCCCTAATGAGCTCATGCACAAAGGTTAATATAGATCTCCTCTTTTTCTCTCATTTCTCTAGACTTATTTTACTTCTTGTTTCATTTTGAAAGTTCACAGTTCATATAAGAGGGTAGAGAACTCTTATATTCCTTTTTTCCTCAAACTTTTAAGGGGACCAGTACAACGACTTTTCGAGAAATCATCATAGTCCGAAATCAATTTATTTCATAACCAAAGTTCATTTCACAACAAAATATTTTTCTTTTTCAAAATCATGTGTCGTAAGGATTTCAGAGCACCGTTGGACCGATTCAGGTCATCTTGGATTCATTTTCTTCAGAAAACAAATCCTCATCATGTGAATGTAGGAATTTTGAAAATTTTTCGTTTTGGCCAAGTTATTTAAGAAATGAGTGATAATAATTTTTGCAAATTTGGTAAATTGATCATAACTTATGACACAATTTTTTATTTTAAAATTCCTACATTCACATGATGAGGATCTGTTTTCTGAAGAAAATGAATCCAAGATGACCTGAACCGGTCCAACGGTGCTCTAAAATCTTTACGACACATGGTTTTGGAAAAGAAAAATATTTTGATGTGAAATGAACTTTGGTTATGAAATAAATTGATTTCGGACTGTGATAATTTCTCGAGAAGTCGCTGTAGGGTCCCTTTAATTGCCGTAAGATTTCTCATCGGGGGAAAAATTCCCGACGAAATTTGTCGATCTCTGCAAACGAAATTTGAAAAAAAAAAAAAAATTAAATCAAAGTCAAAAACGGAATGGGACTGGATTAAATCCTCTCGTTCTTAAGTGCGGAACCTCAAGTAATGACGCAAATGTATGTATATATATCATCAAGCTGGATGAGTGAGTCGAAGATAAGAGAGGTTGGCATTTGTTAATAAGTGGCAGGCCAAGTATGACCTCTATGTAGTCATATATAGATATATATATATACTATAAACGCATTAACTATTAAAAAATATATGCGTTATAATTCCGAGGTCCTGCGATCGAGTGAGCTAATGTAAGACTTAACATGTTGTATATAGAATGCAAAGCGCAAATCCAGGTACGACTTATAGCTATATCGCAAAAAAAAAAAAAAAAAAAAAAATAGAAAATTATTTGCAAAGTATGAGAAGAGAGATAATGCATAGGACTGCACTTTAGAATCAACATAGTATGTACTTATATTCTATATAGTAGAAACGTTGGTCATATAAAGAAAATAGAAAAAAAAAAAAAAAAAATTTACCTATAGGTCATTTCGTGGAAAGCATTTCTCATTATTTGTATAAAATTCGAACGCGGAGTAATTTTCATCGTGAGAACAGAGAAGAAAATGAAAAAAAAGAACTTTAGTTTACATATTAAAAAATTAATCAAAAATTTTGTTTAATCGTGATAACAAAAGGAAACTTAATGATCAGACGTATTGGTATATCGATTTCTACCGAAATGCCCTATATAAAGTACGGCCATTCAGTAAATTGCACATATTATAGTATATATCTAGCTATCTATATCTTCTGTCTCTTTGCCGAGTGGTTAGCGAGGCACATTAAAGTCGTGAGCTCGTGAAACGTCGGCTGACAGATAGCATCGGTTTTAGTCCTTGCCATTCTGTACTCTGTGATATACGACAGCTGATTATGATACCAGAAAGAAAAATTTGCAAAAAAACCAAAAAACAAGCTAAAAAAAATGAAAAAATAATAATTTGCGATGAAATTGAAAACGAGACAAAACCGTTTTCAATTTTTTTTTAGATTTTTTTGCCTTGTCAAAAAACGTAACAAAGAGAGAGAGAGAGAGAGAGAGAGAGAGAGAGAGAGAGAGAGAAAATTAAAGATAAGATTTATCGCAGCCTGTTCGGACGGTAAGAAAGTATAATCAAAGTTTAGTTTAGGATCGTAGCGTTTATATCGTTCGGTGGTAAAGTAGGAGGAATAGAGTAGTAAGAAAAAAATACAGTCGAAGACCCCATAAGCGTTTCGTAAATGAATCGTTAATCGTTAACAGTTTTGGTATTATATGGATGGGGGGTGGGGGGTAGCTTTAGTGCGCTGGTCGTCGTTTATAAACCGGAAATTCGTCGAACGTAGGCCTACAACGATTTGGATTGATGATACACGTATAGGTACAAGATCTATATATGTATTCGAACCGTTACCAACGAACGTTTAGAGAATCATCCAGACAATAAAACGCCGGTAGCTTATATACTATACATGTATAGTATAGAGGAGGTTTATTGCGCAAAGAAGTAACACACAGAGAATTACTTCACTATATAGTTTCCCCTCTTCCTACCCCTCCCCCTTCTACTTTTACTCACGCAGAATCGACGTCATTAAACCTTACCGTTAAATACATTTTTTGTTTTGTTACCCATTTTCCCCTTTGTCCTTTGGACGCTGAAATTGCGCAGCAGCTACTATAGAAGACGATGAAAATTTTCCTGAGATCGTAAAAAAAAAAAAAAAAAAACCGCCTCATCACTCCTTCCATTCATTATTTCTCATCGATATTAAATATAGAGAGATTATACCGTGATTTTCTCTGGATGTGGAACACCAGAGATACCAACCTAAAAACGCTGGAAGTTTTGGGTTGGTATCCCTGGCGTTCCGCATCCAGAGAAAGTCACGGTTGTATGGAAAGATAGGTTAATGAAGAGACACAAGTTCTGGCGGGTTATTCAAATCGTGTTCTTTCAGTGTTTCTTTCCCATTTCTAGAATGCACAGTGGTTCCTTTATCCCCTCTTTAGATTATACCGTGATTTTCTCTGGATGCGGAACGCCAGGGATATTAACCTAAAAACGCTGGAAGTTTTGGGTTGGTATCCCTGGCGTTCCGCATCCAGAGAAAGTCACGGTTGTATGGAAAGATAGGTTAATGAAGAGACACAAGTTCTGGCGGGTTATTCAAATCGTGTTCTTTCAGTGTTTCTTTCCCATTTCTAGAATGCACAGTGGTTCCTTTATCCCCTCTTTAGATTATACCGTGATTTTCTCTGGATGCGGAACGCCAGGGATATTAACCTAAAAACGCTGGAAGTTTTGGGTTGGTATCCCTGGCGTTCCGCATCCAGAGAAAGTCACGGTTGTATGGAAAGATAGGTTAATGAAGAGACACAAGTTTTGGCGGGTTATTCAAATAGTGTTCTTTCAGTGTTTCTTCCCATTTCTAGAATGCATGGGGGTTCCTTTATCCCCTCTTTAATCGTACATGTATATACATATATACTTCCGCATTGTCTTCACACGCCTCTCCTCGAATGATCATAAAGTTTGATAATTAAATTTTACGATCCTCTATGTATATGTATATGTATATAAATATACATATATAATATACCTATAGGTACAAAACCGTTTTGATTTTCATCACAACGATTATTATAACTACACCCTCTCATTTCGAAACGCATATGGTTTTACAGAATGATAGGTTGGTACATATTGTACTCATATCTATACTATAGGGATAACGATGACACGCTTTCACGTCATTAACTTTTGTATATACATACGTTTATCCCAATTCTAAAACCTCATGCGATATCGGAATGTATCCCGATTCTAGTATTTTTTTTTTTTTTCTTTCCCCCAGATTTTAGAAGCTGCGATTTAGGGGAAAAGACAAAAGTCACTAGAACACCGAATCCTCAACCCCAAACTCTTGAATTTTTCGACTGGGTCTGGTCAGTTTAAGTTAGATTTGATCAGAATAAATAATCGAAATGGGAAAGAAAAGAAAAACAAACACCGAATTACTAGGATATCGAATCTTCGACTCGATCTCATTCAAATTCTTGATTTCTAGGGGAAAAATAAACATCATTAAAGTAACAATTCCTAGCGGAAAAATGAAACTCATCAGAATACCAATTCCTAGGGTAAAAAGAATATCACTAGAATACGAATTTCTGAGGAAAAAAGAAAATCACTAACGAATACTAATTCCTAGGAGGAAACGAAAATCACTAGAGTACCAATGGGGAAAAACGAAAATTCCTAGGGGAAAAATGAAAATCGCTAGAGTACCAATTTCTAGGGGAAAAATGAAAATCGCTAGAGTACCAATTCCTAAGGGAAAAAGAATATCACTAGAGTACGAATTTTTGAAGGAAAAAGAAAATCACTAACGAATACCAATTCCCAGGGGAAAACGAAAATCACTGGAGTACCAATTCCTAGGGGAAAAATGAAAATCGCTGGAGTACCAATTCCTAGGGTAAAAGGAATATCACTAGAGTACGAATTAATGGGGGAAAAAGAAAATCACTAACGAATACCAATTCCTAGGAGGAAACGAAAATCACTGGAGTACCAATTCCTAGGGGAAAAATGAAAATCGCTAGAGTACCAATTCCAAGGGGAAAAATGAAAATCGCTAGAGTACCAATTCCCAAGGGAAAAATGAAAATCGCTAGAGTACCAATTCCTAGGGGAAAAAGAATATCACTAGAGTACGAATTTCTGGGCGAAAAAGAAAATCACCAACGAATACCAATTCCCAGGAGAAAACGAAAATCACCGGAGTATCAATTCCTAAGGAAAGAACGAAATTCACTAGAGTACCAATTCCTAGGGGAAAAATGAAAATCGCTAGAGTACCAATTCCTAGGGGAAAGATGAAAATCGCTAGAGTACCAATTTCTAGGGGAAAAATGAAATTCACTAGAGTACCAATTCCCAGGGGAAAAATGAAAATGGCTAGAGTACCAATTGCTAGGGGAAAAATGAAAATCGCTGGAGTACCAATTCCCAGGGAAAAAAGAATATCACTAGAGTACCAATTCCCAGGGGAAAAAGAAAATCACTAGCGAATACCCGGAAAAGAACCTCTGATCTGATATAAAAATTGTATAAACGTTTTTTTGGATATGAGGGAAAAAAAAAAGAAGAAGCACACGAAATGTTGCAGCACCTAGGTGGATAATAGTCTTCTCCTTCTCTCTTCTTGGTGGAAATTTTTCGTTTTTTCTACTACTTTTTCTTGATCTTTAAATCGTATACAGTAACCTATAGACGTTTCTCGTCGAGTTTTATCATCATACTTTATAAAGGATATATAGTATATACATGTATATGCTGGGCATTACTGCGTTGCGAGTACAATGGGGCTGAAAACAAGAGAGAAATATAAGGGAGAGAGAGAGAGAGAGAGAGAGAGGAAAAGAGAGAAAAAAAGGAGAGAAGAGTAGGTACGGGCGAGTACATCAAAGTACCGGAAGTTAAGGGGATGCCGAGCTCTGCCCATCCGGCCTAGACTGCGCAGATAATCATCATCTGTACGAAATACTTTGTAATCGTTAATTATTCCTCCTAAGCTTTGATATATTCGCAGTATATGATATTCGTCGATTGTATAGGCGTAGTATATACACGTATACTATATAATATATACGATCCTTTTACCGACGATTATAATACTTACGCAGACTAAACTGTCGAGAAGAAAAAAGAAAAGAAAAGCGAGCTGAAAAAAATTAGAAAAAAAAATTTTTTAAATCGAAGACAAAAAAATTAAAAAAAAAAAAAGGAGACAAAAATTTGAATGATCGTAATTTTTGACCAAATTTTGTAACGAGAGAAGAGAATGAAAAAAATTGATTTTGAAAATGAACGAATAGCAGAAAAATGTCTATTTTTCTTCTTCTTCTCCTAATATTCAAGCGATATATATGAGTCTTGTGCTCCCCTATTCGATCAGTCAGTTTATATAGTAGTACATATCACATCGTAGAAAGAAGAAATAAGAGAAAAATTGTGAGGGAAGTATAAAGAAAGAAAAATAGAGTTGAATGGGAAATTTTTCCTTGTCGCTCAAACGAGGCGTTGAAGAAGTTTTACCCCGCGTAGTTTAACCCCCTCCCCCACCCCACCCCCCGGGGGTAAGAAATTCCTGATCGTTGTTTCTATTCGACCGGATGTAATTCATTCGAGAGAAAATCTTGGTACCTACCCAACGGAATCCTATACCTAAACCTACCCCTGTATACAGCCATCAAATGACGCGCGTTAGGAGAAAACGGATCGTTTAAATTTGGCAACCTCGAACGATCTGTCAAGTGTCGAAACAGAACTAGCTGCGCCTGCAGGGATCAGCAGGGTATCCAGATTTTTTTTTAATAATAAATATAGCGTGACAATCTCTGGATGCGGAACTCCTGGGATACCAACCGAAAACTGGTTAGCAGCAGTTTAGTAAGTCGAAGTAGATGTTTCTAGTAAAATCACTAGAAATCACTATAGATTTTTACTGGACATTACTAGAATTTTAGTGATTTTACTAGGAAAATCTAGTAGGTTACTGAATTGCTGCTAACGAGTTTTGGGTTGGTATCCCTGGCGTTCCGCATCCAGAGATTGCCACGGTATACATTAGGGTGGTCATTATTTAGGGCTCGGACGAATTTTTTTAGCATACGCAGAAAAAACAAGGTGGACAATTTTTTTTGTTCCAAGAAAAAATTTTTTGTCCCAAGCAAAAATTTTCTGTCCCAAGAAAAATTTTGTTGTCCCAATAAAATTTTCTGCAAACGTATTGGAAACCGAAATTATCTTGATTCAAGTAAAAATTTTCTCGAACCAAACCGAAATTATGGAAATCGAAATTTTTCTTGATTCAAGATAATTTCGGTTTCCAATGCATTTGCAGAAAATTTTATTGGGACAGCAAAATTTTTTTTCTGTGTACTAGTACGCCCCAAATCGGCTCCAAATAATTTAAAAACAATTCCTCAATTTTTTCAGATTTTTATCTCAATTCCAACTTCACGTCCCTTCATTTATAACAGCTCGAGATAAACGAAGTAGCAGCAGTTTAGTAACTTACCAGATGTTTCTAGTAAAATCACCAGAAATCATTAGAAATCAAGTGATTTCTAGTGATTTTACCAGATGTTTCTAGTGATTTTTAGTGATTTTCCGGTGGTGTTAGTGATTTTAATTGAAACATCTAGTAAGCTACTAAAATGCTGCTGCTGCTTGCAGTGATTCGCTAGTGATTTCTAGTGATTCGCTAATGTTTTCTAGCGATTTCTAGTGATTTTTAGCGATTTCTAGTGATTTTTAGTGATTTCTAGTGATTTTTAGTGATTTTTAGTAATTTCTAGTGATTTTTAGTGATTTCCAGTGATTTTTAGCGATTTCTAGTGATTTTTAGTGATTTTACTAGAAACATCTAGTAAGTTACTAAACTGCTGCTGCTGCTTGCAG
This sequence comes from Tenthredo mesomela, assembly GCA_943736025.1. NCBI lineage: Eukaryota > Metazoa > Arthropoda > Insecta > Hymenoptera > Tenthredinidae > Tenthredo > Tenthredo mesomela. The sequence continues at coordinate 42,321,773 of OX031016.1, forward strand.
TGATTCGCTAGTGATTTCTAGTGATTCGCCAGTGTTTTCTAGCGATTTCTAGTAATTTTTAGCGATTTCTAGTGATTTTGAGCAATTTCTAGTGATTTTTAGTGATTTCCAGTGATTTTTAGCGATTTCTAGTGATTTTTAGCGATTTTACTAGAAACATCTAGTAAGTTACTAAACTGCTGCTGCTGCTTGCAGTGATTCGCTAGTGATTTCTAGTGATTCGCCAGTGTTTTCTAGCGATTCCTAGTAATTTTTAGCGATTTCTAGTGATTTTTAGTGATTTCTTGTGATTTTTAGCGATTTTTAGTGATTTTTAGTGATTTTACTAGAAACATCTAGTAAGTTACTGTACTGCTGCTGCTGCTTGCTGCCCATGAAATAGCACTTTAACAGTTATGAGTATCCGAGAACCTTTGATGGTGATAAGGATGTTTTTTTTTGTATCTCTATTAGGTCGATGCAGAGATATAATAGAACGGTTTACGATTCCTCGAACTCGTATAAATCGTGGATAATTTTTGCACGCCTTTTTTTATTCGTCGGCGAATTTTTTCCCTCATCTCGATCTTCCATGTATACCTACCCAGGTATCTTCTACACTCGTGTATCAAGTTTCTGCAATGTAGGTGTGGGTCTCTTCTCTCATTTAAACCAGAATACATGCAGACGCAAGGTACACACAAACGCGTATGCGGCTATGGCAGCACGCGCCAAGATCAGGAAATGAGACTGAGCTATCATTAGCATCGAAGACAAGAAAACGAAGAAGAAGAAGAAGAACAAAAAGGAAAGGATCATGTGGAAAATACACCATAAGGAAGAGATCTGTGCAGAACGTCGTACGTTTGTGTTTGTGTAGTAGCAAGCCACAAGTGCATCATCATGAACCAGAGGATGAAGGATCCTTTGCCACATTGCAGTCTCCATCCACAGCTACTATACTACCTCGAAGTTCTAGGTGGTTAAGAAAGAGGCAAAAGTGGGCTCGACAAAATGGTATAAAATGGCTTCAGTGACCGCAAAAACCGCGCCTTGCTTGTTGCACTAGCTAACACCGCACTATTCACTCTATACCAGATCGTAGGCTGAATGTATACCCAAGTTCAGTGCTCCCTTTCCTGGATCAGGTCTTTTAACAACGTCGCAAACACCTGTGTTATATTATTTTTCAGAATTTTACAGTTTTTAAAAACGGTATAATTCCGCGAAAAATCAACAACTTTTATTTTTTAAATCACCGATTTCAAGCCTGAAGCCTCAGCTTTGAGTTACTCTCTTCAAAATCGAGCTGCGATTATTTTTGACTCGACTGTTCAGGCTGGATTGAATTGCTGCAAACTATTCGAAAAAATACAATTTTTCGAACTCGTCTGCGGCGTAGAAAAAAAATCCCAAAAATTTTCGATACGCACGGGGTCAAAGCTTGAAGCTTACTCTTTGAAAGAATTTTTCAAAAATTCTTCCATCATTTTTTTTCACCGAGTTATTCGAGTTTTAGTAACATCGTGCGAAAGTGGTCGTATGCTCACTCCTATCGTTTATCTCACGTACGAGCAGCTACGTTACTAAAAATTGAATAACTGAGTCGAAAAAAATGGCAGAATGATGAAAAAAATATGATTTTGAAGAGGAAGATTCAAGCTTCAAAAACACTCTAATGAAAAGTTGTCTGCGATTTTTTTTTCTACACTGTAAAAAATGTTGAAAAACGGTAACAAACGATGAACGCCGAAGAGTAAGGAAGTTTCAAGCTTCAAAAGCACTCTAATGAAAAGTTGTCTGCGATTTTTTTTTCTACACTGTAAAAAATGTTGAAAAACGGTAACAAACGATGAACGCCGAAGAGTAAGGAAGTGAAAAATTCGTTCAGGATTAAGAAAGGAAAAGAAGCGTAAAAAAAAAAAAAGAAAAAAAGCGGATCATAAAATATGAAATGAAATATTGCGAGTGTGTGAGTAAGGTGGTGGTGGTGGGTCCTGGATTGATAAGGTTTTCCTTTCAGGATCGTCGGTAGAGGAGTTTGAGACGCGAGACATAAACGTATTTACTCCGAGTCGGCATAATGCATATACCGCAAAACTCTTCAGAGTTTATAACCGATAAAAGTAACAGCTACACTTCCCCAAAGGTTCCCCCAGCCGAGGATACCGAGTCTATCTAATATCGGTGTAAAAATTTTCCAAAAATTATCGAATCGAACAAATTAGGATCGCCACCGATCAAACTTTGCGTAGATGGTGCTAGATTGCGAGGCTCTGTCATGGCGGCGACTATAATACACTAACGCGATGTTAGTGCGAATAGTTTGTAAGCGTGAAGTTGCGCGCGCCGTTTGAATTTATGATTTGATTAGTTGAACGATGTTAGCGTTATTCAAATTTCGCGGTGCAACCTCACGCAAGCTGACGCATACAAACTATTCACACTTACATCGCGTTAGTGTATGTAATCGCCGCCATGACGGAGCCTCGCAATCTAGCGCCATCTACCCCTTACGGAAAAAACACTCAAAATAACCCTTAAAATAACACTCAGTAGTGACTCTCAATTGAGGTGTACTTTCGTACACCTAACTTGGGTGTTGACTCTCAGTTGAGTGTTGACCCTCTGTTGGGTGTCACTCATTTGGGAGTCAACTCTCAGTTTGGGAGTTCGACACTCGAAATTTGGGAGTCCACCCTCAATTTGTGAGTCGGACACTCAAAATTTGGGAGTCCACCCTCAATTTGGGAGTTGGACACTCAACATTTGGTAGTCAACTCTCAATTTGGGAGTTCGACACTCGAAATTTGGGTGTCAAATCTCAATTTGGGAGTTCGACACTCGAAATTTGGGAGTGAACTCTCAATTTGGGAGTTGGACACTCAAAATTTGGTAGTCAACTCTCAATTTGGGAGTTCAACACTCAAATTTCGGGAGTTAACTCTCAATTTGGGAGTTCGACACTCGAAATTCGGGAGTTAACTCTCAATATGGGAGTTCAACACTCGAAATTTGAAAGTTACCTCCCAATTTAAGAGTTTTACACCCAAAATTCAGTGTTTACACTAAAAATTCAGTGTTTACACTCAAGAATTGAGTGTATTTTCCGTAAGGGACGCAAAGTTTGATCGATTGGGATCCTAATTTATTTGATTTTTTGAATCCCATCTCGCCTAATTTCTCACGTGTGATAATAAACCTTTTATGAAACAATAAAGACGGGGCTTTATATTGTCGGGGTGGTCACAGCAATTAGAAATATTAGATCCCAGGGTTAATATCTTCATTTTGTTAGCCCAGTACGTGCGGTTCTCTGATATGAAAAAAAATTTTATCGTCTTAGTTGATGGGCTTCTGGGAAAGTCTTATAACGAGAAAGAGAGTGTGGCGCACTTGGGGTGGAAGAAAAATAAGCTTATGGTTATTCTGCTTTTGAAATTCCCTGTATAACCGCGGATCCGGTAAATTTAATGCGATTTTTACACCGCTGAGGAATTAATCATACGGAATGGAATAACGAGTACCTACGAGTCACTCGCTCACTAGCTCGAGTGACGGGGATGTGCTGGCTGCAGAGCGAGAGTATAGAATCGCTAGGGATTTACGGCGTGCCTCGTAAAACGGCTTCTGTTTACAATTAGATGCGAATTTTATGGCTAATTCTTGCTATATCCATCCCAAAAGTGAATTTATGGCCTTGTTTCGATCAAACTAAAGGCCGCATAGCTGTATAGTCGAAGGTTTAGAGAGCTGAGGGGTCTACGTATAGATCCTCGAAGAAATATCCCAGGAAGAAGAACAAACGCAGCTTTCAGTTTTACGGCCCTAAACCCTTTTCCGATTTTTCCTCTTTCCTCTTTACGCACCAAAATCCGGATCCATTTCATTGTCCTGACTCCAGCCTTCGGGGTAATTAAACGTTTCTGGCGATAGGAAACGCGTTGAAGAGTTGATTAAGAGCTTCGCTTACCGGGCGAGGGATGAGGCTGGTTAATGGGAAATGGTTTCTAGTATCAAGAATCCCTCGAGAATAGAAGATAGAGATAGGTGGTTGTGACGAGTCCTTTTCCTGCTCCTCCTCCTCCTACTCCTACTCCTCTTCGGAGATAACCGTATAAATTAACTCCTGGTGACAGGGAGATTAATTGTCCACAATTCCGTAGTTTAATCTGAAGGCTCCGCAACCCCTTGGGGCCGAGATTTTTCACCCTCCTCATACGTTCTGGATTTATACTCAAATTTCTTTTTTTTTTTTTTTTTTTAGAAAATTCCAAATATTTTTACTCCGGTTATACTTAGACCTTCGACCTTCGAAAGGGAGGCGGAGAAATACGTGCCTTAAGTAATATCTCCTCTCTTTATCCCCCTCATTTCTTTGTCGAGTTTTATGCTAACGACACTTCAGCCCCTATAATAATTTCGCGGGTTATACCAATGCTCTTCTACCACTACTTCGCTTCTTATTCTCAAGAATGCGGGTGCCTCATCATCAGACCCTAGGGCACACCTATAGGCGTGCTCAAGATCGTCTAATATCAATACAATCCACCTTTCGGACAGATTTCGTCCTTCTCTTATCCTTGGACATCGTAAACGAGGGGATAGAACGTCAGCTAGAATCGTGACAAGATCAAAGAACCTGATACTCTCTAATGACATATCCCTTCGTCGTTTTCTCGGCTCTTATTCGCCGGTTTTACTCCTCTCGGAAGGTGTTGCTGTATTATTTTCATCGCGGTTGTATACTCCGTGAAAAACCAAGTCGATATTGTTCCAGAAAAAATTTCGTTGCTCTTCAAGTTTTCAAATTAGAGCCATTTCAAGCCTCCGCGAATCACCGTCGAGATTCAAGTAACGGTCGATAATGCTATTGGCCAAAATTTCGACTGGCTCTAATTCGAAAACTATTAGCCCCTCGAGGTTTTTGCCCAAGTAAAATCTCCCTCATTTTTCACAAAGAATTCGATGAATCGTAGGTCGAACCGTTTGAGATCAGTTTCAAGAATTTAGACGCGAATTTCGTCGGATATTATTTTCATCGCGGTTGTATACTCCGTGAAAAACCGAGTCGATATTGTTCGAGAAAAAATTTCTTTGCTTTACAAGTTTTCAAATTAGAGCCATTTCAAGCCTCCGCGAATCACCGTCGAGATTTGAGTAACGGTCGATAACGCTATTGGCCAAAATTTTGACTGGATCTAATTCGAAAACTATTAGACGCTCGAGGTTTTTGCCCAGGTAAAATCTTCCTCATTTTTTACAAAGAATTCGATGAATCGTAGATCGAACTGTTTGAGATCAGTTTCAAGAATTTAGACGCGAATTTCGTCGAATATTATTTTCATAGTGGTTGTATACTCCGTGAAAAACCGAGTCGATATTGTTCGGGAAAAAATTTCTTTGCTCATCAAGTTTTCAAACTAGAGCCATTTCAAGCCTCCGCGAATCGCCGTCGAGATTCAAGTAACGGTCGATAATGCTATTGGCCGAAACTTCGACTGGCTCTAATTCGAAAACTATTAGACCCTCGAGGTTTTCGCCCAAGTAAAATCTCCCTCATTTTTCACAAAGAATTCGATGAATCGTAGGTCGAACCGTTTGAGATCAGTTTCAAGAATTGATACGCGAATTTCGTCGGATATTATTTTCATCGCGGTTGTATAGTCCGTGAAAAACCAAGTCGATATTGTTCCAGAAAAAATTTCTTTGCTCTTCACGTTTTCAAATTAGAGCCATTTCAAGTCTCCGCGAATCACCGTCGAGATTTAAGTAACGGTCGATAACACTATTGGCCGAAATTTAGACTGGCTCTAATTCGAAAACTATTAGACCCTCGAGGTTTTTTCCCAAGTAAAATCTCCCTTATTTTTCAAAAAGAATTCGATGAATCGTAGATTGAAGTGTTTGAGATCAGTTTCAATAATTTACACGCGAATTTCGTCGCGGATATAATCAACTCTCGAAGAAACTCGACAAATCATTAGTTTCCGTACTTATTGTTAGCGGGAGGAAATTATCAATCGCGTTGTCAACGTACACTGGAAGGAATAGAATATAAGCAGCGCGAATGTGTATATGGGGTAAGGGGAAGAAATTTAGTGGACGAAACAAGTAATATAGCCAGAAAGCCAAATGGTTCTGGAACAGGAACTGGATAGTTGAAAACTTTAACTACCTCACAGCTCATAACCCCGTTATAACGTTAGTACCTACCAATCTAATTTATTATTTTCTTGCGCCTTATAACGCAAAGACAAATATTGTCTAGACTCGCATCTAGATCCTGAGAATTATTTTCGCAAAACTTTTCGCCAATTTTTGTATTTTTTTTTTTTTTCTTTCTTTATCTTCTATATCATTTCTATGTTATCAAATATACCGACGTCTTCTCAACCCCAGAATTTTCGCCTTCTTGTAAAAAAAAAAAAAAGAAAAAAAAAAATGGAATAAGGAGCATAAAAAAGGAATCACCTGTCAAAGAGGGAATCGGTTACCAAGCGATGGTCACTTTTGTGTCATCCTTGATCCTTCTTATATACCTACCTCAAAGGAAGAAAATACCACCCGTAAATCCCCGCTTGTTATATGACGAGGCTCCTCGAGCCTTGAGGGTAGCTTTTGTCGAAGCGGATGGATCTCTTCTTCGATGCTTTATATTGTCGGTTACTGAGCTTCCTGAGTGTGAAAATAACAAGCTTTTCCGTATTGAAAAGATCCGGGCGAAGATCACCGCGGGGTAAAAATCGTTTCGATTAATTATAAAGACCCCCAAAAGAAAAAAAAAAAAAAAAATGGAAAAGATGATGAAAAGAGAGATAAAAAGAAAGAAGGAAACAAAAAAAAAAAAAAGAAAAAGAGGAAAAAGAAAGAATAAGAGACATGTATCGTGAAAATGGGAGAAATGATTCACGCCATGTCAGTCAGTCATGTAAGGAAGCGTCAAAACACGACCTGTCGTCTGTCCCCTTGACAGGCACTTTAGAATTACATCGATAATGAAATTGAACTCGGCTTTCGGGTTTTGGCCCCTAGCATCCCTTATATTTCAAAGCTAACTCACCGCTAAGCGTACACCGAGAGAGATAGAGAGAGAGAAAAGTTATATGTGAACAGATGTGAGTACAATGGGATTGGGTCGTTGGTGTGAAATGAATTTAAAGTCAGGACTTAAAAGCGTTTTAGACTGGTGAACGAATCCTGTAGCGATCGTAACCCTAGCGCCAATTATTACGATCCGATCGTGCGTAAGAGATATTGTTAGTATTTAAAAAGGGTTGTGGTATATTGAAAAAAAAGGATTAAAAAAAAAAATCAAAAATTGAATGGCAGGAGTAATCAAACTCCCTAACCGATCCACTCCCATCTATACGTAAATAAATCAGTTTTTATACACGTAGGATAATCCGCAATATGGTAGGCGTATTGCTGGATAAAAATTGAGAAAAATTTATTCAAGTAAAAACCTCGTGGCTCTTATAGTTTTCAAACTAGAGCGAGTCAAAGTTTCAACCAATCGCTGTCGAGATTTGATTAACGGCCACTTCATCGTTATTGGTCAACTTCGATAGGTTCTCATTCGAGAACCATTCAACTCTCGTAATTTTTTCCAGAACAAAATCGTCTCGGTTTTGGACAAGGAATAAGACGATTGGGTTATGAATATGGGTGATTCTGGTTGATGAGAAATTCACCGGTATAATCATAGTGTAATGAGTAATTGGTGAAAATAGCGAGCATTTTTTTTATCTACAACCATATTTATTGTACAGAATAATTTTTTTTTTTTCTTTCTTTCTTATATGACGTGATTCAGGCGTATAAACCGAGAAAAATTTATTCAAGTAAAAACCTCGTGGCTCTTATAGTTTTCAAACTAGAGCGAGTCAAAGTTTCAACCAATCGCTGTCGAGATTTGATTAACGGTCACTTCGTCGTTATTGGTCAACTTCGATAGGCTCTCATTCGAGAACCGTTCGACTCTCGTAATTTTTTCCAGAACAAAATCGTCTCGGTTTTGGACAAGGATTAAGACGATTGGGTTATGAATATGGGTGATTCTGGTCGATGAGAAATGCACCGGTATAATCATAGTGTAATGAGTAATTGGTGTAAATAGCGAGCATTTTTTTTGTTTTACAACCGTATTTATTATATAGAATAAAAATTTTTTGTTTTTTTTTCCCTTATTTGACGTGATTCGGGCGTATAAAAGGCGTTGTCTTTATGGGGTTTCGGGGTCCGGTATCATATTTGAGGCGATAAAAATCACGAAACATTATACAGATTTGTCGGGCGAGTTGGTTTTACGATCTTTTCGGTATACGTCTATTTTCTACCCGCCTAGCCTCATCCGTTTACCCCCAGAGGTTTTCCGGGCGTCAAGCTGTAGCGCCTTGCCATTTTCATTTTTTTTATGTACATATATATAAAAATTTCTGTTTTTATTTCTATAATTTAATTATCTCCTTTTACTGCAGCGCCAAACCTATACAGCTTCAGTATTCCTTCGCTTTCGCTTTCGCTCTCTCCTCTTCCGGACTGGGATCTAGATTATAGAATCTAGATCGGGCATCGCGACCCCGACAGTTATACACATATATATACCACGGGCATAAATCCATGTATACACACACATATATAAAAAATATATATATATACATAAAAGCATTTTTTTTTTCTAATTTTATTTCCTTTTCTCTTTTTCTTTTTTATATTTTTTCTCAATTTTCACAAATATCAATCATTGACAAGCCAGTAGGATGGGAGACTAAAAAATGAAAATCGCTTCTTTGGAGGCTGTTTTATAATTTTTTTGAATTTTATGGAAACAGTGAATTCCGATGTTTCCCTAATTTTCTTCCTTTTTTTTCATTTCCAGTTTTTTGCTGTCGTTTTTCTCCCCACGTGGGGGTCCTATTATGGAAATTAGGTAAAAGCACGTGCTCGACACAATTTGGATATAGGGTGGGCCGTGCTGTGTGTAGCATATACACATAGGTGTATCCAGCCCACATTGTACTTGAAAAAAAAAAAAGAAAAAAAAAAGTGAACAAAACGAAGAAGAGGAAGAGAGGAGAAGAACGTTATAATACCTAGCTCGTATTATATAAGTGCTGGATAATAATAATAAAAAAAAAATTTAGAAGCTAAAAAACGTATCATAAAAAAGTAAAAAAAAAAAAAAAAAAAAAAAAACGGTGAATGGGGTTCGATATTTTTATAAATATAATTACCGGAACTGTATACTTTTTACCCCAGAATGAAGAGAAAACGAAAAAGAAAGAGGGAGGGAAGAAAAAAGAAAGAAAAAAAAAAAAAATTGTTCGCTATACATAGAGCATAGGGGTGGATCGTGGTCAACAATGGCTATCAATTACTATATCACGTCGTAATAACCAAGCGTGACAAAATTACCTATACATCCTATACATATGATGGATATGGATTATTCTTTATTATAATAATTGACTACGACGATGAAAGTATAATAATAAAGTTAGACATACAATTTACCTATTAGGTAAAAATCTAAATTTAATAGGCTACCTGTATCCTACCATGAAAAAAGGCAAAAAAAAAAAAAAGAAAAATAGATTCTTTTGTATCCTCAAATAACCCAGAAGTATAAAAAAAAAAAAAAATCGATTAGCACTTTTCTTCACCTGATGTCAAGAATATTATAGATCTCTATCGAGTTTTGGTACAAAAAAAAAAAAAAAAAGGTTCGAAATCAGTTTTTAGCTGATATCTCGGAAAGTATTGATGGTATCGAGTTGAAGGTAAGCATCGAAAATAAAGTACATTAAATTTTCATGAAAAAAGTAGAATACATTTTTTCTCTATCTCGACTGATTTCGCTGTATTTTAACGCGGAATGTGTTACTATATAATTAGACTCTCATAAAATTTTAATTCTTTTTTTTCTAAATATTCAACCTCGAAATACAGCGAAACTAGTAGAAATACGGGATAAATGTATTTCACTTTTTTTGAAGCAAATTTAACAAACTTCATTTTTGATTCTGACCTTCGATTCGATTGCACTAACGGTTACCGAGATATCGTCTTTTTTTCTAGAACGTTATTTTTCTTTCGACCTGTTTCCTCGTATACCGGAGTACAGAGATCGTATAGATCGTTAAAAATTTCCAAAATTCATTTTTCGATCTCGACCATGCAGAGAGTAGAACAGAAACTATTATCTATGGTCAAATTTGTTATCTGTTGCGATCATCGTCAGGTCAGAATTACCGCATTGTGACAAAAAAAAAAAAAAAACCTGTATGGATTACCGATGAATAGTAGTATGGTGGTAGTCGTGGTGGGTTTGTTTGTCCACATACATCGATATCGTTATATATATATATACATATAGACCAAAGTGTATATTTATGCATCGAATAATCCGACCATTTCGAATAAGGATATCGCGTCGAATCTATCAATGCAATGCCGTAACGTAACATTACCGGTCTCATTTTACCGGTCCGATAGAGTAGCACAATAAAAGGTTAAAAAATCTATACCCATACACATAGATAGATATAAATACGAGCCATGGCATAGCCATCAACCATTCGTTGCTTGTTACACGTTCAACGGGGATTCCCAGCCCTATCTCGCGGATATTGCTCACTATTTTTTACCCTTTATTCAACCGGCTAATACCCCCCAAACCAAAAGGGAAAAGAAAAAAAAAAGGAAAAATATCGGTAAAAAACGAGACAGAGTGTAATCGATTCTATAGATTCTCTCATTTTTCTTCATTTCGTGTAATTTGATTGTATATTTTTTTTATTTTATTTTTTCTGGTATATAAGAAGGGGCTGCACCAGCTGATCCGATAGTAAAAGTAAAATCGTAAGAGATCAAATCAAGGGTGGATTGAATGTGTGTGTGTGTGTGTTTTTTTTTTTTTTATATTAAATAAAATTAAAGAAGATTTTTCGTTTACTTGATATCGTAATAAAGAAAGAATAAATTTAATGGAACAAAAAAAGAAATTTAGTTCAAAGTGAAGGAAAAGCAAAAAAGATCTTCAGCTTGTCGCTGCAATGATGCTATACTAGGGGAAGAACACCAGCTGAGGAGTGATTGGAAGATATAAAAGTCGCCTAGTGTGACTGCGGACTGAGCGATCGCTTATCCTAAATTCTACTATATTTGGGTGTGCGTGTGTGTATGTGTGTGTGTGTTTATCTACAGTTTGTACTATTTCTAGTACACACACACACACACACACACACACACGCATACAGATTCATTTATACAACCCAAATAAAGGCTCTTTTCTTATACGACACCCGAGCGGATACATACCCTTCACGGATGATCAGAACTGAGGGTATATCCACTCTCAGCTATCGCTGTACTCAACTGGCATATATATACCCTGAAGGAAAATACACTCAATTTTTGAGTGTAAACACTGAATTTTGGGTGCAAACACTGAATTTTGGGTGTAAGACTCTTAAATTGGGAGTTGACTTTCAAATTTCGAGTGTTGAACTCCCAAATTGCGAGTTAACTCCCGAATTTCGAGTGTCGAACTCCTAAATTGAGAGTTGACTCCCAAATTTCGAGTGTCCCAACTCCCGAATTGAGAGTTGACTCCCAAATTTCGAGTGTCCCAACTCCCAAATTGAGAGTTGACTCGCAAATTTCGAGTATCGAACTCCCAGGTTTAGAGTTGACTCCCAAATTCTGAGTGTCGAAATCCCAAATTGAGAGTTGACTCCCAAATGCGTGACACCCAACAGAGGGTCAACACTTAAGTTAGGTGTACGAAAGTACACCTTAGTTGAGAGTCACTACTGAGTGTTATTTTAAGGTTTATTTTGAGTGTTCTTTTGAGTGTTTTTTCCGTAAGGGTACCGTGAGGAAACGTGGAAAGAGATGGTTCGAAGCGCGCAGGCGCTGATTTATTCGAATATCGTTGGTCGTCTGTAGAATCGCGCTAGCAGCTCTACCAACTTTTCAGTAATATCCCTAGTTTTGTCGTCTGCTAGGATTCGCAACAAACATAACCTATTCCTACCACGGTCTGACGCCATTTTTATTTCACAAAAATCGGTAACAAGTAGCAGACTGATGGGACTTTAGCCATATTCGTGCATGGCAAGTCTGAAATTTGCGTCACTTGTAATATTCGAATAAATCTGCGCCTGCGCGTTTGGAACCATTTCTTTCCACGTTTCCTCACGGTATAGGAATTAAGGGGACCAGTACAGCGACTTTTCGAGAAATTATCATAGTCCGAAATCAATTTATTTCATAACCAAAGTTCATTTCACATCAAAATATTTTTCTTTTTCAAAATCATGTGTCGTAAGGATTTCAGAGCACCGTTGGACCGATTCAGGTCATCTTGGATTCATTTTCTTCAGAAAACAAATCCTCATCATGTGAATGTAGGAATTTTAAAAATTTTTCGTTTTGGCCAAGTTATTTAAGAAATAAGTGATAATAATTTTTGCAAATTTGGTAAATTGATCATAACTTATGACATCATTTTTTATTTTAAAATTCCTACATTCACATGATGATGATTTGTTTTCTGAAGAAAATGAATCCAAGATGACCTGAATCGGTCCAACGGTGCTCTGAAATCCTTACGACACATGATTTTGAAAAAGAAAAATATTTTGATGTGAAATGAACTTTGGTTATGAAATAAATTGATTTCGGACTATGAAAGTTTCTCGAAAAGTCGCTGTACTGGTCCCTTTAAGTTGATTTTTACTGATTAGAGTATCGGGTGAAAATTTTGAATTCTATAATATCAGAGACCTGTAGTTTTTGAAAAGGGGGTCTAAATAGCAGATCCGAAAAACTCCGAACACCGGAGGTTCAGAATTCCGAATGCTGAAGATCCAAAATTTGAAATTCTCGTATGTGTTCATTCAAATTCTAGAATTTTGAATACCCGCAAAGTTTGTTAAAACCAAAACAAAAAAAAAACAATAAATAAAGACCAAATTGGTGGATATAAACGCATCTAGTATCTACTTAGTCGAACAGTCGGTAAAATGATAAACGTGTACTGCCCGAGGCAGTGGAAACAGTGGATTTCCCACGTTGATGAGTTTCCTTATCTGATCGAGTCGTGTGCCTCGGATATGTTAATTTACCACATTTATAGAATATATAACGTTTTAATGAGATGCATGGATATCCACATACTGCCATGCAGTCAACTGTGTGAATCGTCTCTATATGGATCCCAGCTGATCTGACTAATACGATAATGACGATTCAGAATAATAATGATTTGAAAAATAAGAATTTTATTCATTTGGATTTTTTTCTCTTTTTTTGTTTTAATTAAAAATGTGACATTTTTAATTTTTTTTTTCAACACGTTACATTTTCGGGGCATGCTGTAGCAGTACGGCGACTAGTTGGCTGGAAAATGTAGAGAAATAAAATCTCTAATCTCTGGCTATGCCGTAGTGCAGGAATATACATTTGTCCCGAATTGAAGCTACATACTTGGCGGGTACATGACGCGCGGGAACTACCGCACGCTCTCGTGTAACTAGTTTCGGTTTACTGCTGCACTGCACTCGGTGCCCCAATTTTTCTCTAATTTTTTTTGTTTTCCCTCCATTTTTATACTTCCGTTTCATCAAGTTTTCGCATTCCGGACTTCCCGCACTCTGCAATCGCGTTCATTGGAGATTGAAATGACCATTTTTCAGAGCTCTCATTCGATTCTTCCATTATTTTAGCCAAGAGTGGTTTTCGAAACGTGACCCTGAACCCAACCAATGTGTTAAAAAAAGAATCTGGAAGCCAGTTCCAGAGATCCGCAGGAGTGTCATGCTGGTCCTGATACGAGATTCGAGTTTCGTAGTAGGTGCAGTACGTGACCCAACATCAGTCCGGGCGATAATACCCACCTCATTCTCAACTTCCTTATATCCTATGCGAGGAGGAGAAAAAATATGGAAGAAACGAAGACGAAGACGAAGACGAAGAAGAGGAGGAGGAAGAGGAAGACGGGAATCACCCCGATCCAGTTTCGCCCCTGACTCTCTTCTCTCTTCTCTCTTCGCTTGTCATTCGGTGTAAAATCAGCCGCTGCACAATTGAGCGTGGAGCACACAGCACAGAATATCGAACAAAGGCTAAACACGAATAGACCGAAACACACATAAGCACACAAACGGAGCCCCGCACACATGCCGAGAAATACGAGTCGGGTTCACCACCCTGTATCAATGTATCGCCAGGGTGGTGCCTTGTAGTGGCGTCGGTGACCCGATTCCCATTCTCAGTTCCCGGCTCTCTCGCATGTAGGTACATACGTACGTACGTACATATAGCTACTCGGTTCCGCAGGTTGACTCATCGCTCTAGACCGCGTGCGCGCGGGTGGATTCCGACCTTTTAAGCACCTCCCTCTTCCCTCTTCCCTCTTTCCTCTTTCCTCTTTCCTCTTTTTTCTTTTCTCTTCCCAATTCCCTCTTCTTCACTCGAGCTTACAGCGTTTATAGTACAGTGTACACCGCACACAGATAATTCACATACACGTGAGCATTATCATAGACATTCACCTATCCATGAATGTACATTGACTTTACTGATGGATTGGAGCCCATTCGTCAGATCTTGGTCGAGCTACTTCTAAGGAATTTACAACGTGCGATGGTAATGTTGCAGTAGCTACGAAATTTATACAGGCATGTGGGTGCTCGTATGTGAATAAGAGTTGCACAACGTTACCCTGAAGACTCATATTCCTAACTGACGACTCCGAGTACATTTGATCTATGGAACTCCTTCCACATCCACTGCAGATGCGAGCTAAATCGATCATGGTATGTTAACTCGAGCCATTTGAACCCACGAAAATCGATGAGACGCTGAAGTCAGTCGATTTCACGGTCACCAGAATGACGTATACTGAACAATGTCCTCCATCCTTGATAGAGTGTCCAATTCCGTGTTGATTTTTGACGATCCATGGAGTCCGTGGACTGCGATGTGCAGCAATATGGCTCGATGTTGGATAAACAAAGAGTGACTTGTTCCTTGTTCGGAATTTGAGGTGTGAGTGGAAGGGGAATAGTGTTTAAATGATTTCTATGAGGTGCAATAACATTACAGTGATTTATTGCCTTATCCTGAACTCGGGGGTAAGGTAAGCTAGTCGTTGAGGTAACTCGTGAACGGTTTGTTCGGTGAGGTATCGTTTAACCTGACCATTGTAGGGTTCAAACGTATGTAAAGCTAGCGTGAAGCTCATGATGCGCTTCTCATGGGATGGATCAGAGTGTCAACCATGTAATGTGAACACACATGCACGTAGTGCCGAGATCGAACGGAATAAGACACTTCCTTATGACCTGAGCCAATCGAGGTAATCATCAACCTCGCTTCGGGGCGTTGTGGTTAAATAACATCGCCGAGAAGGTCTTCGACGCTTGTACCGGACGTTTTTATCAAAATAACTAAGCCCTTCGTTGCAAATTAAGCAGTTTATTCAAATTTCAACACTCTGGTTTAAAATATCGCGCTCTGATTGGTCAGAAGTCGAAAGAACGCCATCTACAGCTGCGCAGGCGCATGCGCGTACGATACCGCGCAGCCTAACCTCTTGCATTCAACTATTTCAACTTTTTGCGAAGAAAAACGTTGTTTGAGAGTTTCTGATGGATTTTGCATGAAATTTGACGACTGTAGACAGTCTGGTGTATCTTTTTTTTGTTTTATAGTCGAAAATCGATGTTTAGAGTAAAAATAATGAGCGGAAAGCACAGGGTGAAATGGAATGTTGACCTGATTGAGCGAGTAGGGTTGAAAATGGGTCGAGAGTATGCCACACGATGGCTCGCACAGTATCACCGGTACAAGTCGAGAGGTTGCTTAATTACTTTAGTTCTTTATTGCAAGACACGAACGTAATTAAAATCTTCTATCCAAAGAGACACCCTCGCGATTTAATGACAGCATCTACCCCTACTACAGGCATGCATACAGGGTGTCCGAAAAGTCAATTCTCTAATTTTGAAAAATGCAAAAATTGTTCAAATGAATAAATGAGGATAAAGAGGGAAAAGGGAGATTTCACTTCGGGGTTTCCAGCCCCTGGTACTTGTGTATCGCTAAGTGTGGGCCATAGCTGTCTACATTTTATTATTGAAGAGGTGTTCGGTTCAGGAGTCGGGTAAATCCAGTTCTACCCACTACAGTTCGGAGTTATTAAATTAAAGTATTGGGGTGGCAGATGACAGCCTGAATTTGAGAGGTTCGTGGCACCCGTCAAGTGCGCATCGCAGAGGTGAGAATTACGGTATAAATTGGGAGTTTTTATTGTGCTGCTGGTACCTCATCTTCTCCTCTCTTCTCTTCTCTTCTCGGCTTTTTTACGAATAAAATATCTAGCAGCAGCAGAGTATAAATGAAAATTCAAGTTTCAAGATTCGGGATTGAGGATCACGGATTTATTCAAGGGACCATCTTTTTCTCCCTTTTCTCTCTCTCTCTCACTGAAGAGAAATCCTCGATGGACTTGATGGAAAAAGAACTCTGCAGTAAAGAATAAAGAAACTTGTGATGAAAAGAAAAAAGAGCTGCTGCCTTCGTTAGGAAGAGTCTTTGTTTTCCTGGCGCGAAGAGTATCATCCATCACTTGGAGAGGTTCTATTCGCTACGTTACTTTTTTCTTTTTTTTTTTTTTATCTACTTTCTTGAATTAGGCTGGATATTTTGGTCAGGACTGTTAAGGATCAGGCGTTATTTTGTTTATAACGAAAAAAAGAACGAATAATCTGCGATGAACGAAAACGATGAAAATGTGGAAAGTCGAAATTGATGAGAGCAGTTAAAATATCAATCGGACTTCACGGAGTGGAGTTTTCATGGAAACGGCGTGCGATTCAATTAGTAAAAAAAAAAAAAAAATGAACGATGAACGAAGTGAAGAGATACGTGGCCAGGCGAAGCACGGGGTGAAGAGAGGCTCTATTACGCACGTGCTTTCATTCGTTCGCGTTCATTCGCGCGGCTAGTGCGAGGCATAAACGAAAGCTTATAAAATCCGAGGCTGCTGCAGCCGTTCACCGCGTGACAGATGTCGTTTATTAAATGCGACGTCGTAATCCGACGAAATTCTGAATGAAATATTTCTGGATATAGAGTGGAAAAAAATATATAATATTGAAACGAGATGAATAAACAAACCGAAAACTAAAACGATTAAATAACACAAAGCCTCGATTTGGAGTCCGGAAAATGTTTGGGTCCAATATGGCTGCCTAGTTCGATTCGCCGTCCACCTCGCGACTTTGAACAACGATATCTATCGAGAACTTTCGAAATTCGGAAAAACTAAGACCTCGGGAGCTTTTTCAGTGCCTGCAGGACCGAAAAATGTCCTCATTATATATTTTTGAGTATTTAAAAGACCGTAAATAGTTAAAGATTACTTCGAGCTTTGAGTCGAGACTGTGAAACAAACAATATGGCCGCCTAGATCTATTTTCCTACCACCTCGCGACTTTGGGCAGCAATATCTATCGAGAACTGTCGAAATTTGAAAGAAATGAGACCGTGGGGGTTTCCCTAGCTTCTGCATGATCAGAAAATGTCTATTCTTTATATTTTTGAGATATTTGAAAATTGTTGGAAAGGTTTTAAAGATATTCCGATGACTTTAGGTGACCCCACGCCGCTTCATGAGTCTGTATAACTCTTGGGATGGACTCGGCTCGCTTCTTTGTGTTCGGAGTATAAAGGTGACTAGAAAAGAATGACTATGACACGGTGCAGTGTAGGTACCCGAGGCTATGAATTTATATGGTTATATAGAGTTGACCCATTACGGATGGATCGGTTAGTCGGACAGCTCAGCTATTCAGTGTAATAATTTGAAACTACGTCCGTGGATATTTGAATGGTAAATAATTGACCTATGGGGCACGAGGTCGACGCTACCAATCACAGTCCCATAAATATCAGGTATGTATTAAAGCCGGACATCTGTCAAGTCTGACTTAAAGTCGATAAAGAAGGAGCCATAAGCGTTTCTTATTAATATAATACCTATGTGCCAAGAAGAATTTCTACGTACAGTACGACCCCAGTTTTGACTAAACGGCAAAAAAAAAAAAAAAAGAAAAAACAAACACCATGACAAATCGGCGCGATATGATAATCGGAGAATTTTTAACGAATATAAAAGGCTTTTTTTTACCACTATGGGGTATTTTGACGCGATTTAAAAGTGATTTGGCTTCGCTATACGTCCATGAGTCGAAAATCCGCGCGTGCGAAAAATGGGAAATGAGGTAGTATGAGGTAACGGTACTATGGGGGGGCTGGTAGACGTGGTTTCCGGGTCTAGGTGACGTGGCAAAACGGCGAGATGACCGAGACATCAATCTTCGCGGTTTTCGCTTTTTGTCAAGCTGAGAAAAACGTCACGAACAAGGGTCTTCATGTGAGTGTGTGCATGGGGGAGGAAGTCCCTATGAAACCCTCAAAACTGTCTCTCCCTGTGGTACGATTAACATTTTTCTACTTCCTGTTGTTTAGACGTTGAAAAATTGAAATGCCAGCCTTGAAAAAAACAAAAATGGGGAGAATCTATTCGAATTTGTGGTAAAAATAAAATGGGAAAATTTTCTGACAAAGTTTTATTTCCGGTTTTAACCAACGATTTCAGACGCCTTCATATCGACGCCCCATACGAATAACAGCACATTTCAGATTCCGGGTGAAAAAGAGCACGTTCCAAATTTCGGGTGGAAAAGAGCACATTTCAGATTCTGGGTGGAAAAGAGCACGTTTCAGATTGAGAATGAAAAATAGCACGTTTCAGATTCACTCGAAAACTAGCACAATTCAGGTTGAACCGAATATTACTTATTAGCAAGTGTCAGGTGGGTTTATTGTAAGATTGAATTAATCATTCAATGATAAAATTGAATCGAGTTTTTGTGCATAATTGTGCATTTCCAATTTCATAATAAACCCACCTGACACTTACTAATGAGTAATATTCGCTTTGCCTGAATAGTGCTAGTTTTCGAGTGAATCTGAAACGTGCTATTTTTCATTCTCAATCTGAAACGTGTTCTTTTCCATCCGGAATCTGAAACATGCTCTTTTTCACTCGGAATCTGAAACGTGCTCTTTTCCACCCGGAATCTGAAATGTGCTCTTTTCCATCCGGAATTTGAAACGTGCTCTTTTTCACCCGGAATCTGAAATGTGCTGTTATTCGTATCGGGCGTCGATATGTCGGAATAGTACTTTTCGATACTAGTGCGAAAGTGTTCTTTTCATCAATCTTCTTCCGCACTAGTATTGGACTCTGTGTTTGAATAGAACGCGCGTCGAGTTGAATTTTATTGCACATGCGAAAAATCGATTTTATTGCACGTGCGCAAAATCGATCTTTACGCACAGCGTGTCGAAATAGTACTTTTCCACACGGCGTGCGCAAAGTTCGATTTTGCGCACGCTTCGCGTGCATAAAATTCAACTTAACGCGCGCTGTGTTGAAAAATGAAGTTCGATACACGTGCGAAAGATGATTCTCGACTCGTGTGATTGTCACCCTCGCTGCGCTCGGGCGAAAAACTTCACACTCGTCCGAGAATCAACACTTTCGCACTAGTATCGAAAAGTACTATTTTGTAACACTGTGTGGAAAGTTCTTACTTTGTGTACCGAAAATTGTACGCAAAATAGCGGATTCCTGGTGATCTTACAAAGTGTGCGGGAATCATCATTCCCGCACGATTTACCCATGCGGGAATGTCGATTCCCGCACACTTTGTCAATTTATCCATGCGGAGTGTACACAAAGTGCGAACTTCCATACAGTCTTACAAAAAATGTTATACCATTTCGTTACTAGTGCGAAAATGTTGAAAAGTTGAATTTTTTGCAAGCGGAACGTGCGCAAATTCTAACTTTGCGCACAGCGTGTTGAAAAACGTATTTCTGACGACTGTTATTGTTAAATGAAATTCGTAAAAGGATGAAACTTTTTTGTTAATAGGAATTCGTCCCTTTTATAAAATCGTAGTCGCCTTGGTAAGGTCGCGAGTTCAAAGATCCTCGTGTTACTACACGCTCCCTCGTTGTATTCGTTGTCGTACTAGCAGTTTGACCGCAGCAGCCTATAATAATATAATATACATAAGCGTTCGAAGTCGTAACTAAGAAAAAATTTTTATCGCATCCATTCCCCGAAGAGTCAAAAGCGGCGACCACATAACCCATGTGTGGAGTTATATGGTTAAGAAATTCTGCACATACTTCGCAGCAAATATCTTCGTGCGCCTATAAAAGAGTCAAGTACTTCACTCGTCCACCCTACTGTTGGCAAAAGAGTTCCTTAACCTACTGAAGAAAGGAGGAGTCATAAGGTGGTGTCGTACTCCTTTGACGATCTGAATCACAATATTAAATATTCAAAAATTCATACGAGGAAACCCATGAAAGATAAAATTTTTTGAAAAAATATCTGATGCTAATTGTGATTTGAAAAATTTGAAAAAAAAAATTCGAGTCCTTTTTAGAGCTGCGGCATTCACGTGAAAAATCGTGAACCGAATCCGAGAGATCGAGGGTCAGGCCCAGGTCGATTCGGTACGGAATCCCCCATATATATTCGTCAGTTAAATTTTCTCTCTTCGCGCCTTCGGACGACAACGCACATAAAGGTATAAAGGCGACGTGGCATTCGCCTTTACCAAGTCTCCGAAATTCGTTCCGTTGTAGTGTGAAGTCTGGGAGGCTGGAGGAGCGAGAGACGTAGTGCATTCGTCGAGGAAGGTGGGGGTGGGTGGCAGTTTTACGCCGCAATTGCGATTCGAATACTGCGAAGTAGGTAGTCTCGGGTAGGTAAGGTATACGTTTTGCTTTCAGCGTAATTATTTCTCAGCGCTACCCACCTACCTACCAGCAACAGCCGCATTGCTGCAGCGATATACGAACCGCGCGAGGAAACAGAGAAAATAAAATAAAATAAAATAAAATAAAAATGCGGAAAAATAATATAAAATAAAATATTCAAAAACGACCACCTGGTGTCGGGAGGGGGGAGGGGGGGAGGAGACCCTACAGAAGCTACGCGTGAAATCTCGATTATAATAATCGACTCGGTGAACATTCACACCTTCACACACGCGCCACAGGTGTTACTCCGTGACTTACAATACGCACGGCGAGATATAACACGACACAACTCTTCTCACGGGGGTGATGCAGAAATATTTGCTGAACATAAAAGTTGCGGTTTTAATAGACCCGCAACTTTTGTTGGAAATAATTTTCAATTCGTCGTACGCTTCGCGAGTTATGAGCGACGAGGACAAACTGACTGTTTCGCAAGTGGCTATAATTCGAAACGTATCAATGACACAGAAAAATTTGTCGAACACAAAAAATGCGCACTTCATAGACGCACAACTTTTGTTCGAAACAGTTTTCGATCAGATTGATATTCCGCGCGGCGTGATCAAAAGAAATAAATAGCGTGATTTTCAAACGACTCTAACTCGAGCAGGAACAGAGATGGAGGAAATTTGGATAGACATAAAAGATGCGTTTTGAATAGACGAAGAACTTTTATTCGACGTAATTTTCGATAAAATGTCTAACTGAGGCGTGAGGATTAAAAGTTTGTCAACATTCGAGTCGAAGGTTCGTAGAAAAATGACTTTCAGTTCCTCATCGTGGTCAAGAAGCAGAGTGCGGATACAGTAGCAACCAACGGTAGCAGTTCGGAGTGCGTGCAGTCCATGAAACCGCAAATTAATCTCAGTAAAAATAATTCGCCTCGGCAGTAGGTTTGAAAAGCTTGAAAGCCGCGCGAAGAATAAAAATAAAAATAAAAGTATGATGAAGAAGAAGAAGAAGGAGAAGAAGAAGAAGAAGAAGACGAAGCCGACGTCCGCGTGCGGCTTAATCGAGGTGCCGACCTCAGCCCTTGCCACGTCGTTCTCGGGTCTCTTTATTATTTGCTTATTTACGCAACATTCAATTACACGTACGCTCTTCAAACCACAATTACGCGATGCCGCCGCTTGCACGACCCACGTATATGTACGTTCATGCGTTTCATCGAAAATTTGCCATTTAGATGTTAATAGATTCCCTGGGAATGAACAATACAGTAATTCCTGAAAATACTTATGCAGGAATCAATAAATCGAAAAAGAAAAAACAAAAAAAAAAATGAAAACAGGAACAACAACCGATCCTTGTACGGTTTTTATCAAATTGAAGAAAAAAAAAAAAAAAAAAATCAGATTCAGGGAAAAAAACGAAAAGGATTTCTATCTTTTTGTTTCTCGATACGCAGCGCGCAACCCTCCGATAATGATAATAATGAAAACTGTATATTCCAGAATTGAGGATTATTATTTTTTCTACAAAAGAAAACGCTGCGGGCGAGATTCTGTCTTTCTTTTTTTTTTTTTTTCTTTTTCTTCTTCTCCTTTTGCAAGGGTAGATATGGGCGAATAAAATTGATAACGTCGACGTGTATAGTACTATATAGGTATATCCTCGTCCTTTTTTTTTTTTACCCTCCCCAAATAAATCTCCCTCTCTTCATTTCGGAGCGGAGCCTCGGGGAGGGGGTGAGATGCTACCGACAATAATCTCGCTGTAAACATCTAGTAACAACATAATTGCTTGTTGGAAGTCACTCGGTGAGTAGTTTTCCTTTTTCTTTTTTTTTTTTGGCCTGTCGAAGAGATGCGGGAAAGAGAGAAGAGCCGAAAAGAAGAATAACCGACGGGGTACGTAGGTACTCATGCCTACCCCGAAGCCACCCTATTCTCGCCTGGGGTCTATTTAAATTGGCGACTTTTCGGTCAACAATCGACCCTTCCTGAACAACCCATACATCCGATGGTGTGCGTGTGCGTGTCCGTGTGCGTGAGTTGGTATGGGCTGAAAATACCGGCTTGTTACTTGACGTCGGAGAGAAACCGCTTGCCGACAAACTCACCGCCCTATGAACCGATCCGATCCGATCCCATCCCCCGATACCCTAAGGCAAAACGTAATGGTCACGGGGTTGAAAAGAATCCAGTACCGATGTTATACTACTGTGTAGTACAGCTATAACCCTCGAAAATAGGTTCCGGATATAAAATTGAACCTTTTTCACATTTTTCACCATTTTTTTTTTCCATACAATTTACGTATAGCTTCAAAGAGATTCACCGATTTTTAGTCAAACGGACCGTTTCGACAACGAATATATCGGGAACCCAGATTCGACTAATAGTTTCGCTATGGGAGAACGTTCCTTTTCAAATACGAAGAAACCCGTTTTGGAACGAAATACGTCTTTCAAACTTTACTGCATAAAACAGTATTTCTTTTTTTTTTTCAGAATTCGGTCGATTTCACCCAAAGCTAAAACCTTTTCATTGAGATTTGTCTAATTTGTCATCAAAGTTCACAAATTACTTCGAAATTCCCAGAATTTGAAGGATTTCGCTGGGATTTCCCTAGCAGAAATCTTAAAAAATTCTCTGGGATTCGATGAAATTTGAAGTCTTTTTCGATCTTCATGCAAATGTTGTGCAGATTTTTTTCAATTTCAATTAGAGTTGCAAGGATTTCTTCAAAAATTTCATGAAATTCTTGAAGATTTTTCTTCGACTTAAAGTTTTCTTTGATCATCTTAAAGATCCTGTGCAGATTCCCGTCAATTTCACTCAGAGTTTAAACCATTTTTCGAAAACTTCACGGATTTCATTGAAATTTGTCTAATTGGTCATCAAAGTTCACAAACTACTTCGAAATTCCCACAATTTGAAGGATTTCGCTGGTATTTCCCAAGCAGAAATCTTCAAAAATTCTCTGGGATTCGATGAAATTTGAAGTCTTCTTCGATCTTCATGGAAATGTTGTGCAGATTTTTTTCAGTTTCAATTAGAGTTGCAATGATTTCTTCAAAAATTTCATGAAATTCTTCAAGATTTTTCTTCGACTTACAGTTTTCTTTGATCATCTTAAAGATCCTGTGCAGGTTCCCGTCAATTTCACTCAGAGTTTTAACCATTTTTTCGAAAACTCCACGGATTTTAGTGAAATTTGTCTAATTTGTCATCAAAGTTCACAAACTACTTCGAAATTCCCACAATTAGAAGGATTTCTCTTCTTCAATGAAATTCTTCAAGATTTTTCTGGGACTTGAAATTTTCTTTGAGCTTCGTGAAAATCTTGTGCAACTTCTTGAACCATTTCTTCAAAACTTTGTGACTTTGATTGATATATTTCTCTAACGTCTCATCAAAAGTTGACCAATTACTTCAAAATTTCTACAATTTCAAGTATTCCGTTTAGATTTCGCAAGCATTTCATGGAAATCTTCGAGGATTTTCAAGATTTTATGAAATCTGAAGTTTTCTTCTCGATCCAAAATGACGAAGGAACCTGTGAACTGAAAATCGAAAAGAGTCCCTACTTCCCGAGGTCAAAAAGCGTGAGAGTCTATCTGCAGCCTCGAAAGGAAAAAAAAAATTGACAAACTAAAAAAAAAAACCCATAGAAATGAGGAGAACGATGTGGTATTTTGTGCCCAGCATCTACTCGGTCCATTTAATGTATTCGTGGACATAGCAGTGTCCTAGTATAGAGTCCAACTCTCTCTCTGAGAGAATCGTGCAGGGTGACGGTACGGTATGAGTTGGGATGGGTTATAGAGGGTTACGTTTCGTTATATATACATAGTGCGATAAATAATATGAGAATAGAATTGCTTTTATATTCATATTAAGGGCAGCAGTCCAGTAGTAGATATAACGTTGCTGGGCATATAGCTGCGGTCGTTTTGTCCGAGTTGAATATTTTGTTTCTATTCGGGATTAATGGCTCGGACGTATTTTATAGGGACACGTAGGATAGGTAGGTATACCCATGGATACACACATATAGACCAGACTAGATATGCACTCTGTACTACTCGCGTGGCATGGCTATCTCCGCTGAAGGCTGACCACTGGACTGCAGTGATATATCGCCAGAACTTTTAAACCAAAACTCTTCAGCTCTCGGCTCGGGGTCGCTCTCCCTATATAAATACATCCGTATCCACCCCATGGATATATCCATGGATTTAAATTACCAGATTTTTGTTAGCCTTTCTACAACCCTTCAAGATAACGCCCGCGCCGTTCGAATTGCTGTGGAGTGACCAAATCCGACTTTTCGAGTCTCGGAAATCAATGCCTGATCCTCCGGCTGCTCGGTAAAGTATTCCGAGAATTTGAAGGGAAACGCAAAAGAAATCTGGAGCGAAATTTGGACACAGGTAGGGCACATTCGTAGATATCCATGTCGCCCCTTCAAGGGCAATTACTGATCGTGAGAGGGTTGGTTCCGTTTGGTCGAGTGACAGTGCGTCATGAAGCCGGAGAAATTCCGGCCACTCAATACGTTCGATAATTATTGTTACCTTTGGGGTCAGCCAGAGCCAGGTTACTACTTTCCTCCCTGATATCTGATTTCAAAATACGCTTAGACCTAATTCCCAGACACTAAAACCTCTGAAATGCTGGCACGACCCTGTAATCAGAGGAAATTTTCTTCCAGGAAAATACCCTTTCCAAAAACTCTGAGTTCTTGACATTAAAATCCGGAATTTCGATCCTTAAAGAATTTTTCTCGGATTTCGAAGAGTTTCCAAATGGTTGGTAATCCCTTTGGGCAAAGCTGGTGTACACTGAGACTTGCGGAAATCGGTCGTAACATTTAACGACTATTTGAGGAGAAAAATTTTTCGTCCTCAACCTACTACGCCGATATAAAAGTGGATTTAAACTTGCAAATCCACTTTTATACAAAAGTTATAGTTCAAGCACTAAAATCTAACGTGCTGATGAAAACCGCCATGGAACATGGGTGAAAGACCTCCCCCCACCAAATTTGATCTCTCTGATCAAAGTAGAATAGAAATGCCGAAGGATCAACGTTTGTTTCGAGTCAGTCTCTTAATTTTCTCTAGTAGAAGATACCTGGATTGGGAAGAGGAAGAGGAAGACGAACCTGATGATCAAAATGCAGAGCAGTTTGAAGATTGACTTGAAATCCGCACGGAACTACTATAGTTGGGTATATCTTGAGAATTCTAATCAGTGAAGAAGAGAGTATACACCCGGCTGGTAAGTCTAATCAGTACTTCCATCCTGGTCTCTGCAGGGTGTAGACGAGACTTGCAGAGAATGCAATCGGGATTAACAGTGCCGTTAACAAGCGCGGTTCCCTCGTCCTCCTTCTCGTTCTGCCACGTTTATTGAGAGAACTAGGAAAATCCAAAGTCCTGTTAAAAGCTGTGGGTTTTAGAACTGCACAGTGAAAATACATGCCGGGTCTAGGAGGAGGTGATATCAGCGTCGGTATCCCTCCTTTTGGAAGGAGTAAGAGATAAGTGTGACGACCTGTCCAACGATTCAGGGGATGAAAAGGGGAAGGGGATGGCTGACGTAATCAACGTAAAGGGTTACGTCAACGGTTAGAGGGATTAGTTATCTTCACCACTGGCTGTAACCCTGGCGGTTGACGAAAATCACCACATCACTAGCCCGCGTAATTACCACTGTGGAAATTGCGAGGATCGTTTCGGACGCTGTTGAGAAAATTGGTCAAATGGTTATGTCGATGGAGCGACTCTATGTAGGTTGGATAGTCGGCTTTTCACCATCAAGATCGTGGCACTGACTACGCTCCTTTATCTCTACCTCCTTTGTATGCTTTATCGAATAGGCTACTACTCGTTCAATTTTATCATCCTTCTTTTAAACAAAAAAATTGCTGATGGGGCTTTCCAAGGAAAATTAAACCCCGGATTGATCCTCTGTCTTCATTTTTTCACACTTCTTCGAATTGACCACTGATGAGTTTGAAGAATCACTTTGAAGTTTCATCAACTTTGTTGGAATTTATCAAGAATTTTTCTTGGAAATCTTCAAGGATTCTACGGGATTTGATGAGATTTCAAGCTTTCTTACATCTTCATGAAGATTTTGCGCAGCTTATGCCATTTCTTTGGTACTTGAAGGTTTTTTTTCGAACTTCATGAAAGATTCTGGGCAAATTCCCGTCCATTTCACTCAGTGTTCAAACCATTTCTTCAAAAACTTAATGAGTTTCATTGAGATTTCTCCTTCGGTGTCAACAAAATTTCAAGAATTTCGTTGGCACTTCCTGAGCATTCCATAAAAATCTTGATGGATTATCTGAGATTCGATAGAATCTGAAGCTTGCTTATAGATCATCATGAAGATTTTGTGCAGATTTCTTTCGAAATTCGAATCATCATATAGTTGAAAGTATATCTCTAAAAATTGATCAATTTTACGATTTGTCCACCGACGAAGATATTCTACATTGATAAAGTTGAAGTGTAGTGTACTATCTGGTACTGCACACCAGTGGGGTGGTTATAAATATTGATTGCTACATACAGGGGTGTCCAGAGCCCGGGGCTTTCTCCACTTAGTCACGACCGCGTACATATGTACCGCATATATATATATAAGAGTATATCTATATACCCTAACGTCGAATCGAAGTTATATACATATACAAACATACACACACTGTACCATCTATCCACATACGGATTCGACAAGCGGGTAAACACACGGGCGTTTGCCCGGAGCTGAAATCTGTCCGTGTCATCGATGTTCAAGTTAATTGCCATTTCCATGCTCGAATAAATTATAAAATTTTGGAAGGGTTTGAAAATCACACCGTAAAACGTCGCCCAGTGTCATCCTCTGGCACTCCCACCACATCCACATCCACATCCACATCCACTTCAATTTCTACCTATCACAAAAAAAAAAAAAAAAAAATTAAAATAAATTCATTTGAAGGAAAAAAAAGCTTGTCTTCCTGGTTTCCTCCTATCTTCATCAACTCTCAGTGGTTGTTGCTGGTTTTAACGACGTGCCAAACGGGGTATAATTAATCTAAACACCACGAGGTATACAAGATACGTGTACAACATCACTCCTATATATATATATCCATCCAGCTATAATACCGGATGGAACTGAACCTTGGATAACAAATGGCGTGATAACGACGACTCCTCTGGCTTGGTACCATTAAGCTTTTTCCTTTGTCAAGTGGCGTCGTCCGTCTTATTCTCGGCCACGATCATCACCCCGTCATTTTTCTACATAAGTAAAATGAGAGGCCTGAAATATAACAGATTTTCATCATCTAATCGGAAAACAAAGAACAAGCATTGAAACGAAATCATCAAGCCAGTTGTCTGATGGGTCAATCGACCGAAGACTCTGTTTCTGATGAAGGAGAAGAGTAATATCTTCATTGCGTTGCATTAAAATCTCGTACCGTTCAATGAAAATCTAATATTCTATACTAAGATGGCATCCGATGGCATTTCTATGCATGGTGTATGTAGTACCAGTTTACAGTTAGAAAACTTCACCCGCTAGCAATTCACTTAGAAGTTTCCGTGAACGCCTCTGCCTCCGGCTCTCGGTTCTGCAGGTTATATTTGTTGAAGCCATACACACACAAGGCGCAGTATATTAAATAGAGAAGAGAACCCGGCGAACAGAGCAATCCTTTCAAATCCTTTCAGCGCTAGGTTTCTTCCTTCTTATAATTTTATGCCCACTGAGCTACTTGGACATCGGTTTTACGACTACGTGTGCTACTACTCTATACTATATCCTATCCTACCAACTGCTGAGGGAAAACTATGCTATGGTAAAGAATTTACCTCAATCAAATCTGCGTGGGTAGGTATAGATAGTTTTTCGAGTATCATGACATCGAGGATAGTATAAGTGAATTAGAAACTGCATATACCCCCCCCCCCCCCCCCCCCCCCACCTACCCCCGCGGATACCGAACGGTAATGATAATCGAATGCATTCGGAGTCCATTTTCTAAATCCGTTTAGGATTACTTTCTATATCAGATTTGAGCACGGGTCTGAAAATCCGCATCCAGGATAACGATGATTCGATATACCGGACCCAGTCCAAGTCTATCCTTCAATTTCGCCGGCCAATTGGGTTACCATAATATTTTCTTCCCCTCTCCCCCCTCCCATTTCAACCGATACACTTTTTTCGAATCAAATCCTGGGAAATTGAAGAAAAACAGTCCAACGCAACGCAACCATCTCATTCCCTCTTAGTCGTGGAAAGGGCGCGCCAGATTGCACCCGATTAACGCAAGCTAGGGCGGGGTATGGGGTTAACCCAGTGTTTTGCTCGTGGTTTATCATGCGTTTATATTGTGAACCGTAAAGGACATCGATCAAAATTGCGACAGGATTTTAGAACGAGAAAACTCTTCAGTCTCTACGGGGTACGAAGATATGAGAGGATGGACACTAGGGTGGTTCAAAAAAGACCTAATTTTTCAGATGTTGCTGCTCATCCGTGGATATGTTGTTTGTGATTTTTAAAAATTATTCAATTTTTTTGAGCTCTATCGGACAATATTTACTACTGCCTCAGTGAAGTTGAAATTTCGAAATTTTGCCATTTTTGGCAATTTCAAAGTTCTCAGATCAAAGCGCTCATCTGGCTACCTCTAGATTCTCATTCAATGATCATGTTGGTTCAAGATGAAACTCGTACGATAATATTTAGTACTGCCTGGGAGACATTGGAGTTTTTTTCAAAATTTTGCGTTTTTTCGGAGATTCGATCGCCAGGTGCTGCTCACGAGACAGTTTTATCTTACTAATATATGGAAGAAATCCAAGCAGTTTGCAGTCTGCAGCACCATTTTTACTACTGCCTCATCGAGGGCGACTTTCCTTCAAGTAAAATTGGCAACATGAGGCAGTAGTAAAAATGGTCCCACAGACTGCAAACTTCGTGTACTTCTTCCTTAAAATGGTAAGAAACGACTGTCTCATGAGCAACACCTGGCAATCCAATCTCTAAGAAAACCCCTAAATAGTGAAAAAACTTCAATGTCTCTGAGGCAGTACTAAATATTATCGTACGAGTCTCATCTTGAGGTAGCCAGATGAGGACTTTGATCGGAGAACTTTGAAATTGCCAAAAATGGAAAGATTTCGAAATTTCAACTTCACTGAGGCAGTATTGTCCTATAGAGCTCAAAAAATGGAATAATTTTTCAAAATCACAAACAACATATTCACGAATGAGCAGCAACATCTGAGAAATTAGGTCTTTTTTGAACCACCCTAATGGACACCCATGCGATGGGGAGATCCCAGTTCTCTTCTCTTTTCATCCCCCTTTCCATTCCTGCAGCGAACGCTTTTATCCCATTGTTTTAAAGATATTTTTGAACTTGGACAAGGGGTCCGGTCATTACGTGACTGCGACTATTGTCACGGGCAGAAATAGCTCGGAGGATTTGATCCTTTGACTGGGACAGGGTCCGATATGAGCATATTTGACCTCACGCATCGCCACACGTACTGGCATTCGGGCTGTTTGAATTTAATCAACTCGCTCGACCGTGAGGCGATCCGCTCTGTCCGAAATCCACGCGTTTTGTAGTCAAAGGCGACGATTAACACCAAAGGCCATTATCAAATGCTTGTTATTAACAGGTATCACACCAGACAGACCATATACACCCAATTCCTGGTCATGGAAAGCACCAAATTCGCCGGGTTTTAAAATCTCTGATTCAGGGGGGCTGGGGGGGGGGGGGGGGGGGGGGGGGGGGCTGGAGCGCATCAGTGTAGAACGGTACAATTCCCGAATTAAAAGAGCGTCCCTAAGGAAGCGTCGCGTCGCGATGCGGACGCTTTCTGCGCGCAGTGACAGATAAGCTTTTTCTATCTTTGGTCCATTGTCGGGAAGCTGGAACGGAAACATTGACTGATCACCGCGACACCCTTGGAATATATAATTACGAACCCCCCTCACCCCCCATCCGTGCCAGTTTCTCTCTATCACACCCCACTAATAGGGGGAGCTGACGTGACGTCACCAGAAGGAAGAACCCGAGTGATTGATTGGCCCATTCAAATGCTTATGAGTGAAACACACTCTGACCGAGACGGACTAATATCGGGCTACGCACTTATTCGATCTGTCTTTTCGCCTGATACTGAAACGATAAATAAATCAGCGGAGTCATTAAACGGCGCACAAACTTGTGGCTAATTTCATACTGATCCTGAGGGGATGTAGGTACAATTCTTTTTGCGAGATTCTGGTGAAACCGTTCTTCGATTTGAAGATTCGCATTTTTGATCCACGGATATCTTTGGAATTTTTTCGGAATCTTCAAGGATTCTAAACCTTCTTCGATCTTCGTGAAGACTTTGTCTAGGTTCTAGTCGATTTCAACCAGAGTTTATTGTCATGTCTTCGTAAAATTGATGGGTTTCATTGAGATGTGTAATTGAAGGAAAATCTTTAAGAATTCTCTATGGGATTCGATTGAATTTGAAGTTTTCTTAGATCTTCACGAAGATTTTGTGTAGATAGCTTCGAATTTCGTTCAAGTCTTGATGAATGGTTTTCGAAAACTTCATGATGATTTCATTCATCTTGAAGACTTTGTCTAGGTTTTTGTCGATTTCAACTAGAGTTTGTTGTCATGTCTTCGTAAAATTGATGGATTTCATTGAGATGTGTCATTGAAGTAAAATATTTAACAATTTTCTGGGATTCAATTGAATTTGAAGTTTTCTTCGATCTTCACGAAGATTTTGTTCAGATAGCTTCGAATTTCGTTCAAGTCTTGATGAATGGTTTTCGAAAACTTCATAATGATTTCATTCATCTTGCTCTGACTGCACTTCGTGAAAAACTTCACAAAATAAATTTTGAAAATTGAAAATTGAAGAGTGATCTTGAATTTTATTGGCATTAGTCGATATGATGATGTTCTAGAATTTCGAAAAACGGGAATCAGTATTGAAAAATGTCCCTTTAATGAATAATTGATGAAACCTCTATATAGATATAATGATGTCGAATAGCGGTGGCCGTTGTGATATCACCTAAAAAATAATTCACGGTGTCAAAACCGTAGTAGTTGATGCAAGCGTCGCTCGAGGCTTTTTCGAGGTTTGAATTGATTAATTAAACCGTGTGATAGAATTGAATAACCATGTTGTACCGTGGCGCAGGGTGAGATTCGGGTTTGAATTGAACAGCATATTGGTGGCATGGGTGGGATGCAGGCTTTCACTGCATCCGTGGAGGATCGATACCACCGACCAATTTGACATTTCGATGCATGGAGTGGAACAGGGTACGTATGGGCATATAGGATATAGGGGCAGAAAAAGGCGAACAATATTCGCGTCTATATATATATATATATATATGGGTTCGTAACAGGTATTTTTTTAATCTATCTTCATACATTTTGCTCTCCGTCATCTGGGATTTGCAAACAAAGAAAAGAAAGCAAAAAAAAAAAAAAAAAAAAAAAATACACCGACGAGGATTAGGATGCCTAGTAAAATCTTCTATTTTCTCATTTTTTGTTTGATGTCGCAGGTGGATTTTCAATTATTTAAAAGGCTCTGACTT
The DNA here is from genome assembly GCA_943736025.1 of Tenthredo mesomela. Classification (NCBI taxonomy): domain Eukaryota; kingdom Metazoa; phylum Arthropoda; class Insecta; order Hymenoptera; family Tenthredinidae; genus Tenthredo; species Tenthredo mesomela. Next base: position 42,354,265 of record OX031016.1, read on the forward strand.
TAAATATAACAAAAATGAAAAGAAGCTTTAAGAAAAATGTGGAACCCTTATATGGAACGGGAAAAGGAAAAAAGAAAAGAAGATATTTTGGTGGGTTGGTGAGCTTTTTTCTTTTCTTTGACCAATTTTCCCATCCAACAAACAAACGTTCGTTGATGTTGACGAAAACTACCACCCTCGAGTTTCTCTTTCACCCCTGTAGCAGCGAGTATAACGCGTATGAGATACTCCCGCGGTAATCTATCTAATCCCTCGAGCAAGTCGAGCGTAAATCGGCATTTTTTTTTATTTCCCTCCACCTCGATATACTCCGTGACTTGTAAACGGTGCTAACGGTTTCCCCATGAAATTGGTCAACCAATGTATGGGACAATTGATCAGCGAGGAAAGACTTTCGAAAAAAGTGACAAAACCGAATGAGGAAATAAGGAAAGAAGTGGATCATCAGAGCGTGGATGATCGAGGAGGAGTGCATGGACTACTGTTTACTGATCACATACCAAATTTGGTTAGCGTTATTCAATACCAAAATAGTATGAAATTCTTTCTCGATTCTCGCCCCATACCCTCGCATGCACAGACAGACGCCTTATTTAGTTCGGTAATCTCGTATGACGGATCGACCCTCCCCGAGGGGGTTGATACAAATTTACTTAGAGGGGTGATGGGGTTCGGGTAGTTTTCTTACGGGATAGCGAGGTCCAGACCACCTCGTCATTTGTCCAAGCCTTATCGGACTCGTGGGAGTTCGGACTGACCGTTTATTCCTTAGTTTGAGATATCTTAAAAGTATACTTTGTATCCACCTTTTTTACTCGGGAAGTTTAACCATCGCCATTTTTCATCCATAAGCTGTTTATCTTTCCTGAAAAACAACGGGGAACGTGAAACGGGAAACGGGAGACCTTGGACTACGGGTTTTACACTAGGTGTTGACGCTGCTCGCCATCTTCCTTGGGTTTGTTCTGAAGGGGACACCCCAGTGCCCGACCTGACGAGGTTGTAAAGGGTGGTCATCAGAGAGGACAATGTATTAAGTACCCCGAGCTCTGGAAGACTATTCACAAGGGATTACCTTAAACGCACAACCAGATTCCATTGTCTATACTGATGGTCCAATCTACCTCTGATTACGTACTAACTGAATACGGCACCAAACAACCTCTTGACCGATCTTCTTCGCATTATCATCCCCACACAATTTCATCATCAGATCTAATCCCAAGTCGAAATCATTGTAACCTCTAGACCTGGAGATTTCCTTCTAAAAGTTCAAAATTCCTAGAATTTCAAGGATTCCTTTCATAGGAATCTTTAACTTCATCATCAGATCGATTGTTCAATTGTTAACGGTGTGAGATCATCGGTATTGTTAATATATGTACTTTGTTGGTAATGGGACGAGAGTTGTGAAAGGGGGTCCCCTTGTGAAAATCTAATCAAACATTAATGCTAAATCACGAAACAATCCGAACGCAATCATGAAATAAAAGAGTAGATAGGGGAGTTAAACTCGCTGGTCATTTGACTGGGTTATTTACTCTGTATAGTTGCAGGACACTATGGGCTATTGCAGCGGACAAAAAGTTGATGGACATTCCAGAGCTGAGTACTGGACAAAAGGCTCTCCTCGTGGATTGAACGTATGCAAATTCTTAGTAAGGTCCTGTACGCCGGGGCCATGCAGCAGAACTGTGAAAAGCACGGGGATAGGGATTTAGAAGGGGTTCGAATTTGCATAGGCTACACATTTGCGGTGGTACTGGTCGGCTACGGCCAGGAGAGCCAGAATTAAACAAAGTTCCTTCAGCTACGTTTATCCCTGCAGCCTTTTATTAAGATTAAATTTCACCCCCCTTCCTGACAAGGTGCGATTTGGAAACTGAAATGTCTCTTCTTTTTTTTCTACGTACGAATTCGAACAGCTATACTATAGGTGCATGCGGGTTGTCAAAGAATCCTTAACCATCGACTCACTGACTGACATAGTCCTTTTTAACCTGCTCGACTTCACGACCCCCTCGCGCCTAATCCCAAAGTCACCCTGTTGTTGTGGGGCCAGAACGGCTGATTGCACCTAGGCGGTATCACGCCCACGCAAAATAGACTGGTAGTGTGTCATTAATCAACCTCGCATTGTCAGCTCAACCATCAACTACATTACGGGTTTGTGGATAGCTGCCGTTTGGAGTGGGAGAAAACAACGTGGTTTTTCCACTGGGATTCATTCAATTCGCTAAACCAAAAATATTCTACGCCTAATCAATCGTCATGTGACCAGAAAAACTACTCTAATCGCTGCACTTACTTCGTCATTCTTCCACATTCCAATCTAAACCTTCCCCCAGAAATCTCCTAATGACATACCAGGAAAATCTTTACATGACAATCCACTGTCTCCTTCAGTTCATCATTCGTTGGCACCTACACGCAAAAAACAGTGCTGTTGAATTTACTCCGTGAGCAGTAAATTTGTATGGACAGCACTTTTTTTGCAGTAGAAATTATCACAATTGTGGTAACATTGACTCATATAGACATTGAAGGCCACTTGCTCCAATGTACCCAATACTAGAATTGTGATAATTTCTACTGCAAAAAAGTGCTGTCCATATATTCACTGCTCACAGAGTAAATTTGACAGCACTGTTTTTTTCGTGTAAATCTGTCTTCTTGCAAACGGGCCACTTTTCCTTCGAAATCTTCTGATCACAGCACCAGGAAATTCATAATCATTTTGTTGTTGGGGATTTATTTTCGGCGGGAACTAATCGTACAGACTGGATGGTAAATTTGGAGTTCAGGTTTTTTTGATCCGAGAGGTTTCATTGTTCGTTTCGTTGTAAATCTGACGTATGAGTAGTTGCACTGTACTGTGGTGCACATCGGCATTGATCGGTTCTCATTCTTTGATCGACAGGTAATGACAGTTTAAACCGAAAACCGTATGCTTCGAATGTTTAGTCGTCGTAACGTGTCTCACAGTGATGTTAAACTGGTCAATAGATGTTCATATCCGTGGTTAATCCTTTTCGCATGCAGTCATAAGCCTCGAGACTGAATATGTGTGCGCCTCGAGTTTCCTGCCACGTTTTGATCCAACCATGGTAGTGAGTGGGTATCGGATCCGAACCGATTTTAACGCAAGTTTTTTTTTTCTTGCTGTTGTCTGAATTCCATATTTCTGATGATGAAGAGCGTTGAGAAGTTTGAAGTAAAAAAAAAAAAAAAAAAACATTTTGCGATAAAATGACGAAAAGGAGTATTGGTACACTTCCACACGTCTCTTGAGGATCGTAAAAATGGTTGATCTCTAAACGAGGCAAACCACCGAAGATTTTTAGTGCGGTACTAAACGTGCGGGGTAAATACTGACCGCGAAGTAAACTGTGCGGTTTGGTTCAGCGCTGCTGGGGCTCTGAACAGCCTTCAGTATTGAATCATCTTTCCTTTATTCCAAAGGAGGGCATAAATCACCGCTCGCTTTGTATTTATATTCATAGGCGTTTCTGAACAAGATTGAATAGCTATGGGAGTCGAGTTTAGAGCGGGAGTACTCGCCCATGGGAGTACTCGTAAAATCGGTTAGATTGTAAAATATTGTTGCGAGGTGTCGCGGGGCCCACGCCACAATTTCACAATCCCCGAATTTCACCTCTTCACCATTTCTCAATGGAACAAAGGAAAATGAAAAGGAATGATCAGTTCGAAGTTGTAGAGACAAAATCATCGAACAATATTGGGTACTCTTCATGTTTTATTGTTACACCGATCTATCTGCACACGGGGGCTATAACTGATCGGGATTGGCACGTGCTGGATGAACCCTCTGGTCGCCATCGCGTTTCCCTTTGCTATGGCTCTACTCGTGGCTCTGGGTACGTAGCCACGGGTTTGACATTGACAGATGACCACTGTCCAGCCTAATACGGGTTCGAGTGTTGATAGTATCGTCGTGTGCGACAGTGTGCTCTTCACACTATACTACTACCGGAGTATCGTGCAATTTGGTATTCCGCCATTCCATACCTTCTTCCTATTATAGATTCCGCCCGGTAAATGTCATACTACGCCTTTTTCGATTGCATAGGTCGACGCCGGCTATTCATATCCATGACATTTACTAATCAAAAGGGTTCTCGCGGAAACACTGCACACCATACACCGCAACAACAAGAGCGTAATACAAATTGCTTTTCACACATCTTTTAGCAGTTTTTTTTTTTCTTTTTTCTTTTTTCATGCAGATATCGACGTCCCACTCCATTCTACTTTCACTGAGGGGAAGGAGGAGTGTCTTCATGAAGATTCTGTGCATTTTCACCCACAAGGAAAAAAATGAGCAGCTGGATATAGGACAACACTTTTTTTGCAGTAGAAATGACAACAATTGTGGTAACATTTACTCATTAGGACATTGAAATTTACTTGGTCCTTATGTACCAAATATTAGAATTGTGGTAATTTCTACTACAAAAAAATGTTATCCTATATGTAGCTGCTAAACATAGTAAATTCAGCAACAATTTTTATTCCGTGCAGAGATTGAACCATTATTTCGAAAACTTGATGGATTTGATTGAGATTTCCCAAGCATTTGATCTTCGTGAAGATTTTGTGCAGATTTATATAAATTTCGATTATAATGAGGACTATTACTCCCGAAACTTCATGAATCTCGTTCAGATTTCTCCAACACTACATCTCACTCTATTCTCCTTCCACTGAGAACAAGAAGAAGGAGTGTCTGAGCGTGGAACGCTCGAGCTGATATCTTGATACATTTACTGTGACAATCAAGGAGCTCAATTTTTCTAACCCAATCAATCAAATCCACGAAGTAGACGGGGTTTCCCCAGCCTCTCTATCGCCCCGTTGAATCCTGGCTTAGCTTTTCTCCAGTCCAACCTCCGCCTCCACTTCTGCTTCCACTTCTATGGGGTGGTTGATGCGCGCGAGGCACGTCCGAGGCTGGGTATTCGACGTTGCTGAATACTAACACTACTAAGAGTAACTTACAGGACTAGGATCAGGACCAGGACCGGCACTCGGGCGACCCTTAACTAATTACCAGGGGATGACTGGCATCTTCTCTCACTTATCTCTGCTCCCTCCACCGCCTCTTCTCCCTTTCAATCGAATTACTTTTTCTTCTTACTACTCTATAGCCACCGGGCTATTCACTGCACCGAATCACAATTTTTTGGCTAATTGATCCTTGTCGTTATTATTCTTATTATTACACCCAAAGGACTTTATGACATTTCTGTAGATTTCTAAAAATTCTGGAGTATTCTGCTCGCTCGCCTCTCATCCCGCGGGAGCTAAACTAGGGCTTAGAACTTTGCATTATTATTGGTTGAATCCATGGCCTGGGGTAGAGCACGAAGAGTGTGTATACCCTGTCGCGACGAGGCTTTCAATTTGGCGTTTTACGATTGTTGATAATAAGGGCACGGGGGTGGTTGGTGCTTTGTGGCGCAGGTGGCTGGTTCGCATCCAGGTCGTACCTAGAGGCTCAACTGACGATTTTCCCCCCACATCTCTTCCTCCGCCTCATCCCGTTCGCCGGCTTCCTTCCACCGCATGCATCCATTGAAGGGAGAATTTTGTAAACAGCTCTAATGCCCTAATGCCTGGTTATGACTCGGATGTCTAAAACGGCCCTTTACCACCGCTTCCTCTTCGCATTCGAAACTCAACCTTGTTTACGATATTGCAGGATTACTACTTGAAATATCATCACACTTGAAACTGTCCACTTCTGTATCTTCGGTGCCTTTTATCACCTTGGCGATAAGCGAGGATCGGTTTCGGTTGAAATACATATTTTTTGCATGGCTTTTTATTTTTGAGCTTTTCTCACCATCATCCCCCCTCTCTTCTCTTATTCACAACTCTCGAGGAATAATTCCCAACGGAAATTCAATCCTTGAAGACCTGTGGCTGTTCGTTCGTATACGATATCGTTGTGAATAATTGTGGTGACAATGGGAGAAAATCATATATCACACCTCCGGCCAGCTAACATTATCTGCCAGCTTGTGAGTTATAACTATAACTTTGCGCCGTATACTACAACGAAGCTTTTCAGCTAAGGGTAGATCTTTATCTATAAATGTGTAGTGGTATAAATGCAGTGAAATGACTGATCGCCGGGGAGGCCTTGGGGTTAGATTCAAACTTGATCACACGGAAAATCATCATGGGGAATTGGAAAACGCAGAACCCTGTGCTAGCCGGAACTGAAAATAGATTTAACATTTTTTCAGGACGACTTTAACGAGTTTTGAAACCCATTTTCCGCAGTTTTCAGGCTTTCCAGGTTCCTAAATTTCCAAATTTTGGCTCCAAAAGGAATTTTCCTCGCTTTCAGAATCAATTTTCTCAAGTTTTACAAGCTTTTCATATTTTCCGGGTTGTTTCTTTCAAGTTTCCTAATTTTCCTGAATTTATTTTCCTCTTTTTTCCAAAGTCCAAGTATCTTACTTCAAGTTTTACAGCTCTTCAACCTTCCGTTTTCCAAGTTTTCTAATTATTCCAATTTTCCAAATTTTATAATCAATTTTCGTCAAGTTTTACAAGCTTTTCATACTTTCCAGGTCGTTTCTTTCAAGTTTCCTAATTTTCCTGAATTTATTATCCTCCTTTTTCCAAAGTCCAAGTATCTTACTTCAAGTTTTACAGCTCTTCAACCTTTCGTTTTCCAAGTTTTCTAATTCTTCCAATTTTCCAAATTTTGAAATCAATTTTCTCAAGTTTTCCGAGCTTTTCATATTTTCCAAGTCGGTTTTCTCAAGTTTCCTAAATTTCTCCACGTTTATTTTTCACGGTTTCCCAAATCCCGTGAATTTTTCTTCAAGTTCTTTCGAACTTTCCCAATTTTTCAACGTTTTTCAAATCGAAAATACAACTCTTCCCACTTTCCGGTCTGTTTTCATTATATTTCCCTCGTATTTCCACCTTTTCCAAAGACCTAAAAAATTTGTTCAATGATTCGAAAGGCAATTTAGAATCTTAGCACGCGCTCCATGCGGGTATCCTCGTTCTTCCCCTTTCCGTTTACACCCTGTTCTGACGGCATCGCACTGGGGGGGTGTAAACGAAAAGAAAGAAAAGATATTTCGAATATTTTCGGGGGTTTGAAAAATGCCGCATCCAATTTCCCTGATGATGTTCCCTCGGGAGATTTTCCCTGTCCTCACAGCAACAGCAGCAACAGCAGCAGAAGCAGAACAGCACCCTTCTCACCCTCTAAGAAAGTGGTAGAGTTTCTATCTTCCTTTTTCTCGCTTGTTTTGTATTTCAAACACACACACACACCCTTACTTACTTACACTCACATAGAATACCAGAGAAGATGTCTAACACCCCAAACAAACCCAGGGTCTTGTTACACGTACACGTCCATATGAAGACAAATAGTAAAGCTGATAGTTTGACACTCGTTATCCGTTACAGAACTTGACTGACTGACACCTCCCTCGGTCATCTATTTTCGTACTAAATTAAGTGAAATTAACACGTTTTTTTCGTATATGGTGCGAGGTGAAAATTTTCCCTTTATTTTTGGCTCAATTTATTTCCCATTTTCCGACCACCCTTTTCTTTCTTCGGTCATTATAATTCCCCATAATAATTTACGCACAGTGAAATTTTCACTAAGACATCGGTCATGGCCGTATATCGTTATAAATTCTCGCCAGGAATTGCGTGCGATTAAATTTAGCTGGGAAACTTAGAGACCTGCAAGACCTCCACCATAACAATGGGTGACAAATATCTTAGTCCGTACCAGATCTAGACGGGGATTTCAACGGCTTAAGCCGGACATAAGTTTAACCAAGGGTGCACTTTACTTATATCTATCTAGGGGTCGGTCTAGGTCTAGTCTTATACTTGTATACAATGTTGGATATCCTCTACAGGATGCCGTGGTCTTACGTTGGAACATCGTTACGTCTAACCCAGGACCAAGAACTACATAGGTCTCCTGTCAACTCGAATTAAATCGAGCTCTATGCCGGGTATAGTCTTCGTTTAAATTACCCATAGAATTTCAAACGCAATTTATACACTCAATTTTTCTTCCTCTTTTCGCCTATAAATCACTCCAAATTCATCCGAATGATTTTCCACGAAATTTATCATAAGAGGAATTAACGTTTCAGAAAAGTCTTCTATCAGTTTTTTCAAAAAAGCTTTCATAGTTTTTTTTTAGAATTCTTACGAATTTTTCATACCCAGGTTCTCATAGTTTTTCAGAAAAATCTTACCGACTTTCATTGAAAAACACTTCGGAGAAGTTTCAAAAAAAAATTCGGCACAGCTTTCCATTGTTTTTCAAAGTTTTTCCGAATTTTCCAGACAGGTTCTCGGACAAGTTTCATGGAAAAATACTCCAGAGAAGTTTTCAGAATTTTCTGGTAAGGTTTCACAGTCTTTCGGATTTTTCCAGCCATGTTTTCATAGTTTTTCATAGTTTTCTAGTCTATTCAAAGTTTTTACTTTCCCCCATATACGAGTGTTTGTAGTTTTCCTGAAAAACATTGCCGAGTTTCATAGAAAAACACTACATAGAAAAGTTTTCAGAATTTTCAGGTAATGTTTTCGTAGTTCATTATAAACAAAAAAAAAAAAAAAAAATGGATTTTCCAGTAAAGTTTTGACAGTTTTTCAGAGTTTTCCAAGGTAACAATACTGATAGATTTCCAGAAAAATGTTTTACAGAAGTTTTCCGACTTTTCCAAATGAGTTTTCGTAGTTTTTTTTACTTTCTCGGAATTTTCCAGTTAAGTTTTCGTAGTTTTTCAGAGGAAAAATGACTGACAATTTTCTAGATAAAGGCTTCAGAGGAGTTTTCCGACTTTTCCAGCTAACTTTTTACAGTTTTCAGCTAAATTATTTCTACCATCTAACTGAAAGCTGTAAAAAGATAAAAAAATAAAAAACTGAGTGCATACAGTACAGTAATAATCGTTGACTGTCTGTCCGCAGAAGCAATAATTTTCGTAGCATCATTACATAGCGTGAATCCTCTTGACAATACGGTAGCAAACATATCTGTGGTAACGAGCCATAAAGGAGCTGTTGCACATGGGAACCGCGATAATCTTTTCCCCATGAATATATAGGGGTGGTATGATTTCGTTGATCAAATTTCCAGCCCAAAGTTATACTGTGAGGTGGAATTTCCCGTTTTACCATAAGCGAAAAGAATTGATTTGGCATAAGATTTCCCAAGACTGAAGAGAGTGAGAGCTGTTTCGAATTTGACTTACGAGTGGTGAATCCCTGGCTAATGATTCACCGCGCAGTAGGTACCTACCCACGTTCTGGTTTTACTGTTCAACGTTTTAGCCTCTCTCCGCAGAGCCTGCAGGATCGTAATCCGACTGACACGATGTTAATTAGAGCGTCGTCTTAAGGCGCCAGCTTCACCCCTACCCCCCACCCCTCAACCCCCTGCACCCTCAACGTTTCTAGGGACTCGACGGGAACTTGATTTCCAAAACTTTTGTCAGGGTCAGGTTAGCTTGGAATTAGGGTCTTTCTCTCTCCAGTCTCTCCTTCTCTCCTTCGTTCACTAAACGGGATGAGAAATCGTGCCAAATCCCAGTGGAAGTTAGCATAGATTACCACAGGCATCCATCACTCTCGCTTAGCTACTCACGTCTCTCTTCTCTCCTATCCTCTCCTCTTCTCATTCTTAGTGTAAAATCGTGTTACTAGCTGGAAACGTTCTGTCGCTTCTTAAAAAAAACAAAATTTTATCATGCTTCAAACATTTTCAAACACTTTCACGCCTTGTGACCACGGTAGGTGAAAAATCGTAGAATGCATTCTCCTGAAATTCGCACCACATGTTCAAAAGATACGTGTTCATCTCCAATGCTATAAATATATAAATATGCCATAAATATCAATTTATGGGTATTTTTTTTGTTTCTCAACAACAACAGCGAAGAAAAGTTCCTAGATCTGGGGCACAATCTGTATTTGAAGTTTGAGATGTTGAAGGGATGTTTTGAAAGCGATGTGATTGTTCTTCACAAAACTTTGAGCATGTTTGTTAACTTTTCTGAAAATTTTCAGGTCTCGTGACCAAGATAACTAAAAAACCGTGTGAGGTATCTCGCAGGGTATTTATTTTTGAATAATAGAGATGAAAGAAGTCCCTAGATTTCAAGTTTATCCATATTTCAAGTTTAAGAAGTTTGACAAATGTTTTAGAACTGATTTGATCACTTTTCATAGAACTTCAAACATGCTTGTTCACTTGTCTGAAAATTTTCAGGTCCCGTGACCAAGATAACTGAAAAACCGCGCGAGATATCTCGCAGGGTATTTATTTTTGAATAATAGAGATGAAAAAAGTTCCTAGATTTCAAGCTTATCCATATTTCAAGTTTAAGAAGTTTGACAATTGTTTTAGAACTGATTTGATCAATTTTCATAAAACTTCAAACATGTTTGTTCACTTTTCTGAAAATTTTCAGGTCTCGTGATCAAGATAACTGAAAAACGGTGCGAGATATCTCGCAGGGTATTTATTTTTGAATAATAGAGATGAAAAAAGTCCCTAGATTTCAAGCTTATCCATATTTCAAGTTTAAGAAGTTTGACAAATGTTTTAGAACTGATTTGATCAATTTTCATAGAACTTTAAACATGTTTGTTTATTTTTCTAAAAATGTTCAGATCTTGTGACCAAGATAACTGAAAAACCGTGCGAGATATCTCGCAGGGTATTTATTTTTGAATAATAGAGATGAAAAAAGTCCCTAGATTTCAAGTTTATCCATATTTCAAGTTTAAGAAGTTTGACAAATGTTTTAGAACTGATTTGATCACTTTTCATAGAACTTCAAACATGTTTGTTCACTTTTCTGAAAATTTTCAGGTCTCGTGATCAAGATAACTGAAAAACGGTGCGAGATATCTCGCAGGGTATTTATTTTTGAATAATAGAGATGAAAAAAGTCCCTAGATTTCAAGCTTATCCATATTTCAAGTTTAAGAAGTTTGACAAATGTTTTAGAACTGATTTGATCAATTTTTATAGAACTTTAAGCATGTTTGTTTATTTTTCTAAAAATGTTCAGATCTTGTGACCAAGATAACTGAAAAACCGTGCGAGATATCTCGCAGGGTATTTATTTTTGAATAATAGAGATGAAAAAAGTCCCTAGATTTCAAGTTTATCCATATTTTAAGTTTGACAAATGTTTTAGAACCGACTTGATCAATTTTTACAGAACTTCAAACATGTTTGTTCACTTTTCTAATCTTGTGACCAAGATAACTGAAGAACCGTAGAAGACATTTATCTGAAATTTATACTACATGCTCAGAAGACATGTGTTGATCTCTCGTTCTATGAATATGGTATGAATCAAACCCACGGGGGTATCACGATGTCTGATAGGGTATTTTGTTTTCGTACAATAAAGATGAAAAAAGTCCCTAGATCTGGGTTCTAATCCATATTTGAATGGCATTAAACTCGTATTTAATGATTGGAAGGGCGTGATTTTCGAATAATTAAAGCCGTAGTAAGGTCCGTAACGTAACGTCCGTAGCTAACGGGTATCAGTCAGACTTAACCAGTCGATCCGTCAACCGGATGGGTGAAAAGTCTACCAACCCTTTACTATAAGAGTCACGTGACCTGACAGCTACTGACGTCACCGTCTGCTGTAGCCACGTGACTATCTCTATCTCCGTTTGCATTTTGCCCCTATATTATATACCTTGTGTTTTATACACGCGTGTCAAATCCCACATCGGATCCCCGTGACTTTTTTTTTTTTTTTTTTTTTTGCATACAATTTTTTTCATTTTTCTTTATAGAAGAGAATCTTTTTTTTCACATTTCTCATCTCTTTTATTATTAATTATCAATGGACGGGGATTAGAGATGAAAATTTTATACTGGGAGAGAAAGGAGTAGTTAATAAATGTATTAATTTAAAAAAAAAAAAAAAAAAAAATCATCAAAAATAGAAACCAGAGAATGTATCCGCGAAATCTACTGGTGAAATTTATTTTATACTCTTTAATGAGTGTAATAAATTCCTTTAGGAAGTGAAGATAGTCTCACTGGTGCAGTTCTTAGAGATTTTACGATCCTTTACCGTCGCTGCAGTCCCATTCACCTCGTAGTAGAAATTCATTTTCTTTTCTTTCATTCTTTTTTTCTTCATTTTTGCGACTTTTCCAACGGTGACGTCAGACCGTCCGGTTAAAACCGAAGCGGATAGCGGAAACCGTACGCGACTTAATGCTCTCGTAAAAGTTAACGACAATGTTCGTTTCTGGAGCAGTTAAACCGTGTATATAACATATATACATGGATTTTTGCGTATAAAGGAAAAGATAGTGTGGAATTTAGTTTCCTATTTTCACTATTATCTCATACGTGTGCTTCGTATATTTTATAAGTAACTAAGATTCTATCGGCGAATTATATAAACTAGAAAAAGAAGAAAAATAATTCAAGAAAAACAGTCAAAAATTGTAAGTCCAGTTTTTCAACGATATCTTGAAGACCGTTGATAATATCAAGTCAAAGGTGAATATCAAAAATGAAGTTCATTAAATTTTCTATAAAAAAGTTGGATTACATTTTTTCTGTATCTCCATTACTTTCGTTGTATTCCAACGCGGAATACGCTACTGATTATCAGGCTCTTCTAAAATTTGAGTTTTTTTTTTCGAAACATTCAGTCTCAAAATACTGAGAAACGACTCGAGATACAGGTTAAATGTGTTCGAGCTTTTTCATAGGAAATTCGATGGGCCTTATTTTTGATATTCACCTTAAACTCGATATCATCGACGGTTGTTGAGATATCGTCGATTCTTTGAGAAATCGGTTCTAAATGATGAGAAATAATTTTCGATCGTAAATCTCTTCTCTATTTTTTTGTTTCTCGCGTTGCTCCCTGCTAATTTTCGATCCAAGGTATCACATGACGGGTTAAGAAGAAGCGGGATGGGAGTGGTTGAAAATCTGAACCACGTACCACCCTTGTTGTAGAGACGGTTAGGGCTTAGGGTGCGACCAATCTGCTTACAGCCCCCTTAGCTTGAATAATTAACCAGGGGCTCAGGACTTTTTGCTCCTGTCATTTGTTACAAAACCACCACCACTACTACTACCACCACCAAAAGAAATTTCATTCTCATTCTAGTTAGACATATATATCTGCAGGGTAGAGGTTGGTTAGCTATTCGTTAAGGTTCTGGAATTTGAATTCACACTTCTCATATTATACATATTAGCTTTTTCTTATTCATTCATTCATTTCACAATACAGATTGATGATCGATCACGACAAGCAAGACACCAATAATGATCGTTATACTAATTTTTGATAACCGTGCAGAAGAAAAAAAAAAAAAAAAAACAAGAAGTAAAATCGTATCAAATTTTCATTAAAAATAGATTTTTATATTCAAGCTTTTAAACTACAGCATAATAATATATAAATGCGGGGATGAACGAATCGATGAATATGTGCCGCTGATTGAACAGGGCTAATAAATCAACCCTCAAACGATCGTAAAAAAAAAGAAGAACGTTTTTATTTTTCAAAAAATCGTTTCAACACTCTAATCGTTTTTTAACACGATAATAAATATATTCGAATGAGAGATTCTCATGGAGATTGATTAAAATCTGGATTAAAATATCGTCAAATATTTTTATATTTTATTTTATTTAATTTTTTTTTTTTTTCTTTTCTTGTTGGGGATGATGGGTGGTGTGAAAATACTTTCTATGATCTCTCGAGCGTATTAAATAGGTTCAGAATGCTTGGAATTGGATACAAGCAAATTAATTAATACGCGAAGCCACCCGCGTGACCATAAACCTTTACTGAAGGGCGGAGAGAGAGAGAGAGAGAGAGAAAAATAGGGTGGAAGGTGAAACAGGGGTGGATGTCATTCTCGTGATAATTAAAGCTTTGAAGGCAACAATTTTCACACTTGGATATATATATATGTATATTTGCAGCCAACTATGTGCACCCTGTAAAATAAGGGAGGAGCTAATAAATGAAAGAAGAAGAGATGATACGGTAGAGATTGAAATCGACAATCATCAAATGAATCTAATCTTTGACTTTGTGCGGAATTAAATCCATTCATTCATTCATTCATTCATTCATTCATCCATTAATAATAATTATAATGGATAAGTGTCGGGGATTTTTTATAACTATATGTATAGATTAATTAATTTATTCATCAAAGTATCCATTTTCACTTTTGTTTATTCTCATTTCACAGTAGAATAAAAATAAGATAGAAGAATCGGTTCCTCGTTTGCAGATTTTAGAAAAAAAAAAAAAAGAAAATAGAAACCTGCATCAGAAACAAAAAAAAAAAAAGAAAAAAGAAAAAGGGATGAAAAAAGGAATATGGATAAAGACAGAAAGTCGAGGGGCAGAAAGGGTTAGGGAAGATCATTATCAGAGGCTTAACCACGCGAGAATTTTTAATCAGAGGGTGCGCGACCCTCCGAATAATACCCTTGCAACCAACCAATAAACGTTTAACTATTGTCATCGGTTATATTTTTTAGTCAAAATTTTTTTATTAGCCTGATAAACTTTGATGTTCTTGAATATAAATATTTTTTTTTATTATAACATTGCAGTTTCGATGTATCGAAAACTTATGGGGGGGTTGAAAAATGAAAAGGTGAAAGAAAAATAAAGGATCATTCGATTCCATCGAGTTTTGGGTTCATTAGATTCCACCTCGGGTTATCCGACCTCGGACTTGACCAAAGTGAAAATTAGCCCCTGAATAATTATTCCTATGCAAAGTCGTCGACCCACTGCGGCCACTTCCAGTTTGCATAAATTCTCATTTTAGACACTCTGCGCAGGGTTCCGGATTAAGATTCCATTAAACACGATACTGAGATCTTCAGATACCAATCCATGGACCCAAGACCCACCCGATATACTCTAGCCTCTGAATTTTGGTCTCAAATTTCTAAGGAAACGAAAATGTCAAATTTTCAAATTAATTATCAACCGATTTTAATGGACAGAACAAAGGATCGGCAAACTAATGAGGAAATAAGCGAATGGATTAATGAAGGAATGGATTCATTGGAGCTGACCATGAGATTGGGGTGAAAATTTAAAGTCCAATTCTACCTCATGGGAATATAGCCAGCATATAAAAGGTGGAGCGTTGTTAACAGTGTGTGATCTGCACTGGCCACGAAGCCAGGCATTATCGCTAAGTATTTACTGCACACAATGCTGCAGGGAAGTGGGAAGTGGGAAGTTGGAAGTGGGAAGGATAGCTCAGGGTCCGGCCCTCGCGTAATGACCGTTGCAATCCTGAACCCCGTACAATCCCATAATTAAATCCGTTAATCAAGGCTTACGGCTTACGTTAGACTGACCCCCTACATCCACTTGGTTTATCATCCACCTAATCTATGCAAAATTAAGACGAGATGTGGGCGAGCGTAGGCTGCCCGATGGGATCCTTCCATTTATAGATTTATTACGCAGCTGCTGTTTTATAATCCCCGATCTTTTTTTTTTTTTTTTTTTTAAATCAATGAATAAAGTAACGATTTTTTATTCTGGTATTCACTTGTTACAGAAATCGGACGAAATATTTGGGACCCCTATGCCAAAAGGCAAGATTTTTCACCGATCGGTATCAAACGATCGAATTATTGAAGATTCGTGTGAAATTCTGAAGGAATCGGACGAATATTTATAGAATTTTCAACAGAAATCGGTGAAATTATAATAACACTGACGCAATTCGATGAATCGCTGGATAAATTTTACAGGAGTCTATCGAATTTCAGGGAATTCCGAAAGAAATCGGCAAAATTCTGTCAAGAACGTAGAGAAATCATTGAAATCCCAGAGAAATGTTGACAAAGAAATTAAATCGCTGAAGCAATCCTAAAGAAATCGGTCGAATTCCCGAAAAGATCGCCGAAAATCTCGAAGATATTTTTTATAACAAATCGGTATGATAATAAAAAATGCAAATTTGAAGAAAGCGGTTGAACTTTGGTGAAATTTTGAGAAAAATTAGAGTAAAATTATTAAAAAAATCGGTTCGAAATTCTTTTGGGATTTTCGGGTCCCTAAAGCGTTTGAGCAATCAGTTGCTGCCAGTAAGCACAATAATTCGGAACCGATGCGAAGCGAAGCGATCGTGACTGAAGAGTCAGTTGGTATTGTTTCGAGAACGAGGGTTGTTTGACAAGTTGACATGACCTTGTGAACAGTAGGGTAGGTAAAAATGGTGATATTCTCTCCTTGTTTGTACACATGTATTATCATTTATTCTCTTTCTTCTTCTTCTTCGTCTTATTCTTCTTTTTCTTTTCCTTTGAAACCTGGAACGAGTCAAGTATCCGAAACACAGAAGGTTTCTGAAGTGTAATTGGCGCTGAAGTGACTCTCATCTTGGTTCATTAGAGAAAATATCTTCCCTATTGTTTGGCGAGGTAGGTGGGTCGGCACATGGGGTGGGTAACCACCCTGCAATCCCATACCATGCCATGCCAGAGCAGAACAACCAGCACCGAGTTGCCGAAGTGGGGAGCGGATTATTTTTACGTCAAGTGGATACGGTCACTCAATTCTCGACCCCGGATCCAAAACCTGGAAAAGATTGTGACAGTCTAATCTCGTCAAGTAGCCGTGTCAAAGAATGGAGTCTGATTCGAGTGTTCTTGAAGAGAATTGTCATTCCGTCGTCTATTTATTCCGCCATCAGTTCAGTTAATTAATGACCATGATAAGACGCTCTGGAAATCTCCTCGAGCCCTGAAGAGCGGGTTTTTCCTCGTTCCTGATGGCTTTTCGAGATCCTGGACGCGTAAGAATCGAAGCCTATACCCTTCTCCGTAATTTCTTCACCAGCCCGCTGCACACCATCGTGGGAGATGTCTCTTCGCATCTATTTCCGTTCGGTGGTTTTACTTTTTACCACTATGGGTGCAGCCCGGTTATATTTAGACTGGTGGAGTGGAGGCAGGCAAGAAAGCACACCAAGTAACTACCACCTTGTCGTGGTGCGACTACTGACTGCAGAACAGTCAACATAAGCGTCACCCATAGCTAGGAGGGTTTTTTTTATCAGGGTAACCCTTCACGGTGCAGCTATTTCGAGGAGCATGGGAACGCCGTTTAGCAGGTGCCTCATACTTCCATTATAAATAATCAAGGTCCGCCTTGCTTTGCCTTGCCTCTCTCGCCTTTGCTTTGCTTTGCAAGGGGTCTGTTTTTCACTTGATGGATACGCATATGTGGATATGGTTCCATACTGTTCACAAATACCAGCACCCTTCACCTACCATTGAATCTCCCATTGTCAGATTAGAGGGGAGCCTACTGTCTCTTTACAAGGGGCACACGTGTGTGTCAAAATTTCTATTCTCCGATTCCTGACGCGTGAGATGTTCCCAAAATGTTCAGTTTCATGGAACACGAACTTCTTCATCGTTTTCATCCAATATGACGCTTCTGGCCTCGGACTAGATCACTCAAACGTCTTTCAAAGCAGTTTTTCGCACATCCTCGAGAGAGAGAAGTTCCTGAGATGCTCACTTTCGCGTAACACGAACTTCTTCATCGTTTCCATCCAATAGGATTCCAGGCTCGAACTAGGTTACTCAAACGTATTTGGCAGCAGTTTTCTGCACATCCTTGCTCGAAGAGTTTTGTCAGAGAGCTTGAATACGATGTTGAAGAGTGGAGCATATGTGTGGATCCAAATTTCCATTTTCTGATTCCTGGTATGAGAGAAGTTCGTGAAACGTCCAATTTCATGGAATACGGACTCCTTCACTGTTTTCATCCAATAGGATGGTTCCAAGCTCGAACTAGGTTACTCAAATGTCTTTAGCAGCAATTTTCTGCACATCCTTGCACGAATATGTTTGTGAAAGAGCTTAAATGCGACGTTGAAAAGCGGGGAAGAGGTTAAATCGGTAAAGTACACCTGGAATTGTTGCAGTATAAGTTCTAAAACCTGAGTTCAACAGGTGCTTTTGAAAAACTGGAGTGTATGCAGGCATGCACAAGTAAGCACTCCCTTTCTGAAGGCCTCTTTTCCACTCATCTCTCTTTCTCTTACTCTCAAGCTACTGCAGCAGGGAAGCTGGCACACAGCCCTTCTGCGGGTATAAAACAGTGCTAAAACGGTGCACCCGTATGTTGTATGTAGGAACGTCTTGATCCCCGAGTGTTACAGGGGGTTTCGAGTGCAGTGTGCACTGTTCAGTGCAGTGTTCATTGCTCGGCTTAATTTCTCTCTCGTTTTTAAATGCTGAGTGGTTTTCCTCTTCCATAAAGCCAAAACGACGTTATAATACACAGAGTGTATATTCCATTCATTCCTTCCCGGTCATTCGAGTATCTAGAGTCTCGGGACGGTAAGGCGGGTAGGTATCTAGTGTTGGCAAAATATGCTGGTCATTAAAACCTCCGTTTCTTCACTGATGGGCACGCTAGTGATGGTTACAGCGGTTTTAACGTTCCGCAGTTTTACAAAGCGAGGTAGACACTTCAGACGGTGTTGCGGCTGGAGTATCTCAAGTTCATTTCACTTTATATAAAAGAAAAGAGAGACTCTTGAAAAGCCGGTGAACTAGAGCTTGCCCTCGACTACGACCAACCACCTCTTCAAGGGTCTTGGACCCTGGGACTGCGCCTCTGGAGAAAAAAAAACAATCCACCACCCCTAAACCCAGATCTCAATTTTATTGGGGTTCCATTTTCAGTCGGGGTCATGGCCCATTGATTTTTTGACAATCTCCTCATGGGGACGTCCGAGGAACACCATCAACGAGCCATGTGTCTTCGGTGACCCTTACCATGGTCAAACTTTTCATATTATAAAACCGTAAACTATCATCTTCCCTTCGACGGTCAGCGGATAAATATCCCAAGGGATTCTGTTAGGGACTCTGATCAGAAGAGGGCCATGTGGTTTACTTTTTATTATGATAGTAGTTATTCGAGTGACGGGGGTTTGATATTGAGCTAAATTTACAATACAAACGTCACCCGGCTTATCGGTTATATAATTATAACGATCGAGGCGTTAATTAACGCCTAGATAACAGCCAGTGACGTTTTTCTTACGAAACAGATAAATGGACAGAAAGAAACTTAGTTACAGTTCAGAAGTAGAACTTTGTTGACGCTTTGACTCCAGACTGCCTGGCGACAGATAAAAATCCTTACCAACGTTTTAGATAAGAAATGATAGTGGGAACAGATGCTCACTGTCGCTGTGTACTTATTTAATTAGACTTTTTAGAAACTGGAGTGTAATATACGAAATACACCTAAAAGATTTGACAAAATTGACTCAAAATTATGTCAAATAAGCTCGAACACATTTTTTTCTTTATTAGTTAGACCCTCGTTCGAAATATCACAGCAAGGTTCGTAACACAAATTGTTGAGAAGACCCCCGCTCTGAATGGGTCTCGAGTAAAAGAGGCTAATCCGAGTTAGGGATCCCTTCTCCTTGCACACTGTGAGGGTGTTAAGTCGTTACTTTTCTTGACCTTACGTCCCTTGAAACCCGTGTTATTTCTGCTACGATAGTGAGCTTGTTTTCCCAAATAAAGTATTTTTACGCCATAGAGCAAAATTTTTCATTAATTGATATCAATCGATAAAAATATGGAAGATTTGTTTGAAATTCTGAAAAAATCGGTCGAATTTCTACAGAATTTTCAAGGAAATCGGTGAAAATTATAATAAATTCGACGAAATTTCAACAGTTTTTGAAGTAATTTTACAGAAGTCGATCGAATTTCAGGAAATTCCGAAAGAAATCGGCAAAATCCTGTCAGGAATCATAAGAGAGGATCGAGATTTCAGATAAGATTGAAAGAAGAAATTGAATCGTTGAAGAAATTCTGGAGAAATCGATCGAATTTTAGAAAAATCTCAAAGAAATCGGTGATATTCTGTACGAAACTAAGAAAAATCATCAAAATCTCGGAGAAATTTTGTAGAAGGAAATCGAGTCGCTGAAAAAATTCTAAAGAAATTGATTGAATTCGGAAGAATTCACAAACAGATCGGTAAAATTCTTGCAACATATTTTCGATAAATCGGTAGAATAATTCAAATCCTATAAACATTCGAAATGGAAATCGAATTTTGAGTCTAAATTCCGTGAAATCGTTAAAATCTGAGAGAAATTTTGACGAAGGATTCGAATGGCTGAATAAATTCTGAATAAATCGGTAAAATTCTGTGAATATCTCGAATATTTTTTCAATGACGTTGAGCCTGTTTTTCGAAATGAAGTATCTTGTTCCACGGTACTTTTCGACGTATCATGACTTACCGATCCCTTGATGAAGTGAGGGCATTTAACTTGCACTGCGTGGACATTGACGGATGCCTAATCCTCTCTGTAGCATAGTTATTCCATATAATGTGTAGTTATATGGACGTTCATTATTCCCTGTAGTGTTTGTCGAGAGGTCTGCTCCCAGTGACAGTACCTTGACACTGAATACGGTATTAATTTAAAATTTCGTGGTTTACAAAGAGGATAAAAGGAGGCGTGCGTAGAACTCGTAGATCGGCATGGTGAGTATGATCACAAACTCTGCAGGCGTTAAAGAATACGGCTCCTAACTAACTATAGACTCCTTTTTCTACTTCTTCGACTTCTTTTTTCGTATTATTTTTCTTCGACGACATAATCTCTGTCCTAACATGAGTCTGTTCCCTACCGCTAAGTACACATTGAAGAAGGTACACTGAACGGTCGTTTGTGATCCCCTTTCACTGTGCTTGGGATCCTCGTTACGGTCCCCAACTCCTTTTCCTCTTCTTCGCCTTCTTCTTCTTCTTCGTCTTCTTCATAGTACATACATGTTAACGTATGTCTGCTCTGCAGTTATGGGCTTTGGTACACACATGTGAATACGTATACACACATGTATAGGAAAGAAATACACACTGGGGACTATATACGACGCTAAACGACACTACCTACAGTTTAGTTCAAGTTAGACGATAGAAACCCTCTGATCTTTATGAGTCAGAGCGTTATTCAGATAGAACTAGTACCTACCGCATTGGATCCTTGAGCAAACAGTCACCCTTCGCCTTCTTTTAGAATTTTCTGATCGCCAGGTTCACACGGTACTATATCAGAGAATGGAATGCTTAGTTTTAGCATCAGCTCTCTTATAAGGTGAGTAATTTGATCTACTAGTTCCGATTCCGAGACTATGTGATGTC
This sequence comes from Tenthredo mesomela, assembly GCA_943736025.1. NCBI lineage: Eukaryota > Metazoa > Arthropoda > Insecta > Hymenoptera > Tenthredinidae > Tenthredo > Tenthredo mesomela. The sequence goes on from OX031016.1 coordinate 42,375,549, forward strand.
CTCCGAATAGCACTTTTCAATTTTATTGATCAAGGGATGATAGACTTATTCATTGATTCGCCTTTACCATTCGTTTCTTTTCTCCACAGTTTAAGAGGGTAGGTATATGAAATGGGGGGTTTTCTATGTTACTTTCTCTTTTTGTTGTTGTCGTTGTTGTCGTTGTTTCTTTTTTCCATACCGGAAGTTCGCAGGTAGAATAGTAATAAATTTAGCAACAATAGACGGTGTTTGACATAAACACTAATGATCTTTAGAAACGCTCTTTGAAAACGATCCTTTTATATGATCTATAGTTCTCCGTCCGTTGCAGGGTGAATGTATCTATGTAACTACAAAGGTGTTGTGTAGGCAATAAAATCGGTGAAATTGAGCAGAACGGATATAATACACGTACGATATTGAAATCTGATATATGAGTTTCCGGTCCAAAGAACCGCTGATACCTAAGTGATGGGAAATACAGTTTAGAAACGTGACGACAGAAGTAGGAAAACGATTTTTAAAACCTCGGTCGAGGTTCAGAATTTCAATGTTACCGTATCGCAGTTTTCAGGAAGGGGGTCTCTATATGGCAAATTTCGATAAACTTTCAAACGATGAACACTGGGGTCTGGAAATTCGGAAAAAAAATTTGGTGCAGAATATCTTTTTCTTCCTCTTCTTCTGCAGGGTTGAATAATAATCGGAAAAGATGGTAATGATGAAGTTGTGGTGCCGTCTACCACCTGGGGTGAAGGAAATGCGCTTTTAGGGACTGGGGCGTTTAGATTCGAATCTAATTTCGGTATTTCCTTACACCACGCGCCTTCAGGGGTGAGAAATTGAACGGGAATTCAGTACGACGTTATGTTCTATTATTAAGGGTGATTTCCAAGCTTTTGTCTATTTCACCTGCAATGTCGCAGGAGTTTACCCGCGGTCGCGTGACCCGTATCATAATTAATACCCTTCTTAATTACCCCACGGCTGCCAGGGTGTACACGTACGCCTTTCGCTGAAGGCTGTGTAATTATTAAATCGATTTAAGACCAATGCAACTCTAATGAAACCCACCCCCGTACTCCCATTTGGACACGTGCCGTATTAATGTATACAAAACGATACCGATGGCTCGAAAAAAACCACCACCTGATAATTATACTCAACTAATTATTAACATCTAATGCGGTTGGTCGAGGTTAAAATTTTACCACATATCTCACATCGAGGTAACTAGAGGGTGCAATTAGATTAATTATTCAATTATTAACTCATACTATGTTCCATTATCAATACAAAACGATCACTGAGAAGTGAGAACGATTTTCTTATAGCTACACGCCTTGGCGGGTACATTCATCCTCTCCACACTTTCGATTCGTTTCTTATTTATTAATCGACTAGTTTCTTTTTTCGCACATTAATTTATCGTGAGAAACACACGTGCCATATCAATAAGTTAATATTGCAATAGCTACATACTTGGCGGGCACATTTCTACATGGAAATTAATAAAATGGTCGAAATATTGCATGGAATTGTTTGAAAAAAAAAATACCAAACGAGTGTTAAAGATCCCGAATCGATTCCATCTGAGTAATTTCAAAAGCTACATACTTGGCGTGATATCAATAAGTTAATATTGCAATAGCTACGTACTTGGCGGGCACATTTCTACATGGAAATTAATAAAATGGTCGAAATATTTGCATGGAATTGTTTGAAAAAAAATCCAAACGAGTGTTAAAGATCCCGAATCGATTCCATCTGAGTAATTTCAAAAGCTACATACTTGGCGCTCGCATTTCTCAACATTGGTGAATAAAATCGTTAAAATCGTTGCATAAAATGTGCAAAAGAAAATCGAGAAAAAAAATAAAAAAATCTGTACGATTGTTCCACCGATCACGAAGAGAGAGAGAGAGAGAGAGAGTGAAATTACTTTGTGAATAGATTATAATACCGTATGTCAAAAGCGGCGGGTTACCTCTTTGCAAATATCAAATTTCATCACGGTTGTCTGCTTCCTCTTTGGATTAAGAGTTCCTATGGTAGATGTGAAGAGTATCGTTTGCTGACCAGTGGTCAGTTTCCCAGGCGGGTATAGATTCGTTGCTAAATATACGCCGAAATCCTGAAGGGTTGAGAAGTGATCCTTGTATGTGTGCAAACGTATGTATTTCGGGATCACCGCACCACACATCGGTATCATTCGAACAGCAGCAGCAGCAGCAATTAGAACAAAGCTAAGCAGCGTGTGACAACCATCTTCTTGACCATAACTGCAAATAAATTCGCAGAATGGGGCAGCTGTGCGAAAGCTAATTCTAACGATGACCACTGGTCAGATGTACGTCTCTATGCACGGGGTTGAAAGGGTGGAGGAAACGGTCGAGAATGGTTAGGAAAACCGACCATTAAGTAAGTACTGTGTTTCTGTAAGTGGTGATGGGTGATGGGTGCGTGAGTGAAACGGTGTGAAACGAATGAAGCTGATCGACCGACACGTGCTCACTGTCAATCTTCGTTATCCAACACCATTCCGTGATTCGGTACGGAATTTGTTGAAGAGATTCATCGACATATACATGTGGAACACAATATGTGCATGATCAAGAATTGATTTTCAAGTTTTTCCTATTCTTCCGATTACTACGAACGACTTTTCTACGTACTCGTCTTACGAAGAGGGAAAGAATGGGATGGAATAATGCCTCGCGAATTTCGAAGCGGAGTATTTATTACTATGGGGTTTTAAATTCCGACGAAAAGGGATGACATGTGGGGTGAAATTGACCGTCGAACGAAAGTAGAGGGAAGAGAGTATCAGCTTACCCCAATTTTGGTCCAATCATTTGGAAACCTGATCCCGATAACCACGGTAGGAGGATTCGCTTCTTCGACGGACCTTTTTAGGAGAATGATATCGATACACAAAGTAGGCACAAACCTCGAGGACTGTGACGTTTTTTTGACGTATCAATGCGCCGCGGCGGCATAGAATAAACCTGACAAATCGATCCACGTCAGGATTCTCCGATTCCCAATTTTTCACTCGTACAGGACACGCCGAATAACGGAAATGCCAACATTTTTCAACCACCCTAACGGAACGGAGCGATAGTCTGGGACTTTGCTCTTTTTGTCTTTCTGCTTTCCGCTTCACTCTTTGGTGGATTAAAAAACGAAATGTGAATGCTTCCACGCAGATATATGTACACGATTTTACAAATATGCGGTAGGAAATGTAAATTAGATCTTTGTGGTGCGCTCAGGCAATCACGTCCCGGTGATAAAAAGGTGATAAATTACCTCAGTACGGTGCGAATGCCGATAACCATCAGCCCTTCGGAATTGTGGCAAACCGTCGTCGTCACTGACTAGCATAGAAAGTGCTAACTACTCACTGCACACCAAGTTCCGTCATCCACACATCATGCTATGAAAAGAAACTCGGATTCTTTAACGGGGGTGATTTCTTTACAAAGATAAAACACCTTGCTGAACAGCAAACCATAAACAGTGCTCAAAAACACCCAAAGGAACTTCTCCCGTTCATCAGACTTCCAAGAATATCATTCCTCGAATCGATTCATCAAGAAAAAACTTCGATATCGATCAGACATGCTCTGAAATGTTGAAGACAAGTGTTTAACATAATCCCATGAAGAAATACCATCATGTCCAGTCATGGACACATCCAAGTTCTTATTTCTACCGCAGAATCAGTCACTACTTCGACATTCGATGCCCAGAAATGCTGTGCAGACGAAAAGACATGTTTTAACATCATCCCATGAAGAAATACCATTATGTATAGCTTAGGTGATCTATAAGCCCTCATTTCTACCGCAGAATCAGTCGCTACTTTGACATTCGAAGCCCAGAAATGCTGTGCAGAGGTAAAGACATGTTTTAACATCATCCCACGAAGAGATACCGCGATGAATCCAGTCCTGGACTTCTTTGGGTCCTTTTAATTACTGATAGTGTATTATTTCTCCCACGGAATCAGTCCCACGATAATCCCTCTCTTACCTCTGGTTTGATGAACGGGCATTTGCCCCCCTGCGAGGTTTAGTGGTGGTTTTCGTACGTCGAGGGGTGAAGATAACTCAGGTAGGTGGAGGCGATGAAATTGGTAGTTAATGAGCGTCTAGTCGGTTACCGGTCACATAGGTGAACCCGAGATCGTCACGGTTTGTGGGCTGCACGCCATCGGGAGGGATGAGACCACCAGTGATCAGAGTCCCCGGATCGTGAGAGCATCTCCTCTTATAAAGGGGGACGACACCCACGCGCACCTCGGACACGTGACTGCTTTATAGCAAGGGAGGAAGAAGGAAGAAGGGAAAGGGTCGCTCGATCGAATCAGAGGGGCAAATATTGTCGGGTGTTGGGTTCTGTTACGACTATCAACAGAGGACTAAAGTTGTGCTTTGGAACTGCTGAGGGATGATTGGAGAGGAAAGGTCGGTCCCGCTCTTTCACGTTCCCCGATAATTAGAGACACGTATTTTTCGGGTAATGGTCTATGGTGTTCATGGTGTCAGCTCAGAATTGGCCGAGGGAATGTTATGCTGCTTTTTCGGGAATTGGGCTTTCTAGGTTTCAATTTTATAGGGAAGTATAGACCCTTTTCGAAAAAATTTTAGTCAAGGGTTCAATTCAATTCGTTTGTGACTTTGATAATCCTCAACTCATCAGAAACGAACAACAAGCCTCTATTCTTGGCATGATTTGTTTATCTGCACGTGGTTTGAGGGATCGAATGAAGGAATAAGGCGAGATCTGAATATCAGGCAATTACGTATGATGTATGAAGGGCTGGTTGATGGTGGTGTGTATCGTATGTATATTTTTGTCATTTTCTCCGTCCACAAATTTGAATGTCATTTCCATCCCGCATATCCGTCTCAATTTATTTCAGACAACTCATCCGTTACGTATCATACCTCTCTGCTGCTGCCTCCTCTACCAAGATGATTTGCATTTTCCAGAAATATTGTTTCGCCTTTCTATTTCGAGTTTTTTGCAAGTCAGATGCGCGTACCCCCCTTATCATTCGCAAGTGAGAGTATCAATCTTTTTTTCATCGCTACACATACCCCCATTTTTTGTTTCTTCTCACTCTCGCTCTCTCTCTCTCTATATATGCTGGTATACCAATTTTTCCAACCACCTCATTTACCACGAATTTTTATTACATTTCAGTATTTTACTTTTTTACTCTCGTAGTATAGAATTTTATTTTTTTTTGTTGTCCCCATGATATTTGTACTCGGAATTAAGCCACATATTTGCCCTCCACGCAGGATCTGATCATCCTTTGTCAAAAGATTTCTGTTTGAGCCTGCCTCCGGCCTCCAAGGCAAGTGCTCTGCTATTCACGTTTGTACCCATCCACCCATACGCCCATACTCTACTGCTATATGCCATGCCGCAGTGATTCATATCGTTGGCAAACGACAACCTATACGATATTCTCTATGATCTCGACACGTTTGATCCATACCCTAGGGTGGGTTTTGATACGGAGGCCATTTAGCGGTCAAACTACTCGTCGACATTTCTATACAAGATATATACCAACCTTATACACACGGACTGCACTTGTGACCAGGAATAATTGAATAGATCAGAATCAAATCACCGCGAAAATCCAAACCATAGATTATCGTCGAAGCTCTTGATCCGACAAAAAAATTCTCTGAATATAAAAGCTGCAGAATATCACGGTCTACAATTTTTGTATCACATATATTTGACTCAAGTCATCAGATGCAGAGATACAAGAGAATTCATCAACCTCCTGAAAAGTTCCAACTCTTCATCGACACACAATCTATAGTTAAAACGAATTCGTTGATCTGACAAAAAATTCTACTGATTATAAAAGCTGCAGAATATCATAGTCTATAATTTATGTCTGATGTATTTTTACACCAAGTCATCAGATGCAGAGATATTATAGAAATCATGATCCTCAATGATAAACTCATTCATCGACACAAAACCTATAATTAAAACGAACCTGTTTATCTGACGAAAAATTTTACTCAATATAAAAGACGGGGAATATTATAATCTACAAATAATGTCTGATGTCTTTTTGCGAAAAATCATTAGCTGTATAGATATGAGCAGAATGCTGAATCCTGTTGAAATGAATGAGCGTGAAGACTCATTCCTCTGCCAATATTTTCTGCTTTATCCAAAGGACGTGGGGTTTCACCATATATATACAATATTTGTCATATGTAATTTAAATAAAAATCACCATGGGTGAGGAGATACACGGGAAAATTGATTCGGTAGGTAATATCAAAGATTTATTTCCATCAAGCTACTTAGCAGCGAGTTTGTATTATGATTTCTCCTCCCCGTGTTTAGGGCAAGAATTTCTGATAAAATTCTTCTTCTTCTTCTTCTTCTTCTCATTCATTGTGTAGCTTCTTATTGAATTTTTTTACTTTGATGCAAAGCAGAGTAAAGCAGAGCATAAAGTAAGGTAAAGTGAGTCAAAAGCCTCGGGGAAAAAATAATCTTTAGACTACGTCGTAGGTAGATTGGAAAGACCGATGATGTAGGTACGACGATACTTTAATCAGCTTTCGAGATCTCTGGAATTGAATTATAACCCCATAAATATGAATACAGGTATGATGCACGTATCTGGTTCCATAAATAAACCGCATATATGTACAAAAGTAAAAGATTGGTGAAAAGACACGCCTATCAGACTCGGGTTTTTAAAATCCATAACTCAATTCATGGTCTCGTGTTAGTCGGTTGTGAGGAGTTTTTCTTCGCCTCGTTTAATTAATTCGTTATAAAGAAAAAGAAAAAAAAAAAAAACAAATGTCGTGAAAAATCCTCGGACGAATGCTAAAAGCATATGTGACTCGACAAAGCGCAGTATAAACTCACTGCCACGTACGTATCGTACCGTACGTTACTACCTACATTACATACCTAGCTCGGGTGACCGCGGGTCAAACAACCCCATAAAGATTTAGATAAAGAAACACTTTATCCCCCTTATAGGGGCAAGTTATTCGACGCGCACTTTTAACGCTAAACGATTTTAAACACCGTACAAAAATCTCTCTTACATCCCCCCAGCCCCCCTAGAGGAATATTTGGGGTAGTGAAATTCCCGGGGATTATATAATTTTTAATCAAAGATTCCCTGGATTTTATAACCATAGGATTTATATGCATAGAAATATATGATTGTACCATAGTTGAGGAGATGCGATAATCAGTCTGTAGCTGCACACACATCTCGAAAAACTTCATCTATAGGGAAATTTCGAGACCTGAAAATTATTATTAATTGTTATTTTCCATTAAAGTGAATATTATACAACAAGGAGAACGACAAAAGGCGGGCTGCGGTGAACCGGGCCATTTTTGCTCCCGTTATAACGGTTACGATTATGAATATTATCAAGGGAAGTTCCACCACGGCCAAGACGGGTTGTAATTTCAACGTTAATTATCAATTAAGGTCAGGCCAGAGGCTGGCATATTCATCTAACGTCAGGAATTTGTCTAGACACTAGTCTACCCCAAAATATAATTATTCCATCTCGGAATTGTCCCATGATTTAACCCGAAACACAGAACGCCCCTCGTGCACAATAGGGTGCGGAAATACGGTCCGAATTCAAACGTCAGTTGCCCATTAGTATTCCTTGTGAAAAACCCAGCCGATTTTATCCGAAAAAAAATCCCGTAGGTCTCATAGTTTTCAAATTACACCGAATTCAAGTTCCGGCCAATCGGAGTGGAGATTTAAGTAACGGTCGCGCTGCCGATTGGTCTAAACTTAAAACCTTTGCCGTTTGAAAAGTACAACACCCTCGAAATTTTTTCTGGTACAAAATCGTCCTGGTTTTTCCCAAGGAACACGACTACGAGTTTGAATTTTCAACGCGAGTACATTCTGGGGATTATTACACCATCCACTCGCTTCTCGGTTACGGGAATATTTTCATACAAATGTTCGCCGGTCCCCAACAGCGCAATGAGTCGCAGGAGTTTGGATCGCGGTCGTATCTCCCTCCGGATTAAACAATTACCCACAGGGTCTGTGGGCGTTTGGCGATTTTTTTCTAAACTCATTACAAGAAAGGGGCGGTACTGACGGGCCACCTTTGACGGTAATTGTTTTTAATCACTGGATGGATGCGGACGGAACCTCGAACAAAATTTGTTACTGTTTAATATACTGAATCAAGTTCTGCACTGTATATGGACTGCTCACGCCAAAGGTAATAAATTGATGATATAAAATCGACGTGTGAGTTTGTGGATGGCCTAATGGACTGACTAAAGAATATCTAATTATCTCGCACGCGTCATGGCCACGTGCTCTATACATTTTCTCGCCATTTTTCCCCATTCGAAAATCGAAACATTGCCTCGACACCAGCTCCCGCAGCGATATTTTGTTAAGTATATATACACACGTTCGTTCGTTTCCTCAAGTTATATATTCTCAGTGTGAAACGTATGCTGCTATTAGCTAGCATCCACCCTCCTCCCCCCCCCCCCCCCCCCCCCCCACTCGAAAAAATCCCGCTGCGTAGATTGCTCCCAATATTGAATGATTATTATTATTTTAATAACTTGCTGTACCAACACAAAATCCCAGGACATGTTTTAGTTAGACTATAGATCGACACATATGTCTAGACTGAATTTATTAGCCAATGGGGTTGAGGGCTCGAAACAATTTCGCAATTCTTTCCCATGCAATTCTTTCTTCTTCTCTTTCTCCTTTGGTGTATATATATATATATCTGGAGTCCTTCAATACTTCAAAGTGTGTCACGAATGGCAATACGTTTCTATCGTGGTAGTTTTGCGGGGGGTTACCGGGCCCGGGGTGTAGGGGGGTTGGGTTACAGACGGGGTTTTTAGTCCTGTTGGGGTCCAGGACGGTAAACTCTCGAGTGGAAACTACGGGGCTCACCATCATCATCGCCCTCACGAGTGAAACTAGAGTTAATTGATCGGAAGTCTTGAGGCTGCACGTGCCATCTTTTCATTGTTACACTGCAATGGGCAATGTCTCGTTCAAACTAATGTCCTGCCTTGTGATATTTGACGCTTTTCAGTATCAACGTCATACACGAATTTATTATATTCTATTCATATAGAATTCAAACTTCTTCCATTGTATCATATTCTATTTTGACATAGGTTTACAATCATTCATTCAATATTGCGACATGTTCAAAAAACTTGATCAAATATTGCAATATTTAGAACGTACTTGATTTAACATTGCGGAACTTTGATAAGATTTGGTAAAAATCGCAACATTTTCACAAGACGAGTATTGTCACATTTTGAATGGACTTGATTGCAAATTGCAATATTTTTAGAATACTGAACCGAATATTGCAGAACTTTAATCAGATTTATTGAAAAATGTCGCATTATCATAATAATCGATTCAATATTGCGACAGATTCACAGAACTTGATCAAATATGGCAGATTTGGTAAAAATCGCAACATTTTCACAAGACGAGTATTGCCACATTTTTAATGGACTTGATTGCAAATTGCAATATTTTTATAATACTGGACCGAATATTGCAGAACTTTAATCAGATTTATTGAAAATTGTCGCATTATCATAATAATCGATTCAATATTGCGACAGATTCACAGAACTTGATCGAATGTGGCAATATTTGGAACGTACTTGATTGAATGATGCGGAACTTTGATCTGATTGTTAAAAATTGTGACATGTTCAGGAAACTTGATCGGGTGTAGCGATATCTCGAATGTACTTGATTGAAAATCGCAACATTTTCGAAATACTTAGTCGAGGGTGGCGGAACTGTGATAGAAATTATTGAAAATTGCTACATTATCACAATATAGTTGATTCAATATTGCGACGGATTCACAAAACTTGATCGAATATTGTAATATTTTAAATGTATTTGATTGAATATTGTTGGACTTTGAATAGGATTTGTTAAAAATTGCAGCATTTTCACAAAACTTGATCGAGTATTGCCAAATTTTAAATGCACTTGAATGTAAATTACAATATTTTTAAAATACTTGGCCGAATATTGCGGAACTTTGATCAGATTTATTGAAAATTGTGATTGATTCAATATTGTGATCATTTCACGAAATTCGATAGAATATTTCAATATTAAGAAACTTGATTGAGAATTGCAATATTTTGCGAATAATTGATTAAGTCAACACTCGTTATAAACGGACTATCCAGATTATTGAAAAGTGTAATATTTTAGAAAACAGGCCTAAACGCGACTCTGGTAATTAAAGTAAATTTGATTTTCGGGTTTGGGTGTTTCGCCGGCACCCCCGTCACCCCCGAATCCCATGTATAATCAACTCTCTATTCTATAGCTGAGCTTCGAGCCCCCCTTTGCGTTTTGTAATTGCTGGTATTTATAAGCAATACAGTTCTCCGCAGCTATAGATATACACGAATGATAGGTAGAGGCAGAGCTGTAGCTGTAGCTCTATAGAATGAACGATACGGGGTATGAGGGAGAAAATAGAGGGATGAGAAGAGAGAACGAGGATCTTGTCAAACGTGGGGCTGCCACGGGGTTTCTAAGTGTAATATGGTAATACGGGCAATGGGCCATATTGACGTGAACGATGCCTGCCATTAGCGGTCCGACTCTAGATGACTCTTTTTAATTTCCTCGCGAACTGAATTTACCGAATGTCCGGAGGGTGCGGACCCTGCGCCGAATACTCTGCGAATTATTCATAATCACTTTTCCCGGTAGGTACGCGTCGTATATTTCACTTTTGTTTTTTCGCCTTTTTTGTTGGAACATTTTTTTTTTTCTACCTTTATCTGTTCTTTTTTCATCCCCTATTTTATTTTATCTCTCTTCAACAGATCATCGCTGCAATTATTAACCGAAAAATACCAGAGCGAAAAATACGCCCGGTGATAATGAATGAACCGAGAATTGATTTTTGACTTAGAGTCATACAAGTTTTAATTATAATTCATCGATTTCAGAGACCTGCAGAGATAAAAGAGGGTAAGAAATTTTGATAAATGAATAGCCATTTGACGTATGGAGGAGAATACCACCTGGCACCTCACCTCACGTCAGAATAGTGTGTGTCAAGCGGCCATTAAGTGCTTGAAAATAACCAGAAAGATTCGAATCGTACATTTCTGATGATAAAGCCGAATCAGCTTTAACAATTTGTTGCGTAATGGTGGAGGGCCACTACAGGCTTAGATTAAATCGTGTGTAAATCGCAGGTGTGCTCCACTACCACGCTACCTTTTCCTTTTTCCCTTCTGCCTACTACCCTCCCCCTTGCCCCTTCCTATTTCCCTTAACGCACCTCAACAGCAGTTGCATGAAACTGCAGTTATAAATGCACGTGGGATTCATTGCTGGTTTCTTTTTTTTTTCATTTTTTATTGCATGTTCTTTCAATTTTTTAGTCCGAATTCAGAATTCATTGAAAATTTGTGATAAATATGCATTTTTTTTTGTGATTTTCAGCCATTCATCTTTCAGATATTTTTTAGAATTTTTTACAACACTTGATTCCGTATGGCAATAATTTCACCTGAAAATATCGGATATTGCGATATTTTTACCTGAAACGATCGAATATTGCGAATTTTTCATTGAAATGCATTCAGGGTTGCAATATTTTTATATTCAATAATTGAATATTGCAATATTTTCACCTGAATCGATCGAATATTGCGATATTTTTACCTGAAACGATCGAATATTGCGACTTTTTCATTGAAATCCATTCAGGGTTGCAATATTTTTATATTCAATAATTGAATATTGCAATATTTTCACCTGAAACGATCGAATATTGCGATATTTTTACCTGCAACAATCGAATATTGCGACTTTTTCATTTCGATCAATGAAATATTGCAATAATTTCACCTGAATTAATTCAACACTGCAACATTTTTTCTTTGATAGATTAAAAATTCTAAAATTCTCACAGATGTGACTAAAAATCGCGATTTTTTCATCTAAATTAATAAAATATTGCAATTATATTACCTGACTTCATTGAAATATTGGGAGAATTTCACCTGAAACAACTAAGTATCACAATATTTTCAAGAGGCTGACGAAATAATTGATAATAACGACATTTTTTTTCACCTGATGCGATTGAATATTGCGACATTTCCATAGAAATTAATTCAATATTGCAATACTTTCACCTGCATTAATTCAAGATTTTAATATTCTTGCTGTGAATAATAACAAATTGCTACATTTCGAACGAAATTGATACAATATTGCAATATAATTACACCTGAATTAATTCAATTTTTCAATATTCTTGGTGTAATTAATCAAAAATTTCAAAATTTCGATCGAATTTGATAAAATATTGCAATAATTTCGCCGTTATAAAAAATGGCAATACATTTCACGAACTAGGAAGTATTTGCTTGACATTTTGATATGTTTTGTTGTCGAAAAAAAAAAAAAAAAAAGTAAGATAATGATAAAACTAAAATGGCAATTTTATGAGCAATCGACGAAAAATTGTCGAGATTCGTTAATTAATTGCGACGTCGATGCGAGCGTAGTTAGTAATCAAGGACTGAATTAATATCTGACTGGATTAGCCTGCACTCGAGAATAAAGAGTCGCTAACGTAATTAGCCAATTAACATCGTCAGCAGAAAATGAAAATCCGGGTGGTTGTTCGACGCGAAAAGGCAGAAAGTGGCCCTCGATGTCATGTCGGATTAAGGCAGTAAGGAGAGCAAGACCACAACCACATTTCGGTATCCAGGGCTCGGGCTCGTTGTAGAAGGAAATTAATTACATTCCCGTAATAACTCGGTGAGCACACACACCGCATCCATGGCCCCATACACCCCATGCTAATATAAATGGTGTTCATCAACGGGGACTCATACTCCTTCCTTCCTTCCCGGTTCTTATTCTCTCGCAACTATAAACCAAGATTCCATCAGCATACATCTTCCATAATCCACACGAACTCTGGGGGGATTAAGAATACCTATTAACAAGTACATTAAAACATATTCAACACTGTACTAGGCATATAGTGGCTAACGACTACAAACTACGCCATAATGCTGCGCCGACCTATTCATTTAAACTCCTAATTTACGACTATGGGGAAATATCTGTGCCTAACTAGTGGTAGAGGACCAGGGTCTGGGAGGTTCTTGAATTACCTGTTTACCCCGGGGGTCTTAACAAAAAATAAATCAACAAAATAATCGACCTTTTCCAAAAGTCATGGTATTGCAATATTTCGATCGAAATTTATACAATATTGCAATAATTACACCTAAATTAATTCAACATTTTAATATTCTTGCTGTGATTAATCAAAAATTGCGAGATTTCCAAAAGTCATGTTTTTGCAATATTTCGAGCGAAATTTATACAATATTGCAATAATTACACCTAAATTAATTCAACATTTTAATATTCTTGCTGTGATTAATCAAAAATTGCGAGATTTCCAAAAGTCATGTTTTTGCAATATTTCGAGCGAAATTTATACAATATTGCAATAATTACACCTGAATTAATTCAACATTTTAATATTCTTGCTGTGATTATTCAAAAATTGCAAAATTTTGATCGAAATTTTGTAAAATATTGCAATAATTTAATAATTTCATTCAACCGTAATGAATGATCGTATTTTCAAAATCACCGATTCCAATAGAAATTTTCGAAAAAAAAAAACTGGTCTCCCGGTTCTTGAATTACCTGTTTACCCCGGGGGTATTAACAAAAAATAAATCAACAAAATAATCGACCTTTTCCAAAAGTCAGGTTTTTGCAATATTTCGAACGAAATTTATACAATATTGCAATAATTACACCTGAATTAATTCAACATTTTAATATTCTTGCTGTGATTAATCAAAAATTGCGAAATTTTGATCGAAATTTTTTAAATATTGCAATAATTTAATAATTTCATTCAACCGGAATGAATGATCGTATTTTCAAAATCACCGATTCCAATAGAAATTTTCGAAAAATTTCATTCCTGAAGAAAGGGACGAGCGCTAGTCCAATATACAAAGTCTGGTTCGAAAACTGGAATATTTTCTTGAAACTTATCGTAGAAAACAAATTAAAAAAAAAAGAACAAAAATTGAGGAATTGTTAATCATGATATATTGCGGCATGCCATTGCGAATACCGTATGAAAAAATGATTGGTAGTATAATATATAGTAAAGGAACAGTAAGTAGAGAATAATAACATACATTTTATCTGCATGCATAGCATACCCTCACCCTGCAATTTTTTTTTTTTTTTTTTGTTTTTTTTTTTTGTCTGTTTGTCTGAAAACTTTTACCTGCGCCCTTATACTATATCCACCCAACGTGCGTTGAAGGCGATAAAAATTAAGAATTCAGTATACCTATTCTACACTGACTGTAGAATATATACTATCTGCAGTGTTTCGCGTACTTTGGCGACACGAGAGACACAAGCCAGGATGTAACAACTATAATAAAAAAGAAAAAGAAAAAAAAAAATGGGGAAAAAAAAAATTTCTACGTAACAAAATAATGACAGAGGTTTCCCACCCGCGACTACCCTTATCTGTAACATTTATCGTAGCTGCAACCTCCGACGGAGTTTGCGTTAGTTTAGTTTGCTTTTACATCCCTACCGCGTAATTTTCAAGCTTTACTTTAGCGTAAGGTATCCGGTACGCTATCTTCGATGTAAAATTGTTAAAATAGCAAAACTCGTAAAACCCTAGATGTTTTTTTTTTTTTTTCAGACAAACTCGACGTGATGACAAAGATGACAGTCGAAATACGGTGCTCGGAACTTTGTATTGGAAAAGAGACGATATCTCGGTAACCGTTAATGATATCGAGGTAAAGGTCAGTATCAAACATAAAGTTTATTAAATTTCCTATGAATTAACTAGAACACATTTTTCTCGTATCTCAATTGGTTTAGCTGCATTTTGAGACTGAATATTTATAACAAAAAACTGAAACTTCAGGAAAGCCTGATATTTGGTTACACACTCCGCGTTGAAATAGAGCGAAACCGATAGAGATACAGAAAAAATGTATCCCAAATTTTTCATAGAAAATTTGATAAGCTTTATTTTTTGTATGAATCCAAACTCAATATTATCAACGGTCTCTGAGATATCAGCGAAAAACTGGCATCGTGTACCATTTGAAAATTGGACAATTTGAAAAATGGCCATAGTTCGTTGAATCTGAAGATTTTTTTGTTATTTATTTAGGGTAATATTTTGAAAAATGTATCCTTTTGCCAAGTAGCTGTATAGGTAATGAAAGCCAAATAGTGGTTTTGCCACCCTAAGGCTTAAATATATTACATGTCTAGGCATATGGTATTCTATGGGGTTCTGTACTGCTTCAGCCCCTGGCTCCTCACCCCTATTATCACCGAAACGGGGAACTACATGAGAATATCCCCCGTATAGAGGAGGGGTACGGACGGACGGACGAGTTTTAATTTTACAATATCCTCATAAAATATACGCCATAACAGTAAAAGTCCAAAACTGTCTTGAGCCAACAAGCTAAGCCATGATTTGCGAGGCTCGATATTACAAGCCGCTTAACTCACGTCGCTACACAAGAGAATCAGAGTGAGAGGAGAAGAGAATAGAGAAAATTGAGATATTAGAGAGGGAGAAAACCGAAAAGGACGAAGGAAAATGTGTACAGCTCTTGTAAACAGCTGCTCAACGGAATTAACATTTTCAAAATACACTATTTCAACCCTGCATCGAGTGAAAAAGTTTCAATCATAATACAGGGTCGAGAATAGCCCCGGACGAAAAATCTGGACGGCTTGCAGAATTAAAAAAAAAAAAAAAGTTCGCACATGAATTTTTCCAAATTTTACAAAAATTTTGCTAGTTGAGAATATTTTGAAAGAAATTTTTGCAACGAAGCGGCGGTTTGCACTCTTAAAATTGTTTGAGGATCGTATTTGATCGGTTGAAATTTATCCAAGGTCCTTAAAAAATTTTAGGCTCCTTAGGGTCCGATTGAAAAAAAATCTGATGAGTGTAGAAAAAACAGAAAATCATCGAAAACTGATTATTTTTTATGTTTCTATCTGTTCAATCGGTTTTCATTAATTTGAGGATCGTATTTGATCGACTCAGAGTCAATATCAGGCTTTGAAAAAATTCCAGGCTGCTCAAAATCGAATTGAAAAAAATCTGACAGCACAAAAATAATTAAAAATTGACGGGAATTTGTTATTTTTAATAATTCTGCAGGGATGTTCATATGTCGATAACTTTATGATCATATTCAGTCAATTGGAAGTCAATTCCAGGTCCTGAAAAAATTCCAGACTTCTGAAATCGAAATTGAAAAAATTTGACGACTGTCAAAAAAATCATAAATCAAGCCAAATTAATTCTTTTGAATATTTCAACAGGGCTGTTTATCTTTCAATAACTTCGTCGCGATATTCAGTCGATTAAAAGTTCACTACATGTCCTTAAAAAATTCCAGGCTTTTCAAAACGAAATTTAAAAAATTTGACGACTGTCAAAAAAATCAATAATCGCCCCGAATTAATTATTTTGAATATCTCTACAGGGCTGTTTATCATTCAATAACTTTGTGACGATATTCAATCAATTAGAAGTTGATTCCATGTCCTCAAAAAATTTTAGACTCTTCAAACGAAATTTAAAAAATTTGACGACTCTCAAAAAAATAAAAAATCGCCTCAAATTGATTATTCTGAATTTTCCTACAGGGCTGTACATCTCCTGATAACTTTGTGACGATATTTCGTCAATTCGAAGTCAATTTCATGTCTTGAGAAAATTGCACGCTTCCGAAAATGAAATTTAAAAAATTTGACGACTGTGAAAAAAAAAAAAATTAAAAATCGCCCCAACCGTATAATTTTGAATATGTTTTGTCATTTTCTGAATCGGTGTTGTTATTTTCGCCAGGGGTTATTTGTGTATCGAGTCGGTTCGTGCCTAGCAATAAGCAGCGGTACTAAATTCCTACCATCCCCAGACTGACAAGGGAGCAATTTGCCAGTTGTTTAAGTGCCAAGTGTTAAGTGTTCCATCGTTTATGATGCGCCATTATTGTTTTACGTCAGGGACTCCCCTAATACGTTGGCTTCTAGCTTTTGCCTGAATTCAACCTGCGCAACCTGCGGTATAATGACCTGCGTCGATTCCCTCAAAGGTACCTACCAACACGATCAAACACACCAGGAGCTGGGTCCAGGCTGCACTGTGCAGTAAACCTTCGCACTTACACAACCCGATTGAAATTAATTCGAGTTTATTACCCACCTACGAACGTTAAACCAACCCCCCAATGAACACACGACGAGAGAGTGGCGAACCAAGATACGCAATTTATATCAAATGCAATATTTCCTAACTCACGTTTACACCCTACACCCCCAGATAATATATGTATACCTACTCAGTGTCCAGATACCCAAATAAAAAAGAAAAAAAATAAAGATCATTTAAAAATTTCGAAATTCTATCAACAATTTTCTCTTTCTTGTTATGTGCATTTTTTTTTTTTTTTTTTTTTTTTTCTTTGGGGGGGAAATTAACTTCACTCTGCATATTTAAAAATTTGGAATTGCAACGTAACTGACGAATCGTTGACAATGTTGACAAATTTTTGAACCAATTTCGAAAATTGTGTTGCTTTTTTTTTCACCCTTATCAATTTTATAGAATCTCAAGAGGCTTATATATGGATTTCAAAAATTCTCTTGAAATTTCGAAAGTATTTTTACGAATTTCAATTAAGTATTTTTTTTCTGGGCTTGATGAATTATTTTTTGTTAAAAAATACGTTTTTCACATCCTCCAACCCCTGAGATAGAATATTTATACCTACTCAGTGTCTGGATACACAAATTAAAGACAGGAAATAAAAAAAAAATCACTTCCAAATTTTGGAAATTTCTAATTCAAAAATACAAATTTTACCCCCGACTCTTAGTTCATATTTCCATGCAATTTTTTAAGGGTACTGAATTCTACTCCGAGTATTTAGAAATATGAAATTAAAACGAAATTAAGAAATGCTTGCAAATTTTCACACACTTTGAAATTAATTAAACATTTTTTGTTTTTTCTGCCCTTGTCAAGGGGACCAGTACAGCGACTTTTCGAGAATTTATCATAGTACGAAATCAATTTATTTCATAACCAAAGTTCATTTCACATCAAAATATTTTTCTTTTTCAAAACCATGTGTCGTAAGGATTTCAGAGCACCGTTGGACCGATTCAGGTCATCTTGGATTCATTTTCTTCAGAAAACAAATCCTCATCATGTGAATGTAGGAATTTTGAAAATTTTTCGTTTTGGCCAAGTTATTTAAGAAATAAGTGATAATAATTTTTGCAAATTTGGTAAATTGATCATAACTTATGACATAATTTTTTTATTTTAAAATTCCTACATTCACATGATGAGGATTTGTTTTCTGAAGAAAATGAAACTAAGATGACCTGAATCGGTCCAACGGTGCTCTAAAATCCTAACGACACATGATTTTGAAACAGAAAAATATTTTGATGTGAAATGAACTTTGGTTATGAAATAAATTGATTTCGGACTATTATAATTTCTCGAAAAGTCGCTGTACTGGTCCCCTTAATGTCTTATTTTTTTTATTTCAATTTCATAGAATCTCAAGAGGCTTGGATTGAATTTTGAGAATTCAGGTGAAATGTAATGAATTTGGATGGAATGTACACGGATATAAAAAATCTAATTTGAAAAATCGTTTTCATTCGTCGAAATCGATTTTTATTTATTTTTATTTTTTTAATATTCTTGTTTTTTCTCTCTTCTCTCGCTCTTATTTCTGGTTTCTAATTAAACGCACCCTGTAGTTACAGAGGTGTTACATTGCTATACCTATACGCCTGCACCAAAGCTCGTAACGTGGATTTAGCAATAAACTTGGCTTTAATCATCTGTAGTATCAGTCCATGAATTTCATTTGCTTTTACGACGGTACAAAATTCGAGATCTGCGCCACGGAGATAATTATAGGAGTCAAAATGCCATAGCGAAACAGAAAAAAATAAAAAAAAATAAAGATAATGAGAAAACAAAATTTTAACGATTTCCAAGAAAAGTCCAAATTTTTGAAAAGAGCAACAAAAAATTGAAACAATTGACATTAAATAAAAAAAAAACCAATGTGTGTGTTCAAAAGAATCCGTGTGTTTTCCAAAATAGAGAAAAAAAAAATGTGAGGCTTGTAATTTTCTTGATGAAAAAGAACGAAAAATGTAAAAACTGTGTTCTTGATATTTATTTTAATTTTTTTTTTTTTGATTTTGATTTTGGAATGAAGGGGTATCGATGGGGGTGGCGAAAACCGAGTCGTTGTCGACCGCAAACAGCCCTTCCGGAAAAACCTTTTCCGGGTCATTACGCTCGAATAATAACTCTCATAAGCCAGAATCTCGAAACTCGAAAACTATTAGCATATTAATGGGCGGCAGTTCAGTTAACCCTTTCATCGTCGGTAGTCAGATTTGCATCTCGACGTCGCGCGTCCGGGACGCTGGGACTTTGGGACGCCGGACGGCGGTAGTCCGTTAAAAGCTGTAGAACCACCCTGGAAACAGGGCTGGGATTTTAGAGTCTGAAAATAGGAAAGAGGGATCCGAGGAGCTGGTATACATATATCTAACTGTATATATACTAGGCGGAGGAGAAATTAACATGACAAACTGCCCCCAGCAATAAGGGTAGAAAAGATATATGTCGACGAATATGCGGGTGGATATACGCCCAACACCGAGAAACAATAGTACAGGGAATTAGATGGGGTTCAATAGGGTTAGGCACCACCGGAAATGGACTTTAACTATTTTTTTAATCAGGGGTTGTGCAGCGGGGTCTACAGACAATAAAAATTAACGCTTTTTATTATTCATCGATTGATAATCGCGCCAAAGAATAGATTTTGGGGTTGAAAATAATTAGGAAAGACGCCAAATTAATTTTAGAATTTTTTTGTCTCCAATTTTCTGATACTGAAGATCAGTTTTCTTCATTATTCAAAGATTGATGATCGTTCCCTCACGGAAAATATACTCCATTTTTGAGTGTAAACACTGAATCTTGGGTGTAAAACTCTTAAATTGGGAGTGACTACCAAATCTTGAGTATCGAACTCCCAAATTGAGATTTGACTCCCAAATTTCGAGTATCGAACTCTCAGGTTTAGAGTTGACTCCCAAATTTTGAGTGTCGAACTCCCAAATTGAGATTTGACTCCCAAACTTCGAGTATCGAACTCTCAGGTTTAGAGTTGACTCCCAAATTTTGAGTGTCGAACTCCCAAATTGAGAGTCGACTCCCAAATTTTGAGTGTCCAACTCCCAAATTGAGAATTGACTCACAAATTTCAAGTGTCGAACTCCCAAATTGAGAATTGACTCCCAAATTTCGAGTATCGAACTCCCAGGTTTAGAGTTGACTCCCAAATTTTGAGTGTCGAACTCCTAAATTAGGAGTTGACCCCCAAATGAGTGACATCCAATAGAGGGTCAACACTCAACTAAGAGTCAACACCCAAGTTAGGTTTACGAAAGTACACCTTAGTTGAGAGTTACTACTAAGTGTTGTTTCAAGGGTTATTTTGAGTGTTTTTTTCGTGAGGGTCAAAGAAGAATTTCGGGGGTTGAGAATGATAGGCACTGAAAACTGAATTGCGATTTTTGAAAAAAAAAATTCCATCCCTTTATAGGATTCTCTGATACTACAGATCAGTTTGTTTCGTTATTCATCGATTGATGATCGTCATGGAAGAATTTTGGAGGGTGAAAATAATTGGGGATAGACCCGAAACGATTTTTAGAATTTTTTGTCAATCGTATTCCGAGATCATCTGCTATTATAAATTGTCATTTTTTGATTATTCAGCGATAAAAAAAAAAAAGGAGAGAAGAGTCGAAATCGATTTTGGAATTTTTCGTAATCATTATTTAGAATTTGCATATTTCAAATTTTTTTTTAGGACCTGTGAAATGAGGAACGAGGAAAAATTGATTTTAGAATTTTTTGAAAATCATTACCGCTACTCAAAAATTGTAGTCAAGACATAATACTTTTTTATGATTGAAAAAAAAAAAAAAAAAAAAAAAATTGATGAAAGTCTCAATATGAATTCTAGAATTTTGTTTGAATCACGGTTTCGGTCTTGCCACAACTAAAAATTCATACATTTCCGATCAGGTCACGACAAAAGTGATCAGATAATATTTTTCGAGGGTGAAAAGAAAAGAGATGAGGAAATCAAACGACCGTTGTGCTTGAAACAATTTAAATTCTGTCTAGAATCTCGAAACGTTGGGGTAAAAAAAGATAAAAAAAAAAAAACAAAAAAAAAAAAAAAAAACAAAGAATCGTGTCCGTAATATACCTGAGGGTACTTATGCGGGAGTTCCACATTTCTTTACTTTATTTTTCATTTCTCTGTGAAACCCCCGGGAGGTTTGAATCTCGTAAAAGGGATGAAAACGATAAAAACGTTAAAAAAATACTCGTCGCAATCTATACGAGAGTGAACCGAAAAAAAATTAGCATTCTAATTTATCGTCGTGGAAGTGATCGTAAAACCAGGTAATTAACGTGTTTCTCTTTAGGTGTGTAGTTTTACTACCTTTCATTCTTTTTTTTTTTTTTTTTTTTTTTTCTTTCTTTTTCTCTTTACCACCCTCGCCCTTATCTTATATTATTTTTATTTCATTTTTTTACTCCCCCTAAACTCAGCGAAGACGAATCTCTCGGTTGGTAAACCGGAATAACTGCTCCTCATATTTGTTAAACTAAATTTTTATTTTTATATTTTCGTGACAGCGGTGGGATACGAGGTTGTTACAATTTTCCTCGTTTCGTTTATCTCGAGCTTTTCGTCTCGGGCGTTTCTTTTTACGACATTCTTTCGTTCCCTTTTTTCTCTCTTCTCTTCTCTTCTCTTCTCCTTTTTTTTTTTTCTTTTTCTTTTTCTTTTTTGTCACCGACAAAACGTGGTCTTTTGATGCTCGAGGAAGAGTCGTAATGAGGATGAGAAGAGAAGAGGTCCTTTTCAACGCAACATTTTCGTAGCTCCAAAAATCTCACCCCCTCTCCCTCCCTTCTTTCTCCTCTCACAACTTTTCTCGTCTCTCTGAATCTGGGATTTGATAATTACAAGGATTATTAAATCCCGTTTATAAAAGCATCATCTACCCTCACACATCAACCCTCAACTTAAACCTTAACCATCACGTTACCAGTTCTACCCCCACGCGATCGTCAGACCGCGAAAATCTTTTGAACTATAAAAAAAACATCCTCGTTAAAAACGACAATATACTCAAAGTTAATCAAAAGATGTGCCCTCAGTTTTTTTTTTTTTTCTTCTTATTTATCGTTCGTTTCAGAGATTCACCCTCGAAAAATAATTCTTTCATACCTTCAGGGTGTTTTTTAAAAGTTACTTTTCACAATTTTCATCTTCGTTGTATAAGAAATCGGTTTCGGAATTTAATAGATAAACTATTTTTATGCTCAGGTACAAAATAGGGTGAGAATAAAAAATAAAAAAAAATCAGGGATGATCAGTAAAAGTTGTCTCAGATTTTTTTTAAATTTCAGTAATTTCTGAACCAGTTCGTTGGATTTCTAGAATTTTCCGAGAATTCTAAGGGATTCTTTTAGATTATAAAAATTCCTGTAAACAAATTTTTGTGTTCTTTAAATTTCCCGGATAATTTTTTTTTTTTTTTTTTCTCAAAAATTCTAGAATTCGAATGATTTTTGTTCCATCTCTCCATTGTCTCTAAAATTTCACTGCCATCAGAGGAGCGCCATCAGCCCCTAAGAACTGAAAATCGAAACCCATATGACCATAAGAAAAAAAAAATTGGGGTTGCTTGATGAAATTATTCAAAAATCTATGATCTGCTAACTCCTGGATTGGACTTGTCGTAATTGGAAGCTGTTATAATATAAGCTGTATATGGGGATGGAGTTTGATGTTTAACGATAGAACTGACTATACATGCGTATATATATAGCCAGGGCTAAGGGAGGGACGTCGAAATGTCTACTAATTTTGATAGGTTATTAAATTAAACGATTTTTCTTTACGGGGTGAAAGAGTGAGAGTGTGATATATACAACGAAGAAAGGTAGAGAAAGATGGCACAACAATTTCACCCCATCCATCCCCCTCCCCCCTCGTTCGATAGATAACTAACGTAAGCCAAGGCGCAGGCATGAGGCAAGGGCAACTCCCGTGGGGCACTTCTGGTGTAGAGTAACACGAGGGTTGAGCGACGTACCGGGTAGCAACCCCTATATAGTAATTATGCTTTTCTTTTTACGTCCGCACCATTTCATTGGACTGATATAACGCGCCATTGTTATCGAGGGGGTTGTTTTCAAGATTCACCCTAATTAGATATACCCCGCCCTTATATCATACCCTTCAAATTTTTTGTCATTATTTTTTTATACATTTCTCCCTATTCCATTTCTCAAGGATTGACTCGTTTTTCGATTATCGAAATTTTGAAAAAAAAAAAAAAAAATAACATAAATAAAACAACCCTTCAGATATCGGAAAAAATGTTGTTTGCGAAATCGGACGATATTAGATACCAACTTTTCAAGTTGTGTGAAAAATTCGATAAAACTTTATACACACGGCTACGTAATATATATTCAGTCGTTATAAATGGGGTCAGAGATAAATCTCTCCCGCGTAGCTTAAAGCGCAGTATATAGGTATACGAAAAGATAATTCTGTCTATGAAGGAGAAACGCGAAGATCCGAAGTTTAAAAGTTTCGCAACTTTCGAACCGGCTAGCTGATCTTCTATTTGCGTATTCTAATCCTCTAGTTAAGGGGACCAGTACAGCAACTTTTCGAGAAATTATGTATCATAGTCCGAAATGAATTTATTTCGTAACCAAAGTTCATTTCACATCAGAATATTTTTCTTTTTCAAAATCATGTGTCGTAAAGATTTTAGAGCACCGTTGGACCGATTCAGGTCATCTTGGATTCATTTTCTTCAGAAAACAAATCCTCATCATGTGAATGTAGGAATTTTAAAATAAAAAATTATGTCATAAGTTATGATCAATTTACCAAATTTGCAAAAATTATCATCACTCATTTCTTAAATAACTTGGCCAAAACGAAAAATTTTCAAAATTCCTGCATTCACATGATGAGGATTTGTTTTCTGAAGAAAATGAATCCAAGATGACCTGAATCGGTCCAACGGTGCTCTGAAATCCTTACGACACATGATTTTGAAAAAGAAAAATATTTTGATGTGAAATGAACTTTGGTTATGAAATAAATTGATTTCGGACTATGATAATTTCTCGAAAAGTCACTGGTACTGGTCCCCTTAAAAAACAGAAGAAATCACCCTCCCAGGAGTCGGACAGGGTTGAAAAACTTAATTTTCCTCACGTTTCGAAAATTATTTCCAAAATTATTGAATTCTCGAAAAAAATTGGTAAAATTTTGAAAAAAATGTATCACAGTGACGTGTTTTACTATATGCACCGTTTTCGTCGAAGCTGTACGAGGTAAGGAAAGGTCAGTGTTCCCACTCGGGGTCGTAATCTCACTGGCAACTTTTCCCCACGTTTTTATTTTCAACCTTTTCTCTCTATTTTCTTTTTTATCTTTCTCTTTCTTATGAGAGAAGAATATCTCCTTCCTCAACCACCTTCGCCGCCATACCCCCCCACGTTCCTACAAACTCGTAGGGTATAGTTTTACGTCGTCGCCGAAGAGTTTTATGCCCTCTTATACCCCAACTTCTACAAACGCGACGACTACTAGTCGAGCCAATCTAGGAAAAGATTTAACTTTGTTAGGTCTTGTTATGTTAGGCGAATGGAATGGAATGAAATGGTACCGTATACATATACGGTCAGCCGTTGAGTCAGGTCAGGGATTTCCGTGGAAGATTTTCATCCGAGATTCTAAAAGACGTTGCACTCTGTATAACAGAATTTTCCTACTTGGGTTCAAACGGTTTCGAAAGTGTTAAAGAAAATCAAGAAAAATTGGCGAAACAATATCAGTCAAAGTAGAGGAAATTAGGAATATTAAAGATACTTGACACTCGAGAACTTAAAGTTTCCCTGAGATCAGGGAAAGTCATTTTTTGTGTACAGAAGGGTTCTGAAAGTGTTAAAGAAAATCAGGGAAAATTGGGAAAAAAAAATTAATCAAAGTAGAGGAAATTTAGAAAATTAAAGATACTTGAGATTCATGAACCATAGAGTTTTGTTGAGACTAGACGACGTCATTTTTTGAACTTGAAAATGTTTTACAGGTATTGAGGAAAATCGTGAAAAATTGGGAAAATAGTTAATCTAATTAGTGATACTCAAGAAAATTAAAGATACTAGAGGCTCGAGAAGATAAAGTTTCCTTGAGATCAGGTAAAGTCATTTTTTGTATGTAGAAAGGTTCTGGAAGTGTTGAAGAAAATCAGGAAAAATTGGGAAGAAAATTAGTCAAAGTCGAGGAAATTTAGAAAATTAAAGATACTCGAGATTCAAGAACCATAGAGTTTTGTTGAGATTAGGAAAAGTCATTTTTTAAATCTAAAAATATTTTAAAAGTGATAAAGAAAATCGGGAAAAGTTAGGGAACGAATTATTCTAATTGGTGGAAATCGGGAAAATTAAAGATACTATTAGACTTGAGTTCGTAAAGTTTCCACGATATCAGGGAAAGTCATTTTTTGTACGTAGAAAGATTAAAGAAAATCGGGAAAAATTCGGAAAAACATCTGTCAAAGTAAAAGAAAATTGTGAAAATTTAAAAAAAGACTCAATAACGTAAATAGTTCCGTTGAAATGATGAAAACCTTTTTTCTGTTTGTTTTTTTTTTTTCCAGATTGAGTTTTTGGAGTTTTTGTAAAAACTACCCCATAAAAAATTTGTCTCTTTCAAATAATCGAATAGAATATATAATTTTAATTAACGTAATAGTTAAAATTGAGAATAAAAATGGTGAGAAGTTTGATCACGTTGTCAAAATATCGAATATATTGTACATTATAAAAATGGTAAAAGCAAGGGATGAAAATGCTGCCGAGAGAAAAGATTCTTATTTAGAGATGGTTTTGTATTTCGTATTAATTTTCCTCGTGAGTCTGAAATTTTTCTCACCCTTAAACCGTCTGTGTAGAGTGTAGACTATATACTTATACCTACCCTCGAAAAGTCTCGCCTTTGCTGTTCTCGTCACCCTCTGTTTAAAAAATTGATCCGATATCTCGGTGCAGTACCTAGCTGTATATGTAGATATAAGAATTAAAGAGTAGAAGTGGAAGTAGAAGTATAGAAGTAGAAGTAGAAGTAGAATTCTGCTGGGATTAACGAAGAAGATGTAACGATAGAAAGGGAAAAGGGAAAAGGGGGGAGAAGGGAGAAGGGAAAAGGGAAAACTAGAAATATGGAGGGGAATAAAAGCTAGGGGCGAGAAAAATGAAAAGGAATTCAGAAAATGGCGAAGAATCTATATATGACGCCGATGAAAACGAAACTGCGGAGCAGACAAAACGGGTGAAAAAGAAAGAAAAAAGAAAAGAAAAAAAAAAACGGGGTGGAAGTTGGTTCGCGATTACATTCAACCCCCGAAAGATCGTGGAATAAAAATGTTTTTTAAAAACACCCCTTCTTCTTCTGAAAGAAAAGTTGCCGAAGCTTTTCTGTATACTGCAAAGCAGTGCGCAGAGAAGAAGAGAAAAGCTTCTCACTTTCAAGCACTTATATTTACTACCCCTATACTGTGCAAGATGTCTTTTGATATCACCACCTATACATCTCTAGGCATAGAATAAGAGATATTGAAAAAAGGAACAGGAATAGGACCTGGGAGAAATTAAACTCGTAGTTTTTAGTTCAGTTCTTCTTTATTTTTTTTTTTATTTTTTATTTTTTTTTGCTTTTTTACTTTCTGCTATTATTTCTCCATTTTATTTACCCTTAAGGGGACCAGTACAGCGACTTTTCGAGAAATTATTATAGTCCGAAATCAATTTATTTCATAACCAAAGTTCATTTCACATCAAAATATTTTTCTTTTTCAAAATCATGTGTCGTAAGGATTTTAGAGCACCGTTGGACCGATTCAGGTCATCTTGGATTCACTTTCTTCAGAAAACAAATCCTCATCATGTGAATGTAGGAATTTTGAAAAATTTTCGTTTCGGCCAAGTTATTTAAGAAATGAGTGATAATAATTTTTGCAAATTTGGTAAATCGATCATAACTTCTGACATAATTTTTTATTTTAAAATTCCTACATTCACATGATGAGGATTTGTTTTCTGAAGAAAATGAATCCAAGATGACCTGAATCGGTCCAACGATGCTCTGAAATCCTTACGACACATGATTTTGAAAAAGAAAAATATTTTGATGTGAAATGAACTTTGGTTATAAAATAAATTGATTTCGGACTACGATAATTTCTCGAAAAGTCGCTGTACTGGTCCCCTTAAAAGTGAAAGCCTGCACAGAGATCTTTTCATACTCTGATGAAAATGATTTTCTCCTTTCTATGAGAAAGCACGAAAAGTCGATTCGATGAAATAGAATTAAAATTTTTCGACAATCACTAATTCTCAGATTTTCGATTCGAACTTTTTTTTTGGAACATCCATTGTTGATATATTTTGGAGGGATTCGTGGAGCTTTTTCAAAGTCAGAATCTTGGTTTCTGCAGTAGGAATCATTTTGCGATTTAGCCCCCTATCAAATAAATTCTAGATTTTAGGATCTTTGTCAAAATAAATGTGCAAAAAAAAAAAATTACATTCAATTTTGGAATTATGGGATTCAAGTTATCCGAAGCACAATTTTGAATATCTTCTCTCTCTTCTCTGTCGGGTTGAAGAATCAGAAATCGACAATTGCGTGTCAAAAATAATTTGAAAAAAAAATAAATCCGGGTACATTTTAGACCCAGATTCTGTTTTTTCTTTTTTCTTTTTTTGTTCTTTTTTAGTGGAATCCGTTTATTTCTTATTCGGAGATTACTGCGAGATTACTACCATTGCACACATGTATAATAAAATAAATCACAGGCTCGTAAAGAAATCCGTCAAGCTCGTATCTGTACCCTCGACTTAATACTACTTACTACTGCAACTATGCATTTATTGTAGACATTACCCGGCTACCAAAGTGTACTGTATTACACTGGACTAAACCTGGCTATATTTCTTTATTTAATGTTCGCAGTAACGCCCGATGCCAATGGCGATCGCAATGCCAATGCCAATGCCAATGGCGATGGGGATGGCAATTCATTTTACTTCTTCAGCTGCACAACGCTGACTCACCATCACATTAAACTACACACTAATAATTTTTTTCTTTCTTCTTCTTTCATTGCACATATATAAATATATTATATATTTATCCATGTATTTTATAACGAATTAGAGAAGCGATCGATTGAAACACATTTTCAAATTATTCGAAATCAGATTCCAAAGATTTTCTTCAATTTTTCAAAAATTACCAAATTTCAATCCAACAGGATTTTTCATACAAATTTTCCATCGACATTGAGAATTCTATCGAATTTTTTTCGATTTTTTTTTTTACAACAGAAATCAAAGAGATTCTCTCGAATTCGAATAAATTTCACGAATTTTTGATGACTTTATTAAAATTCGAGTGAAGATTCTGTGAAAAATTTTGAATTTGTGCCAATTTGCAAAAAAATGTAAAATTATGTTCATTTTCTTTTTTTTTTTTTCAAGGGAAGTTATTTTCTTTCCTTGACTGAACTGAACTGAACTAAACTTAACTTAACTGAACTTTACTTTACGATTATACATTCGAAGCTGAATGAGCGTATAGCGGTAAGGCCATAAGAAACAGGAGTAGAAATAAGACTGCTAGGGTGTAAGTAGAATGGGTGCAGCACAGATGCTGTGAGTGACAGGCATAGCCAGTGTCGTTGGTTATATCGTAAAGGGAAATAAATATAAATATCGTAAAATATGGGAAATAAATGCAAACAATTCGGCGCAGAAACCTCCATCCCCTGACTCCAGCCCCTATAAGCCAAGGGTTCGTTTTCTCAGTTTCGTATACGAAAGCTCGGAGTTCTGAATGTCTGGCCTATAGGCTGAAACGAAGGTATAAGGTATACGTAAGGCTGAGAACGGGCTGTGAGTTGAATCCACCCCTGGGCCACCCCTTGGTTATTATTTTTCGGTTTATTGGTCGGTATATACGTGGCCGCGTATTACGTCCCATAAAAACGTAACGCTGTGTGCTATGCCTTTGCTGGCCTATGCCATGCCATGCCATGGTATGACTGTGAAAGCTGCGGTTTCAGAACATTCAATTTTATATCAATCCCTAAATATCGTTTTACTTTTACTCCAATAACCCCCATAGACGTGGAGAAATATAGAGAAATGAAAAAGAATAAGAAAATGAATAAGAAAATTGAAGAAATTAAAGAAAATTGACGAAAAATTAAATGAGAAATAATTGAGAAGTTTCGAAATTTGGGAAACTGGGAGAAAATAGGGAGCTGGAAATTTAGAAAACCGAGAGAAAACTGACAGTTGGAAAATGAGGGAAACTGGGAAAAACTGAGAAATAGAAAATTTGGATACTAGAAGGAACCAAGGAATTAGAAAATTAAAAAAACAAATTGAAAAATTGAGAAAATTGGAAAATCCGGAAAACCCCTAGACGTGGAGAAGTAGAGAAATGAAAAAGAATAAGAAAATTGAAGAAATTAAAGAAAATTGACGAAAAATTAAATGAGAAATAACTGAGAAATTTCGAAATTTGGGAAACTGGGAGAAGCTAGGGAGCTGGAAATTTGGAAAACCGAGAGAAAACTGACAGTTGGAAAATGAGGGAAACTGGGAAAAACTGAGAAATAGAAAATTTGGATACTAGAAGGAACCAAGGAATTAGAAAATTAAAAAAACAAATTGAAAAATTGAGAAAATTGAAAAATCCGGAAAACCCCTAGACGTGGAGAAGTAGAGAAATGAAAAAGAATAAGAAAATTGAAGAAATTAAAGAAAATTGACGAAAAATTAAATGAGAAATAACTGAGAAGTTTCGAAATTTGGGAAACTGGGAGAAACTAGGGAGCTGAAAATTTAGAAAACCGAGAGAAAACTGACAGTTGGAAAATGAGGGAAACTGGGAAAAACTGAGAAACTAGAAAATTTGGATACTAGACGGAACTAAGGAATTAGAAAATTAAAAAACCAAATTGAAAAATTGAGAAAATTGGAAAATCCGGAAAACTCCTAGACGTGGAGAAGTAGAGAAATGAAAAAGAATAAGAAAATTGAAGAAATTAAAGAAAATTGACGAAAAATTAAATGAGAAATAACTGAGAAGTTTCGAAATTTGGGAAACTGGGAGAAACTAGGGAGCTGGAAATTTAGAAAACCCAGAGAAAACTGACAGTTGGGAAATGAGGGAAACTGGGAAAAACTGAGAAACTAGAAAATTTGGATACTAGACGGAACTAAGGAATTAGAAAATTAAAAAACAAATTGAAAAATTGAGAAAATTGGAAAATCCGGAAAACTCCTAGACGTGGAGAAGTAGAGAAATGAAAAAGAATAAGAAAATTGAAGAAATTAAAGAAAATTGACGAAAAATTAAATGAGAAATAACTGAGAAATTTCGAAATTTGGGAAACTGGGAGAAGCTAGGGAGCTGGAAATTTGGAAAACCGAGAGAAAACTGACAGTTGGAAAATGAGGGAAACTGGCAAAAACTGAGAAAATAGAAAATTTGGATACTAGAAGGAACTAAGGAATTGGAAAATTAAAAAACCAAATTGAAAAATTGAGAAAATTGGAAAATCCGGAAAACCCCTAGACGTGGAGAAGTAGAGAAATGAAAAAGAATAAGAAAATTGAAGAAATTAAAGAAAATTGACGAAAAATTAAATGAGAAATAACTGAGAAGTTTCGAAATTTGGGAAACTGGGAGAAACTAGGGAGCTGGAAATTTAGAAAACCGAGAGAAAACTGACAGTTGGAAAATGAGGGAAACTGGGAAAAACTGAGAAACTAGAAAATTTGGATACTAGACGGAACTAAGGAATTAGAAAATTAAAAAACAAATTGAAAAATTGAGAAAATTGGAAAATCCGGAAAACTCCTAGACGTGGAGAAGTAGAGAAATGAAAAAGAATAAGAAAATTGAAGAAATTAAAGAAAATTGACGAAAAATTAAATGAGAAATAACTGAGAAATTTCGAAATTTGGGAAACTGGGAGAAGCTAGGGAGCTGGAAATTTGGAAAACCGAGAAAAAACTGAGAGTTGGAAAATGAGGGAAACTGGGGAAAACTGAGAAACTAGAAAATTTGGAACTAAGGAATTAGAAAATTAAAAAACCAAATTGAAAATTTGAGAAAATTGGAAAATCCGGAAGACAAAATGACGAAGCTAGGAATTTCAGAAACTGTGGGAAAACTTGTATGTTGGAAAATTTGAGGAACTAGAAATTTAGGATACTACTAAAATGAACTCAGGGGTTGGAAAATTGCAGAACTATAAAAGCAACTTGAGAAATGAGGAAATTATAGAAAATCGTAAGAAAGAATTGCGAAGGTAGGAATTCAGGGAACCAGGAGAAACTGAGAAGAGAGAATATTAACCTCTTCCCGGCCGAATTTTTTGGTTCCGTAAAAAAAAAATGTTTCAGGATATTTTTTTTTTAAATAACACAACAACGTACGCGCGCTAGAGGTTACTTTAACTTTTGTTCCATATATGGAACAGTGGCCGGGAAGAGGTTAAGAAGCTCGGAAAAACAAAAAACTGAGAAGCTGTGGAAAAAGAAGACTGAGAAATTAGAAACTTAGAAAACAAGGCAGAAACAAAGAAATTACCTAGATGATTGAAAGACTGTGAGAAAAAATGGTGAATCTAGAAATTATTCGGAGTCTAGGAAAAGCTGAGAAATTAGAGAATTAGGAAATTAGCAAATGAGGAAAAGCTGGAAGACTAGAAAATCAGGAAATTAGGAAAAGCTGAGAAATTGGAAAATTAGGGAATTAGTAAAAGCTGAAAGATTTGAAGATTAGGAAATTAGGAAAAGCTGAGAAATTGGAAAATCAGGGAATCAGGAAAAGCTGAAAGATTAGAAAATTATGAAAAGTTGAGAAATTAGAAAATCAGGAAATTAGGAAAAGCTGAGAAATTGGATAATCAGGGAATCAGGAAAAGCTGAAACATTAGAAACTTAGGAAAAGTTGAGAAATAAGAAAATCAGGAAATTCGGAGTAGGTGTGAAATTAGAAAATTAGCAAATATTTTGTTATAAACTCTTTTTTTTTTTTCAAATTTTTGTTTTTTTGTTTCGGAAAATATGGGATCAAGTCATTTAGACACATTGAAATAAAAGTTAACGGGTATTTTTCCGGAACACATGCGTTGCCCTGGCAATAAAAAGGGGTTTTGGGGGTGTATAGAGGGTGATATATATCATATACGTCTAGTTATATATCAGACAATAACTTATTGCGGTTGAGAGGGACATTGGGTGTTGAGTAGACCGTCTGAGACCGTCAAATCGAATGTGAAAAGGAAATTAGCTTCTAAAACCGCAGGAGCATGGCGTCGTTCCGGCATATTCCGCCGTTCCGCAGTTCCACCATATCCACTAAAGATAAAGAGGAGAAGAAACTTCAGG
Organism: Tenthredo mesomela; assembly: GCA_943736025.1. Lineage (NCBI taxonomy): Eukaryota > Metazoa > Arthropoda > Insecta > Hymenoptera > Tenthredinidae > Tenthredo > Tenthredo mesomela. The sequence continues at coordinate 42,408,335 of OX031016.1, forward strand.
CACCCAGCAGCTACCATAATCCATATAATATATATATATATATATACACATATAACTTGGTCTAAATAAAAAGAATATGGCTTTTTCGCTCGCAGCGATCTTTACTTTAAGTTTATACTCAGCATAAGCTCCCTAAAGCTGTCTTTATTCCTCTTTTTAGGTTAGGTTAGGCCTTTTTTACCGACAATTTTATCGGTTTTATTATTTTCTTTTCTCTTTTCGCTTCTTTCTCTTCGCTGTATCTCATTCGGAACAAGAATGCAAATTGCCTCTCGTTTCCGCATCCCCCCTACTCTCCACGATCCTCATACTTCCGGTTCCGTGGAACGGGAATGAGAATTTAACGGGAAAAGAGGAACGGAAACGAACCGGGAACCCCCTGACTGCTTCGAACGTTCATTAACTTGTTTAAATTCGATTTTAGAACATTTTTTTGAAAAACTGATAAAATAATGCGGAAAAATCTACAAGTGGGAAATCGGAGACTGTTTTTCTCTCTCTCTCTCTCTATGGTAGTGAGTTATTTACCGATGTTTTTCTTCCCTAGGTTGTATACAATAGTTCATTTTTTTTGGGAATAGATGACAAGAAAGAGAGAAAAATCAGGGGCCACAAAAAAAAAAAAAGAAAGAAAGAAATGGGGGATAAAAAAAAAGAAAAACAAAAAAAAAACGCGACGTTCGACCCGCTCGGGCATTAGCGGTGATATTTTATTCATGAGCGCCTAATACCAGGGCATTGAAGAACGTTGAGCACGTACAACGACACTAAGAGAGCTAAGCGTGTCTCGTGTATGGAGAAGTCGTAGCAAGGAGTCTCTAGCTACTAAATAAAACATCCATAGGCCCTCTTCTCGGACCATAAATATCTTCAGATCTGATAGATTTACAAGCATCCCTTTTACCAAATCGATATTTAAATTAGCGCGCGAGTTGAGAGTCTGAGTGACTTACTGCTACTTCTTCTTTTACTTCTTCTTCTTCTTCTTCTTCTTCCTGCTAGGGTTACCCCGAAAAATATGTTTTCACCACTCTGAAAAGCGAACTTTTCACCTCTTATTCTCACCCCTCAAATCTCTCCATCCTTATACCCAAATTCTATCCAATAAACCTCAAACATGTCTGCTCGGATTCTATCCGCGACATTTTTACTCGATTTTGCACACTTCAGATATCGTTCATTCGATTTTCCATCGAAATTGAAATAAGTTTATTGCGAAGCGACCGTTCTCAGTAAATCAGAACCAGAAGCACAGTACAAAGCCACAAGCCTCCTGAACGAGTGGCAAAAAAATTCATATCGACACCTCTAACCGTTTTTAAATTATTGTGGTCACAAGCGGGTGGCCAGTTTCCACGAAAATGACGTCTCCATTGATGTCCATCTGTGTCCATCTCGGAGGTGTTGATTATTAATGAGAATAATCACCGGAAGTGGTGTCACCTCTTCAGTGGAACTCCTTAAATCCTATGTCACATGTGTGTCACTAGCCCAGAAAGGGGTTGAAAGAAGTTTTGAAAAGGCAACAAGGAGCATTCTGAATCGAGGCACGCACCCTATTGCACCCACTTTATTTCAAGGGCTGCTCCGCAGTCTCAGTCCTCAGTTACTGCCCCAGATATGTCGGTGGGCACCTGGTAAAGATGAAAAAGAAAAAATCTAAAAATGTCCCCAGCACATCCACCTACTGCGAGAGATCCTTCATGAGCACCCATCGCCCGGAGCCGGTTTGTGGGGTGTAAATAATGAACGTGAGGAACGAGAGAGCGAAGGGGACGCCTCGCGTCTCACTAGGTCAATATCTTCCTTAACCTGCAGGAAGGTTTCCCGGTGACAGAGGACGTCGACAAACACGTGTACCCAACATATACACAGCCTCTGGACTCCCTCGTCTCTATTCTATTCTCTGACTTACCTTAGAATTAATTGCTTCTCCAGGGGGGTTGCGCCGCTCAGGAAAAGTGGAACAAAGCGAGTGGACGGGCGTCGGTGAGGTTCTGAAAATTTTTGTTCCCAATTGTCTATCGAATAACCGTAACTTTTCTGCTTTTTGAACCGCCTTTTCATCACAATATCACAGTTCGTCTCGGGCCGTGACCGAGCACACTAGAATTCTCTCCCTGGTTTGTTGGCCTCGGACTGTTCAGGGTGATCAAATAAATGTCTTGATACGTTTAATGTTTGCCTGTTTATTTATTTACGAGGGTAAATTGAGGGGAAATTGGGTCAGCCAAGCCTGCTAGCTCCTCTTCCTCTAGCTATGGACGAGGGGGAGAAGGATTTCTCCACTGTGGTTGATGGCCTCGGAGCAATCGAACGACGACACGACACAAATAAACGAGGACTCATTCTCCCCTATATGGCTTTGCCGAGCAGGACCAAGGGGCAAACCTTTCCCGCTACGATAAGGACGTAATCTTACACCTTACCAGCAGACGGTTTTTCTTCATCCCTTATTTCTATTTGGTTATATTTTCTTGTTCTTCTCTTTGTCCGTTCTTTAACTGATTGGCCAATTCGCAGTCTCACTCCATCTTATCCTTCTTCATCTTCCTTTTGGACCGTCAGGAATATTCCCAGACTAGTTACTGCCAATTGCTGGATGACTAGCACAGGACATTCAACTCTAGGATCATAAACTTGGAACTAAATCCAACTCAAACCAAAGCAGACCACCGGAACCAGACTAGTTACACTCGGATATTGTTCCTCATTTTAGTTACCCCTCGGCTCCATAGATACAGGGTGTCTTTCTCGACCAAGAAATCTCTCACCAACTCTTGGTGCACTTTACTGCATCAGGAAAATCACTGTATCCAAAAATCCGTGCTTTTCAGACCATGGTTGGATTCTTCAATTCATCTTCGAAGATCTCATCGACAATCTATCAACTCATAGATGGAATTTTGACTTTTTCAGTGCAAAATTTTTGACACTTTAGAAAAGGAACTGCAGCTGAACCACTTTTCTTCATCAATAAAACCGTATTCTGATCATTTTGGACTTCCTAGTTAATTTTTAAGATGGAATTATCAGATTCGCAACTGCTACATGACGTTTCCAAGTACAGGGTTGAAGAGCCTTGATCATGACTATGAAGTATTAAAAGTTTAACACGTTTAACCGTTTTTCCTGATCAATGAGACCATCAAATGTCGAAATCTCTTGATTTTCAAGTAATATTCTGATCGTTTCGAGCTTCCCAGTGGATATTTTCAGTTCATTACCAGCTACACGATCTTTGCTGAAGAGGAACCAAAATTTTCGATGTACAGCCTCTTTTCCTATGATCAGTGTGACACCATTGCATGTAAAAATCTTGAATTTTGAGACCATAGTGTTTCAGTTTTGGGTTTGCCAGTGGCTTTCGAAGGTGCTATCACGAGTTGACAAAGTGCCAGATGATTTTTCAGAGTATTGGAATGATTTTGGAAAGAAAATGTAACGATTCGTTGCTCCCCAGATAATTTAATATTGTTAGTTTATCAAAAGCTACGTGATAAAGTTGATTGTATATCCCGGAGTGGAGTGAAGTGGAGTGGGTTTATTCCTAGCGGTTTTACAAACATGTGTGGATATAGTAGCTGCAGTATAGGAGTAGGATGTGTCATGCGGAATCGTAAAGCGTAGATATTAAACTTTTACAATCCGAGGTTGGACTGCTGCAGTACGTCGAACAAGGGGTTATGATGATTAGATGTAACTCGATGATACAGGACCAGGACTGCGCCCTCATATACTCTCCATTTTATGTTACTAAAACTGAACTCGTTAAAGGCACCGTTAAATCGACAAAGAGCGAAGAATCCAGAACTGCAGCTCTTGCTGATTTTTTTTTTTTTTTCTTATTTGGTTTTTTTCTAATAATTTATTTCTCTAAAAATTTTCAACGTTATAGTCATAATCTTGATCGATCTTTGAGGGATGGAACTCGGCGATTTTTGTACACAACATGGAATTGGAGGGATAAAAATAATAAACGAATCGGTAAACTTTTCTGGTTTCTCGTTTATTGCATATTATATTATGATGCGGTATGATTAAGGAACTCGGCTGATCACCCAGCAAAACTTATCTTCATCCCCCCAGCAAGGGTAAAAAAAAAAAAAAAAGAAAAAAAAAAAAAGAAAGAGACATATTATTTCTCACAACTGTGATTTCGTAGACTATGTGGAACAGATTCTGGGCGATATCTTCTCGTCATCGTAAAGATTCGTGACCCAATTTATATGATGTTTTTTTCTTCTCTTCGCCAAGTGGATGGGAAACACAGTGGGATATTTTGTCCGCAGAAAGGATAAGGGGGAAAAAAAAGAGGGACGGAAAAATCGGTAAATTTGTTTTTGAATTGATCGGTATGAAAAAAATCTTTGGATTTAAATAGAAATACCCGAATTTTTTGTCAGGATATTCAAGAAGTCGAATAAAGATTTTCTCGGACTGTCAGTTTTGCAGAAATTTTCAAAAAAATTACAAGTAAAATCGTTTGAAAATTATTTAAAAATCGGCTGTGTTGAGGGAAAATCCTTGCGGGATGTTGGGAATTGACATTGAAATCTCTGGATGTCTTCTAGGATTCTAAAGATTCTTGAGATTCTTGAAATCGTGAAAAAAATTTGGAAAAAAATCTGTCCAATTGTGAAGAAAATCGACAGAAAAATTATTTAAATTGATCTAAAATCGGAAAAAAATGGGGAAAGAATCTTTTCGAGAAAGTAAGAAATGAAATTTGAACCTCTCCATGTCTTTTCAGAATTCTCAAGAATCGTTAAGAAATGTACAAAAATCGTTTAAATCATTGGAAAAAAATTATTTGAATGACTGAAAGGTCGCCAAAATAAAAAAAAAAATTTTTTAGAGAAGGTGAAGGATAAAGTTCAAACCTCTCGATGTCTTAAGAGGTCGTGAAACTTGTCAGAATTCTTAAAATCGTTAAGAAATGTAAATAAAAAATGGTTTAAATCGTTAAAAAATTCGGAAAAATTATTTAAAGTGATAGGTCGATTGTAAAAATCAAAGAAAAATCTGTTACAGATCTTGGGATGTTTTTTGAAATCTTACAAGTCCGTAAATTGGAAAAAAAATTGTGACTGGATTATGAAAAAATCTGTAAAAATCGGTAAAACCTTCAAAAAAAAATGTGTGCAAAAATCGTTTCAAGTTTCAATGCAAAATCTGAGTAAAAAATCTCTCCGTTTACTATATATTCAATCTTGTGAATTTTCAAAGGGTTAAAAATCGGTTTCGTAAAAGAATATCGAGAAACCTGTGAATCTTTTGTGAAAAAAACGTTTCATCAATATCGATGGATAATTCGTGATAAAATCGAGTCTGGGAATGAATAAAAATTGTATCGATTTGGTGATAAAACGACCGAATCAGCTTCTAACGAATCGGTAAGAGAAATATGAATAAAATCGACTGATAAATTGAATTGTATTGTATAAATCGGATCCGACAATGATTACTGCAGGATATAAATTGCAAATTGAATTACGCAACGAGATCGTATGTCTGAATTACGTATAGGTAGGTATAGGTAAAGAGATCGGCGAGTACCGTTAACCAGTATAGTAATTGTATATTTATATATTTAAATGCGTGCGGTTTACAAACAGAAACGTTATAGTAGTATGTTGTGTTGTGTTGTGTTGTGTTATGTTATGTTGTGAGTAATTTACTAACTCGAGGTAACCGATCGTGTAAACTCGTGTGTACCGATACTCAATACACCCACATGTTCACACACATGAGCAATAAGTGAGCAAGCATTCTACAGCAGCTCATTACACTCAGAGAATTACAAAACATTTATAATAGGCTTTAATAATCCATATACCTGTTTATTTATTAATTTATTCAATCCATTGAATCAGCTGCTGTCTATATTACACACCTATTCTTCGATCTATCGATCGATCATTCATTCACTCATTCATTCATTAATTTTTTTCCCCCTGTCGACGATGTAGGAAATAAAAAAAAAAAAATAGAATTACAAAATTTAGGTTCATCGTGAAATTATCAATAACGATCATACAAATCCCACGGTACGTGCCGAACTGTGATACTAGCAAAAAAATGTACGGAATATAAAAGTTGCGTCTTGATTTTCTCCACAACTTTTATACGAAACATTTTTTCGTAGCACCTATACCTGGCGAGATAAATGACGAAGTATTAACGTCCGGAAAAAGGACATTCTGATTTCGCAGTTTTTGAGACGATCGAAAATTCGCTAAAATCAGCGAAAGTCATTTCCACCGAAACCAGAAGGAGAAAATGAAAGTACCTACTCGGAGGATAAAGATACGATACAGCTAGGGGATGAAAGTAGTCGAAATTCGTGTTTTAGACGTTTGATTGGTACGAAAACTACCCCCTCTCTCTCTTTCTATCGCTCTGTGTGTGGCAAGTGCTAATAAATTTCTGTATCACTCAGTCAGCTAGGTCTTAGGCTCGGGAAAAAGATCCTATACCTATCCCAAGGGGGAGAGACGACCCTGGGAACGGAAATGGACCGGTTTTGGTCGAACGGTTTTACGAATATGCTTCAATCTCAACTTCTTACTGACTTACACCACCACTTCCGTTTCCATAAAATGAAGAAAAAAAACAAACTATTTTTCTACCCGAAAGAATAAAAAATAAAAAAACGAAAATAAATAAAATCGAATCCCTCAATAGTACCTTTTTTTCCCGCTCTTTGTCTATTTCCTATTTTTTTTTCCTTTTCGTATTTCTTCATTTTCTCTTCCTTTTCTTATTTCTTATTTTTTTCCTTTTTTTCTTTTCTTTTTTCCTCGTCTCTTTCTCTCTCCTCGTGATAGCCTGACAAACTCGTGTTTTATCGTATTATTTATTAGTGTGTATAGGGTGAGAGGGTGAGGGTCGGTATGGGCCAGGAGTTCCACACAGTGGTATAAGTCTCGTCACTGGAGATTTCCTCGGTGTGGCGTGGTAGTAGAACGTCGGTTATTGATGGATTCCACCCTTATGAAATATCTGGAAGTCGGTACGAATTTATTGTGTCCCATTCGCTTCTGTTTTATCTCGTATTGTGTGCAACGTGATAAACTCACGGTGATATCCTGCTGCCTGAACAGTCACCTACCCGGATTCATATAGAGAAAAGCTACAAATATGGCAAAAACAAGATTCGAAAATGGCAAAAAGATTTTCAATCATTTTACTGAGTTAAAGGGTTAAACGAGCTACGAAATTGTATAAGAAACTGCGAAAATGGCAAAAAGACAGCAGAAATGGTAAAAGCTTGATAAAAATGGTAAAAAAATCTGCCAAAATGACAAACAGAAATGCAATAATGGCCCAAGGTATTCGAGAATGTTAAAAGAAGCTGCGAAAATGGTAAGATTACAAAAAGGGTAAATGAAGCTGTGAGAATGGCAAAAAACGGCGAAAATGGTAAAAAGTTTGAGAAATTGGCAAACAGAGATGCATTAACGGAACTAAGATATTCGAGAATGGTAAAAAAAAGCTACGCTAATTTAATGAAAGCTGTGCGAATGGCAAGGTGACTACAAAGATGGTAAAAGAAGCTGTGAAATGGTAAAAAGGGTAGCAAAAATGGCAAACACAGGTGCAAGAATGGTAGTAAAATTTTTGAAAAGGATAATCGAGCTGTAACATTTTATAAAAAGCTGCGAAAATGGCAAATAGATTACAAAAATGATAAAAGTACTTGTGAAAATGGTAAAAAGCTGCGAAATTGGCAAACAAAGATGCAATAACGGTACTAAGATATTCGAGAATGGCAAAAGAAGCTGCATCGATTTGAAGGAGGCTGGCAAAATGGCAAGTCGATTACAAAAAATGGCAAATAAAGATTCAAAAATGGTAAAAAAATCTGCAAAAATGGCAAAAAGCTGCAAACTTAATCAAAAAAAATGTGAAAGAAAGTTTAAAAAAATCCGCACATCAGAAGATGCTTTCGTAATCGATTTAACAAGACGTTGCAAGCTGTTGTGGAGCTTTGGTGAAAAGTTTTCACTTTTCTTTTCCCTTAGTCGAGTTTTCACTCAAGTTAAAGTCGACATTAAAAGAATCGTCTCACACTCCGTCAGCTGCTCATTCATCCGGGATAATTCGGCTGGATCCCTCTCTCCTCCGGTTTGTGGGATCTTTTTTCTTCTCCTTAGATATTTTTATCCTTATGTTCTGAGGACGATCAATGGAATAAGAGAGAAAATTATTCAGAGAAGATAATAATTGACTTTTTCGAGACTGCGTGCGCAAAGTTTGATTTTGCGCACGCTTAGCGTGCATAAAATGCAACTTAATGCCGAGAATCAACATTTTCGCACTAGTATCGAAAAGTACTATTTCGACACGTTCGTATAATGTGCTTGTGTGATTAATTTTCATATTAGATACGGGTTCGTATTGACATCACGTATCGCGGGCAGTTTGAAAATTGTTACTTTTAGAACGGGTAGGTAATAATGTGGCATAATTGTATAACAATTGTAGTCTGTTGAGGTAACCTCGTTACCAAATTGTGGAATGAGGAGAATGGAGTATATAGGAGGAGGTTCTGTGTATATAGTATATACTATATATATATAGTAGTAAGCGGGCGGTGAACCTGCTGCGACAATATTCGTTGGGTGGCAGATCTCAACATAGATAGGCTTTTAGCGTATTAGCAGGCACACAATGTGACAATGCAGAGTACCTCGACGCGGGAAGCATGCCAATGCAGTTTCTCTCTATCCGTTTCCCATATACAATTCGAAGCCCGCTCTCAGTTAGTCGAACACAAATAATTCTGGCCTCCAGAACACGTATTTCATAAACGACCACCGCTATCCAACGCTGACCCTTACTCATCAGCCGTCTGCGGTCGTGGGAATATAGATAAAGACTAGTTTCGCTATTGGTTTCTCGTCAAATTATCAATAACGATACAAATCTCAAGGTATATGCCAAACCATGATACTAAGCGAAAAATGTATCGGATGTAAAAGTTGCGTTTTTATTATTTCTAAAACTTTTGTCTGAAACATTTTTGCATGGAACCTATACTCAGCGACATACATGAGAAAGTAATAACACCCAAAAAACAGGACGTGTTCATGGGTAACAGTCTCAGTCAATTATCGCCGAAACGATGATATATCGGAAAAAATTCTCGAAACATAAAAGTTGCGTCTTAATCCAGCCCACAACTTTTGTATGAACAATTTTTTTCTATCAGCAATACCCGCGTAGATAGTTACAAAAGTATGACTTAAGGATGTATGGGTTAAAGATTTAGTTAATTAAACTGGAAACCGTGATAGATGGAAAAAATTCTGAAGAACACAAAAGTTGCGTTTCAACTAGTTCTACAACTTTTGTCTGGAAAGTTTTTTCCTATCAGAAATACACGACGAAATATCCGGGAATGTACGAGTTGCCGAAATAAGCAACTTTTGCAGATACCCGTATCTGGTAGTTTAAACTAACTGCCCACCTACGTGGGGTTTGTTGATTAAATTGGTAGTATTAATGTGGATTCAGTGGTGAACGTTCACCGCAATGCGTATAGCCCTGACGCGTTTCGTGCCGTGCCGAGTAGTGGCAGACGTACGGTACCGTCGTAAAGTGACGATGGTGATCGGGATCAGTATCGGGATCGGAATCAGGACACGTGATATTGGCTGTACTAGAACGCAATGGGCCATGCTGATACAGAGCCCCGACGATATGGAAGCGATCGGTCGTACGAGCTGCATGCAGTATAGGGAAATGCACCACCACCACAAACCACAAACGTTGCAGCCTCGCTTTTATTCATACAGAAAAAAAAGGATCCACCCTATTAAAAAGAGAAAAAAAAAAAACCCCAAGATTTATGTATGTAAAAGTGTGTGGCTCCTGATCCTCTTTTGATTGTCCATCAAACGTTGTTTGTCTGACACTGGCTGTGGTCGATGACTAAAAGGAGCCAGTGAGTCAATTACCTTTAGGTAATTCGAGTCCTCTGAATATCATACATGCAGATAGGTATTTTTTGTTTCCATCAAACGTCGCTATTAGGCGTCGATAAGCCTCGATGTAGTCGTGGTGAGGGGGTTTAGTTCGAGTCAATATTGAATGCCTTCCACTGGCGTTTGTCCTACGGCGTGCCCGTGGTTGAGCCCTGGATAGAATGATGTGGTATGGGGTTGGGTGCAGGGTATGAATGGGGCTGAAGGGCAGGGTGTGTGTATGGTTGTGCATTAGTGGGACTATTGTGCGACGTCGGTTCCCCTCGAATCCATATTACTCGGTTGGTACCCGTCGCTACTGCTACTGCTGCTGCTGTTCCTCCTGTCTGTCTCTCTGTCCCAGCTACACTTCCTCCTCCTCCTATTCGTACGACGTCTGTCTATATGCAAACTGCCATAACGAGTCCATCCACCCCGTCAGGCTCACCACGGTTTATACTCGACGTGACCGATGCCAAACCTATACCATTCTGCTCACAGAAATGCCAGCGCCAATCTCAATACAACAAGAATCCCTTCAGCATGTCATCTTTGGAACAGCTGAATCTTTTGCACACTCTACTTCATTTGCCATCGATTACCTTCAGAATTTGGCGATTAATGGAAAGAGAACTCCACACCTACTTTTTTGGAAATGTTCACATTGAAAGATGTAGCGCAATGTGTGGCAGGGTGATTTTTGATCAAGTAATCTCGTTGGGATGTTTTTTTTTTTTTTTGCACACTCCAGTCAATGTCCTAAGAATTTTCTTCAGATTTCGTAAATCTGCAAAGACAGAACCTCATATCTCCTCTTTTTGGAATGTTCACATGCAAAGATGAGGTGCAAGGTGTGATTTTTGATCAGGAGATCTTGTTGGGATAGTTTTTTTGCACACTTCAGTCCATGTGCCGAGAATTTCTTCCAGGATTTGTGAATCTGCGAAGACAGAACTTCATATCTCCTGTTTTTGGAATGTTCACATTCAAACATGAGGTGCAATGTGTGACATTGGTGTGGTTTTTGATCAGGGAATAATCTTGGGGTGTGATTATTGGGTTTTTGGTGTTTTGCGTACATATGATTGGTATAGTGCCGGGTGCCTCGAGGCAGGGCAGTGTTGGTTAATACGGTGCATTGGACAATGGCTCGTCACAGGACGAAACCCAATGACGTACCCTGCTGGCCGTGGTAATTATTCCGGCGTATAGTATGGTATACATATAGTACATCGGCTAACTAGTTAGCCAGCATCAGTCGACGTCACCGGCATAATGTTTAGCATAGCTTGTCGCAATATGTTACCGTGGGTGGAGCGAATCACATTGCTATCTCTCCGCCTGTACTGAACCATTCGACGCGTTCGACTACCACCAATGCACATGACGTGCAATGTGCATATGTACGTATACTGAGCACTGCACTTGCACTGGTAGGGAACGCGGAGTGCGTGAGCCTGTCAACGTATGGTAATCACTCTAATAGGACATACATTGTCCCAAGTATCAAGTTTAGCCCAATATTTCTCCCTCAATAGTTATTCCCCCCTCCAAACTCGAAAATCGATTTTCAAACTGGCCAGTTTCGTACTGGGTGGTTTTGCTGACGTGTTTCGTCCTTCTCATCCCCCTGTTATGGCGTCAGTTCTACAGGGGGATGGATTTAAAGTCGAAGAAACCAACCCTCGACGCTCCGCACTGCAAGCATCATTTTTAACTTCCAGTATTTAACCGGCGTATGTACAGAGTGGTTTGAATATGGGTCCCAGGGCAGCACTTCCTGATCCCGAATCGGGGATATTATAAATTTCAACTCAAATGTACCGTATTATAATTTCCTGAGGATATCACTTAATGCAATCTGTATAAATTCCGCTTCTCAAGAAGGAAAAATTACTTCTACTTTACCTACTCCGACGCACAGAGAGATAACAAGACTCGGTTCCATTCCCGTTCCAACAGTATTTCACCCAACTTACATACATGCATGTAATTGTGCTGGAGAGGGAGAGGAAGAGGGAGAGGGAGAGGAATAGGGAGATGAGATTTTCACTCAGATATGTGATAAGGGAGCTTGTTTCTTCGGGATTTTCTTACAAGGAGCGAACGGGAATGGTGGTACCACGTATACCCCATGTAAAACGGAAGGGATGAGGAGATGACGTCTTGGTTGCTGGTTGGGAAGCTAAATAGCCGGTAGCGTGAGCATAAAAATAAGCCCTTAAAGAGGTCTGATGAATTTTAAATCATCTCGGCATTGAAATCAGAAAACGTAAAACGTCTCCTTCACCAGCCCGAAGGACTTTCAACTCCCCTTTCAGTTTCCATCTCTTAATAATACAGAGGCTCTAATACCCTGATCACATATTCTTAGGATGAAAAGTAAATCTTACGCTCCAGGCATTCGACAAGGCTCAATGTGGAACGAGGACCACATTAATTCTATTAGATATTCTCAATTCTCTCTCTCTTTCTCTCTCTTTCTCTCCCCTTTCTAAGAGGATGTATGGTTCCTTTTGAAAATAGAAGAATTAAAAACTACTGATTGAAAACCAAACCAAGGTAGATGGAGAAATTTTCAAGACACATAAAAGCTGCGTATCGATCGGCTCTACAACTTTTATCCGAAACGTTTTCTCCCATCACTCATATCCAAGGAGATGAACGACAAAGTAGAAGTGTACGAAAACAGGACCATCTAATGTAGAAGTAATAGTTTAAGCTGATTACTGAGATAATTATAACAGATGGAAAAAAAAAAGATGGGACGTAAAAGTTGCGTCTTTATATTAGCCACAACTTTTGTCTGAAAAGTTTCTTCCCAGCACCAAAAGCTGATGAGTTAAATGAGACAGTATGACAGCCACACAGAAACCAATTCTGATGCACGCGTGTGATAGTTAATTGAACTAACTGCATATGGGGTTGGTTTTGCGTGGCAGGTAAAATCACCCTTCTACGAGAGTGATGATTTGTGATATTGATGATGAAAATATTGACTGCATCCTGCTGTGTGGAGTTTTGATCGTCGACGTGTGGAGAGTTTTGACTGGTGTTTCGGTTTTGGTTTCGGTATGCTGGTTTTCACCCCGAGGGAAATCGCTTTAAACCTTTTAAATTCAAGCCCTACTAAAAGTATTCGATTCATGCATTTCGGAGTGCGAGAGAGAGTCGGTGCAATGTGCGTTTGCTGCAGGCACCGGGCAGGATCACCCTCATAAATATACCTCGAGAGTGGAAAGGAATCTGTTTAAAATATGTTCTACGTATTTCGGAACGGTCGTTTGCTACGAGAAATAGCTAAATGCTTTTTGCCAAAGAGATTTAAGTCTTCGCTATACCATATAGAGGGGAAGAAAGAGAGAGAGAGAGAGAGAGAGAAAAGGAGTTTTAAAAGCTGGCTAAACCCAAAGCAAAGAGGAATGTATATCTCTCCAAGGACTATCCTATACCTACTCCAGGATTTGTTTGTTATCAATTCGCCATCTTATACCTACTCTCGCAAATTTCACTGACTTTCACAAATCTTTTCAAGTCTTTGTCAATATATCTGCCTAAGAGTACAGTTGATCAAACATTCCTTCCACACTGTTTTCCTTAGACCGCACATGCTCCTCGAATTCACCTCCTCAAAGTTTTCTGATATATATGTGAAAAGATTGCTGAGATTTCCTCTCCTTTTGGTCCCTTAGGAAATATCATATGAAAAGGAAATGCTTCCTTGATCCTCTCTCGTAGTAGCAACAGAAGGAAATGAACATTCGGAGGTCTAATTCATTCCACGAATTTCATATTCCAGACTCTACTGATCCGTTTAATCATTTCATCATCGCATCTTCACATCTCTCTTTAATTTTCTGAATTTCTCTTATCGCCGATGAAGACCCGTCCGACTACATGGGCGACGAAATCGGTCACTTGTTGGGCCATAAACTGAACGCGCGGTATCATCATCCTCCTCTTCTCCGCAAAAGGACTGACCGTTTTGATCTCCCCCAAAACCGATGTCCGGTTGGTTCACCCTTGACTCTAGTCTCTGCCATGACCACCACCGTCCCCTTCTTTTACTCCTAGGTAGCTTTTACGACGCATAAATATCAAGGGCCCTTCAGAATCCAGACTCCAGACTCCAGTTCTCGTTCTCCAACCCTCGACGTTCGGTGTATTATCAGAGATGTTCGCGGAAAGATAGCTCACTGGGTACTTATTAAGATCATGCCCTGTTCGCTTCCATACCTTGGAACAAAGAACTCTCAGATCACTCCGTGGGACGGGACAGTGGAATTAAATGTTTATTCAACTGGACGACGAAGAGATGATCAAAGTTGACCAGAGAACTCTAACTCTGGGCCTAAATGTGGATTGAAAACTGCATGTACCGTGTACACGGAGAGAAAAATACAAGAAAAATGACTGTGCTGACACTGCAAACGAGGCGCAAACTGCTTGTCTATGGGATTTTTAAACATACGTTTGTCAATTTTTTATATAAAAGCACTGTAAAAATCCCATAGACAAGCAGTTTGCGCCTCGTTTGCAGGTCGAGCACAGTCATTTTTCTTGTATTTTTCTCTCCGTGTACGGTGTTACGCCACAGAAAACTGGATCCAATTTTTCATGAAATGCGTGTGTTTAAAATTTTCGGCTGAGGAACGAAAAAACTGTATGTCTCCTTGTTGTTTTCTGTCTAATTTGAGTAGAGGATAGCAAAAGTACAAAAACGGCACGGGTTGGCACGAATTTTGTCACTCAGGAAGTTTTTGGGATCACTCGGTCGATATCTAACCTCAAAATTCCAAAATTTTAAATGGCGGAGACAAAATGGCCGACAGTTTAACCGAACTTAATCTGATTCACACGATATTCAATTCTCGCGAGGCTTTTCACTCGCTGAATCCGAATCTGGTGTCCAAATTTCAAAAATGAGATTCCAAAATTCAACATGACTTTGAAATTTCATCTGATTTGACTAAAATTTGATACCTGGGTAGTTTTCAAGTAGCTGAATCTGGATGTTGCTAAAAAATTGGAAAATTCAAAATGGCGGCTGCTGTACCCGAACTCCATCTGATCCGATTGAAATTTGATATCCAAGTAGATTTTGGATCGCTGACTCCGGATTTGCTATTAAAAAAATTGAAAATTCAAAATAGGGGATGATTTCCAAAAATTTCTTCCGATTCGTACGAAATTTGATATCTGCGTAGTTTTTGGGCCGCTGAATCCGAATCTGCTGTAAAAATCCTGCGATTCTGACAGTAAAGTGGCTTCCTCAATGGACTGTAACCAAAAATCTAAATGTCGATGATTGAAATCTATCGTTTTATAAACATTCAGACCGATCATTGACCCTTCATAATCACATGTTTCGATTAAGACGTTGTCGCTCGGTCATAACCGGATCCTCTTCTCCCTGCCGAGATAAGAGATTCAGTGAATCGAATTGGATCGCATATTGTCAGTCCATAATCGAGGCAGGGTGGTGATCTCAAGTCAGAAGGAAAGGAAGAATGGTTTAGTGTATTGCGCGTACGAAGTATAAGGAGGAGTGGAGAAAAAAAAAAAAAAAGGAGGAGAAATAAGAAAATTCTTGGTTGTGTGTTTCTCAATAAAACAGAAACCACTCACATATCCTTTGTTGTGTAAGTCGTACTGGCGAACATAGAGCTAGGCTGCTATATGCTAGTGGTTGTTATCGGCCATCAGGTTTTATATCCTAACCGAACTGGCGAGTGACGGCGAGTGAAACTTGCTGGGCAGATGAGGGAAACGGGGAAAAGAAGTAGAAGACCATTTCTATCCATGTGTTGAACTCGGCCCTTCCTCCCTCTATCTATGTCACGATATCTATGGATCGAGGTGATTTGAAGGGCCGTAGGGAAGCGATGCGATACTCTACTCTACTCTCTTTCTCTTCTCCGTTTCCTCAATGCCGCATGTTTCACAAAGATTCTACCAAGATTGCTACCGGGCGTTTTATCGCCGTTGAAATGTCGGTTAATAAAAATCAAGAGCGAGACTACCGCTGTCCCAATGTGCAACACGATTATCACCCTTCGGAACTAACTTTTATCCATTCTTTTCTCCCTCTATTCTATTCTTTTAGTATAATATTCCACGGAATATCCAGAGGCTTCTTTTCTTTTGTCGGAAAAACAAAAATTCTCATAAGTTTGAAAAAAGTCGTATTGATAACAATTTTGTGAAATTAAGGGATGAAAAAATATGTTCGGAGACAGTTTTTCACCGATATCTCAGAGACCGTTAACGATAGCAAGTTGGAGGTGGTTATCGATAATGAAGCTTATTAAATTCTCTGTAAAAAAGGTGGTATACAACTTTCCTGTATCTTCATTGGTTTCGCTGTATTTGATTACCTCGTTCATTTCAGGCTCTTCTGAAGTTTCAGTTTTTGGGTAGATATTCAGTCTCAAGATACAGCGAAACGGATAGAGATGGAGGATAAATGAGCTGAACCTTTTTGATAGGGAATTTTATAAACTTCATTTTTGATGAGTGTGCACGACATGATATCTTCAACGGTTACCGAGATATCAGCGTTTTGCCAAAATGATGCTTTGGCCTGTTTTCGAAACGAGCGAAAGTCATTTCTCTGGCAGTTTTTCACCGATATCTCAGAGACCGTTAACGATACCAAGTTGGGGGCGGTTATCAAAAATGAAGCTTATTAAATTCTCTGTAAAAAAGGTTCAATTCAACTTTATTGTATCTTGATTGGTTTCGCTGTATTTAATTACCACGTTCATTTCAGGCTCTTCTGAAGTTTCAGTGTTTGGGTAGATATTCAGTCTCAAGATACAGCGAAACGGATAGAGATGGAGGATAAATGAGCTGAACCTTTTTGATAGGGAATTTTATAAACTTCATTTTTGATGGGTGTGCACGACATGATATCTTCAACGGTTACCAAGATATCAGCGTTTTGCCAAAATGATGCTTTGGCCTGTTTTCGAAACGAGCGAAAGTCATTTCTCTGGCAGTTTTTCACCGATATCTCAGAGACCGTTAACGATACCAAGTTGGGGGCGGTTATCAAAAATGAAGCTTATTAAATTCTCTGTAAAAAAGGTTCAATTCAACTTTATTGTATCTTGATTGGTTTCGCTGTATTTAATTACCACGTTCATTTCAGGCTCTTCATGAAGTTTCAGTTTTTGGGTAGATATTCAGCCTCGAAATACAGCGAAACGGATAGAGATGGAGGATAAATGAGCTGAACCTTTTTGATAGGGAATTTGATAAACTTCATTTTTGATGAGTATCGTCGACATCATATCTTCAACGGTTACCGAGATATCAGCGTTTTGCCAAAATGATGCTTTGGCCTGTTTTCGAAACGAGCTAAAGTCATTTCTATGACAGTAAGGAAGAAGCTGGAATCGAGACATTGACACAAGTGTCATAGAGGGGAGTAAGCCGATCCTTTAAGGGGAACCCTCTTCTTAAATCCATAGCAAATGTCATTCTATATGGATATTGAACTTCATGGGTTTTCGCTTTTTCGGATAATTCGATCTCCAGATAATTGGTCAATACTGTTTACAGTATATTATGTATACAAACTAATACATATCTCCGGTTCAGGACCGGGCTTTATTTAAACAGGAAACGTAATAGTGGTGAGCTTTGATCAGGCGTAATACGAAACCTGGACAACGAAATAGACCAGTCTGTGTTTCCTGGACTGTGAAATTCGGTAAAACATATATCTCAACCTTAAATCCTTTTACTTTTTCTATTCCTTATACATATATATATATATATATTTCTGTCATTATTTATTCAACTGCAAGATAGTTTAGAATTTCATCCAATTTATTCAGTTAGCTAATACCGATGGGACAAAAAAAGAAAAAGAAAAAAAGAAAAAGAAAAAAATTCTTCTATTTTTCCATCTCATTCTACGTTCGTATTCTATCCTCAAGATTTTACTCGCTGAGTCAGACCTCGCGATGTTTCAATGTCAACCTAAAAGCACGGGACATTTGTTGAGTGACGTTTAACAAAAATGGGAAAAAAAGAACGAAAAAAAGTAAAGCTGTAGACTGAGAGACCGAAATCGTCTATTTCTGCATCGCTTACTTTTCTCCCTAGTTCGGAATATACCAGATGAATTTATCGTGCAAGGCATCAGGGTGGAAATTCCGAATTTTAATATTACCATAAAGCCGGAATTAGGGGGTTTCCCCGGAAGTCTATACAACAGTTCTGGAAAATTTTCAAATCTGGAACACCGGAGGTTCAAAATTCCGAAAGCTAAAGATCCGGGAGGTCCAAACAGCGAAATTTAAAATTCAATGCAGCTGTTCTCCTGCTTTATAACTCTTCTGTTTTCACTGGGATGCGAATTGATCGAATCCTTCCTCAAAAAAACTGCAAATAACAAAAAAAAGAAAAAAAAAAAAAAAAAATCAGGAAAAAGAACTATTTTTGAAACCTAAAGAACTCTAAAGAACTCTATTTCAATTATTTCAGAAAACTGTGCGGTAATAAAGAAATCCGAAATTTATACGATTTTTGGCACCGAAATTCTGCGGGCTCAAGAAAAATCGCCATGTATCATTCAATTCTTACATTTCTGGAAATTGGAACATATTTGCCCGGAATTCCACATGGCGGATTCAAAATTCGAAGAAAAAAAAAAAAACAAATAAATTTTTGGAACAGAATGAAAAAAATCGTTTCGTTTGTACAAAGGGCTGACTTATCGAGGGCATAAGTCATCAAGTTGTTATACTAGCCGTAAAAACTCTCTATGTACGTTGATATATATGTATATACGTATATACGTAGGTATAGTACATAGTTTGGTGAGTTATTTGGTATTTTAGTATATATATATATATATGTCGGTTATGTTGTAGTACATAGCTATATGGTATATATATATATATATATTTACGCGTGGCTATGTTTAACAGACAAAAAGATTACTCTTCTTTTATATACATTTATATATATACATATATATATGTGTGTACATATTATATACCTATAGTAGATATACACAGTTCTTTTCTCTCTCTGTACGTGTGACTGATTCGTACCGATCTATTCGGATCGGTCACGGTCTGTAGTAAACTTTTGGAAATATTTTGGCCCCAATTTTTCTTCTTCTTGGGTTCTCGTATTTTTTTCTTTCTTTTTTTTTTTTTTCTTCTTCTACTTCTCCTCTCTTTAGCTTCTCTTCTCTTCTCTATACACTAACCTTTTCATACTTTAAGTAAGACGTATAGCTACACAGGTTGAAAAATACTTGTCTCTCTCTCTCTCTCAATATATCTATCTATCTGTCTTTATCCTACAGTTGGCCGACTCGAAGGAACCCCCTCTCCCCCCCCCCCCCCCCCCCCCCCCCAAAAAAAAAAAAGAAAAAAAAAAATGAAAGAGGACAGAAATTTTTTGCGAAAGGATTCTCTTCATCTACTACTCAATTCACTTCTTCTTCCATTTCTCTCTCTCTCCTTCTGTGTGTGTGTGTGTGTGTGCTTTCTATACACAGAAAAGGATAAGAAGAAACAGATGTGGATTGTCGTTTTTGATTTTCCTATCTTATTATTTTTCTTTATATATTTTTTGAAGAAAATTCAAAATTGAAACGAAAATACAAAAAATAAAACAAATCACCGTGTAACCGAGTTTTCTTACGATATTATAGAGACGAATGGGTAAAATTGAAAATTTACCTCAAACGATGCGAAACGCCAGGGATACTAACTCAAAAGTCGTTAGCAGCAGTTTAGTACCTCACTAGATGTTTCTAGTAAAATCACTACAAATCACTAAATTTTTACTAGACATCACTAGATTTTTAGTGATTTTACTACTAAAATCTAGTAAGTTACGAAACTGCTGCTAACGAGTTTTGGGTTGGCATCCCTGGCGTTTCGCATCTAGAGAAAGTCACGGTAAGTAGCTAAAACCGATCGCAAATTAGTAATCCGCAAATTTTTTGAGGTCCCAATTAGTTTGAGAATTTTTAAAAAATTTTAGAAGCTTTCAAATTCCGAAAATCGAAATTGCAATTCCGGAGTTCTGGTCCTTCGGATTTTTAGATTTCGAAATTTTCAACCTCCGGTGTTCTTAGTTTGAAAATTTGTCGAATTGGCCGGGAAATTAATTTTTAGAACTTCGACGATGACTTCGAAATATTCCAAATTCGTCGGATTGTAAAATTCTGTCAGGGTATACCGTGACTTTCTGTGGATGCGGAACAGCGGGGATACCAACCCAAAACTCGTTGGCAGCAGTTTAGTAACTTACTAAATTTTCCTATAGTAAAATCAGTAAAAATCTAGTGAATTCTAGTGATTTTACTAGAAACATCTAGTGAGTTACTAAACTGCTGCTAACGAATTTTGGGTTGGTATCCCTGGCGTTCCGCATCCACAGATTGTCACGGTATATGTACCTACCTATATGGGGATTCTACCTGGTTGAAAGTTGAAAAATATATATATATTATAGCTTCAGTGTAAAATTTTTCACAGAAATTAAATTCTATACGGTTTGTATTAGTTGGGCTTGTTAAAAGGCATATTATAGTAGATCTATACGGTATGTTCGCTTCTTATTCTTATAAACCGTTTTAACGACGACGACAACTCTAAGGTTGTAAAAGACTTAGTATATGACCATAACGATCAGCTTTGTAGACAAAATATTTATGCCTTTTCACCGAGGACGGTATACTATGAGAAAAGAAAAGAAAAGAAAAGAAAAGAAAAGAAAAGGAAAGAGAAAGAGAAAGAAAAAAAAAATTAGAAAACGAAAAAAATAATAAGAAACAAAATAAGAAGGAGACAAAAAAAAAAAGAAGAAGAAGCCTGTAGCTTCGCCGCGACACCATCAGACAGAAATGCCGACAATCGTTTCAATATAATACTCAGATCTTCCCTAAGAGATTTGAAAGAAAAACAAAGAATTTGAGGAAGTCAAAGAAATGAAAATGACGAAACAAAGAAAAAAAAAAAAAAGAAATCCCGTCAAAAGACGAAATTTTTTTTCCATTCTACTTTTTTATTCAATTTTTATTTTGTCACTATACTTCACTGCTTCGATCGATAGATAATTTTTTCGAAATTGAATCGCGTTTTCGAAAAAAAAAAAAATAAATAAATAAATCAAAAACAAACACGAATAGAGAAAATTTCTTTGAAATATTTTTTAATCACGTCTTGTTTTCCCCGTTCTCAATAATCTCTACAATTTTCTCCCAAATTTTCTTACATAGTTTTTCAGCTTTTTTTTTCCTAATTTTTTTTTTTTTCTCTAATTTTTCCTAATTTTTCCCTCAGAGTTAGATTACTGATTTTATTAGATTCACCAAAATCAAAAAAAAAAAATCTCTTCGCGAGTTTCATCGAATTTCGTATTGTTTCCTTCATTCGCGTCAATCTTTGCAATTTTCCAAATCCTTTTTTACCATTTTCCAAATCTTTTTTCACGGTTTTTTTCTATTTTTCTTTCTAATTCAGACCCCAGATTAGACAGATTTTCTCAAATCAAAGAAAATCCTTCTAAATCAGTTGCAATTCCATTCATTTTCCCTCATTCCCAATAATCTCTACAATTTTACAAATTTTCTCACGGTTTTCTTCTACTTTTCTTTCGAATTTATTTTCCAAATTTCATCGAATTTTCCGATATCAAAAAGAATCTCTTTGAAATTTAATAAAATTTCACCAACAACAGAGAAAAAAAAAATCTGAAAGAGAATATCTTGAAATCTATACTTCAATTACGTTTTGTTTTCCTCGTTCTCATTAATCTCTGCAATTTTCTTAATTTTTTTTCCTAATTTTTTTTTCCTTTTTTCTTTCTAATTCAGATTCCAGAATGGACAGAGTTTCTCAAATCAAAGAAAATCCTCACAAATCAGTTTTAATTCCGTTCATTTTTCCTCATTTCCATTAATCTCTACAATTTTCCAAATTTTCTTACGGTTTTCTTCTACTTTTCTTTCGAATTTCTTTCGCAGATTTTCCAGAACCCCGAAATCAGCGAAAAGCTCTTTAAATCCGTCTTGTTTCCCTCATTTCCATCAATCTCTAAAATTTCCAAAATTTTCTCATACCACACAGAGTTTCCCTATACTTTATTCTTTCTAATTTCTTTCCCAGATCTAACGATCTAAAATGAATTTCAGAAATGTAATAGAAAATCCTTTCGAATCTGTTCAAATTTCGTCCCAATTTCCCTCATTTCTAATCAATAATCTCTATACACATAATTCACCGAACCTATACTTTTCCCCTCATTTTCCATACTGTCTTCAATTTTCCTGCCAGAATAGAAATCGTCGATCTTGAATAAATCAATGAAAGAAAAAAAAGAAAAAAAAAAAACGTTATCACTCGATATGTAACTGACAAATCATCATGAACGTAAATATATATACACCTATATAGGGCATTCCATACCGAATCGACCTGGATCTGACCCTCGACCTTTCAGATTCGGTTAACGATTTTTTATGTAATATATATACATAATATACTATATATATATATATACACGATGTTAATCCGTAACTTTGTTCCTGGCGAAGTTTATGTCGAGGGGAAAGCTGTTTTTCCACGTGCATATGAACGTATGTACTACGTAGATGCATACATATAGACGTACAGATGGATAGATGGATGGATGTAATAGCTGCGGTCTAACCGAGCTGTCTTTTCAGTCTGTATATAAATGCATATATTATATACATATATACTTGGACACATATCGTATGTATATAAAATCGTGAAACGTATTTATCCCATGTATTCATACGTGTATATAAATATATATACCTATATACAAATACAAACGCATAGGTATATGTATTATAGTACCTACCTGTCTGGTTACCGAGTTGAGTGAGGTGGAAAAACATCGCTGCAGTGCAATCAGCATGAGGGATATTCAGTAAGTTGTTATTACGAAATTCACACGATAAAACACTAATAACTATAATAACAATAATAACAATAATGGGGCCCCGTAAGGCTCCAGGCAAATATTAGAACCACATATATACATATATCTACCCTAAGGTGGTCTTCGATTTTATCATTTTTGAATTTAAATGCACGCTGTGCGTAAAGTTCGATTTTGCGCACGTGCAATAAAATTCAACTTAACGCCCGTTGCGTGGAAATAGTTCATATACCATTTTTTGTAACACTGTACGGAAGTTCGCACTTTGTGTACACTCCGAATGAATAAATCGACGAAGTGTGCGGGAATCAACATTCCCGCATGGGTAAGTCGTGCGGGAATGAACATTCCCGCACACTTTCAATGGATAAATGTACGGGAATCAAAATTCTCGCACACTTTTGTAAGATCATCGGGAATCTGCTATTTTGCGTACAATTTTAGGTACACAAAGTAAGAACTTTCCATACAGTGTTACAAACAAAGTCTGATACACGTGCGAAGAATGATTCTCGGACGAGTGTGACTGTCAAAAACTTTTCACACTCGTCCGAGAATCAACGCACTTTCGCACTAGTATCGAAAATTACTATTTTAACACAACGTTGAATTTGTTAATTTGAATTTTATTGCACATATGCGGCGCGTGCGCAAAATCTAACTTTACGCACAGTGTGTTGGAAAATAAATTAATCTCTTATCTCCAAATCGTGAGGAATAAAAATTTCGTCGTTAGAAAAATCTGTAAATTTTTATACACAGAAACGTTCAAAAAATCCGAAAACCTGATTTGTTCGAAAAAAAAAGAACAAAAAAATGTAGAATCCTCTGTTAAATTAAGTCAACGTTTTACATAACTGTTGCGAAATTTTAGGAGTCTGTCCTCTCTTTCTCTTCTCTCCCTTTTTATCTGATCCTCTTATTTTTATTATCCTTGGATAATCGCAGGTTTAATGGTCGACAGGCGACACTTTACCTGTTGACTTCTGTCGCCAGCTAATTCCACCAGACCTAGCAGAGGTCTGAGGCCAAAATATCGGCTTCAGGGCCAGGGCCAGGGCCACCCAAGTTGACCAATTTTTCGAACAGTTATTGTGCCTTCGGGTAGCAGAAGCTGTCTGGTCTAGAGCAGAATCTGTAGACTCTTGCTTTGGGATTTGGTAAAGTCGCCAGACTTCTGTGTCCAATTCTTTACATTTTCTTTTCTTTTTTTTTTTTTTTTTTTTTTTCTTTACTTCTATTTTTCTACATTTTTCAATTATGCACAGTGTCAGAAGATTTTCAACACTCGGGAAAAAGGTTTTGGGAAACTAATATTGAACTGCAAAACCGACACAGTATAATTGACACGTGAACTGTGTAGGGATCGTTTTTCAATGTGCAGTTTGTCCGTCGAAAATTAGAATTATACACGTTTTAGAAAAAAAATGTTTCAATACAGATTTTCGCCGATATCTCGGAAACCGTTGAAGATATCAAGTTGTAGATGCAAACCAAAAATGAAGTATTTTAAATTCTTGATAAAAAAGGTGCCATACACTTTTCCTCTATCTTCATTGTATTCGCTGTATTTCAACCCTGAAAGTGGATCTGATCATCACATTAATCTTTTCGAAAATACAGTTTTTGGGTAAATATTCAGCCTCAAAATACAGCGAAGCCAATGGACGTACAGAAAAATGTTCAATACCTTTTTGATAGAGAATTTAATAAACTTCATTTTTGATATGCACCTTCGACTCGCTATCATCAACGTGTACCAAGATATCAGCGAAAAACTGGTTTAGAGTACGAGTCCACTTTGATCACAGGATTCTCATCGCATGGTCAATTAGTTATCATACAGTTTTTCGCTGATATCTCGGAAACCGTTAATGATATCAAGTTACAGGTGAAGAACAAAAATGAAGTATATCAAATTTCCTTTCAAAAAGGTCTAGCTCATTCATCCTCCAACTTTATTCGTTTCGCTGTATTTCGAGGCTGAATATTTCACCAAAAACTGAAACGTCAGAAGCGCCTGAAATGAACGTGGTAATTAAATACAGCGAAACCAATGAAGATACAGAAAAGTTGTATTCCACCTTTTTGATGGAAAATTTGTTAAACTTCATTTTTGATATGCACCTTCGACTCGCTATCATCGACGTGTACCAAGATATCAACGAAAAACTGGTTTCGAGTACCGGTTCCTTTTTCTTTTATTCTTTTTCATCTTCTTTTCAATTTTAGTTTTCTTCTGGAATGAAATTACGTGTAACTATATGAAACGTGGTAAAATTAGTGCGGTGAATGGAGTTTCCCCAAGTGATATTTCACTGCGTATATACGTTTATATTGCGTAGTTTTAATATCATACACGTATATGAACGTTTCTATATGTACCTACATATATATATGTATATATGTACAAAAAAAAAACTAGTTGTATATATTACGTAGGAGTTTGTTGTCCGTATAATTGCTAACAGTGTGCATTAGACTCGATGTTCACCGCGGTTTCTCAATCAGATATAAATGTGCTGTAATCTCTGAACCGCACTAGTCATTTTCGCAGTGAAAATCCTTTCCATTTATTTTTTCATCAAATTTTTTCCTGTTCTCATTTTTTTATATTCTATTTCGAATGCCAGTTTTCAAACGAAGAACACCATAGGTCCAAAATTCGGGAGGATGCAGACCCGGAAGGCCGATACTCCGGAATTTGAAATTCTCGCATGTGTTCATTCAGTATTTAATAAATCGGTCTGTATCGATCGTATCGAAACGAACCATGGGGTCAAATCAATCGTATTGAGATGAACTTTTTTGAAAATAAAGTTTTAAAATCCTGTCGATCATTCACGACATCGGAATCATCGATCAAAGTGGATAAAATGAATTTCTGCAAAAAGAGCTCTCGATTAGCATGGGATATTTATTGTCTCTGCATCCTGAGACATGTACCAAAATTTTCGAATTTTTAGACTTCCGAATTTCGAGTTTTTACCACTCAATCCGGCACCGATATGTACGATTCTGTACCTGAAGCGAAGGGGATAGAGAAAAAGTGAAAATAAGAAGAGGCGAAGATCCACCGTAATCCCTCATCGACTTATAAGGCGAAGGTGCAGAAATGTTTTTTCGTCCGATAAAACTGGCGCGCGAATCAATGAATGAATGAAAGTAAAGGAAGAAAGGATCGTATCGTATCGTATCGTATCGTATCGTATCGTATCGTATCGTATCGTATCGTATCGTATCGTAAGGTATTGCAGCTGATCGTTTCGTTTCTTCGCGAGCCAACCGGAATGAGATACGTGTTTGTATGTACATAGCTACCGGTTTCTGGTTACCAGCTCCTTAACGAGTCTGCGGATATTTATTTATTTATTTATTTTTTTTTTTTTTTTTGCAACGTTCTACAAGAGATCCTTGGCCTGCAGTATAACTCGGTCAATAATTCCATCAGCAATGAATAAAAACTTTAAACAAAACAGAAATAAATTCTCTTCCTTCGCAAATATATATACATATACAGTTTTTCGCTTATATCTCGTCGAGCGTCGATGATATCGACTCGAATGTCTGAATCAAAAATGATGTTCATTAAATTCTCTATAAAAAAGATGTCATACATTTTTTTCGTATCTTTATCGGTTTCGCTGTATTCCGAGGCTGAATATTTAGGAAAAAATTGAAATTTCAGGAAAGGCTAATCCGGGATTAATGGGATTCTGCGTCAAAATATAGCGATACCAATAGAGATACGGAAAAAAGTGTGAAACCTTTTTTATAGAAAATTTATTAAGCTTCATTTTTGATATTCACGTCCGACTCGATATCATCAACGGTATTCGAGATATGAGCGAAAAACTGAGCTCGAACATTTTTTCTCAAAGACAGAACGACGCTGGACATCTCTGCTAATCACATTACGTACTACTTTTACCTATTTTCCAAATTGCTTACTTAATTAATGAATTAATCAAGCTTTTTCTTTCCTCAATAGCGTTGCGGGTCGTTAAGGAGTGACACGAGGCAGGCGGAGTCTGGATAGGAAATAAGAGGAAGAAAAGTTTACGAGTTCGATCCATGCAGGGAGTAGGTAGGTAGGTAGCTCCTGGTTAATTCAATCAGGCCAAAGCTCCAAGACCTAGCTCGGAAATTCGTGGGGTTTGACGGGCCGGGTCCTCGGCGATTAGGAGACGCGATCGGAAACAATTTGATCTCGATAAAATACCCAGAGGTAAAAAGAAAGGTCGACCCCGTTTGCCCTGCAGGGTTCAGACAAATTGCCAGCCGATTCGGAACCGAATTAAGTACTTTGGATCGAACGGTAGAAGAGGCTGAAGGCTTGGCTAATAAATAAACAGAAGGTTACATTCTCGGTTTTATTTTGGTGTTTATCTCGGAAACTCTTAAAGCTGGAAAAAAATGTTGTAAATATAAAAGATAGAGTTTACTCAAAGGTACAATTTTGGTCCAAGACATTTTTTTATAGCATCAATATTTTGGAAAATATTGACAGGTTTAGTAAAAGTGTCATATTTAAAAATATGATACGATTTTTGATTACATATCATTATTTATTTCGGAAACGGATCGAGCTGGGAAAAAATGATATTAGAATAAAAGACGTAGTTTATCAAGAGCTATAATTTTTGTATAAAACATTTTTTTCTAGCTTCAATAGTTTCTAAGATATCTGCAGATTTATTAACATATCATACCTAATGAATTAAAAAAAAACCTATTAGATACGTTTTTAATTATGTATCGTTAATTATCTTGGTAACGGTACGAGTTGGGTGAAAATGTCATAAGACTAAAAGACGTAGTTTATCAAGAGCTAAAACTTTTGTAAAATACATTTCTTTCTAGCTTCAAAATTTCAGGAGATATATGTAGTTTCAGTAAATATTGAACAAAGATTACAACAGCTGCATTTAGTTTTCTTCATTCCGAGGTTTTGTTTGATTTTTAATTTTACTTTCCACAAAAAAAAAAGAAAAATATTAGAAAGTGAAGTATTTGGGTCAGGATATTGTACACCATTATTTGGCAATTAACATTATCACTCGGTAAACCATTAGCTGGACAAATGCACCGGATTACAATAAGTTTTAAGTGTCTTTCGCTTAGGACAAAGAAATTGTTTTACTCTATATGTGTTTATCTATATTCTCAAAACCGGGGTCTTTGCACTACGTTGATTATTCGAATTACTCATCTCATATTATGCGTCTTCGTATTTCGAGTGAGAAATTTCCAAAAAACTTAAGATCAGAATAAAATTCTTTAAATTTTTGCAAAATCATCTTTTTCAAGTTTTTGTTCGAGTTTTCTTTTTCAAAAACAATTTTCTTATCGTATAACACATAATGTATTTTAGTTGGTGTGAATATATATATATGTATAATATACAGATCGATATGGTTTTCTGCATGGGATATGGGTACGGGGTTAATTTCCGGGAATTGGGTTCAATTTCCGTCAAACGCAATTGTAGAATCAACAACCCGTTACAAACTGGTTTATCTCTATACTATTACGTGCATATCTACCTATCCAGCTACTACCAGGGTTTATGCGCTGTAGTATATACCTAAGTATAGTAAGACATCGAGCTACGATCTGAATACTAGACCTATTCGCCGAACAGTTTCAACTGCGAGAAACGAGAAGAAGAATAATAAGCCCCGTATCGTATATCCACACCAATATATAGAGGCGCGAGGGAAAGAGAGAAAGAAAGAGAGAGATAGAGATTCGTTGATGCGTGAAGACCGTGGCTACGATGCGATGGAGGGAATTACTTTCTCGCAGATAATGTAACTTGGCGTACGGACTACAAGCCTCTATACACACGTTACGACTTACGTTACGTTACGTTACGTTACGTTGCATTGCATTGCGTCGCAAGCGATAGTTACTACTGTAACTATATGCCTGTGTTTTAGTTTCAATTTCAGTTTCAGTTTCAGTATCATATCGCTATCTCTACTACTACTACTACTACTACTACTACTACTACTACTACTCTCTTTTTTATTTGATACGACAACGTATTACGAATTACGAATTGGAACAGACAAAACAAGAGTGAAGGAACGTAGATGACAATAACTGTGTCATCTCTACTCTCTTATCGCTTTATCTTTTCTCTATGTTTCTATCTGCGAGCTACTACTACTACTACTACTACTACTACTACTACTCGTTTATATACATATGCATGTATATATTTGTGTGTATTTAGGGTATACAATATATATATATATAAATAATACAGTATACATCGGTGATATGTGTTCACGCACATAGATCTATGGCAGAACTGTGTGCCTGCCTGAATGCCTGAATGCTACTACTAGCACTGCTAGTATACCCGCTACCGAGTTGATTGGATCCACTTAACGGCCCCGGGTATAGTATCTGTATGTGTGCCTGACGGATAGTAGTACTACACCATACAACTTATTCTATAACCTGATGTGTGTGTGTGTGTGTACAAACACGTTCGATGAAATAATTTATAAGCATGGATTTCACAGGATAATATTTTTGAAATTTACTGAAATTTTCATACAAGTATATAGATAAACGAGGATGAACATCTTGAAAAAGTATACATTATACTAAACGGAACAAGTATTTTGAACATCAAATTTATCATCCTTGTAGAAATTAGAAGAGTTTTATTGATACTTTTCAACATTTTTCATGAATTTTAGATTTTGATTTTTAGCAACGTCAGAGAGATCGGGGATAGAGGATGAAAATTGGATACTGAAAATGACAAAACTAAACAAGTATCTTCAACAAATTTGATCATGTATTGATACTTGTAGAATTTCGAAGATATTTTATGATACTTTTCAATATTTTTCATGTCTTTTAGGTTTCGTTTTTCATCAACGTCAGAGAGATCGGGGATAGAGGATGTAAATTGGAAACTGGAAGTGACAAAACTAAACAAGTATCTTCAACAAATTTGATCATGTATTGATACTTGTAGAATTTCGAAGATATTGTATGATACTTTTCAACATTTTTCATGTTTTTGAAGTTTTGTTTTTTTATCAACATCAGAGAGATCGCAGATGGAGGATTAAAATTGGATACTGAAAATGACAGAACTAAACAAGTTTCTTCAACAAATTTGATCATGTACTGATACTTGTAGAATTTCGAAGATATTGTATGATACTTTTCAACATTTTTCATGTTTTTGAAGTTTTGTTTTTTTATCAACGTCAGAGAGATCGGAGATAGAGGATGGAACTTAGGAACTGAAAGTGACAAAACTAAACAAGTATCTTCAACAAATTTGATCATGTATTCACCCTTGTAGAATTTACGACAGTTTTATGATACTCTTCAACATTTCTCATGTCTTTGAACTTTTCATTTTTATCAACATCAAAAGAAATCGGAGATAGAGGATGGAAATTAGAAACTTAAAATGACAAAACTAAACAAGTATCTTCAACAAATTTGATCATGTATTGATACTTGTAGTATTTAGACACTTTTTATAATGTTTTTGGGCATTTTTCATGTCTTCTTGGTTTTTTGTGTTTTTTGTGTTTTTTTTATTAATACCAAGAGAATAAATCAAGAGAAGACGATGAAGTTATGAAATAAAAAAAATGACACAACAAAACAAAACAATTATCTTCAAAAGTGTTGATCATGTATTGATTCTCGTAGTATTTCGACTGTATTTATAATGTTTTTGAACATGTTTGGTATGTTTTTCTTTGCTTTTTTCTAAATCGTGATGCAATCTTCACAAAATCTGAATGAAATTTTGAAATTTTTTTTTGGAATTTTCTTTTAAATCGTTAAGTGTTTACAGCTTAGTATACCTCCAAATCTTCGTACTGGTATGTATACGCGTACATATAGATACCAGAAAGACTTCGGCAAGGTTGGGTGACCTTAAGTGGACTTTGCTAAGTAACAGCTATATAAGAGGGGTTAAGGGGGGTTTAGGATGGTCGACTGACTGACTGGATGGCTGGCTGGCTGGCCTAATGACTCGAGAGGCCTAGATTATTTTATTATCACTCCGTCAGTGATTTTGGTAGGTATGTAGGTACCCACGTCGACGATCGTAAAACACCCCCTTTGTTAATCAGATATATACCATACTATAGCAACATACATAGCTATACTATATATACATGCTTTTACTCTATTTCCCTTTATCCCTGATTAACTATTCCCTGACTAAATCTACAGAACTTCAATTTTCAAAAACTGCATTCAGTCGTTTTTTTTTTTTTTTTTTTTTTCTTACTTTTTCTCTTTTCGTCCACGTTCTCAATTTTTCGCAAAATATAGCCTCGCTTCTTTCTCTCTGTTCCCCACAATAATTATATCGATTTTGCAAAAATTTCAAATTTCTTCTAAATTCGAGTTTTTTTTTTTTATTTCTTTTAATTATATTTCTTCAAAAATCTCTAATCTCTCTCTCTCTATTTCTCTCTCCATTCATTTGTCAGAAAATGATATCCGAAATCACAACAAATTCGTTTTCTAAAATTTAGTTTCTTATTTTTTTTTTTTTTTAATCGATTTTTTTCTACAAAACTTGACGTTTTTGTATTATATATATTAGGGTGGCGCAAAAAAACCGACTATTTTTTTTTTTTGAGTCTCGGGTGAAAAAAATGTTAGTTTTTGATGTTTTAAGAGCCCTCTCCAAAGGACAGCTGAAAAAAAAATTTTTAACAGGTCGCCCCAAATCTTTTTAAATTTCAAAAATCGTCAAAAATCGAATTTTTTTTTTTTTTAATTTTTTTTTAATTTTTTTTAATTTTACAGTCCAAAAAAAAATAAGTTTCTGAAAGTTTCAGTTCAAAATTTGAATTTTGAAAGGTCGCTCATAATTTTTTAATAATTAAATAATTAAAAAATCTAAAGTAATGCACTGATAAATTAAAAAAAATTATGAGCGACCTTTCAAAATTTAAATTTTGAACTGAAACTTTCAGAAACTTATTTTTTTTTTTTGGTCTGTAAAATTATACCGTAACGAGAAAAAAAATTAGAAAAAAAAAAAAAATCGATTTTTGACGATTTTTGACGATTTTTGAAATTTAAAAAAATTTGAAGCGACCTCTTAAAATTTTTTTTTTTTTAGCTGTCCTTTGGAGAGGGCTCTTAAAACATCAAAAACTAACATTTTTTCACTCGAGACTCAAAAAAAAAAAAAAAAATAGTCGGTTTTTTTGCGCCACCCTAATATATATATTTAAAATCGTTTTAATTAAAAATTGAGCGACGTCACGCGTCGCGAGTACTACGTCGACATTGTTTTAACGCTCGGGCGATAGTTGCGAGTATGTAATTAGCTTACACGGAATACATTTACACATACACATATATATGTACATACATTCATTATATATATAATAAATATATATATATATACGAGAGAAGCGTGTCGTTGATAAATGAATAATAATCCTTATAATTTAACTAACTTGTGTGTTAACAAGTATATATATAACTGCGACATATATATATATATATATATATGTATACATATGTTGGATATATGATATGTATGTCCAAATTTTGCATAATAAATATTATATACGGGTGATTCCACTAATTACATTAACAAGGTTTTGGGTCTCATAGTCTCATAGTCTCGTCGTCTCATCTCCGCTTTTGGCTTATATATAATTTTAGACATCCTTAATTAGTCAGAATTAGGAATCCAGAAATATATATATTTTTTTTTTTTTTTATATATATTTCTTATAGGTACCCTTACGGAAAATATACTCAATTCTTGAGTGTAAACACTGAATTTTTAGTGTAAACACTGAATTTTGGGTGTAAAACTCTTAAATTGGGAGTTGACTTTCAAATTTCGAGTGTTGAACTCCCAAATTGAGAGTCAACTCCCGAAATTCGAGTGTCGAACTCCCAAATTGAGATTTGACACCCAAATTTCGAGTATCGAACTCCCAGGTTTAGAGTTGACTCCCAAATTTTGAGTGTCGAACTCCCAAATTGAGAGTTGACTCCCAAATTTCGAGTGTCGCACTCCCAAATTGAGAGTTGACTACCAAATTTTGAGTGTCCAACTCCCAAATTGAGGGTGGACTCCCAAATTTTGAGTTTCGAACTCCCAAACTGAGAGTTGACTCCCAAGTGAGTGACACCCAACAGAGGGTCAACACTCAACTGAGAGTCAACACCCAAGTTAGGTGTACGAAAGTACACCTAAGTTGAGAGTCATTACTGAGTGTTATTTTGAGGGTTATTTTGAGTATTTTTTCCGTAATGGATAGGTACTCAAATTCGCAATTTTTGTGATTTTTTTCCTTTCTAATCACATGTCACTTATCCTACATAATATCACTATAAATCACTATGCATTTACTTCAGAGAAGAAAATAGTATAGACAGTTTTAGTAGTATAGTAGTTCTATATATATATATGTATAGGTATATATATATATATATATATATATACGACTACAAAGAATACCGTTAGGCTTATCTGTCCGTCCGTTCGTCCGGTTGTACGGCTGTCCACGTGTGTATATATATATATCTCTCCGAAATACTTATATACACATGTATTATATATTATATATACATATCTATATATATGTATCTCTTTTTTTTTTTTTTTTTTTTGTGAAAATGATTTTACAAATTTATATACGATTTGTTAGGAAAATTTGAAGTTTTCGTAGTTTTTTTTTTTTCTCTCTTCTTCTTTTTAGTCCGATCAACGAAATCAACGAATTTTTTGCAACAAAACTACGCAAAATCTACAATTTCCTTGTGACGCGAACTTACAGAGATTAACAATATTTTTCATGAAACTGCGAAGATCTACAATGCTTTTTTTTTCTCATAAAAAAAACTACGAAAATCTACCAATTTCTTATGTAAGAACTACGAAAATCTACAATTTTCTTATGAAAAAACTACGAAAATCTACGATTTTCTTATGAATGAACTACGAAAATCTACGATTTTTTTTTTCGCCAAGAACTACGAGAAACTACAAATGTCTCATGTAAGAACTACAAATGTCTACAATTTTCTTCCGGAAAAACTACGAAAATCTACGATTTTTTTTTTTTTTTTTTTTTTTGCGAAGAACTACGAAAATCTACAATTTTCTTATGAAAAAACTACTCAGATCTACAATTCTCTTGTAAATAAAAGATTAACTATAAAAATTTCAAACTTAAGATTAAAAAAAAAAAAACAGTAAATAAC
This sequence comes from Tenthredo mesomela, assembly GCA_943736025.1. NCBI lineage: Eukaryota > Metazoa > Arthropoda > Insecta > Hymenoptera > Tenthredinidae > Tenthredo > Tenthredo mesomela. Next base: position 42,442,492 of record OX031016.1, read on the forward strand.
GATGAGAAATCTACAATTTTTGTCACAAAAAAACTACACAAGAACTATGTAGACCATACCCCGGCACACTCATTAGTCGAAAGAGCTAAGCTGTTAATCCTATTAACCCGTTCACCGGCACTAATCCTTTTAACGCTATTTCTTGGATTTTGGTAGTTATAAGTGGGAATATGCAGGTAACGCAGTTGTTGCCGTCCCAAATAGACCGCACACCCCTTAGTTCCTTTTATTTCTCCTGAACGCTGCCCCTACCATCGCACTTCCAGGTAAGGACGAGTGACCGTTTTCAGGTAGACCGAGGGGATTTCGGGTCGCACTAATTGTCACTTAGAGCAGGGCCTGCTCCGAAGAGCACAGTGAGGCCGGGGTATGATGTAGACGATTTTTTATTTTTTTACTTTTTTGAAAAAAAAAAAAAAAAAAAAAAAACTACAAGAATTTGAGTTCTTTTTCTATGAAATTCGTAGAAATTCGGAAGAGCAGAAATTTCTAACAGGGATTATTCTTTCTCATATCATATTACACTCTATATTATGAGCTAATAGCAAATTGATATATAATAACTATACAAATATATAGTATAACAGGCAAATAAGCGATTCAGCAATATTACATGAAGTTTGTATGATCGAGCGACTATTGCGTAGTAGATATTACGAGGACTGCAGTAACGCATATAATACATACGTATATATATATATATAGGTATAGGTATAATAATAATTATAGTATGTATAATACACAAATACATACCCTGGCATGTAAAATATGTGTATATATTATATTTATATATTAGAGTTTAGAAAAAAGTAAGAAAAAAAAAAAAACAGGGGGAATGAAAATAGAAACTAGAAAAAACTGAAAAAAAAAAAAAAAAAAAAAAAAACATATAGAAAAAGAGAAGAACAAAGTGCATCAGGGAAGCCGGTGGCGTTGAATATATATTAGATGAATATAATGTGTATATATATATATGTATATATTTATATATATAAATAGTTCAATATGTATATAGAAACAACCGGAACAATAACCTCGAATAAAATTAGCATTTTTAAACGATATATAAAACCGCTATACGGAACGATTAGTAGTTACAACTCTGAACTGTATGAATATAATATACTATATATGTATGGTATATATATTTAATAATACATGTAAGTATAGTATAGGTGGCTATATAGTTGCATTTGCCTTTTTACAATTGCATTCAAATTAGCATTTACCTAGAACTCGTGTGTTGCGTTTCATTGTTCTTGATTATCTCCTCTCGGCGCTCTACACCGTCGAGTAACTTTAACCTTGGCCCAGTTATATTCTCGCATTATACATACATAATATATATATGTATATATATATATATATATATGTATTATACGTATACAATTTATCACTTAATTTTTTCACATATATATATAATCATATATGTATCTATAACATATATGTATACTTAAAATTAATTTATATGTGACAGCAATGATAGCAATAATAGCAATAATCGTATTAATAACAACAATAGTTGAAATATAGTAATAATAGCAATAATAGCAATAATATTTGAAAAATAAAAAATAGCGATGATAGTAATAATTTAGTAATAATAACAATAACAGCGATAATGGCAATAACAGTGTTAGTAGCAATAACATCAATAATAGTGAAAATAGCAATAATAGCGATAACATCAAAAACAGTGATAATATAGTAATTATAGCAAAGATAGCGTTAATAGTAATTAGTAGCAATAAAATCAATAATAGTGAAAATAGCAATAATAGTCATAGTAGCAATAATAGCAATAATAGTAATAGTAGCAATAATAGCAATAATAGTAATGGTAGTAAGAAATCAACAATAGTGAAAATAGCAATAATAGCAATAGTAGCAATAAAATCAATAATAGTGAAAATAGCAATAATAGCAATAATAGTAATAGTAGTTATAAATCACCAATAGTGAAAATAGCAATAATAGTAATAGTAGTTATAAATCACCAATAGTGAAAATAGCAATAATAGTTATAGTAGCAATAATAGCAATAATAGTAATAGTAGCAATAAAATCAATAACAGTGAAAATAGCAATAATGGCGATAACATCAAAAACAGTGATAATATAGTAATTATAGCAAAGATGGCGTTAATAGTAATTAGTAGCAATAAAATCAATAATAGTCATAGTAGCAATAATAGCAATAATAGTAATAGTAGCAATAATAGCAATAATAGTAATGGTAGTAATAAATCAACAATAGTGAAAATAACAATAATAGCAATAGTAGCAATAAAATCAATAATAGTGAAAATAGCAATAATAGCAAAAATAGTAATAGTAGTTATAAATCACCAATAGTGAAAATAGCAATAATAGTTATAGTAGCAATAATAGCAATATTAGTAATAGTAGCAATAAAATAAATAATAGTGAAAATAGCAATAATAGCAATAATAGTAATAGTAGCAATAAATTAACAATAGTGAAAATAGCAATAATAGCAATAATATTAAAAATAGTAATAATATAGTAACAATAGTGATGATAGTAATGATAGCAACAATATTCGTAGTAATAAGAAATCGATACAAATCAGCTTTCTGGCTAATGATATATTATCCTGTAGATTGAATAAAAAGGATGAAAAAAAAATTAATAAAAAAATGTTTAATAATAATAATGACAAGCGTCGCGACGCCCTGAATTGAACCCTGTAGTCGTGGAGACTGTAGGAAGAGATAAAGAGAGTGAGAAAGAGATAGTTACCGATTTTAAAATCGTATTCGGACGTTGACTGTTACTTTCTGCCAGTCTCATTGTCTCATGTATTTATAATAGCCCCGAAGAGAGAGATGCTCGATGCTTAGAGCTCGATGCTCGAAGCTTGAAGCTTTTTATTCTTATAGGTATATTGTATAGTTATATAGAGGTGCTGCAGGGTTATAATTCTTTTTTTTTTTTTATTCTTTCTTTCTTTTTTTATTATACAAAACAGTGGCGGTCATATCCAGCATACAAACGACTTAATTTCAACTTAAGCGATGCGAGGCGACGCGACGCCGAGATATTGCGACAACGATGAGAGATCTGAAAAGAAGAGAGAACAAGCGAGAGAGAAAAAAATCATCATATTTCCTTGCCATTGTTACAACTGTCTTATACGTACGAATAGGTATTATATAGGTATATGATTTTAATCGCTGGATTTTAAACACAGGTTTTAGTGTTAAGAAGAATATAACTATACGAAAATTATGTAATTAGTAGAAATAAGTTGAACATAATAAACAATTATTTCATGTAACTATAGAAATAATTAAAAAATAATTGGACATTATACTGAGAAGAAGCTGAAAAGTAAACAGAAGTAACTGGAAATAACTAGAATTTGGAAGAAATTACTGAAAAATAACTAGAAATAATTGATTAATAGATAAAAAAGAAAAATAACTAGAAGTAACTAAGCAATAACCAAAAATTACTAAGCAATAACTGTGCAATAATTGTAAATAACTAGAAATATAAAGAAATAACCGGAAGTAACTGAGCAATAACAAGAAATTACCGCGCAATAACTATGCAATAATTGGAAATAACTAGTAGTAACTAAGCAATAACCAAAAATTACTAAGCAATAACTGTGCAATAATTGGAAATAACTAGAAATATAAAGAAATAACTAAGCAATCACAAGAAATTACTAAGCAATAACTATGCAATAATTGGAAATAACTAGAAGTAACTAAGCAATAACCAGAAATTACTAAGCAATAATTGTGCAATAATTGGAAATAACTCGAAATAACTGAGAGAAAACTAGAAATAACTCGAAATGAATATAGTTTTTTGTTCTCTATTGGATGGCTAATTATATTTGATTACAGAATGACAATAGAGTGAATAATTTGAGGGTATAGAATCCCGGCACCTGAGTCCTAATTCTGTGGAAAGAGACGATAAATGCCTAAGCTATTCTCTTCTCCTCGGTTATACAGAGCCGGTAGCTGGAAGGGAATATCTTATTCGCACCGCGCTAAGTAGGTCGTCCGTATGATAATGTCCACATTATTGGGCTACGTTGAAGGGTTAAACGATCCCTTTCGACCCTCCTAAGGGTCGTCAGATTGAACGGGACACCTGAGTCTTTGTTACCGGTTTTAATTAATTGAGATATATATAGAACGAATCCGGTGATGCTTGCTAACAGCTGATGCTAAATAACTGTGTTGAAAATTGTGAGCAAAAAGAAATAAGAAAAATTGAAAAATCCTAGAAAACTTAAAAAAGTAGTAATATAGTTACACCGTGTCAGAAGGGTGGCTGTAATATATTACTATAACTCAGACGCGGGTTAATTAAGGCCAAGGAATTAGTTACAGTGTAAACTGCACCTATAATAGAGCTACATAACTGAAGGCAGAAGTATGAGAGTATACGCGACATTGCAAAGTTATAATATAATAGCTGTAACTACATGTATAACTGAGGTGTTGCAACTTGTATATACGACGATGTGATCAAGCCCATATTATGCATGCTCATGTCTATACACACTGTTAAAAATTTTATTGTGAACTTCCAAAATTTTATTGGAAGTTATTTTCGCAAATATGATTAGTAAATTTACAACCCTTACGGAAAAAACACTCGAAATAATACTCAGTAGTGACTCTCAACTGAGGTGTACTTTCGTACACCTAACTTGGGTGTTGACTCTCAGTTGAGTGTTGACTCTCTGTTGGGTGTCACTCATTTGGGAGTCAACTCTCAGTTCGACACTCAAAATTTGGGAGTCCACCCTCAATTTGGGAGTTGGACACTCAAAATTTGGTAGTCAACTCTCAATTTGGGAGTTCGACACTCAAAATTTGGGAGTCAACTCTAAACCTGGGAGTTCGATACTCGAAATTTGGGTGTCGAATCTCAATTTGGGAGTTCGACACTCGAAATTTGGGAGTCAACTCTCAATTTGGGAGTTCGACACTCAAATTTCGGGAGTTAACTCTCAATTTGGGAGTTCAACACTCGAAATTTGAAAGTCAACTCCCAATTTAAGAGTTTTACACCCAAAATTCAGTGTTTACACTAAAAATTCAGTGTTTACACTCAGGAATTGAGTGTATTTTCCGTAAGGATTAGCAGTTTACTTTGCTACGCCACATTTGTAATTTTGCAAAACTTTTGTGTGTAAATTGTGTAAATGTGTTGTAAATTCACAATCATTTTGCACAACAGTGCAAGCGCACCATTCAAAACTTCATTTAACTATAATATAACTAGCGAAAAATAACTAAACAATAAATAGGATTCGACGATTTACATTTTCTTATTTCGTTCCATGCGAGGATCCGAGGATCCGAGGATATGAGGTTCTATGAACTTTTATGCAAAGCAGGGAATTCGGGTCGAGGAACTCAACTCACACTCATGTCGTATACCATGCTGTAACCAACACACGTTCTTACCATATGTATACACATGCTTCTTTACTCTCTGTGTTCGGGAGTGGGTGACAGAGAGAATAACATGTAGTTATAATACTCTGCTACTACTATAATAGAACGCTGCTCTGATGCTACTGCTGATGCTGTTGCTGCTGCTGCTGCTGCTGCTGGTTCTGCTGCTGCTTCAGTGTTTCCTGATATACTTTATTACAGTCTATATTACCTAAGCTACGAAGATGAGGAATCTTGGAGAATAATTTAAAGCTTTTTTTTTTTTTTTTTGTTTTTTTTTTTTTTGTTTTCTACTCTTTTATTAACAAGGTCCTCGACCCTGTCCTTTCCAAATCATTTTTAATACACCATTATGCGTTCTTTCTTGTACCTATTCCCCCTCCTCCTGTTTGGAAGAATTTCGAACAGTCTTTTGTATACATAATATGATAATGAAATTAATTACTCAACAAACTACATAGTATAATGTGTATAAGAAATTTATTTTATTCAAGACTGACTCTGTGTGACGAGGTGTCGTTTAAGTTATTGCAAAGTTACTGCACTGCGCTGATCATCATGAAGTAGTATAATTGTGTGTTGGATCTTATGCAGAGCTTCACTACACTGCACTACACTACACTACACTAGACTCTAGTGCAACAGCATGAGATCTACGAAGGTCATCGCAATCATCTCCCACAGTCAGCGGACCATGTCGTAGATAGATATAAACTTTTACATGTTTATTACTGTTATACAGAGGTAATTAACGACGAGTAGAGAGAAAAAGAACACAAAATAAAACAAAAAAATAAAAAAATAAAGAAAGAAAGAAAAAGAAAAAAAAAAGGAAGGAGAAACAGACACTATAAAGTTGAATAAAATGAGCAAACTGCATATTACATTATGCGCATAATTTGCCAAGTCTGCAGTTCCTCTGTGGTTCAAATATTCACGAGGTTCTCTCGTTTAATTTTACAATTTAAAGAAATTTTGACACACGTGTTTTATGCCACCAAAATCTACTGTTTTTATTTTTTCTTTTTTTTTTTTTCAAAATTTTAGATCCGGAAATGATCAAACGGCATCCAAAATCATTTTTCCACAATCAATCAAAATTCCAGATAAATATTCTCAGAATTTTACAATCTCGATATTCGAAATTACGTCGCAAAATCGTTTTTCAACAATCGTATGTATCATTCGAAAAATCTTTATGTCCGTTCTGAAAATTTTCGTTAATTAATCGTAAAGCCGATCGTTTCCCCAACTATTGTAAATAAAAATAAAACGATTCGATCGATCGATCGATTGACTAATTAATTAATTTATTCATCGATTAAAACCGATAGATTAAAATCGGTACTCCCATTTAGACTGAATCTAGTATTATCGGTAGTAAACAGTCCGTGCGTATAGTAGTCTTTCGTAATGTTATGGTTCGAACTTCTTGAGGTGTTTGTACCGGCCCGTGCAGGCTGAGACACGTCGTATTCCCCGATCCCACTCTCCTTCTCTCTCTCGTTCTCGTCTTTTTTTTCATCTCTCTCTTCTCTCTCTCTTTCTCGACCACTGCACTCTTCAATGCGTCTCTCTCCCTCCCCCCCCAACCCGCTGCGCAGTATATGCGCCTTTCGGTATCTACTGTACCTTATCTCTTCAGGCTTTTCCTTTTTTCCCTTTCCCTCTCCCTCGCCATAGACATCTCTCTCTCTTCTCGTCTCTTGATGTCTCTCTCTCTTCGGTGCAGTGCTCGCTCTGCGCGAGTAAAACCGTCCTTGATCCCGGGCCACGCTTCGTACGCTAGCAGCCTCAAACCCCTCTCTCTCCACCTCGTCCCTCCCATACTTCCTACACTCCGTCTCTCCTCTCGCCACAGTTCTATAGATACGTGTAACGTATGTAGCCTCTCTCTACTCTCCCGGTTCTCCTAGCCTATCCTCTCTCTCAAAGAGAGAAGAGAGAAGAGAGAAGAGAGAAGAGAGAGAGAGAAAGAAAGAACGCCTGCACTCCTTCCCTTACTTATACCGCGCGACACGTGTTGCTTGGTGACGTCATTGAGTCATGGAAGACCCGGCCGTTGCCGTTGCCGTTTCGTTACCATCATTTTATGCATGTGGATTACTGCACTTCGAGACTGTTCAATGATCGTTGAAAAACTGATAAAGCAACGTGTACCAGTTTCTAGATCGTATTCATGCTGATTCGAATGTATAATTTAAAACAATTGATTGAATTTTTTGAATCCATGCACTAATTTTTTTCGTTACACTCGACGAACCATCATGTCATATTCAGAAATGCAATATCGAACGTCGTTACCAACTTTCATGGCAATGTTTGAGATTTTCTAACGTCTGCCAGACCGGGGAATTGATTAGATCATCAAATTGCTCGACCCTATGGATACCCACGTTAGTGTAGATCACTGGCTACCGATTCCCGTCTCGAGATCATAAGCCAGGTTTACCGTCGACTGCGCTAATGATCGTGATAAATAATAAGCGTTAATCTCTGTGACCTCGTCGAACGACGCCGTTCTAAACGTAACCGTTGGATAAAATCGATGACGGTCTCACTCTCCATGACGACATACCATCGCGGGATCCTTTAGTCCAACGTCCACTGAATTCACTCGACAATTATTATTATCATATGCGAATTTTCCTCACCGCCAAGACATTGTCGAATTGAAGAAGACGCTACCAATTTAAAGTACACACACAGAAAAAAGTCTTGTTGAGACAACCAAAATTTGGGTTATTATATGCACAATCACATTTTTTTGTTCAGTCAAACAAAAATTTTGGTTGTCCCAACAAAATTTTGGTTATCCCAACGAAATTTTTGGTTGACTGAACAAAAAATTTGATTTACTGAACAAAAAAATGTGATTGTGCATATAATAACCAAATTTTGGTTGTTATTTTTACTGAGTGCAGACTGCTACGCTATAAGTAATACCACAATAATTTCTGTAACACTTATCACACGTGCGTACGTTTGATGCTACATGTTGGACCGGCTAGTGGTATTACACGGAGTCTGAGAGATCTAAAATTAGAAATGTTAATCGCCTTAAGAAGTAGTGGCCCGTTAGTTTTCTTCTTGACTAGGTTTTATCGTCAGGCTTCGAAAAGATCTCCTACACCCTCGACGTACTATATATGGGTGATATTATTTTCTGCCTTTCATCACTGATGTGCGATAATCATACATAATCGAACTGTGTATAAATATTCCTGAGAAAATCTATCCGCAAATCTAATATATCGTTTACAGATAGGTATAAGTAATATAGTAGTACAGCACTATAGGCCATATGAGTTTGTAATACCTAACAAAGAATCACGCCCCGGTTTATCCTCGGGTTGTTGTGTATGATGGTGACTATGGATATTATAACGAATAGTAGAAGGTATACACTAGCTCCAGGCCAGGGAGAGATTGTTACGTTGTGTGAAGTGCAGCCCGGTTGTAGTTGTGATGGTTGTGGTGATGGTGTGTGGTTCTTAGCAGTCCAAGGCTAACACCTGCATCTAACCCCACCATCGAGTTTATATTCCATGGATAATAGCGCCGATACTTTACTCCCTCGACGTTATTTTGCGCAGTGTTTGCATTACGATTTATCGATTATTATTATCAATCGCGTCAGAATTTCAGATTGTCTCCATGTGATTTCTTTCATCAGGTGAAGGCGACTCTCATCTCGTGAAGTAAACATAGTAGCTCTTCCAGCTGTTCGTTTAAAAGCCAGAATACCGCTTCCGAATGACGGTTTTGCGGTACTGGTTATGGTTGACCAGTTCCTTATCTCGGAGCACGATGCAGTGGCATTGACTCGACGCCCCTGCAGCAGCGAAAGTAACGCGGTGCTAATCTCTTCCACGTATTCTATCCCCACTCTGGTATTCTGACTTGACTTTATCGTAAGAGAGCCGAAGCGGCATGGCAGCAGCAGCAGCAGCAGCAACAGCAACAGCGGCGGCAAACCCGTTTCTAGGTTACTATGAACCCGTAGTAACACGATCGGCCATAGGAAATGACCAGAATACCCGAAACGAGTTGTTCTCAGTATCGAATCACCCGGTCATGATCAAAATATATAAACAAAACGGAACGAAATCGTTCTCGTATCATAGCCGATGATAAATCCGGCTCGCATCATAAGACCAGAAGTATATTGAAGCTGCTAAACGAGTTGCTGAAGAGATTTCGTAATTGTTGGGTGCGCACCGCTGCGTTCTGCGACCTGAATCCCCTCTGCATGCAACCAGCACATAATATATAATATCTACTGCATATATACTGCGGAATAGCCATGCCATGCCCGTAGAGAGAGACTAGAGAGGTATATCTGCCCTCTCACAGTACAATATGATCTTTCTTTTACCCTTTTTGCTAAATCCTTCATCTGATCCTCGTGCACACACAGCTTCCGTATTGGTTAAGATTTAATCGTTTATCGGTCGCAGGGAACGAGACATGCTTAATAAAACAGGACATTCAATACCGATCCCTTCATCATCATCATCATCTTCGATTATTTTACAAAAAAAAAAAAAAAGAAGAAATTGGAATATGGCTTTTAGATTGAGATCCCATTTGGTAATTTAACGTTACCCCGTATGGGTTATCTGCTTTCTTATTATTATTCCAGAAACTATGAGAGGTGTGTGTACACACATGATCGTGTATCTCACCATGCCACTAGGTACAGTATAGTACAGTATGTATTCATCGGTAGTGGGTCCGTGTCTTGGGTTACGACAGACTAGCTCCGTTATCGGTCGCCGTTCAACCGCTGGACAAAGAAAGACGTCGAGAGTTGAACAGAGACGGGTATACGAACGAAGCGGAGAGATTGTTCGTGATGAGGTGGTCAGACTGGTTCGTATTTAACTGTGTTAGTTCGCCTTCCCCCCTCCTCCCTCCACCCTCCTCTCCCTCCCCCGTCCAAAACCACCACAGGTTCGACTGTGCACGGTGTAGTGGTAGTCCGTCTCCGATTGTATATACGAACGCGAAGGCTACCCTGCTGTGTAACTGCATCATGGAGCTCATGGTAGAGAAGAGAAGGCGTCCTCGTCTCTTTTTCTCAAATTTTTTTTTTACTTCTTCTCATCCTTTCTTTTTTTTTTTTTTTTTCCTCTTTTTCTTCTTATTTTCTTCACTTTTCAGTTTCCTTTTTCTATTCGTCTGTCGATCGGCTGCACAAAACTACCGGAGAAGGAGAGGAGAAGAGAAGAGAAGAGAAGGGACCTACGACGGACCCGCAACAACCAACAAGGAACGTGAAGAGAGAGTGGAGGTGGGTTTGTTTTGGTTCACCACGCTGACGGGGCAACCCGCACTGTATATACCAACGGCAAAAACAAATCCGTGACAACTACTATACTATACTATATATATATTAGTCACTATCAGCTACCGGGCTAATTCATAACACCACAAGGAGTCAATTATTCCATCATTCGAAATGCTCATTATTTGAAAATATTGTTAAATTTATCATCAGGACAGTTCCTGTAGCACATATATTTCACTGCAACAGGCTCCTGCCAGGGTTTCAAGGATAACGAGTCAGCGTGCACAATCCAGGATCGTGGATCCCGCGGCTAACTTTCGAGGTCAAATATATTGAAATCAATTTTTGGTCATAATATTAAATGACATTTCGATTTCATACGAAGTGCAGGTAGTGAGTCTTATTTTTCCTTCTTAGTTCCTTCAATCTATTTTCTTTTTTTTTTTTTTTCTTCCACGGCTATCTCCTCGGCCAAGTTCGTGTAAACACGAGTGACGCGATACCCCCGAGGGCCTCGAACAGAAACTTAGCAACGGGTCTGCATCACCAAGGAATAGGAAAAAAAAAAAAAAAAAAAAAAAAAAACCACGGGGCCCGGCCTGCATCAGGACAACCGGAGTTTAACGAACCTGACCGAACTTCAACGAGATATATACCTATACTACCATGAAAAGTAAAAATCAAACTTCTGTATAGAAACGCAGGCAAACTGCACCTCGGACCCAACAGCGTAGGATCAACCGATTGTCTTTACATCCATAAAACCGGACGATTTTCTTCATCACTATTTGCGACCCTCGAAATACGGGGCATTTTCTTATGTACAGCGATCAGTCGATTGCGCCCCCCTGCCCCGCCTCAATATCCATCAATGTTGGAACTACCTCGAAATATGAACCTGCAACGAAGAGATGAAAAGTAGGGAGCAGAGAACTGGGTCACTACCAACTGGTTGAATCTTTACTTTCCACCATTACGACGACGCCGTCTTGGTATCCTCCCTTCTTCCTCGAAGCAGAAGGGGCTGTTTCGATACCTTTTTCGAAGCTAGGCGTGTGGATCATTATGAAAATGATACGGAGATACAGACCGCAGACCGGGTGGTTGCGCTCTTTGATCTTTATTTCAGGAGACCAGACGATTTTTGGAAGCTCCTTATAGTTGCCGGTTTGAATCAGAGACGTAATAATGAATAAAATTCTACATTTAACACGTGTTCCACCAGGGTTACACAATGTTTGGTCTTTTGTTTGACGTGAATCATCTCCTGTAAAGCGTCTGTCAAACACAAGTAAACCCCCTCTTCTCTTCTCTTCTCTTCACCTCGCCATCAACCTCACCTCGTCTCACCTCTCCTCACCTCACTTCACTTCACTTGATCGGTACTGTGTTGTGTACTCGACTCATATACGTTTGTGTTGTATACATTATGTATACCTGGTGGTTCCATACTTGGTGTGTATCTATACACATGTATATGTTCAACAGGTACCCATGCGCACACTTTACTCTATACAACACTAACCCTTGCGGTCTCTCTCTCGAGTGTAGAGGTATACGGAAATCCAAACTACGTGAGTTTCGTTCGTTAGACCATGAATATCACAGGCCACGAAGGGCTTCCACCATTGTCTCCCTCTTCATATGACCAATGACTCATACCGTATGGTACTGTTATACCATAAAACACTATCTGGTTTAATGGATCATACCCATGGAACAAAAGGTGTTTCAGACCTATGTTCGACTCTTTTGGCTCTTCGTGGTAATTAGCGAACGTAAAATTACGTGACCCAGTTTTTGAAGTGGGTGATAATTTGATGAAATGACGAGTTTAGATATATAAGGAGGAAGAAAAAGAAGAGGATGAAGACAGTCTGTGACTTGACATACGGTTAGAAGATTATAGAAGAGTTGTTGAAATTTTCTCTTCTTTCTTGCCGGGCAAAAGAAGAGCAGATACCCTGCATTCGTGCACGTGGCTTGACTTAATCCACTGTTTAACAAATTTCTATGTGTACAATCACCGCGCATAAAGACAGCCGGGTTTGGTGCCAAGCGATTTGGAACGGCGACACAGGTTTCCGATGTGATTCATCCTCGTATTAGCAGACAGAGAGAGAGAGAGGAAGAGGGAATCCACCTCTCTTCCGCTTTCCTCATCCGAGATAGTCAACCGAACTCGACGACGAGTCAGACGACCACTACATGCTTGTGCTTGTGCTTGTGCTTGTGCTTGTGCTTTCTCTCTGTTTCACTCTTACACTACACTACACTGCACTGCACTACAGTGGACGGCGACTCATCGACATCGTGGAGTGTGACATAATTACCTACCTACCTCGGCAGACAGAGGTTACCGCACCTGACTCATTCATCACTTTCTTTTTGCTCGCTTTTATACCGCACCGCTATACTGACTTCACCTTTCTTTTTGCTCAAGCTCACCTGCAATTGATAATAACCGCGTTAATTCCGCTCCGCATCATCCACAGGTCTCTTAAGACAGCATGCAAAAAAATGACATGGGAAATTCAACCCCCTGTTTAAATGGACGAACTGCAACGGTATGGTGTAACGACTATCTGCATGTCAATGGGTCGAACCCCACTAGCTAAAGTTCGCAGGTGTACCGCCCCATGCATTGTGCACACATGTACGTGTGTGTATAGGTAGAATACCGAAACGGTACAAGTGTTCGGGATTGAGAGAGGAGAGACGGTTACACCATCGGCTTGGTCCTTTTTTTTTTTCTCTTTTCGGAAGCAGTGGGTATTATACCAGAGTCCCAGGAGGGGAACCGAGATCAAGGGTCCTCGGGTCCCCACTGCAGTCTATGGGAATCTCGCAGGTGTACCTCATGGGGTGCTGGATGGGATCCCTTTGACGTTGTTAACGTGTTGTGGGTTTTCTAAATGCTCGTGATGTTCATATGCCACCCTTCGACGCGCAGTCTGGTTCAGGAATCGGAATCGCCATTGCACTGACCAGCACCTCGATCTAAAAAAATTTCTGATATCGTTTCCCAGACCTGAACGGATCAGACTCTATCCAATTCACTCTCAGCATCCTCGGACCATCTTCATACTTCGTTTTTTCGAACAGCTCCTGTACGCAGGAGAGAATATTGGGGGCCTGATGAGTCACGGACTATGCCTCACGGCATAAGAGAGGTTCTCATTCTTCAAAATCCAGAAAAGCACGTTTTCAGGATCAGATTCGCGATCGGCGATCTTTCCACTTCGGTATTTAGTCCGTTTTTCTCTATCCTCCGTAGCGGACATACCAGATAATCTCCTGGTGCAATGTTCCTTATTACTATTCTCATCTCTAGCCGGTGAGCAGTAAATCGAGGAATGATTCCCTGGCGATAACTCATGGTAGTTAATGGTCTGTTATATTGAGAACCGTTGAGGTACGTCACTACGATCACGAACACGTGCAAAGAGTCCCCTGCAGCACCACCAGTCGTTCGGGGTCCCCCTTTTCTCTAAACGAGTTAGTATTGAGACGGGGCCCTACCAAGAAGAGGACGAGATGTGTGTGTGGAGATATAGGACCTGCCTTAGAGAAGAAGGCAGCCCCAGACGACTCCCTAAGTTATAACCAGCCGAGAACGAGAGAAAGAGAGAGAGAGAGGGGGGCACACAGGGACTCGTATTTGTGCATTGGACGGTTTTGTATTGTTTGTGTGGGTTTCGTTGGTTCGCTCCCTTCGGTTACCCCGGCAGGTTAGCCACCTGTTGACTAACCTGAACTGCTGCTGCAGTCTGCCCACACAAGACCCTCGCTGACTGTGTTTTTTAAACTAAACCCCCCCTTCGAACCTTTTAATCTTTATTTTTCTCCTGAGGGGTTAGAGACCTCGCCAGACCATAAAACCGCTCGAAGAACGGTCCGCGCGCTAGAACAGATTTTAAAATCAATCGATATTATGCAGACATTAGAAAGTGCCATTCGAGACCGTACACCGAATCATTGTCCACGTGTCTATTTCAGCCTTGGACTCTTCTTCTTCTTCTATACTGTCGCAAGTCCTTGGTGGTATGAGATGATGCACCTCGCCGCGCACATTTGCTTGTAAATCGATTCAAAGTGTATTCAAAACTATTCCAGATAAACGGATACTGTCACCAGGTCACTTTCGACAAGTGATACCACCTGTCCTTGATGAATTAACATCGGGTAAGGTAAGGTGAAACGGTCTTTTCCAATGCAGCTGATGATCCATAGAATAAATTGACGACATTTTGACCACCGGCGATATTGATCAGGAAAAGCTGAGATACCTTCATCGTAGTATTAATATCGCATTATTTATGTATATAAGTGTGTGATGTGTCGTAGGAAGACACCACACCATACCGTAAAGTAACGTAACGCGCACGTGTACGTTTGCAGGCCATGCGCGCCACACGCGACCCGAAACGTAAGCATGACCACGTGTTGGTCGTACTGGCTCGCAACACGTGTCTTGGGTGCTAAAGAAAATAAATTACTGCACCACTATGTTTCGGTGATGGTGATGGTGATGGTGATGGTGATGGTGATGGGGGGGAGGGAGGGAGCGGAGCGGAGTGGAGTGAAAACTGAACTTTGTGTGTTTTGTGAGCAAAAACGGTCTGAAGAAAAGTTTAAAGAAACTTGAGGAAAAACTGTCGAGTAAAGGAACGGTAGAGGAGAGAGGAGACCCTTGTCAGTTTATTATGGGGTTGTCTCGTGCCAAAGAGCTGCACGAGACCATATGAAGATGACGACGAAGCGTAGAAAGGATCCCAAAAATACCACAAAGACAAATGTGTCCATTAATATTTCTCAGTGAAATAATTATTTTACAATTCTCTTCCTTCTTAATTCTTATGTGAAGGAGAAATGGAAGGGGGGAACCACCATCAAATATATATACTTTAAGCACGATAAACGGCGTGGAGATGCGACAGCGTGACGGAAAAGCTTATGGTCAATTTCGTTGTTGGGGATTAATCGGCGTGAATAATAATCCCTGGTAGCAAGGTAGCCAGAGGTAGGCCAGGTAATCCAGTAGTAGTTTACTTTTATGGTAGTAGTATACGACGACGACGACGATGTTGCAAACTGCTTACTAAAGCTCCCGCGGTACCCGTATTTAAACAAATCCTGTTGTAACAAGGAACGAACGAGTCCAGGATCTTCAGTATTAAACGAACGTCACACGTCGTTTCTTCACTCAACTATTTATTGCTTATAAGTATATTACACGATTAGTGGATAATAGATTCCGTTCTCACGGAAGCAAGGACTTAACGGAACACAGGATTCATCACATCGCTGCATCCACATACACCGCATTAAAAACTTTACACAATTATATCATCAAATATTATCAGGTGCAAATGTCTCACGTTCTTACAATTACTCACCGAAACCATAGTACCGTCGATCGACTCTCAACGTTCCAACATCCTCTTCGAATTCAGAATTACCTTCGATGCACCATATCAAGAATCCCTTTCAGGTTTACCAAGGATTTCACTGATTCTTTAATTTCATCAGTCTCACAGGTTCCCTTTCATCAAGCTCTTCGACATCCACGAACCGGTGTACGATTACCATTAACAACACAACTGAACAAAACCGAAGAGTGTCGAAAGATTGGATGGACAATTTACCCTTTGAATAAAAACCTTTTTCACCCAAAAGCAAACAACGTGACTAGTATTCGATTCTTGAATACAAATGCACATAGCAAGTATGGATTAAACACAGCTAATCCATCGATCAATCAGTACACTGGTACTGTATTGCCAGTTGCATCACGGATTTAGACATCTTACATACATACATTACATATACATGTATGGTATATAGAGACAGTGTAGAATCTTATGTACAGAACAATACATAATACATACGTGAGTATCTATCCATCTACGAATTACATGTACATATATGTGCATCAGAGAGATGTACACACTGGCTAATTACAGAAGCAAACAGTGTATACCAAGCCCCTGCTGCATACACGAATACATTTCAAACCTCACACGTATATGTGCATGGCGTGTTCAATGTATACCGAGAACAGTGCTAAGGGCTGAGGTCTGGCCCATCTAAGCCTAAGCCAAGCACATGATGGCAGGTTGCAGCAGGTAGGTGTATATATAATATGATCCCCTGGCCTAGAGAGATGTGCAAACGAGAAGTCTTCGTCTCCCTCTTAGGACTGGGGAACCTCGAAAGTCCCGAGGGGTTTTTGGGGAGGAGGGGGAGGAGGGGGAGGAGGACGAGAGGGAGGAGGAGGAAGAAGAAGAGGTCAGACTTTAGGGGTCGAGTCCCTTTTCCCTCCAGACCCTTTCCCCGGTCGTATATATCCCTCTCTCTTTGCTAGGTAGAAGCATCTAACTGGGTCGCGAACTGCAGTGAGTCCTGCCAAGGGACTCCTGGCCTTCCTTATCCTTTTTCATGCACATATGAGATGAAAAAAAATGTCTTGATCGCTGCCATTCGTCCAAGAAATCAACCCTCCAATCGGAAGTGTATTTTTCTGTTAACCCTCCGGTCTATCACACGTTTTTCGCAAAACCAGTAAGATACTCGGAGTTTCGACTGGACAGAGAGTGAGTCTGCTGAGGTCTGATGAGTCACGTAGTGTGCCTTACTCCAGAGGAGTTGGAAACCCAGTGGATCTCATCCCTCGTCGGATTTAAAATCCTGAAGAAAGGACACGGCGATAATATCTCTGTTGATTCTGACCACTAACAGTACGAAATATGAATAATAATGATCGGTAGGTATATTTTTCACAGTGACCGTATGTACGCAGTGAGAGAAATTTTTTTTTTCTTCCATTCTATAATCAGGAACTGCACGCCTAGCCTCAGGTCATTTTCTTATGCCAAGGCCAGTTGTACTACGACGTTGGACTCGAGGAAAATGTCTGTATAGATATACCCGTGCAGAGCTGAGGTAAGTAGACAGATAGCTGCGAATTGCGTAATGGTATACGAGGTTGTTGTAACGTGAGGGGTAGGTAGGTAGCATAAAATCACTCGTTCTATTATTCGAAGCAATGATCTCACTGCAATTCTGCTCATGCTGCAGCAACAGCTAATGCCCCGTATTGCGTTTAACTCGCTTTTCCAACTCGGTTGTAATTCTCAGCTACGGTGTGTGAGTTTACACATACACAGTACTAACACTGGACTTAGATTCTACTTGGATGTATGTATACCCATGTACACATGTCCATTACGGTTCCAGAACAAAGCCTCTGCAATCAAGGCTTCGCTACAACCGTTCGTTATTATTAATAAAAACAATACAATAGAGTATATCTTTATTATTATTATCGTCGTCATAATCATCGAGGATGCGGAGTCCAAAGTGCACATCCTTCTTCCGAAGATACGTTCCTATTTCCAAATTTACATTTCTTTATATAATAAACGCAATTTTTGCACATTATTCGCGAATTTGTACCCTGAAGAATGTGCTTCGAAATTTCGGTACCCTTTTGAAAGTATCAAACATGGTTTATACTCAGCAGAAATTCAACTAGCAATTTTAAATCTGTAATAAATACGGGGGAGAAGGCGATGAAGAATGTTTCACATCCGTTTTAGCGAAAACCTGATGACCTCGAAGATGGCGAGGCGAGGTCATTTTTCGACAGTTTTTATCCCCGCAGGATTTAAAGAAACTGCGTATTTTAGTCTTCATTCTCTGCTTGCTGTGTTGCTACGAAGATATTGCTGAGGAAAATATCGACTTCCAAATACCGTGAAGAGGGAATCAGGTACATCCACGACGTAAACAGAGACAGAGGGCGAGGTGGTGGAGCAAAAAGAGTGAGAAGAGGGTCGCGCGTGTGTCTCTTCAGCCTCTTCTGATTTTCTCTTCTAGCTCGGGGCCTCTCCTCTCTTCCTCGTTCCCTCTGATATTAAATTCGGGTATAAATATAACCGAGGAGCGCGAGAGAAGAAGAAGTAGAAGAAGAAGAAGAAGAAGAAGAAGAAGAAGCAGAAGAAAAAGCGTACAGGAGAAAAAAAAGATAAAAAATGAAAAAAAAAAACATAGAAAAAGACTAAAAATAAGAGGAATATAAGAAAAAGACGAAGAAGTTAGCAAATAAGATAAAACGAAACCGGTTCTACAGAACTTGTTTTACTGCTGGGGCTGAGGCAGGACTCCCTTCTTCTTCTTCTTCTTCTTCTTCTTCTTCTTCTTCTTCGACTCGTACACACTCTCGTCTTTCCATCTCTTTCCCTAGACATTCGTACGTTATACGGGGAGTATACTATCCACCCAACCTCTGATATATACAAAAGATATTGTTTCTGCCCTGAATTTGTTCAGAATATATAGTATACCCATCTAACACATACTTTTTATTTCCATTTCACCTTTACACACATCAACTTATACACTGAAAAAAAGGTCTTGTTGAATCAACCGAAATTTGGTTATTATACGGACAATCAAATTTTCTGTTCAGTCAATCGAATTTTTTGTTCAGTAAACCAAAAATTTTGTTGTGATAACCAAAATTTTGTTGGGATAACCAAATTTTGTTCGGACAACCAAAATTTTGGCTATTCCAACCAAATTTTTGGTTGACTGAACAAGAAAATTTGATTGTCACATACTTTTCATTTCCATTTTACCTTTACACACATCAACTTATACACTGAAAAAAAGGTCTTGTTGAAACAACCGAAATTTGGTTATTATAGGGGCAATCAAATTTTCTGTTCAGTCAATCGAATTTTTTGTTCAGTGAACCAAAAATTTTGTTGTGATAACCAAAATTTTGTTGGGAAAACCAAATTTTGTTGGGACAACCAAAATTTTGGCTTTTCCAACCAAATTTTTGGTTCACTGAACAAGAAAATTTGATTGTCCATGATGTTCCACATCTACGATCAATGGATCAATACCAAAATTTCATCTAATCTGATGAAAAGAAAAGGACACATTTTATACTCTAATGAAATGGAAGCATGCATATATTATGTAGTATGTAGTACATACTAGATTAACTACACGGGGTCTGTCTGTGTGAGGAGATCAGGGTACACGTCATCAAACTCGATTGCACTGCACAGGTGTTCCAATCCAATTACCTAATTATTATTCATCGATGTGTATGTATGTATACATAGATATCGTAGGTACTAGTCATGTACATAAGTGGTTTCTCGACTCATTTTATTTTTTCTTTCTTTCTTAATTGTCTCGCCATTTCTTTTCCGCCAGTCTGGCGAATGTGATTTGAAATTTCTAAACCTGTGCGAAAAAAAGAATAAAAATTGGTTGGAACGTGCGCATCGAAATTTTTTTTCTGTTGGAAGCGAGAACCTAATCGAAATTGGCAAATGTTCATTTTCAAGGATTTCTAGCTTCGAATAATTCCGAGTCGAATTGTAGTCCGTATTCAGGGTTCTTTGAGCAGGAGGCGACTCCGCTGTGCTGATGTTAAGCGCGGGGGTCAAAATCCTTGCGTAGAAAAGGTCCACCAGGGAACCACGCCGGGGCGGTGTGCCTCGATGATGAGGACGAGGACGAGGAGGCCAAGGAGAAAGAGGCGTACGCTGAGACGGAGGTGGAGGTGGAGGTGGAGGTTGAGGAGGATCACAAGGGGGTTTCTTGAAGGGGGACAGAAACCAGCTACTGCGCGTTAGCTGTGCCTGTAGTACTCTCGTGCCAGCTTCGGGTTGCGGCTTGGTGGAGGTACCTCGATACGCTGCCTCCTCTACCTTGCCCTGCCTTGCCTTGCCTTGCTTTGCTTTGCCTTGCCTTGCCTTTTTCCCTCACTTCACTTCACTTTGCCTTGCCTTGTCTTGTCTTGCCTTGGTTCTACTGCAGCCACAACACCGGGCTGACTGCCTTCCTTCTCTCCTCTTTCCCCCTTTCCCAATCCTCCTCGATCACCCTCTTTCCTCTTCTCTCTTCTCTCTTCACTCTTCACTCTTCACTCTTCTCTCTTCACCTCGCGACCGGACCAGCTCACCTGAAGACAAGTTACCCTGCAATAAAAACACCGAGAAAATTATACGCCTTCGGGGGGGCAGGAGCGGCTACGAAAGGCTGGAGAACGTTTTCCAACTACTATCGTGCCTCGGGTTTAAGAAGAAAGGCTATACGCGTAACTTTCCACTCTAATGTACAACCGGGGAACGACCATTATCTTCATTCGTGCATTCGTACATCATTCGCATCCCCAATCACTGAATTATTGCGAAAAACTTATCAATATAAATGCTTGAAGATCAATTCTGGACACTCAATCCCATCATAATCTTGATTCGTGCATGAGTATGATCTAAAAGCTAGTTTTCTTCATCATTTGCATCCCTGGTCGACTTTGCATTGCAAAAAAAATTGGCAAAAGTTTGAGGAAGATCAAGAAATGATTGAAGATCCATTCTGGACATTAAATCGCACCATTATCTTGATTCGTGTATCAGCATATGATCCGAAAACCAGTTCTCTCCATTATTTACATTCCTGGTCGATATTTCTGTGTAAAAAAATTTGAAAAATGTTTGCAGATGATAGATAAATGATTGCAGGCCAAGTACGGACATTTCACTGTTATCCGTATTTGCGGATTAGGATGATTCAAGAACCAGATCTCTCCATTATTTGCTAGATGGTTGACAAAAACTTTGCTGAATGTTTGGACGAAGATCAAAGATCTTCAAGTTCGATTCTGGACATCTAATCCTACCTCAATCTTGCTTCATGGATTAGGATGATCCAAAATAGCTCTCCTTCAATTATTTGCATCCCCGCAGTCGCTAGATGGTTGCAAAAAACATTGTCAAAAGTTTTGGAGAGAATCGAGAAATGCTCGGAGTTCAATTTTTGACATTTGAATCTATTTCTGGATAGTGTCTCTTCCCAAATCATTGCAACCCTGAGCCAGACTGTAATTTAGCATTTACTGATCCCCCCCCCCCCCCCCCCCCCCCCCCCTCCCTCCAATCGTAGAGAGCATTGATCAAGGTGTATTATTCGCCCCAATTTAGAACCAGATCAGACAAACGTAGCAGGTTGAAGAGGATGAGTTGATGCTGAGAGAAAGGGGCATTGTTCATAGCTAATTATCCATACATGGAACGATAAATTAGACGTATACAACGATGCGGCACATGCATGCAATTGATTTTCTAGTAATATTGGAACGGTTTCATGACTTCTACGCTTTTGGACCTGAAATCTTTGTGATAATAAAAAAAAAAAAAACGGTCTGACAAGCCCCTGGAGGGATTTCGAAAAACTGACGCTAGACGTTTTCGGGTCTCCCTAATCCACGCATCAGTCCATCCACATGGGAGGACAGATGTGTGTGTAGACCCTACGTCCGTGGACTATGGATATGCGTGCAACTCTTATCTGTCGCCCTGGGCCCTGTGGACTGGAGGACAAGGTGAAACCGGTGTGTCCGACAGCATGACGCCAGTAAACGTTCCCGTCTTTGTCTGCCTCCTATTCTGAGGTCCACTATATTCGCGGCCATCTTTCTCTCACGGAGTTCACCAGCTCGCTTTGTCCTTTTCTTCTCGTTTCGATCACGCTAGGACCTTCCTCCTCTCTTCGTTTAAATAGAACTCCTCCATTTTCGCCTTTCCAAAAACTCCTCAACTCCATAACCAACGAAATTGATACACTGGTCAAGGGCTTCCCTCTCCGGATGTTGCGAGAGGATTGACTTCACATCATCATCAATTTCTTGTATTTTATCATCTATACTCTAACAGGTCCTGTCTTCGGGGCTTTCCTCGATCAAAATTTTGCAACGGATTCATTTCACTGTAGTGTCTTCAGCTCTTGCACCGTTGCTTCCAAAAGTTCGAAACTTTGTCTAGACTGATACGAAGAGTGTGAACCAGGCAATATAATCAACGCACTCTTCTCATCGACATTTTTTTCTTTTTCTTCTCTTGCCTCGATTTCGACGAAGGGTGTTCAAATCGTCGGAGGGGTCTTCAAGTTCTATTATACGCAGTTTGTTACGACCTCGAATTCTGCGTAGAGGTAAAAGAGATCAAGCGGTGATACTGGGTGACAACAAAGCGTCTCAAACTTGCACTTATAACGGTAGGCAGTTGAGTGGACTGACTGTGCAGACCAGAGCCAGACAGACCCTCGACCGAAATTCATGGACGTAACCGAGTACTCGATCGATTTTTATTATTCAGGTAGGTAAACGGTCTGGTGACTAATGCCCACTATATTAATGACGGAGTGAACATTGAAACGAATTCTGATAAGGACGAGTACAAGGAGAAAGAAGACGTGAGAATAGTGCTTGGTGAGCCATGTAATTAACGAAGACACTATCAAGTATGCGAGAAATGTATTGTCAGTAAGAAATTAAAAATCTATATATTGGAAACAAGCTGATATCTTCTATACCGTTGGTGGTATCGACTTTGAGAAGAGTGTCAAAATTGAAGTATATTAAATTTTCGATCAAAAAGGTAGAATACATTTTTGTTGTATCTTTGTTAGTTTCGCTGTATTTTAACCTGAAATGTGTTACTAATTGTCAGGCTCTTTTAAAATTTCACTTTTTTTTCTGAATATTCAGCCTCCAAATACGGCGAAACCAATGAAGATACAGGACTAATGTATTGGACATGTTTGATACGAAATTTGATAAGCTTCATTTTCGATTTTCACCTCAAACTCGATATCATTGACGGTTACTGAGATATCAGCGAAAAACTGATCTCTACTACTAGTGAACATTAATTTCAAGATTTTTAGTATCTTCTAAAGTTTTTTTTTCACTAGTATCTGTATCTGACGTATACGTTAAGACGTAATAATTATTGTTCATCCTAATTCCATTGGCTAATAATTATTCCTACTGCGTACATAGCTATTATATTTATGATTCCATGGGTCGTTCACGCTCCGTTGAATATTATCTATGTATGTAACTAAACCAGTATATATTATATAGTATTTAGTAAGTAGCAATGGCATTAGTATAGCAATAGTATCTATACCCATAGTATAGTTTACTGTTCTGCAGTAGCAACGTACCGTGAGGTTCTGTGGATGCGGAACGCCAGGGATACCAACCCAAAAAAGGGTGCTATTTTATGGGCAGTAAGCTGCAGCAAAAGTTTAATAACTTACTAAATGTTTCTAGTAAAATCACTAGAAATAAATAGGAATAGCACCCATTTTTGGTTGGTATCCCTAGCGTTCCGCGTGCACAGAAACTCACGGTATACGTTTTAACGTTTCAATTCTAACTAACAAAGTGAAATCTGTCGTTAAGGCCCATATAATAACTCCTTTTCCTTTTCCTTTTTGCCTATAATAGTTATGGGTATATAATATATGTATATATACCTAAGTATAGGAATTTTCTTTCAAATCACTATAGTCTATCTTCCCACCGTTCAAGACCATTTAGTCCGCTTATCTTTATCCTAAACATAAAAAAATGGAAATAAAAAATGAAGAAAAAAAAAAAAAAAAAAATACACAAATATATACATTCCTAAAAGATTTCTTCGTCCATCTAATTCTCCACAAATTATCTACTCATGGCGCCATAATTACTGCTGAACGTTATTTCAGTGAAAGGAATCGATAAATAAGAAACGAGGCTTGAATTCAAAAGATTTTTGTATTTTTTTTCGATTTTTTTTTCTTTTTTTTTTTTTCTCGATTTTATTACCAGCACCAAAAATTATTTCGAAAATCGTTTTTCAATTTATTATTTCGTGACAAAAAACGATAATGTTTGCCGAAAAAAAAAAAAAAAAAAACAGAAATTGAAAGAATTCAAAATTTGAGGAAAATATTGTCGATCGTAAAATTCGTGTAAATTTTTGTTTTTTTGTTTTTTTGGTTTTCAACAATTTTTGTATTTTTATACTTTTTTTTTCGTATTTTTAGTAATTTCTTTTTTTCTTTTCCCCCAATTTACTATTCGTTTCGGTTTTTCTCTCTGCGTAGTTCTGGTTAATGATCCGAGGGCCAAGGACTGGCTGAGTGTGGCTGAGGAGGTCCTTCTTATGTTCCTTGCCAACAAAGTTCCACCACCACCACCACCACCACGACTACGAATACCGGCATCATCACCACCACGAATACAACCTCGACTTTTAAAACTCTCAAGTGGTACACAATATCGTCGAGGTTGGGTCAACGACACAACCACCTTCGTTTTTTTCCGTTTTTTTTTTTTTAACAATTTTTCTTTTTTTTTCTCGTTTCTACCTCAACCCCTTCTGTTTTTTTTTTTTTCACTTATTTGGCGGTAATTTTTTTTTTTTTTTTTTTCCTTAACGCGCAATAAATATAATTCTTCGATTTATATCTAACTATAGGGAGAAGAAGAAGAAAAAAGAAATAATAATAATAATGGTAACAATAATGATAATAAATTGACAAAAAAATTTTCATCCCCTGTCTGTTTCGATTATTTATTCATTTTTTGATTTTTTTTCTTCCAATACTGTAATTATTTTATTCGATAAAAAATCTACACAGATAGGTATATTATAATACAGCTTATGGAAAGTGAAGTGTAAAGTTCAAAAATTAGATAAAAAAAAAAGAGAGAATTCAAAATTCAAAAGGGTGTAAAAAAAATGGGAAAAGGTAGAAAACAGAAAATAAAAAATTAGTGAATAATTACGGTTTTATGTAAATTATATAATTAAGACGTTCGTATGTACATATAATAGTGTATAAATATGTATGTATATGGTTCAAGTACGCTAAAGTTATACGTCATACAGCAATTCGCGCGAGTTGACCGCATGATTGATGACGCGCAGTAAAACGCAGTAAATATCTTGTTGCAGTTAAGAGAAAGAAAGAAGACGAAGAAGAAAAAGAAAAGGAAAAAGAATACGAAGAAAAATAATAAGAAGAAAAGGGACGTGGAGGGAAAAAGATTTTTTTTTATTTACAATTTTTTTTTTTTTATGCACGCGGAGCGTGCGCAAAATTGAACTTTGCGCACGCCGTGTGGAAAAGTACTATTTCAACACACCGTGCGCAAAGTTCGATTTTGCGCACGTTTCGCATGTGCAATAAAGTTCAACTTAAAGCGCGTTTTGTTGAAAAAACAAAGTCCGACACTAGTGCGAAAGTGTTGATTCTCGACTATATAATATAGTGTGATTTTTCTCCCTCGCATCGCTCGGGTGTAAAAACTTCACACTCGTTCGAGAATCAACACTTTCGCATACTAGTATCGAAAAGTACTAATTTTTTTATCGCACATCATGTGACAAATAGACCGAAATTTTAGAATTTCTCTTCTGATTTCGCTTCCAAAAAAAGCATAATTTTGTCTTACGACACAACTCGGTATCGAAGGAATTTATGTGAATTTTTTCCGAATTTTCGGATTGCATTTGTGGATTTTTTTACAAATTCCAACTTTTTCTACAAACCTCCGTATCTCAAAAGTATAAGATCGTACAAGAAAATTTGTGACACAAAAAAGTTGCAGTTTCGAATCAACTATGTGAAAAATTTTTTTTTTGAATTTTTCGAATCCCTAAAATACCAATTTTTATCAAAAATACACAAAAATTGGATTTTCAACCAATACGTCACTTTTGATTATTGCCTCAATAATTTACAGAAAATACTCTCAAGTGTTGACAACAACCGTATATTTTTTTTAAGATGTTTGGCATAATCGTTTGGAACGTATGCTTAATTCATTCTTTTTTTTTTCGAAGGTATGCTTTATTAATTATTTTTTTTCGAAAAACAAAAAAAAAAAACAAAAAACAGAATTAATACAGCATACGTTCCAAACGATTGAGCCAACTATCTTTAAAAAAAATATATATATACGGTTGTTGTCAACACTTGAGAGTATTTTCTGTAAATTATTGAGGCAAATCAAAAGTGACGTACTGGTTGAAAAACCAATTTTTGTGTATTTCTGATAAAAATTGATATTCTTTGGATTCGACAAATTCCCCAACAAATTTTTTCAGAAAGTTGAATCGAAACTGCAACTTTTTTGTCTCACAAAATTTTCTTGTATAGGATCTTATACTTTTCAGATACGGATAGGTTTGTAGAAAAAGTTGGAATTTGGAAGAAAATCCACAAATTTATGCAATCCAAAAATTCTGAAAAAATTCACATAAATTCTTTCGAAATTGTTGTGTCATGAGACAAAATTATGACATTTTTTGAAGCGGTCATTCTTTCGACCATTCGAAACCCCATGGAATACCTCATAATATTATATAATATTCTGAACTTGTATAATAAGTTTCCAAAAATTTGCAAAAATTTTCCGATAATTCGGTGCGTCAAAAATTCAATTAGATAAAATTTTCTCAACAAGTATCTGTGTGCAACTGTGTGTGTGTGTGTGGATGATCTTTGGACCGCAGATGCCATTAATTACAGTGGTTCCTATTTAATAATTGTAAGGTCTAGTTAATATAATACTAGACTAATTAATAAACTCGTCCCCCTACTAGTATACTATATAGTATATAATATATAGTATATATAGTATATATATATATATAAATGAACTGATTAACAGAAAAGAACAGAACAACCCGCATTATTTTATTGCCATTACTATATTAGGTATTACATATACATTTATACACACTATAATATTATATAATTATATGTGATACCTATTACCGATTATTATTATTATTATTATTATTATTATTAATATATAATCGTTATTACATCAATATAGAGCACAAAAAAAGGTAAAAAAATTCAATAAAATGATCCGTAAAAAAGGTAAAAGAAAATTAACCCTAGCATGCCACACTTATTTTTTTTTTTTTGAACATACTTGCCACACTCGGGTTTGTGGGACTCCATTCAAATTTTCAATCATAACTCCGAGAAAAATAGTCGTATTTCGATGGTTTTTTTTTTTCGTAATCGATAGCCAATTAGTCGAGGAATCTGTCTATGCATTGACAGAATCGTAAAAGTTGAGAACTTCTGAGATATACTCGTTTGAAAAATGGTTTTTTTCGTGAAAAGTGAAGAAATTTTGATTTTTGAAGTTTTGTTCGGGTTTCTCAGACCCCAGTGGAGCATGCGAGGGTTAAATACGAAATAAAAAAGTGACATATGTGCAAACGGGGTTCTACAAACATACCTAGGTATAATATACAGAGTGTATTTTTTTTTTTTTTTTTTTTCTATTTTTTCATAACGATATATACAAAACGTTAACTGATATATATAGATGGATGTGTAGATTAGATAGATATAAACAGGTGTAATTATAAAACTCGTGTTTAGGGTATTTTGTTAACAATTTGTCCCCACATATATATATATATATACAACCATACCTTTTATTTCCTATTTTACCTCTTTCCTTCCTTTTCACTTTTTCGTTTTTTTGTTTTTTTTTTCTTATTTTTTTTTTCATATAATATGTATACTATAATTGGCATCAAATCGCGATGAAGATTCGATCTCTATTTTTTTTTTTTTTTTTTGTTTTTTTTTTGTCTTCCTCCGCTACGTTCTTCTGAATTACGACTCTCTTATCGACACATGATCAAACTAGGTATATATGTGGATGGTATATACTATATATATAAATGAATAGAAGAATAAAAAAAAAAAAAAAAGAACAAAAATAATGACCGTATGCCTATTATGTATATAATACCTATATATATAGGTATATATTATATTATATACACACACATATCTGATCTACTGTCAGTTTAGATTTTAACGATATTAAACCGCGAGTATGTACACAATATATAATATACAATATTTATTTAAATATATACATAATAGTATATAGTGATCGAATATATATATGAGGTATTCCACGTGAAAACAAAAGTAATTTGACTTTCGGGTTTTTGATTTCGATCGAAATTTTTTTTCGCATCACTTTTTGCAATCTCAATCGATACCCCGAAGGGTTTTTTGATTGCAGCTGTTTATTCCGATTTATCAATTAATGAAAATATCCCAGAGTTACCATTTGACCAAGTCTTCCATTTTTTTCACCGAAACCTCGTGCTCTGGGGTGAAAATGACCTAGATACAAAATGTTTGTTTTCGATCGATCTTTCCGAAAAACATTTTTTCGAACCTCCACCATTAAAGATCATAGAAGATATTCCAGTGTAAACACTAAATTTGAAATTCCAAAAAAAGGCCATTTTTGATTTTGATTTTTTTGTTTTTCAAAACTAGACAAAAAAAAAACTAAACTTTTAAGCCCCTAATCAGGATGGGACGAATTTTCCTTCTATTTTTTTCGAGGGTCTAAAGCCTGTGTTACTGACAAAAAAATGTAATTTTTGAAATGTTTTTAAGAGTGGTCTATCGGATCGCCTAAACATTTGTTTTTTTTTTGTTTCCAGAGCTGAAAAAAAGTGACAAAAATAAAAAATTTGTTGTAGAAAAAATTTCCATGTTTTTTCCCCAATAACTTTTTTTCAGCGTTAAAAACAGGAAATAAACAAATGATTAGGCGATCCGATGGACCACTCCTAAAAAAATTTTGAAAATTAATTTTTTTTTCCAGTAACACAGGCTTTAGACCCTCGAAAAAAATAGAAGGAAAATTCGTCCCATCCTGATTAGGGGCTTAAAAGTTTAGTTTTTTTTTGTCTAGTTTTGAAAAAAAAAAAAAATCAAAATCAAAAATGGCCTTTTTTGGGAATTTCAAATTTAGTGTTTACACTGGAATATCTTCTATGATCGTTAATGGCGGAAGTTCGAAAAAATGTTTTTCAGAAAGTTCGATCGAAAACAAACATTTTGTATCTAGGTCATTTTCACCCCAGAGTACGAGGTTTCGGTGAAAAAAATGGAAGACTTGGTCAAATGGTAACTCTGGGATATTTTCATTAATTGATAAATCGGAATAAACAGCTGCAATCAAAAAACCCTTCGGGGTATCGATTGAGATTGCAAAAAGTGATGCGAAAAAAAATTTCGATCGAAATCAAAAACCCAAAAGTCAAATTACTTTTGTTTTCACGTGGAATACCTCATATATATCTCTCTATATTATAAAGATATATCGCCGCCGCCGCCGCCGCCGCCGCCGCCGCTATATATATATATTTTAAAATATATATATATATATATAAATGGGTTCGGTTGCCATGGTAACCAAAATGGGTTAGGTTGCCATGGTAACCAAAAAGTCTGACACGGCGGCGGCGGCGGCGGCGGCGATATATCTTTATAATATAGAGAGATATATATTGCGTGGGGTAGAAAATAAAACTATATCTATTTCCAGTATATAATATATAGGTACTATATAATATATAACGGTCAAACTTCGTTTTCATTAAATTTGTTCTTTTTAAATTACAATTTCTATTCTTCCAAATTTTCTCCCACACGGTAAAAAAAATTTTCGTAAAATTTAACACAAAAAAGTTTGTGTTAAGGGGACCAGTACAGCGACTTTTCGAGAAATTATCATAGTCCGAAATCAATTTATTTCATAACCAAAGTTCATTTCACATCAAAATATTTTTCTTTTTCAAAATCATGTGTCGTAAGGATTTTAAAGCACCGTTGGGCCGATTCAAGTCATCTTGGATTGATTTTCTTCAGAAAACAAATTCTCATCATGTGAATGTAGGAATTTTTAAAATTTTTCGTTTTGGCCAAGTTATTTAAGAAATGAGTGACAATAATTTTTACAAATTTGGTAAATTGATCATAACTTATGACATAATTTTTTATTTTAAAATTCCTACATTCACATGATGAGGATTTGTTTTCTGAAGAAAATGAATCCAAGATGACCTGAATCGGTCCAACGGTGCTCTAAAATCCTTACGACACATGATTTTGAAAAAGAAAAATATTTTCAAGTGAAATGAACTTTGGTTATGAAATAAATTGATTTCGGACTATGATAATTTCTCGCAAGGTCACTGTACTGGTTCCCTTGACCACTTTTTTTTTTTTTTTTACACAAAATTTGTGTTAATTCAACACAATCCGTTCATGTTAAAAAAAAAAAAAAAAAAAAAAAAAACAGTAACACAACTTTTTATGTTAAAAAAGTGACACAAAACTATAATATGTTAAAATTTTGTGTTGAAAATTTGAGAATAACATTTAGAAAGTGTTCTACTACTACTACTTTTGTGTCAAATAAACATTTTAGTGTGTTTAAAAAAATTAAAAACAAAAAAAACAAAAAACACTGAACCGCATTGTTTGAATCAACACATCGAGAGTGTTAAATATTTAACACAAAAATTTTAACACTGACTTTTGTTTTACACAATGACGAATTTTTTTTTTTTTTTTTTGCTGTTCACATTATATAGATTCTGAATTTTTCACAAATTCTGTTTTTATTTTTCTTCTTTTTTTTTTTTTTCTCTTCCTACTTTATTCTTTGTCTTTTTTTTTTCCTGTAGGAAACATATATATCACTACTACGGGAATCGCGTGTTCACGCATATAATACTGAAAATCGCTAAAAATCTTCATCACGCTATATGTGCGGTAGAACCAGGCCTCGTATGTCCATATATATATATATATATATATCCAGGTGTTTCTATATTATATTCGAACATCAAAACGTTTCATTTCACCTTTATGTAATATATAGCTATACATTTCATTAGATTTTATCAGAAAAAAAAAAAAAAAAAAAAAAAAGTAAAATCGATTTTTCCTTTATTTTTCTTGTATTTCAATAGTTTTTTGTGACAAATTTTTCAATCCAATTTCCCCCCCCCGCCCCCCCCCCGTTTTCATGCACACAATTTTACCTCAAACTGAGAAGAGAAAAAAATAAAAAAAAAAAGATACAAAAGTATCTAAAAATCGTGATTTTTCTTTTTTTCGCTCGCATTAGACCTATAATTCACAGTACAACAGAATTCAGGTGGGCCTGACCTAAACGATGAAACCTACACGGTCTTGTACATTTTTTTTACGCTGATTTCAAATCAGTTTCAAAAATTTCTCTAGGTGTTCTAGTTTTTGAGAAAAAAAAATGTTAAAGTTCAAAAAAAAAAAAAAAACTCGGTAAAGTGCAGACAACTGGAAAAATTCATGAAAAAATTAATTTTAATGGAATTGCTCGCACAAAAAAAAAAAAAAACCCGGGAATTTATGAAACTTCAATTTCAATAGTGGAATCGATACCTTATTCTCAATTTTTGTAGTAAAAATGGAGTCAAAAAAAAAAAAAAAAAAAAAATCACAAAAAAAAGTTAAAACATTCGGAGTTTTTCGAAAAATTTGAATCACTTGAAATTATCGCATTGTGAATATATTTGCAGCAAAGTGATTACAGAAATTGAATCACAAAGCCAACTTCCGGTGATTCAAATTTCTTAAAAACTCCGAATGTTTCAACTTTTTTTGGTGATTTTTTTTTTTTTTTTTTTTTTTACTGATTTCTACTAAAAAAAAATTGAAAAGGTATCAATGCCATACTATTGAAATTGAAGTATTATGAATTCCCGGTTTTTTTTTTTTGTGCGAGCAATAATTCCATTCAAATTGATTTTTTCGTGATTTTTTTCCAGTTGTCCGCTTTAACCGATTTTTTTTTTTTTTTTTTTTTTTGAACTTTAACATTTTTTTTTTTTCTCAAAAATCAGACCACCTAGAGAAATTTTTGAAACTGATTTGAAATCAGCGTAAAAAAAATCTACAAGACCGTGTAGGTTTCATCGTTTAGGATAGACGCACCCGAATTCTGTTGTACTATTTAAATTTAAAAAAAAAAAAAAAAAAAAAACTGAATTTTACTATATTCTGGGTATACGTGGGTATATACGTTAGGGTGGGCCAAAAAAAACTTTTAATTTTTTTTTTCTTCAGTTACCATGAAAATATTGTTCAAGATGATGAAGAAAAAAAAATCCTCTGAAAATTTGAGCTCTTAATATTAATATTAAGAGGTGCCTCATCGCGATTTTTGATTTCCCATTTAAATAACACAGGAAATTTTTTTATTTTTTTTATTTGGAATTTTATTCCGTTCCAACGAGTCATCGTGTTGTAAAAATCAATACATATTCTTGTAGGAAATTAAACGATCTCCAAAAAATGTCTGATGTAATTTTTCGCTAAGTTCACTCGTTTCAAAGTTATTCGAGATTAAAGTTCAACCTCAAACGGTGTATGACGACTTTTTTTTTTCGACTTAGCGAAAAATCACATCAGACCTTTTTTGGAGATCGTTTAATTTCCTACAAGAATATGTATTGATTTTTATAACACAATGATTCGTTGGAACGGAATAAAATTCCAAATAAAAAAAAAAAAAAAAAAAAAAAATTTCCTGTGTTATTTAAATGGGAAATCAAAAATCGCGATGAGGCACCTCTTAATATTGATATTAAGAGCTCAAATTTTCAGAGGACTTTTTTTTCATCATCTTGAACAATATTTTCATGGTAACTAAAGAAAAAAAAATTAAAAGTTTTTTTTTGGCCCACCCTAATATACATACATAGGTACCTGTTTTATATACATATATATATATATAGTCTATATATACTATATATATATATATATGTATAAAATTTCGCGGACGCACGTCTACCGGCGATTTCCGTAGTAGTAAAAACTTCTTTTCGCATAATTTAGTACTCTATAGGGTAATACTCGTTCGCTATGTATACGTATGTATACATATAGATATATATATACCGAGAAGTTTCGTGGACGCGGAACGCTAGGGGTACCAACCCGAAATTTTTGCTATTCCATAGGCGTAGGTCATACAGTAAACTGCAACAGCAGTTTGGTAACTTACTAGATGTTTCTAGTAAGATCACTTGAAATCACTGGAAATCTAGTCACTAGATTTCTAGTCCAGAAATCTAGTGACCAATGATCACCAGATTTCTAGTGATCTCTAGTGATTTTACTAGAAACATCTAGTAAGTTACCAAACTGCTGCTGCAGTTTACTGTATGACCTACGCCTATGGAATAGCAAAAATTTCGGGTTGGTACCCCTAGCGTTCCGCGTCCACGAAACTTCTCGGTATACATACCTATGTATAATTCGTTCGGTTCTTTTTTTCCGTCTTTCTGTGCGAAATTTTTTTCATTTTGTTTTTTTTTTTTTCACTTTTTTCACTTTTTTCTTTCTCATTCCTTTTCTATTATATTGTTCGAATTTTTTTTTTTTTTTTTTTTTTTTTTTTTTTCGCGTTTTTGCACCGGGTTGGTTTATTTTTTTATTTTTATTTTTTCCTTCTAATTTTCTCATTCCGTTTCTTTTTCATCCTCCTCCTACTCCTCCTCCCCATCCCGTTTCCTAACAGCAAATTTTTACGTTGTAAAATGGGAATTCGCTATCGTATATATATATATATATATACATACACACGATAGACTCTGACCGCATAGAAGAAGATAAATTTGCCAACTCAGCTCTGGATCTTTGCCAAATATATATATATATATATATATATATATATATGTATAAGAAGCTCATAATTCTGGACGCGTATCAACGCGATACTTAAATACTGAGATAGAATATATATCACCTTCATTATACATATTACTCTATATATGTACTACGTATTTCATTTCTCTCTTTTTTTTTTTTTTTGTATCCATTTTTTTTTTTTTTTCCATCTTTTTTTGGATTTTCATCACTCTCATATCTTTGGATATTAATTTATCAAATATTTAGGTATACTACTAATTTGGAGAAGAAAAAACAAAAAACAAAAAAAAAAGAAGAAAGAAGGTAAGAAGGTTAATAATAATTGAGGAAAAATTGGTACAGAAAAAAAAATAAAGAAGAAAAAAAAAAAAAAAAACAGAAAAACAGAAAAAAAAAAAAAATTACGCACAAGCACACAGGAAGTTATAAACGACAAAAGTTCGAAGCTACTACGTATATATATTGTGGTACGCCGCAACATACATAGAATTGCGACATCATAACAGCTCATATAGCAGTCTCTCTCACACACATTCTCTCGTCAATTAATATGAAAAAAAAAAAAAAATAAAAAAAAAAAAAATAAAAAAGAAAATACATTTAAAAACTGCGCAGATTTTTTTCTCTGTCATAATATATAATATGATTACGATGATGCGATTAACTTATAATTTTATGTGCAAAAAAAAAAAAGCCCTCTCAACTCTTGTTCCGATATGTTGGTTCGTTTTTTGAAATCGTTTCGTTTTTTTTTTTTTTGATTGTTTTGTTTTGTTTTGTTTTGTTTTTTTTTTTTTTCTATTACTTTTTGAAAAAAATAAAAACAAAAAACAGATAACGAAACAGCTATAAGATATATATATATATATATTATAGAAAGAAGTATAATGAAATAAAAAACGAATCGGAAAGATAAAAAAAAAAAAAAAGAAAAGAAAAAAAAAGAAGTAAGTTTTTATCGGTGTTGAAAATCGGAATCGTCATCAGCAGTCGTCTATATGGTCGTCCAATTAAAAGGGGTCTTCGTATAAACTCACTTGGTCCAGAGTAGGTATATAGTATGGGTATGTATGTACACACACACATACATATATACATATACATGTCTATGAGGGTAAAATAAAAAATGATATATATATATACAGCTACGAACCAACAGAACGAAATAATAGTAAAGATGAGAGGGTAGTGTGTATAGGTAGAAAGAAGCTGTGAAGTTGAATCTGAGATTTGTGTAGTAGCTATGAGGAGGAGGAGGAGGAGGAGGAGGAGGAGGTTCGCTCCTTTAAGAATACGGTAGCAAACCTATAACGTAAGTTATATTTGATGGGATGATAATTAGTTTTAAAGAGAGAAAGAAAGAAAGAAAGAAAGAAAGAAAGAAAGTAAAAAAAAAAAAGTGGTTGTTCTTCTTCTTATTTTTCTTATTTCTTTTCATCTTATGACGCTGCATATGCTGCAGTCAGTCAGCTGTTCGCATATTAGCTCTTACGCAACTAACTCGTCGTATTTAAATTAATCGTCTTGCAGTTATACAAACTTGATGCAATTTCGTTAGAAACTTACATTTTTTAACTCCGATCCCATGAAAAAATTCTTTCGCAACTTTTCCTGACCTCGGAGAAGTCATTTCCCGCCATTTCAAAGCGCGCGATGGGGTCTGCGCACCTTCCTTAACCTTAAATCGAAATTTTTTCCCCAATTTCTAGCTTTTCGCGCCATTTTCGAAATCGATAGAGTCCTTCGATTCCAATTCAGGCCTCAATTAGCATCGAAAAAGCCTTTTGCAACTTATCCTGACCTCGGAGAAGTCATTTCCCGCCATTTCTAAGCGCGCGATGGGGTCTGCGCACCTTCCTTAACCTCAAATAGAAATTTTGTCCGCAATTTCTAGCTTTTCGCGCCGTTTTCGAAATCGATAGAGTCCTTCGATTCCAATTCGGGCCTCAATTAGCTCGTTTCTCAATTCCACTAGGCTGGATTAGCAATTGCCAATCACGTCTTGACCCTCGGTTCTCTAATTTCTTACTCTTGAATGCAAATTTAAGTTAAAACGAGACGCAGTATAGCAGAAAATGTGAGAGCGTACATGTATACCAGTCGGTTTAGTCCCTCTCTCCATCTCTAGAAGCGGTATTCTCTCTTTTCCAAGTCGCGCGCGCGCGCGCGCAAATGTATAGCGAGTGTGTGTGTAGAGCAAGAGAGGAGACTCCTCACTCCTAACTCTCTCTCTCATCCCGCAAACGTGACGCTATATTTAGACCAGTAACACTGGTCTCTCTCTCTCTCCTCTCTCCAATTCTCTCTCGCTCTTTTATGCTTGTTGTACGCTTTACTGGCGGGGTGAACAGGGTGGAGGAACCTCCGGCCCACGCGGCCACTATAAGAAAAGGACAGCAGATTGTAGGTTAGGTTAGGTTCCAGCGCTCTTCTGGCCTCTCTCCTCCTCTCTCCTCTCTCCTCTCTCCTTTTCTGTTCTCTTGTTTGGCCTTAGGTATAACCTCGTGGATGTGTGTATGCGCTGCGTGCATGGCGGGTCCGAGCGCTGAGCCCAAGCCATAATAAATTGATTCTTCATCTTCCTCTTCGTCTCTCTCTTCGAGGGTCACGCCAGTAAACTATTGGAGCATTAAATCTGGCCCGGAAAACTCCTGGGCCCATCTCGTATTCGGTATGAAGAAGAAGAAGAAGAAGAAGAAGAAGAAGAAGAAGAAGAAGTAGGATCAGCAAAGAGGAGAAAAGGGCTTCTTTCTTCATACACAGCTGTGATCAAGATCTGGAATGGAAACGCCCGTACCTTGTTGAGGGCGTTATCAGTGCTGTCAAACTGTCGAAGATACTGAAGAGGACATATGCCACGATGATGCAATGCGGGATGGATAACTTGAGGAGAAAGATAACTGTTGACATTGGGTATACTACTATGAACTTTACTACAGAGAGTGGAGAGGTCATAGCACAGATGATGATGAGTGCAGCAAACGATGTAAGAAGAAGAAGAAGAAGAAGAAGAAGAAGAGGCAAATTGAGCAAAACATAATAGTATTATAAGGTAAAAGGCAAAAAGATAGTTGGATAAAGGAAGAAGAAACACCTGCGCGAAGAGGGATACTTATACCTACTTGTTCGCTATCTAACGATGATGCAATTTTACTAAAGCGTAAGACCCGTAAACGTTGACTCAAACTGAGCTTGATGAAAGTAGTAAGTGTGCTGAGCTGGAAATTGCTCGACAAGTACCATACAACCAACTATCCTACTCCACACTCACTAATGGAACTTGTCGCGTGGATTAGTCAGGCGAAAAAAATACTGCAACTCAATTTCACACTGTTTATAATACTTGAAGTTCTTCCTGAAACCGCTATTCAGGATTAAAAAACAAAGCTGATTACCTAAGGAGAAGGAAATCTGTGGTTTTCATCATTTTTTGAACCATTCCAGCTCTTCAGATGAAGGAAAAAGCCAATAATAGCTGAAGACCTAGTCGAGAAAAGCATAACAGAAGAGTTGACGAGTTTGAAAGAAGGAGATCCGTCTCTTCGGTGATTTTTGGAACCCTTCCAGTTGTCTGGTTGTCGGAAAAAGTCGATAATGATTGAAGAGACGGTTGTAAAAATGTATGATATGGTCATTTTTAGAACCGTTCCAGCATAACGCTGAAGTTTTGTGAAATGTATAATAAAAACTGTGTCGTTTTTGTCACTTCGTCAGCAATTCCATTGTTCGAAGTGATGTGTGAGGAGTTGGAAAAGGTTTAAGCTAGACTGTCAGTCGTTACTGACATCCCAGAATTTAGTATAGAGTAGTAGGTATACCGATGCGGATACCATGGTGGGGCGAGCGTAAACACCAGACCATTACACGTATAGTATGCCTCCGTAAGCGTAAGCGTAAACCCATAGCATAGCATATAGTGGGTTCGTGGTGAGGTGAAGTTCATTGGCTCCTCGCGGGCGACCCGCAACCGTACGCACGACGGGGTCGCCGGGCACGCACCGCCCATACGTATGCGATCTTAATGTTTATACGCGTATTAACCGCGCACCCAGTACTGGTGCATATGTGTGCAACAGCAACAGCAACAGCAGCGGATTATACTGTGTGGAGCAGTCCAGGCCCGGGCCCGAGGGCCGAGGGCCGAGGCCTCCACTACTCTGTAAACACACCAGTCACGTGCTGCTCCCACAAACCAACGACCAAATGAAACTCCTCACTCATCAACTCCGATCTATCAAAGCACAAGAATTTTTCATAAGACTTATGTAGAAAGGGTGAATCCATTCCGTCATCACGATAATCTCATCTTTCCTGAAGATGGACACATGGTTTTCGATCAGGAATCATTCGGAGAATGAATTAGGATTACAATCAATGAACGGTCTCATCAGCATGCGGCGCACCATCAGTGGATTTCCGATCTGGACAGAGGTTTGTCCGTCTCCTCCATCGGGACTTTGGACACACTGAAAAAAAATGAGCAGCTAGATATAGGACAACACATTTTGCAGTAAAAATGACACCAATTGTGGTAACATGCTCCTATGTACCAAATGCTAGAATTCTGGTAATTTCTACTACAAAAAAGTGTTGTCCTATATGTAGCTGGTCAACATAGTAAATTCAGCAACAATTTTTTTTGCTCGTGCATCATCTTCTTCGAGGGTTCGAAGACTGCAGGATGCAGAATGCAGAAAGGCACCAAAGCCGGTTGTCCAGTGGCACATGAAGGAGAGAAACGGTGTTCCATCTGATCGTGACGATTTCAGTGCATCGAGGTCTTGCACAAGTGTGATAGACAAAGAAGAAGGGTTTCTAGAACGGCTTGGCTATAGAGCACTGTACCCGGGAGGGACTATTATATGGTAATATATATCTCCCTCTTCATCCATAGGAGTATACCTCTCTCTTGATAGCGCGCGCGCGCGTCATGGGGTTCTTCTCTTTCCTCGAGGTCAGTTTGGTTTGTTTTCCGTTACCTCCTGCTACTGCACTGCACTACAGCACTACGATAGGTAATTGCTGGATCTCTGGTTTTACCTGGATCTTATGCTTCTTGCACCACTTCTTCGTACATTAGGTACCCGCTCATAGCTCCTGGGCTGATCGAGGGAACCAGTTCTCAGTTTCATTTTTCTTATTCTCATTTCAAACTGATGAACTGAGGAACTTTTCTTCATCGTCACAGAAAACGGGGATATTCTTTATTATGGTATTAATGACACCGAAAGCGATATTGACGCTGAAGAGAAAACAAAGAATATAGTAAGAATAATGGAACGGTAGTGGGGGAAAAAAGAGACGTGGACAGTGTCATTTGACGAGTGTGGAACTGAAGTCGAGGTTGTTAAGCCTAGTTGAGAGAGAATTGGCCGTTGAATGTGGCGCGTGCTTCAGCTACTCGGTCACGTACAAATAAACAAGCCTTTGCTCTCTTATTATATTATACGTTATTACGTACTTATTGGCTTATTGTAAGTAATAAGTATTTATTTACTGCGCTGAATCTGATACACAGCATTCGCTCTTCTTAAATAAGAGTCAAGGTATATCGAACTAGAAGAGCGCAGGAGAAGAAAAGAAGAAGAAGAAGAAAAAAAAAAGAAAACCATCGAAAATAAAAAGAGGTTTTTTCCCTTCGATATCGGTATCTCTGTGCCCACAAAAAAGAGCGGTAATTAATTAGTCCAAGAGAAAGAGAACACCACCACACGATGATGATGATAATAATAATGAAGCACAGAATAGTCGAAAGAAAGGGGATAGTCCCTATATTTATTTCAACCTGATCACGCCATATAGGAACTATAGTTACTCCATTGTGCAAGGCTGCTGGTCTCCCTGTTCGGCTGGAAACGTTACTATCGTGTATCCATCCATCCATCTATCCTTTACCTTGTGAAATGGTAAAAAATATAGTATGAAGTGTCACCCAACGCCATGGAAACCCTAGACCATATTCTACGGCCTACCATAAAACATATACTATATTAACACCGCGGGGGTTGGGGATATAGTAACTTAATACAAATTCATGCCTAGACAGACTTGTGGCATGTGCTACTCACTGGGCTTACCTACCTTAGATCACTTCAATAACACTACACTGCAGTTTCAACAGGATTTATTCATACTGAACACTTATTTCTTCACAAATATGAACCCATCATCATTTGCCAATACCGGGATCTCCATCATCAAATATTACAACAACCATGCACTCGCTGAAATCAACGTCCCTCGATTTTTCAGTCCAGGAAGATCAGCTCGAGGAAATCTTTAGAGAGTCTTTCCTCGTACTGGTCATCCAGCGTCTTCCAAAAATCAACCCTTATCCATTCTCCAGTCCAGGGATCCACATGAGAAAATTTCTGATCCTCCATCACAGGAATGAGCACGAGGAAGAGTTTCACAGTTCTTCTCCATACTGGCCAGCCATTTGCTTGCAAAAATCAATTCTTTTTGATTCTGCAGTCCAATGATCAGCATGAGAGAAGTTCGTTGAAATCAACTTCCCTCGATTCTTCAGTCCAGGAAGATCAGCTCGAGGAAATCTTTAGAGAGTCTTTCCTCGTACTGGTCATCCAGCGTCTTCCAAAAATCAACCCTTATCCATTCTCCAGTCCAGGGATCCACATGAGAAAATTTCTGATCCTCCATCACAGGAATGAGCACGAGGAAGAGTTTCACAGTTCTTCTCCATACTGGCCAGCCATTTGCTTGCAAAAATCAATTCTTTTTGATTCTGCAGTCCAATGATCAGCATGAGAGAAGTTCGTTGAAATCAACTTCCCTCGATTCTTCAGTCCAGGAAGATCAGCTCGAGGAAATCTTTAGAGAGTCTTTCCTCGTACTGGTCATCCAGCGTCTTCCAAAAATCAACCCTTATCCATTCTCCAGTCCAGGGATCCACATGAGAAAATT
Organism: Tenthredo mesomela; assembly: GCA_943736025.1. Classification (NCBI taxonomy): domain Eukaryota; kingdom Metazoa; phylum Arthropoda; class Insecta; order Hymenoptera; family Tenthredinidae; genus Tenthredo; species Tenthredo mesomela. Next base: position 42,483,568 of record OX031016.1, read on the forward strand.
TCTGATCCTCCATCACAGGAATGAGCACGAGGAAGAGTTTCACAGTTCTTCTCCATACTGGCCAGCCATTTGCTTGCAAAAATCAATTCTTTATGATTCTGCAGTCCAATGATCAGCATGAGAGAAGTTCGTTGAAATCTACTTCCCTCGATTCTTCAGTCCAGGAAGAGCAGCTCGAGGAAATGTTTAGAGAGTCTTTCCTCGTACTGGTCATCCAGCGTCTTCCAAAAATCAACCCTTATCCATTCTCCAGTCCAGGGATCCACATGGGAAAATTTCTGATCCTCCATCACAGGGATGAGCACGAGGAAGAGTTTCACAGTTCTTCTCCATACTGGCCAGCTATTTCCTTACAAAAATCAACTCTTCTTGATTCTGCAGTCCAATGATCCGCATGAGAGAAGTTCGCGGAAATCAACTTCCCTCGATTCTTCAGTCCAGGAAGATCAGCTCGAGGAAATCTTTAGAGAGTCTTTCCTCGTACTGGTCATCCAGCGTCTTCCAAAAATCAACCCTTATCCATTCTCCAGTCCAGGGATCCACATGAGAAAATTTCTGATCCTCCATCACAGGAATGAGCACGAGGAAGAGTTTCACAGTTCTTCTCCATACTGGCCAGCCATTTGCTTGCAAAAATCAATTCTTTTTGATTCTGCAGTCCAATGATCAGCATGAGAGAAGTTCGTTGAAATCAACTTCCCTCGATTCTTCAGTCCAGGAAGATCAGCTCGAGGAAATCTTTAGAGAGTCTTTCCTCGTACTGGTCATCCAGCGTCTTCCAAAAATCAACCCTTATCCATTCTCCAGTCCAGGGATCCACATGAGAAAATTTCTGATCCTCCATCACAGGAATGAGCACGAGGAAGAGTTTCACAGTTCTTCTCCATACTGGCCAGCCATTTGCTTGCAAAAATCAATTCTTTATGATTCTGCAGTCCAATGATCAGCATGAGAGAAGTTCGTTGAAATCTACTTCCCTCGATTCTTCAGTCCAGGAAGATCAGCTCGAGGAAATGTTTAGAGAGTCTTTCCTCGTACTGGTCATCCAGCGTCTTCCAAAAATCAACCCTTATCCATTCTCCAGTCCAGGGATCCACATGGGAAAATTTCTGATCCTCCATCACAGGGATGAGCACGAGGAAGAGTTTCACAGTTCTTCTCCATACTGGCCAGCTATTTCCTTACAAAAATCAACTCTTCTTGATTCTGCAGTCCAATGATCCGCATGAGAGAAGTTCGCGGAAATCAACTTCCCTCGATTCTTCAGTCCAGGAAGATCAGCTCGAGGAAATGTTTAGAGAGTCTTTCCTCGTACTGGTCATCCAGCATCTTCCAAAAATCAACCCTTATCCAGTCTCCAGTCTAGGGATCCACATGAAAAAATGTATGATCCTCCATCATAGGAATGAGCACGAGGAAGAGTTTCACAGTTCTTCTCCATACTAGCCAGCCATTTCCTTGCAAAAATGAATTCTTCTTGATTCTGCAGTCCAATGATCAGCATGAGAGAAGTTCGTTGAAATCAACTTCCCTCGATTCTTCAGTCCAGGAAGATCAGCTCGAGGAAATCTTTAGAGAGTCTTTCCTCGTACTGGTCATCCAGCGTTTTCCAAAAATCAACCCTTATCCAGTCTCCAGTCCAGGGATCCACATGAAAAAATGTATGATCCTCCATCACAGGAATGAGCACGAGGAAGAGTTCCACAGTTCTTCTCCATACTGGCTAGCCATATTTCCTTGCAAAAATCAACTCTTCTTTATTCTGCAGTCGAATGATCAGCATGAGAAGTTCTCCAGTCCAGGCATGAGGAGTTGGTAATGTATGATGAGTGTCTTTTTGATTGTGGCCACTTATTTATTCCACAAATTGAACATCTCTCGTCGATATTCCTGCTTCGATGTATCAGAACAGGAGGGAAAGAAATAAATAAACAAAGAAAGAAAGAAAGAAAACTGGTATAGGTGAGTCGATCATACAGCCTTGATCAAAAGAAACACGGAGAGCAAAGAGAAAAGAGAAGAGAGATAAGAAGTGGGAGCGTGACTCGCCCGTGACATCGTGATTACTCTCGCACACCTGCAGTGAGAAAAGTTTGCTTCGAATCGAACCAACCTTAGCCACTTACTTACTTACTTACTTACTTACTTACTTACTTACTTACTTACTTTGGCGGACGTCGCGTCACGTGCTTCGACTACTGTTCCTCGTACTACGGTAGGTATGAACCTGCGGGTCTCGGCCACGCGCACGCTACCCACTCTTCAGGAAACTACATGGATTCTGTTTCAGGGATATTCAACTCTTCAAGAAGTTTCTTTTTCTTTTTTCTTTTTTTTTTTTTTTGATCTCAACTCTTTTCTTCTTTACATCAAATTCTTTTTTCAGTCAAAAAAAAAAAAAAAACAGATTTTCAAAATTATGATCGAACCTTATAAAAATTTTGTATCCCAAGAAAAATTTTGTTGTCCCAAGAAAATTTTCTGCAAACGCATTGGAAACCGAAATTATCTTGAATCAAGTGAAAATTTTCTTATACTTGATTCAAGAAACTTGAATCTTTGAAAATTTTCACTTGATTCAAGATAATTTCGGAATCATGTAAAAATTTTCTTACTTGATTCAAGAAACTTGAATAGTTGAAAATTTTTACTTGATTCAAAATAATTTCGGTTTCAAATGCGTTTGCAGAAAATTTTATTGGGACAACAAAATTTTTCTTGGGACAGAAAATTTTTTCTTGGGACAAAAAAAATTGTCCACCTTGTTTTTTCTGTGTATAAGATTTCTAGTTTTATTTTCTTTTTTTTTTTTACACATTTTTTCAAATTTGGGGAATAAAATTTTGCAGATTTATTCTTTTCAATTTCGTTATAGTATGACGCGAAAAAATGTGTATAAAAAAAGACACAAAAAAAAAAATAGTAATATAGCGGAAAGTGAAGGGGGTATAAAGATCGCGTGTCGAAGGCGTGGTTCTATATAGCAGCCATCCGCACTGTAGGGAGGCGATACTCAGTGACACACGCACGTCAACCCGGACACGGGACACGGGTGCTCTTCTGGTCACGGTCAAAGCGTACCCACCAACCCAGGACAGGGACTTGGACATGCTTCGATAAACGGGCTAATATATAATCAGAGAAAATTATAAAATTCAGAAATTACGAAGTAAGATAATAAAACTCTTCATTTCATTATAATTAATTAGTAACAAAAATAAAAAAAAAACAGAATAAACGATTCGAAATTAGTTATACGATTTTTACATCCAAATGATTTCCCTGTTTATTCTATGTGGCGATTTGCAAATTTTCAGAAACGTTTTGATTCAAATTTCGAAAAATTCGCGAAAAAAAAGCACTTGTGCGCAAAGTAGAGTATTTGCGATATGCGCATGTGGTGATTCTTCGTTTTTTCCACTCTTCGGAAATGAGGTACTTTACGCACGCGACACAAACCTCGAAAATCAAGCTTTCGAAGCACATGTTGCAAAAAGGATATTTCATTTCGATCTAGACGCATTATATCTAGTTTAATCGATGATTTCGACATCGTAAATAATTGGCAGGATTTTGAAACTTCATTTTCCAAAGAGAGAATTTCAGCACGATTAATTTGACCGCTTACTGGTTCCGATACGATCGATACAGCCCGAGTTATTCAGCACGGAATAGTGATTCAAGTTCGGAATTTTGGCATTTCGGATCATTAGCTTTCGAAATTTTGAACCATTGGTCTTCGTAATTCAAAAGTTCCTTTCGAATCGATTTTTTTTTTTTTTTTTCTCCTTCAGGACCTTTTATGATAGTATTATAATATCGCATGATCATATTTATTATAATGAAGCGTATTTTACCTGGAAGCAAAATATAACGCTCATGCTAAAAGAATGTCTTTATTCGTCGCTACATAAAGAATAAAGAAGAATAAAAAAAGAATATGAAGAGAAAGAAGAACAAGAAGAACAAGAAGAAGTTCAAGTCGAGGGAAGGGTAGGCAGAGAAGTATATTAGACGTAATTTCAAAGGAATGATACGTAGGTAGGTAGGTAGGTAGGTAGAATTCTTTGGTGCAGTATATGTTGGAGACAGAGTGGTACAACATACCTGCACAGTTTGTCAGGGCATATAATCATCGGAGAGTTAAATATGACTACGACTACGACTAATACCAAGACTACCTATACATACTTCCATCGCGTGTTCGTTTATAAAGAAAAAAAAAAAAAAAAATTAAAAAATTCACTTTTATTGGTAAATTTATTTAAGAGGACCAGTACAGTGACTTTTCGAGAAATTATCATAGTCCGAAATCAATTTATTTCATAACCAAAGTTCATTTCACATCAAAATATGTTTCTTTTTCAAAATCATGTGTCGTAAGGATTTTAGAGCACCGTTGGACCGATTCAGGTCATCTTGGATTCATTTTCTTCAGAAAACAAATCCTCATCATGTGAATGCAGGAATTTTGAAAATTTTTCGTTTTGGCCAAGTTATTTAAGAAATGAGTGATGATAATTTTTGCAAATTTGATAAATTGATCATAACTTATGACATAATTTTTTATTTCAAAATTCCTACATTCACATGATGAGGATTTGTTTTCTGAAGAAAATGAATCCAAGATGACCTGAATCGGTCCAACGGTGCTCTAAAATCCATACGACATATGATTTTGAAAAAGAAAAATATTTTGATGTGAAATGAACATTGGTTATGAAATATAACGATAATCGAGACACTTTACCGCCAGATTTGCTGAAAAAAAACCAAAAAAAAATCGTGATTCTTTTTTTTAAACGAAATTAAATGGATCAAAAAAAATTTCGGTTTTATGTGCCTACGCGAAAAATAAATTTCATACGCATATGTATCTAACTACTATATTGACATTATTATTTACTACGCTCTTATATGGTAGTTATGCTGCACCGCAATTTTATGCCAATGTCGTTGACCAATGAATTATTCAACGTTTTATATACACTATGCCTATATACCTATACAGGGTAAATTCCGATATAACAAATCGTCTAGACTTTATAACTATAGGCAATGTCAAACTGTTATAGGTAGTTGGGTACGTTGCTCGAATTATTATTAAGCGACATTTCTATATAGTCCGTCAGATTCTTGGTTCGAATTTTTTGTTCCGAAGAATTGGAAAATTTATTTTTATCTCGATCATTTTTTAGAATCTTGAATGCAAAAATTATGATCAAATTGTGGATCACGAACTTCGGCGAAAAAAAAAAAAAAAAAACGCACGATTCTCAAATCTTGAAAGAATATGGAACAGTTTCAAACTTTTGGGTGGCACCAAATTTTTGACCCGCACCAAATTTCGTAAAGATTGATCGATTAGTTTTCAAAAAATTTCAAATCACAGCCATTTTCGATTTCGAAGATATAAAATTCTAAAAAAATTCGGGGTCGTTTAGATTCTCCACGAAATCCTGCTCTCCAAATTTTTTCACGATCGATAGAAAACCGTAAAAGTTATGAATTTTCAAAAATTTCAAACCTTCGCAGTTTAGAAACCGGGAATGATGGGCGTCTGAAAATTTCGCCACATCTTCCCCAGGGATGGTATAATTTTTGGTATAAATTAGCTCGAAATTAGTCGCAAATTTTTGGGGGTTACGAAAATGTTGGCAAAATTTCGAGTCGAAAAAGAATCGCTCTCGAAATCCGACCCGCACCAAATTTCGCAAAGATTGATCAATGAGTTTTCAAAAATTTCAAATCACAGCCATTTTCGATTTCGAAGATATGAAATTCTAAAAAAATTCGGGGTCGTTTAGATTCTCTACGAAATCCTGCTCTCAACATTTTTTCACGATCGATAGAAAACCGTAAAAGTTATGAATTTTCAAAAATTTCAAACCTTCGCAGTTTAGAAACCGGGAATGATGGGCGTCTGAAAATTTCGCCACATCTTCCCCAGGGATGGTATAATTTTTGGTATAAATTAGCTCGAAATTAGTCGCAAATTTTTGGGGGTTACGAAAATTTTGGCAAAATTTCGAGTCGAAAAAGAATCGCTCTCGAAATTCGACCCGCACCAAATTTCGTAAAGATTGATCAATGAGTTTTCAAAAATTTCAAATCACAGCCATTTTCGATTTCGAAGATATGAAATTCTAAAAAAATTCGGGGTCGTTTAGATTCTCTACGAAATCCTGCTCTCAACATTTTTTCACGATCAATTAAAAACTGTAAAAGTTATGAATTTTCAAAAATTTCAAACCTTCGCAGTTTAGAAACCGGGAATAATGGGGGTCTGAAAATTTCGCTACATCTTTCCCAGGGATGGTATAATTTTTGGCATAAATTAGGTCGAAATTAGTCGAGCGGTTTTCCGGTAATACCTAATCTGTTAAAATCAAAGAAAGAAAGCCGAGTTGAATGATGAGTGACGATCGATAACCAATCAATCAGATAGTATCTTGGTAACGATTCGTCACCCCCGATACGTCAAGGGGATGATCATCTAACCCTAAACAAACGGTGATTGTTGTATTGCAGTCAGTATAGCCACTGGGATATATTAATTCGAGAATTGGTCCATATGGAGTAGCGCACAGCAGGAAGGGGGTGGATGAATTAATTCCATACCATACCACTATTCATCGTACATAGGTATCTACCATGTATTTATATCCGAGTATATATAGTAGTACAACCCGTCCATCCTGCTGGCCACAATCCTTCAAATTAGTGCCGATCGAACAGTTGCACTTAATTTCAGTCCTCCTACTCACTCCTTTACCCTCGACGTATAGATATATAGATATATAGCAAACTAATTGCTAAGGGTAAGAAATATCGAACACGTGCCGTTCAGAATTCCACCATATAATATATAACTCAGCTTATTTACAAAAATATAGTTATTATTTGTCATATGGCGTGTATGTAGGTATCCACTGCATTTACTCATCAAATTAACCTGATGCACAAGAATAATGGGCGTCGACGTGCGGTTAGCCGATGGCTCATCAAACTAATGTGCGTCACGTTTATTTTTATTTTTTTTTTTTTCGTTTCTTTTTACACCCGAATCTTGAAGAAAACTTTTTTTAATCGATTTTTATAAATTTTAGATAATTTTATCTGAGATGATTATCTCAGATGATCAATCATCTTTTATCTTGTCTTTGTTCAGCACTGATTATCATCTTCGTATTTTATTTCCTAGGTTTTTATCCTGTTGATTATAAATCGAGACGATATTATCTTTTTTTTCAGATAATTTTGAAAGATTTTATCTTCTATCTTGCATATAGATAAATTTATAGATCATATGAAACGAAAATAAATAGAATATTAGTTATTTTTTATAAATTTTAGATAATTCTATCTGAGATGATTATCTCAGATGATCAATCATCTTTTATCTTGTCTTCGTTCACCACTGATTATCATCGTCGTATTTTATTTCCTAGGTTTTTATCCTGTTGATTATAAATCGAGACGATATTATCTTTTTTTTCAGATAATTTTGAAAGATTTTATCTTCTATATTGCATATAGATAAATTTATAGATCATATGAAACGAAAATAAATAGAATATTAGTTATTTTTTATAAATTTTAGATAATTCTATCTGAGATAATTATCTCAGATGATCAGTCACCTTTTATCTTGTCTTTGTTCAGCACTGATTATCATCTTCGTATTTTATTTCCTAGGTTTTTATCCTGTTGATTATAAATCGAGACGATATTATCTTTTTTTCAGATAATTTTGAAAGATTTTATCTTCTATATTGCATATAGATAAATTTATAGATCATATGAAACGAAAATAAATAGAATATTAGTTATTTTTTATAAATTTTAGATAATTTTATCTGAGATGATTATCTCAGATGATCAATCATCTTTTATCTTGTATTTGTTTACCACTGATTATCATCTACGTATTTTATTTCCTAGGTTTTTATCCTGTTGATTATAAATCGAGACGATAATATCTCTTTTTTTTTCAGATAATTCTGAAAGATTTTATCTTCTATCTTGCGTATAGATAAATTTATAGATCATATGAAACGAAAATAAACAAAATATTATCTATTTTTTTTTTTTTATAGTTTTACAGAATTTCATCTTTCTCGTTATCTAAGTTCAGTTTCTAGACCATCTAGATTACGAAAGTGAATACGATTCTATACCTAAGAATCTAATCTTTTATCTTATCTAGATAAATTTCTTCATCATTCAGCAGCTTCGAACGAGAAATGAATACAATTTTATATTTGATTGGTATAATTTCAAGCGATCTTATCTTCGATCTTATCTAGATTATTCTTCAGATCATCTAGATAACGGAATTGAATAAAATTCTAGGCTTTGTAGCAGTAATTTCAAAAAAATTCAACAATTATTTCCTGCAGATGAATTTTCGTCACAATTATCTCGTAATTATTTAGATAATCTGGTCAATTATCTTGTTGAAAATTTGTCAAAATCGTAAAATACAGTTCTGACCGTTGATGCAGATATTTTTAAAGCGAAATAGACCGAGATTACCACAGGGTGTAATTTATTTTCTTTCTTTTTCGTTTTATTTTTTTATTTTCAAGCGAATTTGCAAGTCCGATTTCAACCGGATATCTTCAGCTCCGCTCTTCATCCGCGCGAACGAAGAGCGGAAATGTGGAACGAGATAAATTCGCGGTAGGAAAAGTATAGGAGAAAGAGAAGGAAACGGGGGTGGAAGGGGAGGTGGTGCGGTTATAAAAATCCTGGAATCCTTCAACTCATCAGCAAGGATCACTGGGATCCTGGACTGGGGTGTCAAGATTCAAGATATACAACCGCGCCCACTGCGCCCACCGCGCTTTGCCGTGGGGAAATAGGAATAACTTCAACCCCCACGAAGGAACTGCGAGAGCCTGTTATTTAAATTAGGCCAATAAACTTACTCCAACATCTCGCCGATAACTCCTGCATGGCATTTAGCCAAGACGAGATGTCGATGCTTGATTTCCACCGCCTTGCCTTCATCAGGAAAATTCAAAATACTTCCCCTTCCCCTCCCCTAGAGGAATAGAAACGACTGACGATAAATTTTATCTCTCACGGGTCTCTCCCTCGATTATCTCCCGATCTATCAACTATATCGAAAAAAATTTCGAACAAAAGTTTTACCTCTTTAAAAATCACGTCTTTTATTCCAGTAAAATTTTCTTGTACAATCAAGCCCGAGCCCTGTTTTTTACGATGTTATCAACGACAGAATATCAGTAGGCTAGGTATTATTTGATTATCTCTTCAACCGTTAAAATTTTCGAAAAATAGTTCCAGTATATTTTGTGGGGATTGAAAATCTGCGTCTTTTATGTCGTTACAATTTTTTTGTGCAATCGAGTCCAAGTCCTGTTTTTTATGGTGTTATCAACGGCATAATATCAGCAGACTAGTTGTTATTCTATTATCTCTTCAATCGTTGAAATTTTCAAAAAATAGTTCCAGTATATTTTGTGGGTATTGAAAATCTGCGTCTTTTATGTCGTCACAATTTTTTTGTGCAATCAAGTCCAAGTCCTTGTTTTTGCGATGTTATCAACAGCAGAATTTGAGAGGCTAGTAATTCTCCGATTATTACTTCAACTGTTGATATTTCCGAAAAACAGTCCAAGTCGAGTTTGTGGACGATGAAATTCTGCGTCTATTATGTGGAGGAAATTTTTTTCTATAATCAATTCCAAGCCGTGTATTTGGTGACGATAATAATTATATATGCTTGTAATAAAAAATCGTCCACGTGTCTAATCTTCACTCGACGTGAACGTCTCGGGTTTAGCTTATAGTCTCCATCTAGGCTCATTGGCTCATCGTTTTACTGCTTCTTTTCACCGGTATAAAACTCTTTAAATCCACAGCTAAGCGACTAAACGAAACTACACCGTCTTTCTTCTTTCTTTCTTTCTCTAGATTCATCTCTCGATTTTTCTCCTTTTTTATTTGATTTTTTTTTTTTCATCTCCCTCTCTGTCTCTCTCTCTCCATCTCTCCTTCAGCAAGAGAGAAAGAGATCAGAACTCGGCAAGCAACAGTAGTTGTGCACCCGGAGGGCACTACTTAACTTTACGACGCACCGTCGTCGTCACTCACTCCTCCTCCTCCAGGGCTGCACAAAAGAGTTTAAACCAGACCGAGGTCTTACGTTACAGATTGGCAACGGTTTACTGGCAATTTTCACCTCCCAGATCTCAGTGGCAATGAAATAAGAAAAAAGAAACAAATTTATTTGAATATTTCTCACTATTTTTATATCGTGTAAAATTTTTACAAATTTTTTCACACCCTTTCTATACCTTCTGCCAGTTTTATTAAACTCCTAAATCACTGCCCCGCATGCAACCGTTGGATTTGAAAGTATCGTAAGTTGACTTAAAACCCCATAAAAATTCTACCAGCCTGCACCTTGACCCAAGAAATTATCGACGACTATTATACTCAACCCAGAGTGCTTGGTGCAGTGCTCAATATACATAATAACGACTTATTGTTAGCCTCACCAGCTGAGCTAAGACGCATTAAAGTGTAAAAGTATTACATTGTCGCTATTATGATTTACTGCAGTCCCTCGGAGCGATTATCCCGTTTTTTTTTTGTTTTTTTTACATTTTACTGTTTTTACTTCATTTTTTTTTTCTCCATCTTCAATCCCTCTGTTTTCTTCACCTTATGACCATCTTACCAATGAAAAACCGCAACGAATTTGTCTGAGCGAAATCATCGAGAGCCTCATAGTTTTCAAACTAGAGTACTTCGAAGATCGGACCAATCCCAGACGCGACCGTTACTCTAATCTCAGTTCCGATTCGTTGGAGTTTGAAATCGCCCTAATTTGAAAACTATAAGACCCTCGAGTTTGGCGATTGGACATTATCTCTTCAGTTTTTCGCGGGGAATAATTCTGTAGTATTTACAGAGCGCTTCAAAAACAGTAAAACCGTTTTTTCGTCAAAAAACCGAGTGCGTATTTAAATCGATTGTTGAAACAGGGTTGTGTAATGGATTAACGGCCGTTTGGCAGACCGAATGAGTTTATATGTGTGTATGTGTGTGTATGTACGTGATGAAGGATGATCAATCCCCCTTTTCTCATTCTGATGGGTTTCATTATCGTTGCAACAACTACATTCACCCGTTTAACAACAACACCGACTCACCTCACCTCACCTCACTAGTATCTGAGTGATGACGTCCACGTCACGTTATCATATCCCATTTACATACGTATATACATATATATACGTACGTACACTTCATGGGACGCCATGTTTGATGACACTATGCCAACGCCAGACTACCGTCAACTAATTACAGTAATTACCTTTATTAATTAAAACCCGACTCCCCCCCTCTGCGATAATTTTAATAAATCATTATTCGCCCAATCTCGATATTATACTGGCCAAGTCAAAAGTAACAGACGCGATTAGCCGATCACTGTGAAATAAAGAAAAAAATCGGTTCAATTTTTGTGACAATTCATGTTCTTTTTTAATTTTTTTTTGCAAAAAAAAAAAAAAAAAACACTTTTTTCCAGTTTTTATCATCATGTAATAATTTTCATTGCTCAGAAGGCAAACTGCTTCAAGCATGCATGTGGTTGACATCAATCAACCAGCATGTACGCGGAAATGTTCTCTCGTTGAATAAGAGAAGAAGAAGAAGAAGAAAAAGAAAAAAAAAAAAAAAAAAAAAAAGTACACCGTGCGAAATTACAGAGTGCAATAAGGGACAATAGCAGGCTCCGCTTAGCCTCCTGGTCACGGATTACAAACGTGTTAAATATTCGCTAACCGTACAGCTACAGCAATATTCTAACGCTATCCTAGTCTACCACCGTTGGCTGGTGTAGTGAGTAGGTATGCGAATATATAGGTTTTGCAGAAAAAAAATTAAAAAAAAAAAAGAAGACACTCGAAATAAATGAATTTGAAAAAAAAAAAAAAAATGAAAAAAAGAAGATCGTAAAATTTGAAAATTCAATTGTTTTTTTTTTTTTTTTTAAGCACATATATTTCGTAACCAATCTGATATATGTATGCGAGTGTATCGATCGTTGGAATAGATCAAACAAAGTTCTGCACATTGCACTAGGCAGGCAATGTATGTACTGTCAGAGAAACAGACAGATAGACGGATGGATGGACGGACGTACGGACACCTTGTGTACCCTGAATAATGCATTGTTTATGGAACTAATGCACAGTCAGCCCAGGTTATCCGCGAATACTGATCGGTATAATTAGGGTTCATGTTTGCGAACCAAAGTCATCATCGACTGGCATAAACCCCCAACCCCTACGAAATATCATCGAACCCCGTATCCGGTTGGGTTTACAGAACAGATTATATACCTATTCATGACTGTGAAACGTGGGGATGATAAAACTTGGGTCGTTTTTGAGTTTTTTTGATTTTTTATTTCTCAAAAATCAAAAATCAAAATTCAATCCGTATCGAAAATTTACTCAAATGTGTAAAATCAAGTTTCAAAATAACTGTCAATTATTTATGCCATCGTGAAGTTATCGATTAAAGTAGATAATTTACTATTTCAACAGGCTGTGCGTAAAGTTCGATTTTGCACACGTGCATAAAATTTAACTTAAGGGGACCAGTACAGCGACTTTTCGAGAAATTATCACAGTCCGAAATCAATTTATTTCATAACCAAAGTTCATTTCACATTAAAATATTTTTCTTTTTCAAAATCATGTGTCGTAAGGATTTCAGAGCACCGTTAGACCGATTCAGGTCATCTTGGATTCATTTTCTTCAGAAAACAAATCCTCATCATGTGAATGTAGGAATTTTGAAAAATTTTCGTTTTGGCCAAGTTATTCAAGAAATGAGTGATAATAATTTTTGCAAATTTGGTAAATTCATCATAACTTATGACATAATTTTTTATTTTAAAATTCCTACATTCACATGATGAGGATTTGTTTTCTGAAGAAAATGAATCCAAGATGACCCGAATCGGTCCAACGGTGCTCTAAAATCCTTACGACACATGATTTTGAAAAAAAAAAAATATTTTGATGTGAAATGAACTTTGGTTATGAAATGAATTGATTTTTGACTATGATTTAACGCGCGTTGTGTTGAAAAACTAAATCCTATACTAGTGCGAAAGATGATTCTCGAACGAGTTTGATTTTCGCTAGGTTGAAAAACTTTACAATCGTTCGAGAATCAACATTTCCGCACTAGTAACGAAAAGTACCAATTTCCACAGAGTGAAATATTTTTTGTCTTCACATTCTGAGGAATAGACCAAAATTTTCGGATTTTCTGCTCCTCCGGGGGTCTGGAGTTTCGGAATTTTGATTTTCCGTACTCCAGCGTAGTCTGAATATTTTTTGATATGGTCTTTTTTTTCAGATTTGTTCGGGTTTTTATTTCTTTTTTTTTTTTTTTCTAATATCGTAAAACGTGTGACTAGTATCGTGTGGGTGTATCGTATGAGGGAAAAAGGCAATATAAGATGTTGCAGATGTTCTGGTGCTGGTGGGGTATACGGTGGCTACTTAATACTATCGTGTTTCGTTGTTGACTACTATCATGGCAAAATTGCATTCCGGTTAGCTACACGAAGCGAGGAATTTATACCCTCAAGATTAGAACTGTTCTGTACTGTCTTTATATACCTAGATATAGTAGATATAGTAGATTGCTACGTATAGATACTGTATACATAGAAAAAGAATTTCCTAACGAGAAAAGAAAAATCCTTGTTATCCACGCCGAGTAGAATTCAATCTAGCAATTAAATTTCTCAAGATTTAGCTCCGTTTCCTTATTATCCACGGAGCTGTGTATCAGTTTCGAAATTTAATGGATATCGGTATCGGTAGAAGAGAGAAATACGTTTTATATGAATCAAACTAGACGAATTTATCTCAAAAACTGCGCGAGATGGAAATTTCGAAAATTTAAACGATTTTGTACGATTTTAAATTTTGTGCCGATTTCGAAAACGGTAGTATAGAACAGTTTTTCTGATCTATGAATCTTTTTCCGAAATTTATGGTCTTAGATCTGACGAACGATTTCAAAAACCGGTTGGATGAAAAAAGTCTGAAATTCACAAAGTTTTACACGCAGATATGAATTCGACGATCAAACCAAATTCACGTGTCGATATCTAAGTTCTTAATCTTTATTCTTGCCGATTTTCCGAATCGTTTGACCGCAACGTGTCGAACGATTTCGAGAAACCGGTTGAACTGTAAAAGCTTTAATTTCACAGGGTTTTACATCCAGATATCAATCCGACGATAAAACTAAATTCGCCTGTCGATTTCTGAGTTTCTAATCTTCGTTCCTTGCCGATTTCCCGAATCGTTTGACCGTGACGGGGATAGAAAAGGTGAGAAAGAGGAAGAAAGAAAAAAAAGAACCGAATTGTTTTTCGTCGATTTTTATTTCTTTTGAACCGATGGTTTTGAATCAGCAAAACGATTTCGAGAACCGGTTGGACTACGAAAGTCTGAAATCCACACGGTTTGACATCCAGATATCAATTCGACGATCAAACTAAATTCACCTGTCGATTTCTGAACTTCTAATCTTCGTTCCTTGCCGATTTCCCGAATCGTTCGACCGTGATGGGGATAGAAAGAGCGGGAAAAAGGAATACTAGGAAGAAAGAAAAAAAGAAACGAATCGTTGTCCACCGATATTATTATTTTTTATTTTTAGTTATGAATCGGCCGAACGATTTCGAGAACCGGTTGGACTATGAGAGTCTGAAATCTATACGTTTTACATCCAGATATCAATTCGACGATGAAATTAAATTCGCCTGTCGTTTTTTGAATTTCGAATCTTCGTTCCTTGCCGATTTCCCGAATCGTTTGACCGTGACGGGGATAGAAAAAAGCGAAAAAGAGGAATACTAGGTAGAAAAAAATTGAAACGAATCGTTTTCCGTCGATTTTTGTTTTTGAACCGACGGTTTTGAATCGGCAGAACGATTTCGAGAATCGGTTGAACTAAAAAATTCTGAATTTCACACGGTTTTACGTCCAAATATCAATCCGACGATGATACTAAATTCGCCTGTCGATTTATGAATTTCAAATCCTCGTTCCTCGCCGATTTCCCGAATCGTTTGACCGTGACGGGGATAGAAAAAGCGAGAAAGAGGAACACTAGATAGAAAAAAAAGGAAACGAATCTTTTTCCGTCGATTTTTGTTATTGAACCGATGGTTTTGAATCGACACAGCGATTTCGAAAATCGGTTGAACTAAAAAATTCTGAATTTCACACGGTTTTACGTCCAAATATCAATCCGACAATGACACTAAATTCGCCTGTCGATTTCTGAATTTCAAATCCTCGTTCCTTGCCGATTTCCCGAATCTTTTGACCGTGATGGGGATAGAAAAAGCGAGAAAGAGGACTACGAGTAGAAAGAAAAGAAGTAAAAAAAAAAAAAAAGTGGAAAGAGAAAGAGAAAGATAGAGAGAGAGAGAGAGAGAGAGAGAGAGAGAGAGAGTGTCGGAGTTGGAGGAGAACGGGATTTCCTGGGTTATATCTTCTAGCGCGTAGCACGGTAGCTCGGAGTCCTCAACCCACACCTGCGCCCGGGTCAGTCTTACCTGTCGTTATCCGAGGCTGATCTTTCAAAAGGTTTCACTGTATATGTATGCGAGTCTATATGTAGGCGTATGAATACGTGACTCTCACAGCTGCGCGCAACATCACAGCATCACCATAACCAAAACCAGAATTTTTTTCTCTCATTATTTATTATACGACCTTACAGGACCTACTCCCCAACATCTTAGCTACTGTAAAAAGAAACTATGACCAATATCCATATACATATGCTTTTATATGTGTATTATAATTCCTCTTTTTTTTTCCATTTTTTTTTAATTTTTTTAATTTTTTTTTTTTTTTTCGGTTTTGCGCTATTTTTGTTACTGGCTTCCTTTTTTAATTGTTTTTTGGTTTCTGTATTTAGTTTCTTTTTTGTCTTTTTAGATTTTTGATAATGAACGAAACAAAAAACAAAAAAAAAAAAATTAACAAATAAAAAGCAAAAAATATTCAAAAAAACTTCTACAAATGATAATTTTCATTTATTCCTTCATTCATTCGTTTATCGATCTTGTTGCACGTATTTCTTATTGATTTTATCGCGAGTGTCTCTGTTTTTTTTTTTTTTTTTTTTTTTCTTATTCTAGTGGGTACCGTTTCATTTTCGAAAAATTAACAAAATTTTTTTCTTTCTCATTCAATTTCGCAATTTTTTTTTTTTCTTTTTTTCTTCCTTTCAATTTTTTTTCGATTTTTTTTTTTTTTTTTTTTTGCAATGTTACAGGAGTACCTTTACCTACCTACCTCTTCTACCTAGACCTTACCTACCTGTCTATACAGGTGAAGAAAACACGTTTTAACCTGCTAAAGTTTTGAAACCTGAACTTCCCTTTTTTTTTCGTTTTTTTTTTTTTTTTGTGGGGCGGGGGCAGGGGGGTGACTCAGGGGGTGGAAGGGTTCCCGTATATATTGTTTGTATGTGTATGTATATTATATGTTATATAGTATGTATATATGGTATATATAGTATGTATAAACATTTATTCGAGATTTTTTTTCAAACTGAAGAACAAGAAGAAGAAGAAGAAGGTCTTCGCCCTGGGGCTTCTTCGACCCAAAACGACCGTAACGACGACCACTGTGTATAGTAGATACTACGTATGTATATAGAATTATATACCTACACGTATAATATGTGTATTTAAATAGAAAATCAAAATATAGGTATAAGAAGGTATTATCTGATAATAATTATATGGGTGGTTCAAGCAAAAACTGACTATTTTTCTTTTTCTTTTTTTTTTTTTTTTTTTTTTCTTTCTACTTTTGTTCTCGCATGAAAATAGGTACTAGGTAAGTATGTACATACATATATGTTAGTTTCACATTATGTATTTTTAAAAATCACAAAAACCTTTTCAAGAAAATCTTAAAAATAGTCGAATTTTCATTTTTTTTTTTTTTTTTTTTTTTTTTTTTTCAACCTTCTCTTCTTCTTGTTTCGTACTGTATTATATACTTCTGCTCTTATATTCCTCTTCGTTATATATTATATATATATATAGCTCTAGGAAAGGGTGAAAAAGGGAATGAAAAAAAAAAAAAAAAAAAAAAAAAAACGAAACTAATAATCACAAAACGCAATTTAGTCTAATTTAGTCAATATAAGTAATGTTAGTATGCCAGTCAGTCAATCAGTCGGTGGAAAAACAAACTTATTATACTATATTATACTGTTATATGGACATATGTGTTTTATAAATTTTACCAATATATATATGTATATATATAGTATAGAAAGAGAGAGAGAGAGAGAGAGGATACACCCTCCTTTTATATACAATATACTATATACTATGTATATCTATTTTTTTCCTGCAACCTTGCACAGTCATAACAGCTCATAATCTGTCTAGTCAGATTATATACCTATAATCTATATATATATATATATATATATTATACATATACCTATGTGTGTATTATAATTGGGGGTTTAGGGTTGCACTGGGCAACGACGATTCAAAGTTCACCTCACCTATCTGAGAGAGCGAAGAATAGAGGAAAAAAAAAAAAAGAAAAAAAAAAGTTTCAAAAAAAAAAAGTACGAAAAAGGGAGAGAAATAGGAAAGAGGGGATTCCCCTTCCGTATATCTCTCTAACCCCCCATTTATACCTACCACCTCTGTATATCTGCTACGCTTATTATATCCCCTGCAGTGGCGACTCCTCGTCGTCGTCGTTTATATATATATATATATATAGTATATATTCATTGAAAATATATACGCCATATGGTACATGCAGGTGTACACCACACAGTCAGTCAACGATTATCTATATAGGAGAATCTATGTACACTATATATATATACACACTTGAATTAATTTACATTAAATTAATACGCTCTTTAATTTTACCCTCAGATTTTTTTTTTTTTTTTTTTTTCAATTTAATTTTTTTTTTTTTTTTTTCACCACTCTTTATCATCAATTTTCTATATATACATAGATATAT
The DNA here is from genome assembly GCA_943736025.1 of Tenthredo mesomela. Taxonomy (NCBI): domain Eukaryota; kingdom Metazoa; phylum Arthropoda; class Insecta; order Hymenoptera; family Tenthredinidae; genus Tenthredo; species Tenthredo mesomela. Next base: position 42,501,669 of record OX031016.1, read on the forward strand.
GTATTAGGGTGTGCCAAAAAAAAATAAAAAAAAAAATTCAAACGCACATCAACATTCTGGTAGAGCATCTCAAATCGAATATCTCAGCCAAATATGAGCTCTTAATATTGATATTTAGAACTGCCTATTTTAGTTACTAATTTTAGTTACCAATTTTAGTTACTGAAATAGGCAGTTCTAAATATCATTATTAAGGCCCATCCCTAGTCGCCCACCTCATTTTGGTCGAAATGTGTCACATTTCGATTATTATTTGAGCCCAGGCATCAAAAACGCAAAAAGGCCAACTAACCCTTACGGAAAATACACTCAATTCTTGAGTGTAAACACTGAATTTTTAGTGTAAACACTGAATTTTGGGTGTAAAACTCTTAAAATGGGAGTTGACTTTCAAATTTCGACTGTTGAACTCCCAAATTGAGAGTTGACTCCCAAATTTCGAGTGTCAAACTCCCAAATTGAGATTTGACACCAAAATTTCGAGTGTCGAACTCCCAAATTGAGAGTTGACTACCAAATTTTGAGTGTCCAACTCCCAAATTGAGGGTGGACTCCCAAATTTTGAGTGTCGAACTCCCAAATTGAGAGTTGACTCCCAAATGAGTGACACCCAACAGAGTGTCAACACTCAACTGAGAGTCAACACCCAAGTTAGGTGTAACGAAAGTACACCTCAGTTGAGAGTCACTACTGAGTGTTATTTTGAGGGTTATTTTGAGTGTTTTTTGCGTAAGGGAAGCGCAAATTCTATTTCAATTCCGAACACATACGTCCAAAAAAATGTTCGTTTCGTGCGAAAATAGAGTCTACAGATGGTTTTTACATTGTTACAAAATTATTCGAATTCGATTTCCTCGGTGAACAATGTAAAAACCATCTGTAAACTATATTTTCGCACGAAACGAACATTTTTTTGGACGTATGTGTTCGGAATTGAAATTAGAATTTGCGCCAAGTTGGCCTTTTTTGCGTTTTTGACGCCTAGGCTCAGATAATAATCGAAATGTGACACATTTCGACCAAAAGAAGATAGGCGACTGGGGATGGGCCTTAATATTGATATTTAGAACTGCCTATTTTATTTACACTAATTTTAGTTACGAATTTTAGTCACTGAAATAGGCAGTTCTAAATATAATTATTAAGAGCTCATATTTGGCTGAGATATTCTATTAGAGATGCTCTACCGAAATTTTGATGCGCGGTTGAAAAAAAAAAAAAAAAATTGTTTTTCCCAGAGTCATAAATGTCTCCATGACGCTATGACTCAATGTTTATAGGCGAATATCTCTTAATCGGTGAGAGTTAGGAAAATTTTATCTCAGTACTTTTTTATAGAGTGTGAAATTTCCTGTAAGAATCTGTCTTCAGATAGTTTCTAAATCAATCCGCTTACGAGAAAAAAAAAACAATTCAAAAATTTTCCGATTTTTTTTTTTTTTTTTTTTTTTTCACATGTATTATTCAAATCAAAAATGGGAAAACTGAGTTAGGCAGTTCTAAATATCAATATTAAGTGCTCATATTTGGCTGAGATATTCTGTTTAAAATGCTCTACCGAAATCTTCATGTGCGTTTGAATTTTTTTTATTTTTTTTTTATTTTTTTTTTTTTGGCACACCCTAATATGTATATACTAATATGTATATACCACATACTCCATATAATACTAATCAATTGATTAATCAATTTATATAAACGCAAAAAAATTAAGGAACACAAAATTTGACAAAAAAAAAAAAAGAAAAATGCAGGATTTAAATCATTTTTTTTTTGTCTCTCTCTCTCTCTCTCTCTCTCTTGATCCAAAGTCAGGTTTCTATATATATATATATATATATATAATATATACACCTGTGACGTAATTGCACTTGAATATGTATACATATAATATGAGTATATATTAATGAATGAACAAGCACCTGTGCGATTGAATTTTAATTTGATTTTAATTTCTACTGTTTTTTTTTTTTGTTTTTTTTTTACACATAGTATATAATATTATAATATACCTGTACTATATATGTATGTATAGATATAGTATTAAACTTTTTTTTCTCTCCCTTGTTTCATTTCAGGATCATGAGCTAATGCGATCCCCTATTTGCATTATATATGTATATATATATATATATATTTATATATATTAGCATAGATGAATCGGGGTTTAGATTTAGGTAAAAGATACACACGTGAGTAGGCGAAATAAGTGTATAATAAATAAAATTTAACCCCTTTGCCAAAAAAATTGTAGACCCTCGTGCCCAGCAGCATATGTGACTAAATTCTCTGTATAATTAACACACAAAAATTATATAATTGAATAGAAGAACGAAATAGAGAAAGAAAGAAAGAAAAAATTGTATATATATATATATTTTTTTTTTCTCAACTTTCTTTCATTTCTAGATCTTTTTCTATTTATTCTTCTTTTTCTTCTTTTTCAAATTTATTTAAAAATTAGATTAATAATTATTTTTTTTTTTTTTTCTAAATTTTACAATAATTATTGTTTAAATAATATATTTATATAAATTATATATGCACACACAATATTATATACTCGTATATTATAGGAGATATAATATGTGTATTAGACCGGTTAAAAAAAATCGACTATTCTTTTTCTTTCAATTTTCGCATTGAAATACTTTCAGGGGGCTGAAAAAAGATGCCTGTTAAAAGCGGAGCTCTTAATATTAAGATTTAGAGGTCGCTCATCGCGGATTTCTATTTTCCATTTGAATAGCATAGGAATTTTTTTTTTTTTTTTTTTTATAATTTTGTAGCTCACAAACCAATGAACAAATCCAAATGACTCAAACATATTTTCATAGGAAATTGAACAGTCTACAAAAAGCTTCTCTTATCATTTTTTGATAAATTGACTCCTTCCAAAGTTATTCAAGCTCAAATTTCAATTTATAGTTGAGTAAACTTATTTTTTTTTTTTTTTTGTGATTTTTTTTCCACAATGATAGATACATTTTTTAGAGTGTTCAATCCCCTATCAAAATATGTGAGAGTCATTTGGATTTGTTCATTGGTTTGTGAGCTACGAAATTCTGAAGAAAAAAAAAAAATAAAAATTCCTATGCTATTTAAATGGAAAATAGAAATCCGCGATGAGCGACCTCTAAATCTTAATATTAAGAGCTCCGATTTTAACAGGCATCTTTTTTCACCCCCCCCCCCGAAAGTATTTCAATGCGAAAATCGAAAAAAAAAAAGAATAGTCGATTTTTTTTTAACCGGTCTAATGTGTATATGGGGAATTCCACGTGAACTCGACCAATGTTTTTCCCTCACCATTTTTGATTCGCTTCACGATTTTTTATACGATTCTACGATCTCGAAAAAGCACTGCTGAATTTTTTCAGATTTTTCCCTCCAACCGCTAATTTTCAATGATTATTCAAACCCATTTTGAAAACGGCATTTTTTAAAAATCTCGAAAAATTCTCAAAAATATTATTTTTTATTTCGATCATTTTGACACCCCTCCCATGATGGGATCATTGTTGCTTCTTTTTTTTCAGTACTTTTAACATTTTGAACAAACGAAACACCATGTTCCAACGTTTCGAAAATTCTTGAAAAATTACCAAAATTCTGTGTTCAATTCTGAATGTTTTCGCGTGAGACCCACGATGACGGACAAAAAAAAGTAATTTTTCCGAAAAAAAGTATTTTCCGTCCGTCATCGTGGGTCTCACGCGAAAACGTTCAGAATTGAACACAGAATTTTTGGTAATTTTTCAAGAATTTTCGAAACGTTGGAACATGGTGTTTCGTTTGTTCAAAATGTTAAAAGTACTGAAAAAAAAGAAGCAATAATGATCCCATCATGGGAGGGGTGTCAAAATGATCGAAATAAAAAATAATATTTTTGAGAATTTTTCGAGATTTTTAAAAAATGCCGTTTTCAAAATGGGTTTGAATAATCATTGAAAATTAACGGTTGGAGGGAAAAATCTGAAAAAATTCAGCAGTGCTTTTTCGAGATCGTAGAATCGTATAAAAAATCGTGAAGCGAATCAAAAATGGTGAGGGAAAAACATTGGTCGAGTTCACGTGGAATTCCCCATATATATTGGGATTTGAATTTAGGACAGATTATGATGTATTATATATGTACATATATAGTTCCGTATTATATAACAATAGTACTAGTATATATAAAGGTATATAGTACACCTGTCTTCACAGGTAAACAAAATCATTAACCGATATATACTCCATATTATATAATAATATACATATATAGATATATATAAGGGAGTATAAAAGTTATTGAGGTGAACATAAGGCCCATCAAACTCTATAGCTTTTCTGGTTATATATATATATATATGGCTGTGTGCATTGAGTCAGAAAAATCAAAGCAGATTATATAGTAATACATACCAATATATAGTATGTGTATATATATATAGAAGATAATATTTTATTAGGGGTTGAAATGTGTAGTCGTATATGGGCAATTCCCCCTCAAATCGGCCGAGAAATGACCTCGTATTTTTTGAATCGCCTTAAACTTTTTTTACGTGAAATCTACGTCAAAAAAGTAGACCCGTATTTTTTTGTTGGTCCAAAAAGTTTTTTTTACGCTAGTTATGAATTATCGAATTTTACTGTAAAAGTAGCGCGAGGGCGGCTTTGAGAATTAATATCTCGGGTCCCCTTCATCGTAGGAAGATGTTTAAAAACGCGTTTTAAAGGCGAGGAAAGCCACTTTTCGATAAAATTTTTCCATTTTTCAAAAAATATAGTTTTGTTATTTTTATGAGCAATCAAAATGTTTATCGATTTTTTTCGCAATCTAAGGCCATTTTTAAAATTCTAAAAAAAATATGATCACATTCCTTATTCAATTCTGAAGATGACGATTTTTTAAAAAAGATGGAGCTATTTTTCTAAGTATTTTTTTTACAATTATTTGTCCGGCGTTGCGTGAGGTTGGCGCGCCGCGCGCCTCGCTACTATCGCGTCGTACGGGGCTCGGCCAATGGCGTGACGCGCGGCTTTCCAAACATGGAATAACGCGGTAGTAGCAAGGCGCGCAGCGCGGCAACCTCGCGCAACGCCGGACAAATAATTGTAAAAAAAATACTTAGAAAAATAGCTCCATCTTTTTTAAAAAATCGTCATCTTCAGAATTGAATAAGGAATGTGATCATATTTTTTTTAGAATTTTAAAAATGGCCTTAGATTGCGAAAAAAATCGATAAACATTTTGATTGCTCATAAAAATAACAAAACTATATTTTTTGAAAAATTGAAAAATTTTATCGAAAAGTGGCTTTCCTCGCCTTTAAAACGCGTTTTTAAACATCTTCCTACGGTGAAGGGGACCCGAGATATTAATTCTCAAAGCCGCCCTCGCGCTACTTTTACAGTAAAATTCGATAATTCATAACTAGCGTAAAAAAAACTTTTTGGACCAACAAAAAAATACGGGTCTACTTTTTTGACGTAGATTTCACGTAAAAAAAGTTTAAGGCGATTCAAAAAATACGAGGTCATTTCTCGGCCGATTTGAGGTGGAATTGCCCATATAGTATATAATATGGTATAATAAAATAAATATATATTATATATATAAATATTTATGAGTGTTAAAATAAATAAAACTTGTTATATAATATAGTAAATATAAAATATGTATAGATTCTATATATGTAATCGTAGAAGTGTAGAATAGACGAAGAGAAGAGAATTTAGAAATTATAAATACAAAAAAAAAAAAAAAAAAGAGAGAGAGAAAAAAAGTTCTAAAAATTTTACAGTTATAATTTTTTTTATTATTCACTTCACAAGGGGTGAAAGTATATTAAAAACGATATGTGGTGGATATGAAAGAAAAGAAAAAAAATGAGCAGCTACATGTATACAATATTATATTATATTACATAATTATTTTTTTTTTTTTTTTTTAATTTTCTATTTCCATTTTGATATTATTAATACGGTATAGGTATAGGTATACCCGCGAACGTAATAGAAATAAGGGATGAATTTGAGGGTGAATTGAGAAAAAGAAGAAAGAAGAAAAAAAACAGAAGCCAACAAAAAAAAAGAATAAGAATAAAAATAAAACGAGAAAAAAATAACTGAGAAAAACCAGAAAAAAGAAAAGGAAGAGATCGACTTCTATATATATATATATATATATATATATATATATATATATATATATATATACATGCGTATGTACGTATAGGTATTTAGGGGATGAGGAAGTCCGACTCGGCGACATTTCGACGCCAACTATCGCTATACCAGTCAGAGAGAACGAAAAGGGGGTAGTATTAGTATTAGTATTAGTATTAGTATCAGTATCAGTAGAGGTTGGAAACGCTCGATTTTATGTCCCGTAACTCCCCAGGGAATACCAGGTTTATGTCCCATCCCCGCGTCATCATCGTGTCCACTAGTAGGTATATACAGGAACTGAACTCTAGGACTGTGCAGGACAAAACGAAACAGTATTTTACAACCCTTATATATATATATATATATATATATATATATATATTATATATATATATATGTGTGTGACGGAAATTCTAACGTCCAAGTAATAACGTCTCTCCCTCTATCCCCCCCCCCCCCCCCCCCCCCTCCCAAAAAAAAAAAAAAAAAAAAAAAAACAGAAATAGAAAAGGGAAGAAATTTGATTGAAATCCAAAAAAATTAAACAAAAATATAAATTTATCTATTGAAATTAATATTAAATAAAAATCTAGCAGTTGCATACCTATATTGATCATTTTTCAAAAAAATGATTAAGTACTCTTAAAATAATATAATTTCACCCACTAGCTGGGATTTGAGAGAAAAATTTCTGGAATTGTTTTTTTTTAATTATTTTGAAACCGATTTAGAGCTGGGGTGACAACTAAAAAAAATTCGTCCGACTCCTGATAATGATCGTGTATATTTATATATTTACAATGAGAAAAAGTTCTTGTTGGAACAACCAAAATTTGGTCATTATACGGTCAAAGAAATTTTTTTGTTCAGTCAACCAAAATTTTGTTGTGCTAACAAGAAATTTAGTGGTATGAACAAAAATTTTGGTTGGCCCGACAAAAAAATTTCTTTGACCGTATAATAACCAAATTTTGGTACTCTTAAAATAATATAATTTCACCCACTTGTTGGGATTTGAGAGAAAATCTGTGCAATTGTTTTTTTTTTTTTTTTTAATTATTTTGAAACCCATTTGTAGCTGGGGTGACAACTAAAAAAAATTCGTCCGACTCCTGATAATGATCGTGTATATTTATATATTTACAATGAGAAAAAGTTCTTGTTGGAACAACCAAAATTTGGTCATTATACGGTCAAAGAAATTTTTTTGGTTCAGTCAACCAAAATTTTGTTGTGCTAACAAGAAATTTAGTGGTATGAACAAAAATTTTGGTTGGCCCGACAAAAAAATTTCTTTGACCGTATAATAACCAAATTTTGGTACTCTTAAAATAATATAATTTCACCCACTTGTTGGGATTTGAGAGAAAATTTGTGCAATTGTTTTTTTTTTATAATTATTTTGAAACCCATTTGTAGCTGGGGTGACAACTAAAAAAAATTCGTCCGAGTCCTGATAATGATCGTGTATATTTATATTTACACTGAGAAAAAGGTCTTGTTGGAACAACCAAAATTTGGTTATTATACGGTCAAAGAAATTTTTTTGTTCAGTCAACCAAAATTTTGTTGTGCTAACAAGAAATTTAGTAGTATGAACAAACATTTTTGTTAGCCCAACAAAATTTTGGTTGGCCCAACAAAATTTTGGCTGGCCCAACAAAATTTCTTTGACCGTATAATAATCAAATTTTGGTTGTGTCAACAAGACCTTTTTCTGAGTGTATATTTAATTGGTCTAGATATAATATCCTTTAGTAAATTTGATTTATTTTATTTTTATTATTTCTGACCGCAATATCCGGTCGCCAAAGGAAAAGCAAAGCAAACAGCAAAGCAAAAAAACTAAAAAAACTAAAAAAAGGTGAAAAACGGACGAAAAAAGGAATAGGTAAAGGATCTTAATTTTAAAACAGAGAGAATCCTGCATTCGAGGGTAAGAGAAATAAAATAAAATGAAAAAAAAAAAAAAAATTTAAATTAAAAAACTACCGTATCCTTTCTCATCGCTCCAACGATTTCGTTCTGGCTGCAACGGCCATAGTCGAGTTTTTCGAGGTCAAGAAATATTCTCACCTATAATATAGTATATATACAGACAGTGGCAAAATCTTTTTCCTATACAATATATAATAATATGAGAAAAAATGAAAAAAAAATATTAAATTAACAAAAACAAGAGAAATTTGAAAAGAGAAACGAATAATTATTTTTCGTTCCCCTTTTTGCGATTTTTCTTAATCACTTTTGATACTAATACGTGCACTATGTTTAGTGTAGAGTGCATAGTACCTACGTGTAACATCTCTTAATGCATTGCATCAATCAACGGTCAGCCCGGAAGTCGGTTAGCCGAGCCGTGTAATACAAATAATTATCTCGTTACCGCGGCGAACGCATCGCTGACGTTTAATCACCGCAACTCATTCGCTTATCCTATGTGTATCTATCATACAAAGTATGTACTATGTATCTGCACATATGTATCAATTATACGTCACATATGTAGCTGAAATCGATCACAGTTTAGGAATTACGCAAATTTTTTGAGATCCAAATTAGTTTTAGAATTTTTAAGAATTTTTTGAAACTTTCAAATTCCGAGAATCGAGATTCAAATTCCGGAGTTCTGGTCCTTCGGATCTTTAGATTTCAAAATTTTTAACCTCCGGTGTTCTTAGTTTGAAAATTTTTCGAATTGGCCGTGAAATTAATTTTTGGAACTCGTCGGATTATAAAATTCTATCAGGGTATACCGTGACTTTCTCTGGATGCGGAACGTCAGGGATAACAACCAAAAACTTGTTAGCAGCAGTTTTAGTAACTCACTAGATGTTTCAAGTAAAATCACTAGAAGTCACTAAATTTTTACTGGACATCACTAGATTTTTAGTAATTTTACTAGGAAAATATAGTAAGTAACGAAACTGCTGCTAACGAGTTTTGAGTTGGTATCCCCGCTGTTCCGCATCCACAGAAAGTCACGGTATGTAGCTAAAATCGATCGCAAATTAGGAATTACGCAAATTTTTTGAGATTCAAATTAGTTTTAGAATTTTTAAGAATTTTAGAAACTTTCAAATTCCGAAAATCGAGATTCAAATTCCGGAGTTCTGGCCCTCCGGATCCCTAGATTTCGAAATTTTTAACCTCCGGTGTTCTTAGTTTGAAAATTTTTCGAATTGGCCGGGAAATTAATTTTTGGAACTCGTCGGATTATAAAATTCTATCAGGGTATACCGTGACTTTCTCTGGATGCGGAACGTCAGGGATAACAACCAAAAACTTGTTAGCAGCAGTTTTAGTAACTCACTAGATGTTTCAAGTAAAATCACTAGAAGTCACTACATTTTTACTGGACATCACTAGATTTTTAGTAATTTTACTAGGAAAATATAGTAAGTAACTAAACTGCTGCTAACGAGTTTTGAGTTGGTATCCCCGCTGTTCCGCATCCACAGAAAGTCACGGTATGTAGCTAAAATCGATCGCAAATTAGGAATTACGCAAATTTTTTGAGATCCAAATTAGTTTGAGAATTTTTAAGAATTTTTAGAAGCTTTCAAATTCCGAAAATCGAGATTTAAATTCCGGAGTTCTGGTCCTTCGGATCTTTAGATTTCGAAATTTTTAACCTCCGGTATTCTTAGTTTGAAAATTTTTCGAATTGGCCGGGAAATTAATTTTTAGAACTTCGATGATGACTTCGAAATATTCCAAATTCGTCGGATTATAAAATTCTGTCAGGGTATACCGTGACTTTCTGTGGATGCGGAACAGCGGGGATACCAACCCAAAACTCGTTGGTAGCAGTTTAATAACTTACTAAATTTTCCTAGTAAAATCACTAAAAATCTAGTGATTTCTAGTGATTTTCGTAGAAACATCTAGTGAGTTACTAAACTGCTGCTAACGAGTGTTGGGGGGTTGGTATCCCTGGCATTCAGCATCCACAAAGAGTCACGGTATATGCGAAATTATATGTATGTACATGTATGGTATATTACGACGAAACTGATGCGGTACTATTATTTCCGGTTGGTGACCACAATCAAGAACTATTCATAGCTGATGATCGTGAAGGGATCGTCAGAGGAGTATTTTTCCCTCTCTTCGGTCGCCCCGAAATTCATGCAACGAGCGGCTCCAGTCATCCAGTAAAATTCGGCCCATTCGATGCTCCTGATCCTGCTACAGGAGTTAGAGAATTCTCTGTTTATCGTCAGATGCCCCCATACTGAAATTACAAATCCTTTACCTTCCCCTAACTTGGCACGTGGACCAAATGACACTCTTGTTTGTGATCATTAGCATGAAAACTTTCCTTGTTTCTCACCCCAACCACGATTTTCCTAAAACAACCAAAGCCCGATTTGTACAGGGAAATTCATCCTGCAGGAGAAAATGTGGTCAAAGTTGCTAGATAAAGGCGAAAACTAACTACACTCAGAAAAAAGTCTTGTTGACACAACCAAAATTTCAGTTATTATATGCACAATCGCATTTTTTGTTCAGTCAACCAAAAATTTTGTTGGAATAGCCAAAATTTTGGTTGTCCCAATAAAATTTTGGTCATCCCAACGAAATTTTTGGTTGACTGAACAAAAAATTTGATTGACTGAACAAAAAATGTGATTGTGCATATAATAACCAAATTTTGGTTGTTATTTTTCTGAGTGTAAAAGTCACGAAAAAGGAACTGGAACGTGGGAAAAAATAACTAGAATTAAAGAAAATGGAACTTGAATATGAAATAAATTACCAAACAGTTGAAAACAATAACTAAAAATTAGGAAAATGGAACTGGAACATGAGAAAAATTACCAGAATGGTGAAAAAAATAACTAGAAGTAAATAAAATGGGACTAGAATATAAAAAAAATTGCTAGAAAGTTAATAAAAAAAATAACTAAAAATAAGAAAAATGTGACTGGATCATGTAAAAAAATTACTAGACAGTGCGAAAAAAATAACTAGAAGTATAAAGAATCAGTTTATAGATGGGACTAAAAAATGATGAAATTTAAATTATGTTGTCACTTCAATTTTGAAATTCAAATCCTTTTTCTCGCACCTTATTTCCGAGGTTTGATCATCCTAGGTAGAAAATGCAGTTAGGTATATGTATCTACATACAACGTTAACTACATAGGTATATGTTTAGCAAAGTTTTTATTGCTCGTAAAAATAAATTATAGCATAGCACATAACATATATAGGTATATAAGAAAGAAAGAAACAAGGACGCATGTATGTATATGTATAGAACTAATTATTAGGGACTTGAATGCGTCAAATTTGCATCGAGACGTAATTAGGCAAGTGGTGTATATTACCTACGTTTAGTTGCTTCGGTACCCACACTTGTCCAGGGTTAATGTTTAATTGCTAAATATACACATACAATGTACATATATATATATATATATATGTATTTATTTTGTTTATGTATTTTATGCAGATTTATATACGTGTGTTTATATACTCACAGATTTACATATGTATATGTATGTATACCAAATTTTCGCAGCTATTTACCTCCAAAATACCATTTCCTTTCCTTATATATATACATACATATAGTATATAGTATATAGTATATATATATATTCTATCTTTTTTATTATCCTACGTATAATTAACAGGGCTAATTTTAATTGCTTTCCCCCCCCCCGCATCTCACCCATCTCTTCATCGCTGTATCTCTAACGAAATACACAAAGAACGGAAGAGCTCAGATTCCCACCCTTTTGCTAAAAATGTATAAATGTATACAGAGAGAATATGGTACAGTATGGTTTCCACTCAGTCACAGCCAACTCGGTACACTCCGCAGATTTTTCGTCTGTTTATAATTACAGGCTGGTCATCCAATTTTCTTTTTTTTTTTTTTTTTTTTCTTTTTCGAATCGATGTCTTACCGAAAGCAAATCATTTCAATCATAGAGAAAAAATGCAGATGGCCGGTTTGCAATAAACAGACGAAAAATCTGGAGTGTGCCGAGTTGGCTGTGACTGAGTGGGAACCATATCTATAATATTCGATCGAATTTCTGCAAAAACACAAAATATTGAAAAAATACTCCAATGTCCCCGAGGCAGTACTAAATATTATCGTACGAGTCTCATCTTGAACCAAAATGCTCATTGAATGAGAGTCTAGAGGTAGTCGGATGAGCACTTTGATCTGAGTAATTTGAAGTTGCCAAAAATGGCCAAAATTTCGAAATTTCAACTTCAATGAGACAGTAGTAAATATTGTCCTATAGAGCTAAAAAAAAAAAAATAGAATATTTTTTCAAAATCACAAACAACATATTCATGGATGAGCAGCAACATCTGAGGACTTAGGTCTTTTTTGAAAAAATACATTAGGGTGATCCTTGATTTGCTCATATTCAAATTTCGACACTCTCAGGGACTAAAGTGTCTCCAAATATGTAAAAAGGAAATTTAGTCAAAATTCCAGGTGTCTATATCGATTCTAAGTACTGCCACGAAGTCTTTGAACTTTTTTTATCACCTTTTTATACTTTAAGGGGATATGAAAGGTGAATTATACACCTCGAATTTTTGGCAGCCCGTTTCCCAGCTAAAACACATCCGATCAATGTAAAATTGATGTCAGTGACGCAGAAAAAGTGCACAGAGGGCATGATGCTCTTGGATTTCTAAAAAGCGAAAGTGTTTCGGGTGTTTTCATATTTATCAAGTACAATGTCAGCAACAACGATTATTCGTTACAGAGCACTCTTGATATAAAATTGTACATTTTATTTTCGCTTTTTGGAAGGATGTTCTGGAGGTACAATCGGCATCAAAACAATAAGACAGACAAAAACCGAATTTGCTATAATTTTGGATGATATTGTTGCGAAAAATAATTGAATAATATCGAGGAGCGGATATTTCCACAACCTTAGAAAATGAAAAAACTCTCAATTTAGTGACAGAATTTCGAAAATACCAACAATCATGAAAAGTTGTAAAAACATTTTACAACTATGTGCTGAAAATTGTGAAAATTGTTTATTTTTGATCCGATTTCAAAATTTCAGGGTTTGTTATACTCAGTGATAAAATCTCTACGAACTCATTGAAAAAAGTTTTGCATAAAACACTCATATTTGAGTAAGAATTCACTTGTTCACAATCCGATACATTCTGAAATTCATATGATACATATACTGTTACATTTTTTACTTGAATATGAGTGTTTTATGCAAAACTTTTTTTCAGTGAGTTCGTAGAGATTTTATCCCCGAGTATAACAAACCCTGAAATTTTGAAATCGGATCAAAAATGAACAATTTTAAGGGGGACCACTAGTGTGACCACCTGAAAAAAAGGTGATTTTTGGGAATTTTTTTAAAGAAAACTACTGCATGGAATGTTTTAATGTTTTGAGTATATATTTGTAGATACATACTGAATCTCTCATAAAATTTTTAGATTAAAAAATTAAAAATTCAGGGAGTTATCCGCAATCTCCCAAGGCTCAAAAAAAAATAGTACCCCCACTGCTGCAGTGATGCAGACCTTCACAGTGCCTGAAATCTAAAAAACCAAAAAGTTTATGAAACTAGAAGGTATTTCCCGTACCATCAACCTCGGGTTTTGAAAAAAATTGAAATTCAACAAAATGGCAGAGTTTTAAAAAAAAAGTTCAAATTTCGCGCGAAAATTTGATGATTTTTGGCCTGCCAAAATTACATTTTTCATTCGATCGGAAAACTGGAGGTTCATGGTACGGAGAAACATCTATAATAGAAGCTGCAATAAGAATCAAATCGATCGGATGATTTGTCTTCGAGTTACAACTGCAGCAAATTTGAAAAATGTAGTTTCGGGAAAAACGCGTTTAAAGTTTAAGTTACTCATTTCATGGTTATAAATGATGGCTGTAGCTCAAAAACTCTTTGAGATGTATACTTGAAATTTTAGAATGTCATTTTGAAAGGTATAGACTATCGAAACATCAAATAAATGAAAAATCGATTTTTGAAAAATTTCAAACTAGTGGTCCCCCTTAACCATTTTCAGCACATACTTGTAAAATTTTTTTACACCTTTTCATGATTGTTGGTATTTTCGAAATTCTGTCACTAAATTGAGAGTTTTTTTCATTTTCTGAGGTTGTGGGAATATATTATTCAATCATTTTTCGCATTACTATCATCCAAAATTAGCAAATTCGGTTTTCGTCTGTCTTATTGTTTTGATGCCGATTGTACCTCCAGAACATCCTTTTTGGTAATGCACTTTTTCTGCGTCACTGATATTAATTTCACATCGATCGGATGTGTTTTAGCTGAGAAACGGGCTGCCAAAAATTTGACGTATATAATTCACTTTTCATATCCCCTTAAACAATTTTTTTTTATTTTTTTTTTTTATTTTCAACACACTGTGCGTAGAGTTTGATTTAAAAAAAATGATGAAATCATCAAGAATTGCCTCAATGACACCTACGTCTAGGTAGTTGTTAATGTAACAAAAACAACAAAATTTCTCGTCATCCAAATCAATTTTTCTGTTCTTTTGTCATCGATTTTTGATTTCTAATATTTTTTTTCATTCCTCTTTTTTTTTTTTTTTTTTCTTTCTTCTTCAATTTCTATGTACGCGATATTCTTTGAGATGATGTGTACATAAAATGAGAAAATGGATAAAAATCGTAGTAATTTAGTGTAGAAAAAAAAAAAAAAAAAAAAACAAAAACAAATTCGGATATTAGCGTATCTGAAACTGAATCTATATATTTACTGTATAGATGATACCTATGGGAAAATTGGAGAAAAAAACACTTGCTGTCGATTAGTTGTATTAATGTATCAATTTTTTTTTTTTTTCTTTTTTTTTTTTTTACTTCTTCTTCTCGTCTCTTTTTTTTTCTTTCTTTTTTTTTTTTTCTACACTCGTTGTTTCTATTTTTGTATTTTTCGTGTATTTTTTTGATTAGTTTTCATATATCTATATCTATATCCATATCTATATCTGTGTCCATATCCACATACACTGATAGAAAACATGTATCACATTTTACCACATATCGCCGACAAATTACTACTTTTCATGGCAAATTGACGGGTGGTCGAAAAACCAGGAAAGGTAGCTATTTTTCATTCAATAGTTCGTAGCAGGACTGGGATACATTACATGCTACTCGGACTAAAATTACAACTCGGCATTGTAATTTTCGCTAATGGCAATTTTTACAACTTGAGATAGTAAAAATACGTATCGCGTATAGGAATATGGCGGACATCCTAGTTCTGCGTTATGCCGCAATGTATACCTCCATATATTCCCCATTAGTGAGTTTAATATTTATTTTAAAGTAATCGTGATTTAGAACTAAACGAAACAAATCTTGAATCTTTTGTTTTATTTTTATTTTGAATCTGTTATTTTGAATCGGTTGGAATCAACAGGAAATACGCCTCGAACTACACGGCTGAGTTTCTCGCAAGTGGTATCTTTCGCCCAATGTAGTATATAAGCACGAAAATTTTCTCCTCTATATCTTCGATTTCGAGGCGTCCGCTAGAGCGTTAGGGTACTATGCGTTCTTACCGACTGCGTTAATTATACGAAACCAGTTGTAACAGCGATGCACTGAAGTCAACTACATGTAATCTACGTTACCATCCAGCCGTCCAGTACCTCACCCTACTTCACCGATTCACAAAACTCCTAACTCAACCGAAAGGTGAAAATAATAACATGCGAGTCCACTCTGCGATTGGCAGCCGAGGGCGCTGCAGACCAACTTTTTTTTTGTTGCCAGACTTCATTTTACTATCTGAGATAGTAAAAATTTAGACCCCGCATGGGAATCTTTACCATTAGTAGAATTTACAAGGTGGATTTGTAATTCTTTCTACTGTGTGACCACCCGTCATTTTAGCACCAAAAAATAGCAATTTGTCGGCGATATGTGGTAAAATGTGTTACATGTTTTCTATCAGTGTAGTAGGTAGTATATTCGGTATACACATTATATCTGATTACTTATCGCTATATGATACAGCTATATAGGAGGGGATCAGTTAATACGAGTTTAAACTGTCGAGTTTTGTTTTCTGTCTATAGATCTCCGATTCTTATCGACTGTAAAAAAAAAAAAATAAACATTAAGTAAAAAAAAAAAAAAAAAAAAAAAATAGAATGATAAAAAAATTTGGAGAAAAAAAAAAAAAAAAAAAAAATGACCACCTATTGCAATAATTGTCTTCGATTCAACCACAAGCTGTGTATGTGTCAATCCCTAATTTCATGTTTTCCTACCCCTATTGTTTATTTTTTTTTATTTTTATTTTTTTTCTTTTTCCCCAATTCTTATACTTTTCGAGCTGAATTCGTATTTTCGTGATTAAATTGCGAAGAGGCAAGGAAATAAAAATAAAAAAATAAAAAAATAAAAAAATAAAAATCGAAAGTAAAATAGAAGAAAAATTGTGGGGGTCGATTTTCTTTTCTTGTTTCGTTTTGTTTTTTTTTTTTTTTACTTTTTTCCCCGTTTTCTTAAGGTTCTCTATATATACTATATATCGAACCTGCAATGCCACGTCGTTCGTCTCCCTTTCTCGAAGTTATACAGAGGGAGAAAAAAATCGTTGGGGTGGAACGGGGGTTGGGGGGGGGGGGGGGGGGGGGGGTCGAGGGAAATTTAAATAAAACAAATGATAGCTGAAATAGGAGATAATCATATTAGTAGACAGTTGAAGGACTGTCTTCTCCTTTTTTATCATTTTTCAAGTCCTTTTTTTTTTTTTTTTCTCTACTTCTTCTCTTTTTTCTTTGTTCTTTTTTTTCTTTTCTACTGGGGGCAGGGGGGGGGGGGGGGGGATTTAATCTCGTAATGTTGGCGCCTGCATCATCACGTGAATCGACTGCATGTAGTATATAACTTTTATATACTTATCTATGTAATGTAATATATATATTATATATATATATATATATATCGTACCTATTGCTTGTCATTAGTCAAACTGTCATATTGATATTAATAGTCGAAAAATATCCTGAATCCATCTCATTTCATCTCATCTCATATCATTTCGTTTCATTTATGTTTCATTTATATATTATGTATCTGCAGACAAGGGTAGAACGAAGATTTGACATTTTCTTGAATCGCCTATATGGGCTGGAAAGAGAGAGAGAAAAAAAGAAAGAAAAATAATAACAAGCTCACTTCATCGATTATATATACCTTGTCGTTAGATTTTTCTTTCTTTCTTTCTTTCATCTATAATTTTGAAGTTTTTATCTTTTTTTTTTTTTCTTCTTTCTTTCTTTCTTTCTTTTTTCTCTCTAATTTTCACCTCAAAAATCTCTATTCCTCCTCTTAGAACAATAATAATCGTATAGATGATAAAAAAAAAAAAAAAAAAAAATAGAAGAATCACTTTTTGAATTAATTTCAATAATCTGAAAATCAATAAATTGAAAAAAAAAAAAAAAAAAAAAAAAAAATCGTGAATCTTTTATCTAAATTTGTGAAAAAAATTGAAAATAAAAATACTGTAAATTGTAGAAAAAAAAAAAAAACAAACAAAAAAAAAAACGTTCCTTCGTTTCCCGTAAACCGCGAATAGAAAAGAAAATGAAAAATGAAAAATTTGATTTTCTTTTTCTCTTTTTTTTTTTTTTTTTTTTTTTTTTTTTTTTCTGTTATGCGGCACGTGTTATTTGTGGCTTTAAGTTAATTTAAGAACCATATATATATATATATATATAAATATGTACCTACGACACGTTATATATACGTATATCTACATACGTGGCGATTAACACCGTAGTGCAAGGTGTACGCGAGGTCTAACAAGGTTAGCTAGTCTGGGCATAGAAAATAAAATAAATTGGGCCTCAGGCGGCCAGGAGGCGCCCGGCTATAAGGCTCCGCGCGCCAGTCTGACGATATGCGCGGAGTCCGCAGTGAGTCGAGTCGAGTGACTCACTCAGGCCCTCGAATCGGCGTGTAAGAGTCACTCGTCTGATCGTCTGCAAAAAAAAAAAAAAAAAAAAAAAAAAAAAAAGAAACAGATTTCAATTTTTTGTTTCTGTTTCCTTCGTCTATATTATATCCTCGGGAAACGCGAGCCGATATTTTGTTCCCCGGTTCGTCTAAGCGACGAAATAATCGTGTGAATTTTTTTCTTTTACCATTTTTTCTCACGATTTTCAACACAAAATACTATAATTTTCAAGTGGTTGTTCCGCTCGATGATATAAACTCGAAATTCGTAACGGAAAAAATTTCATTTAGGGCAAAAATAATTTTTTCCACACTGCGTGCGCAAAGTTCGATTTTGCGCACGCTTCGCATGTGCAATAATTAGTATATTATGCAACTAGTGCGTAAAGTGAGTTTTTCTTCACTAGTAGCGATCGCAGTAAATTCGAGTCACCGCCGAAGCCGGTGCGATGAGTTTTGCGAGATCGCACTAGTGAAAAAAAAAAACTCACTTTACGCACTAGTGAAAAAAAAACTCACTTTACGCACTAGTGAAAAAAAAAAAACTCACTTTACGCACTAGTAACGAAATAGTACTTTTTCGTATCATTCGATAATTTTGAAATATTTTTTTTTTTTTTTTTTTTTCGTTTTTCTTTTCGTATATATATAACGAAGAAGAAAAAAAGAATCTACGCGTTTTGAATGTTGCGGGAACTGATTTTCTCATCATTTATCATTCTATATTGTAATTTTTTTTTTTTATTCTAAATACGAGAAAACGAATCAAACGATCGACAAAAAATGAATAACTAAAATTAAATTAAAAAAAAGAAATTCTCACGCGATGACCACCGTTCAATTTTTCTACGAATATATATCTCTCTGTCTTTGCCCCTGCCTCGTAGCTATACTATAATACTAATGTGAATCCAGACTCTCGTCGCGCCGTAAAGGAACTGCAACGGCGCCCCCATAGCATCGACACGCGTCTTACTGTCGCCGTCTTACGCGAACCGACACTAATTACCTCCTTCTCGAGAAACAGAGACGAAAAATAAAAGAAAATAAAATAAAAGAGAAGAAAAAAAAAAACAGAAACAGAAAAGAAAAGAAAAGAGCAAAAAAAAAGAATAGTGGTATACAATGCAAAACAGAAAATAGAAAATAGACGAAAATTCTCGAAACGGAATTGAAAATAATAAATTGATGAAAATTATTATGACCGAATTTTCCGTCTTTTTTTTTTGTTTTTTTTTTTTTTAACAAACGTTTCAAAAATTTATAATCGATTGCAAAAAAAATTGTCAACTTTTTTTCAAAATCGTATATCGATATATCCGAATGTGAATATCGAAAATACGATTCTTTGAAAACTTTTTTGAATTTTCGTTGAAATGACTTTTTTTTTTGCAATTTTACGCGAATTTTCAAAAATTTCAATAATACGAGTTATTCAAAATCTTGTGGAAGAGAACCCCGTGTGTATATTTTTTTTTGTGTCTTTTTTTTTTTTTTTTTTTTTTATTTCTCTCTCTTTCTTTTTTATGGGGAAAAAACATATATACAGGCATTTATATTAAGGGACAGACTTTTTTCCAACTACGGGGTCCCAATATCTTAGAAAATTGTCTAAACTTCCAAGAATTATTTACACTCACATATATAGATGTACGTATGTATACATATATACCGAAAAACGTGTATCCTAGGTATATATAACGCAGTAGGTATATATGCCTACACATGGGGCCCCAAAGGAACCCCAGAGTCTCGCTTTGTTATCCCGAACCCAAAACCTTAGAGGGGTGATTTAAAAAAAAAAAAAAAGATAAACGAACGTTAGGGTCTAGTTTTTGACCTGTCGACCATCTGAACGGTGTTTATTATGGTGGCTCGGTTCTTTTCACAAAATACTTTAGTATATATTCCCATACATTGGTACACACACACATATATATTCATTTATGTACGTGCACAAACGTCAATCCCTGCTTGCAGGCAAAAGCCCGAGTTCAGGTCAGACGTTGCAGATGTTGCAATTTAGAAGAAGAATTTTTGAGAACTAGAGACGAAAGTAAAAAAAAAAAAAAGAAGAAAAATAGAAAAAAAGTTTTCAATGTACAGACTGCACACGGTCCGGTATAGAGTTTAGACTCTACACTCAGAAAAATGTCTTGTTGGCACAACCAAAATTTGGTTATTATATGCACAATCACATTTTTTTTGTTCAGTCAATCAAATTTTTTTGTCCAGTCAACCAAAAATTTCGTTCGGATAACCAAAATTTTGTTGGGAAACCAAATTTTGTTGGGACAACCAAAATTTTGGCTATTCGAACAAAATTTTTGGTTGACGGAACAAAAAATGTGATTGTGCATGTAATAATTCAAATTTTGGTTGTGTGAACAAGACCTTTTTCTGAGTGTAGGGTCAATTCTGATATACCGTGAGGTTCTGTGCAGGAATACCAACCCAAAAAGGGTGCTAATTCATTGGCAGTAAGCTGCAGCAGCAGTTTAGTAACTTCCCTGGTGGAAATGATTCTACGAATATTTATGACCAATTAAGGAAATTGGAGCATTTCATAAGAAATTGTAAGTTTTTTCATAATATGATTTACGAAAACGACGAATTTTTCTGGAAAGATACGAGAATTTACAATTTTTCATATGATGATCCGCCGAAATCTATAATTTTTCATAAAATGCTGAGAAAATCTACAATTTTTTATGAGAAATGACGCACATCTACAATTTTTTCATGAAAAACTATGAAATGTTCCAATTTCTCTAAAAATTCATAAAAATTCGTAAAAGTAGAGATTTTCACCAGGGTTGCTAAGACGTATGTAGTAAAATCACTGAAAATCAGTGGAAATCTAGTCACTTGATTTCTAGTTCAAAAATCTAGTGACCAACAATCACTAGATTTCTAGTTATTTTACTAGAAAGGTCTAGTAAGTTACTTAACTGCTGCTGCAGCTTACTGACAATGAAAAAGCAGCCTTTTTGGGTTGGTATCCCTAGCGTTCCGCGTCTACAGAATCTCACGGTACATATGCGAATTTGGTAATGAATTTAGGATTTAGAATCCCCTTTTGTTCTTTCACTTCATGTTTTTGGTTCTCGAACGAATTTTGTATCTTTTTATCGATTCGCAATTATACGGGAGAAAATTTTCGAAGAAAATTATGTGACAATTTAGAAATTTTGTTGTGCTCTTTGTTCGATTTTGAATCTGTTTTATTTTGTTTTTTGTCGTATTTTACTTTTCCACTTCTGCTTCTGGCTTAAAAAAAAAAAAAAAAAAAAAATTGAAAATATGCGTTCAAGGAATTGATTCCTGATTGATTATATATATATAATATTTTGTAAAAACATGAGTGACGAGATTTTTGACTCCGTGTATATGTATACTATATATATTAGGATCGTATTTCTGAACTATGGTCAGTAGATTTTTTTTTTTTTTGTCTTCTTCTCTCTTTGGGTCAGAAAAGCAGGCTACTTGAGCGGTTTTGTTTTTCGTCAAGTTTCATAGTTTTTCTTTTCTTTTCTTTTCTTTTCATTTACCTATACGTGTCAAGTACACCTATACACCATATAATAGTGACACGTGTTTAAGACTGAACAGAAAAAAAAAAAGAAGAGAAAAAGTAGAAAAAGAAAAAGAATAGCATATTATGTGGCATGCCCGTAAACCAAGTGTTTTTCGGCGAGAATATGAGTCAAAAACGGTTTACGGGTGCGCCCCATACTGTATTTTTTTCGAAATAGGCATGAAAAGTCACTTTAACGCCTGTTGAGATTCACTAGACGAAGAGTGAGGTTATGGTGCGATCTGTCGCGCACTTCGAACCGCGCATCGAAACTGCCGTATAAAGACTTTATACGGCAGCTTTGGAATGCGCACTTCGAACTGCGCATCCAGACTGCCGTATAAAGACTTTATAGGGCAGTTCTGAAACCAACCGTATAAAGTGACACTTTGTGGATCGAAAACAGGCCTCAAAAAGTGACTTTTCAATGCCTATGCCGAAAAAAAGAAAATATTTGGAAAGATGGAAGAAAAATTACCACAAAAATTGGAATTGCCATGTTTTTCATTTATTGATTTATTGATTTTATTTTTTTTTCATATTTTTTTTTTTTTTTTTTTTTTTTTTTTTTTTTTTTTTTTTTGATTTACCTATGCCACAATACTATACCTATATATTTGGAAGAGTAAAATATGAAAATTGACGTAAAGAGAAACGACCAGAAGGAAAAAACGGTAAAAGTTCGATATTTCAAAAAATACGTACAATATGTAAATTTACGTATGTAAGCGGTTATCAATATAGGCAAAAAAAAAAAAAAATAATAGATAACGTCAGCTTCCTGTGTCGGATGTGCGTACGACTACGTCATAATTACATACATATACGTAATATGTATATTTCATAAATAAGTGCAAGGTCTAAAATTTTTTTTTTTTTTTTTTTACAAATTTCGCTTCAATTGTGAAACAATAAAAGAAAAAAATGATTGATTGAAAAACAAAAACAAGGAAAAAAAAAACACACACACATATATGGAGTTGGAGGAAAAGAAAGAAACTGTTTTTGTAGTTTTTCGTTTTTCCTCTCCAATTTTGTTTTTTTCATTAAAATCAACCAAACGGTGTTTTTGTGTTTTTTCGTGTTCGCAGATCAATTTTGGTTGTAAAATAAAAGAGAAGCAACAGAAAAAAAATATTAAAAAAATAAGAAGACGACAAACAAAATTCAAAAACTTAAAAGACGGAAAAAAAAAAAAATTAAAAATCCGATGAATGAGAAAAAAAAAGGAAAAAAAAAAAAAAAAGAAAACCGTCGGATGAATAAAAACAATACAAGAGGATCTGCGGAAAACGGTGTAAACTGGCGCGCGACGCATTTCGCTTCTTCTCGCCGTCATCTTTGCGGTTATCTAGACATCCGGCCCCACTGTGTTATGTACAAAATAAATATATACGTACATAATATTCTTGATTTGTATACAGTATGCCATAAATGGAAAATGCGTAGGTTTTCGTAATTGAAAAAAAAAAAAAAAAAAAAAAAAAAAAAAAAAAAATGTGTCTCGTATCGAGAAAAATGCAAAAAATTGTACGTCAACGATTATTTTCATGTACACTAAACGTAATGGATTCTGAGCCGGACGAGTTGGACAATTCTAGAAACAGCCAATCGGCACTCTGGATTTTTTTAATATAATATTTTTTAATATATACACATTTTTCCATATGGGCAATTCCACCTCAAATCGGCCGAGAAATGACCTCGTATTTTTTGAATCGACTTAAACTTTTTTTACGTGAAATCTACGTCAAAAAAGTAGACCCGTATTTTTTTGTTGGTCCAAAAAGTTTTTTTTACGCTAATTATGAATTATCGAATTTTACTGTAAAAGTAGCGTGAGGGCGGCTTTGAGAATTAATATCTCGAGTCCCCTTCACCGTAGAAAGATGTTTAAAAACGCGTTTTCAAGGCGATGAAAGCCACTTTTCGATAAAATTTTTCAATTTTTCAAAAAATATAGTTTTGTTATTTTTATAAGCAATCAAAATGTTTATCGATTTTTTTCGCAATCTAAGGCCATTTTTAAAATTCTAAAAAAAATATGATCACATTCCTTATTCAATTCTGAAGATGACGATTTTTTAAAAAAGATGGAGCTATTTTTCTAAGTATTTTTTTTACAATTATTTGTCCGGCGTTGCGTGAGGTTGGCGCGCCGCGCGCCTCGCTACTATCGCGTCGTACGGGGCTCGGCCAATGGCGTGACGCGCGGCTTTCCAAACATGGAATAACGCGGTAGTAGTAAGGCGCGCAGCGCGGCAACCTCACGCAACGCCGGACAAATAATTGTAAAAAAAATACTTAGAAAAATAGCTCCATCTTTTTTAAAAAATCGTCATCTTCAGAATTGAATAAGGAATGTGATCATATTTTTTTTAGAATTTTAAAAATGGCCTTAGATTGCGAAAAAAATCGATAAACATTTTGATTGCTCATAAAAATAACAAAACTATATTTTTTGAAAAATTGAAAAATTTTATCGAAAAGTGGCTTTCCTCGCCTTTAAAACGCGTTTTTAAACATCTTCCTACGGGGAAGGGGACCCGAGATATTAATTCTCAAAGCCGCCCTCGCGCTACTTTTACAGTAAAATTCGATAATTCATAACTAGCGTAAAAAAAACTTTTTGGACCAACAAAAAAATACGGGTCTACTTTTTTGACGTACATTTCACGTAAAAAATGTTTAAGGCGATTCAAAAAATACGAGGTCAAAAAACACCCAAAATTGGCCGATTTGAGGTGGAATTGCCCATATAGGATACCGTTTTACAGAAAATCAAATTTTCCGCAGTAAAATAATTGTGCCTTATACTCGGAAATTATTATTTTTTTTTTTCAAAATTAATATTTTAGTCGTAACAGGGGTCCGAAAAAAAAAGAAAAAAAAACTACTTCAAACGTTTGTAAAACTTGAATATCGTTGAATTTACAGACTCTAGGACATTTTTTTTTTTTTTTTTCTCGTTTCTTTTAGACAATTTGAGTTTTTGCATAATTTTATATGATTTCCTTATCCTACTCTTCGGAAAATTTACTCGCCGCATGTATAAAATAATACCGGCGAGTTGTGAAAATTTGCAAAAACAAGAAAAAAAAATGGATGGGTACGTTTTTTGTGTCAATTCAATAATAAAAAAAAAAAAAAAATGAAAAATTAATATAAAAAAAAAAAAACCAAAAACAACAACAAATCTCTATTCTTTCATATAAGAATACCTTTCCGGGTCTCCAAATATCGAAAGATTCATCAGGTAATTACGAGAGCAAGAGAATTATAAGAAATACGATTTCACAGTATTGCGAATAATTTTTTTTTTTTCCTCTTTCTCATATATTTTTTGTTTCATCATCTTCGTTATGCCCCGCTCTCTCTCTCTCTCTCTCTCTCTCTCTTTCTCGGTCCCGACAATTTACCGTTAATAACGTGAGCAATTAAAAAATAAAAAAATTTCGAAGAAAAAGTGAGAAAAAAAAACAAAAAAAAAAACGAAAAAATTGTCTAGTAGCTTTGCAGTGAGTCATTTATAAGATATCTGTAAGTAACTTACAAACTCCTCTGACTAATCGACTGCGATCCTTATAGTCGTCTGTCTACGTGGTCTCAAATATAGGTACCTACATACATACGTGTTAAAATAATTTTTGCTCACCTACTTTCTATTTTTTTTTTTTTTTTTTTCATCACAAAAATATTTCTATACACATGATACCTGATGTGTACTTCATAATTATTGTATTCACTGCACATATACCAAATAATGCAAATTTTGATGAGATTCTTATCTTTTTTTTTTTTATTCATTTTTTGCAAATTCAAAAATTCACAATATTATGCAATCATTGAATTATATATTGACTAAATAATTATATTTCATTCTACATGTTTTTTTGTTTTTTTTTTTTTTTTTTTTTAATCTAAAATTTTAATCACTTCGACACTGTTATTCCGATATATAAATTATTTGATCTAAAATAACCTTCGAACGCACCATAATAATAATAATAATAATAATAATAATCATAAATGTCTAATGCGCATCGCTAATGATGAATCATGTATATAATATAATTATAGTATATATGTATAACCGTTGATAAGGTGTGAAGTGTGGCGCGTTATTTATTTCGTATTTTATAATATTATACATATTTATATATATATACAGGGTGATTCAGAATTTTGTGACGAATCCCTTGAGGGGTTAAGGAGACCAGTACAGCGACTTTTCGAGAAATTATCATAGTCCGAAATGAATTTATTTCATAACCAAAGTTCATTTCACATCAAAATATTTTTCTTTTTCAAAATCATGTGTCGTATGGATTTTAGAGCACCGTTAGACAGATTCAGGTCATCTTGGATTCATTTTCTTTAGAAAACAAATCCTCATCATGTGAATGTAGGAATTTTGAAAAATTTTCGTTTTGGCCAAGTTATTTAAGAAATGAGTGATAATAATTTTTGCAAATTTGGTAAATTGATCATAACTTATGACATAATTTTTTATTTTAAAATTCCTGCATTCACATGATGAGGATTTGTTTTCTGAAGAAAATGAATCCAAGATTACCTGAATCGGTCCAACGGTGCTCTAAAATCCTTACGACACATGATTTTGAAAAAGAAAAATATTTTGATGTGAAATGAACTTTGGTTATGAAATAAATTGATTTCAGACTATGATAATTTCTCGAAAAGTCGCTGTACTGGTCCCCCTAATTCTCGTCAAAATTGGGATCGAAAGTTCCATAGCCATTTTTTTGAAATATGATTTTGTTCCTTGAAATTGTTTTTTTTTTCGACAATTTTTTTTTTTTTTTTTCCATCATTAGAGAGATTCCTTAATGAAAGTTTCTTATTTGGTGGAAGATGTTGAAAAAAAAAAAATGTGTTATGGATCCAATGAAAAAAAATCATTTTTTGGAAGAATGGCTGTAAGGAACTTTCGATACCAATTTTGACAAGGATTAAGTCCTCAAAAGATTCGTCACGAATTCTGAATCACCCTGTATATATATATATATATATATATATTATATACGAGAAGAAGACAAGAAAAAAAAAAAAAAAAAAAATGGAAGGAAAAAGAAAAAAAAACATCGATAACGAAAAACCACCCGCAATTTTATCTCCAGCTAATACCTAAAATAATAATATATACATATTATTATATGTAGATATATTATATACTGTATAAATATTTTTGTTATAATATATGCGATATCGAAACAATAATAATAACAGTGATTCACGGTTTTATTTATTTTATTTTATTTTTTTTTTTTTCTTAATGCAAATTAGGATACCTAATACATACCGACTATATGTAATTAGAATTAAATATAATTAAATAAATATAAATAATTATATATGATTAATTATATATAATTTTTGTTCGTATTGTGTATATAGTAATTATTTTATTTATTTTTTTTTTTTCGGCATAGGCATTGAAAAGTCACTTTTTGACGCCTGTTTTCGATCCATAAAAGTGTCACTTTATACGGTTGATTTCAGAACTGCCTTATAAAGTCTTTATACGGCAGTCTGGATGCGCAGTTCGAAGTGCGCATTCCAAAGCTGCCGTATAAAGTCTTTATACGGCAGTTTCGATGCGCGGTTCGAAGTGCGCGACAGATCGCACCATAACCTCACTCTTCGTCTGGTGAATCTCAACTGACGTCAAAGTGACTTTTTTCTTATTTTTTTCTTTCTTTTTTTTTCTTCCTTAAGTAAATAGCTTATATCTGTATATTACACACTATATACTATATATATACACATGTGTGTACATAATATCATACCAATACCATATCGTTCGTCGAAATTAGATAACGAAATAATAATAATTATATAAGACCACAAAAGACGATGATCGTATCAATTTATCAGAAATCATCCTTCCCGCTATACTAGGTAGATACTCCATCTATCTCTCTCTCTCTCTCTCTCTCTCTCTGTACGTACGAAGAAGAGTATAATATATATAGCTAATATGTGCGGTGTATGAATAATAAAATGAAAATAATAAAAAATATAAAACTAAAAGATAAAAAAAAATTAATAACTATATCAAGATATAAAATATTGTGTTACAGAGCTAGGGCTTGATTCTGTGTCGTCATTTTTCTCGGAAACGTTATAAATTCTGCAAAATGATAAAAATAAAAAAAAATAAAAAATAACAATCGAAGTGAAAACAAACAAACAACGAGAAAGAGCGAGAGAGAGAGAGATACACAGAAAAAAAGGTTGACTTGAGCCAAGAAAATTATTCTTGATTCAAGATAATTTTGCGGTCCAAAAATAAAGACCGAAATTTTCTCGGATCAAATAAAAATTTTTCTCAAACCAAGAAAAATTTGGAAATTTTGCAAATTTTTGAAGATAATTTTGCGGTCCAAAAATGAAGACCGAAATTTTCTCGTAAGAAATCAAAATTTTTCTCGAACCAAGAAAATTTGGCAAATTTGGAAAATTTGGAAAATTTGGAAAATTTGGAAAATTTGGAAGATAATTTTGCGGTCCAAAAATGAAGACCGAAATTTTCTCGTAAGAAATCAAAATTTTTCTCGAACCAAGAAAATTTGGCAAATTTGGAAAATTTGGAAAATTTGGAAAATTTGGAAAATTTGGAAGATAATTTTGCGGTCCAAAAATGAAGACCGAAATTTTCTCGTAAGAAATCAAAATTTTTCTCGAACCAAGAAAATTTGGCAAATTTGGAAAATTTGGAAAATTTGGAAGATAATTTTGCGGTCCAAAAATGAAGACCGAAATTTTCTCGTAAGAAATCAAAATTTTTCTCGAACCAAGAAAATTTGGCAAATTTGGAAAATTTGGAAAATTTGGAAGATAATTTTGCGGTCCAAAAATGAAGACCGAAATTTTCTCGTAAGAAATCAAAATTTTTCTCGAACCAAGAAAATTTGGCAAATTTGGAAGATAATTTTGCGGTCCAAAATTGAAGACCGAATTTTTTCGGATCAAATCAAAATTTTTGTCGAGCCAAGAAAATTGGGACAGTTTTGGACAATTTTGGGACAATTTTCTTGGTTCGAGAAAAATTTTGATTTGATCCGAGAAAATTTCGGTCTTCATTTTTGGACCGCAAAATTATCTTGAATCAAGTCAACCTTTCTTTCTGTGTAAAAACACTGTTTAACATTCAGTTTCTTTTATTTTTTAACTATCGATCCCTCTCTCTCTATCTATCTATTCTATCTATTTGTAGTTTTTAAGGATTTTGTAATTCTCTTTTGCATGGGCACATAGCAACTTTTTTTTATAATGCTCTGTGCTGTTTTCTAATTGTCTAACATTGTGATAGACACAATAAATCCATCTGTCTATCTATCTCTCTCTCTCTCGGTATAATTTTGTGCAAAACGCTTATCAAAATTTTTGTCAATTTGTCAAAATTATTTCTATTCATATACAGCGCTGGGATATCAAAAAAAAAAAAAAAAAAAAAAAAACAGCAAAAGCAAAAGGCAAAAATCTGAAGTACAACAGATAATGAAATTGTATGATTTTAAACGTATGTATGTACATTAGAGGTGTTCGAAAATTTTCGATGTTCGAAATTTTCACTTCTCAGGGTCTAAAAAGTTGGTTCATAATTTGAGAATGACTGTCTCCAAATGTGCCTGTCGACGTACAATTCACTACGCGGCTCATCACTTCTTTGTATTTTCCATTTAAATAGCAAATGCTATTTAATAGGCAATAATATTTATAGGCACATTCAGAGACAGTCTTTCACAAATTATGAACAAACTTTTTAGACCCTGAGAAGTGAAAAATTCGAACATCGAAAAGTTTTCAACACCTCTAAATTGTACATATTATGTTCAGGAAAAAATCTTCACACGAATACTAAACACATACACTAACGTATAAATTATAATACACACTCAGAAAAATAACAACCAAAATTTGGTTATTACATGCACAATCACATTTTTTGTTCAGTCAATCAAATTTTGTGTTCAGTAAACCAAAATTTCGTTCGGATAACCAAAATTTTGTTGGGACAGCCAAAATTTTGGCTATTCCAACAAAATTTTTGGTTGACTGAACAAAAAATGTGATTGTGCATATAATAACCCAAATTTTGGTTGTGTCAACAAGAATTTTTTCTGATCAATCAATCAATCAATCTCTCTCTTTCTCCGATGTACAGAGCGCGTTGACTCGATAAAGGAAGATAAAACGAAAGAGAAAGAGAAAGAGGAAGCGAAAGAGAGATAAGTGGGAGTGAAGTTTTGGCCGAAAACCGCATAAGAATCAATCCCTCCCTCTCTATATACTTCCTTCTCTCTCTCTCTCTCTCTCTCTTTCTCTCTTTTACGAACCCGAGCTGTACACGTACATCTAATAAGTTCCTCGGCGACTATTCTTTATCTGCAAGAAAGAGAAAAAGAAAGAGAAAGAGAAAGAGAAAGAGAGGCCCGAACCAGCCTCTTGACGCTCGCCTAGCTATAGGTAAATCCCAACGCGCTCTGCGTACGGAGGTAAGTTAAAGTAGAACCCCCCCTTGTCTCTCCCCCTTTCCCTTCCTTTTCTTCCTCCAACTTTTTCTCTCTCTCTCTGTATATATACTGTAAACCCGTTTTTATCAGTGTGCAACGTATAGAGCGAGAAAGAGAAAGAAAGGAGTGGGGAGTTGGAGTATAGAAGAGCGGGAGAAGAGCACGAGGCGTTGCGTCGCGCGCGACTCTCTCGCTGTACATGCATATATATCTATTAATAAGAAAAGGATGAATATATACTATACAGGTCGAGTATGTATTAAGAGAAATAGAGAAAGAGACCCGAAGTGGACACCGACGACTCCTCCAGGTCCATGATCAAATTAAAATGAAGGGGGGGGGGGGGGGGGGGGGGGGGACAAGGAAAGAAGAGAAAAGAGGATAGGAGGAGGTGAAACGGCGAAACGGTGTGAGTGAGATAAAGAAAAACAAAAAGGAAAAAGAAAGAAACTCTACGGACACACGTGCACCGTATTTAACAAGCGGTTCTAAAGAGAGAGAGAGAGAGAGAGAAAGATAGATAGAATCAGAGAGTGAAGCGGTCTTTAAACTCCGTACTGCCTGTTCGTTCCATCGTACAATTTTAAACATCGAGGTTGTGCTCCGTTTCACTCTATGCTATAACAACGGCGAAAATTTGCTGCACTGCACACTGCACAGTGCCTAGCAGCGCCTACAGCCATGCAGGAACGTCAGCAGCAGCAGCAGCAGCAACACGCCGTGCTCAAATCTAAAAGACCTGCGTCCGTGCGTTGCGTTCGCGCGCTTCGTGTGGTGGGGGAATGCTTTGAGAAATAGTGGGGTTCGACTGCTGCGCGCGCAGATCGGTTGCGCTCGTGCTCCCCCACTCCTTACCAAGCGTCACAGCCACAGCGAACGCCACTTTACGTACCCCTCGCTCTCTTTCTCTCTCTTTCTCGCACTCGCACTCGATCACCCCCTCTCTCTCTCTGGTCTCTCTGTTTTCAAGATCCCCACCACCACATAGGGCACAACTGGCAGTTTCGACGTACCATAATACCCCGACGATATACTAACTCGTGTGCTCCTGCTTGCTGCTGCTGCCGCTGCTGCTGCCGCTGGTGGGCTGCCCTGCTGCTGCTGCTGGTGCTGCTGCTGCTGCCGCGTTGAGTTTCAAAAGCGCGTGAGCTGTGATACTACCACTAGCTAGCTAGACTGGCTATAGGAGAACGGAGGAGGCGAACTGTGCTGCAGTCCGTACCCTAAAATCATTACCACAGAAGACCTCGAGGAGGATAGTTGTGTTCGACACGATAAAATACGATTAAAAGTCCTCGAGGAATAGAAATATTAGTTGTTGTTGTCGTGATTTTAATCATACAAAATAATAATTATTATTATTATTTCAATTCAATATTATTCAATCTGCATCATTTCGTTTCAATTTCAATTGAATTATAATTGATGATATAATATAAGACATTTTACGATTTAATAAAAAAAAAAACGAAGATCGTCGTTTTTCGAAGACTTTATTGCAAAGACATCGATTTCATACGCTATCGTTCGTCGATTCATCGATTACGATCGATTGATCATCGTTGGGTTGCGTTTATAAAATCAGTTCTGTTCGTTCATTCAAATTCTGGTTTTTTCATTTTTTTTATTTTTTTGGTTTTCTGTACACAACCGTTTTTTCTCTTTTGGACTCAAAACTTAAACCTGCAGTGGCTGATGTAAAAAAGAACAAAACAAAAAATTCCTGAAAACAAATTTTTGTTTCTTGCAAAAAAAAAAAAAAATCGGTGTTTGGTTCGGGTTTAAGAAAGCAAAAAAAAAAACAGAACAATATTAATCGTCGCAAGTGAAGAGAGATCTAATAGACTCTGTTTAATCGTTTTTTGCGATCCAGTGACGAAGAATAAAAAAAAAAGAAAAAGAAAAAACACTAATCAATCAGCGACTAAAATTTGTTGAATTTTAGTTACTTTTTTTTTTTTTTTTTTGATTTTTTTTTTTTTTTAACGGTAATGGACAGAGTAACGCCGTTCGAAGACCCGCCGTTATTTAGCGCGAGATCTAAACGCAGATTGATAGATTAGTAACAAAAAAGAACAAAAAAAAAAAAAACAGAAGACAAAACGCGAAAACCAGAAACTGAGTTAAGTGAAAAAAAATTATTCTTAAATTGTTTTAAAATTGAAAATAAAAACGAGAGAGAGAGACAAGAGATTTGATAAAAGTGGCTAAAAGTATCTTGAAAACTTACTCGAAAAAGTGTTTATACGAATGATAATTGAATAATAATCATAAATAATTATATAAAATAAACTAAACGCGAATGCGAATGCGAATGCGATTTGTAGCGTATCGTATCGTCGAATTTTCATTATATTGATATTATATCTGCGTGTTCGTAATACTCTGACTGTGAGAGAGAGAGAAAGAGAAAGAAAGAGAGAAAGAGAGAGAGGGTAAAACACGTGCGGCGAGTACTAGAGTAGGTTGTGCGTGGCGCGGGAGAGACCAACTCGTATAAGCCATACCTACCTATACAGTGAGACGATACGGACGAGAATAAGAGAAGAAGAAGAAGAAGAAGAAGAAGAAGAAGAAGAAGAAGATCATATCCGATCGAAGAATAAAAATAACAATACGACAAAAATTCTAAATAAGAAGAAGAAGAAGGAAGAAGGAAGAAAGACGAAGTTTATCATATAAAATTATATAAAAAAAAAAAAAAAACAACAACAATTACAATATCCTCGACCGTTGCTTCGATTTCGAATTTTTTTTCGCTTCTTTTGAAGGTTTTTCGCTTCTTTTTGAGGTTTTTTTTTACCGATAATATTGAGATCAACGATTGATTGATTGATCGAAAGTGTGTGTAGTAAAAAACAAAAAGAAGATAAAGACAGTATAAAATAATTGTTTCATAAAACAAAACAAAAAAAAAAAAACAGACAAGAACGTAAGAAAAAAATAATTAAAATGGCAATACCATTCGCTCTACCCACCGAAGACGAGGCTGAGGCTCAAGAGCGACGACTACACGGTCTTCTACTTGACGTTTATGGGATCCTGCAACAGGTCATAAGAACGAGGAGCTATCAATATCCGGCGCAAAATCGTAAGTTTTCTTTCGTTTTTTCGTTTTTTTGTTTTTTTGTTTTTTGTTTTATGTTTTTCGGTTTTTGATCAAAAAACAAAAAAAATTGTCTGAAACTAGATCGTAGATAAAAGAATCTGATAATCAGAGAATAGAGAGAGAGAGAGAAAGAGAATTTTTTTTTTTTTTTTACATCGTCGTTTTTTTTTTCGAATTTTGAAAGAATTGGTGACAATTTTTCAAGAAAATCGAAGTCAGAGAGAATCCGAGAGAAGAATGAGAAAACAAAAGAGACAGGGAAAAAAGAAAACCATAGAAAATGGGAAATGGAAAACATGATGAATTTTTTTTTTTTTTGTTTTGTTTTGTTTTTCTTCGCACCGTCGTTTTTTTTTTTTCGAATTTTGAAAGAATTGGTGACAATTTTTCAAGAAAATCGAAGTCAGAGAGAATCCGAGAGAAGAATGAAAAAACAAAAGAGACAGGGGAAAAAGAAAACCATAGAAAATGAGAAATGGAAAACATGATAATTCTTTTTTCTTATTTTTTTTTTTTTTTTTTTTACTCTTTCTGTTATTTGATTTAAATTGATACTTTCTTTTCTTTCTTTTTCTTTTTCTTCTTTTTCTTCTTCTTTTTCTTCTTTTTTTCTCACTCTACTTTCAATTTTCTAATCGATTCGTAATAATAATTATACGTTGCATCATTAATATAAAATTTTATCTACGAATCTAAACTACATTTTATAATCTCGTATCTATATATATATATATATATATATATTATATAATAAAACTGTCGATATATATACATTATATATAATAAGTAATATACAGGATAAAAGTAGATTTTTCGAGTTGCAATTATTGTTTTTTTTTTTTTTTTTTTTCTTTTTTTCTTTCAATCAAATCTGATTCCTTAAAATCAATAATAATAATAATAACAATAATTAATAATAATAAGAAGAAGAAGAAGAAGAAGAAGAAGAAGAAGAAGAAATAGAAGAAGAAGAAAAAGAAAAAATTGAAGGGAAAATAAACGAATCAAAAAAGCCGTCGATTAATATGTGTCTGATTTTGAATTAATTAAATTAGAAATAATTGTCACGTCGATATATTATATTTTATATAGTATGTAATATTTAATATTATATATTAATATATATATATTAATATGTACTATATAATGTAATTAAAAGATAAGATTGGAAAGAAATTTTTATCTCTTCACTCAATATATTTATCTATAGGTGTATACACATCAAATATACTTTACATCGATAAAAATGTATTTAATCAAGGGAAAATGTGAAATTTAATTTCAACGCACATAATCTAATCTATCTTCTCATTAGTTTCAATTTTTTTCTTTTTTTTTTTTTTTTTTTTTTCGTACATATATTTTACTTCCTTTTTTTTTTTTTTTTTTTTGAAAAATATACCTATCTTCGAGGTTTTGAATCGCGATTTTAAAAATCGTCCTTCACTCCATATTCTCAATTATTTTATTTATTTTTATTTTTATTTTTACTTCTTTTCACAACATTGTGAAATATATTATGTAGAAAGAAAATTTATGCAAAAAAACACATAAGGTTCAAATATCGATTCTATATATATATAAGTACCGAAGCTAAACACCGCAACAAAAAAAAAAAAAAAAAAAAAAAAAAAATCACAAACCGAAAATTGTCTTATCTTTCCAAAATTGTTGTTATGTAGGTATGGATAAAATTTTGTCGTTGGAAAAATCTGTCGATTTTTAAACACAGATATTACATACTACTGTGTCTAAGAAAAGTGCGCGGAATTTCAGATCCATAAAATTAACGATACAGGAAGTTTAAAAATTGCTCAGAAATATTAAAAAAAAAATCGTATAAGTTTTTTGAATGGAAATGTTCCAAAGCTTTGAGGCAGTTTTTAGAACCGATAATAGGAACCTGGGATTTTTACAATATTTTGCACATTTTTTTTTTTTTTTTTTTGTATATATTGGGAACGTTCTTGCGCCCATGGAAGTATCGAAATTCGTATATGACCTTATTTATGGTGTTTTTGAAATTTCCTACGGACAAGGTGGAAAAAGTTTGCGAATAAATTGAAAATCAAACAAAAATATTTATATTTATATATATTATAGATATTAGGGTGCTTTTTGTTTTAAACGACTATTTTTTCTTTTTTTTTTTTTTTTTTTTTTTCCAACGCCTCCTTGAAAATCTTGTTGTAGACCTTGAAAAAAGAATTCTGTCCAATTTTGAGCTCCTTATTCCAATTCTAACTAAGTATACTCGCGCTCTTCTTTTTTAAGTTTTCCAATGCTAAGAGCATTATATAAACGTTACGACTCTTTTCTTTCGCCGTGTCCAACTCAGCCGCATATTTCAACGGATTTTCCTGATCCAAGACTCATTTTACAGAGAATTTAGTGTTTTTCAAAAGTGCCTATGGTAGCTTGGCTGCGGTTTCAACCGCGACACCTGTTTGAGCCTTCGAAATTGATTTTATGCATAATTCTTCTTTCCTCACTGTTAGCGAGTAAACGGTTCAACTTTGAGGTATAAAGTTCGGTACAATTTTGTAGGAAATTTAATTCTCTACAAAAAAAGTCCAATCAATAAAGTCTCTAAAACCAGTATTTCAAAAGATACAAGGACTTTAATTGTTTTAAATATAAAATTCCCAAAAAAAAATGTCAAATTTGATATTTTCAAGTCAGTCAAACGACCACGAGCACTAATTGGAAGAACACTAAATTCTCTGTAAAAATGAGCCTTGGATCCGAACAATTCATTGAAATGCGGCTTAGTTGTGCACGGCTGAAGAAAAAGTCGTAATATTTATATAATGCTCTGACTGAGCATGGAAAAAATTTAAAAAGAAGAGCGCGAGTTACTTAGAATTGAAATTACGATCTAAAAATTGGACAGGATTTCTGTTTCAACATCTACAACAAGTTTTTCAAGGAGAAGTTGAAAAAAAAAATTATTATTATTGTTTAAAAAAAAAAAAAAACAACCTAATATATATATTATATATATAAATATGCTATTGGTTCAGTCGTGTGAGCGGTGAGGAACCACTGTGGCAGACATTGTCCGACCATGACCCTCTCTCGTCTCATTTCTGTATAATATTTCCTTTTTTTTTTTTTTTTTTTTTTTTTTTTATTATCTTTCTCTCTCTCTCTCTTTCTTTCTCGACCGATAAAACGACCTATGGGATTGATTTTTCTGTTTTCTTTTTTTTATAGCATCAAATTTCAATCAAATTTGATGCTTTCACAATTTTTGTCAGTTCCTTTTTTTTTTTTTTTTTTTTTTTTTTTCTTCTTATCATCCTCTTAATATTTTTTGCAAAAAAATAAAGAAAAAATGAAAGAAAGAAAGAAAGAAAGAAAGAAAGAAAGAAAAATAAAGAAAAGAAAAAAAAAAAAAAAAACAATCACAGTGTGATACATTCTTTGTCACACACTTTATATATACGTGGTATATGTATATTGTATACATACATACACATATGAGTACATACACGTATTTATTATATCCATATCCCACGAAATGGCCTTGAAGTTTGTTCTTTGTGCAGTTTGCTGCTGCATGCCACTGTTCATATATATATATATATATATATTATATATATATATATAACTATAATACGCGCACATTAAACATATACGTACTCCTTCCTCTTTCCTCCTTCCTCCTTCCTCGTACTTTTTTTTTTTTTTTTTTCTTCTCTCTTTCTACTCTTTAGTCTTTAATCTTTTTTCCGATTTCCCCTCCCCCTTCCCACTTCCCTTATTTTTCCTTTTTACTCATTTGCTATATATATATATATGTGTGTGTGTGTGTATATATATACTATAACGTCTTATTATTGCAACAGTTAACGCATTCACGTTACCACACATAATTACATACATATGTATACATATATATATGCTAGAATTTTCAAATTCATTGTATGATAATATACGTGTTTGTTTGTTTGTGTTATTTCATTATTATATAATATACTATATAAATAGATTCTTTGTTTATTCTATTTTTTTTTTTTTTTTTTCTTCTATTTATGTATACGATTTTGTTTACATATATATTTATCTTGAAATTTTCATGAATTTTTTCCATTTTTCGTTGTCTTATAATATTTTTTTTTGTCTTTTCTTCGCTTTTCTTTGTCCCATTTACCTACAACTTAAATATATATATAGGTATATACATTAATCAACAGCTAATTAATAAAAATTATACATAAATATGTGTGATAAACGTATTTTTAGAATAATTATTGTGTGTATATGATTTTATACAACAAAATCAATTAATAAGTATAGACATATATATATATATATGAGTATATTATATAGTTATTGCACAATTATTAGTGAAAGACGCAACAATACGCTATGTGCAATATCTTCGACATATACCCGCTTTAGCTCGATAAATGTCAAGGATGCATTTATAACTGCATATATATACTGTATGTATACATATATGTACCTATATAGGGTTTAGATTGTCAGATGCGCGTATAATAATTATGTATATAGGTAGAATTTATAGCACGTATATGTTCTATACTTGGGATAATATATATATATAGTATATAGAAAAACTAGTCGAAAGATATGTGTGATTATCTGTAAATATATATAATATAGCGAAAAACCGAAAACAATACCTGAATAACAAAAAAAAAAAAAAAAAAAAAAAAACACTAGTATTGATAAAAATAATTATAAGTATTACGGGAATTTACAAGATTTTATCATATTTGCACCTTTTTTTTTCTAAAACTACTAACCGCCATTTTGAATTTCGTAATTTGGATGTCAGATTCGAATTCAGCGACCCCGAAAACCCTTAGGTAACAAATTTTATTCGAATCGAAGAAACTTCAGTTCAAGTCGTCAGCCATTTTGAATTTTCCAAAATCAACGTCAGATCTGAAATCAGTGACCCAAAAAACCCCCGGATAACAAATTTCATTGAGATCGAACGAAATTTTTGTTTAACCCAACCGCCATTTTGAATATCGCGTGATTTGAATATTAGAATCCGAATCTTTAACCTCAAAAAATTTTCGGTCAACGAATTTCTATGAAATGGCAGCAAAATTTTATCCCCAATTGTTCGAAATTTCATATTTTCTGTCCCTAAACAGTGTCGAATTTTGATTATGATTTCAGACCGGGTTCACCGGCGGTCAGGCGACGTCCCAGGACCGCGTGATCATCCAGTTGTATTGGTGGATTCAGATCTGTCCCGTCTGCCTCTGCCAGACTTGGTTTCGTCGGCGATAGAGCAACTGCCACCTCCAATGCCCCAGGTGACAGCATCGGCTCCAACTAGCCCAACGAGGGACGTGGCCTTCCAATTCCCCGAATTCAACCCCCCGAATCCAATCCCGAGCCCGCGACCTCGTCCACGAAAACGACGTCGCGTTTCCGAAAATTCAGCACTAAAAAAGGAACAACCAAGCACAAGCTACAATTCGATGAACAATAATTCAAACGACGAAGATGAGTGGGCTTGTGTTGGTGCAAACCTCAGGAATATTGCGGACGATTTTCATGCCTCGAAAAATAAGGTGAGATAATTTGAAATTGTTTTCTTTATACTAGAATTTTTGTAACTTTGGAATTTTCGAAAATTCAACTTTTTTCGACCCATTTTTGACCTCGGAGATACGAAATCTAGCGGAATTGAGTATAAAGAGTCCTATGCTTGATCCAAAAGTGATGTGAGGTCAGAAAAAAATGCTCTTGAGAAATCAAAATCAAAATATCTTCAAACACCTTCAGAATTGACTTTTTTTTAAATCTTTTTCGTCTTTAGAGATCTAAAATCTGTCGAAATTGAATACCCGGAGCCTTATGGTATATTAAAAAACGATTTGTGGTAATAATAAACAGTTTTTGAGACACACGAATCAAAATATCTGCGAAACCCTTAAGGATAGAAGTTTTTCGAACCCATCTCTGTGTCCAGTCATCCAAAATGGAGAGGAATCGAGTACACAGAGTTTTGTAGGAGATGCAATTATTCGGTATTGGACTTGGAGAGGGTGTGCAGTGTCCGTTATACTTGTTAGATTTCGTTTATGTGAACGAAACCCGGGGCGTGAACTTGTGGTCATAAATGGGAATTTAGTTATCACCCCTGATCCCCGGGGTGCAATAAATATCCTAACGGCCAGAATAGACCCCGGTTGTGTTGTGACCCAACTGCACACTTTGTCAAAGTTCTTCGTTCACTGGTAACTAAGAGGGAGATGGAGGGTGATCATTTGATCAAATATGTATCGCCGAGACGGTTCTTCTTCCTCCACTTCTTCTTCATCTTCTTTTATCTATTTGTTTCCCTGCAGTTGTTTGCCTCAGTTTTTGATCAAAACCTCGCACCACCCTTCATTTACACCCAGGCAAAGCCAGAGAATCTAATTCTACTCCTCTTCATGATCGGGTGAAGAATAAAATCCATAAAACTCGATCCCGAAGAGCGGATAATTATCGGGGATTAAATTCACCGGTATAATTGAAGACGGGGACGAATCACTTCTCTCTTCTACTTCTTCTTCTTCTTCTTCTTATTCTTCTAACAACCTGGTGTTAAATTAAAAGAAGAGATTTTCAATTAACCGTACCAGATGAACCCTCTTTCAACTCCTCCGTAACAATAGAAAAAAAAAGAAGAAGAAAAAGAAGAAGAAGATGAAGACTGAGAAGAACACTAGGAATTGGCACATTTTCCACCGGCTGTAACTCCGGCATCAATTGTTCGATCCCAAAACCGTTGAAAGAGTTTATGCGTTGTACTTTTCCGAACAAAATGGCGCCTTAAAGAGTATCGTATGTTACACGGTTTTCAAAATACGTCTGTTTTTCCACATCGATGAAAAATACTTATTTCATCGCTCTGAATAGCATTTCTAGCACAATCCATACCGAGACATCTTCTCCGTGTGTGGTAAGAATTTCAGATCAACATCTCGAACAGTTTTTTACTTATCGTGGTCACAAGTCGTGAAAATGTATTTTTTTCAATCAAATTAATTTAAAAACGGTTTTTCTGAATCTCCAAACTCCTCAGGATCCCGTTTTAGTATGCGTAAGAGTTTGCTCAATTCTCCTTGTCGAGTTAAGTGCATTCGTTGTAAGCGTTACTGCAATTCGCAGACACGACATCGCTATGTTAAAAGTGTGTGAATAATTTTTTTTCCTTTTTCTCTTCAGCATAGAATTTCCTTCTATTTGTAGTTTCTCCCATTCGGTCAAATGTCTGTTACAGGAGTCGTTATTATTATATCTATTCGTGTGTGTGTTTCTTTGTCGTATATAGGGATGAAGAGGGAGGGTATAA
Source organism: Tenthredo mesomela (assembly GCA_943736025.1). Classification (NCBI taxonomy): domain Eukaryota; kingdom Metazoa; phylum Arthropoda; class Insecta; order Hymenoptera; family Tenthredinidae; genus Tenthredo; species Tenthredo mesomela. Next base: position 42,542,373 of record OX031016.1, read on the forward strand.
ATAATTAACAGAAAGTTTCACGGCTCGGTTTTCTTTTGCCCCATAAAACGTGAGGAAGAGAGTAAAAGGAAACGAAGTAGTGGTGGTAGGAGAACCATCGTCCCATAATTCTCTGTTAATGCG